>JAKWAY010000004.1:0-1338503 GCA_023212995.1 Komagataella populi | reverse complement strand
GTGTCCACAATTTCTTCCAAAGTTGGCGGGTCTTTTGAGTCACGATACACCATTTGTATGAACCAAGCGGTGCTAGAAAATATTATAGTGAGCAATAAAGGCAAACCATAAATACTAACCAACCCCAGTATTTGACAATTGTGATGAAAGCGGAGATGCAGAGAAAGTTGTAATAAGGATCTTTGTTGGTCCACGTCGCAAATGAAAGAACATGGTCAATTAACAACAAAAGAGGAAATGATCCATTGAGGGCTGAAGCTACCAGTGGTGATGTTTTTGGAAGCAGAGCTCTCGTTTGGCCGACTCTAGAAGAGTTAGATTGGGGAGCAAACGCTGCGTATATTTGGTTGTAATGTTGGGCAGACGCTGGTTCGGTCGCTGCTGGCTCCTTGCTATCTTTGTTCGGTGGATCTGACATTATCTTACTTTAACTATAACGGGACTTGGACAAAACGAAGTGAACTATAGAGCATGTGACCAAGATAGAGGAACGAGCCGAGTGTGGAGACCAACACCAAGTTACCCCAAGGCTAAGAGAGATGCGCGAACTGAAAATGAGAGTGCCTATACAGTATAACGTACTTGAACCTCTTACCTTGACTTGTACTGTTTAACCACACTTCAAAATGTCTACAGAGAACAAAGCAGAGAAGAAGCAGGCCAACTTCAAGGCATTGGAAGAGGATGACGAGTTTGAAGATTTCCCTGTCCAAGGTAAGTTAGCAGAAACGCTAAACGGAGAGGCAAATCAACTAACAACCAAAATAGACTGGCCAAAAGACAAGACCATCACAGGTGAGAAACAAGAGCACCTTTGGGACGAGAGTTGGAACGATGACGATAACGAGGATGATTTCACCAAGAGATTGAGACAAGAGCTTGCAAACGCAGAATCAAAGAAATAGACTGTTAGCCAAAAGTCAGGCTGTACTCATCGAAACTGATCGACTACTACGGTCAACTAAAGTATATACTCTCACATCATACAATTCAACCTTATACATTATGCTTCAGGCCAACTCGCTCTCATTGAGCTTAGGGCATTGCCTATCCGTACCTTCAAACTTCCATCATGATACTTTTACCTGTAGTGTGACGTGTACTGCCCAATATATGTTAAGAGTGGCAAGAACTCCAATCTCGAGCTGGATCTCTCTTTATCTACATCCCATTCCATTCTAGCAAATAGCCATCATGTCTTCACAGGACGAGGCCGCAGAGCCGCAGATAGATCAAGAGATTCTTAACTCGTCTACAAATGACATTATAAACCGTGCCAAGCTGTTGGATAATGAAATAAAGCTTTTCAGATCAGAACTACTACGACTCAACCATGAAAAGCAGGTCATGACAGATAAAGTCAAGGATAACAAGGAAAAGATAAAGAATAACAAGCAATTGCCCTATTTGGTGGGAAATGTCGTAGAACTTTTGGACCTGGAAGTTGAACAAGACGCTTCCAAGGAAGGTGCCAATGTTGACCTGGATTCTACTCGAGTAGGCAAATCGGCGGTGGTTAAGACTTCTACGAGACAAACAGCCTTTTTACCCATAATTGGCCTGGTAGATCCAGAAAATCTGAAGCCCGGTGATTTAATTGGTGTTAATAAAGATACATACCTGATTTTGGATACATTGCCTGCAGAGTATGACTCGAGAGTGAAGGCTATGGAGGTTGACGAGAAACCTACAGAAACATATGGAGATATTGGTGGTTTGGACAAGCAAGTAGAAGAACTCATTGAAGCTGTTGTTCTTCCGATGCAACAGGCAGATAAATTCAAGAGTCTTGGAATCAAGCCCCCAAAAGGTGCTCTGATGTATGGACCCCCAGGAACTGGTAAGACTTTACTAGCTCGTGCATGTGCTGCTCAATCGAATGCTACATTCCTGAAGTTAGCAGCACCCCAATTGGTGCAGATGTTTATCGGAGACGGTGCCAAACTGGTGCGGGACGCTTTTGCTCTGGCCAAAGAGAAGGCCCCAACCATCATTTTTATCGACGAATTAGATGCAATCGGAACAAAGAGATTTGACTCTGACAAGAGCGGTGACAGAGAGGTTCAACGTACCATGTTGGAACTACTAAATCAGCTTGACGGTTTTGGTTCAGACGACCGTGTTAAAGTCCTAGCAGCAACCAATAGAGTAGACGTGTTGGACCCCGCTCTGCTACGTTCTGGACGTTTAGACAGGAAAATTGAATTCCCTTTGCCTACAGAGGAGTCTCGAGCTCAAATCTTGCAAATACATTCTCGTAAGATGACCTGTGATGATAACATTAACTGGGAAGAACTAGCAAGATCTACTGATGAATTTAATGGTGCACAGCTGAAGGCCGTCACGGTGGAAGCAGGTATGATCGCTCTGAGAAACGCACAGAATGTCATCAAGCATGAAGACTTTGTAGATGCCATTGGTGAGGTGCAGGCTCGTAAGTCGAAGTCAGTTTCTTTCTACGCTTAGATTACAATACAAATAAAACAAATAATACAAAGAAATGGAATTAAGTTCTTATTAAAATGGGGGGAATTGTTTTTCCATTTCAATGATTGCTTTAGATAGTTGTGCTTTAGTTAGTAGAATCAATGACATTTTGGGCTCAATACCGTAATCGTTGAACACCCTGCGGGCATCCGACTCTTGAACCTTACGATTGTAATTGAAGTATCCATAATTGGTGGAATTTTGCTCCAACACTGTATCCTCATAATGGAAATAATCCATTTCTGCATTGGACTTGTCTGAAGTTTTGGTCTTTTTGCGTTTATTCGAATCGTCCAACAATTTATCAGCTTCAGAGGCCACCATTTGATAGACCTTTGACACTATGATGAAATAGTCAAACTCGTACTCTTCATGCGAGTCTTCAGCTTTCTCCATCTCTTCTAGCAACATCTTGTACATAGGTGGAACTGTCTCTACTGGCATGTTGATCAATCTTTCACTAAAAACGAGTCCGGTCTTGTACTTGGAATCTTTTTTCATTAATTGTCTCAGGATGATATTGAATTCGGTATTTTTGCTAGTCTTTGCCAATAGATAGTCCACTAACTTGGAGACAGCGGACTGTTTCAAGTTCTTAGTGATGTTCAGAACAGACAGAACGGAAAATGGGTCACCCCCCTTTCCATCAGTCTTGATTGTAGTCCCAACATGACCTTCTTCGAGGAGAAGATCGGTTAATGCTGAGAGCTCGATGTCCACATTATCGTCGCCAAATAGCTGTCTTATAAAGTTTTTGACCGAATGGAAGTCTATTTCTGGGTTAAAGTCAAAATAATCGAAATCCACGTCCACAATTTCCGGTTCTTCGTCATTGTCCAGAGGCTTGTTTTGCTCCAACTCGTCATCAGTCGAACTGAGATCAATATCTGAGTCTGATTCTTCTTGTACTCTCTTCTTGCTCATGGTTGGTTTTGTTCTTTTGAAAGTTAGATTTTTTTTTTTCGGTCTCGCTATCTCATCTCCTTCACTACACTTCAATACCGTCCCCATGGATATAGGGTACTCTTCAGATGACAGCCATGATGGACCCAGAGAATCCCAGAAGGAGGTCACTATACCAAATGACGTAATAACAGGCGGTCTCTCTGATTTGAATGAACCTTCCACAGATTTGAGTGTTAGCACCTTAAAACCTTTATACGAACTGCCAGACGAAACCAATAGGGGCTTCAATCCTTTTCAGAGAGAAGCAGTTGATCCAGTGACCTTTAAGCTTCAGAAAAGAGCTTTTGGAGGGTCCTCTGCTGGACGGATTAAAAGAAAAAAATCTACCTCCAAAGGCGACATTACAGTGTTGGATGGATCCAACAGGTATAGAGGCTCTTGGGGATCCAGTTCCGATGAATCTGAGCCCTATCAGTCTTCTGAGCCAGAAGAGCCTGATTTTAACCGTGAGGACGATGAGAAAACTGTTCAATTGACTGCCAAAGCTGTCGAAGAGGAATCTTCTGTATTATATACCACAGAACCATTCCTGAATATTCCAAGAAACGTTGGAGTTGATCTCACAAAAGAACTGGGAACCACAGAATGTTTTGTCCCCAAGAGGCGCATATTTCAATGGGAAGGTCACAAGAGAGGTACCAACAAACTAAAGTTTTTTCCAAATTCAGGGCATTTACTGCTTTCTGGAGGTAACGACGGTTCGGTCCTACTATGGGATGTCTACCATGATAGAAGTCTCTTGCGAGATTACAGCGGACACAGCAAATCTGTGAAGGACGTTAGTTTCAATAATGACGGCACTCAATTCCTGAGTTGTTCGTATGATAAATCGGTCAAGTTATGGGATACAGAAACAGGGAAATGTGTCAACAGAATCAAGCTGAATTCATTTCCCAATGTCGCCAAGTTGAATCCAAATCCAGATAAACAGAATGAACTTCTAATTGGTCTCACGGATAGAAAGGTGCAGCATTACGATTTACGCTCAAATGAAATCATTCAAACTTACGATCACCATCTTGGAGGAATCAACAGCATTACTTTTGTTAATGAGTACCGCAACTTCATGACCTCTTCAGATGATAAAACTGTCCTAGTGTGGGATTTCCAGATAAATGCTCCTATAAGGTTTATATCGGACCCTCACCAACATTCGATGCCTCAGATAGCATTGCACCCAGACGGTAACTTTGTTGCTGCTCAATCAATGAACAATACAATAGTGGTAATTGGAGCCAAAGATAGATATAAGAGAAACAACAAGAAACTGTTCAGAGGTCACAATACTGCCGGCTACAGTATTGGATTGGCCTTCTCTCCCGATGGGAAGATACTGGGTAGTGGTGATACCTATGGGAATGCATATTTCTGGGACTGGAAAACGTCCCGGCTGGTAACCAAGCTAAAGCTGGATTCAAAGCCGCTGAGTTGCATTGATATTCATCCTCAGGAAACTAGTAAAGTTGCCATTGCTGGGTTGTCTGGAAGAATCCATTACTTAGAGTAAGACTATATTGTATACTAAAACCATTTTTGGCAATAACTTAATCTCTGAAAACTAGTCTCGCTATCTCAAAACTTTTTTTCCCTGTCCCGGCCGACCCTGATCTACCTCTCCGTATTTCTTCAAAAGTAGAGCTCATCACGCTGCAGAGATGAAAGAAGTGGTAGTTGATGTTGCTCCCAAGAGAATAAAGGGCCTTGAGTTTAAGGCCTTGAGTTCTGACGAAATTATCGCACAGTCTGAAGTAGAGGTCAGCACTAGAAATCTTTTCAACCTAGAGAAAGGAAGAGCTCCAGCCAAGGATGGTGCTCTAGACACTAGAATGGGAGTGTCATCTAAATCTGGTGAGTGTGCTACCTGTCATGGGAATTTGGCTACCTGCCATGGTCATTTTGGGCACATAAAATTAGCACTACCGGTATTTCACGTTGGATATTTCAAAGCTGTTATCCAGGTTCTTCAGACCATCTGTAAATCGTGCGCATGTGTTCTATTGGATGAGAAGACGAAGCGGAAAGCTTTGGAAGACTTAAGATCTCCAAACAATGATAACCTGAGAAGGATGAAGATAATCAAGAGAATCTTAGAGCAGGCTAAAAAGCAGAGAAGATGTCTCAAGTGTGGAGCTTTGAATGGTGTTGTTAAAAAGGCTTCAGCGGGTGCAGGTCCTGCATCTTTAAAGGTGATCCATGACACCTTTCGTTGGATTGGTAAAAAACCGTCTCAGGAGAAACTAGATTGGTACGAGGATTTTGATAATTTGTTGATTAATAACCCGGATCTTGAAAAATTCATCAAAAGAGCTTGTGATGATTTGAACCCGTTGAAGGTTCTTAATCTCTTTAAACAAGTAGATCCTTCTGATTGCGAACTGTTAGGAATTGATACGACTAGAGGTGGAAGGCCTGAAATGTACCTTTGGAGGTATGTCCCTGCGCCCCCTGTTTGTATCAGACCTTCTGTGTTAATGTCTGATTCAAACACATCCAATGAAGACGATTTGACTGTAAAGTTGACTGAAATTGTCTGGATCTCAAGTTTGATCCGTGCTGGTATCGAAAAAGGAATATCCATTAATAACCTGATAGAACAATGGGATTATCTACAACTATCGGTTGCTATGTATATTAACTCGGATGCTGGTAACATGTCCATGCTACCTTCTGCAGGTGGTTCTGGTGGCTCCAAAAGTAGTAAACCGATCAGAGGTTTTTGTCAAAGGCTGAAGGGTAAACAAGGAAGATTCAGAGGTAATCTGTCTGGTAAGCGTGTTGACTTTTCAGGAAGAACTGTTATTTCCCCTGACCCAAACTTGAGAATCGATGAAGTTGCGGTTCCAGATAGGGTTGCAAAAGTCTTAACATACCCCGAGAAAGTCACACGTTATAATAGGCACAAACTTCAGCAGTTGGTCTTGAATGGTCCTGATGTTCATCCAGGAGCTAATTATCTTTTAAAGAAAGACGAACAGAACAGAAGAAATTTGAGATTCGGAAATAGACAAAAACTTGCGAATACACTTCATATCGGAGACATTGTGGAAAGACATCTTGAGGACGGAGACGTGGTCCTTTTCAATAGACAACCTTCTTTGCATAGACTTTCCATCCTTTCCCATTTTGCTAAAATTCGTCCTTGGAGAACTTTTAGATTGAATGAATGTGTGTGTACACCATACAATGCCGACTTTGATGGTGATGAAATGAATTTGCATGTCCCACAAACAGAGGAAGCCCGATCTGAGGCCATGAATCTTATGGGAGTGAAAAACAACTTGTTGACTCCCAAATCAGGAGAGCCCATTATTGCAGCTACCCAAGATTTCATCACAGGATCGTATCTGATATCCCATAAAGATACCTTTTTTGATAGAGCCTCTCTGGTTCAAATTTTGGCCTCCATGTCTGACGGTGTTGAGCATTTTGATCTCCCCCCACCATCTATTTTCAAACCTGCATACTTATGGACTGGTAAACAAGTTTTCAGTCTATTGATTAAGCCAAATGCTAAATCAGTTGTCAACATAAACCTTGATGCCAAGTGTAAAACATTTATCCCGCCTCCTGCCGGCCAGCCTAGTGAAATGTCACCTAATGATGGATTCGTTATCGTTAGAGGTTCCAAAATTTTGTCTGGTGTAATGGATAAATCCCTGCTCGGTGATGGTAAAAAGCATTCTGTTTTCTACACCATTTTGAGAGATTATGGCCCTCATGAAGCTGCGAATGCCATGAACAGAATGGCAAAATTGTGTGCACGATATCTTGGTAACAGAGGTTTCTCCATCGGAATCAACGATGTTACTCCTGGAGATGAACTAAGTACGGAGAAAGAAAGAATGGTTGAAGAAGCTTATAAGAAATGTGATGAGCTGATTAAATTATTCAACCAAGGAAAACTAGAAACTCAACCCGGTTGTAATGAGGAACAAACTCTGGAAGCCAAAATTGGAGGTTTACTTTCCAAGGTTAGAGAGGAAGTCGGAGAAGTTTGTATTAAAGAGCTTCCTTCGAGTAATGCCCCACTTATTATGGCTACTTGTGGGTCTAAAGGTTCTACTTTGAACGTTTCCCAGATGGTGGCCGTTGTTGGACAGCAGATCATTTCGGGAAACCGTGTCCCTGATGGTTTCCAAGATCGATCCTTGCCTCATTTCTTAAAGAATTCTAAAACACCTCAATCTAAAGGTTTTGTTAGAAATTCCTTTTATTCAGGATTAAACCCTCCAGAATTTTTATTTCATGCTATTTCTGGTAGAGAGGGTTTGGTGGATACAGCTGTGAAGACTGCTGAGACTGGTTACATGTCTCGTCGTTTGATGAAATCTTTAGAAGATTTGAGTGCTCAATATGACCACACAGTTAGAAACTCCAGTAGCGGTGTTGTGCAGTTTACTTACGGAGGTGACGGTCTAGATCCATTGGATATGGAGGGTGATGCTAAGCCTGTTAATTTCAAGCGAACTTGGGATCATGCTTACAACATCACTTTCAACAATGAGGACAGACCATTGTTCCCTTACGAAATAATGAAGATCGCTGATTCATTCTTGAATCCCTTGAAGGATCGTTTGGTCAGACTTGATAATCTAGGTAACATTGTGAACCCTGAGGATGCTGACAAGATTGAGTATATTGATCAGTTTGATGCAGAGAGGACATTCTATGATTCATTGAAGGACTTCTTGTTCCAGAAAACCAAAAAACTTGCCGATTTGAGAGAAAGTAAAGGGTTCCCTGGACTATTGGAAGCTCCAAGTTCAGCTGTTCATGAAAGTTCAGACCACCCAGTTAGTATCTTGATCAATCAACTCCATAGAATTACTGAGGCTGCCGTGACAAAGTTCTTGGAACTATCTGCCACCAAGTACAACAGAGCCAAGGTAGAACCAGGTACTGCTGTAGGTGCTATTGGTGCTCAATCCATTGGTGAGCCAGGAACTCAGATGACATTGAAGACTTTCCATTTTGCAGGTGTTGCATCCATGAACGTTACTCTAGGTGTGCCTCGTATTAAAGAGATTATCAATGCCTCGAAGACCATCTCCACCCCTATTATTAACGCTGTCTTGGTGAATGAAGATGATGAAAGAGCCGCCAGAGTTGTTAAGGGAAGAATTGAGAAAACTATTTTGGAGGACGTGACTTATTACATCCAGGATGTCTACAAAGAAAACCAGGCATATTTGCAAGTCAAGGTCGATTTGGAAACAATCGAGAGACTGCAACTTGAACTCAATATAGACCAAATTAGATTAGCCATCGTGAAGGCTCCTAAACTAAAGTTGGCTCTAGAAGATGTGATCATTACAGGCAGAAACAAGATTAGTGTTTGTGTAAGTGATGCTTTACTGGACAATATTTCAAAGACCGCAGCTGCAAAGGGTATCGACACCAGCTCTACCATGGCAAATGAGCTGTTCTTTAGAATGCAGCACTTGAAACGTGTGTTGACCAAGGTAGTCGTAAAGGGACTGCCTGATATCTCAAGAGCTGTTATCAACATTCGTGATGATGGTAAGAAAGAATTACTTGTAGAAGGTTATGGTCTGAAAGAGGTTATAGCTACTGATGGTGTGGTTGGGTCTAAAACTAAGACCAACCATGTGCTAGAAGTTTACGAAACTCTGGGTATCGAGGCTGCTCGGTCATGTATCGTAAATGAAATTGACTATACAATGTCAAAGCATGGTATGTCCGTCGATCCTCGTCATATCCAACTGTTGGGAGATGTTATGTCCTACAAGGGAGAGGTCCTGGGAATCACAAGATTTGGTCTGGCTAAGATGAGGGATTCCGTATTGCAGTTGGCTTCTTTCGAAAAGACCACAGACCATTTGTTTGATGCTGCCTTCTATATGAAGAAAGATTTGGTTGAAGGAGTTTCTGAATGTGTTATTTTAGGCCAGACCATGACTATTGGTACAGGAGCTTTCCAACTTGTCAAAAAGACCGAGACACAGAAAGATCAATTGATCCCCAAACCAACATTGTTTGATGATTTATCGGAGGGTAAATCAATTGCTGTGGCCTAAATTACTAAAATCGTAAATTTTAACCTTAACTAAACTTAACCTAAATATAATCCCGCAACGGGAAACAAAAATACATAGAAATAATATAAAAACATTAGGCTTTTAATGCCTCTCTGGCCAATCCAAAGCTCGGTCAACGATTAGGACAGCTCCATTGGAAACAACCTCAATTCTTCTCAGAGGAAACTTCGGTTGGCCATCTACACTTATGTAGAATGTTTTGTCAGAGTTGAATAAGTTAATAATCTGGCCATTCAATGTGGTCAATGCCACAGTTCCGAAGTTGCTACCCTTTTCAAGATTCAATCCTTCATCAGAAGTGACCACAACATGAGATTCAACAAAGCTGTTGATATTTGCCGTCGAGATTTCGTCCTTGAGGTTATTAGTCTCGGTGATTGTAGAAGGCCATTGCCATGGCTTCTTCGATAACCCCTTGATAGCAGCATCAGTGGGAGCAAATATAAGAATTTGCTTAGATGCTATATCAGCGTCAAGCTGATTTGAAATATCGATATTATCACGAAGATATGAAGCAAAGATGGAGACTTCTGGCAGCTGTGTTAAAGTAGTAGCCAATAGTTGGCTATTTTTTGGTTTGATTACTGTATAGTCGACGTCACCGGCACCACCAAAAGCCTCGCTATTGGCGGGAATAACAACGTCATGTTTAAGCACTCCTTGTTCGCCATCATTCTCGTCTCTTTTGCGGAGAATATCGATCAACGATTGCCCTTCTCCTGGAGCGTGAATTTCAGAGTTATCATGGAGGCCAATCACCCTTTTTGGATCACGACTTTCGACGCCAGGGTCATCTGGGCTGATTTTGATGCCTCTAAAGTCAACGACGTTCTTGGATTGCACTTTCAACAGTAAAGTACAAAGTACGGCTAGGTATTGTAATTGCATTCTTCTTTGTGAGTTGAAGTATGGAGGACAAAAAAGTCAGTTGGTTATAGCGAGACGTGGGCTGACAGGGGATGTTGGCGCTCGCAACCTAAGTATTGCTTATGTCATCATTATCGATTTACTCAAGTCAACTACTCGCCCTCACAAAACAAATCAGGAACAGAGAATATGAGGGATAGATACAACGCCTATATACATAACAGCAGGCCCTCGCAAGTTCTCTATCAAGATAAGTGGCAAAATGATGAACTTCCATTTGAAACGATTCCGCTGAATTTCGCCAACTATTACTATAGTGGTAATGCGTTGCAACAATTAAGTTGGGAAACAGAACAAGATGAAGAGGATTTACTGAATGAGTTCCAAAGCAATGCTTCAGCTGCAGCTATAAACATGAGATTTGGAAAGAAGTCCAAGAAAAGAAACTGGAACGACCTGGGCACTGGCTTGTTCTTAGGCGAATTAGAAGGCTCCCATGCTACAAACAAAAATTTGAAGGACAAAACAATACTTGAACAGGTAGACAGATCATTGTTTGAGCCAACATCCTCAAAGGATGATTCTCTGGGGCACATTAATGTCCCTTGGTTATCAATCAACGAACCTTCAGTGAGTTTTGAAGATTCAAGCTCTCACGTTGTAAATACAGAACTTGAAATCTCAAACCCAGTAATTCAGCTGAATGTGACTACCCCTGAAGTATCCCGGAAATCATCTCTTGGAAGAAAAAGAAGGACAAACGTGCCGTCCACGTCCACCGTGTATGAAACTCCAATATCCAGAAGTATTAGATGACGTCTTTCGTGTTTATGTTTGTCCTATTCGGGAAATTTTAATTAATACCTGATCCGATATACATTAAAATGGCTGGTTTTTTTGATCTCTTGAAATCAATGGGCCACGGTTTGCGTTGCTTGAGGGCCGTATATATAACGCTATGATGTTGTGCTATTTGTGTTTCTCTATCCAAGTATGAAGCTTTCTCATTTCTTTGCTATCACATCCACTGCCTTAACCTGTGCTTTAGCAGATTATGCACCACCTGATGATTGGTCAACTCTTACAGCTAGAGGAGTCTATCCAGCTGCTATCACCTCTTACTGGAATACTTTTGGTATAATAGTTGAACCTTTGACAAGCTCGGTGATTTTGACTCCTGCTACTACAACTCATGTTGTTTCTCAGATTGATGACGGTCAAATTCAAAACACTAACACAGCTCACGTAGGTACTACCAAGCATGTCGTGTCTCAGATTGATGATGGACAGATACAGGCTACAGCTTCTGCGATCCCATTACCCACAGAGCTTGCATGTCAATATGAGGATGGGCAAATCCAAGCAACTGCTCCCGCAGGAGCTCCTGCCACTCCTGGATCTCAAATTCAAAGCGGACAGGTTCACGAGACACCTTCGGTTAACGTTAATTCCCCCGCGGGATCACAAACCAGGAAAATCGAGAGCCAATCTCCAGAGACCGGTTTCATTCCTGGAACTCTAACTACCGTCCTGACATCAACTGGAGATGACACTACAGTAACTCTTGTCACAGTCGAGACTGAACTTACTACCTATACACCAGAGGTAACAGTTACAATAAATCCTAACGCTGTTAAAGTGAAAAGAGATCGTAACATTGCAGCCGCTTGTTTAACTCCTGAGGCCCTTGGCCTAAGTTTGAAGGATGCCATCTTATTGGATCTCCACGGTAGAGTTGGATCCATTGTTTCAAATAGACAGTTCCAGTTCGATGGACCTCCTCCACAAGCTGGTGCAATTTATGCTGTTGGTTGGTCCATCACACCCAATGGATATTTGGCTTTAGGTGATTCGGAAGTCTTCTATCAATGTCTTTCAGGATCCTTCTACAATTTATATGACCAACACATAGCGGAGCAGTGTGAATCTGTCCACCTGAAGGTTGTTGATCTAATTTCATGCTAAATGATAAAGACCACAGAAGACAACATTGACATAGATTTACAAAATATTCAGCCAATGCAATGAGATAAGAAGTCTCAGAAGCAAATCACAGTGACCCGGTTAATATTAGATAATTTGTATGTATAGATCATGAATAATTCTATTTTCAGAGTTCACCTATCTTGTAGATGCCAGTCAAGGGTAAATGTCTTCCTCCTCGCTATCTTCCTCCTCATAGGTAACAATCGTGTTTCGATCTCGGGCTTTTTCTATCATGACATTCCAATCCGAATTCCAAATATAGTACATTTCACTTGTGGATATGAGAAGAAGTCCTGTACCCAATCCTATCCACAATCCAAATAGTTTCAAACCTAAGTACCTACTAGAAAAGTAGGATAGAGGAATTGCAATAAGGTAATACATGGCCAGATTCAAAAAGCTTCCAATCATTTGAAGACCCTGAGCTCTCATCATGCATGATTCAACAGATGCTAAACCATCGAATATTTGAATTGTGGCCACGAGAGGGAGTATATCCTCAATTTCTTTAATGACCTCTGGGTCAGTTGCAAAAAACCGGGCAATATACTTCCTTCCAAACATTATGATAAAACAATTGAAAGATGCAACAATCAAGGCTCCGTAAAGCCCAACTTTGAGAGTGATTTTAGCAGCATTAATGTTTCCAGAACCAATAAAATTTGCTACTCTTGTTGCACTAGCAATGCCTACAGCAAATGGGACCATATAGGCAAGAGATGCAAGAGTTGAGACAGCTGATTGGGTTGCCAAGGCCGAAGTACCAAAACTGGAGGCAAATAACGTTAGAATCTCGTACGCAAAATACTCGGCCTCTAGCATTAAAATTCCAGGAATGGCTAACTTTGATAAGTCTCCCCATTGAGTCAATGCCTCTCTAGTAAACCCTCCCCAGCATTTCTTACCGTCAATAAGGAGAACATAGAGGACAAGGAAGATTATCATAAGCCAAAAATTGATCACTGTTGCTATGGGAGCTCCAATAAACCCTAATCCAATATAACGATTCCATACCAAAAGATATGTAGTGAGTAAATTCAATGGAGCTGTAATAAATAGAATGATAGTTCCAGCATCAAATATAGATTGAGCTTGAAGGAACCTTTTACCATTCTCAAACATAATATATGCCGGCACTCCAAGAATTGATATTCGAAGATATTGCTCAGTCAGCCTCAACACCTCTGGATCGGTCACAATATGTTTGAAAATAAAAGAAATATTAAACCATATTAAAGAAGTGGGTATGCTGAGAGCCAATGCAAAATAGGTACATCTTTGTAGATGTACACCAACTGTAAGTACATTACCTGAACCGAATGCTTGAGGACAAAGAGTGTCCAATGCAGTAGAGACCCCTTCAAATAATGCTAGGGTAACGGTGGAAGTCATGGAACCCAACGAAGCAGCAGCCAGCTCAACCTTTCCAATACGAGCTACTGTGAGAATTACTACCACAGAGAAAAGCTGCTCCAAAACAAACGTTATGACCAGTGGAATGGAATATCTAACCAGTTTTTTAGATTCGTATTTGAGGTCGACGACTTCATTGACAAAATCCTCGTTATCTTCCTCTTGCTGATCAATCAGGATTTGACTAACGATTGATGAGGCCCTTCTTGTAGGGCGACTATTTTTGAAAATCATGCCAGTCCGAGGCAACAGGTTGTCTTCCTCATCAAACGAAGATCCAGTACTTCTTCGGTGTGAAAATCTTCTTTCGTTTTCTTCTAAAAGCCAATTGTACTGCTCTGGTTCTGGAGAATGTTCTAAAGTGGAAGGTAATGAACGGAATGTGCTAACTGATTGGTTGTCATCTAATGCACTTTCCCTCTCACTGTTCAGATGGGAGCTTGAGCAGAGAGACAAAAATGAACGATTGTCAATAGCATTGTTATACACAAACAACGGGGACTTTGTACTAGGCGGTACAAAAGTTAAGGGGAGCCTCCTCCTGGTAGTATTCATCTTGATGCTCTTCGAAGCCTGGACACCTCTGCTCAAAGCATTTAAGAGCTTTCCCAAAACAGTTTCATTGTTCGTTAGACTGCTTCTCTGGGAGTTTCTCCTTATCACTGATCTTCTGGGGATATCATTCTCTTGTTCAGATTCTTCCAAATCATCCAGACTTTGATAGCTGAACCTTGCCATGGAAATCCAGTGTGAAGTTTAGTTTAGTCTTCTTTGAAGGCAACTGGGCGCAATCCAAAAAAAGACCTATAACGCTGTATTGGCACCCTTTTACTTTTCGATGCTAGGAGGTCAAGCTGTCCCTAAGCTGTTCCCTAAAGATTGCTGGGAAGAGCTTTGCTATCGCGAAAAACGTTAAAGAAGCTGTGCTACATGGATATCCTTTATGAGACAAATATGATACATTTAACTATACATGTGACCTGAAACCGCCTACTGAGCTTCTATCAGCTCAGAACCCCTATATATCAAAAAACGAAAAAATTTAGCAGAAAAAGAAAGTGGTCAAAGCGACCAGACTCACAACAACCATTGGGCTGGTAGCACCAAGAGAAACACCAGAGTTGATAGGTTCAACAACGGGAGTAGAGTGGTTGGAGTTGTTAGAAGCTGAAGCCTTGTTTTCATTAGACAAGAGGCTCTTGATAGGAACTTCTTCTCTTTTGGAAACACCGCCGGCACCAAAGACTTCGATAGAAACCTTGGCACCCTTAGAACCGGTAACAACACAGGAGTTAGCACCTCCAGCACCGTTTGAGGATTGAGAGCTGGAGACTTCGTTCACGCTGTGCTTAGAAGGATCGATTTCACATGGAAGACCGTTGCACTCACCTTCGGCACAGGTTATCTTGACACCAAAGTCGGGTTTAGTGTTCTTGAAAGGAGAGGAATCTTCCAAGTAAATTGGGTTCCAGCCAATCTTAACAAAAGTGTTACCTGAGTCATCAACGTTTCCACCAGCAACATAAGGAGACCAGTTACCATATGGGTTGGCAGTCGAACCCCAGACACATCCGTCCTCAGTGGAAACTCCAGGAGGGTTGATGTAGTAGTGGGCAGCAGTTGAGGCCCAGTACTCAGTACCTGGAACAGCAAGGTCTGCGGTAGAACCTTGGTCAACCTCGGTTGGGATCAACATGGCTTCGTTTCCTGGAAGAACAGTTTGGCAAAAGGCAACATTGTCACCAGCTTTGTTGCTGGCTTCCAAAGTTCCCTTACCAGAGTAACACCAGTCTTTGCTGGAGAATGGGACTTCAATTTCACCATCGTCGTTACAGTAGATACCACCACGTTCAGACTCTGGGTAGGAGTAGGAAGTTGCCTTTGGGTCCCATTGGGCCATCAATTGACCTGGTGGGCAGGCATAAGGACAGTAGGAACCAGCTTTGCACTCCTGGTCTGGACTCAGAGCCCAACCACCGTTCTTGGAGTTTGGCGTAACAGCAACCAAGTTTTTATCGGTAGGAAACTTGCATGTGGCAGCTCTCTTCTCCAGAGTTGCTTTTTGGTGCTGGTGATGGTAAGCGGTTGAAGCTCCCATAGAAACACTTGAAAGACTCAGCAATAATTGAGCAATGACGACGCTGTTGAATTGCATTTTTAAAGGAATGTGATATAGTTGGTTATACTAAAAAAAGAAGGAATGGATAGTTGGTAAAGTGATGCAACTATAAGATATTATGTCAAAATTACTGTGTCTTGAGAAATATGAGAAAGGGAGATGATCTGGTTTCAAACACAGTATATATATTACAAGGCTACTTTTCTTTTTTGAACAATATGCATGACTTTCGTAAGTCGTTTGTGAGTAGGATATTGCTAACAAACCTCCTAGGACAGTGTGTGATGTTATGAGTACATGGATCCAAATCTTTTCTTTTTGTTGATGAAAAGTTCGAAAAACCGTTGCAAATCAGTCTTCATCGCGCGAAACACTATTGCATATGCATTTAATTTAATAGCACAAGAGGGTATGAGTTTCATGCACTCAGCGTACATGAGTCTAGACTCCAAGCCTAGGAAAACTAGGAACCGCTTAGGATCTGGGCTAAAACACTATAGCAATGCTACTGCACATTATGATCTCAGGCGTCAGAATCCGGAAAGCGAAAATGATTTGACTAATTTTGATTCGTGGTCACTCTATTGGATCCCCATTTCAGATAACCCATAAAGCCATGACTTGGCAGCTTGAAAGGGAAAGCTTCCCGCAAGATTGCAACCCGGCCAGCATTTACATTTCGTCTCGTTTCCCTTCAATGCCTGTGGCAAAAAGCTAATGATCAGCGTTCGTAACTTTTAGGATGAGCCTGTAGAAAATCGTAAAGCCTCCCCTGGTAGCTAGTAGTAACAGAGCGTTTTTATGATCTCATGCTATGGTGACGAACAGTAGTCTTGTGCTCTCGATCTCTATCAGGATTTGGTAATCCTCTGTCGTGTTGCAAAGTAAATGCCTATAATGCACAGCCCCTTTTGGGAATCGGCCCCCCACTATAATTAATTAATGAAGTGTCTAGGTTAATTAGTTCAGTATAATTTAGTGCCCAAAGTGGATTAGGTTGCATCATTCCAGATCAATAGGAAATTAGCTAGTAATTTACACTGTGGTACACGTCTCATATCTGGTGCATAGTGCGAGGGAAAAATTTTCAAACATGAGGATTTTTTTCGTAAAAAGGCAGCCTCCACATTTGTTTCAGAGTCGGTCTAGAGTTATTACTAAAATTTATATCAAACAATTCGAAGGTGGCAATGAAACATCAAGCGCAATTGGTTCTGGAACCATTACCTGACCACTCACAGATGAATAATTTTCACCTCGCTAATCTAGAAGCTGCCTTAGTAGACGATTGTTGACGCAACTATATGCACTATTCGAGGCATTTTCCAGATCGGTAAATCACGGCTGTTACCATAAAAAATTAGTAAAAATTTCTCAAAAAAGTCTTTGCTCCACGGGAGGCTCGAACTCTCGACCTTCAGATAGCACACCTATGCAGTATGAGACTGACGCTCTACCGACTGAGCTAGTGAAGCTTGGACAGTGATTTTTTTAGTATAGTAAAATATATCATGAATCCAAACATCATATCCGAGTTTAGCCAGTTTCAACACGAGGGATTCTATTAATTTAAAAAACAGATGTATTTGTAAACTGGTAAAAATCTAAGATGTTATTTTATAAGGTTTTTTCTGCGTTTATCATTTTATCTACTTGTCAACACTATTGACCTGTCAACAAAATTTCAGCATTAATCTGCTGCTCGTCAAATCACAGATAAGTTATTTAAATATTAGAGTCATACGATTGAAGCGATAATACAATATTTAGTACAATCTAGTATCTTGGAGCATTGCTATAACCATTGTCGTAAGCACCAACATGAGAGCTGTTGTAGTCAGCTCCAGGTCTGGGGTTGTTTCTTTGCTTGATCTGTCTTCGGGAACTCATCAATGTCTTGAAGCCGTTACACAATGAATTTGTGTCAGGGTAAACATTGTTAGCCAGTAAATAACCATCAGGAAGAGCCTTCACGTTCCATATCTTAATGTCTGAAGTTGGATTGAGCTTGAAAAGGAGGAAAAACCATCCTGGAGCCTTTCTGTTAAAGGTGAAAATGTAATGGGATCGATTTCCATTAGCCTTGGAATATCTTTCCAGCCATTCTTTGACATAGTCTAAACTATCACCCATAAATTTATCATGGCTGACCATCAGTTCAACTTTATTTGCGACATTGTTGACATACTCAACTAAAAGCTCATCTAGATCATGATATCTGTATTTTCCAACTAGAAGCACACGACCAATGGCGTTCGCATCATCTTTGTTTTCCTCCAGGACGTCAATGTGTTGATACAACTGAGGGGCAACCTTCCAAGAAATCGTGATGTGGTTGCTACCTTTAGAGGATGGTCTGATAACTACATCGCCCACCGGTCTAGCAGCCAGATAATCTTCCGCTTCTTTTGACTTCATGTTGTGGAAGAATGGGTGCTTAATTACCCGAGATTCCCTGCTCTCTTCTCTCTGCTTATCTATCTCTTCTTGTCTGTCTCTATTTTCGGCTTCAATATCCCAGAATTTGGGGTTCCTATTAACGTTGACCCCAGCCGTTTGATTTTCAGTGAACTGACGTAGCAGAGATAATTGACATTTGAAATTGTAGTAGTCTACATCCAAAATGCAGGCCCTAACAGTTTGTCCCACCGAATAAACTTCCCTTGGATCTCTTCTATCATTCGGTTCAAGGATATCCTGTCTTTGAATGTTTCCTACAATGAGGGATTGGGTAGAAACGCTCATGTAGCTTGATTCCACTCTTTTAACATAAACTGGGATTACCATACCTTTACGGAAGGAATCAACAGTTTCACGAGTTAACAATTGAAATATTTCTGCTTCGTTCAAGATGTGGAAATCTCTTCTAATCTCCCTATAACGAGATTGCAACTCTTCCTTTATTATCTGTAAAGTAGAACGCTTCTTCAATTGGTGTTTCCTTTCAAGCTCTGTGGCGTAGTCATCCAAGATTAGTTCGTCAAGCTTGAAAGTCAAGTCATCTTCGTCCTTTGGAGGGTTTCGAGGGAATACCATCTCGTAAATTGCATTTCTCATAGCACTTTCGTCATCATCATCTATATCTTCAATATCCAAAGCGTCAGCGGCCATCTTTCGGGCCAACGAGTAATCTTCAGGGTGAATTCTTGTCGAATCAAGTAGATCCATATCTCCTTGGGGATTACGCTCAACATCAGGGTCAAACAGTATATAGATGAAGGAGGCCATATTCAAAAACACCGTTTTTGAGGTTAACTGTTCGGTGATCAGGTGTGCGCGGTTTGTTAAAGTAGGCCCAATTCTTTGGATTGATTGAATCAGCCCAGCAGCCTTTCGTGGTCCCAGTCCACATACATAGGGTAAAGCTAATGCATGATATGGATTTCTTACCGCTTCGTTAATGTCAACTCCCACTAAATTAACAATATCAACAATAGACGTTTGTACGGCATCAACAAGCTTTTCCTTGGGTAGCAGGTTTTGATGCTTATGAATGTGAAGTGAGTACATACTCTCATCAAGTGTCAAGTATTCTAAAAGTGGAGACTGAATATACTTTGCCAAACCAATACAATACTTCGCCAATTGAGGTCTGTTGGGATATTCTGCAGATGCTTTGGGAGAGTGCTGATATAGGCGAGCTGTTTCATCGTTCACATATATTACTCTGATCAAATGTTTGTCACTTCTTTCAATCTCTTCTCTATCATAGCCATATTCTTTATCATACTCAATTGTTAAACGTTCTTCATTGATAAGTTCGTTGACTTTGTCGAAGAGCTTCTTTGTATGAATGTTGAAACCAGAAACACCAATAATATCAGGATTGATATTGCTTGATTTGATATATCTTGTTAGACTGTCTGAAAAATCCCGACTTTGAAAATCTTCGTCGAATTTGATTTGTGATTTTACATCGCCACTATCATCCACGAAGACACCAAGTACAGCATCACCTCTGTTACCCTCACCAAAAGAGAGAGTTAGCACTCTTGGAATAGTACCTTTCGCATAGGTTGGAGGCTGATATGGTGCCTGGTCAATCTTTTTGGTGAACGCGTTTTTAACTTGAAAGTATAGGATACGTTCGCAATCACTTCTAATCGATTCCTTCACATTTTGTTGAACGAGTGGAACCAACTTATCCAAAGACTCTTTCCAAGAGTCGTTACGAAGAGAATTCCATTTCTCTGAGATTTCTGAAGTACCATCTGACTTCAGAATATTGTAGAAATGGTCAACAACCGTTGACAACATAGGAAGCTCGACTTTAATGTTTACAAGTCCATCGTTTTCGGCTTGAATAATGCGTAGATACAGATCTGGCGTTACCGTGAGTGCACTGATAGGCCTGTTCTTGGCATACTTGAAATCAAAGTAGGGTGACTCAGGTTCTATTTGCAATTTTCCCCTCTCGGTAGGCTCTATATTAATGACACCAAACGATTGAAAAGCGGTTCTGATAGTCTTCCTAATAAATGGTTCGTGAGACAACTGTTCGGAAAAAAACTTTTTAATTGCTTGGTAAGCCTTTTCTGACGAAAGAAATGTCGTCTTGTCCTTTTCGGTTGACATAATATCTGCTATCATATCCATTGGAGATTCAATAGGGTCTTCAACTTGATGCAAACGTTTACTTTGGGCAAGGTTTTCCCTCATCTGGGGAATATTGGCAATAGACTGAACCACAGGGTAAATTGCATCTTTTCTGATACGATCGTAGATAGCAAATTTTGAGTATTTTTTCTTGAGCTTAACTTCAGTAGAGAAAACTTTTGTCTGTTCATCATCTTCACCAATTCCATTTCCTTCAAGAGATAGTTCTGAAAGTGCAGTTAAGTTCTTAATCTGAGAAGAATAATTGAATGTTAGATAATCATCAATATCTTGTAGCTCGAACAATGTTCTCGCAGACCCAAAAAATTCTTCGTAAGTAGGGTCAGGGGAATCCAAGTCCAGTTGTTTATAGATTGAGCTTAGTACGGCCTTTTTGTGATGGATAGAGTGATAGTCCAAATCCAATTGAACAATTCTCCATAAATCATCTTCATTCAGTAGCTTGACTATAATGGTGTTGTTGGAATCATCATTGTAAGTATGCAGTGCATAATCTCTTCTATGATTCCAAATGAAAGGAACCTCAAACGATTCGATAGCAATGAAATCAACAATCTTCTTGACAGAAGCCTCAAATTTTTCTTCCAAGTGAGCAACACTTGAGTGAGTTTGTGTTAGATGCTGGAGAAATTCTCTCTTCTCTAACTTCAGTTGTTCAACAATCCAATCTCGTTCATTTGAGTAATCAGCATCGGATAATTTATAGTTTTTAATGGATTTTTTGTAAGCCTGGAATCTCTCGGGAAGATCAGTCACTCTGATGACGTTATCCTCGTCTGTAAGCATTTTCTCTTTCAATTCGGAAGGCTCAAACACATCAGCCAGGGAAGTCGTGGTACCTTTGATTTCTTCTCCATCCTCATCATATTCTTGTTCCTGTTGAGGTTGGTCCATTTCCTCCTCGGCATCCAGAGTCCATTGGTAGTCTGTACCGTCACCAAAGATCTCTATAATCTCTTGGTATTGCTCTCCCTGCAGTCCAGCAAGCTGCGGAGCAGCCTTTGCAGATCGCATCCTTGCGAGACGTTCATCACGGGCCTCATCATCCTCATCACTAAACTCATCCTCCTCAATAAAGTCGTCAAATTCGTCATGTGGCAGGTTTCCTGATCTTTGTGTTTTTGATGCAAGATTATCCTCTATGTCCTGCTCGTCTGATCCTTCATTTATGATGCCTCCAGGACCTTCTTCATCACTGAACATATCATTTAGACCTCGTGAGTCGGAGCCTTGAGCATTCTCGTCTTGTTCTCCCCTCTTCAAACGCTTGAACTTGACGTTCTGTTGTTGTACAGGAAGAGCTCCAGAGTTTTCCATAAGCAATTGCAAGTCGTCCTCATCGACTTCCTCAACGACATCGGCAGCTCTCTTCCTGTGTTTCTTCCTGTGTTTTTTTTTATTGGAAGAAAACATGCCATCTTCGTCGTTTTCATCGTCATCATCTACAATAAACCCCTCACGAACTTTTTGAATCTCTTCTTCATCGTCTTCATCGTCGTCTTCTTCCGAAGAATCAACTACGTTTGAACCTTCGTTGTCACTATCTGATCCCTCCTGAGCATCTTGGTCTAGTAAACCCTGCACCGTAGAAACACCAGCATCCATCGGGGTTCGAGTTTCATTGACATCCTCTTCTGACACTGAAGGAGAGGGAGCAGACATTTTCAGCAGAAGCAATGAAAGTCTGAAATGTCGGGTTTAGACTTGTTTTTATGATTTTTCATGTTCATCGAGGATAAGTTGAGCCCTCCAAAATATTGGCTAATACACGACAGTGGTATTTAGTAATATTATAGTAATTCAGTTATATATGAAGGTAGGAGAGACTTACTTGTAATGACGATTGAGTTTCTCGTTGAACTGCTTGTTCTTATCGTTAATGTAGTTGGTCTCACCGCCATTAAGTGAGTTCTTAAGTTTATTTTTGTTTATTTTTCGCAGAGTACGCTCACCCTTGACCTTGACATTATCAATCACCGATTGTAACTTCTCAGTGGACGGTTTATGTATGTAGGCAGTTCCTTGAAGTCTGGCTCTGTCATACTCTTGTTTCTGTATATCATATTCTTTCTGAGACAGCGGAGAGAGGTTCTTGGATAGGTCTTTCGAATAAGCTCGTTCTGCAATTTGGGAGTAATCATCAGGTAGATCAGATTTTTCTATTCTATCATTCCAATCTTCATCTTGCTGTATGGAATAATCCCAGTTTCTCAGTCGCTTTTTACGTTCATCAAGATCCAGTTGTTTCTTCTCTGCACGGTTCTGTCGTTCTTTCAGGTCATCAACTTGTACTTTGATGGATTCTAATTTAAGTTTATCCTGATGTTTAGCAAGCTGTGATCTGTTTCTGTTGACTGCGGATTGCTTCTTCTGTTTCAACTTGTTGAGTCTGTCGTTTACTGATACTCCAGCCATATTAGGCAAGTTGATTTACAATACAAAATGGAGCTCAAAGGCAATTTATTTTGGGGCAGTGTTTTTGAGTAATGTAATACAACTGTCAGTTAACCCTGGGCCCAAGTTTCCGCCCAAATTTCCGCCCCTTTATTAACAAAGGACAAATCCCAAAAATAAACCTGCTAAAACTACTTGAATTGAAGAGAAAAAAATGCGATTACCTAATACATGTTATGTTATTTTGGCGGATTGAGCGGTTAGGGTGACAGTTGCCGGGCATCGCTCGCCCCACAATCATACTATTTTCGCTCATCATGAATAAAAAGTCTCATGTTTGCCCCTGGCTCTTCCTGTCAAAGTAGAAGAAACTCGACAATGGTAACAGAAGCTTCGATTATAGAGGACCTCAGGAAGGAAAATGCTGGGCTAGAGTTCGGAGAGTTCATAGATCTACTACAGACCGACAGCTCTTCCGAAATATCCTTAATTGACCAGGTTAAATCGCAATTGAAGACTCATTTCAATCTGGAACCTGAAATCCAATATTTCTCCAAGAAGAACGACAATGTCCCCGTTAACAAGTTGCTCACAGAATACTACAACAACTACCAGATCAACGTCTTGGAGTTTGTATTTCAAATCGGATTTTCCAAACATTTGAGTATTCCCCTAAATGCATGGTTCGTACTGGATATGATCTCGCAATTGAGTACCTCCAAACAGGACTTGCCCTTGGATTATTACCTGGTTCTCAACAACAACCTGACCGGAAAGTATAGTTACTTTATACGCTATCTTGTCCATAAAGCTGTCGGGGCTGAAATGCATTGTAGTGGAGAGGCACAGATTGCCGAAACATACAACTCCTCACGCTGGGAGGATAGAGTCAAGGATTCACCGCTTACCAATAGAGGACCTATTCGGGGTTTCGTAGGGAAGGGTGACAGAAGCATCACCTTCCATCTATTGTGCAAGAAGACTGCCAGGATGATCTTGGTAGGAGATGACCGTGAAACTGGTTATGAGATGTCCGACAGATCTTTTGTAAGTCTATTGTTAGATTATTATCAAAGGGTCGGGACTACTAAGAAGATCGACCTGTTGTTGTTGACCAATAACTTTGACTCCAATATGAACAACAAACTGCAGCAGCTCAAAATCCTTGAGTCTCTTAACATGCTCAAGTCCAACTGCTATGTGTTAAATTACCAGATTACTGCGGACCATGAGACTGCCGAATACAACACTTACATTGAAGGTATTCCAGCGGTGAGAAGATATGAAATCGCCCATTTCCTGAAGACACGTAAAACCCCCAAGAATGCCCACAACCTCATGTTCAAATACGTTGGTCGTTGGAATATCTGCTACAAAAAAGTGTTCCACCAAGGCAACATTTCCATTCACCAAATTTGTGGCTATCTTGACTGATAAGAAGTAAGTAGTGTACCAAACGAACTAAATGTATGTTCCGAACCTGAGACTAGAATCCTAAGTATGTATAGAGAGTTTCAACTTCCTGCTGCTACTAGAGGGCTGCATTTTGCGGCAGATGATGAGTCCAAGCCTTTGATTCTCTTTTTACCCGGAAACCCCGGACTCATTGGCTATTACTATGAGTTTCTGCATCGTTTGAGTCTGCAGGGATACGAGGTCTGTGGGACGGATCATCTTGGATACCACGACTCAGACTCCAAGGTATACACGCTTGAGGAGCAGATTCAGCAAAAATTGGAGCTTCTGAAAGTTTTGAGTACCGAGAGAAAGTCAAACCAGACACGAAGACTTATACTGATAGGTCATTCAATGGGATGCTGGCTATTGCAAAGGATTTACATTGCACTACTACAAGATAAGAATTTGTCATCAAATTACAAAATAGAGTTTAACGGACTATTAACTCCTACGGTGAATGATATCAGTTTGTCCAGAAAAGGGGTGCCTTTCAGGTGGGCATATCAAAAATCATTGATTCCTTCAGCAGTCTGGATGCATGGTCGCATTGGTGCGTTCATGGCATGGTCTAGATTGTCTCGATACTTTGCTCCGATGGCTCAAAACGTCGTTGCCTGGGCTGTCAAGAGTAAGGATCCCCATTGCATTGGCAGTTCGATCAATCTAGCCACTAATAACCAGGTTTTGAAGCAAACGTTGTCGATGGCATACGAAGAGATGGAACGAATCGACAGCGATTATGCGATGAACACAACATTCTTCGAATCTTGTCAAGAAAAAGGAACAGTTTGCTGGTTACTCCATGTCGAAAACGATCCTTGGTGTAGTTCAACGACACGGGACCAATTGACCCATTTTTGCAAAAGGTTTGAATCCATTGATGCAACTGTACTACCTGATTGTGCTCATAGTTTCACTTTGAACCCAAAACATCGAGAAAAGGTAATGTCATTACTACAAGAACGCTTGGATCAGTTAGATTCTTAGAGTATTCCTTTTTAGAGAATTCACATGCATTCCTACCTTCTACTTGCCTCCTTAGACTTAAGTTACCTCCCCGACCCCTCCAACCGAGATTGTAAATTGTGCCGGGGCCGACGTTTTTCGCACCATTCCCTCTAATACCTCAGTCGCCTTTTCTGCGTAGCTGACAAACTCTAGCAAGTTAAGGTATTTTCAATGTTTAAACTCAATTCCAGCCTGATTTCTAAACACTTACTTGTACCTTCAACCAGAATGTATTCCAATATCACAGCTAGAGCTCTTCTGTACGACACTTATGGCGAACCAAAAGATGCCATCAATGTCCATAAATATGAGATTCATGCTCCTAAAAAGAATGAAATTGTGCTTCAAACGTTAGCAGCTCCAATCAACCCTTCCGACATCAATCAAGTCCAGGGAGTTTACCCTTCTAGACCTGAATTGACCACTGAGTTGGGCACCGATAAGCCCAGCGCTGTAGGTGGAAACGAAGGACTTTTCAAAGTAGTTGCTGTGGGAGACCAGGTCTCCAATTTTCAAATTGGAGATTGGTGCATTCCCAAGGGGGTCAACTATGGTACTTGGAGAACACACCTTCTGAGTACCGAAGAGAGGTTCCAGAAGCTTGACAGCAGCGCATTGAGCAAGACTCAAGCTGCTACCATTTCTGTCAACCCTTGCACTGCCTACCAAATGCTGACTATGTATGCAGGCTTGAAGAAAGGCGACTGGTTTATCCAAAACGGTGGAAACTCCCAGGTTGGACAATACGCCATTCAAATTGGTAAGGCCCTAGGTTTGCAGTCAATTTCAATTGTGAGAGACCGTCCCGATATCGAGGAACTTAAACAACAGCTGTATGATCTGGGTGCTACTAAGGTTATTACCGAGAAAGAGAATGCCGCTAGAGAATTCGGAAAAACCATCAAAGAATGGACTGGTGGAGCCCCAATCCGTTTGGGTCTTAACTGTATTGGTGGTGATAACCTTACCAATATGGCTCGTAAGCTGGGCGAAGACGCGGTATTGTTAACTTACGGTGGAATGTCCATGAAACCTGTCACGTTGCCCACCACGTTGTTCATCTTCAAGAACCTTACAGCCAAGGGATTCTGGATCACCGAGAATGGTAAAAGAGATCCCGAATTGAAGGAGAGAACAGTAGAGGCCGTACTAGAGTTGTATTCAAAAGGTCTACTCAAGGAAGTCCCAGTCAACGAGTTTAAGGTAGACCTTGAGTCCTTGACTGACGAAAAGTACTTGGAAACTTTCCACAGTGCACTGCAGAGCCATGGTAAGAGTGTTATTGTATATGAGTGATGTAATATATCGCGATAAAAACTTAGTAAGCTAAACTCAACCCAAGGGTTTTTTTTCTTAAGTAATCCTGTTTTACCTGCGGTTCAATGTCACAAGCATCAAGAGCTTTAAGGGCTTATAGAAACGCTTTAAGGGCCACATCTGTTGCGTTCAAGAATGATCTGGTCACGCTCACCAGTGCCCGCAACGAAATTCGCACTCATATGAAAAGTTTAGAGGATCCCAAGGGCACCAACCGTTCCATCGATGAAAGGCTCAAATTGCTGGAGGAAGTCACTGTGTTTCTTCGACGTAACATAGTACAAGGCCGCAAAGTTGACGAAGACAAGTATCGACTGAATATTCACAAGGACACTGAATTGGGCGACAATGATGACATCAAGAAGAAAAAGGATAGCGTCTCAGGCGAAGGGTTCACTGGATGTTGTGGGGGCGGAGGGGCTAAGGCGACATGAGTTGCAGAGGTATACAATTTCAAAGCTGGCCTACTCTGGTTTTAGGAGTGACCCGCAATGTACATAGGTTGTTTATAGTAATCCACTGTCATTGGTCTTGACAATTACTTTCTATAAATTCTTGATTATAATTATAATTTTTAATTCTCATTCTTGTCATTTATTTATTTATTAGTGTTCAATCGTAACTATTACTCATACCCCAAATTTCTATGAGTAGGGACATTGTCATATCTAAGGCGTTATCGTGGCTGCTACGCCATGGGGCACAATCAGAGAAACTTACCATTGATGAACGTGGGTTTGTTCCCTTACAAGAAGTCCTTAATCACAGGCGGATTAAAAGTACGAGGGCTTCCTTTGAAGACATCCAACGAATAGTGGAAAACAACGATAAAAAGAGATTTACTTTGCAGCAAAGAGGTGACAAGTGGTTCATATGTGCCAACCAAGGCCATTCCATCACGAATGTTAATGGTCATGATTTAAAACTCCTCTCTACTAGAGAAGATCTACCTACAATAATTGTTCATGGAACTTACTTAAGCAAGATTCCTCAGATCATCGCATCTGGAGGTCTATCCAAAATGAACAGAAATCATGTTCATTTTGCTTCAGGCTTGCCTAAAGTTGACTCCGATGTGATCTCTGGAATGAGAAATGGATGCAATGCTCTCATTTATCTGGATGTTGACAAAATCTTACAGCAGCAAGAGATCAAATTTTACATGAGCAAAAACAAGGTCATACTATCTCCAGGCAATAAGGACGGCATAGTGCCAACCTCATTGTTCCTCAAAGTTGTCAGGCGTAGTGACAATTCAGAAATTTCGATATAATTTCATTCAACTGGCTTCGTTTTTCCATTCAAGCAGACCCGCCAAATCTCTTACAGGTGCAGCGGACTGTAAAAATGAATGCTGCAATAGCTCATCGGTAGTGGCTCTGTATCGGACATCCACACATAGACAAATACTCAAAAACTTTTTCAAGGACATGGAAACCCTAGAAGAGTTCTTGAGCTTTGGTGTTCCATTTGTAGCGATCAAATACAATGCCTTCAATGGTTCTTCATTCATATATGGTGGCTCTCCCTCGATCATTTCGATGGCCATAATACCCAACGACCATACATCCACTTTCTCATCGTATTCCTTCTGTTTCACCACCTCTGGAGCCATCCAATATGGCGTACCTACCATGGTGGCTCTTTTGGTCTTTTGATCAGTCAGTTTGGCACAGAAACCAAAATCGGTCAATTTGACATTGCCTTGGCTGTCCAGCAGCACATTATCTGATTTGATGTCTCGATGAATAATATGCTTACGGTGTAAAAACTGCAAACCTTTGACAGTCTCTAAACAAATTGTGGAGATCTGAGACTCCGTCAGAGAATTGTTGTTCTCGATAATGTCCGTAAGTGAACCCCCTTCCATGTACTCCATAACTACCCACAACTCGTAAGAGTTACGTAAATATGCTTCCAAAAAGTTGACAATGTTCTTGTGTCTGGAGTCTTTCATCACCAAAATCTCATTAACAATCAACTCTTTACGGGCTTGCTTCTGCAAGTCGATCTGTTTGATAGCCACGTTAGAGTTTGTCTTTTTAGACTTTGCTAAGTAAACAGACCCACTAGCTCCTTGACCTGCCTTTTCAATCATTTGGAAGTAAGGTACAGGGTCGGTGTCATGAACGACAACGCTGCGCAGCTTAGCCATTATTTGAGCTTCTGTCATCGTAGAGATACGCTTCTCCGACTTCTTTGAGGGCGAGAGCTTCTGTGCCTTTACAGCAGCTGCTACCGACATTGGGTTGTTCGTTGGAGCTTTAGGTGCCTGTTGAACCTTTTGAGGTACATACTGTTGTGGTTGCTGAGGTTTTTGCAATCTGATATCACTTGCAACAGGAGGTTTTGGTGCTTGTCTTTGGTGCTCAGCCTTTGGTGGAGAAACACGACGTGCAACTGGAGAAATTCGAAGCGGAGAAATCCCTATAGGAGAGCTATTAGCCGATGGGGAAGTTGCATATGGGTTGCTTTCCTGATAATATCTCTGTTGCTCCAATGTCAGCTTGGCTTTGGGCTTCGGTTCAAAGTTATCGTCTGTCTTCAATTGTAGTTTTGGTTTAGGAGAAATACCACTCTGTTGCCCTGCTTTCTGTTCTGTGAATGGTGATTTGGTTGGAGGAGGAGGAGCTCTTCTTATAGGAACCAAATTTTCAGATTCTTTTCCCTTAGCCCTATAAGGTTGAACTTTAGGGGGGATGTTTGAATTTGTTGGACTATGAGGATTTAATACAGGAAGGGGAACAACTGGGGGAGGAGTAGATGAATTTAAATGCAGGCCTGAACTGGAGGGTGGTTTTGTCCATTTCATGAGGTTTTCGTTGAATAGTTTATCCTTTTCATCCTGGGTATTTTGGTCACTGGTGATATCTGAGTAGAAATTAAGGACATCAATAACAGCGCTAGGATTTTCGTTCCAGTCTTCATTTGTAATGTGAGAGTGTTCCAGCAGGCTTTTCCATTCGTTAGGTAGCCCTGTATATTTCCCACTGGTAGGATCGAACCCGACGTGGGTCTTATGCGTGAAATTGGTAGGCTTTGACACAGGGGTACTTCCTCCTGAATTTATTGGGCATTTAGCCATGATCACATCTATCCAATCGTAGAGTTCCTGGTCTGTTTTGAACGACACATAGAGATGCTTATCGTTGGAATTACTGATTTCAAAACAGTGAGAGCGGATTTGGTTCCTCACCAGGTTTGCAACGTTCAAGTATGGAATGCTGAAAGACAAGTCATCTTGTCGTTTACTCTCGCTCTTGTAAAAGTCTAGAGAGGATTCGCCAAGAACCATTAGCCTTTTGGACCATCTGAAAGACATTAGGGAGTCACCCTCTTTGATGTTGACCCAGATCTGGCGTCTTTTCAGGTCTATTTTGGTGTGATAGTATGGATAGTTTGAATTGGCAGAGCCGTCAGAGGAATTACTTCCACTTTTAAGATGACCCTGGTAGTCCAGGGCTGGCGCTGGAGGGGCTCTTCCTGGGTTAGAGAAAGCATCTGGAGGCAAGTACTCTGTAGCGGAGAAAGACATAGCGTGCTATTTTTTTTTTTTTTTTGGTTTTCTGATCCTATTTGTTTCTTCGGTTGTAGGACTGTGTTTCAGATCTCAGCTTCAAAAGTGGGGAATTCAGCAGAGAGACAGATGGTGAAGACTAAAAACAGCAGGAGTTCAAACACGTAGCTCTTTGACTTAATGTTCAGGAAGAGATGACTGAGGATAATAAAATTAGGACCGGAGATGTTGTCGTCTATAACCCAATTGGGGTGGAACAATGCCTACCAACGCGCTGTTTTAGACTGATACTCGCGTAGTGGAAGGAGTGTTATTCCAATTTTTGTAGAACATTCCCAATGGGGTAATTTCACCCAAATTCCAAGTTTACCGTAGAACAAAGGTTAATTTTGAAAGGTCGTGGAATATGATGAGACTTGCATGAAACGAAATAAAGTGAAATCAAGTCGCGACAAAACATCTGGTGTCCCCCTCGACGTTGACAAGCATTGGTGATGGTCCGATGTTAGATGGCTCTTAGAATGTCTAAGAGACCGGGTTTACCAGAAGTTTCTGAACTGGTCAAGGCATCAGGGCAGTAGAACACTCTGTAGAAGAAAAGACACCAACGCAAGAAGCCCGTTCAATAAACTTTCGAGTTGGAGTGTCTTGTGAGAACCAAAGGGTGGGTGTATGACGCCCAGAATCACATCTTCGCACGGGTATCGATAACGGAGAATAGATGAAACCTCGAATAACCGAGTTAACCTTGTATAACCGAACACAACCGCACATTTCCGCTATCTATATTATATTTTTTTTCTTCCACCTGGTTTATCCGTCTAATGCCATGAGGCATTACTAGAAGCCCCATGTATATATATAAAGCCTTCTTGCCCCCTTCCAACCTTTAACACACTCATTGAAAATGGCTCCAATTAAACAAGACTTTTTTCTAGACCTTCCTTCAACACAGAGCACTGAAGTCTCCTTGTCCGAATACATCTATCTTAGGATAGCTCAACTGGGTGTCAAGTCAATCTTTGGTGTGCCAGGTGATTTTAACCTAAGCTTTGTAGACGAACTAGACAAGGTTCCTCAATTGAAATGGATCGGATGTTGTAATGAGCTGAATGCTACTTACGCTGCTGATGGTTATGCAAAGGCGTCAGGAACCCTCGGTGTGGTGGTCACAACTTATGGAGTTGGTGAGTTAAGCGCCATTAACGGTATAGCTGGAGCATTTGCCGAATACGCCCCTGTTCTCCATATTGTAGGAACCTCTGCTATGGGAACCAAGCGTCTACAACATGTCCACAACATTCATCACCTTGCTGGATCGAAGAATTTCCTGGAGAAACCAGATCATTACATTTACGAAAAGATGGTTGACGATATCTGTGTTGTCAAGGAGTCTCTGACGGAAATTGAGAATGCTTGTGACCAGATAGATAATGCAATTGTGCAGACGTTTCTGCTTTCCAGACCAGGATATCTGTTTGTTCCCAGAAATATGGCCACTATGACTGTGCCTAGGGAAAGGCTATTTAACCAACCATTAATCTTGGAAAGGGTTGATCCTGATCCAGCTCAAACGGTGCAAGTTGCAGAGAAAATCTTGGAAAAGCTCTATCGTGCAAAAGAGCCAGCTTTGATTGTGGATTACCTTACTAGGCCTTTTAGACAAATGGAAAACTGCTCCAAGTTGATTGCCGCTCTGGAGAACAAAGTTAACATTTTTAGCAGACCAATGTCCAAAGGTTATGTCAATGAAAGCAACCCAAGGTATATTGGGTGCTACATAGGAAAACAATCTAGGGTTTCAAGTATTAATGAAGTTATAGAGTCCAAAAGTGATTTCATTTTGAGTGTCGGAACGTTTGACGTTGAAACCAACAATGGAGGCTTCACATCCAAGTTGCCTCAAGAGCATTTGATAGAGTTAAACCCACATTACACCCGCGTGGGCACAGAGTGCTTTCCAAATGTTGACATGTGTCATGTTCTTCCTGCTCTGTTGAGTAAGTTGAACGGTGATCTGATCAATATGGCAACTGTATATCCAAATGATTTCACCATGAGAAAGACTGAGGCAGGAGAGAAAACACAAGAGGACAAAACAAATACTTTGAACCAGAACCATCTGGTAAAGTCCACCGAACTTCTTTTAAACCCTAATGATACTTTGATTGTTGAAACATGCTCATTTATGTTTGCAGTTCCGGATATTGCCTTCCCCAACAACACACAGTTTATCAGTCAATCGTTCTACAACTCTATCGGATACGCACTTCCAGCCACCTTAGGAGTCAGCTTAGCAAAACGTGACTTGAAAAAACCGGGAAAAGCTGTACTAATTCAAGGAGATGGATCTGCTCAAATGACGATCCAGGAGCTGGCTACTATGGTCAGACAAAGAGTCACACCTACCATTTTACTTCTCAACAACGAGGGATATACCGTGGAACGTATGATCTTGGGTCCAACCAAAGAATACAACGACATTGCTTCCAACTGGGATTGGACGGGCATGCTAAGGGCGCTAGGAGATATACATGGACATTCCAAGAGCGTTACCGTTGACACATCGAGTGAATTGGACAAGCTGTTTGCAAGCCAAGAGCTTCAAGAACCTACACGTCTAAACTTTGTGGAGCTCGTCCTCGGTAGGATGGACGCTCCAGAAAGGTTCTCCAAAATGGTGCAAGAAATAGCTAACTTGGAGCTTGTCAGCAAAGGTATCAAAGGTACCATAAAGACTGCATAGAATGATAACATATTAGGTAATATACATATAACGTGACTCACAGTAAATCTGGCCGCGGCTAATCTTATCGCTACTTCGCATTCTACCTCTCTTTCCCGTTTCGCTTCTCCTCCTTTCTAATCTCCACGTGACTGAAACCTGACGTCTAACTATACCCCACATTTAACGCCAACACGAACTCTAGTCATCATCGGCCAGCCCAGTACGTAACAGGGGCACTTTAGGACCCCGGAAAGGTCTACCGTGTACCGTCTCAACTGCCGTAATCTCTTTCAAAGCGGTTTTACCTGGCGAGAGTTCACTGATTAGCCTTGCCCTTTCTCTCTCGATAGGGAAAAACCTCGCGCCAAAAAAGCTATTGATTCCTCATTCCTTAATCTCTCCTTTTTTTTTTATAGATAGCACCAGTGTTTACTAGCAAACTCTGACTATAAATAAATTTGAAACAGAAACACAATGAAGCAGACATACTACAATCCGACGGAGGCCGGACCAATTGAATGCGAGTCAATGGATGATAGTAGGCTGGATGATATGGTCCAATCGTTGCCTCCAGTTGACCCTTTGTTGGATACTCCCTTCCCGTTCAGGAGTGCAGACGTGGAACGAAGCGACACGTTCGCCACAGAGAATAAGGACGGACCAGCACAACCCGCCAGGACAAATGCCAACTTTTTGCCTCCGCACCAGTCGTTGTTTGACGCCCTACAGAGCTCCAACCTGAACATGATTCAGGAGGTTGACCCTTTGCAACGAAGCAACCAACCGCAAGAATGTGCGCCCTCTTGTTGGAACCAAGAGTTTTCTGTGACCGCGTGGCAGATGGTTAACAGCGAGGAAGTGAGGTTGAAAAATCTCTGGACCCACACAAAAATGTACGGGACGGGCAATAGACGTGTTCCAGGTACAGGAAACGGTGAGTCTGTGCTATCGAGCTCCGAGTACGAGGAGACGGACTTTCCTGATACCCCCCTTCTCAACGAGGAAGACGCAGAAGAGACGAACGAACACGCTAACATCCAGATGATTGCGGACGATGAGAACCTGAAGGACACCGTTACTGTGAGTTCCGGCAGACAGTCCTCGTTTGTAATGCCCAAGGTATCGGTCCCAGATTCCGGTGCCCCTACCTCAAAGTCTATAAGCTGGAAAAATTCCAGGATCAAAGTTCAAGTGGTAGGGAACCGTGCTGACAGATTACTAGAACGTTTAATACCCTACCGAAAGACGTTGTGGATGTTGGAGTTTGTTGACACCGGAGCTGATTTCTTAATCCTGCTTCTAAACAAAGATAATGTTGTACTTCCCCGGATCTTAAATAAGCCCTTTCTGCCGATAATAATCAAGGACGACGATGCAGAGTTCAATTCATCGATAGACACCACCTCATTATTCAATGATTATAGTACCAAGAGCATGGAAAGATCATCATCATCAGCATCATCATCGGTTATCCCGGAGCCGTTGCAACTGAAATCTATAGACGATGATCTGTTTGACGTAATTCACGCTCTTTCGAACATGGAGCTGGAATTCTGTTGTGAAGAATCTTTCCATCACATTAGCACGCAAACATCGACCATAGCTTCCCCCAAACAAACCAGATCCCGAAGGTCTTCGTCCAGACTTGCGCAGCGTCGCAAGCTTCACAAACAGACACAGCTGAATCATGCTCGTGACAAACGATCGCACCACCAATGCACCTACGAGTATATCAACTGGATAAGGCGACAGCTTACGCTGGGCCTTACACTGGGCCTGATATCCATTTCCTATTGTATCTGGTCGTTTAGCAGTGATCACAGCAAGTTACATGGCTACCACCATATTAACGGAGTGTGGATGCGCTGCACTGTATAGCTAAATAACAGTTTTAATTCTCTCAACCTCTCATTCTCAACGGTCAAGATGGACCCCTTCTGCGAAAAATAAAAAAAGTTGTCGCACTGTTTCTAGTTGCTCCTTCGCGAAACCTGTAAGTTTTTGAATCTCTGTTGTAACTTTCCTAAATAAACACACTAGATCAACAACTATGCGTCGCATTAAGCTCAGTATTAGAACCCAGCTAATACTGCTAGTGTGCATGGTGGCTATATTTTCGCTGGTAATACTGGCTTGTATCACCGGTGTGTATTTCACCTCCAATTTTACCACTGCGAGAAGCGAAAGGCTGGAGGTTATTTCCGAACTCAAGGCATCTGAGCTGATACAGAGTTTCACTAATCTGTACTACCAAGCCTACTGGCTTTCAACAAGAGACACCTTGGAAAACTCTTTGATATCTGCCAAAGTGGGAAATTCCTCTGATGACAGCTCCACTGCAGCTCTGATTACGATGCAGAGTTTTCTAAATTCCAATGAAAATTTCTTGCAGTGTAAATTATACTCTGTGAACTTTGATACACTTTCGTTTGTGGAGACATCGCTACACCGGATGAGCAATGACACTTCTGTTCTATCGGCTCTTTTCCCGCTAGATGAACCAACTCCAGCAGCGTTGCAAATTCTAGAACAGTTCGGGGGGTACCTGGATGGCCCTACTCATAACGGCACAACATTTTTCATCTCCTTGACGTTGCCAATATTCATAAACTCATCCATTATTATCAACGCTCCCGAACTTTCTGGGTATTTGACTGTGATTTTCCTGGCTGATAGTTTGATGTCTGCTACAAGTTATTCCACGGTGCTGGACGCCGCTGATATTTCGTTCACACAGTTAGTAATAGACCCAATGAATTCAAGTAATATACAGGGGTTCGAGTATGTGTTTCCACCCATAGGGCACGACGTTGATTCTACTGAAGTTGTATACGCTCTTTCTGATTTTGCGCCAGTTGCAGACCTTAACCAGCGTGTATATACAAGCGAAGGTTCCTTATCATCAACGAGAAACTTGGGATCGTTTTCCGAGATCAAAAATCCATTTGATGAGTCTGTGGCCGTGGGATTCTGTAAAGCAAACCTCAATTTTGCAAATTGGACCGTTATTGTCGAGCAGTCACGATCTTCATTCATGGCACCAATTGTAAAGTTCAGAAATATCATCATTGGAGTTTCGATTGGAATGGCTGCTTTTTTCTGTCTCATAACATTTCCACTAGCACATTTAGGAGTACGCCCTATATTACGACTGCAAAAAGCATCGGAGGCTATAACTCGAGGATGGGGATTACGCACTGGCAAGGATAAGAGACCACCTGACAAATATACACCTTATGCATCGATGACACCGGTTTCTAACAATTTCCCCAATGATACCGATCCTAACTCTAGATCTTCCACAGCCTCAAGGGAACTGGGTTTCTTCATTCCAGAGAGAATTCCTGAAAAGAACAGATTTTTTAAAGATGAACTCTCTGACTTGACAAACGCCTTCAACACAATGACTGAAGAACTATATATGCAATATTCACATTTGGAAGATAGAGTGAAAGCTAGGACGAAAGAATTAGAAGTGGCAAAGATTGCTGCGGAAGCTGCAAATGAGGCAAAGACAGTATTCATTGCCAATATCTCCCATGAATTGAGAACCCCTCTCAACGGTATCCTGGGAATGACGACGATAGCAACAGAGTACACAGATATCAGCATGATCAAAGATTCTTTGAAAGTTATTTACAGAAGTGGAGAGTTACTGCTTCATATTCTTACTGAACTGTTGACATTTTCGAAGAATACACTAAACCGATCCAAGCTGAACAAAAAAAATTTCCAAATCATGGATGTAGCATTGCAAATTAAATCCATTTTCGGCAAGATATCTAAAGATCAGCACGTAAGCCTGATTATCCTTGTCAAACCCAACCTTCTAAGAAATATGATTCTCTTTGGAGACGCCAATAGAATTATACAAGTGGTAATGAACTTGGTTGGTAATGCTCTGAAGTTTACTCCTGAAGACGGAACAGTCTCGCTTCAAATCAAAGTTGTCGGTGAGTATGACCGTGAACGCTCCAAGAGGCATGATTATGGCTATGTTTTCATCAAAAACCCAAATCATAAATCTGCACCTTCCATTTCAACAGGGAGTCATGTCAAATCAGAAAAAAGGGATCAAAACATTTCTCTTCTTAAAGTTGACGAGGAATCCCCTTCTACGCCAAATACACCAAATACTCCAACAAGTGTGATGCTTAACACTAAAAGAAGGATTTTACAAGTCACTGGACGAAACAAACCTAATGATGCGAATTTACAAGACCAACATAGCGATACAAATTTCGAAATTTCCTATTCTAACGAAAAAGGAGATTGCTCAGACTGTGGAGATTCGATTACTCTACATACTTTGGACAGCTCTGATTATGTCAAAGTTGTGTCGGGCTTTCAAAAGGAAGGACACGGCGAGCAATTATCTAATGACTATTCGTCAGATACTAATGTCGAGGTGACAGGAACCGAACTTAATTCCAAGGATGATGACTTCACTGATGATTCCATCTTTGACAACACTGGTAGTCGCAGGTTGGAGCCCCCAAAAGAATGGGTGATCGAAATAATCGTACAAGACACTGGAACTGGAATCAGTGAAGAATTGCAGGAGCGAGTCTTTGAACCATTTGTGCAGGGTGACCAAACGTTATCTAGAACGCACGGTGGTACTGGTCTGGGATTATCCATCTGTAAACAACTAGCGAAAATGATGAAGGGAACCTTGACTCTTCAAAGTAAGTTAGGAGAGGGTAGTAAGTTCACATTTAGATTTCCTATCACTCAGACCGGTGAGTTTGTCAATGAGCCGGATGCTCATACCTTCAATGACGAATTTAATGAAGACAGCAAGGTGAACAGAAGGGTTAGTTTTATGGAGCCAAGTTTTGAAGCAGATGCTGAAGTTGAGGATGAGGATGCTACTGAAGATGACTTTAAGCCACATGAACCACTAGGAGCAAACAAGGGTACTAATACTGAGGTTGTAGACAACGAAGTATTAACACAGAAGAATGATATGAACTGTGATCAAACAATAGCTGAGAAGGTAAAAGAGGAGGAAGAACTTGAACAGAAAGATGGAGAACAAGATGAAGAACCTGCAAAGTTTGAGGGTAACTCAATGAAAGGAGATAACTCGTCGAAATCGTCAGCAAGAATCTTGAACGCCTCTTCAACGAGCATCAAGCAAAATAGAGCTAATGCAGAGAGTTTGACCTTGAAACTTGATAATTCACCGGAGAAAAACACACTTAGCTCATCCGAGAAGAGCAAAGATAGACCTGGCCTGCCAGCTATCCCATCTTCAGGGACAGTTTCCACATTAGGAACTGGCAATTCAGCAAATGGTTCCATCAACACCAATTTGAAGATTTTGGTAGCAGAAGACAACCAAGTAAACCAAGAAGTCATTCGAAGAATGCTTAATTTAGATGGTCTGAAGGATGTGACGATTGTAAGCAACGGCCAGGAGGCTATCGACACTATCACAGAGGTGACCCAACATGGAGGCCACTTTGATATCGTTTTCATGGATGTCCAGATGCCAATTCTGGATGGTTTGAAAGCCACCCAACATATCAGACAAGACCTACACTATACTTATCCCATAGTGGCCTTAACAGCATACGTAGACGAGTCAAACGTTGCAGAATGTCTCGAGTGTGGAATGAGTGGGTTCCTGGCCAAACCAGTTAGGAAAGTACAACTCAGAAGACTGATTGCCGACATCTGTTCAGTCTGACTGAGATATTTTATGGTGGCAAGGAAACCAAGAAGGGAAGGATATTTTCTGAGCCATTGTGTCTCCCCTCTTTTCCTTCAATTAGCCCCAATGTTAATTAGAATCTACCATAGACGTAATATATCAATATCAATCACGTGATATTTACATAAGACGTTTTTGTTTTGCCTACTTCGCGACTGGTAGATTTCCCTTGCCAAACAAAACCTTGGAAAGCCAGAACGAAAGGAACCTCTGGAGGAATAACAAATCAACTTCTGAACACCTTGCAACTCTTGATAGGAAATGAGCTATTCTGAGCAGCAGGAATCAAATCCACATTCGATCGCTGGTTTGTCAACCTTGCGTGAAGAATCGAAGTTTGATTTGCCGTCCTTAAGCTCTTTTCTGGATGTCGATCAATCTGTCTTAGAGGGAGTTAACGAGCTGTTGTTAACTCAAATCAGCGTCAAGTTCAACAATTGGGAATCTCTCAAGGCTGAAAAGATGATTGTTGACATGAACTTTGAACAGTATAAGCATGAATCGTCTAGAAGTTTGGATCTCACGAAGAACGAACTTAAGGCTTCACAGGCGAAATGTTTGGAAGCAGAGAAGCTGGTACAAGGAGGCAAAGAGGCAAATGACAAATTAGTCTCCGAGCTGGAATCTACCAGAGCTACTATTTTGAACCAAGAGAAGGTTATTTCGAATTTGAAGTCACAGGCAGAGAGTGCCTTGGATGAAAAACATTCAGTGTTTGAACTGTTAAACTCTAAACAAAGTCAGGTGAACAATTTAAAGTCCGAACTGGATCAATTGAGTTCTAGTAACTTAACTCTGAGAAAACAATACTTTGAGTTGGAAAACAAAAGCCAGTCATTGACTGCGGAGCTCTCTAGGAATAAGCACGAGCTTTTTGCCCTTAATCAAGAGTTAGAGCTCACTAAAAAGAACTCTGAGTGGTATGACTCTGAGCTCTCTAATAAGGTACAAGAATTAAAACGTATTCGTCTAGAAAAAAGGGAAATAGTGTCTCAATTGCAAAAGGAATTGGACACCAATAGAACTGGGTATTTTTCAACCAAAGCAAAATATGACAACTTGAATGAACTGTACAATAAAACAGCTGCTGATCTGGATAAGGCTCTTATTGATCTTAAGCGAGCCAAGGACGATTACTCAAAGAAAGAGACTGACTTTTTTAAGGAAATGTCTATAAAAGACAACCAAGTCAAGTTTTTGGAAGAGTCTAATGAAAATAGGAGAAAGAGAATTGATGAGCTGGATTCCACTATTGTCACTTTGCGAGAAGAAGTTGAAAAAATTTCCAAAGAGATGATCTCCCAACTGGAAGAAAAGGAGAACTTGATTCAGGCTCAGGAACTACAGATCCAGCAATTGAGGGAATCATTTGAAGACGTGACAAATCAAACTGAACATAGCCACGGATTTTTGAACGAAAATGCTCAAAGAGTCTTGAAACAGTCTTCAAGCAACCTCTCATTGAGCCAGCTGTACACAGATTTCCAGCTAATGAAGAAACAACTGAGCAACGAACGAAGGCTGAAAGAGAAAATGCAGGTACAGATTGACCACTTTGTTGAAGAGTTATCGAAGAAGCTTCCAATAATTGAATCAACTAAAGAGAAATGTTCTCTTATGGAAAATGAATTAGTAGAGTATAGCATTCTTCTTGAAAAAACAAGATTTGAGAGAGATGATGCAAAGAGGCAGGTTGCCGTTTGGAACAAATCCATAAGTGAATATGAGGATCGCATAAACTCCTTAGCAACTCAGTCAGCCGATTTGAAGGCCCAAGTAAGCACCCTAGTCGCTCAGATTGCACTCAAGTCCGATGGCTCTTCACCATTAACCACAGAGGAGAAGGACTTGATCAAATCGCTCAATTGCCAAGATGTCTCTCTTGCAAACGGATCAGATACTGACAAAATAATATCTGAAAGACTTGTAAAGTTTAAGGATATTAACGAACTTGTGAATAAGAACGCTGAACTTCTCCAAGCTTTAAGAGAACTCGGAAAGAAACTAGAGAAACAAGAAGCAAATCAAAAAGCTAACAATGCATCATTTGAAAGTGCAATTCTAGAGGAAGCTAGAGAAACGAATACACGCCTTGAAGATGAACTTAAGCAGACCCAAGAAAAATTGTCACTCATAATGAAAGAACGTGACATGTTCAGGGATATTCATAAGTTACAAAACGAACCAAAAGAGAGTGTTCAGACAACTTCTTCATCCGAAAGAGAAGTTTCTGCTCTTACCGAGGAACTAGAAAGATCAAGAAATGACTTTTCAGTGCTGAAGAAAGAGTCCAAAGCTACCATTGATGAGCTGAACACACAAATTAGAGCTTTGCTGGAGGCCAAGTCTAATATTAATCTACAGCTTGTCAAAGCTAACTCTTCAGTCACCATAGCTGAAGAAAGATTGAAAGCCTCCCATGAATCAAATAGGTTCATTAAGCTGGAAATTGACCATTTAAAAGGCACAAATGAATCTCTTTTACAATCATTGAGTTCAACAGAGGAAAATAATAAGAAATTGTTTGAGGAAACACTGTCTCTCAGATCAGAGTTGTCGACTATTACTACAGAATTGAAGAACCTTCGATCTGAGAAGTCAATATGGACTTCAATCCAAGATAGGATCAAAAATGAAAACAATGAATTACATAACGAGAAGGCATCACTTAATAGTCTAGTGAATAACTTACAGTTGATGTTATCTGAAAGAGAAAATAGCTACACGGACTCCATTAAACGCCTATCAAATTCTTTGGATTCAGCCGAAAGGGAACTTGAAAATGCTAAGCAAAGAATTATTAATCAATCTTCAGAGATATCCCTTTTAGTGAAACGCAGAGATGGAGATCTAGACGTTTTAAAAGCTAGGATTGATTCTTTGACTACGGAGCTAAGTTCAACACGTGAATCTCTGATAAGGGAAACAAGTGCTTTGGCTAATGCTAATCAAACAGTTGAGCTTTTGACTTCTCAGGTCCGAATTCTGGAGGAGAAAAGTAAACCTCTTCATGGTATAGCTTCCAGAAGACTATCAGCTAGCAACAAGGACTTGAATACTGTTGAAGAATATAAAGAGGCTCTGGAAAAACTTGAGTCTGATTTAGAAATTGCTCAGCAATCAACAGATCAATTTAAGAACGTGGCGGAGGCGGCTGAAGCAGAATTGAACAGATTGAGTTCTAGTTTTGATGAATATAAAAAAGCCTATGAACTCAAGCTTAAAGAATACTCAGAAGAGAATGAAAAGCTTTCAATTTCAAATAAGGATTTGAAACAGGAAATAGAAAATATTAGAGAAGAATTGCAACATTCAAAAACTTCCTGGGACGATGAAAGGACTACTCTTTCAAATAAGATATTGGATTTAGAGGCTGATTCAAGCTCTGTTAACTCATTTAAGTTTGACTTAGAAGCCAAGATTGAGTTATTGCAGACGGAGTTGACTCAACGAACGGAAGAATTCAAACTTCAGAATAATGAGCTAGATAAAACAAAGACTGAAATTGATGAACTACACAAGGTCAATAAAGAGTTGCTTATGTATAAGACTGATGCCGAATCCAAGATTACCGAGCTTACAAACAAGGCAGAAACTGCTGAAAATGGATTGAAAGAGACAGAAAAAAGTTGGGAAACCCAGAAGAACTTGTTAACTGAAGAGATTAGGGGAACCAAGAATAAGATCGATGAACTAAATGTCGAGAACAGAATGCTTTTGAACCAGTTGGAATCTGCAACTAATAGTACTAGCGCTCACTTGAACACCAGTGATGCTCTAACAGGCGATAATGATAATATCAATAAGTTAATTTCATTCTTAAGAGATCAGAAAGATCACATCTCACACGAACTTCAACATTCTCAGCTTGAAGTTAGTCGTTTGCGTCAAAAGCTAAACATAGCTGAGGAAGAAGTAGAACGTTCCAAAGTCGAAACAGAAAAATTGGAGAAATATGAGAAACTATCCAATGAATTACAAGGAGAAATTACCAAATCTGCTGAATTGTCCAAGATAGTGTCAGAGCTACGACAAGTGAATACTGATCTTAGAAATGAAAATCAGAGTCAAACCAGTCGAATTACAACCTTGCATCATCAGCTTGAGCAAGAGAAGTCTAAGAACGAACCTTTGGAAATTCAGATCAGGCAGTTGAAGGTAGAAGTTGAGACCAAGAGTAAGGAAGGTACCATGAATCAAGAACAGCTAGAGTACTGGAAAACCAGATCGTTGAATTTGCTGAATGAAGTCGGCTCCATTGGAAATGAAGAGTATGTCAAGGAGGCGGAGTCTTTGAAAAAGAAACTAGCTGAAGTCGAAGGAAAACATTCTGAACTTAACGCTAGGTTTAGCAGACTCAAAGATGAAGCTCAATCAAAGTTGAAGAGGCGCAAAGAAGATTATGAAGCTCTTCGTAAAGAACACGAAGAGTTGCGCAAAACGTTGGCAGATGCGAATGCTGAGGTTGCCTCTCTCAACGAAAAACTGAACTTGAGTTCAAAGGCTAATGAAAATACGAAGAGAGAACTCGAACAGCTGAAATCAAGGCAGGAATTGGCCAGTTCTGGTACTGAAAAGCAATTAGAGGAGCTTAAAAAGAAACAAGAAGAAGTTGAAAGACTTACCACAGAGAATAGCAAGCTAAAAGAGACCCAAGTTCAGTCTCCTGGGAACTCTGAGGAGATCCAGACACTCAGAAAGGAACTTCAGGAAGCTAGGGAGGCTACCAAGACAGCTTCAGTCCAAGCTGGCAAAGATGATAGCACCTCTCTTGATGCGCTAAAAGCGAAATTGGCTTCAGAACACGAAGCTGATGTAGCTGCTAGGATTGCCGCGGCTGTAGAGGAAACCAGGAAAAAGATTCGTGCACCTGTAGAAGAGCGTATCCAGGGTGTAATCAATAAGAGATGGAATGATCGCAAGAGAGAATTGGAGAACGAGTACCAAAATAAAATTTCTGAAGCATCGAAACAACAAGAAACTGCGGGTGATGCTGAGACTTTGAAAAAAGAATTTGAGGCAAAAATAGAAGAAGCAAAGACAGCCGCCAGAGAAGAAGGACGCAGTGCTGCCCGAAAGGAAGCTGAGCTACGCACTAATCTATTGAAGAGGAAAGCCGAAAAGGCAGAGGCTGAACTAAAAAAATTGAAGCAAGGACAGAAAGAATCGATTCCTCAACCTCAACCAGTGGACAAGGTCACCTCCGACCCCAAGACTTCAAATGGTTCTCAGACACCAACCAAAAGATCTGCTGAGCTTGATTCCCCAAATTCCGACTCTCCAGAGAAGAAAACTAAGAAAGAGTAATCTATGAATATATCACCTTTTATTATTACCTAAGCACAATAAATCTACTAACGCGCGTCTGATACTGGGTTCCTCATCACGTAGTTCAATTCATTCTTTCTCATGTCAGACCAATTCGGATCATGCTATGTAGATCCCAGAGAGCATCACAGCGAAGGAGAGGAGTATGAGATCAACAGTGACCAAGGTAAGTTTTTGTCTGCTCAAAATTAGAGGCTTTAGCTGCTAACACCTTAGACGATCTCCAATCCAACCAACGTGAAGGAACTTATGACCAAAATGAAGCCAAAACTTCTGTAATGGTCAGTTATTTTGAACAGCAAAGAAATATTGCTGAGCTGGAAAAGAAACTGAAGGAGAAAGAGAGAGAAAGGACCAAAATTGGGGTGTTTGCCCAAAGAGTGGCTACTAGAGAGGAGATAAAGAGAAGAGAGGAACAAGAGCTGGAAAGTATAATGAAACATAGAACATATACGTTTGATTCTGCCAACTTGGTTGTACAGAAAAAGGAAACGGACGAAAAGGAAAAGTTTAGTGGATTGTATATCAATATGAGATACCTGGATAAGCGTACAGTGGATTCGATGATGGCAGATAAGAAGGTATTGAGATTAGAGAAGTTATTGGCCAAAGTTTACCCCCCGCTCTATCACCCTCCAATGTATGCAAACTGGGTTGTGCTGGGTATAATAATACGGAAAAACGAAACTAAGTTGACCATGAACAAAACGTCCAACTACAATAAAATGACCATCTCCAATTTTAGTCAATCTGTAGATTTGATGTTGTTTGGCAAAGCTTTACAGAAATACTGGAAGCTTCAAGTTGGCGCTGTCATAGCCATTTTGAACCCAGGTATTTGGAAGTATAACTTCAAATCCGCGGACAATATTTTGCATCAGGGATTTAATTTGACACTAAAGGAAAACCACGATTCAATTCTGGAAATTGGTAAAAGTCGTGACTTGGGGTTCTGTACTTCCCTGAAACGAGATGGAAATGTTTGCAAGACTCCTATTAATGTTCAAAAGAGTAGACATTGCACCTATCACACAGAATTAGCAATGAAAAAGAGCACTTCCAAGAGATTAGAACTAAGTTCTGTATTCCGAATGCGATATCCAGGGGAATCAAATGAGGAAAACAGCGCTCATCAACATGTATATATGAAAAAAGGTGGAAAGAAATTCCAGGGGTTTATGCAATCGGATCCGCTATCTGAGCAAGAGCTGAATAAGAAAGAGCTGGAAGCTAGGAGACAGTTTTCAAATGCGGTATCTCAGAAAGCATTTATGGAAGAGAATTTCAAACGGACAAATATCAATGAAGCTGAACTGAAAAGCAAAAAGGAGAAGCAGCTATTCAAGGAACTGGAGCTTCGAAGGAGTTTTGCTGAAAAGGGAGCTACACTTTTTAAGGATGAAGATATAGAAACCAATGCGGAAAAGGCAGAAAAGATCAAACTATCAAGAGCCGCATTCAGTTCAGGCACAGTTAGTAAAATCGGTTTCAATCCTACTCAAAGGTTGTTTTCGAAAAGCAATAACGCCGGGATCAAAGGTAAAACTGCCACTAATTTGAAAGACTTTCTCCATAAATCTGAGGCAAAAGAAAAACAATTAAGTCTTTCCAAGCATGACATAAAGAAAAGAAGAAAGAAGGCTTTGGAAGTCGTTAGGAGATTTCAAAAACCAAACGAATCAGCTCAAGAAAAGGCAGTTCCAGTTTCTAGAAAGAATCCTCCTGAGGTCACACTCCCGGATTCTGATTCTGACTCTGACTTTTAACGGCATGTAGCATATAGTGTAACGAGTAAAGACATTCAAACAAGAAATATATTAGCGCTCCCCTCTATCAATCTCTCTTTCCTCTCTTGTCGTTCTGTCCTCCTATTGATTTATCAACCGTGAGGTGAGAAATATCCAGTGAGGATGAAAAATAAAAAAAAAATTTATAAAGTCGATTTCACTCAAATTAAGGTGATGGAGATTAAAGAATGCTTCGAATTTATATATTAACTCAGCTTGGAAAACTTTCCTTACCGAAACCCTATAGACTAGGTATTCGAAGACGATTCACCCCAACGTATTGCTTTCCCAGGCAGTTCCATATCACGTCAACCCAATATGCAAGACTAAACGAGAAGACCACAACAACCAAAGAAGAACCGATCTATGACGAAAAGGCTGATGATTTGTTGCTACAATTGAACAATATATACAAAGACAGGATTGTTGGAACTAAATTGAAACGTAAGAGGTTAACTGAGAAGGTCTTGGATTTAGTAGAATGCTTGCCGGACGGTGCATTGAAACCAGTGACTGTTCCGTTCATGTCCAAGGTTATTAACTTTTTGGGACCCTCTCAGTTCAGCTATGAAGAGTTAATATTGGTGCTACAGGCCGTGGTCTCTGGTCTGGATTTAAACAATGTCAGAACTTGCCAATATATTCCACTATTTTATAATGAGTTGGTGAATTGGGACAACTTCAAAAAGGATCCGCTTGTCAGGCTACAAGTAGTTGAAATATTTATCATTTATATTACACTGTCCAAGAACAGGGCTCCACTCCACAAGTACTTGGATTCACTGAAGTTGGTGGACAGCAATGATTTAGTGGCTATAACGTTGGAAGCATTTAAGACCCGAGCTCCAGACTCAATGACCATGGTGAAGTTAGCTGCGTTGAGTGATTTAAAAGACAACAGAATTGCAAACGAGATATTGGTTAAGTTTTTAGAATCCTGCGACCTAGAGCTCGGTAAGAATACTCAACTTGAAGACAACATCGTCGCATTTTTAAGTATCATTGATGAGAAAAGCAGAAACGACCTCTCCGCAAACGTTAATGTTCTTTACTTTTGCTCAAAGAATAATCTGAATTCTTTGGCGAGGACGACATTGGCGAAGATTGAATCGATGCCTATGAAGAAAGCATATTTCGAATTGTTATCACCGGAAGACACTAACGTGTTTGTTTTGGTGGCCATCAAGTATTCTTTCATAAACTTGGCCAAAATTGCAATCGAGTGTCATAAAGTTGATCCCAAGGACCCAGATGACTGTATTACTATGTCAATCCAGACCTTGATCCAGGATGAGCCCATGGAAAGCCTTATATCTCAACTAGAGCAACAAATTGAAGGATTGGAACATGACGAATCGTCGGACGTTTTCCGTTTACTGTCAGTTGACTCATATAACAAGATCTTAGAAGCAGTACTGAACTTGGATAGACCGGAGGAATACGTCATACAGTTAACGAATTGGTGGAAATCTGATCACGGCTTGGAACGCAATTCTGATAGTTTTGCACTTTTGATTTCTAAAGCATTGGACCAGAATGACTACCAAAATGCATTGAAATATTTTGAAGCAAGTTTAGATGAATACATTCATTGGGGTGTTGATGAGGAGGGAATCAATATGCCCACGATTTTCAGGTTGCTGTCAATGTATCTTACAGATTCTGCCGATGAAATTAATGAAAAGTTCACCATTTTCCAAAAAATGAAAAGTTTCGGTCACAGACTCGACAAAGAAACGCTCACAGTTATGGCTAAACTCATGTTGGACCAAGTTTATATTGGAGACCTTATCGAGTTATTGGAGAGAGAATTACCCCCTTTTGAAAACCCTAAGATTGAACGATACGAAGTCTCTCAATACCCGTCATTGTTCAATTTATTAATGGATTTTGTACTGTCCTACGAGAAAGACTCTGAGATAAACTGGCTAGTTTACGGACAGATACAGAAATATTTCAACGTACCCCAGGAATCGTATATCCCAGTAATGAAGTTCTTTTGTGAACATGAACGACCGAATGCTGCCTATTTGATATTCCATACCATGAGAAGCCTACACAAGAAGAAAGGGCTGAGTCCCCCAACAGAAGAAGTGTATACATATCTGTTTTCAGAGTTTGGCAAACAATTATACGAAGAAGGTGTTTTCAAATTACACCTATTCTTGAAGATGGACCAAAAGGTGACCGTTGATATCAACATGTTGAATGCAATTCTTGAAGGTTATGTCAACCTGCAAGATGTATTGAAAGCTCGAGATGTGTTCAACAATGCCCTTTCTTTACCTAAAGAGAAAGGAATAAATGAAACCACGATCAATTTGATGTTGAAAACGAATACTTATATTTCACTTGAGCACACGAAAGACTTTTGGAATAATTTATCTCAAATTGATTACACACCTACATCCAGTAACTTAAAGCAGTATCTAGTCTCTCATTGTTATCATGGCAAGTATTCTGATGCGTTGAAGTTATTGCAGACTTCAAAGAGCTACGGAGATTTTGAAATGGACGCGGACTTGGTAGCCACAGTTTACAATTGGACTCTATCCTCCAATGCCCGCTTGGAGTTGGAAGAATGGGCCCAAAGAGAACTCCCAGACGCTTGGAAAAAAGCTGAGGCACTCAATCTGCTGCAAGAAAACACAGAATTGCCCACATTAATCGATACCAATAAGAACATGAAATCTATAGAGTGAAATAACCACGATACATATGTACATACAATGCTGGGCAAAATTAAGATACGCAATGCCCAGCATTGCCCTTGTTATGAAATGAGGCGATTAGTGTTTGAATAGTTGACAAAGTCATGACAGAAAACCCAAAACCGACACATAAGTATGGCGCATACCAGTTGAACCATCCCTTTCTATTAGGTGACATTTTGGCATAACACAAGGGCGGCAAAATGTAGGCCATAATGGATGCAGAGGTTGCCCCAGTAAGTTCTAAAATGGCACCAAGGTTACATGTTAATAGTGAGACGAACATCGCAGAGAAAGAAAGTAATGTTGTGATGATGAAATGTGATTTCGTGGAAAGTTCATCAGCATCACTGCCATGCATGACATCTTTGACAATGTCTCGGACAACAAAGATCTCCAACGGAAATGTTGTCAACATGTTGAATCCAAAACAGAACCGGGCTATATTGACAACCCAGTCGTCAGCAGGGAAATTGTTCAAAATGTTGCCTTTAGTTTTATCTTTGAAAATAACAAATCCAGCAATACCCATAATAGAACAGCATATCATGGCAATAGCGCAAGATATATGAGTTAATTGTGTGAATCTGTCCAAAGTAGCTTTTTTCATAGATCTGTAAATAAATGTGGTATTATGATGACATACTAGTGCAAAAGAAATGACGCTAATTCCTTGAAAGATACCGATATCAAAAAGCCAGTTTCTTAAAGACATTGAACCCTTAAGTTCAGAACTGACGGTCGGGCCTCTCACAAGGACAATGATGACAATAATCAGCATTGATACTAGTGCCAACCCAGACGCTTTGGATAGTTTTGAAATATCTCTATTGAGTGCAAGTGGATAACTTATAAAACACGTCGTCAAAATGATAATTGAGTTTCTGGATAACATGAAATCTAAGAATTTGTTTGATTGAATGGCTGACTTGAAAATACTTCTTACAACATGCGGTATCGTGTCTCCGATGATCACACAAAATGCCATAGATCCACCATAGGCAAATAATCCCTGAGCGAGTAGAATGACGTATTTGCCATTATTACCGAAGCAATGATATACACTGCCCTGATAAGAGTGAGTTCCAGATAATTTCGTGTTTATAATCACCAAACGAATGGTCCAATCAACTAGAATTGTCAACAACACCATAATCATGATCGCACCTACCATTCCACAATTTCTAAAAGCATAAGGTTGACCTATTATACCGGCCCCCAATATACTATTTGCCATATTCATGAAGGCATTTCCCATGTTAGATTTACCTTTTTGCGTCATGATTCCTTCCAATTCCAATTCCTCAGTCTCATCAACAGCCTCTTCTAGTTCAAAGCTATCAGAGGGATCACCATGTGGCTGATCCAATTCAGAAACCCTTTGAGGTAAATTCTGATATTTGGACGTTGACATAACGGCGTGTCTGAACGTCCTCGGCGTGTTTGAACTTATTGGTGTGGAAAGCTGCTTGGCAAATCGATCATCATTTGGAATGTCCCTGAAAGATGTTAAATATCGCGAATTAATCCATGGAGTAAGGTTTCCAGTCCCGCAGTATAAGAATCGAAGAAATCTTCACACTCTGGGACTGCACTGATTACTATGTTGACCTGTTCTGGTGTCGAAGCCACATCATTTGTTATATATGGGCCAGTAAAGTTATTTGGTTGAGAAAAAAGTATTTCCTTAGCGTAGACCGTAGTTGAGTCATTTTTAAGCCCCTTTCGGAGCCCCAGATTGGAGATCTCCAGAGTACAAGTTCTTGGTTTGAGAGATTTCTTCAGCAGAAACTCCTTGGAGTCTACATAGTTGAGCATTCCAACAAGCTGAGCACTATCTCTGAGGTGTTCCGGGGTAAGATGAGACTGAATGTACCTAACGTAATCCCAATCAAATGAACCAAAGGAGACGAGCTTTGTCGCTAATCGGGGCTCTACAGCAGACACAAACAGCCCGTACCTTTTTGTATTTTCACCATTCAATAGATTTCGTAAATTCACCGGAATGCTGCATTTTAACGAGAGTTGCGTATATTGGGAGAGTGCCGAAACGTTCAGATATAGCCAAAAGCTCGTAAAAGAGACAGATTGAGCCTTTAATAGGCATCTTAACTTGTCAAACTCCTGAGTTTTTATAGAGATTAAATGCTTCAAGGTTTTGAAGCTGCTATTTTTTGTAGGAGGGTCGTTACTAATATTCCAAATTGGATCATCAGTGTGATATGGAGACCTTGATTGGAAAGTTATCTTATTCATATAACCAAACCAATTGGACACCCATCTGGGCTTTAATTCATTCCATAAACATGAAACCAAGTATCTAGCTGAAGGGGTCGTAACTTCTGAAAGTTGAGATTGCTCCTCCAAGTCCTTGGCTATTGGCTGGTTATTCAAAAGACTAACCAACTCCTCATGAAAAATCGCAGCAGAAGTCCCATCCAGTAATGTGTGGTCGCATTGTAACAGTAGCCATTGAGAATTGATGACAATCAGTCTCCACAACGGTTTATCAATCGCATTCACAAAGCAATATTGATGGGCGTTGCCGACCTCTTCCACAATACTACTACCAGTTTTGAACTCCACAACTTCGTTAACGTTCCAGTCGGTTATTTCTTTCCAATACAGCTCACTGGAGTCCACATCTTTGAACACATTGAGCCTCAGTCGTTTACGACTTGCCACCAATGTCTGAATATGAGATATAAGAGTCTCATTTTCAACGCGTTGGTTCAGTTTTGAAGCCACAATGAAACAGGAATATGTTTTGAGGACGTTTCTCTGGTAGTTGTACTCTTCAATTGTCTCTAGCTTTCTGCCTGCTTGATGGAGGGTCTCCATGTAATATTCATAAAGGGAAACAAAACGCTTAGGCAACTAATTCTCGAAAAGCTAGATTAGACCAATCTTTTCGTAATACAAATAATACAATACAACACTACAAACTACTTATTTGGAATCGACGATGAAATAGTTTGGATCGTCCTTATGGGCTTCATACTCAGCATCAGAAATGGTCTCGAGAGTGCTGACCTCCTCATACTCATCATCGTCAAGATCTTTGGCTACTGAGGAAGTTGTTGGAACGACACCCGTAGCAGAATCAGAGTTTTTTTTGGCCCCTAGAGAAGCCTTCCTCTTGATGCTGCCTAAAAAGGACAGACGATTCTTCTTCCTCATATCTTCGTCCTTTTTGCTGGGGGGAGGCGAAACATCGTCTTCGTCCACCACCTCAGTGAATAATGGTTTGGCATCTTTATCGAGAGTCTCGTCATCAATTTTGATTTCCGGGGAGTTACTGGCGAAAGATTCGTTTCTCTTGATGTCTGCCGTCTTCTTCACTCCGTTGCCAACTTGACCAGCATCAGATGCGCCCTGGGAAACAATATTAGTCGAAGCAGAAACAACCTTAGCAGTACCAGATGCTGCTGCACCAGCGGCAGAACCAGCAGCTGCACCAGTCGCAGCGCCTATAGCAGCACCAGTCGCAACCCCACCTGCAAAAAATGCACCTGTCGACGCTAGCTTCTTGCTTAGTTTGGTCTTTTCCTTTTTCAGTTGTTTCACTCGTTGCAACTCAGCGACATCCTCCTTGAGTCTTCTCTCTTCTTCTGCTCTGTCTTTTTTCTCTTGAACATACTGTTCTTCCTTCTGTTGGCGTTCTATTTCTTTTTCTTTTGCAAGTCTTTCTCTTTCCAGCTCAGCTTCCAGAGTTTTACGTTCATTTGCCTTGGCAACCTCACTTCTGATTCTTGCTTTCTCAGCCAACCATTCAGATTTCAGAGACTCGTTGTGTTTTCTTTTCACTTCTCTCGATGCTACCGCAGCTCCAGTAACAAATGCAAGTTTGGAAGCGTGTTTTTCAATAGCGCTACCCAAGGCCGAAACATGATCTTGCAGTTTCTCAAGTTTCTTTGTAGACTTTGCATGTTCGACACCAAGAGCTGCAACCTTATCATCACACTCCTTTTGGTATCGTTCATTTTCATCTATTGTTGCTTGCAGTTTTGCTTCTTCTTCTACCAAGGCCGCTAGCTCAGCTCTTTTTGCATCCAAGGCTTCATTTTTCTCAGCGGCTTGCTCCTCCAGTTCATCAGCAGTGGCCTTGTCTTCTTCCACTTTGACCTTTAATTCTTCAATTTTGGTCTTTTCGTCTTCTTGACCTGTAGTAGCATTTAGTAGTTTAGTCTCAAGGTCTTCTTTGTATTTCTGAGCATTCTCTTCTAGCTTTGACTTATTAGCGTCGTGTTCTTGAGCAAGCTTTTCCTCGTCTGCCAAAGCCTTTGTTCCCAAGTTTTCAATCTCTTGTTTGGTCTGAGTAGCAAATTCTTCTAGAAGAGTGGCATTCGAAAGAATGGTTGAGCTAAGGGCTGCAATATCATTATCAAATCTGGCAACAATGATGTTGTTTTCTCTAGTCAACTGATCTTGGTATTTTTCCAAATTCTTGGATTGCTGGAGGTCCTTCTGCTGATGATATTGCTGTTCAGCTTCTCTCTTCTTCAGTTCATCAGCTTTTAAATTCAGGTCGACCTGTCGGTCAATTTTTCCCAAAAGGGGTTTGACTCGGGCTTCAGCTATTTTGTTGATCTGTGCCTGGGTTAGCAATAATCCAGCACCCAAGTCAATCACCTGGTCAGGGTTCTGGACATCTTTTTTCTGCAACGAAGTCTCAGCAATTACCTTGTTCTGCTTGTATCTGTTCAGCAACAATGGTTTTTCTTTCAAAGTCTTCTCAGCGTCGTCTTCAGCAGGTGGATTGAGTAAATCTGGTGTAATGACAACTGGTTCTTTCAGCAGCTTGAGTTCGGCCTCTTTCAACCGCGCTTGAGCTTCTTGGACAGCCTTGGCTCCCTCCTCTCTATCCTTGATGGCTTGCTGAGTCTGTTTGGTGACCTTCTTATCAGTAACACCTTCCTTTGACTCGGCTTTGTCTTCTGCTCCAGCAACGGCCTCTGCCTCTACATCTTCCTTTGCTTCGCCAACTTCTGATTCGCTGTCATGTGAGACTGCGGCCTCATAAGGTGGAACCTCTTGGCTCTCAGAGGCTTTCAATTCTTGTTTAGTTTCAGAATCGGCATCCTGTGGGAGAACATCTTCAGGCTGTTCTTCAGCGTCCTGTGTGGGATCCTCTATGGCCCCCTCTGATTTCTCTACAGCGCTGCCCTTAACGGAAACGTCAGATGCAATTAAAGACTCCGATTCAATTGGGTCAACCGTGTTGTTGGCCTCATCGTGGTCCAGGATTGTCTCCTCTTCGGCAGCATCGTCATCTCCCTCCTGCTGCGCATCGGCCACAATCTGTGGGGGGTAGGACTCCCTCCTTGGTGAAACAACTTTGGCGTCCCCACGGAAAGGAGAAACCCATGACTTGGACTCCTTTGTTTTTTCGACAAGATCACTTAGCCTGGTGTGGTGTTTAGCAGCAGGATTCTTTGCAAGCTCCTGCTCTAACTGAATTTGGGCAATTGGGGTGGTCATGATAATCTGAGTTTTGTTAGTACAATTGAAAAATCCTCGACGGGAGGCAAAGGTGAGCAACTCACTTACCACTTGGAATTCAAACCTTTCAAAACTACCCTTTAATCGCAATAGTCGTGAGAGTATGGAGCAATGAAGGAACAATTTAGTAGCTGAGTGAGGGTGGTTGACGTTAGGAAAACACCCTATTTCCCAAAATGGAAATTCCCCATTGGGAATGCATGATGATGAATAAGAAGTGACATCGTTCCAGAGATCCCAATTATGATTATGTAAGTATTTTTATTTTCTGAGAGACCTGGATGAGGATCAGGTATCGTGATTACTCGCGAGAGCCACTCTCGATTCCTCCCCCCCCACAAACGATAAGATACTGTTCCCGGCAAAGAAACCGCTTGGGCTACTCAACTTGTGTTCAGCATACAATTTACAAGGAACATTTTTGCGTTGCCGGTACTATTTCAAACGCATGCTATCGGGCTATTCTGAACCTCAATACTCCCGCATCCCTTCTTCCCCTTCATCACTCGAACCCGTTCCCAATTTGCAAATGTACAAGCTAAAGGCCGATGGTCTGGCCTCTAACTCGATCCTGACCACAGACTCATACGGAAATTTTGTCGAGGAGTCCACAGGGCGGAAAATCACTCTTAGAGGAGTGAACCTGGATGCTACTGCCAAGCTGCCTGTGAACCGGACTACGTACAAACCAAGGGGCAAGAAGATATTCTACGAGGGTGACACAGTCTCGTTTGTCGGGAGACCGTTCCCGTTGGAAGATGCGATGAAACACTTAAATAGAATCAAGTCGTACGGATTCAATACTATTAGATACATCATTACGTGGGAAGCTATTGAGCACGAAGGTCCTGAGAAATATGACGAGGATTACATTGATTACACTATCGAGTTACTCAGGATCATTCACGACACTAAAGGACTGTATGTGTTTATAGATCCCCACCAGGATGTATGGTCCAGATTTACCGGTGGTAGCGGTGCACCATTATGGACTCTCTATGCTGCCGGACTGGATCCGTTGAGCTTTGAAAGTACAGAGGCCGCCTTCGTACAGAACAGTTGTGAGGATCCTCAGAATTATACCAAGATGGTTTGGACCTCAAACTACTTCAGATTGGCAAGTCAAACGCTGTTCACTATGTTCTTTAGTGGTAAGACGTTTTTCCCCAAGTGCATCATAAACGGCGAGAACATTCAAGATTACTTACAGAGGCACTTCATTGAATCCGTGGCCCACTTTTTCTCCAGACTAAAGGAAGCAGCTCCTTACGTTTTGCACCAAACCGTGATTGGAGTGGAGTCAATGAACGAACCAAACTCTGGACTGTTAGGCTTCAAAGATCTTTCAAGAATCCCAGATGATCAACAACTAAGAATTGAAACTACCCCCACTGTATTCCAGTCTTTAAAGACATGCAGCGGTATCCCTTGCGAGGTCGATACTTACTACATATCCGTGTTTGGCCCTAGAAAGTCTGGAAGTCGGATTGTGAATGAAGTTGGTGAGGTTTTGTGGCTGAAAGATGACTGGGCGGATCGAAAGTATGGTTTCAGGCGGGGCCCTGAGTGGAAGTTAGGACAATGCCCATATGAACTACATGGAGTATGGGACTCAGATACTTTAGCGTTGATGAAGCCTGATTACTTTGCTGTTAATCCTTTGACTGGAGAAGAGGTGGATGTGGATTATTTTGTGAACCACGAGTTTGTGGAACATTATAAGGATTATAAAACTGCCATTAGAAATATAGATCCAGATATCTTCATGTTTATGCAGCCACCAGTCTTAGAGGTTCCCCCATTATTGAAGGATTCGCCTGTCATTGATGAAAAGACTGTCAACTGTCAGCACTACTACGATGGGATGTCACTCATGTTCAAAACCTGGAACACGAAGTATAACATTGATACTCTTGGTATAATGAGAAAAAAGTACTCCAATCCAATATTTGCCATTGTATTTGGAGAGAGGAACATACGAAAATCTCTACGTTCTCAATTGGGTGAGATGAAGAAAGAGAGCTGTATAAATTTAGGCCCTGAAGTACCTGTTCTGATTACGGAAACTGGAATGCCTTTTGATATGGATGATAAAGCTGCTTTCTCGGATGGGAATTATACTTCGCAGACAAAAGCCCTGGATGCTCTTGGATTTGCCTTAGAAGGTAACGACTTGAATGTGACCTATTGGACGTACACATCAAGTAATTGTCATAGATGGGGAGATCGATGGAATAACGAAGACTTTTCTTTATGGTCTCACGATGATCGTTCGGATGACGATGCGTTTAGTATAAAAAGCAGTCAAATGTATGAAAGTGAAGACGATCAAACTATCACAACTACCCTAAGCAAATCAATGGACGAGTTCAAGGTAGTCCAAACGAAGGAGTACGGGCGAAATGACCGTGGATACCTATCAATATGGAATGGCTCTAGAGCTTTGAAAGCAATACTGAGACCGTATCCAGTTTATGTAAATGGTACCGTGAAGTTTTGTGAATATGACCTTCAAGATTCCAAATTTCAATTGACAATTGATTCAGACTATGGTATTGGCCGTTCAAAGGGATCAACGGAGATTTTTCTCCCCAAATTTATATTCCATCCCAATAAAACCAAAGTGACCTGCTCATCAGGCACATTTGCTTACTTAGGAAATGATTTAATCCAGGTACTGAGATGGGACCACGATATCAATAGAGGAGATCAAGAGATTACTATATGCCTAGAAGAGTCTGATGAAGAGTTATCTGAGAAGATGAAAGGCACTCGATTAAGGGATCTGGCGTGTGGATGTTTTAAGTCGCTTCAAAACATTCTCTGTTGAAAGTAAAAGGATAATCAGTATGCAGGCAAACGATTTTCCCCTAATCCTTACCGACTGGCTGATAGCTAGTCAACTGCCTCGTTCCGTCCTATACTATATAGTTCAAATACCATACTTTTTTCGTGCACCACTCGAAATGTCTTCTCGAACACCAACGACCTGTTGGCTACATCTGAAAGACTGAAGACTGACTCCGATCCACATTAAAATGGTGTTAGCAGATCTTGGAAGGCGTATCAATAACGCCGTTGGGAATGTTACCAAATCAAATGTTGTTGATGCGGATGTCATCAGCAATATGTTGAAGGAGATTTGTAATGCCTTATTGGAGTCAGATGTGAATATTAAACTAGTTGCCCAGTTGAGAGAAAAGATACGAAAGCAGATCGATGCGGAGGATAAACCAGGAATCAACAAGAAAAAGCTAATTCAAAAGGTTGTCTTTGATGAGTTGGTGAAGCTTGTCGATTGTAACGAAGCAGAGCTTTTCAAGCCAAAGAAAAAACAGACGAATGTGATCATGATGGTTGGTTTACAAGGTGCCGGTAAGACTACGACTTGTACGAAGCTGGCAGTGTATTATCAGAGAAGAGGATTCAAGGTGGGAATGGTCTGTGCCGATACTTTCAGAGCCGGTGCTTTTGATCAGTTGAAGCAAAACGCCACTAAGGCAAAGATCCCTTACTATGGTTCATATACCGAGACCGACCCTGTGAAGGTGGCCTTTGCTGGTGTGGAAGAATTCAGGAAAGAGAAGTTTGAAATTATAATCGTGGATACTTCTGGTAGACATAGGCAAGAGGCAGACTTGTTCGAAGAGATGATACAGATTGGAAAAGCTGTCAAACCTAATCAGACCATTATGGTCCTAGATGCTTCCATAGGTCAGTCTGCCGAATCGCAATCTAAAGCATTCAAGGAATCTTCTGATTTTGGTGCAATTATCATAACCAAAATGGATTCTAATTCTAAGGGAGGAGGAGCCCTTTCAGCTATTGCTGCCACTAACACTCCAGTTGCATTTATTGCTACTGGAGAACACATTCAGAATTTCGAAAAGTTTTCTGGGAGAGGATTTATTTCCAAACTCTTGGGAATCGGCGATATAGAAGGTCTTATGGATCATGTTCAGTCGATGAACTTGGATCAAGGTGACACTATCAAGAATTTCAAGGAAGGGAAATTCACGCTACAAGATTTTCAAACACAATTGAACAACATCATGAAGATGGGGCCATTGTCCAAACTTGCTCAAATGCTGCCAGGTGGAATGGGACAGTTAATGGGACAGGTTGGAGAGGAAGAAGCCTCTAAGAGATTGAAAAGGATGATCTACATAATGGATTCCATGACCAAGCAGGAGCTGTCAAGTGATGGTAGACTGTTTATCGATCAGCCTTCGAGAATGGTGAGAGTCGCAAGGGGTTCCGGTACCTCAGTGACCGAAGTGGAATTGGTTCTTTTACAACAGAAGATGATGGCTCGTATGGCATTACAATCTAAAAATATGATGAGTGGAGCGGGCGGTCCAGGAGGAATGGCTTCTAAAATGAACCCTGCTAATATGAGAAGAGCCATGCAACAGATGCAATCTAACCCAGGAATGATGGATAACATGATGAATATGTTTGGTGGAGCCGGAGGACTTGGAGGACCTGGAGGAGCCGGAATGCCTGATATGCAAGAAATGATGAAACAAATGTCTAGTGGCCAAATGAAGATGCCTAGTCAACAAGAAATGATGAGCATGATGAAACAGTTTGGTATGGGTTAAATATACTTTTAGTAGGCGCAAACGTGAAAACATCTGTATTTTAAAATCTTTATCAAATTTTCATCAAAATTCTAGTTGAGATTTATCATCTTGATCCATCGACTGATCCCTGTTTCTTTTCCTAGACTGTAACTCTTCTTCATTAAGCTTCTTCTTGAAATTATTGAACATGCTGATGTACTCATTGAGACTGGTCTTTTCCCATTCATGTTTTACTGATTTGCCTGGGTTCTTGACATCCCATTCCTCAATCTCAGATTGTAGGCTGCGAAGATTTGGCGATTCATCAGGCCAGAACTCCTTAATTCTTGGATCAAATGGAACACACACGTTTCCTGTTTTAGGGTGAATACAGAAGGGAGATTTCAGTAAATGCCCCATCAGTTTAGAAACCTCAATATCCAAACGAGGGTACATTGATAGTATAACGATATCAGTCTTCCAATCACGTACGGCAAAACCCTTTTTAGCATGGGTGTCAATATCCTTCCATTTTTCAGAACTGGACCTGCCTGGCTTCTCTGTCCAGATTTTCAACAACGAATCACGGGTATTTGCATCTGGAATTTTCTTTGCAAGCTCCTCAATAGCCCTTTTGTCATCCCGCCAAGAATCCTGGTCTTCAAGTATGATCTCTTTGAAAGATTTCAAAAGTATACCCGTAGATCGCTCAATATGAGGATGCAAAGGCCGCCTAAACATGAAGTTTCTGCTTTTATGTCCTGCCTTCAAGTTCAACACGTCCAGGTAGTCAATGACAGCTTTTCGTAGCGTATCGTTCATGCTCCTTGCTCTGTGATCGCTGACCCAACAATGGGCTCCTCTTCTTCCGGAAAACACCCAAATCATGTGCTCAAATCCAAAATCGTCCCGCAAAGCCGTATCCACAATCTCTATTGCAACGTTAATGAATTTCCAGCATTTGTGACAGATTCCCGTTTTGGAACAGCACGTTCGTATGTCATCGTAGTCGGTCAAATCAATATCAACAACGAATTCTTTTTCTATAGGTTTCATCATGTTTTTTGAGACTGTCTTTCGTTTGCTTGGGTTTATTGAATAGACTGCCCCAATTTCGAATCTTGTGGGGGTCACCCTTATCACGGTGTCTCTGAACTCTTTTGCACTGACAAACGAGTTGTATCTCTGATACGCACCGCTCTTGAACTCAAACGCAAACTCCCTCATTGTGAAATCTGTTTGCGGAACCGGTGAGTGGTTCAGCCATTCAAAAACCGATTTAAACGGCAGTAATCGTTCATAGTAATTTCTCATGTCATATTCTGATGGGGTATAAGATGAATTATCATTCTTGATCAAGTTCGCTTCCATAGGGGAGGATTCCTTGGTATTCTTGTTAGGAGAAGACTGGACACTTGAGACGGCTGGTGAGCTCATTGCACCACTATTGACCTCTGGCAATCCAGGCATACAGCAAGAACGGAAGCGATTAGAGTTGGTGATTCCGTTTGACGCGTTCAGCTACCTCGCGTCTTGTGTTTTTTGTCTTTCCAATTGATGCTAGGATGTAACTTGAACAGATCGTCGATTCCGCGTGCGGCGGAGTTCGCGGTGTGCATACTGCCAAAGAATATTCCAATTTGTTTTTCAGGTCGAGTGTCGGAAAAAGACAACTATGCCGCCGTGGATCGAGGGAGGGATGATGGAAAGACTGTTGTGGGGGTGTGCACATGAGATATACCTTGCAATTAAAACCCCCTTCCCGACTGAATATTTTCCTGCGTTTCGGGGTAGGAAGCATAGAAAATCTGTTTTCTCCATAGTTTTTCCATGAGATGCCTGTTACTCTACACTCAGTTTTTTCCCTGATGGAAAGTAGTACATGCACCTAAATGAACGACTCGTTTTCGGAAGAGTTTCTTTTTTTTCTTTCCCCCTTTTCCCTCCTCTTTAGTTGGTTTCAACATGAGAAATGGAGGTGAATCGGGAGTACCAGCCAACATATTCCCCCGAAAGACGGTCAGTTTAGGTGACGGGAAGGCATATAAGATCCAGAAAGTCAGGCAGCGGAAGATTTTTAGTTGCATTCCGTGCCATCAGCGCAAAATCAAATGTTCTCGTGAAAAGCCAATTTGCTCCAGTTGCATGAAACTGTTCTCAAGTACCGACGACCAGTCAACAAAAAAAGCTTCAGACTACTGCAAGTATTACATCAACGATAAGAAGACGAATTTGCTAAAAGACGTTCCACAGTTAGAACTTTTGAGCAATGGAGCTGCGCCAAGTTCACGCTCAACGTCTTCCCAAGCGCCTGAACCAATATCACGGGCTCCACAACCAGAAGTCGATTACTCTCAAGAGACTGGCGTCATCTCTAGACTACTGGATGGACTTCCAGAATCAAAAAATAGATTCTTCGAACTCTTACAGATATACCAGTTCTGTATACACCCTTTATGTCCAGTTGTTAATATGTCAGAGTTTATGGATAAAGCCCATTTTTTCTGGAAGTATGATCTGAAAGATCCCACAAAAGCGTTGCAGTTTATCAATTCAAATCCTAGTGCGGAGCGGGAACTTTTGGCAGGACCACAGTTGCTTGGCTTTGTCCAGTTGTTATATGCTGTGTTTGCGTGCTCATCGTTCGCCGAATCTGCATTCAATATCTATCATCACCTTTCTTCCGAGACAAAAATATACTACAAAGCATGCACCGATGTCAGAAACTACTTGGAGCATAAACACAAACAGTATAATCTAGAGACCTTTCAGTCTTTAGTTCTGATTCTCCTTTTGGGTTTAAGATGGAACGTGGTGTCTCTCATGGAGGAAGTTGGAAAAACGATAAGGGCTGCCCAATTGTACAGACTAAACAGGGATCCAATGCTGTACCATAAGTTAACGAGCGAGGACTCTATCATGTTGCGACGCATTCTATGGTGGCTTATATTCTCCCTTGATGGGAGAGTTTCTCATGTACTGGGACTACCTCCAATTCTTAGATTGGACGACTTTGATACCTCCATGTCAGTTTTCCCCAATAATATATATTACAGGTCCATCTGCACGGCTGAGTTCCGCTACAGCTGTATTCTGAGCGTTATTTCCCGGTATATGAATGGCATGACTGAATCCTTGCCGCAAAATACAGTTAACTTCTTGACCAAAAAATTATGCGACCTGAGTGCTACGTGTGCTCAAAATATCAATGAACTGGCCAAAGAATTGGAATGCAACGCTCAGAGCAGCAACATGGCGTCCCTCATCCACTATGGAATCACTCTATTGTCCATCCTGCCGGACAGGGCCTTTTTCCATTTACACAATAGTGCTATTCATAGCTTCGACACACCCCACTCAAGCCAATTCAACAAGCATCTAATCAAAGATGAATTTAATCTCACTGCATCCGACTATTACCGTCTAAAATATTCATACACCGACCTAAGCAGTACTTTGCTGCCCTCGTTGATCCATTACATCGCAGGTTTCATTTCACTTTACGATACCTCGTGGATACAGGAGCCTCTCAGCCCGAAATCCGCCACAAAAGAGTTCAGCCACTTGAACTGGCATCTATATTCGTATGTGCCCATGAATGAACTAATATACTTGATGATCATTATCATCAAAAATTTCAGAAGCGGTGATTCGCAGATCTCTGAAGTGGAAGGGAAGTTTAATTACGATCTGAATATCAAGCTATACCTAGTCCAAAAGGCAATTGGCATTCTAGAAACCTACTGGAAAAACCATGGCGAGCTGGGAAAGCTAGTAGATATATTGTTGGAGACCTGGAGTTTTGTCAAACTATCTTTCTCAATCGATATATCGAAAATTGTTGTGCTTGAGAGAGATGAGGATATAACTCGATTCATACCACAACCATTAGCTAGAACATACAATTCCTCCTCGTGGCTCAACCCAGTTCCTGTAGGAGTAGACATGCTAGATCCCAGCAACATGGGAGCCCAATCGCATCAACCCAGCTCCAAGTACCACCATGGTGGCTTCTCTCTTTTCGAAAAGCAGCCCCAATACGATCCATTAGAGCTGTTCATTAAGCATACTGGGCAAACGCCTCCCATCTCAGACCCCATTGGCGGCACAATCCCCAACGTAGACCTAAAAGACACTCAAGTCATGAAACAATTGGAGGTGCATCGCTTCCAGGTGCGAGCCAAATTTGGAGCCTTGGGGGAAGTGTACGACCGGGCAATTCATTCCGTCTCGGAGAGTTCAAACAACCCAATCGTATTAGATGTAATGTCATACTCTAGAGACATTGAGGTTGCCCTGCTACAACTCATCAGGGCAGCTGGGGTTTGAACTCATCAACTTCATAAATTATTTATACGACGCTCATGTGTCATTCGCCACGTGATTTCTGCTTAAAAGTACCTAATATATGGGGAAGACGCCCTTCTACTCTCATCTTTCGCGCTTGCTGCTAGCAAGCGAAAAAAACCTATGTGTGTGTCTCGTTTCTACCCCGTTAAGCATATAGTAAATCTCCGAATTGGTACTCTACCCTTAGTTAGTGATGGCCCCTTTGGACTGTCTGCCGAGCAAATGCTATTCCGTGTCTCTTCCAGAAGGCTCAGATGCTCGGAAGAGGCTGGATTGTCGAACAGGTGCGTCGTCTTTACTCTCAAAATCGAGGATAATGCTTCACGGAGGTTTGACTTTGGGACTGGAACTTGAAAGTATAACAATAGCTAAGATACATGAGCAGTTGTCGCAGCGTCTCAGATCACCTTCACAACTCAATGATTCGTTAATATCAACTGAGGTCTTTGAATTGAACATTCCAGAACGCCAATGGGCGATGATAAAGGTGAATGATGATTCTGGATATATCATCAGGCCGGCCCCAAGAATTTTTCATACTATGTGTCTCCACAATCATTCTCTATATATCCATGGAGGATTAGTTCTTGATGAACAAATGAGATTTACACCATCAAATGAGCTCTGGAAGTTTGACCTTTACAATAAAACTTGGTCCTGTCTGCTCGAGTCAAATAATGATGACAGTAGTATGTTTGACCAATCATCTTTACCCCGATTTAACCACAAAATGATCCGTCTCAAGAACTTAAGTATTATAGGTGAGCCGAACCACCATGGCTTTCTTATAGTTGGCGGTCTCAACGCTCTCGATGAAAAAATCTACAGCTTAGAAGTTTATGATATTGTTTCAGATGTATGGAAAATGCTACCAGGACTGCCTCTCAACGAAAGGCAGACAAGTGCAACTTCAATTCCAATCTCTCCGCTAGATTCTAGCCCTTCTTCACGTCAAGGACATTCTAAATCCTATTTATCATATACGCATACCGAAAATGCCCTTTTCTCAAGCCCAGTCGATGTGGACGATCCCCTATCCGAAGAAAAGTTGGCAGTTCTCACAAAAGTTGATCCAAATGTGCAATTGAACCCCATTGTTTCGTATTCATTGAATGGTTCAGAGCCTAGAGGGTCAAGGCTATTGCTGAACAGAGAGCATCATACTGACGCTCTTGACCCGGCGATTCCCAAAAATTTACGTTTCCCCGAGGGAGAAAGCTTTGGTGAGAATCTGATTATCACAGGGTTTCTGCCTGGAGATCTGAATATCTCCATCTTTGTGTATAGCAAGTCATCTGCGAAATGGTCAAGACTGAACGTCTTCTGCGAGCATTCCACTTGGTCACATCGTTTCTCTAAAGGGTATTTGTGGGCATCTCACCATAAAATCATTCTTTTAGGAAGTGAGGAGACCACTAGGACTTCTCCAAGCATCCAGTTTTTTGACATCTTTATAGCCATTTCTTTACCTGTTACAAACTCATTCAATTCACTGATCGATGAGCAATTGTCCAAGAACTACCTAAGTGCTAACAATTTCATCAGTATCTCCGACGACTTCAAAGAACTACCTGAGGATCCCAACAATGTCTTCAACGAGTATTCCAAGTATGCCGCTCCTGCGGTTAACATGACTTCTATCAAGTCAGTGTTCCCTCCCGCAGCAGTTACTGTTGGAAAAATTGCCTTCGCCACAACAGATGAACTGTCAGACTTTCAGTTAATAACAGATGAAGGAGATCGTATTTGCATTCCCTTGAACGTATGCATGAAGCGATGGGGAACCTTCTTTAGAAGAACCATTTGCAAAGGATACGTTGAAGCAATATACAAGTTTGCCAAAGAGGCCACCGAGGACGACATGTTGCTGTTGAAAAAGGAGTTATACACACAGGGTCGAACAGACAGACACTCTATTAATCCCTCTACACTCCAATCACCCGAACTGACAAGCCAAGACAACTTACGTATGAAAAGAGACACTGGGAAACCTGAATTCCGCTTGCCTTTCCAGAAACATGAGATCCGTTCTAACAAAGGCACTCCTCAAACCTCTACCAACAATTCCCGCAAAAATTCTATCATGTCTTACGACTCTAGTACGAGCAACAGTTCTGGGGTGGACATCAGACTTTTCGAAAGTTCGTCAATTCCAATACAGTTGCCTCCGCCCCAAGAACCGCTTCCGGTGCCCAGAGGTCATAGAAAATCCGTATCTCCTTTCGAAGCCGAGAAGAATATTTTTGGTCCGAGAACGCCAGCGATTACTAACCATGACAGTATGCACTCTCCTGCATCTTCTCCCAAGAGCTCACCACGCGGGTCGCTGGTGCATTCGGGTCGGGAGGCAGTGTTGGCTGCTGTTGCCAATGAATCATTGAGAGATTCAGAGGAACAAAAAGGTCACGTTTCCTCTGCGTCCACGCCATCCAACCGTGAAGGGTCTAGCCCCAAGCTCGAGGAGACCCAAGATAATGCGTCTAGTCCTCTTTCGGGATCACCAGAGGCAATTCTTCAGGAGGCAATCAAACTTGCTATTGACTCTATAGAGGTTGAAAACTATGACTTTTCTACCTTCCAGCCCTTTGTCTTTACGTGGGCCATCCCTCGTTCTCTTTATTTACCGTTTCCAACAAAAACTGTAAAGGCATTTTCAGAGTTTTTATACACTGGACAAGTCGGGGCAACTTGGGAGCTGGTACCTACGGCACTTGACGTGCTGCTAGTGGCAAAGTTTTACGAGGTTCCCCTCTTGTACGATCTGATTTTGGAGACGTTGTACCGTATCCTTTCTCGGAAGGAGGTACAACTCGTTAAAGAAGCACAAGAACTTAAAAACCAGTATGTCGAGGTGATGAGTGTGAACCGTGGTTACATCGTGGATCCACCTTCCACTCCCAGCGTCGACGAGTTTACTGACTTCCTGACCAAGTCTGACGACGGCTTTACTGACCTTAGTCTACTGAAAAGGGCCTCCAAAGCTAGTAGGATGATGAGCGACAGTCGCGGATCTAGCCGCAAGTCGTCGATAGCGGCCTCCAAATTTGCTGAAGAAAGCCAAGAAGCAGGAGCTGAAAGCGAAGAGTCAACGGAAGAAGAGGCGGGGGATGACGAGGGTGAAGACACGGTGGCCACAGCGGAGGAAAAGGATTTGAAAAAGGAGGCGTCGGATGATAGTACTTATGAAGACATCAAGGCTTACCACCTAGACGACTCTAGTGATGAAGACAGCGATGAACTGAGCACTGCATTGCATGAGGTGTTAGCTTTTGCTCAGGCCAGCAAGCATGATCTGGGTTTGGTCAACTCCAAAGACTCCAGTGGCAGTGGATTCTCCAATAGTTCGGACAGTGGAAAGGAAAGCGACAGCAATGATGGGCCTTCTTCTACTTCACCAAAATCACCGGAAGAGGGCTCTGGCGACAACGATCACGTGGATAACAACACTAAGGCTGGTGCTGATTCCGTTCCGACTCTAGAGTCCACAACAAGATCAGCCGACGCCGTTCCAGTCAGCATTGTAGAGTATATCTACGAAGCTGCTGTCTTAGGGTATGATCTGCGTTTGCTTTTAAGGGCATTTAATGTCAGATATATGATCAAAGGGTTTGAACTGGAGAAACAAGCTATCAGTCGGGACATTGAGCGGACTAGAAAAGAGAATGCTGCCCGTCAGGAAATGCAACATGACCAGGACACTCTTCCACATGCTAGAGGACAGTCCTCGCCCTTTGCACAGTACGAGCCTTCAGATGAGGAGTCTTTAAGGCAGGGAAGTGTGAACCCACACGACAGGCTGGAGGGATGGGAAACCAGTCTCAGGCCGACGTTTTCGTTGAAATCGTCCACTCCTTTACTTCGGTCTACCAAATCAAACGTGGGACCGCGAGCTGTTTTAAGGAAAGCTCATTCGATGGCCAATGTAAACACGGTGGAGCCCCCGAAGATCTTGAAAAGATCGTTTTTTAAGAAGAGTTGACAGGATTCGGAAGTGATTGCTCTGCTGCTATGCTGCATAAAGATCACTCGTATGTTTCTGCTCTTCGAACTAATCTGTCTATTGTCCAGTTTTTTATTTAACTTACATACGGCACTGCATTCCGAAGTGCATACTCGTTTCGCGACGGTGGAGCCAATGCAAAGAGCGGGTAAATGGTTCAAGAGTACAAGTAGGCGGCGCGGGAATAAAAAGCTCGGGCGGGTTGTAAATGGAAATCCAGTGGCATATGCAAAGGAATGTTTGAAAGTAGAATGCTGACTATTGCAAAGGAGATCAGGCATATTCACGAGCAGAAAGGAGATCCTCGAAGGGGGGGCAATACGAGATTCTCCTGCGACAATCTGTTCGAGATGATTGGAAAGGGTAAAAGACGGCCAGCAAAGCAATCTCAAATTATATAATCAAACTCAAAATAGAAGACATGCAGGATCCAAGAAAAAAAACGGAAATAACGACCGTGACTCTTGCTGTGTTATTTGTACGGAATTAATAAAAAATAAGACGCAAAATCGAGTTTCCCGGGGCAACGCAGAGACTGGATTTCCTAAAAGCTTCCACAAATTGTTCTATCAGTTAACTCCTATCTCTTGAAACCTAATTTTCTAAATCAGCCAATAAAAGTCTTGTATCCAGGAAGATAGTGCCATCAAAAATAGTTACTAACATTTGCATGTCCATGCAAGTATAAGTAATGCACAGCAGTTGCGTGTCACGTAATAAAATGTGGAACATGCGCTGGAGTCTCCATCGCTTATCATTTTCACAATAGTCTGCCTTCCTTGCAGGTTGTAAATTGGCTATTCTCCTTTCGGTTAGTTCAGACGTACGTAGAAAATATGCAAGCTGCATTCCAAAAGGTCTTTGGTTGCACAATATGCGCCGGAACTTACCTGTTAAAACAGATTGCTGCACTTCTTCTCTGCATTATATAGTGATCTGGTCTTGTTGTGGTTTTTTTAGCTCGACTACCCAGTTGTGGTTTTAAGCACAGCAACTCCATCCATTTTTTTTTCTCCTGTTGTATTCTTCTTCTACTTCACACTTTTTTCTTCTTCTGTCACCACTTCCTTTCAAGACGCATTTTGGCGGGTATAACGTTGAATTGGAGTTTTCTTGCAAGTCACTTTAGGCAACACTCTTAAGCCCATCAGCGGTTATTTTTTCACTATTGTTAGTTTCATCAGACCGAGAATTGCCTCTTTCTTCACCTTCCAAATCTGGCGCTCGGCTATATTCACTACTTTGATACCAGCTGCCTTTGAGAAGATTTCACATTTTCTTGCTAGATTCACAATTTTTATACGGAGAAGTAACTGGATCGAGAAACTAACCACCAAGCAGAGACTTTTCGGACTCTGGAAGCCAAGCTCTTAACGTTTTTCACCTTTATCAAGCTCATATCACCAGGTAAATCGAGAGTTGTAAAGATTAGATATCTTTTACTACCGATTGAGCTTCGCCAGTCCTTTTCATTATTTCTGGGTCCTGACCTATACTTTCTCTTCAATTTTCGAATTCATAGACCCTAGTCGGTGCCTTTGAAGCTCTTGACCAGTTTTCATTAATCCTCTTCCATTTTGTTTTGCCCATATTTCTTTCTCCCTGTCTTGCATGCACTGATTCTTCCTGAATGAGCAAACAACTTCCAAATTCTGAAATATCCACCAATTACAGCTCAAAACCATATAATCTGAAAAGTATCCTCCACGAAGAGGATGATGATCCCGATTTCCGTTTGTCTCCCTTTCAGAGTAAGGCAAAGAGCGAGGTATCATCACTATCAGGTACAGAGTCGTCTGTGTCCGGAAATTCACAGGTACCACACCAAGTGCAATATCCCTCCCAAAGCTTGACCCCTACAGTGGAACATGACTCACAGTTAGAAGATCACACCCAGCATAGTTATAATGTGAAAGGTCACACGAGAAATATTTCAATTGGGCCGTCAGAGAAGACATCTGCTCGAAGTCCACAGCTTCGCTCAAACGAAGAGTCACCCTCATCACCGGCACAGGCAGACGTGGATGATATCATCAAGGCAAACAATCTGGTCACTTCTGTTGTATGGGATGAAGAAAATACAGTCGTATACCAACATACAGTTCAGGGAATCCCGCTTTCGAGACGAGCTGATAACGATTACATCAATGCTACTAAGTTATTGAACCTCACAGGAATGCGCCGAGGCAGAAGGGACGGCATTTTAAAACTTGAAAAGTTACGCCAAGTGATCAAAACTGGGACTATAGATCTCAAAGGTGTCTGGGTGCCCCTTCGAAGAGCAATCAAGCTGGCTAAGGCAGAGAAGGTTTTTGACAAAGCTCGCACAATGTTTGTCTCAGATATATCAGACTATTATCAAACTCAGGTAGACTCATTAGGCTTGAATGAAGAACAAAAAAAGATGGTTTTAGCACGATTACGTCGCAAGTCAAAGACGAAAGAATCTTCTACAAAGACTCTTCAAACTTACCAATTACCATGGTTTAGTCCTAGTCAACCAAATGTCATCCCAACTCATCAGACACCGGTGGTACACCTTACAACTCCAGCAATTCCCAATCCTGGCCAGCGGCAAGACTATTACCAATATGCTCAGTACTCTTCGCCATATGGACTTGGCGTACGCTGTGACAATGTTGCATCAGGAATTTCCCCGTCATATGCATCGCATGTTTCCAGTTCAACAATGTCCGGACCTCCGCAACAACATTCACTTCCCCCATTATCATTGCCTTTACCGAAACAGCCAATTGGCACTAATCCGGCAGCCCCCTCCAACCAGCAGCAACCTTTCCAAGTTAGTCCATTTATTGCACATCAAAACAGAACTCCCGTCTTTTCAACAACAAACTCCCCGAGCCAATTGCCTACAATACTAACGCCGAAAATGGACACTTCTTCAATGTCTTCAGCTTCGTCTAGTGAATATATTCCTCATTATCACAGTTATTTGCATGGTCAACCATTACGAGACAAAAGTAACAGTTACGAACGACACCATTATAGTTTTCCATAGATATTTAGTAAATACAACAGTCACGCTAAATGGAATCTGCTTGGAGAGTCACACCTCCCACGGCCCAAATCTCTGATTCATCTTCAAAGCGGTCACTGAACATTGTTTCCGCATCCCCTCCAGCTTCCAGGCGTTCCCTTTCCACTGAAGCAAGACGAGAACCCACCCTTTTAGTGTATTCACTAATTGATCGGATTTGTTGTGGTGAAACAGCTGATTGGTCACTCGTTTCTTTGGCCCCGTCAGCCCAATTACGTATCAGCGTCATTTCGGGATCTTGAACTAATCGGAGTACTTCCAAAAAGGCTTTCTCAGCAGCTAACTTGATAGGAATGATTGGATCTCTTACACATTTGAAAACTGATGGCACCAAAATGTCCAAATTAGGAAGAACAACCTGCTCATGTTTATGACGAGAGGCTGTTCGAATCACCACTAAGGCTAACCGTCTTGTGTCAGGAGAGTTGGATGGTGGATTAGTGGACAATTTGCAGAGCTGAGCGACTATTTCCCTAACTTCAGTTGGTGGAATCTCAAACGTATGGTATCCCTCTCGGGTTTCATCCATGAGAAGAAGCAATTTTCCTAATGTCATGGTACCGTTATCACTGATATAGGGCAAATGATGGTTTGAGAGGAAGATTGCCACTGGAACGACTTTTTGCACTAAGCCTGTTTCAAAAATATTCCAAGGCGAATCTTTGAGGAAGGCATTCAATGTTAAGACTGCAAACTTCAAAGATTCTTCTTTATACGTGGCTTCAGCATTTCCAGAAATCGAGTTCTGAACAGTGTTCAAAATCTTGGACTGTATAATGCTGGAAGCTTCTTCGTTGGATAATATCTTGGAAAGTGATCCTACAAGACATGCATATGTAACTGCTAGCTTGTTATTAGCAGCAGATAGTTCCTCTTCTACCAGTTTCATGACCGAATCCTTGGATGCTGTGCTGATCTTATCTCCTGCTTTGCTCATAACTTCTAACAGGGCCTTCAACATAGCAGTAACAATTCCATCGTCTTTGGCACTCTTGGCATTAGTAACTAATTCAGAGACTAAAGGATCGATCCTTGGTTGAAACTCTATCAAAGTTCCCAACGCAAGAGCAGCTCTGGTACGTAAAGTTTCATTCGTAACATCAGACAAAGATTTAACAAAAGTTCTTTGCAATTGAGGAATGAATGGTTTTAAGAACTGAGGGATCTTGGCCAATAGAACATTTAATGCATACAAAATAGCGGCCTTGACATCACTGGAAAATCTCTCACCAACAACACGAATCAAAGGTCCTACCATTACGGTGACAAATGATCTGAGCTCCGTTGCTGGAGTCTTTTCAGAGATATCTCCCATCGCCAAAGCAGACAATTCTCTTTGTTCTGGCGATCCATACATTAATCCTTGCGAAAAGATTGGAAGTATACAACTTGGACCTTTTGCCAGTGAAAAAGCTTTCAAAATCTGGCCTCTCGTTCCAGTTGTCGATAAAGCACGTTGGGCAGGCTTTACCAGGTTCTGAAGAGAGTCCTTGGTTTGATGCTTCACAATCTCATGCAGGGTGGTCCATGCATCCTTTACTAGTTCTTCGTCCTCGTTATCTAACATGTGGATACCATAAACAATGATATCTTCGGTGTACACGGAATAATCAAGCGCTGTAGATTTGAAAAAGGCAGGTAACCTTCCAAATACCAGGGCACGCTTGGATTTATCTTCATTCTTGACCAGTGATAAGATGTGTTGCATCAGTGGGTGCAAACCGCTATCAGAAGTGACGGATACTAACACACGGTCAAACGCGGTCTCAATATTTTTTTTGGTTTCATTGTCGATAGACTCATCCATTAAACCACTTATCAAAGCATTCAAAATTACTGAAAGTCTGCTGTACAGAGCAGTACCAGCAACCTCGGCTAAGGAACCTAAAGCATTTGCCTTGAATGTGTCCATAGGTTCACTTAAGAGAGTTGGAAGTAGAATGGGGAATACGACTTCTGCCTTATTGGACATGATTTCTTTTAGAGCAATCAATGCATCCTCGGAATCTTGTTCAGACTCCAGCATCTTCAACAAATGAGGAACCACCTCATCTACTGCTTGCTTTCCAATAGCTTCTTGAAGTACATCAAAAGCTTGAGCAGCAGCTTGACGTACCAAAAGATTGGCATCCATCAATGCTGATCTAATAATGCGTATGAAAACATGCTTGAATTCCTCGATAGTGTCCTTAGAACTTGATTCGATCAACTCGTAAAGAGCGACACAAATACCCTGTTTCATCCCAGTATCGCCGGAAACCAAAGAGTCTTCCAAAGTGGGTAAAAGCTGTGCAAGAGAATTTCCTCCAACTCTCTTCACAGTTTCTCCCAAAGTTTGGGCTGCTATCTTTCGTTGAACTTCCTCGGAGCTTGCAATATGCCTAACGATGATGCTAGTTAACACAGGCAAGATCTCCTTGATGGTACGAGGAGTATGACTGACTAGTGACTTCCAAATGTCAACAGATGCGTTACGGACAGCAGCCGATGTGTCAGACCTGCACACAAACAAGGCTGCGAGCACTCTGTCACGACGTTCTTGACCCAAGTTGGCCACCAAGTTTCGGTTGACCTGTTTGGTCAATTCTACTTGATCATCATTGATTTCAGTCTTTCCAGAGATGCCAGTAACTTGGAATAATAAATCGCCGGTAAGTTGAACAGACGAGAGACGGATGCGATAGCTGATATCAGACATTCCACGTTCCAGCTCGGGCAATAACAAATCGACTGCTTTGTTGGCGTAGTTCTTAATAATAAGACGACCAGCTCTCATTGAAGTCTCGTTGATATCTTCATTGTCATCTGCCAGTCCATTCAGAATCGCTGGAATCACACTACCCAAGTAAGGAGCAAATTGGTTACCAAAACAAACAGGCAGGAAAAGGAGTAAAGGAATAAAACCGGCACGTATATGCTCCCTACTATCCATTGCCTTTTGTAAAATCTCAGGAAGAATCTCCTCTAACTTGCTGATACCGAGTCCATTAATGACCTCGGCCAATGCCTGTGCAGAACCTAAGCGATCACCTGCTTTGGCTGGATCTTGTAAAGTGTTCATCAGACGAGGAATCAAGTCTGGGAAACACTCCTCTCCTAATTTCTCTACCAGGGAGCCTAATGCACGTGCCGATGTAGCTCTCGTCGTAGGCACAGGATCTACCATAGCTAACTCTAACTCCGAGACCAGTGTTTGTAGGTAAGGAAGTAAGTCAGAAGAGTCAACTAAGATTGACATATTACCCACAATTTGACATGCTTTTCTCTTGGTAGCACCAGATCTTCCCTTCATACCTCTGGAAATGATGTGGATAATTAAAGCCAAGGAAGGTCCATCGATGTAATGAACAAATTGAGTTCTAATCAAAGCATCAAGTGCTTCCTCGGTATATTTAGTTGGATCCCCAATGGCCTTCAACAAAGTAGGAACCAGTTTCTGGATCTCAGGATTACGAATAACCTCACCAAACCTTTTTAAAGCTTGGTCAGCAGCCTTTCGAACTTCTTTATGAGAATCATTAAGTACACCAACAATTTCAGGAACAATGATTGACAAGGATGCAGACAGTTGGGTGGGGTCCAAATAGGCCATAGCACCCAGCAATTCAACAGAACCTTTCTTGGATCTCCAGGCAATTTCATCCAAGTTTTCAATAGCCAATGGAATCAGCTTTTTCACACCAAAGCTAGTAGTATTTTGCATTATGACCTTGGTAGCGGCATCTGTGGACTCTCTTACCTCTGCTTGAGAGTCTCCCAAATTCCTAAGAATAATCGGCAGAGCCTCAATGACATAAGGTTCAAAGAATTTTCCTAAAGCTTGAGAAAGGCATTCGAAAGCCAAAGAAACACCCTGTCGCCTCTTCCAGTCGTTCTTATCCTCAGCTGCATCAATCAAAGTTCGTAAGATATCATAGTCTGCAAGCGCACGCACTCCTTTACCTTTGACAAGACCAGCAATACCATAAGCAGCACCTTTTCTTTCTGCCAAATTTGGAGCATTAAAAAGTTTTGTCAGCAGTGCATTAATGTAACCACTAAGTTCATCTTCAAACAATGGGACCAACGGAGCTAAACACTGAGATACGGCCCTCTGAACCTGCTGAACTGGTGTGTCTAATGTGTCCATCAAGCGTTGAACAATCTGATTCAATCTAGGATCAGAGGCTGTCAAGTGTCGAGCAAGAGCACCGTAGAGAATAATGGTACTTTCTTTAGTCTTTCCTTGAGCTTTATTTCTTTTATCTACCTTCTCGGCTAAGACTTCCTCAAAAATTGGAGCTAACGTTTCAATATTTTCAAATCCATGCATTTGAATAATCTCCACACCGGCATGCAATAACTCTTCACCAACTATTGGCTCCTTATCAGCTAAAGCACCACCTTTTGTCAAAAACTCAAAGAGACATGAAATCAATTTGGAGTCAGTAATAACCGGTGTTAATTGACTCAAAGATAGAGCAACACCGCTTCTCTCTTCCCATGTATCTTTTTGAATCTTTGAGGTTCTTATTGGGAGACCATACTCATCTAATTTTGGAGCAGGAGGCTCTAACTTGATTTTGTACAGCTCAATAAGTTTTTCGATAACAACATTGACGACTTGAGGACTAGAATCACAGAAATTACTAGTGGCAGCAGCAATAGACTTGGCAACGGATAACCTTATTCCTGCATCTTCGTTGCCGAGATATGGAAGCAAAGACAGCGGGGAATCTTCCGTCAACTCGAAATCATTCTCCTCCCAAATTGTTGACGCCAATTCTACATTGCTGACGTCATTATCAAATGTACAGATCCAAATTTCTGGCAGGTACTTGTGTGGACTCAAATCAAATTCTGAGTCAAAACATTCTAGGATTGTTCCACGAACAAATGACTTGGCCGATAAACAACCCTTCAACAAAATTTGCAGATCTGAGTCAGATATGTTGAGAGCAATATGTTGCACAAGAGAAGATAGACAATCTCTGGCAATCTTACGTTTCGATGGAACGGAAAGGAGGGATAATAGAACGTCCAGGATTGAACTTCTAGGGATCGAGTCATCTTCAAAAAGCTCACTATGGATGGATATTAATTCAATGGCCAACAGCAACTGTTCTTCTTCGGTATCTTCTTCCACAAATTCTAAGTTTGCTTGAGAAATGACTTTTTGAGAGTTTTTGATGGCAACGGTGCTCCCCTTTTCCAGAACTTTAGTCAACAAGGGTATGATGAACATTAATGAAGAGATATCCAAGGGAGATTGGACAGAGATGAACTTGATTTTGAATAGCACTCTGGAGACTAGTTGATCCAAGTCTTCTTTTAAGAAGTCATCTTCAAGTTTTATGTTGTAGCTTCTCAGTAGGGCAAGGGCTGCAGCAGTTTTCGTTGCTCCCAGCCTATCAGACACAACACTGGAAAGTTCCAGGAACGTGTTGACAGGTTGGTTTCCTAAAAGATTGTAGACCTGTTCAGTTTTCAATATACTGAGGATATTCTGAACAGCAATTGGCAGCCAAAGATCTTTTCCATTATCAGCAGTAGTTGCAATTGCACTTAAGTTACTGATTACTGTCAAACCAGATGACACTTTAGTGTAAAGTGTTTGAACCTCTTTACGAATCTGAGACTCTAGGAGTAGTTGTTCAGACACTTTTGCTTGCTCTTCTTTGGTTAACTTTCTAGAAACCGTTTTCTTCTTTGCGAGTTCAGCCTTGACACTTTCCTCCCATTTTCGTGTTTCGTAATCTTTTGTATTTCTATCTTCAACTTTTGGTTTGGATTGAGATAAAATATCTACTACTAGTTCACCTTCAGGTGACTTCCAAATATCTAACTTCTGAGAGTCAAGATTCTCTAGAAGAACTGGGTTCACATTTTCTTGAATGAATCGAATAAAAAGAGGTGTGGCTTTGCTGGGAGAGATAAACGAAACTGTAGAAATAGATTTGGATACGGCGTCTATCATCATTTTAGCACTGGCATTTTCACCTTTCTTGATGTTGAACACTAAAGAGTTTAGTAATCTTTCCACAATGACGTCTGCATGCTTATCAACAATTAACCCGGGGTCCAGAGAAGCTCGCTGTGTTAATCCGACCCAGCCATTCTTGATTTTGATACTTTCATGGTAGGATAATACCAAAGCATTATAGCAGTTGATATGTAACGTTTCCTGAGAAAGTGTGTCAATGGGCACTATTATAGAGTTGATCAGAGCAGATGCTTTGGAAATGTTCAGTTTCAAGGGATCATCATCTTTGACTTTTGACTCAAGAACACTATCAACAGCCTGAATGATACCTTTAGCAAATATTGCCGGGCTTGATTTGTAGATGGTGCTGATAGCATCAACTGCTTGAATGTGAACCGTATTAGGCACCGATGTGGAACAAGTCAAGTATAACCAGGCGTGACCGTAAAGAGTACTCTCTTCGTCACTGACAGAAGGTAGTACAGAGACTAAAGCGTTGAAGAACCAGTAGTTCTCAGAAGTGGTCGTAAATTTGGAGTAGATTCTTGAGTTGAGCAAAACGGAAGGTTTCTTCTCTGATGCCTCAGTGAGGGCTAATTTTGCCAAATCAGCATCTTTAAGTGACTTCATCAGCGATTCAGAGTTTTTCCAATCTTTCACAATCCATGGCAACGCAATTACGACATACGCTGATTCTACTGCTTTGGCTGTAGCGCTGGACAATGCAGAATCTGCTGTTTCCGTCAATGTTTTCACCATTAACGGTAGCTTATCCTCAATAAAGGTTGCCAACTGAGGCGAAACAGCGTTCTTGTGGGTATTCATCATAGTGGAACCCAAAGCGGTAAACCAACATCTTCTCAAGTTTAGTTTTTTGTCCGATAGGCCTTTCTCTATGTCAGTGTACTTTTTAACATCAAGACCGTGGTTTAGGGCTGCAAGGAGATGTTTGAAAAATGCCAATAAAAGAGCCGTCAGTGACGTTTCATTTTGATCTTTATAAATCATTGATAACAAGTGCTCCAATACATTAATTGTAACAGATTCCGAACTATCTGGTACGGAGCAAATGAGGGACGCAAAAATCTCCTTTAGATCTGCAGAAGTAACTGACTTGAGCCCCTTGAATAGTTCATCAACTACAACTATCAGTTCTGGAGCAGATTTCTCCGAATCAGAGTGTTTAGTTAATAGCGACTCAAAAGCGGACTGGGATCCGATGCGAACAATCTCTTTTGAGGACTTTAAATTGTTTATTAGCTGAGATAAGAGCTTGTTTTTGGAAAGATAACTGATCAGGTTGATGGAATCTTGAATGTTGGAAAACATTAAGGGTGCAATATGTCCGAGAGTATTCTCAGAGGATTTAAGAATGGCTTTTTCGAAAAGTGGAAGGATGTTATCTACTAGATCATCTGCATCAACAAACTCATGGAAAAATGATTTGAAAAAGAGCAATGTGGAGTGTGAAATTGGTGTCTTTGAGGTAAACACCTGGTTGGAAAGGTAATTTACGATTTCTGGTTTACTCTTTTTCAAGTTTTCAAACACAGCAGGGTGAGTGGACAGTAGTTGAATGGCAGACTCTGTAATGAGTCCAATACACAGTAGTACGCTGGAAGAAGAGAACGTTTTGTCAGATGTTAAAACTGAAATCAAAGAACTCAAGTACTGGTACGAGTCAACAGGACTTGCTGAAAATGACTGTGCAAAAGAGGTCTTCAATTGAGTAAATGACGAATCCAGCATTCTCCTCTTGTGGCGAAAAGATTTTTTCAAAGGTAGCACCAACGATTCCTCGGTGATTCTTGAGATCATCTCAATTGAGTTGGCAATACAGCGAAGAATGATGACATGATATTGGGCAAAGGCAGCAGGAAATTGGCTGCAGAACACCAAGAGCGTATTCGACCAGTCTAAAAGAGTCAGAAGATCCGTCAGGGCTATGGATCTCTTATCGTTTTGCACAATGTTGAGTATGAACTGTGTGAAGATGGGCAGGTAATAATCGTGGTTAGTGGTTAAAATGGCCTTTAAAACATCAACAACGGCATTTCTAGTCCTCGAATCTTGATAGTAGGAAAATCTTTTCAGCAGCTTTGTAGATATGGTCATAGCAGCCTCTTCGGGTATATCATTGGGGAGTAATTGATTGAGTCTCTTCAGAGTGCCGATTCTCACTCTGGTGGAGGAGGCAGAGAGATTTTCGTCCAAAGAGCCACTCAATTGTTCCCAGGAAAGTGAAGAAACTAGTTCTTGCATTTTCTGTTAGCAATTTCAAGGAACAACTCTTGATCTGAACCGTCTTTCAGTGGTTCTCTTGCTAGGTGGTATTAAAATTTTCAACCCTAGCAAAAGAGGTAAGATGGGTGTTGGGAAGAATCTGGGGTAGTGTGTGGACCAACTTGGAGAAGGCTAAGATTCTTTCGACCCATGCTACTTTCTTTCTTCTCTTCATCAACTAAACAGTCGATGAGGAGAGGCTATAGTTAATTCATCCGTTGCAGTATTTGACTCGGAATCTCCGACGCGTCCTTTGATGCGGCGGAGTTCTGGGCGCTGTGGAGAGCATTGTGGCCTATTTACCACCTTAGCAATGCTTAATTGAGTTCTGAGGCTGCCTTTGGTTGAACATTTTTCAATTATGATTATGTAAACGTATAAATTAAAGATTAGGTAAGCTTTGTTGGGCGTGTCGTGACCAAATTAGTCGAGCGATGTAATAGTCGTGTTCTGACGAACTAGTGAGAGAATTTTTTTTTTTTTCCTTGATGGCCCACCTCGATTTCTCCGAAATGGTCTTTTCAAAAAGGAACTGACACGTGATGTGAGTCAGCTTGCAAAGATCGACAATATAGATTATTGTTCCTTATCTAAAAAATCGTCCTAAAAGGAGAGGGATTCTGTACGGCTAGTGGAAATAAAAAAACATATTGAGTGAAGGCATCATGTGACTAGGAGAGTGTTCGTATCGACTGTTCAGTTCTACTACGAGAAGGGAAGACAAATCATGGAAGGTGGAAGAAAAGGGGGCACAGGGGAAGACGAAGGGGTAACGAAGGGGTGCTACTGAACAGGGCAATGGATCTAGCAAGGAAAGAGGTGATAGGGCCGAGTAAAAAGAAATGTAGAGACAAATAATGGATCGAATTCGCCCGAAGTAATAAAATCGGTCGACTTTCCTTCCATGGCTACGCAAAGTTGTCTTGCTGAGCGTTCTTCTTTTACGTCGATTTCTGGTACCAATTTTTAGACGACTCTGAAATTAAACTTTTTCATTTGCTGTCACTGCATCGTCTAATTCTGGCAATTTCAATCCTGTACCTTTATTGTTTGCTAGCCAGGTTTTTGAGTGAAATGTCAGGTTCGGATTTAATTTTTCACCCAGAGAAGATTGATCACGTGTCTGATGAAAAAGATAATCTGGTGATGAAACAGAGAAGAGTCAAGAATATCACCGTTAGAAAGACTAGAAAAGTCTTAGAGACTAGATATTCCATAACAATGGCATCTTACCTACATCTGGTGCAAATTTGGTTCCAAAAACACCAATTTTCATCCATAGAATGCGTGTCTTGGACCTCTAGAGAGTTGTTCCAGAAATCCAGTTTGTGCGGGTGCGCCTGGAAATAACATTCTGATTTGTGGTACCAGGCCAATTGTACAAAGGAGCAACACCGACCAAACTGTATATAAATACCCACAGGTGTCTTCTTCAAGAATTATTTGCATTCTGCCACTCTATTCAAACGTTCAAGGCATTCACGATCCTTCTTGTGTTATCCCACCAGACCTCACACCCGACACAGTTCCAAATTACAGTAGTCGGTAAACAAAAAACCAAGGCTTCTCTGACTGAAATCCTCCCAATATAAACACTCTATTCGAATATGACTTGGGGACAAATCATGCCAATGCAAGAGTCACTCCTTGCTCCAACTCCTTTGCCGTTCAAGAAATCCCGACAGGACAGTCTAAACTCAGATTTTTCGTACCCAGTGTCGTTATCCCCCTCCTCATCAACATCATCCATATCTGAAGACTTGCTCCCTATCGACAAAGATATGTTAAACTTGATCCCAGATTTGTGGTCTGGCGAGACAGACGATCCAATAACTTTACAGAAGACGCAAGGTACCCCCCAACTGTTCGGCTCCAATTCTACGTGGCACCAGAGTCCCTCTTCGTGGTACAGCCACACCTCATCACAGACACAGCTAGCATCATTCAACACAACTCCACTGACCGAAGAAAACTTGTTTCTGCTCTCAGACTCTACTACTCGACAACCACAGGTGGCTCGTGTTGAGCAGAAAGAGTTGGGACACGAATCTCAGCAACAACCACTCTCACACACGCATTCGCCCTCCACTACAGCACGAACAAAGTCGGAGGATTCCAACCCTAGCCTGAACACGGGGCTCTATAAGACAGAGCTCTGCGATCAGTTCACCCAAAAGGGCCACTGTCCGTATGGAACAAAATGTCAATTTGCTCATGGGGCTCAAGAACTGAAATCTGTGAAGAGACCTTCCAACTGGAAAACCAAACCTTGTGCTAACTGGGCCAAGTTCGGTAAATGCCGTTACGGCAAGAGATGTTGCTTCAAACACGGAGACGAATGAACAACTTTTGCTGGCATTTCTATTTATTTTACATTTTCACTTGATCAACTTATATATCATATACAGACCAAATAGCTGTGCTACCGAAGTAGCACAATCAATTGAAATGACATAATGATAGACTGTGAATTACTCAATTCTGCTACTAATTATCAAGTTTTATTTCTAATCTAGATTTATTTCAGAAAGATTTAGTTTTCGTACACAGTAGCAAAGGCTTGCTCAAGGTCTGCAATAAGATCGTCAATGAACTCAGTTCCGACAGAAACACGGATAGAGTCCTTGGTGACACCAGAAGCCAGCTTCTCCTCGTGAGACAACTGTTGGTGAGTAGTGTAGTAAGGAGCAATAATCAAAGACTTGGAATCACCAACGTTGGCCAGGTTTGAGAAAACCTTCAGAGAGTCCACAACCTTAGGACCAGCCTCTTCGAAGGGAGTGGCTACTGGCTTGTCAAGAGACTTGACTCCAAAAGACAGCACAGCACCGAATCCGTTCTTCAAGTACTTCTTAGCAGCCTGGTGGTAGTCATGGGACTCCAAGCCGGGGTAGGAGACCCAAGAAACGTATGGAGAAGATTCCAAGTACTTAGCCAACTTCAAGGCGTTCTCAGCGTGTCTCTCGGCTCTTAGGGAAAGAGTCTCCAGACCAATAAGGTTCAAGAACACACCGAATGGGTTCTGGGCTGGACCCAAGTCTCTCAAAAGCTCAGTTCTCAAGTGTCCAATGAAGGCAGCTGGTCCGAAAGCTTCGTTCAAGATCAAACCGTGGTAACCCTCTGATGGCTGGGAGAATTGAGGATACTTTTCTGGGTAGTCTTTCCATGGGAACTTACCAGAGTCAATGACAACACCACCGATGGTGTTACCGTGTCCGTTAATCCACTTTGTGGTAGAGTGTGTGACGATGTCAGCACCGAGTTCAAGTGGCTTGATGTAGAAACCACCGGCACCGAAAGTGTTGTCGACAACCAATGGAATACCGTGTTTGTGGGCAAGGGTAGAAAGAGCCTCAAAATCTGGGATGTTGTACTTGGGGTTACCGATAGACTCGACGTAGATAGCCTTGGTCTTGTCGTCAATTAGCTTTTCGAATTCAGCTGGATCGTCACCGTTGACAAATCTGGTTTCAATCCCGAGTCTCTTGAAAGCAACCTTGAATTGGTTGTAGGTTCCTCCATACAGGAAAGAAGTAGAGATGATGTTGTCACCAGCGTGAGCCAGACCTGCGATAGCCAAGAACTGAGCAGCTTGACCAGATCCAACTGCCAGAGCGGCAGCACCGCCCTCCAAAGCAGCGATTCTCTCTTCGAAAACGTTCTGGGTAGGGTTCATCAGACGAGAGTAGATGTAGCCTGGCTCTTCCAAGCCGAATAGCTTAGCACCATGCTCAGAGTCTCTGAAGACGTAAGATGAGGTAGCGTAGATAGGAACAGCTCGGGAGTTGTGGGGTGCCTCGGGAGACTGGCCGGCGTGCAATTGCAAAGTGTCAAAGTGAGAGGGCATCTTTAATCGGGGGGGTTAAGAAGAAATCATTTTCACTTAGTCGGAGATTGGATGATTTATATATTTCACCCGTCTCTGAGTTATTACTCGAGGGGTTTCAATGTTGACAACTCACGTGATGTGGTAAAACATCTGCGAAGGAGAGAAAACGTAAAAAAATTTGAGTCACGTGATGCGGTAAGCCCCGACTAGTGTTACGGTAATTGATAAGTAAGGTCAGTCAGATTAATACATTCAGTTGTGGCGGATTCCAAGTGCAGGCACGATTGCAACAAATGATCAAGTCGTGGAGAGAAATCTTTTTGAAACGACCAATAGGCGTGCTCTTGTTGAGTTGGCATTTCATCTTGACACTCGTTATCTTGGTACCCGTTGGATCTTGTCACCCTGGGGGTGGGGTTCCCAAAGGGGTGTGAAAAAGAGAAATATTAGTGTTGCACCCTTTACTGTTGTATGTCTTACTTCAAAGCTCCTGTTGTATGGTAGGTCATATCTGGCTACTTCTTGCCACTCTCTTGTCTCGTATTGGAATACCCTTTTGGCGATTAGTTCATCCCTCAAATATCCACTTGTCACCACGTTCCTCGTGTACCTCCCAGGGAAGTGATGAACATCGCAACAGCATCCAAGAATTCTCGTCTTCTGCAACTGGTAGTTGCCCTTGTTGGTTTAGTATTAACCGCCCAATTAGCCAAAGATGGCTCCTCCCTGGCGTCAAAAGTTGACTCCATTAACCAGCTAATCACCGATGATGTTATGAGTAATGTGGGGGAAAACGTGGATGTCGGAACTCCGTCTAACTCTAATAATTTTTACGCCACATCCCAGCCCAAGGATCAGCTATCCGATTCCGTTGTCTCCACACTAGGACTTGATATCAGTACCAGTTGGGATTCCTCCATTCTGAGTTTCGTTAGCACTGGCTCAACTCTGGTCAACAACCCGTTGTTAAGCGTGTTGAAAAGACTTGTATCTAGAAAACTTCAATCTTTCTATGATGGGTCTGTACTGAGGGTTGGGGAAATCCCCTATAGTTCGCTCCACCTGCCTAACCATGGAGTATCAAGATCTCAACTCTTCTACTTTTCTTACAGTGTCGGCTCAGAACTAGCCTTGAACCTTGTACATTTCTCCAACTCTGTCTATCAAACAGCGAGATACGGATCTTGGAGTTGTAATGATGTATCAAGTCTGCTGCTGCAGTATCAACTAAACAGAAATTATTCTTCGAACGCAGTTGCAGACTTTTTCACTTTTCTCTCTGATAATGACACCGAATCTTCAATTGACCATTTTGAGGATATTTTGCAATCACCTCTACCTTCAAACTTTTCAAAGCTACTTCAAACTGATAATGTTGATATCACAGTAGAGAAATGTCAGCTGTTTTTAGATCTATCCTCCAACTGTACAAAGAAAAAGGCCAACATTGCAATAAGCTACATCATCTGGGCCCTCTATATGGTTTCCAGCGGACTCATAAGCTACACGGGTGTAGTTTTTAACCAAGTGTTGAGCAAGAAATATCGCTCTATAATCGAAACGGGAACGAAGCAGATGATAGAAAGTAGTCATATAGACTACGACGATTTGAGCCTGGAAGAGGCTTTACTATTAAGGGATCAGATATTCTCTGCAGACGCAAGTCTTTCTGGGAGCATCTATTTGGTCTACACAGCAGCTGGTCTGTTTCCTCAAGTGAAAGATGATAATGAGCTGAAGCACACATTGGATGGCAACAAATAATCTAATAGCTAAATAACCGAAGTTTTATTTTATACCAGCATTAAGAGCAATAACGGGATGATATAACTAGGCCTTGAAATTTTAGGAGCAACGTTTTGCTCTTGGATTTCAGGAGCTCCTTGTGTGAATACCTGGATCTCTGAGCCCTGCGTAAAGACTTCAACTTGGCCGCCTAGAGTCTCAGTGGCAGTTAAAGTCCAGTAAACGGTAGGCAAAGTGACAGTAACAGTGAATGTTTGAAATTCTGTGACATATACAGTGTTGTAAATTGTAGAAGGAGCTTCCTCTGCAATTGTAGACACATTAGGAATTGGAATTGTTGCAACTGGTACATAGTTCGTGACCAATAAGGTGTTGGTTACCACTTCTGGGTACAATGTAGTCAGCACAGTATTCTTGTCAACAATTGTCGAATAGCCAGTTCTTGTGGTTGAACTTGCCCACAATAGATAAGTGTTCAACTCTGTATAATAATCGTATAGCGTCAGGCACTTTTCTTGGTACTCTGTTGTAGTAGAAACTTGATTCTCCCCATAAACTGCGTAGTTTGTCCTTGTCTCCAAGCCATAAAAGGTAGTCCAAGTAGTATAATTCAGATGGCTGATAGGTGATGAGGATAAAACTACAGTATACTCCACTGTATTTATTGGTTCTGAAACCGTCTTCCAAGTCATTATTTCGTAAGGGACAGGTGTGCGAGTGCAAGAGAAAGACCAAGCTTCCGTTACCGTACCACGGATGACTAACGCAGCTGAACTAACAAAGGTGACAATAGTCTGAGTAAATCTATCCTCATAGATTCTACTAGATACTATTGGCGTAGGTTGAAATGTAGTGAGTATAGTAGATACAACAGGAGAGTAGATCGTGGTTGTCATAGAGGGTAGAGTTGTTACAAGTTCACTGGTTAAAGTGACAATAGTCTCCTCAACTGTAGGTGAAGTGGTGGTAATAATGGAGGTTTCTTCTGAAGTGACCCCAGGTGTTTCAATGGTAGTCTCAATCTGAGTTTCCTCTGATGTGATTCCAGGTGTTTTAATGGTGGTTTCAATCAAAGTTTCTTCTGAACTAGGTACGGAGGGTATAATCAGCTCCGTGGTCGTCGTAATAGGAGGGACTGGTGGAGTCGTAGAAATTGGAGGAGGATCTTCTGTAGTGGGAACTTGTGGCTCTTCATCATCAGTTGGGTCTGGATTCGGGGTAGGAGGTTCCTGTGTTGGGGTCACAGATGTAGGTTCAGATGCAGGAGGTTCTTCGGTTGTGGTTTCGTCTGTAGTAGGAAGATCGGTGCTGGTGTTTATTGTCCCCTGCAATGATGATGGGGTGGTAATCAGCTGGCAATCAGGACAATTAAAATCAGGATTCGCCTAACAAGCATTAGTTACAGGCTTCTCATCTGGCTAAAATAGGTCAACAAACATAAGATGAATATTCCGGAATCTCTATACCGTAGACTCGTCTCTGAAACCAGAGGATGACTAAGACCAGATGAAATAGTTGCGGCATGATATTTCCAATTCGGTTCTAGATGCTAAACAAAAGAAAGGCAATTGACGACGGGGGATAACAAGGGTATTTATACCAAGACATTTCTGGTGTTTGGCGAACAAGACAAAGAAAGATGTCAGTTTGGATCGCGTAGATCGGTGCGGCTCACAGATAATGGAAATTTCAATAGGGTGAAAAGTGAGGCAGATGCAATTGGTATTCTGTGCCGTTACCGATGAGAAATCTGGGGTATTTAAGCGTGTTGAAAGCGTACAGTCCTTAGTATTCCACCAACTACTTCTTGATATAAAGTAAAATGAACTTTGAGGTTCTTTGGCTGGTATTTTGGTGCTTTATGGCGTCGGCAGAGTTGCCAGACGCTAGTAGTGGAGATCCTCTTTTCACTTTGAAATCTAAAGGTGTGGAAGCAGCTGTGCAACAGGTCAGGGAGATTTACGGGCTGCAGATTAGAGATAACAATGCTTCATTAATGAATATATTCTCTATTATCGACAGTGAACAACTAGAAGTCTTGGATCTCAGCAATGAGCTGTATGGCCAGTTGAGTGAGAAGTTTGATTTGGACGACTACTTCAAAAACCAAGATAATTCGGATCCAATCTGGAAAGATGGACTTCCGCAAGTTGAAAACTGGGAGTCAGACAATGAAAATGAAGAGGACAGTGAAAGTGAGGAGGTGTCAACGTCACAACTTCAGCTGCCTACTTCAAAAATGTTAGACTTGGTTTTTCGCAATGTAATGAAATATGGATCCATGGTGTTCATGCCAAATGGGGAGGTGGAAATCCTGGATCCTGAACAATTACCTCTAGACTCATATGCTGGAAATCTTATCAGACGTGACAAGGACCATTTTGCCAAAGTGTGCCGATACAAAAGAGTCAGTGACTTTGATATTAAAAGCGTCAAAGAGATCTTGCAGGTGTATCCGTTCTTCTGCGAAACTCACGTTCGGTCGCTCGTTGGTTGGGGGTACACCACAGCAACCTACAAGTACCGAATGTATGACCGTGCGACTAGAGAGGATAATGCTGACTTGAAGCAACTAAAGCAGAAAATTATCGAAGACTATCCAGATCTCACCTTTCTGCCTTCACTCAAAGTCAATAAGAGGCTCCGGAACTATTGTTCGTCCAACAGTTCATGGCCCTACACCACAGCACAGTTAGAACTGAGCCATGTGGTTGCAAGATTGCACGAAAGATCTTTCTATTACAATACCTGCCAGGGATTGCCTAGTTTTCAAGACAAAAAAATGAGCAAGGAGAAACTGGCCATTTTTGCACGAGACGGTAATATTTCTTGCTTGCATGGTAAAACAAGACAGGATATTTGTCCACGTAATAATACAAACACCCATGTCAAAGTCCCAGAGTGTTTGGAACAACGCGGGTTGGATTGGACGGTTTCTGAAGACTATTTCAGAGCAAATCCGCCTCGTCATCTGACACATCGGATCCCATCAAAGAGTTATTATCAGGCCACACGTAATCTTTTGTGATGCAACAGTATATACAAGTATCGAGTAATACTAATTGTCGTTTGTCTTTTTTCACTTATTTCTTTTCTTGATTTTCAAAGTAAGCCGAAGGCAGATTGAGAGAGCTCAAAGGGGGTAATGCCGTGCTTTGGGAGCTTTCGGTCTCAACCCGCTCATCCAAAGCTTTATGAAGAGTCTCCAAACTATTGTTGGAAGAAGATTTTGGGACGAGTTTTGGAGAAACTGCAGGGGTTTGCAAAGGCGTCACTTCAGGAGTCGCATGGTTCAGTCCAAGTCCCAACAGATGTAAAGCTGCTGATGAAACCTTAGAATCTATATGGGAAGGAGGGAAATTATTCTTATTCTGCTTTTGCTGAGCCAGGTTGGGTGTAGACTGCGTTTGGTGGCATTGTTGTACATTTGTTGGAGATCTTCCCGGAAGCACTGGAGAATTTGGTCGGGATTTTTTCAACATTGTTGGAGGGGCAGTAAATTCGTCTGCAATGTCTGTATCAGAAAATGTCCGTGTCAGAGAAGTGACAGACACTGACTTGTTGAGAGACATTCCGCCCGATGAGGAAGAAGACGATGGAGGGTTTAGTGGTGTCATTCTTTTCAAGCCAGCCAGATTGCTGTTGAGTGGCTTCGGGTGAGACAACGGAGGAGGCGCCCCATGAGAAGAGTCCTCGGAGGTAATAAAGTACTGCGTTAACGAGGGTAAAGATTTGACCTGTTGTAACCTGGAAGAGTTTTCCTCCGCGGCCCTTAATTCTTGAAGTTCCTGGGAAGCAGCAGTAGCCAAAAGGTTGATGCTCAGAGTAGATGCGCTTCTCATAGGAGCGAACTTGGGCTCTGCTGTACCCTGCTGTGATTTTGAGCTTGGGGTTGGTGTTGTTGCTTTTCCCACGGCGACGGTCGTCGAGGCATTTGAGATCGGCACCATAGGAAAAGAGGAAGGATCATCACTGCCATAAAACTGTGCTTGACCTTCGCCTGAGCTTGCCTCGTCGCTGTATGAGCCTGACTTTCCTGCCATCTTTGGCCTGGGTGTCTTCTTGGGGACAACGCCAGGCCCTCTCTTCCGTGGGTTAGGGTTGTTGTGTATCCTGGAATGTCTGGTCAACTCGTCCGACCTTGAAAACTTTTTGAAACATCCAGGATAATTACAATGATGGGGCTTCTCTCCCGTGTGGGTCCGTATGTGCCTTGTTTGATGCTCTAGTCTGTGGAAAGCTTTTTGACAGATGGGACATTGGTAGGGGCGTGATAGCTCTGATTTTCTAGAGTTGGAGTTGGCACTGGAGGTGGAGCCAGAGTTCGAAGACGCCGTAGATTTCCTGGAACTGACCTTGATATCACCCACAGAGTCCCCCGACGATCTGACACTCGTCACACGTGGGTTGGTAAAAGCAGTGGTCATGATAAAAAAATTTTATGGTCTTCAATATACAGGCAAGTTTTGGAATGTGGGGAGGGAACAACCTGGGGCAAACCTGAGAAGAACCGGGCTTCTCTTCTTTTCTCGCCCATCCTATTTGTTAGGGGACCACCCAGCTTCAAGGAATTTGCTTTTTTTTCTTTTTTTTTTTCTGCCTACCTAAAGGGACGAACCAATCCGCGCGGGGGGAAGGAAGGTGGGAGCCAAGGTCGTTAAGGTGTTGTTTCTAAGGGGTTGTTGCATGGAATAGCAGAGGATTAGCTAGGCTGACAAGCAGTGGATCAATTGTCGTTTTGGGGCGGAATGGGCATGGTCGTGTTTGGGTTTGGCCAGAGATTTGTTTCACCAATGGATGCAGATAATAATTCGACCGTTGGAAGAAGGGGTACGACATTGATTAGTTGTGTTAACTAGGTTACATAATATTTAGTCTTCCAGGTGGAGAGGGTCTACCGTTTGTCATTAAACGGACTCACCCCGAGAGTGTCTCCAGTTCATTACGCAACTCTTCGTTGTGTCTGCCTATCTCTGTGGCTTTTTTTAGCACCTCGTGGGTGCTCGTCTCCACGTCGGATTATCGTTTTTCCGTCAAACTAGGTTTCCCCTTCGATCCTGTTCCAACTCTAAAGTTTCAAACAATGCCTTGAAATTACCCGCTCCAAACCCGTTGTGGTTTTCTCGTTGGATCACTTCTAAGAATAGCGTTGGCCGGTCTTGCATTGGTTTACTGAACAGTTGCAAAAGGTACCCATTCTCGTCGAAATCAACCAGGATCCCGGCTTTTTCAAGTTCATCCAGAGATTCTTTGATTTCATAGTTCCGTTTCGTTTCCGAAAGACGCTGCCGCAATCTGGAATAATATTTGGGCGGCACATTTATAAACTCCACACCTCTAAACTTCATATTTTTCACTGTGGAAACGATATCTTTGGTCAACAGTGCTATATGTTGCACACCGGGACCTTCGTAAAAATCCAAAAACTCTTCGATCTGGGACTTCTTGAGGCCCTTGGCAGGTTCGTTTATAGGCATCTTGACCAGCTCGTTGCTTGAGGCCATCACTGTTGACCTCAATGCGGAGTATTCTGTGCACACCACATTCTCATCCACAGACCAAAATTGGTGAAACCCGAAAGCTTTGGCGTAGAATTCGCAGGACTGGAACATTTCGTTCCAATCTTGGTTTTGGACGCAGTGATCTATACTGGCAAATGATACTTTTGGCAGCACTTTTTCATTCAGTTTTGTCACTGCCTGCATGTAATCATGGCCAAAAGCGTCCTCGTACGATATATACCCTGGCAAGAACACACCCTTATACTGATTTCGATTGATCAAAGTGTGCACCACATCACCCAGCGCCCCAACTTTAGCTATGACCAAAGTAGAACCCTCTTCTTCCAAAACAGTAGGTTTCAAGATCGGCCGTGCTCCGTTGGCCACGGCCAACTCAAATACGTGAGACACATTCTCCACCTGGAAGGCGACATCTTTCACTCCATCCCCGTGTTTTGCCACATGGCTCTGCACCTCCTTTATCATCAAATCCTCCTTTTTGTCACCACTAGATGATCGTAATGTGCTAACGAACTGGAACGTCACAGATCCATTAGACACTACATGATAACAGATATCCTTAGAACCAGTCTCTAACCCCTTGTAAGCTATGGGATAAAACCCTAAAGAGTTTATGAAGAACCGAGAGCTCAGCTTTGCATTGGACACATAGAAGGTCACATGGTCGTATGCTACAAATCCGTCGTTTGTAAGTTTAGGTATTAGCGAGGTGTCAATAGATAGTCCTTTGAGTTGCTTGATTTTACTCAGCGGAGAAGACAAATCTAGAGTATCTCCTACAAGGACGTGATCTGCTAAGGGGCTTACTGGTTCTACCATGGTGGAAAGAAGATTAGGAGGAACTAACGGTATGTGGACAGAGTCACAAAGACAGAGAGATAGTGATTAGGAGGTCATCGCGGAATCAGCCAGTACTGAATGTCAACTGTTTTGGGTTTCATTGGCCGTAGATCAGTCCATGGGTGGTCTCACTTTACTGAGAAGCTCCGTGTACTGCTTTGAGTCTCCCGTTCATCTCACAACACCCTGGGGAATAATGCACCCTGGCCATCTGGACCCCTCCCCCAGATTTTAATTAAACTCCCGAAATCGCTCCCCCACTAGATAATTTTGATTTCCCCCACTATTATAATCTCCCTTGAATTTGCCACTTACGCAATATCAATGTGTTATGCCCAAGTCCGCCCATAGGTATAAATAATGCTGGCTGGCCTCATTTCGCCCTTTAACGCCATTACCTGAAAAATGTCCGGAAAAAGAGTTCTGCTCACAGGAGCATCAGGTTTTATTGCGCAGCACATCACAGACGTTCTTCTCTCCAAGGGTTACAGAGTGTTGGGAACCACTAGAAGACAGGAACAGGCTGATCAATTGACACAACAGTTTGCTGAGGAATACCCAAAGATCGCTCAGGACAAATCTTTGCTGCAGTATCATTTGGTTCCTGATATTGGCACCGACGATGCCTTTGATGAAGTATTGAAGCAAAACCCAGACATTGACTTTGTTCTCCACACCGCTTCTCCATTCTACTTCGGTGATGAAAGACCATTAAAAGAAGTCTACTTGAATCCCGCTGTCGGGGGAACAGAAAACATTCTGAAGGCTATTCAAAAGTACGCTCCAGAGAAGGTCAAGAAGGTAGTGGTTACATCTTCCTTTGCCAGTGCAGTTAACATGGACAAGTTCAAGGATAAACGTTTCATTCACACTGAAGATTCATGGAATCCTCTTACCTGGGAGGAAGCTGAAAAAGACGGAGAAGGTTCTGCTTACAGAGCTTCCAAGAAGTACGCAGAGATGGCTGCTTGGAACTTTGTCAAGAAAGAGTCGCCAAAGTTCAGCTTGAGCACTGTCCTCCCACCATTTGTCTTTGGTCCCCAGAAGTTTTCCTTTAGTGTGGCTAAGGGTACGTTGAACACGTCAGCCGAAATTGTTCACAAGTTCCTCTCTACTGAGTATCCATCCGATGACAAGTTGTTTGATACCCCGACTCACTTGTCCGTCGACGTTAGAGATGTAGCTCTTTATCACGTTCTGGCCTTGGAGATTGATGCTCTGGCCAATAAGAGACTATTTACTGTCCAGAGCAAGTTTTCTGCGCAAAGAATTTTGAACATTATGAACAAAAACTTCCCAGAACTCAACGGTAAAATTGCTGTTGGACAACCTGAAAAGGCAGGACAGAACGAGGCTGCCAATGGTCCAGAATATAACAACAGTCTAACTGTAGCTTTAGGAGGTGTTGAGTTCCGACCATTGGAAACTACCATCACCGATGCTGTTAAACAAATTCTTGAATTTTCAAAATAATAAGATTTGATTAAATACATTATGTTCATACAAATCGAATACAATTACATCTTCTCGGCGTCATCATAATAATATTATCGTGCCCTTTATTGCACAGGATTGAGGATGACCTCAGGATTGCTGGTTCTTTCAGACACAGAGGAAGATCTCTCTTTATTTGAGATAACTGGGGAAGGCTCTGTGGCATCGCCACCGATCAGCATGCTCTTGGGGAACCTGTCTGGTCTATAGAAACGTAGATCGATTCTTCCAACCAGGTAAATAATATTGATGATTGTCTCAAGGAATCCCCAAAGCATGTACATGACAACGGGTTCGAATATCCAGCCTTGCGTTTCAACTGTCTTATCGAGGAAAACGGTGACAGAACGGAAGACGGCCCCAATCAAGATGAACAGGGTGGTAAGAGTAACAATAATGATGGAATAATTGTGCTTCAGCTCCCCTGTACTGGTAGAGTATCTTACAAGGTTGTCCTCTCTCCCTGGTTCCAGCTTCAAGTTCTCCACAGCCGGCTCTGGAAGTACGTCAGACTGAGCGTTGTAGTGGTATGAAGAGGCAATAATTCTAGTCGAAGCAAAAGCGGCCGGGCCGTTGCGGGCCACAAAAATCTGTTCATGCTGTTTGGCACTGTTTCTGATAGGGAAGTACGTTGGACTGAAAGACTCCAACCACGTTGGCTGGTAGATCAAACATTCCTTATCCTTCTTAGTTGGTTTAAACAGGTAGGAGACCACAATCAAACCAGTTGACAAAAGAGAGTACAAGATGACCAAGATACTGGACACCTTGACGACGTTTTTGCTCATCTCATAGTTCTTGTGGGACAGCAGATAGATGTACGGAACAACTGCAGCGACAATCGTCATCACAACAACTAAAATCACCACGGAATAAACGGTCAGCAAAGCTGCCCAGAACAGTTTTGAAGATCCAACAAATGGGTGTCTCCAAGTGAACAATCTCTGGGCCAAGATCAAATTCAAACTTGCCAAAATAATGGTAGGGATGATCAAAAACACCTCAGAGGCAATACCTTCCTTTACTCGGGTGATCTCCCTACTCCAGGCGACTCTGAGAGCAAACCCAACGACACGCAGTAGGGCATAAAATGCGAATCCCAGAGAGAGGAGGAACCTGTGGCCCCGACTCCAGTTGATCCCAAAGAGGGTCAAGTGTGCGAGGAAGATGAAGAAAAACACCACCATGAAAATTGCTGAAGGTGCCGTGTCCTTGGTGCTGGGATAATCGCCGAAAAGGGCAAGCTGCCTTAGTTGGACGTAGTCAATCAGTGCTTGAGGAATGTTATCAACACCTCCTAGCAACTCAGCAGCTGAGTGCAAACGAGGCAGAATACCAGTTCCGGGGTCTGCACCGTTGGTGCGGGCCTCCATCATGGCTACCATCTGCTGGATCAATGGGCTTGGTGGAGTAGACATTGTTAAGCGGGAACGATTGAAGTTGTCTGGTTATAACAAAGTCAGAAGGTTTTATTGGGGCCCAAACAGCGGGCCATAATGCCTTTTATAAGTACTTCGTTTCATTTTGGGAGATGGGTTTTCAAGGATGACACGCTCGTTACCCCACTTATTTCTGAGTTTTCCTGTACAACAGTATTCGATATTTGCGGAGAGCAATCCAATCACATGACGAAACCCCCAAGCTGCGTTGCATTAGCTCTATTAGGATCTGTTGACGCACGGATGCATATTTCTCTGTCAGAAAACGGGGAACGGCCCTTCTCGGATAATTGCTAGCATATGTTAATTCGGGAACACGCTTCTTTACACACATAGTATATTTTTTCCCTATTCTGCTAAAGGAGGAACCTCCCCCTAATCTATTACCCTAGTTAGTCCTTATCTCCACCGACGATTTTGGTTTCAGACTCGATATCTGACGTGGAAGCCGTCCCGTCAGGGTCTTCGCCATCTCCGTGTAGCTCGAAACTCAACTGTTCAAGCGACTTGCATTTCGTTTCGGGAATTAGCAACGAAGTGAACGTGCCTAGCAACATGAACAGAGCAAAAATTTCCATTACGTGTGGGAGGAAACAGTTTGGCTCATCTTTGGAACATCCATGGTTGGTCAAGGTGCCGATTACCGTTTGAGCGATAATGGCCCCGACTTTACCAGATGCGGCACTGATACCATGCGAAGTGCTTCTGAACTTTGTGGGGAAGCATTCTCCGGGAACGATAAAGGTCGTGGTATTGGGGAGGTTCTGGAGGAATTGGGCTACAATATAGCAGCCCAAGAGTCCGTGTTCTCCGATATTGTGGTAGCCGAAGCCGATTATACAGAAGATCATGGTCAGCAGGACGAACCCTGCGATCTGCAGTGGTTTTCTACCCAGAGTGTCGCAGGTGAAAGCCGTGAACCAATAACCAGGGATAGAACCAGCACAGATCAAGATCAAGTTTCCTGCCGCAGAGTTGAATAGTTTGTCGTAGACGTTGTCACTCTTGGCATAGCCTATGGTTTGGAGAATCACAGCAGTGTTCAACCCCAAGCCGTAATAGGCAATATCCAACATGAACCATGATCCTGCTGTACCGATGAGAATTTTGCCGTGTTTCCACTGTTTATAGTGATGGTAGAAATCGTGCCAGTTGACCTTCCTGGACCTTATCTCTTCGGCTTCCTCTTCGAGGGCTTTCTGTTCCATTTCGGTAGCCAACTCTTTGGCGTTTTTCAATATTTCAATGTCGTGCACTGTGGCACTTCCATGAAGGCCTGTGGTAAACTTCATGGTATCAGCAGCGGCTTTCTCGATCTCATGTGTAACATCGAAGGTGTATCTTGGAGACTCTGGGATCGTTAATCTGAAGTATAGAGCGATCAGACCAGGGACGCAACCAAAACCAATCAGGATACGCCACATTTGATCACATGCCTTTTGACACTCATAGCCACATTCAGCTCCATTTTTGGCGACAACCAGAACATCTTTGTAACCAGCAATACATATCAAAGCGACCAATCCGGCCAACAGCTGACCCCATCCCTGGTTCGCAAAGACAGCACCCATGGTCAAACCTCTCCACTTAACAGAAGAAAACTCAGACGATATGATGGAACTCATTGGATAGTCTCCTCCAATACCAATTCCCATGATAATACGATAAAAGGTCAATATTGCGGGGAAAGAAATGGCTCTGGACTCCCCTACAGTGCATTGGAGAACAGTGGCACAGATCATGATCACCAGCTCCAGACCGTAAATTTTCTTTCTTCCAAAGAAATCAGCAGCCCACCCGAATCCTAGTTGTCCGATGACTGTTCCAACAGAAGTGGAAACCTTCAGTAACGTCTGCGTGGAATCGGGCATTTTACCTCCCCAGTAGACAAAAACCAGCATAGCCAACCCCAGATTAATAGCAAAAATATCATAAGCATCGGTCATGAAACCAACACCAGCAACAGCAATGGCTCTAACGTGGTACCAGGAGAACTTCGCGTTATCTATTGACTGCAAAGCCAATCTTCTCCTCTCCTTTGGGTCTTCAATGTGAGCAAAGTCATTAATATGGTTATGGAAAGCAGAGTTTCCACCTTTTGTCTTGTACCCGTTGCTCATCGATATGAATGGAAGCTTGGGAGATAATAGCCGGTATCAAGCCAGCTATTTATATTGGACTGTAAGATGAACATGCAGAAATAAGCTTTCCATCAACGTGGGAGTCTCTATCTCTCTTTTTTCCATTTTGCTGCATAATTTACAATAGGAGAGTTTGACTTTGGTAGATCCTACTCAGAGCGACTCCCCTAGAACTACCAAGCGTGGCCTCTGGTGGATCTCCAGATGATCAGTGGTTTGACCGTACCACCTTGAACGAACTCAAACGGTTGAAAAGTCTTTACTCAATCAACCTCTCCTGGATATTGGCTTCATCCTCTCACACGACAAATCGTCAGAACTCAAGATTGAGAAATGTGACACACGTGGGTATCACCTACACAATACGCTCGTATCTTGCCACGTGAGCTTCCTTAAATCTACTATGCACCAAATTATATCTACTGTAAATTGACAAATAATCCTCCGTCTACCAGAATTTGAGCTCCAGTAACGTACTTGGACAGGTCACTTGCCAGGAAAACTGCAGGCCCAGCCAAGTCATCTGGAACTCCCAATCTTTGCAGGGGAACTCTTTTTTCCATGGCGATACGCTTTTCGTCGTTGGCCAGATCTTCTTCATTGATTCCGGTTCTGATTGTTCCAGGCAAAAGAGCGTTACATCTGATTCCATATTCTCCCAAAGCAACAGCCTCACTTTGCATCAGCGACAGGATACCAGCTTTTGTTGGGGTGTAATGGGTTTGGTATCCTCCACCAACTAGGGCACTGATACTGGACACTCCAATGATTGAGCCTCCCTTGCCTTGGAGCTTCATTTGCTTGGCAGCAGCTTGCGTAGAGAAAAATGCTCCGTTCAGGTTTATTTCAACGGTCTTCAGGTAAGTTTCGGCAGGCATTTCAGTGAATTCTGCAAATGGACAGATTCCAGCATTTGAGACGAACACATTCAATTCTCCAAATCTTTCGACGGTCTTTGCCACAAGATCCTTACCAGTCTCAGGCTTGGAAATATCGCCTGGAACAGCTAGGAACTTTTCCTCTCCGATCTCTTTGCCCAACTCCTTAGCTAGTTGGGTCTGTTCTTCGGAGGGGAAATGGTTTATAGCTATGTTAGCACCCTCTTCAGCCATCATGACAGCAATCGCACGACCGATTCCTGTAGCAGCCCCCGTAATTGCAACGGTCTTTCCTTGCAGTAGATTGCTACCCATTATCTTATTACCTTCGTTGATTAAAAAACTCTGGTTGAAAAGTTAAGCTGGCCATACCATACCTAATATAAATGGACCATCGGAATATGTTTCGTCCGCTTTTTAATGAAAAAATGAGGGTAGTGTAAAGTCAAAAGTAATTTACCCCATAAAACACGAACTATACTGAATATTCATATATGAAAATTAATCTATAAATTATACGCCTTCAGACAGTTGTCATAGTAAATTGCCTGTTTCTGCTCTTGACTCAGTCCATTTCGGTCAAATAGTTTTTCTGTGATTTCAAACCACCGAGTCACCGCACGATCGTCCCCTTTAATCGTGCAAACTGGATAATCACTTCCCCAGATCATTCTTTCTGGGTCCCATATCTCTAAACAAGTCTTGAACCATGGATTGATCAGATCTACGATTTCGTCAACTTGAAACTTCCCCTCCTTGATGCAGGCAGAGAGCTCTGGTGAAATTTCAGAGAATCCGCCTGAAACTTTCATATATGAATCTGAGTGACGTCTTATCTCGGCCATGTAGTCCTTCCATTTACCGAACCGATCCTGGTCTATTTCCATGCTAAAATAATCCGGTTTGGTCAAATGGTTAATTATGAGACGACATTTAGTTTGCTTGCACATCTCAATGGCCTCCTCAAATTGCCATAACCCCCCGCATCGCAGATCAATCCCTAGATCAAATACGAATCCATGGTCTGATAACCAATTCAAAGACTCGATAAACGGCTCCTTGAGCATTGTTCCAAAAGGCTTATCCTGGACCAAATACCGAAATCCTTTGCAATACTTCTGAAATGCCAGTTCTCCCTTGGACGACTTCAATTTTTCCACGAACTGGGTCAAACTCCCTACTCCTTCATTCATCGGGGCCCACGGAATAAGACCAAACACGTTGAACTCCTTGGCTGAGTTGAACTGGTCCACAACGTATTCATATTCCTTCACAGCATACCGCCAATCTGGGCTGTATTTGGCATCAACTTCTACAAACACCAGGCCTTCCATTCCATAGGCGGAATTTTTCACGGCCTCCGCGTACTGGACCAGCTGATGATCCGCGTTGAGGGAGCTATCGGGAGTCATCCAGCTGAGGTCAAGGGCGTTCTCCTTGGAGTACAGATGAACATGAGAATCTATCACCTTCATTGTGTAGCAGTGCAAACCTTGATATTGAGTTCTAGCAACAATTAAAGTCTGGAAGTTCACTTCAACCCCACAAAAAGTTACTCTTGGCCCTCGGGTAAAAGATGGCGCGAGCCCATGGTTCCTTCTTTTTTTTTTGGATCTTATAATTCCTCCTGTGTGATTTTCCAAGCCAGGTGTTTCAGATCATCATCCCACATCTCTTCAAGGACCGGTAACTGCGCATCTCTTGCACAACTGTGTACATGGATTCAAGCTCTAGTGTGGTCAAGAGAAGAAGATCAAGCACTGATGAAGAGGGAAGAATGGAATCCGTGGACCCAAACGAATCCAGTAACCATTCCAGACTCTCAAAATCGTGCAACGGTTGCAGAGCACGGAAGGTAAGGTGCAATGGAGAGAAACCTTCATGTTCGTACTGCTTGAAGACGGGTATCACCTGTGTGTTCTCTCCTTTGAGGAAACCCGGTCTTAAAAGGGGCTATGGAAAGCAGTTTGACCAACGGTTGGATGCGGTTGAAGAGCAGCTGAAAACTTTTGGTGAGGAGATAAAGATGATCAAGTTTCACCTCGGTGAAGCCCACTCTTCCAATGCCGAGACCTTGCTCATCAGGGACAAGATCAGCATCCTTGAATCGATGACCAACTCCCTGAACCAACAGATGAACAATCATTTGAAACAACAGCAGTCCCGTTCAACCCCTGAACACAGTGAGCAACATCATCTGCGCCAACAGTTCAAAATGCAACAGACACATAAACTTCAAAATACTCCTACCCCTGATCTCTACCAATCTCAAAAGTCAGCCATGGACCAAAGTTACACGCCCAGTGTACATTCTAAAGTTGCAGAATCACGAAACGTTATCCTGAATAATTATGATCCTTTGATGCCCAATGTGCCAGCGGTTAAAATTGTTCTTGATTTGTACTTCAAAAAAATCCATCCTTCATTTCCTGTCCTACATGAAGAATCAGTCGTTGCCTCAGTTCTCAACAAGAGCAAGACAGTTCCTCCAATTTATTACGCTATTGTTCTTTTATGCCTACGATTCATGAATATTACGAAAAAAGAAGAAGCATCATATAACACGTACTGTAAAGAAAAAGTCATCATGAGCTCGCTGTCTGTCTCAACGATCCCCCAGTTACAGGCAATGCTGTTACTGGCCTACAGTTCCTTTGGCACATTAAACAATCCAGAGACATGGTCGTATATCTCTGTTATCAGCGCAGGTGCTGTTCATCTGAACCTGCTCAAAGAGATTCCAAACTCGCAGCAATTGCAATTCTTTGAGAGCAAGGTGAGAAGGCGGTCCACCACAAGTTCTGATTTCAGAGAAGAAGGTGCCAGGTCGGCTGGATCGACTGCTAACTACAATCAGCCAACTCCAAGCGACCATGGCGGTGTCAGAAAGCCATCGAGGCCAAAATCTATCTCTACTAAGAGTGCCAAGTTACTTCGTCGCCCCGATAATTGGCTGGAAGAAGAGTCCAGAAGACGTCTATTCTGGGGTATCTATATGTTGGATGTATTTTCAGCTGTGTCCAACTCTTTCCCACTCAAAATCCCTGCAAATGAAATTACTGTTATGCTTCCCGTCAAAGCAGAATTACGGAATTGGAATCCAGTCTCCTCCCAACATTCTAGCCCATCAGGTATCTACTTAGACAAGAGGTCGCCCCAATCAGCCGAGCCTGCACATGATTTGCTGAACGACGAATTGTATGACTCCTTTGGTTACTATATTGAACTTCTTCACCTTTTAGGTGAGATTCATACCTTTTTGCGTATTCCAGTTGATATCTATGTCGCCTCAGAAGTGCTCAAATTTCAAAATAGATTTCTCCTGTTGTACAACAAGCTGATGAAATGGAAGTCTTCTATTCCAGAAAGGATTCAACAATTACTCAATAATTCCAAACCGTGGAATGATATGACGCCTATGGACTTCAATCTTGCTGCCCTGTATATTACAACGTCTATCAGATTAAATTCTGCAGTAGGTTATCCTCATGCTGAGTCGGACTTTTTAAGTTCCTCCAAGATTGCCAAAGAACGATGCATAAACCATGTCAATGAGTTTCTCAGCCTAACAAGTTTGGTCGAGAGCTCGCCGTTATTTCAAGACAAATCTACTGGTTCTTGCGAGGATGCCTACAAAGTACTGGGTCCATGCTGCACGTTCACGTGTTGGGTTTGTAGTCGTGTGTTGATGGTCAACTGTATTTACAACCAGACCCCATTCCCAAAGGAGCTCGATTTGCTGGTGGAGAAACTTCTAAGGTTCGGAAAGTACTGGCATTATGCTACGAAATATGGAATCATTATCAAATTCTTGATGGGTGATCAAGTCAACCTCCAGAAAGACCGAATTAAAAACTCGGATGTGCTCAAAACGGAGCAAGGTGATGACTCTGATTCGGAAGATCTGTCCAACAATTATAAGATATTCTCTGATATGAGATACAACGCATACATCCTAGACTCCATCTTCAGCAAAAAAATCGAGTCCCTTAGAAGTATCACTAGTATGGGTGAAACATCGGCTTCTACAGAAGAGGCTGGTGGAAACACGGATACTCAGCAACAGCACCCATCACTGTTTGCAAACACCTCAAGCAATAACAATAACGGCGAAGAAACGTCTGAATTCAATAACTTTTCGGGAGCTGGAAAACTAGGCGTGAACGACAAAGTGGAAAGTCTAGATAACATATTCCAATGGTTCAAGTTTCCCGTCGGCGTTTCTGAAGCAACTTCACAAATTACCAGACCACAGTATTCGGTTATGTCGCAACAATTCAATCCACAACACGAGATGCTCCATGGTGAACATAAGAGCGCTATGAATACACCCAAGAATGGATCAAATAGACCAAGCCCTGGTTTTACTCCATCCAACGGTGATACTCTACTATTCCGTAACCTGAATATGCTAGACCAAGTCCCGGAGACAGAATTTAATACGGTTCTAGAGAGCAACGACCCGTCGCAAGACTGGCTACACAATGCACTGAATTTCTCCTACAGAAACAACTAAAGGTTTTATAGCAAAAAAAGACCGATCTACTCTATGGTATATTTTTCTACAAAGTCTTTTCAACAGCCTCAATTTCCTTGAAGTAGTGTTCCAGGTTTTCCCATGCTCCAGCAGGCAAATCCTGGTTTAGTGGGGCTCTACCCAGATAGTTTTCACCGATGCCAGCTCCCAAGTGAATGGCCTTCTTGATTCCAATAACACCGAAATTGACCACTATCTCCTCACCTCTAGATACAGTGTTTTGTAATTTAACAGCCTCCTCGATCTTGCCGTCTTGCACCAAGTGGAAGATCTTAACGTAGATTTTTGGGAAGGCTCCAGAAAGAGCGTCAATGGTTCCTTTACAACCAATAGTAAGAACTGGGACTAACAGTTGACCGAGGCCGGTAAAAGTGTTAAAGTTATTTTGCTGAACGTTCTTATCGGTGGCAATGATTGTGTGGTGGGATACGTCGCCATGGGAGATCTTAGTACCAACAATGTTTGGGTGCTCAGATAACTTGATAATCGTAGCAGGGTCAGTGAATAAGTTATTGGAAACTCCTGGGTAGACGTAAACCAGAATTGGAAGGGAAGCTTTGTCTGCTACGGCAGTAAACCAGTCAATGATTCCTTGCTGCTTAATGCCTGCACCGTAATAATTACTGCAAAGAACCACAGCATGGCTAGCTCCTGCAGCCTTGATAGAGTCGATCTCATCGAGAGCATCCTGTAAACCGTTCTGAACAACACCACCGATGATTGGGAAATCTGGAAGAGCATCGTGCACAACTTTAATGGTTGAGGCTCTCTCCTCTCTAGTCAAATGAACACCTTCACCGGTAGAACCCATAATCACCAAACCGGCAATACCATTGTCCCTTAGGAACTTAGCATGTTTGACATTAGCGTCAAAGTCGATTGTGTAGCCATCTTTCTTGAAGAATGTTGGCACTGGAGTGTACACACCTGGAGCTGGAGGAACTGGAGACATTTTTTACAGTATTAGAAAGCCAGTAGAGCTAATCATTATTTATACTGGCGGGCTAAGTGGGAATCCCCAGGTTTCGGTACTACATTACCCCGGACGGTGATGCAAAGCTACAAAGATTACGTAATAACAAAAAAACTTTTTCATCTAAAATCAGTGATGGGGGTATCTAGTTACGTAAGCGGTCGTTAGTAAAGGACAACTTCAGCTACTTGAGCTCCGTAGGAATAGTCCTGGGGATCACCCAAAACGTCTGTGAACTCAAATAAAACAAATCTTGAAGTCGTCAATTCGGAGAAAGTGAAATCTGTGCTGTTGTGAGGCAGGATTTGGACTTTTTTCATCTGGGATTCGTCATATGGACTGGATGCTGTGACATTTCCTGATTCGTAGACTAAATCGTTGTTCTCAACGTTGTTAATAACTCTGTAATTGGTTGCGTTGAATTCTCTCAAGACAGAAACTGAAAATGACTCTGCAGGGTACGTTCCCCATATAACCATACCCCCTTTAATATCTAATTCATCTCCGAGATCAAATATCACATGAGCGGGCTCTTCACGAGATTCGATCTTCCAGATGGTAGAGTTATCACCATCAGCAACGGCCTGGATAGGATCTCCAACCACACCAGGTTGTAATGCAGTCACATTCTTAACGGTACACTCAATAAATGATCCTGGGATGTTCTGCTCTGGATGGTATAATGGGAAAGAAAGACTCTTACCAGGAGGGATCTCATGTTCTTTACCTCCCATTTCATTTCTAGTATCCACGTACACATTTATAGTCGTAGCATTTCCACGGTGCATAATGGAAGCATGAGTGTCGTTCATAGATATATCCAATGTCTGGTTCATGTAAACGAGCCCATTGATAGAAAATCCGCCTGGCAAGCATGGTAGTTGAAGAGGATCAAAGATCAGTCTTCTTTTGATTGAGTTGTCTGTATCATTGTAAACGTAACTAAATCTCAAACCGGTCAAACCGTAGATAGAACTTTGTAAGAATGCTCCATGTCCAGTCAAAAATGGGAACGCAGGGTGAGTTCCCCCGTTTGTATCATAATGATCGGAAGATTGCTCACTCATCTGTCCAAATGGAAACCTGAAGTAAGGTTCCACTGATTTCAAAAGATATGTTTGGGATGCACAACCTATCTTATTCAATTTGGCATTCACAGCTGAGTAAATAGAGAAAGTCATAGCAGGACCCTCATCAGTTTGCTTATCAGAGTAATATCTAACATCGCTGATAGCTCTGTCCTCATCATAATCAAAATACTCCTGTAAGGCACCATCTTCATCGTCCAATGGATACGAAATAAGAACAACATCGGCCTGTTTGACCTCTATAGAATTGTTCATTTCTGTATACTCTAAAGTAACATCCCCTCCATGGTTGACCGGTAAATACATCTTCTCCATAATATCTTCCCATTGCTCGTAACTCTTTTCATTCCCAATTTTCAAATGCTTTCCAAGTATGAGAGCCCATTTCATAAGTTGCGAAATGCCAACGTTGGTAAATGCTGCATTGTCCTTGAACTCGGCATATTCATCCGGGTCTGTTAGATTGTGAGTGGTGTATTTGTCTAGGGTTGAATTGTAGTCAACATAATCCACAAAAAAAGAGGCAACATCTTCGATTACTGGGTATCCGAAATCCTTCATATAATCATCATCGATTGCACCTCCCAGATATAGTTTCCAGAACATAAAGGCAATGTCTATATTGATATGATACTCATAGTCATAGCAGGGACCAGTCGAAGTACAATTTCCAAATCGACCACTGGTCCAAGGGTAGACTGCCCCACTCATATCACGACTTTCTGCATTCTGTTTAGCTTGTCCATGAGTGTAGTCTCTAAATTTGGATAAGGAGACAGCATGTTGGGGGCTGAAAGCTTGCACACTAGGTAGCATCCAAAAATCAGTATCCCAAAACACCATACCACCGTAAGAGTCAGAAGACAACCCGGACACTCCCAAAGCCGAAGTTGCTCCATTGGCTTCTGCTCTTGTGTTGGCCAATAAGTGGTAGATGCTAGAGTCTGAGGCTAGTGTCAGAAAGTCGTTGTCGTGGAAGACGATAGACTTTCCATCCAGCAGTTCGTTCCATGCAGATTTATGGGACTCTAAGACCCATGTATTTCCCTTGGCCTTTGCAGATTCTACAGTCTCTCTAGCAAACTGGTAAGAAGTCATGTTGCTTTCAACGCTGTCTAGGTAATCATCAGACACAACGCCCACATACTTTTGCAATGACTGTGGTTTGCCCATCGATAGTTTTACTGAGACCGTCTGAGAAACTGTCTGGTTTCCCTTTCTCTGTGAAAGGGTATCATTGGAACCAATAAAGGATGAGTAGATTGTAGCGTTTGTGGGAACATTCGAAGGCTGGACGTTCATGAAAATACTTCGTTCGTCTACCCCCGAGTCCAAGTAGGAACACCGGGTACTGGTTCCAAAATCAAGACTGTCAGTCACATAGACGGTGGTATTTTTCTCTGAAGACAACTCGAGAGACACGAAACCCAAACTTGAAATGTCTCTATGAGCCAAAACTGAAATAGAAACGTTCACCAATCCCAACCAGGTATAGTTGGTCGTAACGATTCCGTCTAACAGAGATAATTGCTGCGAATAGCTTTCAATATCGGCCAAACCAACATCATTAGCTCTGAGTGTTTTGTTAGATCCATCCACAGCGACAGTTAACTCTAGGGTAGTCCATTGAGGGATAGAGGCAATAATACTCTCAGAGCCGTCTTTTTCCAGTTCTTCGAAATTAGACTCAGGGACAGTTGGTTGAGAGTTGAAAAACCCTGCAATAAAAGCGCCTGCATACCTCTTATTGAATAAAGGCCAACCGTTTTTCAGATCCTCGGACGTTTTATTACTGCTCGTGTCATAAGTGAACCCGGACCCAACTCGGGGGATCCGGGAACCAATATAACCGTTTGCCACATAAGGTTGCAGCTGGTAACTGTTATAAGGGGGAAATCTTGTAGTTTTCAGCACCTTCAACTCTTTGTCGTAGTAGGTTTGAGTATCCTCATCGACAAAGTAAGGGGCTTCCGAATAAACACCTCCCGAAGCATTAGTTCTGGTAAAGTTGTGACTCAAGAGATTCCTAATCTGCAGAGCATCCTCGGTGGTACCAATAGGGAAAGCTCTGACCAAGTGAAAGAAAACAACGCAAAGAGCCAGTATCAACGTTGTATTCAGCATATTTCTATTACGGGAAACGGAAGCAGGTTTCTTTGGTATTCTGTCATTATATATGGACCCATATGGCATCACTGTCATCTAGTTAAATAAATGCCCAACGTTCCGCATCGGTCCATGGAGATTTTTGATTGCTCTATCGGGTAGTTTAAAGTTGCGAGTTCCTAAATTAGAAAATGGTGCATTAAATATGGGGAATGACTTTTTCCGTCTTTGGGATCTTGCTCGCCAGGCAGAGGTTTGGGAATTTATTTTGTTCAAGCATAGAAAAAAAATCAAGTCAAAATGACTCTCTTTAAAGGCTGCATCGACATCCATTCCGGCAAGGTCAAGCAGATCGTGGGGGGCAAGCTGGTGACGGATGACACTGAGTCCGATGATGTGGAGACCAATTTTGTCAGTGAAAAGCCCTCTTCCCATTATGCACAGTTATATAAACAGAACAAAGTTCAGGGGACGCATGTGATCAAATTGGGCTCCTTGAAGGCCAATGACGAGGCTGCAAAAGAAGCGCTGAACGCATGGAGGGGAGGCTTGCAAGTCGGGGGTGGAATAACGGACGCTAACGCCCAAGAGTGGTTGGATCAGGGTGCGTCGCACGTCATAGTCACATCATGGTTGTTCCCTGAGGGTAAGTTCTCTCTAGAGAGACTGCAGCATCTATCCAATCTCATTGGGAAAGAAAAACTGGTGGTCGACTTGAGTTGCCGTCGACAGGAAGTGGACGGGCGTCCCAAATGGGTCGTTGCAATGAATAAATGGCAAACATTGACCTCATCCACGCTGGACAGAGAGTTCTTCCAGCTGTTGTCCGAGTTTTGCGATGAATTTCTAGTTCATGCCGCAGATGTGGAGGGGCTTTGTCAAGGAATTGATCAAGAGCTGGTACAGAAATTAAGTGAATGGAGTGATCTTCCAGTTACATATGCCGGCGGGGCCAGAAGTATACAAGATTTAGAAACGGTTAAACAAATCAGCAACGGGAAAGTCGACCTCACATTCGGAAGTGCTCTGGACATCTTTGGGGGAGCTTTGGTAAAGTTTGAAGACTGTGTTAAGTGGAATCAGAGCCAGTAGATTGATTACCTTAGGTTATAGTTAATAGTAGAAGGTCTGGTTAACCCTAAGCTTTTAAAGACCCGTATTCCTGCATTTCTCCCGCTTGTGAATATTTTTCCCAACGCTGGTCTTAGTATATATAGAAGTTCTGCCCATAAAAACCCCTGGACAAACGGTTTGATAACATGGTCGATTGCAATGGTGTAGGCAACGACTTTAGCTGTCACTTGGGGTCTCGGTTCTGTGCTGGCTTGTCCAAAAAATTTGCTTCGACCAGCAGACTTGGAGAATGTATGCACTGAGTTTGCATTAAGCGTTCTCCAAAATGATTGCTCGTAACGGAGATCAGGGATGACTAACGTATTCATGTTGGCTATGTGCTGAGGAGGATGTGAGAATCAGCTCTGGATATTGCTGGGAGACTCCCGCGAAGGTGCTCCTGGGCTCCTTCGAAGCTCTTGCACGGAAGGTTCGTCCCTCGGGCGCGCATTACTTTGCATTTACGAAAAATTCCAACATCCTCCAAAGTAAAACGGCCATGAGCAAAGAACCCAAGGTTAATATCATCAACGCCCAGGATGATGAGGTGGAGTTGATGCTCAGCGATGTCAATTTATCCTTGGCAAACTCTCTTCGTAGAACGATGCTTGCCGAAGTTCCCACGCTAGCTATCGACCTCGTGGAAATCAAGATGAACACTTCGGTCTTAGCAGACGAGTTCATATCCCACAGATTAGGATTGATTCCTCTAGTCAGTGAGGACGTGGAAGAAATGAAATACAGTAGAGATTGTACATGTGAAGATTATTGTGATGAATGCTCAGTCGTGTTGGAGTTGAGTGCCCGTCATGAAGGCGAGGAAGGCACCACGGATGTTTACTCTTCTTCTCTGATCAAGGTCTCAGGCCCAGGAAACCTAAATGTCGGTGAGCCGGTCCGCAAAGATGATTATGACCATGGAATCTTGCTGTGCAAGCTTCGAAACCACCAGGAGCTGAACATCAGATGTATAGCCAAAAAGGGTATCGCAAAAGAGCATGCCAAATGGTCACCATGCTCTGCCATAGCATTTGAGTACGATCCACACAACAAGTTGAAACACACAGACTATTGGTTTGAGGTGGATGCTAAAGAAGAATGGCCAGATTCCAAGTATGCCACCTGGGAAGACCCTCCCAAACCTGGTGAAGTCTTTGATTACAAAGCCAAGCCAAATAGATTCTACATGACTGTGGAGACCACAGGATCTTTGAAGGCCAACCAGGTGTTTAGCCGGGGCATCAAGACATTGCAGGAGAAGTTGGCTAACGTCCTGTTTGAGCTGGAAAACTCCAGACCTGCCAATACAACAGCTTATGGCGGAGCAACCGCCTATGGGGGACAAACAGCATATGGAAGAGAGACCGCCTACGGTGGTAACACCAATTATGGAGATTACAATGCACCCTATTGATATGTACTATAGAATTATTTCAAAAAATATACAAATAAAAGACGTATGTGCCTTATGTAATCTGACCCATCCATGCCCTTGACTCTACCATTTCCCCTCGACGTCGCTTGCCAAATATCAAACCTTTCCTTCTCTTCACCAAGAACACGCAATGTCAGACAAATTCATTGGAAAAACCATATCTTTGGTGTCCCAGAAGGATTATAGATACGTTGGTGTACTGAAGCATATTGATGGAGAAGTGGGAACCATTACTTTGAGAAATGTTCGTTTTTTTGGTTCAGAGGGAAGAATTCAAGATCCAGCTCATTACATTCCTCCCAACCAGGGGACTATTGACCAATTGATCTTGAAAGGACAAGATGTTAAGGACTTACAGGTTTTGGATGTTTCAGTTGAGGAGGTTGTCCCTGAACCGGGACCATTCTACCCAGGATACAACTATTATAGTCAAATTCCTCAAATGGTTTCACCTCAACAGGCGCCCATCCAGCAGGTTCCTCCTCAACAGGTTCCGCCTCAGCAGGAGATGGCACAACAGCAGCAGTACCAACAGCAACAACAACAGCCTCAACAGCAGCCTGTACGCCAACAACAACCTAAGCCCCCACTGGCTCAGGCCCAACATATTCCCCAAACTCAGCAACAACACCAGACCCAGCAACCTGAACCTAGTCGACCTGAGCCCACTCCGCCACAGTCTGTAGAAAAGTCTCCAAAGGAGGTTGAGTCAAAACCACAATCCAGACCAAGTGCTCCTAGCCAACAGCAAGACAGCAGACCTGTACGAAAGGAACGTCCTAGACCTGGCGTAGAGGCCGACGAGTTCGACCCGAACCAGGATTTCGATTTTGAATCTAGCAACGCCCGATTCACGGAAGAAGCCGCTAAAGAAGCTCAAAAGGCAGCTCAGGATGAAACAGTTCAACCTTCCTACAACAAACAGTCTTCATTTTTCGATAATTTGTCCAGTCATGTTGAGACCAGACCCGCCAACAATAGAGGCCAGGGCCGTGGAAGGGGTAATGGTAGAGGCAGAGGAAGAGGCAGAGGCGGTAGAGGAAGAAATCACCACGAAGAGGCTCCTCAGTGGAACTGATACAGAAGATTAATCCTAGACAGTGAATTAGTTAACTAACTTACATAAGCAAAAACTTAATCTCCGCGTAGCCCAATCTTCCCAAGTAAAGTGAGTGATACGGATAAATTCTCCAATGACCACTATAAGACCCTTTCAAGCCACTGACTTGTTCGACACTAACCCCGTCAACCTGGATGTGCTAACAGAGAATTACCAGCCTTTCTTTTATCTTCAGTATCTGGTGGATTGGCCCCCTCTATTTTTCAAGTCTGTCTCTGGTAGTGTCATTGACAGCTCCAACGGTTTGGTCATGCGAAACGACGCCATATCTGGTTACATGATGGGCAAAACGGAAGGAAAGGCTAAAGAATGGCACACACATATCACTGCTGTCACGGTGAATCCTACCTACAGAAGACTAGGGCTTGCCTCCTTTCTATGCGAGCATTTGGATCAAACTACCGATCAAGAGCCATATAATACCTATTTTGTCGACCTATTTGTGCGAGTAACCAATCAGCTGGCCATTTCAATGTACAAAAAGCTAGGCTATTCGGTTTACAGAAGAGTGGTGGGCTACTATGGGGACGGAAGCAACGAGAATAGGAACAAACTCGACGACGACCACGATGCGTTCGATATGAGAAAACCTCAAGCGAGAGACGTGAAGAAGGAGACTATACGAGAGAATGGTGAAAAAGTCAATGTTTTACCCTATGAAGTGGTGTTCTAAATCTTTTTCGTGTAAGCCCTATAAATGTTGATCAAATGTAAGAAAACCAGCTCTATTTGATCTTTGAACAGGAATAGTAACCCCTGGCCTAAAGCTCCTTTGAATATTTGGGAAAGAAGACCCCTCCAGAGCCCTCTAAATTTATCCGTCTTCCAAAGGTGGCACAACACTTGCTGAAATGAATTGAACTGTTTAGCTCGAGGATCGTCCTGCGATTTCTGTAGCACAGTCTTGGACACAATGAGGGGTTGAGTCACCAAAGTCGCTATCATTTTAGATATCATTCCCAACAGTAAGGACTGAAAGGCCGATAAGTATTTTGCATCACCATACATTAATTTTTTCAATCTTTCATATGAACCGTACGTGATCGATGGGTTTAAAGTGAGGATGAGTGACACTTTAAGCCCCTTCCATAGTGCGCTGATGCCTCTCTTTCTTGCTATTTTAGAACCGGTAGCTACCAGCTCGTTACTCTCCACCAATTTCTTGAGTAGGGAAGTATTTTCCGTCTGTCCATTGCCATGCATGACCTTGTAGTACTGAGACAACAAGGGGGAGTATTTCTCAGGATCGATGTTGCTCTCTTCAATGGCAATCAATTGACTATGGGCAACATTTTTTTGAAATTGAGATGTCTGCAACTCCGTGGTGATTACATTGAAAGGGGTGACAAAAAATTGGGACAGAGCTGCCGCTAATATCCCTATACCAAGTTCATCAAACAACCTGCTACTTGCACCATTCTTTTGGGAGTTGGAGTATATTTTCCTCAATGCTTCATAAAAGTAGAAGTAACTAAAACTCTGGACAGCAGCTGAAGTTACAGAAGCTTGCAAGCCGTGATACCAGCCCTTGATACCTTCCAGTTTCAAAATTTTCAATAGGGCATCTAATGTGTTTCTGTAATAAATTGGGTCTATTCTTGCCTTCTCTTGTAACTCCAACTCCAGTTTTTGAGATAGTTGGTCGTTCTCCTCATTTAGTATCTGTTCTGCTGTGCTTGAGTTATCACTTGCTAATCCAGTCAGACTTGGAGATGGAAGATCACTGGCGGTATTACTTCCTTCAAGTTTTAACGCCTCGTTATGATTCTTTCTGGTCTTGACTTTCTCTTGAGTTTGAATCAGAGCTTTGGCCAAGTCTAAAGGGTACAACACAACTGTAGAAACAATCGCTGAAATAGTGCCAAATGTTGCCTTCTCAGCCAATGATAGCTGATAGTCTGCGTTTGACATTGACTCCCAACAATTCCTGTGTAAGGAAACAAGCAACTTATGCTTCCCCAGGAGGCTATTGTCCGAAAAAAATAATGTGGGGGTAAACTCCTATCGCGCAAAAAGGGTGATTCTAAGCGGAAGACGGCATGGAAGGTGTGACAGACCATCGCTTCGTACGTCGATCCGTCGCTCCAGAGGTGAGAAGAAGCTCATCGCCGTCATTCGATATGTATGATGCTGCACTCTTGATTCGTCCTTCATGAGATTTCAGTTGTTCTATGATTGTTCCGGATGACAAATTCAGTCCTCTAATAACCCCGTCATCTGAGAAGATCCAGACTCCATTCTTGGAATCTCTGGTAGCAATCTGCTGTACAGAGTATTTGTCTTGAGGTGCTGAAGTATTCACACTGGATACTATGACGTTTCTTACAACGTGGGATTTGTTTGTGAACTGCTGTTCATGGATTTCATTAATCGATAAGGAGTGTAGCTGGGATAAAAGGTCTTCTTCGCTATATTCTCTCTCTTCCTCTCGTAACCAAAATTCTATCAATTCTTTGATGACTGGGAGAATCACTGTAATCAGTCTCATGTAAGGAATGTGGTTTGTCGCTGCCGATATCAAAAGTTTTTTCCCGGCAATGTGATGAGTAAGGGCCCCAATCTGGAACCCATGGCTAGAAAACTCACTGTCATCTGTAGAAAGTCTGCATAATTCCACCAGCTTGTTTTCGTCATTTACTATAAAGACAGATATAAGTGAGGTGTCTACTCTGTTGGCTGTCACCAAGAATTGGTTTTCAAAGGTGAAAAAATCGATACATGTGGGCCTCGTAAGCATTTTGAACTGAGATTTATCGAACCGAATGTCTTTGATGTCGGTATAATCTATTGTCGTCAAGGTGACATTGTTGTCCATTCCGATGGAGACCAAATATCCATGGCTTCCATCCACAGGAAGATATTTCATATCGGAAAGAAGTCTGCCATGCAATTGAAACGTCTGTATGTCTTGCGCTATCACATTCAGAACAGACAATTTTCCATCCATACCTCCACAAAGTAGCAGTGGAGAACCATCAATGATCAAAACTACTTTTGAGATGGACTTGAGAACTTTTTTGAACTCAGCCAACTTAGCACCAATAAAATCATACACCCGTAACTCATTCAATGCTGTCGAGATTACTATACACGGAGAAATGTTATCAGAAAGTGCCAGGTTTCCAACAGCAGTTGAAAGAACTAAATCAGAGCCCTGTGGAAGCAATTCTTCACCAAGGACCGGATTAGGTAGCTTCCATACAGGCAGAGCTACACTATGGTTTAAGGGCTCAACGTTGTCATCTTTCGTTTTCAGCTCTAGGAACTTGTACCTGTCTTTGACTATATCGTAGAGACGTTCCTCCAACATGTCTCCATTGTCTGCGAAAGTTCGATTGAGCTCGAGCTTGAACGCTGCCAAGGTCTCATTGAGGCCCCTTTCAGAAAGATACTGTGCAACCAGGGACTCGATGTGTTCATCGATAGACATCTTTTGGTGGACTGGATGAGATGGGATCTCTTGTGCTGTATTTGGATCTAGCACCGTAAAATGCTTAGGTAATTAGAAAGGATACCACTGCACACGTGACCATATTTTATCTGACATCTCTGCACCGTTTATCAACACCTTTTCTTTCTTCCACGTGACTAGGGCGTAGGGCAAAGTCACTGCTCTTACGAAAATAATTAACACCACCTACCCGTTCGCGACATGGATCCTCTCACTGCCCAAAAATTTCAAATTTCTCTGTTCACAGTTCTACTATCACACAACAGCAAAAATGGGTAAAGGTAAGCCAAGAGGATTGAACGCCGCCAGAAAGTTGAGAGTGCACCGCAGAAACAACAGATGGGCCGATCTGCAATACAAGTCCAAGTTGTTGGGAACTGCTTTCAAGTCTTCTCCGTTCGGTGGTTCTTCTCACGCTAAGGGAATCGTGTTGGAAAAGATTGGTATTGCTTCCAAGCAACCTAACTCCGCTATTAGAAAGTGTGTCAGAGTTCAGTTGATCAAGAACGGTAAGAAGGTTACCGCTTTCGTTCCAAACGATGGTTGTCTGAACTTCGTCGACGAGAACGACGAAGTTTTGTTGGCCGGTTTCGGTAAGAGAGGTAAGGCTAAGGGTGATATTCCAGGTGTCAGATTCAAGGTCGTCAAGGTCTCTGGTGTTTCTTTGCTGTCCTTGTGGAAGGAGAAGAGAGAGAAGCCAAGATCATAATGGTTTTGTAGATTATCAGTATTTACAATACAAATATTAGTACTATACTTATTGAGGAAGTCCTCTTCCTTCGATGGAAACCCCTCCTTTCTTGGAAGACGATTTGCGCTTGGTTCCCATAGTGTTGAGCCTTGAGTTTATTCTCTTGTAGCGATCATCTCCGTTCAAAGATGATCCCACTCCGGAGGGAAGAGTTCTTCTGGCAGAGCTCATCAGTAGTTCAGCATTGACTCTAGGAGCAATCGTGTAAGCAGCTGTCCTTGCCTGGGGGATAGCTGCACGCTTTCTTCTCTCAGCTGCCTCCTCGTAAAGAGTTTTGGCCTCTTGAGGTCTGACACTGACTCTTCCAGGTAAAGATTCCGCAAATTGGGCAGGGTCAAACTCTTGAGTTCTAACACGCATATCTTTGTAATTATCGGAAGCTCCCATGATAGGTCTAGTCCAGTCGCTGATCAACTTTTCAGCCGTCCTCTTTAGGTTAGGTTCTACTCTTTTTGATTTCTGATAAAATACCATCACTTTGCCTAGACCACTCTCTCTCAAATGGGATGTCTTGATGGGGAGCGACTTGATGGCATCGAAGAGTACTTTCTGTATTTGGTAAGCAGGCAAGGATGCATCTGGTAACGGTTCCAACCATAACCGAACCGAGGCCAGTAAGTTGTTGTCTAGTATAGAATCGGCCAAATTAGCTCTTAAAAGGATGTCCTTCACCTTTGGAAGTAATTTCAATTTGAAAATTGCAGGCTTTCCCTGTTCAATGTTGTTGGCATCACGGATGGCAGATTCTTCCATCTGTAGTTTAAGTTGTTGTATGAGCTCATCCTGCATCTGCTCCAGATCCACATCGTCGTTCTTCTTTCTCTTATTTGGCTTCCTCTTGATTGCAGCATCCAATTTCTCTTCCAGCAACCTCCTTCTTGTGGTAGCCTCGTCTTCCATAACTGCTGGTTCGTATTGAGTTTCTCGGGCAGATTGTTGCTTTGGTCTTCTTCTGGTGGGCTCTTTCTTTCTGTGGGTAGAAGAGGATTGAGCGGCTTTGTGTTTAGATAAAGAGGCAGCCGTCTGCTCATCCAGATACCTCAATCCTTCGGCGACCTTTTCTTCGTCCACATCGGAAATATCTGACAAATCTGAGTCTGAGTCGTTGTCAGAGGCAGGTTCATTAGGCTCTTCTTCAGAAGCGCCTAGCTCAGCCGGCGCAGAAACTTCTTCCAGCTGTGTCACAGCATCAGTGTTTTCGGAAACGATCTGGTCAACAACCTGGTTATTCCCTGATTCCTCGTCTGACATTACCACTATTTAATGAACGTCTCTGTCCTATGTTTGTCCCTAAAATGTTGTCAAGTATCAAGGATGGCAGACCTTTCGCGGGCCCTTCACCTCCCCCAGTACACACCCTCTCCTGGCAGTAGCGCCGTCCTTCCAGCAGTCGAGAATCAACCGCAAATTTTCGGAGACACAACTGAAACTTCTACTTATTCATTTGCTACAAGTACTAATACACACAGAATAATGAACTTTCCAAACCAACAACCATCAGAGGAGGAGAAGAAGCTTCACCAACAATACAGTGAAAGAACCATCCAAACTGCCGTCCTTATTGGCGCTGCTCTGTGGCTGATCCCTACCGCTCTTCACTTCATCAAGAGAGCCTCCAAATAAACCTACAGTGACTGTCCTGTGTATTGCCTATGTACATAAATTTACACCCAGTTTAAATAATAAGCAGAGGGCTGTTCCTGCCTGATTTTGGTCACAAGAGGATGCTTGGTTACCTGTTTCCATTGGTTGGCCTTCATCATCTCGATTATACTCGGTAGAAACTGCTGTAGGTACAATCGATGGAAGAATTGACCATTCAGGTCGAACTTGCCCGCAATAGCATCCTTGTGTTGGTCATAAAGATATGACACTCCCTCTTGCAGTATCATGAGAAGCTGACTTTTCCTCTTGTAATTTTCAGGGTTCAGCTTGAACTCGTCAAAATTCACCACTGGGAGCTGTTTCACCTTGAACGTCTTGAGCCTGAACTTTTTGTAGCGCCTTTTCACGTCTGATTGTTTTGTCGACGTGTTGGTGTCTCTAGAGACCTCCTCTGTTCGGTTGGACAGCCATGGGAAGATTGTCTCGTTTCCGGACCTGTGGTGATCTTGATTCTGCAGCAGAAAAGAAGTTTCATCGGCCAATATTTCATCCTTCTGGTAATCGCCGCCCTGCCCCGTGCCAGTGAGCTCCACAGCGTTAACCAACTCCTCCAACGAGATCACTTCGTGGCCTCTGGTGCCATCAATTTCAAGTTCGGCTTCCGACATTTACCTCTCATCACACATGATCAGCTCCTAACATATATAGTAGCTCTACAGGTCCATTGGACTCGTCCCATAGAGAACTACAGTTGCCTAATACAGATACCCTCTAACCGTTCTTGGGATTCTCCCGTCTCCTTTCCCCAATCGGTTAGCCATGTTTGACGGTTACCGGGAACCACTGATCTTCACATGCACAATCTGCTACTCCCCCAAATTTCCATTGTGCTTCCCGATACCGAAACCACGTCGCGCTTGCCCTTAACAAAAGGTGGGGCTTGCTTCCCAAAATCTCCCGTGCAATGACTTGGTCTATATAAGTAATGGCACCTCCCCTCCTCCACACGTCTTCAATTCGTCCCTGTTAAATAAGCCTTCAAGCCGTTATTGAGTTTATCATTTTCTTTTCTTCTTCGCCTCCATGTCTCATCTTAAAAAGATCCAGGATAGGACTCCGGTCAAAAGTTTGTCACCCCAGGACAAAAAGGAAATCAAGTCGCTCTTTGGCAGTCTGCCATTGCCCTCATCCGACCTAGCCACATCGTACGCAGTCCTTGGATCCTCCAAAACGGGTTATTCGCCTACATTCAGAAACAACTACGTCAAGAACGGATCACTGATCGAGACTTTACACCCCTCTTTGAGAACCCTGTACGAGCTCTTCAATAACTCTGTGGAGCTGTATGGAGAGAAGAACTGCTTGGGCGCTAGACTTTACGGCCACGATGTACAGGACGGCTATGACGACTATTTCACATTTGAAAGTTATAAAGTGATCAATGAACGTAAGACCAATTTGGGTGCTGGTATCATTCATTCGGTCCTGGACAATGAATACAGAACTGACCCAAAGGATGGAGGATTTGACCTCCTAGATTGCAAGACGGACAACTTCATTGTCAGTCTTTACGGCAGAAATAGGGCTGAATGGGTGCTATCTGATTTGGCCTGCCAAGCCTACAGTTTACCAGACACTGCCCTGTATGATACTTTAGGGCCCACTACTTCCGCTTACATCCTTGAGTTAACAAAGTCCCCTGTGGTCATTTGTTGCGCTGAAAAGATTGAAACCCTTATCGAGCTCAAGGCCAACAATCCAGAGACACTCAAGCATTTCATCACCATTATTTCTATGGATAACCTTGATTTCCAGGACTTTTCGATCAACGACCTCATAAAAAGAGCCAACAGCGTTCAAATCAAGCTCTTAGATTTAAGTCAAACGGAAGAGTTGGGTAAGGCTTCCCCTATCGCAGAAATTCCTCCCCTTCCTTCAACTATATACACGATTTCCTTCACCTCGGGAACTACTGGGGTTCCTAAGGGAGTAGTCTTGACACACAAGATAGCCACTGCAGCTGCTACTTTCGCTTTGTCACATATAGGGCTTCCTGCGACCGGGACCACTCTGAGTATTCTTCCCTTGGCTCATATTTTTGAAAGACAAGTTTCCAATTTGGCGCTTGTCGCAGGGGTAGCCCTCGCATTCCCGCATCTTCCAGGTCCGGAGAATATTGTTCCCAATTTACGGATAGCTAAACCGTGTGCTTTAACTGCTGTTCCAAGATTATATAACAAATTTGAGACTGCTATTAAATCTTCCCTTTTGAGTGGGCCAGAAACTATCACGAAGCAACTGGTTTCTTCCATAATAAACCAAAATATTCGAAATCAGGCTGCCAAAGATGGGAATAAGGGCAACAATTTTCTCACAAGACAATTGGTCACAAAGAAGGTTAGAGCATCCTTGGGCTTAGATAACTGTCAGTTCTTGGTCACCGGTTCGGCACCAATTGACCCTGAAACAATGAAATTTCTGAAGGGATCTTTAGGAGTTGGATTTATGCAGGGTTACGGGCTCACAGAGTGTTATGCCGGGATCTGTATTTCTTCTCCTTACTTGAAAGAAAATGGTTCATGTGGTGCCATTGGAATCTCAGGTGAGATGAGGTTGAGAGATGTGCCTGAAATGAATTATTTTTCTGGTAAAGTGCTTCCAGACGGATCGTATCACGGTGAATTGCAATTACGAGGTCCTCAGGTATTTAGCTACTATTACAAAAGACCTGATGAGACTGAAAAAGCATTTGACAGAGACGGATGGTTCTGTACTGGAGACATTGCTAGGATTGACAAAAACGGGAAACTTTATATCATCGACAGAGTTAAGAATTTTTTCAAATTATCACAGGGAGAATACGTAACACCAGAAAAGATTGAAAACATCTACCTCAGTGCCTCTCCATTGATTTCACAGGTTTTTGTTCACGGTGACTCCATGCATTCTTTCTTAGTGGCAGTTGTTGGTGTAGATGAGACGTTTTTCAATGTCCTCCGATCGGTTGACCCTTCAATTGTCAAAAACTATGATCTTAAATCCATTGAGGACACCATTGAAAAATGCATTACCAATAAAGATTTGAAGAGATCACTTCTTTTCCTGTTCAATAAGAGTATTGAAGGTGCCGGATTGCAGGGATTTGAAAAGATCCACAACTTTCATCTTGCCGTCGAACCATTAAAGATTGCAGATGATACGCTGACTCCTACTTTGAAACTTCGAAGAGTTCAAGCCAAGCACAAGTTTGATACTGAGTTGGCTAATTTGTACAATGAGAAGAGTCTTTTAAGGGAGACTAAGATGTAAATTTTTAGACTTGAATCTATTGCTTACTTTTTTTTACTAGTTTTGTAGTGCTCAATGTGTCATTATCACTGGTTTTCCCTCCTCCCATTCCTTGATGGCATTATCGATGTTGAACCAGTATTTCAACTTGATGCTTTCCATTGCTGCATTCTCGTAATCCTCGTCTTTGAACAATTGGTCCAAGGTGTTGATAGACTGCTCAATTCTCTCATCATTAGTGACTTTGAGGGCAGCCAATTCCGACTCATCGGAAACGTTTTCCAGTTCCTCGTGGATCTCCAAAATGTCAAGCAGAAGAGCTTTATCCTTGAACTGGTAGCTTTTGGACGCTTCGTCTGTGGTTATATCGATGTTTGCGTTCAGTTTGAGGATGTACTGTGCTCTTGTCAGAGGAGACTTCAATGTGGCATAGGCTTTGTTCAGAACACTTGAGTACTCGGCATGATCTAACTCTACTTTCTGTTCGCCACTGTTTAGAATATCGGGGTGGTACTGAGACTGCAACTTCCTGAACTCCTTACGAAGTTTCCTCTGGTCGACATTGAAGTTTCCAGCGGGCGGGGGGCCCTTTGGGAAAGTGTTGTGGAAGATTTTGTAGTAGTTGACTTTGGCTGCGTCAAACAGTATGCTTTGCTGGCTAAACAGCCGAATATGGCCAGATGTGACAAACCTGGGAATCAATTGTAGGCCTCTAAACATGCGTATGGGGGTTTCTTGGAAGAAAAGGTTCAAGCGCTGAGCTGATTAATGCGGAGGAAATTGAAATACTCTTTTGTGCTTACGTTAGCGAAACCTCATTGAGGCATAATCACCACAGGCAGGATTAGTCCCCTGTAATTCACCCAGATGATACCGAAACCTCTGTACAACTCCCTAGTGAGGTTGCACCTACAGGTCTATCCTGCGCCTATGACAGCTGCGCAGTCCACGTTCGTGTTCAATCGAGTGATTCAGCCCATAATAGGCCAGATGAACTCTGACTACAATTCAAAGAAATTTGCATCACAGAGAATGTATTACTCTCCGGTCTACTACAAGACTCATTTCAACTCACAGCATCAGAAGTTTGGAAGAGACATCTCCCTTATACTAGACATCAACGGGGTGGAAAATTTCGATTCCCTGGTCAAGTACAAGAAACAGCCCGAAATGTCACCTACACTCAAAGACGAAAGAATAAACGAACTCTACATCCAGTTTAACAGGGTAAAAGGCATATTAAAGCCTCATTTATTAAACAATATACCATCAGAGTTTCCAATAAAGGCCAAGGACGGTGAGTCGCCCAACATCAATGTCACTCACGCGACGGCGGAAACACCGTATTGGCTTGCAAGTGACCAGGCAACTATGGATATGGAACTGGTCGCAGACTTGAGTCAAGTGTCCCTACTTATTCTCAAAGATATCACGGTAGGGAAGAATATTTTCCTCAGCAAGTACAACGCAGATTCGTTCCACAACAACGATGAATCCGGATTGCTGGAGGGGAAATCGTCAGAGGAGATGCTAATGGGTTTTAATGGTTTTAGATGATTACTTGTAATGAATGCACTAAGTTTGATGTTTTAGTTTACTTTTTCCAGTAATTTATCCAGTTTCTCTTTATCTGTTTGGATCAGTTCATACAGATATTGAATACCCTGTTGGTGTTTACCTAGAACATCTATCACTTTGTTCGTCGTAGATAAATCTCTATCTTGGATCTGTTCTTGAGTTATGAGTAGACCGGTTTCTTTCTGCTGCTGCTGAGTCAGATTTTTAGCTCTTTCTCTGAGGTTTGATAATCGACCCCATAATTCGTTAGTTCTCCCCAGTCCTGCAGGATCGTTAAGAGTGTTGAACAGTTTCTCAAACTCTAGCTTCAGATGTTCTTCATCGGTGGATAAAGGATATCCTCTGGATTTCAAGACTGACAATATGATAGCCAACCTGAGCAGTTTCTTGCTCAGGTTCTTATACTTTACCTTGCACTCGGTTAACCTTGCACTGGTGTTGAGATCGTGCTTTTCACCCAGATTAGTGAGATTGTCGTTTATGGTATTGAGAATAATTCTGGACTGGCGGACATGTTCGGTTTGTGTATTGGCTCTTGTCAGCAAATCATCAAATCCTTTGGCCTTTACAGGGATGGAGTTATACTTAGTTGGTCTGTTTGACATAGCCTTTTCCCATTCCTCAGGCAGTTCATCTTGAGGTCTCTGAACGTTCGCAAGACTTTCATTTGTTGGAAGCTTGTTGTAGAAATGAGTTTTCAGCATACAATTAGGGGAAGAAGGATCCCATGAGTTCTTAACTTTAATGATCTGATCTGTAATAATTGGGGTGTAGTTATTAGAGTTATTGTTGAAAGCTGCAGCTGCTTGATTGGATTGCATTTGCTGTAGAGCATTAGTTGGCTGTGATTTTTGTTGCTGACTCCAGGCAAAAGAAGGTTGAGTTGAGGCTGGGGCATTGTTGGCAATTTGGTTGTTTGAATTTGTGCTGGCATTGTTTCCAAATAATCCACCGGTCGCGTTGTTGTTTCCTCCACTGTTATTGGCGTTTCCAAATAGACCTCCTGAAGGTGCACCGTTGTTTGCATTGCTTCCAGCGTTGTTGCCACCAAAAAGGCCTCCGCTGTTCTGAGTAGCACTTTTATTGCCAAACAATCCTCCAGAGGCAGTGTTGTTATTGCTTCCAAACAAACCGCCTGAAGTCGCATTATTCGTATTCGTATTGTTGTTACCAAACAGTCCACCAGAACTGTTGTTATTCGTACTGGTGTTATTGCCAAACAGTCCGCCAGAATTGGCATTATTAGCAGTTGAATTGTTACCACCAAACAGTCCACCAGAAGTGGCAGTATTCGTGTTGGAAGCGTTGTTCCCAAATAGTCCCCCAGACGTGGTGTTACTAGTATTGGCGTTGTTATTGTTTCCAAACAACCCACCGGACGTGGTGTTCGAAGCGGTTCCCGGATTAGTTCCAAACAGCCCAGCAGAGGCCCCAGTGGCTCCAGTGGTACCAGCAGGATTGGCACCCATCAACACGCCTGAATTGGATGACGAAGGGTTTGTGTTCAGATTCAGCCCATTGCTAGCTGGTTTGGACCCAAATGAAAAACTGGAAGCACCCGCCGTCGGGGCAGCATTGCTGTTGGTGTTCGATCCAAAAGAGAATCCGCCGGTGGCAGTGTTGCCCGGCGCCCCATTTGTCTTGGCTCCAAAATTGAAAGACATGGGCAAACTAATCAAAGGTTCTCTTTTTTCCCTTTAAAGATGTGCCAAACGTTAGTGTTTACTCAGTGCCTAAAAATCCTATATTCGGACGTGTTCACGACCTTTTTTTCCAGCTACACTCAAATGCGCTCGAATTTTTTTTAACCAATCAACCTCAAGTGAAGTTATCCCAGGGAAGTAACATTATCAAGGCTCAGGTCTGAAGAAACACACATAGAATGTCTACTACGCACACAAATGATTCTCTGAACTCTTCGAATTACGTGGATAAGCTGAAGGATACCCACTTCGTGTTCGAAAATGATAAGCTACCTTCCGAGATCCCAGATGTCGATGAAGTTGGAGCCACCACTGCTCCTCTGCTAAGCGCAGCATATTTCATTGGTGCCAAGTGCAAGGATTACAATGACGACTTCATGTTGTGCCAGAAAGAGGCCCAGGGAAACGGCCCCATTGACTGTCTGAAGGAAGGCCGTCGTGTGACCAGATGTGCGTCAGCTGTTCTGAAAGACTTAAATACCCACTGTTCTGACGAGTTCAGATTGCATTGGCAATGTCTGTCTTTCTCTAACCTTGAGTACAAGAACTGCAGAAAGGCTGAGTCATTGTTGAATAAGTGTGTGTTTGAAAAAATGAACCTCGTTAAAAGAATTCCAGGCGTCCCAGAAGACCGCCAAGTCCATCTGAAGGAAAACCCAGTGTTGAAACCTCTCGCATTACATCAGGATTCTGAATTGGCTTTCAAGAAAGCTCAGAAAGAAAGCAGTATCTAGACACAGTTTGATGTATTTATTTATTTATTAATGTAGGTTAAGAAACAAAATATCGATAGAGAAAACGTCAGTTGGTTGCAGTTCCCTCAATGCTTTTTATCCGTCTGAATTCTTGCAGACAGGCTGTAAGAGCACCCATAAAATCCTCATTCGTCAATACCGTTAATCGGCCGTCATTTCCTAGTGCCAGATCCATCTCTTGTCTAATTGAGAGAGTGTTGGAAATGTTTTCGATTCTGGTGACAACATGTTCCAACAGTGAAAGGTAGTCCTCATCATCAAGCTTGGCACTCAGGACCATGGACACTTGATCCGTAATGATAGAACTGGTGTCATTGAATACTCTGCCCGTTTGTAGAACCGTAAGGATATGTTCCAATCTGAATGCAATTCTTCTCAACTTCCATATATCACGAACAGGTATAACTCCCAAAATACCGTAATCTCTGTCTCGCACAACTTGGGTAGCAACCATTTCGTCCTTATCCATACTCTGCTCAATACAATCGATCCTCTCTGCTAACGATGCAGGATATCCAAGGGAGATTTTTTCAGGATTCTCTAGACCTTTCAACTTGCGCTCTCCCATAACGAAAAACACCCACTTATCAACTTCAAGCTGTTCGAACTCGCTTTCAATCTGACCGGCATACGATGCATCCGTCCCATAAGCTTCAGCGACAGTCTGCTTCCATTGGTCACCAAACCTATCTCCTGTAAATGCCTTCAACTTCTCGTGACTCTCATCTAGTTTTTCAAACTCATGAATAAACTGTGAACTCAATGCAATGTGGCCTCCATCGGCAACTCCACTTACACGAGATGCCAGATTCACCATAGGTCCGAAATAGTCCATTCTGCGAGTAATAAGATCGGCCTCACACACGGGAGTTCCCCAATGTATACCCATTCTAACACTCAACCCTCGGAAGAGATCATTGCCAAACTTGTCCTGGACCCTAGCACAATGAGGGCTCTTAATAATCTCCTCAGGCCAACTTTCATGCAATAGTTGCTTTTGGACGGAGAAACACCATAATAGTGCGGATGTTGGAGTAGGAAATGCTACCATGAAAGCATCACCCTCGGTCTTGACTTCGTAACCACCAACGATTTTCAGTTGCCGTCTCATAATTGAGTTATGTAGCTTTATAGCTGTCCTCATACTAAGTGGATTCGTCTCCCATAATTTAGTGGAGTTCTTGATATCCGTAAACACCATGGCCACTTCTCCTACAGGTGGGTAAATTTCGTCTTCAAGTTTGATTAAGTTTGAATACTCTTGTCTCAAAACATCCTTTGTGATCTGGTTGTTTGCGACCATCTGTTTATATCTCAATGAAATCACAATAACTGTGATGTTTCCACTGCAACCATAGGAGATGGCATAGTCCCTTAGTGTTTCGGCAGCAATCATTGGATTATTTACATCGTTTCTGATAATGTCAAAAGCCAAGTCCATTGAAATCAGTTTCCATAGCTCCTTTGTAGCGAGAACAATAGCTCCATCTGTTGCCTTTAATTCGAACTGGGAAATTTTTGGAGCAGCATTGACCGTGGGCACTAGGTTCCAAAATCCAAAAGCTCTGGAAATATCAACCACGTCGTTGACTTTTCCCTCTGTAGTAACATATCCTCCTGAAGCTCTAATTCTCTTATACTCAGATAGTTCATATGGCTCATGTTTCTGAGTCAGGACGTCGAACTCTCCAGTAGTGGTCGTCTTGATAGACAGCGTATCTCCGATATTGGCCACATGGATCTTACGACCTTGAATAAGAATCACAGTTCCACTGCACCCGGTCTTTCCACCACTTCTAGCAAGGTACTCTTTTGTCTGGCCTGGAAAATGCGAAGGATCAACATTTCCCGTACTTGGGTCATCAATTAAGGTGTTGATTTCTTGGTTGCATTGCAAAAATGCTCGTCTTAAGGCATCTGCAGGCGTACCACAAGCCAACTTACTATCAATGGCATCTAGCTGGGCTTCCAAAAAGTTCTTAAAAACCTCTTCCAGTACTTTGGTGATATGAACATCATTATTTTTACCATCGAAAAGACAAATAAGAGTTTCATTCTCCTTCTCACGGAATTTTTCCACCACACAGTCACGAGTAGTCAGGCTGCTATTTCTTCCCAACGTGTCAGAAATACCATATCCATAGCCTCCAAACATTGATGGAGTACTTCGCACTCTTGTTTTGATAGAGTTTTCAATAGTATCGTTCCAGGTCACATCGACAAGACCAAGAATGCACAGGTCCTGAAGATTGTCAAATTTGCTCAAAGATTTTTCACTTGTGCCCTTGGATATAGCTGTCTTCGAAGAAATCTTCAAACTTTTGTTTCCTGAAAAGTTGAGGTACTTCAACTCTTTGTTCATATTCCAATTCCAATATCTCGGTGAATCTGCGATGTCATACTTCAATATATTGGAACCGACATCCAACACAGACAACCTAGAAATCTTTGAAAGTTCCGGTGGTAGCGATTGGAATCTATTACCGTTCAGATGTAAGACAGTCAAATTCGTCAGCGATTCTAAATCGTCCGGTAAGATTGTCAGTTCATTTCCACTCAGATAAAGATGGGTCAAGTTCTTCAAGTGACCTAATGAACCATTTCCAAGGTCATAAATACCATTATATGAAATGTTCAATGATCTGAGATTCTTGAAATTTATCAGGTTGGATAAGTATTTGTTTCTAAGTCTGTTATGAGAGAGACTCAGAATAAGCAAAGAATTACCTAATTTATTCTCTCCAGTAAGTGCTGGGGTATCTGGTAAAGAGTTTGACGAGAGAATCAGCTCTCTCAAATTAAGCTGCCATATCGTTATGGGTAAGGTCTTTATATTATTCAGATGCAAATCTAAACTGGTTAGCTCTTGCAACTCTGATATCTCATCAGGTAAGGTCGTTAAGTTATTATTAGAAACTGATAATTTTTTAAGTTTTTTCAGTGTGGCAATCTCTTTAGGCAGAACGCTAAGATGGTTATGGTTCAATATCAAATGTGTGACTTGAGGAACGTTGGTCAATACTGATGGTAAAAGAGATATCAATTTTGCCTTTGTCAAGTCCAAATATCTCAACGATTCTAAAGTGCCGATAACAGAAAAGTGTGTCACCGGATTCAGATCTAGCTGAAGCGTTCTCAAACTCGCAACCTTCGATGTATAAGAAGTACAGAGATTACCAGTTAGGTACAAGTTCTGTAGATTGTCTAAAGTTCTTAGACTGCTCATGTCTTCCAACTGGTTGAATCGCAAGTCCAAAGTTTTAATAGCTTTGAGTTCAACTATGGAGTCTGACACCTTACCGGCCAGCTTGTTTGCTGAGAGCTTCAAAGTTTGTAGTTTGGTAAGGTTTTTGATTCCTATCGGGATATTTGATATGGAATTGTAGGACAGGTCCAGCTCTGTAAGATTCGGAAGATCAAATATCTCACTGGGGATGGTCTTAATGTGATTTGAAGAGAGGTTTAAGTATCTAAGCGATACAAGTTCTCCAAAGTTACTAGGCAATTGAGTGATACGATTGTTTGAAATCTCCAAGTTGGTGAGCGTAGATAGCAAAGTGATGTCCTTGGGTATTTGCCTCAAGTAGTTGGTTTCAAGATCCAGATTGCGCAAATTTGAAAATTGAAATATGTTTTTGTGTAGTGAATGAGCTCTGTTACCCGTGAACTTTAGGGTCTGTGTGTTTCGACAACCTTGAACGAAGTCTAATGGGATAAATATCGACGGATTCTTGGAAACATCCAGGTAAATGATGTCTTCTGCTTGTTGATGAATTGTGTTTGGAATTGTTCTTAAATCCAGATTCTTTAGGTCGGCCCTTCCATAACGAACCGATATTCTGGATTTTATGCTGGGGTTCAGACCTTTCTCCTCATTATACTCAAAAATGAACTTGTACAGATAGGTCATATCAAGCTGTTTCCAATCATCTGGATCGGTGAATCCACTCAAGTTCAATAACCTTTCTTGGATCCTTAAGGGGTGGTCGTCCAAGGATAATACCTCATGTAAACCACCGCATCTCAATAATATTCTGTAGTCTTCGTTGGGATTAAGCCAGTGGCCATTCTCTAACCTCTTGATAATTTGTCTGAAGTTTTCGTTGATTGTCACGTTAAGCGTCCTACCGTTATTGTCTTTGAATACTTTGAGCCTTCCTACGAGGGGCTGGTTGTGGTAAAGATGGTGGTGTGAATCTGGTGCTTCATGGTCCACGTGGGTGGTGTCACCAACAACCGCGTCATGGGAATGTTTGTGAGCGGAACACTCAGCTTGAGGTTGAGTGCAATTGGGATCAGCTGTCTCGCGTTCAACGTTATCTTTCTTTCTTCCAAATGAGCCTGTAGAGGAATCTTCAGATTCCGCATCTGAGGACGACACTGGAGACAAAGTCGATTCTTTTTCCTTTTCAGACATATTAGAAGCTTTAACACTCCAACTCTGAGGCGGCTGCCAAGCTGACGTCTGTGCTATATTTCCGTTCGTGGGGATATCGTCATCGCTCAAGTTGTTGAGATCGAAATCCGTAGCAAATGTCTTACCCTGGAAGCTACCGTTGCCTTTCTTCCCTCTATCATCGCTGTCATCCTTTTTCGATATAAATGCTGATAAATCCTCGACCGATCCAGTGGGTGAAAGTGTACGAGGCTCCTCGGCGGTAGAAGTTCGTCTGGTGAAAGTAGAACTAAGAGAGGGTGACGAGGTTTGGAACACGTTTTTCAGGGCAATTGTCGGGTTCTGGGCGTGAATGTGGTGGTGATGATGGGGTTCTACTTTTTCATCCTTCTTTTTGTGCAATGGCCCAGGAACCAGAGAATAACGGTGGGATGCAACAGAAACTCTTCTCGGGTCATTATCGTCGGACTTGCTAGATGTCCGTCTCAACTTACTCAGAATCCTTCGGGTCTTGGTGTACTTGGGAATCAGTGATTGCTTCCTTGAAGGATCTGGCTCCTGATGGCCCCCCGACGCATTATCGGTGGTTGACATAGGATAGAGTTTGGAAGAAGAGAAGGCTTGATGTTGTCGCTTATCGGTTTTGGTCTGCCACGAAAAAGCACCCCGTAATTTGGTGAAAACTCGCTATTCCTGTAGTTAAGACAACAGGCAGGCTTAAGAATTCAAGAGAGGCAGAACAATAAGTGGCCAGTGTACCCGGTTGGTGATCTAGCAGACTCTCGGGCTCTGATGGGAGATATGGAGCCAAAAAAATCAGCAATTGGGTGGATTGGCTAATTAAAAAAAAAACGACCTCGGTGAGGGTTGAACTCACGATCTTGCGATTAACAGTCGCACGCCTTAACCAACTTGGCCACGAAGTCCTTAAGCAAAGTTGTTTTATTAGAAGTACATAAAGTCATTTTGGAGAAAATATTGACCAACATTGGAGGAATTGACTTGAATCGACATCGTGATAAAGAATGGGTGACTTTCTTGAAAAATAATAGGCCTGCTGGCACTCTTTAAGCCAGAAGAATCAACCAATAAAAATCCCGGGCTCCAAGGTCTAATAAAAAACAATTCATACCCGGCGTATTATCCACTTGTTTTATTATTCTATACAATCAACTATTGATGACACGGCTAAGATCGACGCACGTTCTACTCAAGAAACCAATCTGTCAAATTCCATCTTCCTGGTGATGTTCTGCTGTCTATAAATAGGCCCTCTACAATCCGTAATGCATCATTCGTGCATATGTCCCCAAAGGTGTCCGAAGTGTGGCCATATCAGGAGGTCAAGTCTACACACGAATGCAATGTCTGCAGACCAAGCGCACTTATGCGAGTAAAATACAAAATCGGCAAGGTAAACTAAGACATATGAAACAACCACCGTCAGTCTTGCAAACGAGCTGCAATCCAATTCGGCTATACCAAAATAATTGACTGAAACGATCACATGGCGACTTCGAGCCATCACCGAAGTGTCATTAGAAAACCAAATCCCGATCAGGGAAACGGTACTTCTTCTTTTGATTGGATGACAATATAGAACAATAAGTCATCTTCTGCAGGGCGATGAACCCTAGTGAGTGCGTAGTAACTAGTCATTGTTCAGTGCGTAGTAACTATAGGCGTTCTCTGGCTACAACGTACGACCATGCCGTAGTCGTAGGAAGATCGGGTCTGTACCACTTTGTCTTCGGGAAACCAAATAGAACCAAGACTGAATTGCTGACATCTCTATATCTCACAGAAAACGTACGACTCGGGTTCGGCTTTCTTGATTAAGAGGAGTTAATCACGCATGCACAACAACAACAACAGCTGCAGGTTTGGCTCGGACGGGACAACAGGGAGTTTACCTGTGTTATACAGTTTGTGTCTCTATTTCATTGCGCTAGGGAATGACTAAATTCATTCAAAACCCTGTAGCTCTCAGTCATGTTCAATGCCAAAGGTTGAGCCAACGTTTTCGACCTACGAGCAGGCAAGTTGAGAGCCCAATTGCCAACAACAGTGTAGAACTCAAAGTCGTAAGATGTTGCCCTCAATCTGGCATTGATGAAAGCTTTCCCGAAGTTTAACTTCTTCATGCCAAGGTGCAGCAGCTGTAGACAGGTACATGCTTGACTTCTTGTGATTGCAACTCTAGACTCAAAATAGATTTTGTCATGTCATTTTGAGTAGTCAGACATTCCAATTAGAATCACCTTAAAGACATATAAATAACCAGTTAGACGGTTGCTTTTCCTGATATTCAAGCATCTTTTGTTTATCAAAATGTTAAAAAGAATTCTTCCACTCGCTTTATTTAAGGCACTAGTTTTAGCAGACTCAGTGGCATTTGTCATTGTTAATTCTGCATCTTCCGAAAGTCAAGATGGCACTCTTTGGGGTGTCGGTGATGCTGGCCTGGTTGTTGCCAGTTCCAGTGGAGTTCAATTTGTTGTCAATGACGATGGAAAGTTGCAAGGTAACGGCCATGAACTGGAGGTAACTTCACCATCAGGATTTCTCACTCTGATGGAAGGTAACAGTGGTACAAATGGCTTTTCACTAACGATTGGTGACGCACCATCTCTGCTATTGAACGAAGCAGCGCCTAGCGTATGGATTTGTGAGAGCGATGACATTTTCCAGATAGCCATCAACTCAGAGCCGCCAGCTGAAGGCTGCATTCAGTATTCTATAACACCTCAGCTGGAAGAAGAGGACCCAACTGACCCCACCGACCCAGAAGATCCAACCGACCCAGAGGATCCAACCGACCCCACCGACCCAGAAGATCCAACTGATCCAGAAGATCCAACTGATCCAGAAGATCCAACTGACCCAACCGACCCAGAGGATCCAACTGATCCAGAAGATCCAACTGACCCAACCGACCCAGAAGATCCAACCGACCCAGAGGATCCAACCGACCCCACCGACCCAGAAGATCCAACCGACCCAGAGGATCCAACCGACCCCACCGACCCAGAAGATCCAACTGATCCAGAAGATCCAACTGACCCAACCGACCCAGAGGATCCAACTGATCCAGAAGATCCAACTGACCCAACCGACCCAGAAGATCCAACCGACCCAGAGGATCCAACCGACCCCACCGACCCAGAAGATCCAACTGATCCAGAAGATCCAACTGACCCAACCGACCCAGAGGATCCAACTGATCCAGAAGATCCAACTGACCCAACCGACCCAGAAGATCCAACCGACCCAGAGGATCCAACCGACCCCACCGACCCAGAAGATCCAACTGATCCAGAAGATCCAACTGACCCAACCGACCCAGAAGATCCAACCGACCCAGAGGATCCAACCGACCCCACCGACCCAGAAGATCCAACTGATCCAGAAGATCCAACTGACCCAACCGACCCAGAGGATCCAACTGATCCAGAAGATCCTGAGTGTCCTGAAGAAGGCGAATGTCCTGAACCCAAACCAAAACCTCCAAAAGCAACTACCACAACTACAACAACATGGAAAACAACCTCAGTAACAGTAACAAAATGTGAAGAAACCAAATGCTCAACATCCATTTCCAAAGCATGGGTTTCTACAGCCACAGAAACTATAGGGGGAACAGTTACTAAATATTTGACTTGGTGCCCTATACCAACTGACACAGCGTACACCCCATCATATTCTCTCTACCTACCGACTACTGATACAACCTTCACGTTTGTTCCTACTTCGACAAGTAGTGAAATTCCAAGCGTTCCAACCAATCCTTCTGAAGGAAAAGCCAATAACATTGGTCATGCCATTGGACTATCTGGAATTATCGGAGGAGTCGCTATGGTGCTACTGATTTGAGTGATAAACTATTATGTGTCAATTGATATGACTCTATTCAATTCTTCGTGGGTCTCTGATTTTTTCTGTTTATCTTTTTTTTAGCGTTGAAATAGGTTCACTTATTTTATGAACTTAATCGTATTTTTTGTTGATTTTTTAGCCTTGTGAATCGTAAGCAACAGGATCAACCGTCCTCTCAAAATAGTCAACTGTTTTGGTTTTGTCCACATTTGATCATAGTAAATTTCTTGCTCACAAGGCACGACCATCTAAAGTTCACTGAATATTAATAGAACCTAGAATAAAGTCATCAAATTAAAGCACTTTAATTAATTTATTTTTCAGTTATTTTTAATAGCACAAGCATTCCAAAAATAACATCGCTTGGCAGTAGTCTCCAAGCCTGAAAGATCCTGGCTAATAAATTGATCGCGCATGCAAAAGCTGCATGATAAATGCAACATTAAGGTGTAGACGAACAAAGGGACCCTGGAACAGCCACACATTACCAGATCATCTTCCTTGATCTATTGTATGGGGTCCCTGATGATGAGACAAATTCTTCTCATGTCTGGAAGTTGGTGTTTACAACGATATCCATCACCAGCACTTTGGGCAGATCAATTCAGAGGTTAGCATTTTTGGATGAGCATCCTGAAAAGTGTGAATAAGGAGATCTCTTTACTGTTATTCAGATTCACACTGTCAAATGTACAGGGTGGGTGCCAAGACATAAACTATTTGTTTCCACAAGTACGAAAATAGAACACAGGTTAATACTTCTTCTCCAGCCTCAAAATAGAACTATTCAATGGCATGTTGGCAGTCAAATATCAGACCAGGACTTCATATAAATAGGCAAGTGTAATCCTTTCTCTTCATTCATCTAACTCAACAGTTTTTGTTTGTTTATTGATATGTTTAAAAAATTACTCCCCCTAGCTTTATTTAAGGCAATCGTTTTGGCTGATTCAGTCTCTTTCACTATTGTTAACTCTGCACCTGGCAGAAGTCAAGATGGCACTCTTTGGGGTGTCAACGAAGCTGGCCTGGTCATTCCAAGCTCTACTGGAGTGCGATTTGTTGTCAATGATGACGGCGAACTAGAAGGTAAGGACCATGAAGTGCAGGTGACCTCACCATTTGGTTTCTTGACCCTGAAAGATGACAGCGATGAAACAAAAGGCTTCTCTCTCGTCACTGATCCGCCAGCTCTTTTGCTAAATGGAGAATCTCCAAGCGTATGGATTTGTGAGTCAGGCGACTTATTTAAAGTTGCTATCCACTCAGGGCCACCGACTGCTGGCTGTGTGCCATACTCTATAACACCTCAACTTAAATCAGATGTTCAAGAAGGTGACTTGACTGATCATGACCACACCGATAGTGAAGTTGACTACACCGACAGTGAAGATGACTACACCGATAGTGAAGATGACGATACTGATTCTGAAGACGAAGATTATCTAGCCAAAAGAGACGATGTTGACAGTGACGCAGAGGGTGACCTAACTGACAACGACGGTATCGACACCGACGCAGAAGGTAATCTGACTGACAACGACGGTATCGACACCGATGCTGAGGGTGACCTAACTGACAACGACGGTATCGACACCGACGCAGAAGGTAATCTGACTGACAACGACGGTATCGACACCGATGCTGAGGGTGACCTAACTGACAACGACGGTATCGACACCGACGCAGAAGATAATCTGACTGACAACGACGGTATCGACACCGATGCTGAGGGTGACCTAACTGACAACGACGGTATCGACACCGACGCAGAAGATAATCTGACTGACAACGACGGTATCGACACCGATGCTGAGGGTGACCTAACTGACAACGACGGTATTGACACCGACGCAGAAGATAATCTGACTGACAATGATGGTATTGACACCGATGCTGAGGGTGACCTAACTGACAACGACGGTGTCGACACCGACGCTGAAGGTGATCTGACTGACAATGATGGTATCGACACCGACGCAGAAGATAATCTGACTGACAATGATGGTATTGACACCGATGCTGAGGGTGATCTGACTGACAATGATGGTATCGACACCGACGCAGAAGATAATCTGACTGACAATGATGGTATTGACACCGATGCTGAGGGTGATCTGACTGACAACGACGGTATCGACACCGACGCAGAAGATAATCTGACTGACAATGATGGTATCGACACCGACGCAGAAGATAATCTGACTGACAATGATGGTATCGACACCGATGCTGAGGGCGATCTGACTGACAATGACGGTATTGACACCGACGCTGAAGGTGATTTTACCGACAATGACGGTATCGATACTGATACCGATGACGATGGCGACCAGCCTCCAAGGTCGACCATCCTACCAACAAGCACAACTCTCACAACCACTGTTCCGACGTCAACAACCACTAGTGCCTCAGGCGTTCCGACAACGTCTTCTGCTGGGGGTGCAGGCCATCTTGCTGGTCCAGCTGGGCTCTCCGCAGTAGCTGGTGTTGCTTTAGCTTTACTAATTTGATTGAAAAATCACAGTTGCTAATATCTGGTCTCATTTAGTAGATCTTCGTAAGTATTGTTTTATTATTTTTCTCTAAACCGCTTTGTATACCAAAAAAAAAAAAAATTTAGTCTTATTCTATTAGTCCCTTCTGCAGTTGTTCAAGCTATAAAACTGAGATAATCCGGGGTAACGTAACATCTGACTTCTTTAGTTGATCCATTTTGAAAAATCCCATGGAGTTCTACGCTGGATGAATTTGCTTGTCCACGCCTCCCAAAGGTGATAATAATAGAACCTCAATTATAATGTAGAATTAATGCAACTTGACAATCTCTAGTTGTCGGTTACAGTGGTTAAGACTATAATAATTGCAATTCCAAAAATAACACATCTTGGCAACTCATTTTTAAGATGACCAATAATGATGATCTCGCGAATGCATCTATTGCATTACAGGTAGGGTGCCCTGAACGAACAATGTATGATTAGAGCAAGGGTCCTTCACACAGTCGAGTCGATAATACTCATAGTCAGGTCGATTAGAACAACATAACCAAGAGCCCTCTAAACAACAGGCTCAATTGTACCTGTGATTTTAAAAATTGGATTCTATGCGAGATTCAAAACGAGCGAAATCTGGGTTGATGTCCCTTTCTTTGTCTCTCTGATTTTGCCAAGAGAGAAACAGAGATGGCCGCGCCACTCTATTGATTGCACCCAATTCTACTGGTGGGAACAAAAATAGAACGGCAAACTGTCTTGAACACAATTTTCGATAGCCAAAAAGCACATAAAAGGCCCGTGTCTGCAAGTTCTTTTCGTCTCTTCACTCAACAGTTCAACTTGCCTTCAGTTTAGAAAAACAAAATGTTTAGAAAAGTGCTTCCCCTTGCTCTTGCTTTATACAGCGTCCAAGTGTTCGCTGACGACGACGACTCGCTACCATTCAGAGTAGTTAACTCTGCATCTGGAGAAACCCATGACGGCACGTACTGGGGTGTGAACAGTGCTGGTTTCATCGTTCCAAGCTCCAACGGTGTGCGGTTTGTGGTGAACGATGACGGTGAGATTGAAGGTATGGACGAGGAACTTGAGGTGACTCGACCCGACGGATTCATGACCTTGAGAGATGGAAATGATGACACCGATGGTTTTTCTCTCACAAATGATGATCCACCAACTCTTATGCTAAACCGTCAAACCCCAACCGTGTGGATTTGTGGATCCGACGATGATGCCCGTATCGCCTTGAACTCTCAATCGCCACAGGACGACTGTGTTGAGTACTCCATTGAGGTTGAGTATCTGACTGGGTCAGGAAGTGGATCGGGTTCTAGAACCACCGGCGGAGCATCTGGCACGAGTGCAACATCCGGTACCAGCGGTACAAGTGCAACATCAGGTACCAGCGGTACAAGTGCAACAGGTTCCACTGCTGGAGCGGCCACTACATCCACTGACGGAGCCCACAAACTCGTTGGTGGACTGTCTGGACTGATCGGTGGTGTAGCCGTTGCGATGTTGATTTAGCTGGCTAGCGGTTCCTCCAATGCTGGATCCAACGGGTCTTTTTTTTGTTAAGGTTTAGTCTAAAAATAGGTTATCTAGAAAAACTGGTCTACTAAACATTGCGTGTAGTGGGAGAGTGACAGGCGGTGAATTACAGCGCTATCCGAAGGCAATTCCAGATCAGGCCTTGTCTGTCTGGACAACTGTGAGAGACACCTGACAGAATTCAGCCCTCGAAAAATCTCAAACACCATTTCATCTCAAATCCCGACAACGTAACACCACTTTGGCTCATGGGCTCTCCAAATTAGGTATTCGCGGCTGTGTTGTTGCGTGCGCTTTTAGTGCATACAGACATAATGTGGAGCCCCCTGATAACAAAATTTTTTTATGTCAAGCTCATCGCTGGGATGACACGGTAATCAAGCGGTGTTTTTGGTTGAGACTTCAACTAAGTAACCTGTGATAAGCACCCTAACCAAGGAAGATGCTGGATATCCACGGACAGCTCAAAAGTATTTGGCTTCCTGGCTTCAAACCGATCTTGAGCTACCCTGTCACCTGTTAGTTTCTGCATGCCAAGAAGAATGACTAACAATAATACATACCTTACCGATGCGCAAATCTTTTTCTCTTTTAGCCTCAAAAGAACCATCATGCCATGATGAAAAATTGACCATGGATGGTCAATTGGGATCCTCCTGGAAGACGTATAAATAGACGTGGTTGGTACTCCTCAGAGAGCAGTTTTTTAGTGCCAAATATTGCGATGTTTAGAAAGTTATTACCCCTCGCTTTGCTAGAAGCGAGGGCCTTTGCAGAGAATGGGGACAATGATTCAGTCTCATTTTTCGTCGTCAATTCTGCACCTGGAGAGGAGTACGATGGAAGGCGCTGGGGAGCACAGGCCAATGCTATCGCTGTTTCTGGCTATATGCACGATCACCTTACTATCCGTGAACTTGAATTCAAAATAGAAGATGGTATTTTGCTAGGCAACAATACCAAAGTCCAAGTGACTTCACCGGTGGGCCGTTTGACATGGCAAGAAGAGAATGTGGGTACTACCGGATTTTCTCTCGATGGCAGTGAGCCACCATCACTTTTACTGGATGGAGCGACGCCTACTATATGGATCTGTCCATCAGGCACTACTCCTGAAGTGCACATCTTGGACGAGTTACCTGGAGAAATGTGTGTCCAATATTCTATTAATGTTGAGGTACAAGAGGGCGGATTTGATGGTGGTTATGACCCTGATCCAGAAGATCCAGAAGACCCAACTGATCCAGAAGACCCAACTGATCCAGAAGACCCAACTGATCCAGACGATCCAACCGATCCAGAAGATCCAGAAGACCCAACTGATCCAGAAGACCCAACTGATCCAGACGATCCAACTGATCCAGAAGATCCAGAAAACCCAACTGATCCAGAAGATCCAATTGATCCAGACGATCCAACTGATCCAGAAGATCCAGAAGATCCAGAAGACCCAACTGATCCAGAAGACCCAACTGATCCAGAAGACCCAACTGATCCAGACGATCCAACTGATCCAGACGATCCAACTGATCCAGACGATCCAACTGATCCAGAAGATCCAGAAGACCCAACTGATCCAGAAGATCCAACCGACCCTGGTCCAGGCGATGACTCTGGTGGTGGCTCTGGAGGTGGTTCTGGAGGTGGTTCTGGAGGTGGCTCTGGTGGTGGCTCTGGTGGTGGCTCTGGTGGTGGCTCTGGAGGTGGTTCTGGAGGTGGTTCTGGAGGTGACACAACTACTACCACTAGTAGCTCCACTACTTCAAGTCCAACGACTAATCCTCCTACCTCAAGCACATCAAGGACTACAAGCGCGACAACCACACCCCCCACAACCACTTCTAGCCCAGCCCCAACCAATGCTGATGGGGCTGCTGACCTTTTGGGTCCTGAGAGATTGTCCTGGGTAATTGGAGGGGCAGCAATTGCTCTACTGTTGTGATAAGTGCTCTTTTCAAATATGAGATAACCAACAATCCTTCTGTGAAGGCCTCTGAGGATGATCCTAGTATTACCTAATTTTAAAAAGTTGTTTAGTGTTGATCCTACTTAATTATTTCGTCATACTTAAATTTTTATTGTAGTCACTTCAATTAGAATGTACCTGCATTCAACCACTATAAGTTAGATTTGGAACTTTAAAGATGAACTTTTTACCAATTGCGCTTATTTCTACAACATGCTGTTATCCTCGTTAATTAAGTTGGCTACTAAAGCTATTTATTAGCTAATTTGTCAATTGCCGTGTGCTGGTCATTTATTTTTTTGCAGAATTTTACAAGTAGAACGTATTCAAAAATCTGTCGGTTGCGGCCATATCTAGCAGAAAGCACCGTTTCCCGTCCGATCAACCGTAGTTAAGCTGCTAAGAGCCTGACCGAGTAGTGTAGTGGGAGACCATACGCGAAACTCAGGTGCTGCAATTTTTTTTGATCCAGTAACCATGAAAAGGGCTGTTTGAAGAAGAAGTCTGCCCTGGTGGTATTTCGTTTATGATACCGTTGATCTCTAGACTTTGTAGGCAGTGAGCTCCCTTTAAAATTTGGGCCTAAATTCTGCTTTTTGAAGAAAAGACCACATCTGTTAAATCTTGTCATATTTGCATTCATCCGACGTCCATCTCTCCTGCTTCACTTGGCTAGATTCTAGACTTGGTCGTCGTTAATTTCACTCACCAGCTGCAGCACATGGTTTGACCATCTTACTGAATGTGCATACTACATGCAGAGACACTGCAAAGTAGTTGTTTTTCTAGGACTACCGACTTCATTAGACATCCAACTGTCTATTGGTCAAACTAAAAGCCTATTGGTAGTTATACTTGTCCCAGAAAAGAATCCTTTACCGCATGTTCACAATTTGATGGCTTCCAACTGATCTATTATGCAAGGTAAACGCATATTTGCAGAGTGATCTTCGAACAACAACGCAAATGATTGGATGGTTTTATCAAAGCTTACTGAAAATGAGAGAATACACTGCAGTTTCTGTTGTTCAAGAAAGTGTAACTAGGAGAAATATCGGATCATCAGGAGAACAGTGGATGAGGATCTTGTAGAACTGGCATTCGAAAGAAGGTTATGTAGTCACCTTTGATTCTTAAAATTTCGTTAAACAGATTGTACTCTAGCCTGTGTGAAAGGCAGCTATTGCACATTCTGCTAGCTCAACAACAGCTCGGAACTTATTTAATAGTGAACTAAAATGCAGTGCAAACCTAATCATACTATTAGCGTCGAGGCCGTCTGAATTTTGCAGATTTCATATGCAATGCAGACGCCGGGGATAGGCGATGCGAGATTCCAAAAAAGGGAAAAAAAACAGGGCGGATTAGGATAAAAACAACAGGCCAAAGATACAGTGTGTTAGCTCTGATTATTTTGATCCTTTTGAAAGATGGTCAATGGCAAGTTTAAAATGGGTTTAGTGTAATCCTGACCCTAAGCGCACTACGTATTTGTGTAAAGTCAGAGAATAGAGGCAAAAGAAGAAAGGACCCAAGTCTGGGTATTATTATCAAGGCCTACCTATGTGAGGTACTATCTCACGTTGGCACAATTAATGAGTGCACGTAAGATGAAAAGAACCAAGAGGAAATGCAATCTGTTGACTGTGGCTTACGTATCGCATTTACATCAATAATGGTCAGCCTACTGATCAAGCAATTCCTTCTCATCGTCGTTGAATCTGGAGCTCTCTCTTCAGGATAAGCTTTTTAATCGATTGTTATAGTCAAAGAATAGTGGTACCACTACAAAATGAATTGCATTGAAAACCATCAATGTTTCGTTTGGTGGTTAGTAGTGATTAGAAAGTAATCCATATTTTATGGGTCACCATTGTCCACTCAAAACCACAATGGATATTAACTAAACATTTTCAATGATTAAAGACGAACATTTCTTTTCTACTGAGGACCCAAAATCCTCTGGATCATTCCTTCGTCACCCAATTATTCGTTCCTTAGCTCGTCTCACTTGCGTGATAAAAAACTAGGGCCAAAAATACAGTGACAGATGAATGTTGAAGACCTCTTCTTGATAATGAGGAAGTCTGTTGCATTGTGTTAGTTTCTGTCCTTGTCAGCAAATAATGACCTAACTTTATATTCCGCTCTGAACCACTCAAGCCGTCCATTCAACTTCTGCTGCGATTGAGTCACTCTGCTTTATTGAGACTGAAATCTCATTGCCATTTGATCCCTTCAATAATCACTTGAATCCCGTATACAGAAATGAACATCATTACCTATAGCTTGAAAACTTTAACATCATCCTGATGTCCAAAATCACAGAGGGATCCCCTTCCAACAACAAGGACACCGGATCATTCACCATCTCAAACAGGGAACCGTTCATTTACACTTGTGGAGGTACTTATTCAATCAAACCAATTGTGGCATCCAACGCAGGCTGAAAAATCAAACAATTCGAACCATTCGGAAGACAGGGATTTCATCAACCTCCTCTGCGTGTATTGTATTCACCTTAACTGAAACATCTGGCTGCTATGCTGATTTCCTATACAATGGTCAATGTCAAGTTATTATACTAAAGTTCAGCATCAATTGTTATTAAGCGATATGCATTCAAATGCAATTATTGCCAAAGGTTAATAGACTCCAAACTCCACCAAGTAAAGCCATTACACCTGGAGCCAAACGAAAACGACCACGCGCATGCTCCTTTCCCAGACCCTCCAACCAACCATCCATTCCCATCTTCACTTTTCAAGCACAACACGTGTGATGGTTGCGCGCACGAACCATCCTTCCACCGTTTTTTTTTTCCTCTACATTTCCATTTCCAAGTCCGGCGTAGCTTTTCAGCTAGGTGCGTGCTAATCTAGGTTCACCACAAACCGAAGTTGATAACATACATCGAGCTCAGGTGCCTGCTTTCCACATTTAGTCTTCGTGGCTGTGTTTCCTTTCGTAATCCTCCCTATCAGTGCTTTGCTTACCTAAACACCGTCGCGAAGAGCATATCAGAAACCAGCCATTTCTGCTCCTATGCATGTGAGTTGTACTTTATATGGGATACCAAGCCATTTGCTGCCAAATGTCCCCAAATTACTACTTGCACTTGTTTCAGCTACGCTTCGCTGCATAACACCTTTTCAAACCCGTTTGCTGCAGAGTTTCATGGCTGGTAAACTTTGACTTCCACTCAGAGTTTATATTCTTTGGCTCACCCTGTCGACTAAGAACCGAGTTACTCAAGTTTGAACACACACCAACAGTTCTGAATTTCGGGTGGTGAGGGATAGATACAAAGCAAGTTCACACTGACTTCTAACCCTGACACACACCTAGTCAGTCCATTGCATCTTTCTCAATTAGCATCGAGTCCATTTTTTGCATGTCCCATCTCCTGGAGGGACAATCATTAATTATCAATTAGCATCGGTATATCGAAATATTCCTAGTCACTCACAGTTGACGTCCATTCATTTTTTCATATCTGCCTTTATTTGTTGTTTGTTTTATTTGTTTTATTGTCTTTTGATGTCTTCTTCAACTAGAAATGAGAAGTTGGAAAGACTGAATGTCAAGAGAGTCAGAGATAAAAGGCACGTGGACAGCCCTCGTCCCATCAAACGTTCTTCAAGTGATACGCTTCAGACCAGAAGAACCGACTATTTCAAAGCCCTATCACCGCCCCCCTCAATTCAAAGAAAGAGTTCCAGGTCTTTTTCCAACCTTTTTCATCGCTTCAGGAATACCAGTAGGTCTTCCTCCTGTTCAAAAAATCAGGATTTGCAGTTGCTAACTCCTAGTACCGCTGTATCTACTCCAGACTCTTTGTTTTCATGCGATCATAGAGACGACTATTCTTCATCTTCTTCCCCACTGGCTTCAAAGCAGTTTACTTTCTCTTACTCAGACAGTGCTTCTTCATCTAGTTTGTCTGTCAACGAGGAGTTTTCCAAACTCACTCTAAAAAGCTGTGGTCCTACAGAACCTGTGAATCGTTCTCTGTCGTCACAAATCTTTGAGATTCCTGAAATTCTCAGTCTGATTCTTAAATACTTGGATGACAGTGAGAACAGAATCCCGAAGGAAAAGGTAAGGAATCGCAGGAAGCCACTCTCTTTGCACCATGCAAAGCTAGTTCACGGCGATAAGGGTGATCGCATCTGGAGAGACAGCCAAGATATGGATTTTTTTGAGCCCTCAATGAGGGAGTCGAATTTATACAATTGCCTCTTTGTCAATAAACTTTGGTACCAGCTGACATTAGAAATCTTGGAGACAAGATTCTTTTTTGCCGATGAGACCAAACTCAGAATGTTGTGCGAGAGACCAGTCATAAAAAAAACCAATTCTCAGACGGACACCGTGGTTCTGCACAAATTGTTCTTCTCCGAACAGAATGTGGTTGACCACCTTGCACAGCAAGTCTCCGGGTGCTTGAAATGGCTTGAGTTCTACGTTTGTCCTCGGATCATGCCATCCCCAACATTTTTTGAGGGAAACAAAATGCAGAAGCTCTGTATCCCAGGTTCCGCAGTGGTAGACGACTCATTTCTGAAAAGCGTGAGCAAGAACCTCCCCAACTTGAAAGTCCTTGATATTAGAGCTTGCGAGCTGGTGACAGACGCTGGAGTGTACTACATTGCCCACAGTTGTCTACAATTGGAGACGTTGAACGTGGGAAGGCATTCCCGAGGGGAACTGATCACCGATGCAAGCATCGGACCAATCGTCCGCAACACCAAGATCACCACTCTAGGCGTTGCCGGCTGCAACATCACAGACCGGTCTTTGTGGCAGCTGTGCCTCAACCGTGGCTCTCATGTGAAGCGTCTGTCGCTGAACAACTGCAGACTGCTGACGGACAACTCGCTGTGCAAGATCTTGTACCATGATTACTTCCCCAACTTGACAGTTTTGGAAATTCGCAATTGTACCAGCCTGTCCAACCTGAGACCCATAGTTTTGTTCAAGAAGCGTCAATTCAAGAAGGGAATCCCGGTGCTTGTGGAAGGCTGCGAGCTTATAGACCACCGATTGCGAGAGCAAGAGCTCCAGATTGACCTCGAGGTATCCAGAAAAATCATATCGGATATCAGCGGGTGGATAAACGAGTCTGCTGATGACGACAATGATTTCCGCCAGCTTCTGAAAAGCCGTTGAAACAATAACATATAAAAGCTAATGAAATGCTACACAGTTCTCACGAGACTTAATATATAATCTATAATTTATAAAACAACCCAAACGCTTTTACTATTCGCGCGCGCACATACAAAAAATTGTAATTGGGGTTTCGTCCCAGTCAACCAACAAATGGGCGGAAGATATCCTCCACGAGAGTACAGCAGACCAAACAGTTACAGAGGGAGTCGCAATGGGCCGCCGCATTCACATCCGTCTTTGAGGGAAGGGCATGGTGGCTACTCCCACCGCAACTCGTATCGGCAAGATTACCGTCATTACAGGGCCGATTATCGACATGACTACAGGCATGACTACAGAGACGACTACAGAGATGATTACCGAGATTACGGGTACGACTCAGAGCCAAGAGATGATTACAGACACGACTACCGAAGCGACTACCGAAACGACTATCCGGTAGACGCTAGAAGGGAGAGTGCTCACTTACGCCCACAGACACTAGAACCTCGTAGGCAGGAGGAACAAAGTTACACAGCACCAGAAACAAACGAAACGGAGAAGGAAACAGAAACAACACAGGAAAAAGAAAAGGAAAAGCCCCAGGAGAGCAAGTCCTATTGGGTGGCTCGTCTGAAAATTGAGAGCCCACTGAGGGAGAAGATCGAGGCGTCCTTTGACAATTTGGAACGGTCAGACGTACGAACACGCAATCTTTTGCAAAAGACCCTAGCTTTAGAGATCGAGGCGGACAACCTTGCAAGATTTGTGGAGAATGAAGCTCTCAGAGTAAAGCTCTGTGAAGAGAAACTGGAGAATATAAATTATTTGTAATATATTAGCATGCAAGCAAGCGCCAGCGCCAGCGCGCCTGGTAAAGTCTTCCCCTTCAGCCCATATCTTTCTTTCTTCCTTTATTCTCTTTCCAACCACCAAACATGACTATAACTTTGGAATCCGACTCAAAGGCTGTGACCGCCCTCGTATATCTCTCTGTCTTCACTGGTGCGTACAAACTTATCACATTGGTGTTGGGATATGTTTCTGTTCTGCTGGATGTCTTCGTTCTGCCCGGCGTCAGCTTGAACAAGTATGGAGCCAAAGAGGGCCATTGGGCTGTCGTCACGGGAGCTTCCGATGGAATTGGAAAAGAATACACCCTCCAGCTTGCTAAGCGTGGCTTCAATGTGGTGCTGGTCAGTCGTACGTTGTCAAAGCTGGAATCTGTTCAAACCGAGGTCCAGTCCAAGTATAAGGTGGAGACCAAGCTGGTGTCCTTTGATGCCTCTCAGGATTCGGAGGAAGCCTACCAGGAATTGGCTGATGCCATTGCTGACCTTCCTGTCACTGTGCTGGTCAACAACGTCGGACAATCACACTCAATCCCTGTTCCATTCCTGGAGACCCCTGTGCAGGAGCTCAAGGATATCGTAACGATCAACAACATGGCTACGCTGCGCATCACGCAAGTTGTCGCTCCAGTCATTGTCTCATCTGCCCGTGCAAAGAAAACCCGTGGATTGATCCTTACCATGGGATCGTTTGGAGGAATGTTACCTACTCCACTTTTGGCTACTTATTCGGGATCAAAGGCATTTTTGCAATCGTGGAGTTCAGCCCTTGCGGGAGAACTAAGCTCTGATAACGTCGATGTTGAGCTGGTTATCTCGTACCTGGTCACCTCTGCCATGTCCAAGATCAGACGCACGTCTGCTTCCATTCCTTCTCCAAAGGCCTTCGTTGCCTCAGTGCTAAAGTCATTAGGTCGCCGCGGAGGCGCCCAGGAGAGATTTGCAACCTCTACTCCATTCTGGTCGCACGCTCTGATGCACTGGTGGATCGAAAACACTGTTGGTGTCCACTCTGCCATCGCCAATACACTCAACTTGAGCATGCACCAGAGCATCCGAGCTCGTGCTCTGAAGAAGGCCGCTAGAAAGAAGGAGTAAGGCGTTCCAGGCAAATAGAATACATTAAGACACTGCTACTGAATACCATATCGTCGTATTTACGCCAAAACCGAACTTAGAACACTCTGCATCTTTACCGTTCCAGTCTTTACTCTTGCTCACTCAAACAATAACACCCACACGTAGATCTCGCGTTCTGAAATCAAACAACCCTCGCTTTTTTCTCACCTATTTTGTTTTCCTACCACATCAATCACCACGCACTATGGGGGAATTAGCAGACTATCAGAGACTGGAGAAGATCGGAGAGGGAACCTATGGTGTAGTTTACAAGGCCCTAGACATGAGACACAACAACCGGGTGGTGGCGCTGAAGAAAATCAGATTGGAGTCTGAGGACGAGGGTGTGCCTTCCACCGCCATTAGAGAGATCTCCCTCCTAAAGGAGCTCAAAGACGACAACATCGTGCGGTTGTATGACATTGTCCACTCTGACTCGCACAAATTGTACCTGGTTTTTGAATTCCTGGACTTGGACTTCAAAAAATACATGGAATCGATCCCTCAGGGTGCAGGATTGGGAGCTGCCATGGTGAAGCGATTCATGGTCCAGTTGATCCGGGGAATCTTGTATTGCCATTCGCACAGGATTTTGCATAGAGACCTCAAGCCTCAGAACTTGCTTATCGACAAGGAGGGAAACCTGAAGTTGGCGGATTTCGGTCTTGCCAGAGCGTTTGGTGTCCCCTTGCGTGCCTACACACACGAAGTTGTCACTCTGTGGTACAGGGCGCCAGAGATCCTGTTGGGAGGAAAACAATATTCCACCGGTGTCGACATGTGGTCGATCGGTTGTATCTTCGCAGAGATGGTCAATAGAAAACCATTATTTGCAGGTGACTCTGAGATTGATCAGATCTTCCGCATTTTCAGGGTGCTAGGAACGCCAAATGAGGAAAACTGGCCTGAGGTCAACTACCTCCCTGACTTCAAGCCTACGTTCCCCAAATGGAGCAGAAAAAGCTTAGCTTCTGTGGTCACTTCGTTGGACGCTGACGGTATTGACCTTCTGGAGCGCTTGCTTGTCTACGACCCGGCCGGCCGAATCTCCGCCAAGCGTGCTCTCCAACATTCCTACTTCTTTGACGAGGCAATCACCGCTCCACTCACCGATGCTGATCATGAGTTACACCAATCGAATATGCAAGTAGACACCTCAGCCGTGTACACTTGAATTCCAATATCAATGCAATAAAGAAAAAAAGTTACGTAAGCCCACCTCCGTTATATAGTATATAGTTTGTGATTTTATAAAAGAGCTATAATCAGAAAAAAATCCATACTGGTCTTTTCAGATATCGCGTCTGTTTATCTCATATCACGTGATTACAGACATCTGCCAAACGCCGTAGACGATGGGAATGCCACACTTTTCAGGCTCTGGATATCCTATTTTTTTTTATATAGAAAGATCTGACTCCCAAGAGGATTATTCTGTACTCGTTTATTACCCCAGATGCCGTCCATTTCACAACGTGGTTCCCGCAGCAATTCGTTCAGCTCTGAGACTACGGTTTCTTCCATCGCTGAGGCCTCTGCCGTCTCTCCTTTTGGGCTTCCTACCGACCCAGAATCCCTGTACGGGACTACACTTACATCAGCTCACACGGTGATAACCACTGTGCCTTATTATTTATCTGACAGACTGTTCAGCTATGCTGCTCCTGGTGCTGACGGTGCTCTGGATGCTGCTGCCCATTTATGGAAAACTTATTTAAGACCTAATGCGCAAGGAAAAGTTCCCCATTTGACTAGATTTGACATCAGATCGGGTGCTTCAAGTGCTATTCTGGGTTACCTTTCAGGCTTAAAGTCCTCTACCGTGGTACCTATTTTGGTTCCTGGTGCTGCTTTGACTTATATGCGTCCGGTTTTGGCTGAGCGTAAAAACTCACCTCTACCACTGGCTTTCAATGTCTCTGCTTTGGATTATGACTTTGAGACATCCTCTCTGGTTTCCAACTACGTTGATCCATTGAACGCCGCTCGCTTCTTGGGCTACTCTGTGTTCACCCCATTGAACAAAAACGAGGCTCAATCCATTGCCATTTTAACTCATGCTTTGGCCAACATTGAGCCAACGCTTAACCTGTATGATGGCCCTTCGTACCTCAAGCAGTCTGGTAAAATCGAAGGAATCTTAACCGGTGAAAAGCTGTCCCAGCGTTATCAGAAGCTTTTAGCAGAGATCTCTTCCTGGTCTCAGATTGAATCATCCCAGAGACCTGCTGCTGCTCTGGCTTCTCTGAGCAAAATTACTGGCTCCGAGCTGAAATCTTTTGAGTACGCTGGTCATGATTCTCCTTCTACAGTTTTTGTCATCCATGGCTCAGTCGAATCTGAACTGTTATTACACACTGTAGAACAGTATGCCGAGAAAGACGTCCGCATCGGTGCTGTAGCTGTTAGAGTTCCGCTTCCGTTCAATGTCGACGAATTTGCTGCTTCTCTTCCAGCTTCTACCAGAAGAATTGTTGTTATTGGCCAGGTTCAGAACGCTTCATCATCCTCTTCTTTGAAGAAAGACGTTGCTGCGTCCTTGTACTGGAGATTCGGCGCCTCTGCTCCAACAGTCGCAGAATTTGTTTATCAGCCAAGCTTTACTTGGACTTCTGGTTCCTTGGAGTCAATTATTGCTTCCTATGAAGTTCTCCCTCAATCATCAGTAGCTACCAAGGGAGATTACATTTTCTGGACCGCTGACAATGGTCGTTTTGCAGAAGTTGCCTCTAAGATCGCCTACTCCTTCTCTCTAAAGGATGACAACAAGCTGAACTACAGAGCAAAGTATGACAACATTAATGGTGCTGGTGTATTGCAGGCCCAACTCAGAACTAACTCTTCTGTTGCCACAGATATTGACGCAGCAGACATTGTATTTGTAGAGGGTTTCAAGTTGTTGCAAGCTTTCGATGTTGTTTCAACTGCCAAAGAAGGTGCCACTTTGATTATTGCTTCCCCTGACAAAATTGAGGACTTAGAGAAGCTTGTGGAATCATTGCCAACTTCTTTCAAGCGTGATGCTGCTACCAAGGATTTGAAGATTGTTCTTATTGATTTGGAAGCTGTTGGTGAACAGGAGGGTCTTGGTGCCAGAACTGGAGCAATTGCTTGCCAGGCTATTTTCTACAAAATTGCCCAACCTGAATTGGCCGATCAGTTGACCCGTTACCTTTGGGAGGGTGCCGCTTCTGAGACTGAACTATTGGCATCAGTTGTTGCAGAAGTCATTTCGAAAGTGGAGGAAGTTGGAATTAAAGAACTTTCCGTCAACAAAGAATGGGCTTCTCTTCAAACTGAGGACGAAGACGAGGTTGTATTGCCTCCTAGACCACTTGAAACTTCATTTGAGTCAAACCCCAGGGAATCAGCCAGCATTCCACCTCCGGCTGTCAGTTCTAAGCTGGAACTCTCCAAGAGACTCGTTTTCAAGGAAAGTTTCGGTTCTACTAACAGCTTAAGACCTGACTTACCAGTTAGAAACTTTGTTGTCAAGGTAAAGGAGAACAGGCGTCTGACACCTGACGATTACTCACGTAATATCTTCCATATAGAGTTTGACGTTAGTGGTACCGGATTGACCTACGACATTGGTGAAGCTCTCGGAATTCATGGCCGTAATGACCCTAAGCTAGTTGAAGAGTTTATCCAGTGGTATGGTCTCAACGGCGAGGATCTCATCGAGGTTCCTTCTAGGGATGACCCTAACACATTGGAGACTAGAACTATCTTCCAGAGTCTGGTCGAAAACATTGATCTGTTTGGTAAACCACCTAAACGTTTTTACGAGGCATTGGCTCCATTTGCTCTTGACAGCACTGAAAAGGCCAACTTGGAGAAATTGGCCTCTCCTGAAGGAGCTCCACTACTCAAGGCTTATCAAGAAGAAGAGTTTTACTCTTTTGCTGACATCTTGGAGTTGTTCCCATCTGCCAAGCCAAGTGCCAGTGACTTGATCCAGATTGTCTCCCCATTGAAGAGACGTGAATACTCCATTGCTTCGTCCCAAAAGATGCATCCTAACGAGGTCCATCTGCTGATCGTTGTTGTGGATTGGATCGACAAGAAGGGCCGTCAAAGATTTGGTCAGTGTTCCCACTACCTTTCCGAGCTTAACGTTGGAACCGAGCTGGTTGTCAGTGTGAAGCCTTCGGTGATGAAGCTACCACCTCTGTCAACCCAGCCTATTGTTATGGCTGGTCTGGGTACCGGATTGGCTCCGTTCAAGGCGTTCATTGAAGAGAAGATCTGGCAGAAGCAGCAAGGTATGGAGATTGGCGAAGTTTACCTGTACCTGGGTGCTCGTCACCGTAAGGAGGAATACCTGTACGGTGAACTGTGGGAAGCGTACATGGATGCCGGAATTGTTACGCATGTGGGAGCTGCTTTCTCCAGAGACCAACCCCACAAGATTTACATCCAAGATCGTATTAGGGAGAACTTGAAGGAGTTGACCTCTGCCATTGCCGACAAAAACGGATCCTTCTACTTATGTGGTCCTACTTGGCCAGTTCCTGACATCACCGCTTGTTTACAGGACATTCTAGAAAGCGACGCAGCTAAGCGTGGAGTCAAGATTGACACCGACCATGAGATTGAGGAGATGAAGGAGTCTGGTCGTTACATTCTGGAGGTTTACTAGAGAGTTTTATAATTTCAAGTATTTAATCAATAGCCTCGCGCCGCGGCTTGTACACGGCCTCTGCACGATCTGTTCCGCGGTAACTGGCATCTCGCGCGATGACCACCGATAAGGAGACCCGTGCAAATACTTTTTTTATAAATTCAAGTCATCGCCATCACCTTTGCCGTTGAAATGAAATTGAAATGTTGTCTGGGTGCTTGATCTCAGAAATTCACCAACAGGAATACACCAACGGCGAGTCGGAGATCTACTTGGACAATGCAGGAATGCCACTGTTTGCCAAATCGGCGCTGGCCGAATCGATGGACATGATGACGAAGGGTCCGTGGGGAAATCCCCACTCGCAGTCTCAGGCCTCTCAAAGGTCTCAGACGATGATCGATAGGACAAGACTGGAAGTTTTGAACTGGTTTGGCGTCAAAGCCGAGCACTACGGTGTGTGCTTTACCCTGAACAGTACACATGCTGTCAAGTTGCTGTCTGAGATGTTTTCTGACAAGTTCCCCAACTTTGACTATCTTTATGAAAGAAATTCCCACACCTCGTTGATTGGTGCTAGAGAGTACTCTGGTAGAAGTCAGGTGTTTGATCTTGACGTGGAAGCACCTTTGGAGGTCTCTAATTCCCCAACATTGGTGTCATGGTCTGGCCAGTCAAATTTCAATGGCCAGAAGTTTCCAATCAGTTTACCTCTAAGGAACCCAAACAACAACTGCTTTACGATGTTGGATGCTAGTTCACTAGCAGGATCCAATTTTGTGAATCTTGCTGAGTCTAATGCTGACTTTATGTCCGTTTCTTTTTACAAGATCTTTGGGTACCCCGATTTGGGAGCTCTTGTGTATAGGAAAGATCGAATGGCACAGATTGCCACATCGAAGAGATACTTTGGAGGAGGAACTGTTGATGCTTTGAATTTGGATGGCTTCGTGAAAAGAAAGCAAGATTTGACTTCTTTGCTAGAAGACGGTACCATTCCAGTTCATTCTATCATCCAGTTGCAGTGTGCTATGAGTGTGCATAAAAAGCTTTTTGGAAACATGAACCAAGTCTCATGGTATTTGAAACTGCTTACAGATTATGCCTTGAAAAATCTAACCAGCTTGAGGTATCCTGATGGTGGGCCACAGGTACATTTATACAGATCTGGGTCATATGAATATGGTCCTATTGTGTCATTTTCGTTACTGAGCGAGTCTGGTAGGATTTTAGGATACTATGATTTTGATAAGTATGTGTCAGCAAGAGGAATAGCCCTCCGTACGGGGACCTTGTGCAACATTGGAGGAGTTTCAAAGTCCCTAAATCAGTCCAGCGAGCAGATAGTAACGAATGCAATGCTTGGACACAAATGTGGCGACTCGATGGATATCATTGATGGAAAAGCTACAGGTGTTATAAGGGTGAGCTTTGGAATGTGCAATTCTTTCCACCATATCGATGTTTTAAAAGAATGCATTTCTGACTTTTTGAGTGATTCGTTGGCAAGAGAAACCAATATGGCACATGAGAAAATTCCATGTGTAATTAAACAGATAACGGTCTATCCTATCAAATCGTGTCCTGGATTTGACGTACCTGCTCATGAATCGTGGAATATCACACCTACAGGACTGCAATTTGATAGAGAGTTCTGTTTGATAAATTTGATGACTAACAAAGTTATGCAATTGAAGCTTTTTCCCCAAATGATGAAGCTCATACCTATCTTGAATAAAGAGAGCATGACCTTGGGGTTCAAAAATGACCCAAACATTCAAGTGTCAATGCTTGATGATAATAAACATATTACAAAAATAGTGCAAACTGGAGGCAGAGTTTATGAATGCATCATGGATCAAGGCATTTTAGACTTCCTGTACAACACACTTAATACCGAATGCTGTCTGGCAAGACTGGCCAGATTGGAGCCCGCAGAACAGAGTGTCGGTCTTCAAAACAAGTCAGCTTTCCTCTTCATCAGTGTACCCAGTTTGAGAGAAGTTGAGAGAAACCATGGATATGGCGATTTACGATCTCGCTTCAGGGCCAACTTTTTGGTTCAAGGGCAGTCGCTCTCTCCTTTCATTGAGGACACCTGGAGCAGGATTGAGATTCCCGAAAGGAGAATGGACTTGAAGGTCACTGAAAAATGTGTCCGATGCCATATGATCACTATCGACGATTCTGGAAGACGAGATTTTGGGCTTTACAAAGACCTGAGCCAAAGGCGGAAAAAACAGGGAAGAATCTACTTTGGAATCAACGTCGACATGTCTGACTCACGGACCAGCACAGTTGCTGTCGGGGATGAAGTCCTAGGAATCCCATAGACCTCTTATATATATGCATACTACAACATCTATCCTGTAATGTCAGTCTGAGCGAGCGCGCGTAGCCAAGGTAACATTAGGGATTCTCGTCAGGACCTGTACCCTTACTCTGTATTTAACCACCAGGATGAGCCAAGAAGAACTGGACAGAGTGTCAGATATGCTGATAGGGCCTCTTCCTTTCAAGAACCCCAACTGGCATCGGAAGAAGAAGTACAAGCCTGCAAGACAGCTGATCAACGATGAACAGAAACGGATCAACTCCAAGGAGAACAGAACGTTTGACGAGGTGAACTACTTCACAGTTCAGGCGCCTCCATCCTTAAAGCCACGAAAGACGTATTGCGATATAACGGGTCTTCCCACAAGTTACCGGGCCCCACACAGCCAAATTAGGTTTTACAACATGGAGGTCTACGAAGTTGTGAAAAATATGGCCTCGGGTGTGGACCAACAGTATCTAGGGTTAAGGGGAGCCAACGTTGTTCTGCGGTGAAGGGGTATATATTATGTTATGTTAATGCAAAATTTAATTACTTTTAGTGTTCCAATTCTCCACTATCGACTTTATAGTCGAGTCAAACTTGGGAGTGTTAATCATCAAATCTTGTTTGTCCACCGATTGGAACGGATTGAAGATTACACGGAGGTAGGACCTGTGTATCTGAGCAAACAACGGATCCAGACTCTCTGAAATATCGACCTTGGAGTCTGTTCCCACCACTATCTTCAACCCGGTGCTGGTGAGCAGTCCGAAGACAGATACTCCGTCTTCCACGAATAACTGGCTGCACCGATTGTTCTCTTGCGGTTCAAAGAACGGCGACTCAAAAATATCCAGAGCCATGTGAGACAGGAAGTTGTATTTGAGTAGCTCATTCGTGTTTCTCTCTTCAATAAAGGAAGGCGGGGGTTCAACTGAGTCTTTCAACTTTAGGTGTTTGACGGACTCCAACTCATGTTCCAACGGGGAAAACGGCTGCATATACAACGGCCGATTCTATTTTCTGTTAGCTGTGGCAAGACGTCATAAGAAAACCCTCTACTTACATCCCTGGCAATCAGGGCGACAAATAGCACCCTTTGGTCAGTCATTTGGCGATGGTTAGATGGAAGACAGTTGCAATATGGTCAGGGCGCGCGCACATCAGATAACTGCTAACTTTTTAGACCAAGTCTACATATAATACGAACAGTCCTATGTCTATACCACGGGCTCCTCATCGTCCGAAAGGTAGACGTCTGGGTTGTCATTGTCTCTGTAAATCCAAAACTGGAAAAAAATAAACGAATCCTCAAATATCGTTCCAAAAGAACCCAGCAGCCAACTGAGGTTTAGAATGATGTATTCCCAGTCGCTTCTGTAGAGAACAATTTGAAGCGCATATGTTAGATTTCCCACGGTGGAGAAGATGAAGAACAGCAGACTCAGACCCTTGCATGACTTCTTGACGTAATTCTGGTATATCTGGGGCAATCTTGCAGTAAGGTAGAGGGTAGCAGAGATGTAGCCCAAAATCTGTGGTCCCAGTTGGATTTTCTCATGGGGAGGAGTATCTCCGCCGTCAGAGGGCGCATGGTGAGTGGTTTCAGCCGACAAAAAGTAGCCGGACATACCTGCCAACAGCACGAATAAGACGGGAAGAACTATATTAGTGAATATGTGCTTTCTGTTGTCACTTAGAACCTGGACCTCAATAGAAGAGCGTCTCCTCGACCTAGAAGAATGACGGCGATTGACAAGTGCACTGGTTTCATCAACGGCAACTGAGCCTTGGTGGTTATTAGGATGGGAGTCTATGTTATGAAGATGATGATGACGATGGTGCTTTGGGTAAATGTATGTGTAATAGTAGTAAGAAAAACCGATTAGGAAATCGGCCAAGCAATACCAAACTGCTAACAGAATCACTTGCGGCAGCAAGTCAGCCCAAACAGCACCAATCAGGTTGGCAATATCGCCCAAGAGCCACAGCCCGATAAATTCTATAGAGATTCCCTCTGCACTCTTATACTTCCATTGCTCCACCAATTGGGGCAGCAGTAGTACAATCCAGCACGCCAAGGACGTTGAACCAGCTATGCCGGAGAGAGCTTCTCTTAAAGTGGGGCCGTCCCCACTAACCATCTCCGAAAGAGCAGCAACGCTAAACATTGGAGGGATTTTTTCTTTTAATGTGACTGATACAGGGAAGGAAAGCAGCGCAACGCGCTTAGTGACAGTAGTTGCCCGAAATGGTAGAAGATGTCGGAAGTGTCACGGACCGCTCGAATCTTGCCAGAATCGACTTTTAGCGTTGAAAATTTTTTTCACACTCCCGTACACACAACCGCATCACAAGATGAACGTAAGTATCAAAGCTAAAGGAAGACGCTGGTGTTCCCTAGTCACATGTGGCTGAGGAACATGCTCGTCTCTCCAAGTCCATCCAAGATCCTGGGTAGATGGGTATGTTTTTCTTGTTCACAAGGCTGAGTTTCCCTTATGAGAAACTTTAGAGGAGTTCTAGCTGTTATTAGCCATGATTAATAACGAATTCATATTAACAACTCCTTGATGACCAGTCCTTAAACAACGACTCTACCGCTCCTTTAGCTTCAAAAAGAAACAACGTTGCTGTTCTAGATGACTCTATTGACAGCAAACTTGTTGCTCCACAGACCACTGAGGTAGCTGAAAAGGCTACCCAATGGCCTGCTAACGTTAGATTACAAAGACAGAAGAAGATCCTTTACCAGAGACTGAAGGTTCCTCCAGCTGTTGCCCAGTTCACCAACACTCTGGACAGAAACACTGCCGCTCAGACCTTCAAGCTGTTCAACAAGTACAGACCTGAGACTTACGAGCAGAAGCAGGAAAGACTCACCAGAGAGGCCGCCGCCATTGCTGACGGTAAGAAAAAGGAGGACGTTTCCTCCAAACCCTATGTTGTCAAATTTGGTCTGAACCACGTTGTTGCTTTGATTGAGAACAAGAAGCCCAAGCTGGTTCTCATTGCCCATGACGTTGACCCTATTGAGCTCGTTGTCTTTTTGCCTGCTTTGTGTAGAAAGATGGGTGTTCCATATGCCATTGTCAAGGGTAAGGCCAGATTGGGTACTTTGATCCACAGAAGCACAGCTACCGTTGCCGCTCTGGTTGATGTCAAGCCTGAAGATGAGGCTGAGTTGGCCCAGTTGGTCTCTGCCATCAACAAGAACTTCACCGAGAAGTACGAGGAATCCAGAAAGAAGTGGGGTGGAGGTATTTTGAGTGCCGAATCTCAGGCCAAGGCAGCTGCCAAGGCCAAGATCTTGGAGGAGAAATAAGTCTGTATAGTATAAGTTTAATTGAGCATTAGAAGCAGATGAGGAAGCTCTGTGGGAGCTTTTGCAACTTTGCATCTGGTCAACCCAAGTAGTAGCGTGTGTTTATCTTTCATAACAAATCACGTGAGTCAAAGAAGGGCACAACACCACAACACCACGTAGTCATCCTGGAAAAAATTGTAATTCTCACAAGTTCTTACTCAACACCAAGTCACCGTAAAAAGTAAGTGGTATCACAGGGAACCAGCGTCATATTGATCCAATACCAGAGAGGAGAGCACCATCAAAGAGCCTGCGATCTGTTGTTGTAGATCTACTAAATTTCACTGTTTGTCCCCGCCCATTTTTCAAGTCCAGCCAGGTTACTAACAACTTCCAGATGTCTAAGTCTAAGAACCACACAAACCACAACCAGAACTACAAGGCCCACCGTAACGGTATCAAGAAGGTCAAGTTTGACAGATCTTTGCGTTTGAAGAACATTGATCCTAAGTTCAGAAGAAACCTGAAGTTTTCTCAGGCCGGTAACCGTAAGGCCGCCGCTGCCAAGACTGCTTAGATCAATTTAGTTGGATGAAGCTAAACTATATCAAGTAATATAATCATTCAAGCCAAACCGTGAGAGTCACAGGATTACCGGAGTGAGCGTCCCACTTTGCCTTTGATGTAAAGTGTCAAGTGAAGCGTGTCTCTTTTAGGTGTCTGTGTTATTAAACTGTAGACTCTAGTTCTAGTTCTATTTGTATCGTATTCTTCTACCTCTAAAGGTTACCGTTCAGACACAGTATTTCCTCATCTTTCGTAGAGAATTTCATGTCATGTGAGCAGACGCTATATGAACTTTTCAGCTGAGAACGTTGATCACGCACAGCGTAATTTAAAGTTTCTCCAGTAAACATCAAGGTGGGGTCGAACGACCTTGACTATAAAGGTGGACAGATTAGTAGTATCTTGGAAGGCACGTCATGAAACGCAACGTCAATATGATGGAAGTCCAGGTTGACGACCCTGTCCACAAAAAAGAGCGGAATCAAAGTGTCGTCGCAATGCCCAACTTGATGCTACTCCAGTCCAAATCCCATAGATCTTACAAAAGCATAGACAGTCTCTCGAAACCAATGAAAGAAACTCCATTGCGATTAGTAAACAGGAATACCCATACATGGCTAAACGTGTTGGACTTGCTTGGCACCTTGGAGGATTCTATCACTATTTTGTTATTCTTCAATCCTATTGCATCCCGGGAATGGCTTCAATGGTTCAACGACAACTACTATCATATTTCAACTCACTACCGTGCTCACGTAGTAGGGATCACTGCATATACTACTCAGTCAGAATGGCAATTTCCTGTTATTGATGACAATAAGGCCAAGGTAGCAACCCACTTTAACCTCGTTGACCCGTGTGGGGGAGGAGCATATCCTTTGAATGCGCTTGTAGTGTTCGATCCGACTGGCAAAAATGCATTACAGCTGCACATGCCTGTTGTTCACAATATGGCCTATAGGGATCGATGGAGAGATGCCACTAATATCCAGAAAAGTGTCGTCGACTGCTTGGACTACCTAGGTAGTAAATATTTATCCTGATACGCCCCAGTATGGTCCTGCTGGGCAGATTACCGTATAGCTCCTTTAATATTAGACCCTGCGATCTTAGGATCCGCTTATTGATCTACTGTCACTAGTTTCTGTCTCTCTGCTTCAAGTTCTTTTAGTCTATCCTTTTGCACATTGACCTCCTCTATAACCTTGTCCATGGCCTGTTTGATGCGATCCAGTTCATCATTCTCCATTTTTTTACTAAACGTGTATTTGTTGTTTCCCACAGGAGGAAGTAGGGACCCTGGAGTCTTTGTCAGTATTTCAAACATGCGTTCTGTCGGCTCGTTGAACACGATCTCATCGTATAGTATGCTCTGCACTTCTCTGTCTTTATCTGTAAGTACGTGGCCCGGCGGGAAACCATAGGGATGCAGCTTCAGATTATGGTAGAGGGAAACGTTCTTCTCGTTACTTTCAGGGACAAAGTAGATCTTTATACCAATTTCAAACTCACCCCAGCCTGTTTCTGTCACTTGAAAGGGTGGCGATTCTATCGTCCTAGTGGCATTAGGGTAGGTATCGTGGAGTTTAAACACTACCTTCTTGATGAAATACGACAGGTCTTTGCCCTGTGGATCTTTAACAAACACGGTCCAAGTATGCGTGTGTTCAGCATTTGCTTCTGGAGGTCTTTTCTCGCCAAATGGCTTCGCAACATTACCATACACAATGGGCCTCGAGATGGAGACGCCCTTCAACCGCTTTCCCGTGTTTGGAGCCATGGTGTAGGAATTATAGCCTGTTGAGCAGAAACGAGAAAGAGTCGAGAAATGATGCTGGAGAGGCGCGCGTCTGCCCGCTGGGAGGATGTAGTCCTTCTCCACTACACTATAGATATATAGAAACACTATCCGACCAAAAGAGCCATAAGTTCATAGTATTATGGCCATCAAAAACATTTTCATTGCTAGAGTAAGCATTTTGAATTACTGCTTACAACATTGGCAGCGCAACTAACAGTTCAGCATGGGTATAGATCCAATTGGTTGCCTCCTCCGCACCCACCTAGTCCTACTGGGATCGACTCAGACTCTCCACTGGCCGAGCATGGTATTGAGCAGGCCCACCAACTGGCTTCCTACCTGGTGTCCATAGACCAGAAGCCAGATATGATCATAACGTCTCCATTCTACCGCTGCATCGAAACTTCTCTGCCCATCGCAGAGTCATTGAACATTGGCATCTACGTGGATCGAGGTGTTGGGGAATGGTATAAGAAAGATAGACCTATTATTCCTCAACCTGCCTCTGTGGACGCTTTGTCCAAGTTTTTCCCTAAATGGCTCAATACCGACATTGTGAATGTCAGCGGAGTCATCCCATCAGCTCTAGGAGAGTCGGAAGACGAAATTTTGGCTAGATGTGAGGAATTTTGGAAGAACTTCATACCACAGATGGAGAAGGCCCAGCCACAAGTGGAGACTTTGTTAATTGTAACACACGCAGCAACCAAGATTGCTTTGATTTTGTCCCTGCTAGGATACGGGTCAGTGAGAGATAATTTGAAGTTAGGGGACCGGGTTGACTCTTCCACGACAATTCAAACTGGCTCATGTTCTTTATCCAAGCTGAGCTTGAACGGCTCCAAATGGGAGCTCAAAATGAATGGAATGACTGACTTCTTGACGAATGGGACTGAAATGAACTGGAATTTCACAAATGGGTTTGAAGCTGGATCAGACGAAGATATTGCCAACAGAAAGGCCGCCACAGAAAAGTTGGAGTCCAAGGAAACAAAAAAAGAAACCTCAGATGATGAGTACGAGGACGTTTACTTTACCTTGGAACTGCCATCTTCTAGGCATTCTACTATTACAAACCCCTTTGATGTACCGTTGGCTCCAAAAGCAAGGAAAAAGCGATCGGAACCAAAGACCGAAAGAGATGACCAGGAAAGGGATGATGATTCAGAAGAAGACAAAGACGACCCTGATGTTCTTTTCCAGAAACAACTCGAGAGCTCGTTAATGTCCAACATTGAGCCCACCTCTGTACTACAGATGTCTGGATTAGAAACTTCAAGGCCTCTCGTTCAGATCAACGAGTCAATCTTTCAAGGTCGCTGGGTCAAAGTGAATGGAACAGAAATGATATTTGACGACAGTGGAGAGCTAGTTGCTAAATTAGACGACCGTATCCAATTGACGGCTGGAAAATTGAAGAGAAAAGAGGAGAATCCCGATGTTACGGCAGACCAAGAGATGTCCGACTTGAGACTCAAAACAGAGAAGGGAACGACATTCTTGAGTGAAGTCCTGAACTTGGCGGATCATGTTGACGAAGTTCATAAACAGAATCCAGATAGAGCCGACACACCCTAAGTGAAGCGATTACGCGACTGGTGTTCAAGGAACGAAATCAGATTAGTCTCGTCTTTTCACTCTTATTATGACAGGAATTGCTCCCTTCAATCATCCCGTATACGAAGCCTTAAAGGGTAAACGATTTGTTCTTGCTTCTACCTCTCCTAGGAGATTAGAAATTCTGAACAGCCTGGGATTCAATAGCGTGGAAATAATAGGATCCAATTTTCCAGAAGATTTGGACAAATTGCAGCACACACCTGAGAGCTACGTTCTGAACACAGCAATCGAGAAGGGCAAGGATGTTTTCGAAGCAATCAAGGCCAAAGGAGAATCGGTGGATCTAATTCTGGCAGCCGACACCGTCGTGGAAGTAAACGGTACGCTATTTGAAAAACCCCGTGATCGAAACGAACATATCAACGCTATTAAGACATGTCGTGATTCAGCCCACCCTGTCCGCGCAATTAGCGGTGTTGCGCTTTTCATTGTGAACGGTGAAGGGCCCAACATGACTTACACGATGGAAACGTTCACTGAATCCACGGAGATCATCATGGATAAAGATGCCACGGATGCCATGATAGAAGCGTATGTCGATACCGGTGAAGGTACCAAAGTTGCTGGTGGGTTCAAAATTCAGGGATTCGGGGCATTATTTATGAAAGGTGTCATTGGTGACTACATGAACGTCGTCGGTCTGCCATTCACCACTACGTTCAAGACGATATGCCACTGTTTGGATGTGTCGCTTTGAGATGTTGGATCTACTTATATTCACGTGACGCATTCTGGTGAAAATCAAATTTTCCAGTGTGAGAAAAAAATATTCTTATCGATTTCTCTCTGGAAAGAAGACACTAGAAGACTTGCAAAAATGGCCAAAAAGTCCACTAGAAGCAGATCAAACGGTTCATCAAAGGCCGCGCCTGCCAAAGAAGAGCATTTTGAATTACCAAGTTCTTCTGATTCAGAAAACGAAGATTTTGACGAACCAGCTTTAAAGAAGGCCCGTAAATCCCAACAGACTAAGGAAGCCAAGAATGCATCACAGAATGAAAGAAGCCACACAGTGCGTAAAGATACAAAGCCAACGAATGAGGACGAGACCAAACCTGAGACTTCCAGCAAAAGTGTTCTGTACATTGGTAATATTCCAAACGGATTCCACGAGGCTGAAATGAGGAGATACTTTTCTCAGTTCGGAGACATCACCAGACTCAGACTTTCAAGAAACAAGATCACTGCCAACTCTAAGCATTATGGATATATTGAGTTTGCCACGAAAAGAGCTGGTCAAGTAGCTGCTGAGACTATGAACAACTACCTCTTGCTGGGCAACCTCTTGAGAGTGGAAGTTTTGCCGAAGGAGAGAATCCATCCAATGTTATTCAAGGGTGCCAACCAAAAGTTTGTCCGTATTCCATGGAACACCATCAACCAATTGGAGAACGACAAGCCCAAGACTCTGGAAGGATGGAAGGAGTTTGAGAAGGCTGTCAAGGCCAAACGTGCCGAGAAGCAAGCTAAGCTAAAAGAGTTGGGCATAAACTATGACTTGAACAAGCTGCTTAAATCCACTACTGCTTAAGTTTGGCTTGAGACGCTGGTTATATGTTGATAATTTGTACAGTAGAGAAGAGCGAGATCGTTAGTTGAAATTTCGTAAGAGATGCCATACGAGGCAAGATCTAATTGGCCTCCATCTTGGGCTGGCAGGACGACGAGACTCCGGCCGAGCTACACCCTATAAGCCAATTCTAGATAACGTTAATGGAACTGACTCCATCCAGACCCAACTGTTTCGCCTTGGAGCCAACATTTGCACGAATTCTGGGTGGAACACGTCTCTGAGGCTCGGTTTGCTCGTAAAAAAAAAATCACGATCTGCCAAAAATATCACCACTACAACGGTAGATAGCATCACAGTAAGACCCCATGTCTGAAAAAGAAGAACTCAAGGTTTTCACGTTTGAAGAAGTTCAACAACACAAGGACAGCGGCGACTGTTGGATCGTCTACAACGGTCAGGTCTACGACGTTACATCGTACATAGAGGAACATCCTGGTGGAGAGGAAGTCATCCTGGAATGTGCTGGAGCTGATGCCACTGAGCCTTTTGATGACATTGGCCACTCTGAGGATGCCCACGAGATCTTGGCAAAGTTGTTGGTGGGAAGAGTTGAAGGAGCTCCTGTTAAGGCTTCCGTGTCTTCTGTAGGTGGAAGCGAGGACGCAACTTCATCGAACAACTTGCTGCTGGCGGTGCTTGTTGCTATATTAGCTGGTGTTGCATACTATTTCTTCAGCCAATAGTTCTTGTAGATTAGTTTAGACTTAATTTGGTTAATAATTATTTATTTATTGTTTCAGTTTGAAAAACGTGTTTAATGGGCAACTGTGGTAGAGAGTCCCTGGAAGGCAGGGAACGCAGATGAAGAGATAATGCTACAAATGCAAGGGCGGCGGAAAGGCCAACAGCCCAGCCAGCCCGGCCTTCTGTCAACAATTTATGAGTGCTGTTCTTGCCCTTTGCGCATCCTTAATCTTTAATAAGCTCTACCAAACAGGAACTATTATGCCCGAAAGGTATTCAAAATCTGTGTTCCCAGGGGTCTTACGGGCGTTTCTGCACGGCCAGGTTCATCACTATCATCATTGTGCTCAGGCAAATCCTCATGCTCATCTTCATCATTTTCTCTTCATTGTTTGAGCCTGCCAACAATCTGTTTCCCTCGAAATTATCCAACATCAAATTCATGTTTAGGAGTGCTTTACAAAGCCAACTACTAAACCGACGATGAGTAATGGCAAACGAGCTTTAGCTGAAATTTTAGACACAGAAGAACTAAAAGCTCAAGACTTGAAGGACGAAAGCAACGTGGACCCGCAGGCTGAGAACGAGGAAGAGATGGACTCCAAATTCTGCGTTGAGTGTTCGGATATGCCTACAGAGATTTTTTGTGTGTCCTGTTCGGAGAATTTTTGTAAACCGTGTTTTGGAATGATTCATCGTAGAGGAAAACGAAGGAGCCACAAGAGAGAAGAGGTTTTACTTGACTCGAATGAAGACGCTTCCCAGCTCTCTAACATGTCCCAAGATATCACTGGCCCAAACGGGTTGGAGAATGGAGATGGAGCTGAAGACGACGAAGAGAATGAAGTTCTTCCCGACTCTTCTAATCCGCAGAAAGAGAACATAGAGAAAGTAATCATGAGTGGCATCAAAAAGAACGTTTCGTACATTCCCCTGAGATTAACCCACCAGGAGCGTCAGTTGCTGAGGTTACTAGAAGCTTCATTGCACGTATCTGAGTACACCGATAAAGTAGACATATTATCGCACACGTCCAAGGCGAAGAGAATAGTGTCTCAGCTGAAAGAGATGTGCTCTATTCTTGCCGGGTTGGTCGTCGCTTCAGACCTTAAATTGGGCCAGGAATTGATCGTAGAGAAAGAGTTTGCAGATAACGCTGAATGGTATCAGAAAGTTTTTGAGATTGGCCGTCGATACAAGATTATGAATCCAGAAAAGATGAGAGATACTTTCGGTAAGCTGTGTTACATGGTGATGGACTCCAAACTTCCCCAAATCGAAGAACACCTGGAGTTCAACCTATACAAGCCAATCCTAACGGTTGAGAGATATCTATCTTCCAGAGACGATCCTCAAGTTTTTAAAATGTTTGACGACGAGAGCATCATTTATGCTACTGCTGAGATCTCCCCCGGTAATAGATCAAGATACCAAATCAATAGAGATATCAAACTGAAAGAAAGAGCCATAGAAAAGTTAGCCTCCACTTACTCTTCATCGAAAGGGTTCACCAAGGAAGAAATTAGACAGGTCCTTTATTCCATTGGCGACTTCAATGCATACACTAATGCCAATAGAAAACCTATTCTTCGGATGATTACGAGGTTGTCAAAGTTTGAAAACCTGTCCGATGAGTACTCTCTAGGTATCAAGTTTGGCCAAGGGGGAGCAAGACTGTCTCATAGCCATCAGAAACAATACCAGTACGTTTTCCAATCACTACATTTGTGGTCTCATATAATGAGAGAAATGATACATCTGTGGTCCTTGGCGGACGACGATCTGTTTTCTTCACAACCGTACCAGATGCAATCCACAGGCCAAGGATTGCACAGAGTCAAACCTTGCCCTAAAGTTTCCAGAGCGATGTACAAGATTCTCGCTGAATGTGAACGTAAATGTAATGGATGGGTCGGTTCCCAAGTGGTTCATACTGGAGACCGTGACGTTCCAAATGCTCTGTTCTTCTTGGACAAGTATAACCAGGTACCACAGATTTTGATCCCAATCGACCGCTGTATTGACGAATTGAATGAAGCTATCAAGGACAAGTACATCAAGGCTCACATTGACTCCCAGTTTGGTAGCGTCGAAAAGCTTCGTGATATTATACTGACCGATTTCTTCAGACACGCTTTTGACGGTTCTGGAGCTGACAACTTCTACGACGCAGGTTCCTGTATCGATGGCCGGTTGACGTCGGCTTGGAATTTTGTTCAGAACATATCCAAGCGCCAGTACTACAAGTTCTTTATGATGGTCGGCTGTACTGGGTTCAATGGTACCGAAGGATGGTAGATATATTTATCACGTGACATAGTTTAGATTGCACTGGCTTCACATCTCAAAACTCCAGATATATCCGGGTTTGTGTTGTTTTTTTGAGAGCAACGACACGATTCCGAGCTGTATCCAGTTAGAAATGATGCGATTGAACAGAAGCTGTCTGATCCTAGCAGCTCTTTATCTTGTTGGTTCTGTTGCCGCAGACGACGACCATGGTTCACACATGGACATGAGTGCTCCTAAGGAATTCCACCCAGTCCATCCGAGGTCTAAAACGTTCCATTGGATCTTTTCCTTGGCTTTATTGTTCATGCTGCCCTCCGTGTCAGCGGCCTATTGTTTTGCAAACCGCTATGTTATATCGAGCATTATACAAATTATATGTGCTTGCTACGCGGTCTTGGAAGTGCTATTGTTATCGTTCCCCGATAGCGATGGGGTGGAAAATAGAACATCAGTGGGCACAGGATGGGTTCTTGCGATCCTCTATTGTGTCACGGTGTTTTTTGGATCGTTGACAAATGGAAGTGAGTTCCTGTTACGGAATAAACAGAGTGATCAGTGGTTGCGTGCCTTGGGCCACACGACGAGCAGGCGTTTCTATAAGACTTTATCTGTCTTTGTTGTGCTTGTTGGCTGGGTTAAAGTGTGCCTAGCCCCTGTAGCTCTGTTTGGATTCTGCCGAGGTCGAAGTACTGGACAATGTATTGCTCATGGGATTATGGGGAGTTCTTTCATTTGGTATGGGTTTATCCTTTTGTTGGTGCTTGTGATTCCATGGTTGCGTTTAAGAGAAACAGGATTTAGCCAAGAATTTTACGACTCTCTGCTTATGACGGCCTGGGGCTGTGTCAATACCTTTACCGAACACCGCTGGGGCCGCGAGGGTTGGTCTCACGGAGACTACCAGCACACCTCCATGGGCATAATCTGGTGGTGCGGGGGCCTTCTAGGTCTCTGGATGACCAGACGGGGAGAGAGATCATACATACCTGCTCTTCTTCTAATGTTCACCGGTTATGGGATGGCCGAACATGTGCAGAAACTGACCATCAGTACCAAGGTTCATGCCTTTTTCGGATTGGCGTTGATCGGCGGAGGATTAGCCAGAATAGTTGAAATATCGTTCGTCTTGAATGACAAGCGTCACGACTCAAGGGTTCATTCTTTCCAGTATCTCCCCTCTTTTGCCTTGGTCGAAGCAGGTGTACTGTTCATGGGCGCGACTGAAGAACAGCTTCAGCTGGTCAAGGACCTTGGAGCAGACCATTCTTCCTACATACTGGTGCTATCCGGCGCCGCTTTTATGATCCAGCTATGGTTCCTGCTAATGCTGGAACTGTACCTGAAACTTGCTACCTCTGAGTTTGCAAGCAATGGAGAATACACGTTGGCTGATGAAGAGTTCGAACTCTCAGATCTCTCCGCAGTGAACACACACGAATAAATAACCACCCAGTTGATGTAAATATGCCTCGTATATAGCTGGACCATAGAAAATAGAAGGAAATATACACGAACCAGTAGGCCTCCCTCTAGCGTCGCTTGTAGTGAGCTGGACTGGCTAGTTTACGACTTGGTTTTCCCAAAATCCCGAGTAGCTCGAAAGTGTTTATCTGTGGACTTTTTCATTAATTATTATAGCAGGTGGGATCCCATCTGAGAGTAGGTTGAATCACGAGGGCCATGTCCAATTCCAAGAGTTTGGGCGTTGTATTTCAATCCTCAAGAGCCAGGAACAATTCGGGAAATTCGGAATATCCTTCGATCGACAATGACCTGGATGACGCCAACACCCTGGAGGAGCTGAACGGAAAGTTGAACAGACTTCGATTGGCAAGCACGCAGACGATACACAATGCAAAACTGGGCGAGATTGAGAAGAGTATCAAAGAAATAGAGCACCAAATTGAGTCTTTGAACTCCGGTCTGTCCAGAGAATCTTCAGGGATTAGAAAATTAGACTCAAAATCGGCACAATCGCTCGTCTTTTCCCCAGTAGACAGTAAGTTTGAGGGGTCAAGTCCGACGTTTGCAATCAGTGGTATCTTGCAGGAATTGGGCAACCAGAATGCTGACAATAAACTGATTATAGAGAATTCCAATGCTTTGGTATCCATCTTTCAAATGCATCCCTATCTAAAGACGGACTTGACATTATCTCCGTTCGGAAGTAGGATCCAGGCCTTACTACTTAATCCTCAATCAGAGGTCATTGCATGCGCTTATAGAATTTCCAGATATATCCTGCTGGATTCAGGTATACTGGAACTTTTCAACTCCATTCGACTTGATTTATTTCTCGTCATTTCCCTATCAAAAGAGCCGAAAGACTCGATGGAAAAGTCGGAAGCTCTAAAGCTGCTCAGAGCAATAGCTGAAGTCGACAAAAATACCATCTTCATCAACATTAACATTGTCAAATCATTATTGGCCATTCTCGACCATGAAGAAGATCCATTTTATCCTATAGTCTTGGAAACAGTATGTGAGTTCTGCTTTTTCTTACCCGAATTGATGTACGAGGCAGACTCTTTCAAGTACATTATTAAATCTCTTATGAGTGGAACATCTGAGTTTTCCGAATGTTGTCTGCTGTGGCTTTTAGAGATGCTTGACCATCCACGTACAAGAAAGATCGTACTGTACGACTTTGATCCTTCTCTGTTGGTTGCTCCCTTCATCGAACATCGAGTAAGAATTGCGGACGGAAATCACCGTGTTGATCTGAAACTGCTTTACCATACAGGATTTCTGGTCTCTACGTTCTTGAAAGTTCTGCCAGGGATATACATTGTGGGACAGAAAAATTGTACTTTGGTCGAAGATCTTTTGGATTGTCTGGACCATAGGGCTGTAGAGATCTGCTTAGTAGTTTTGAGTATTATAGCCGATGTTTTTCGACTCAAGGTTTTTCCGTCAACGGCTCATAGAGAAGATCAAGAAAGAAATTATGGAATTGCATCCGATATCACTAATCATGGGCTGTCTCTACTTTTGCGGTTGTTTCTAGATAAAGGCTTATTCTACAAATTAGGCAGTTTGGTTGAAGACTCTACAATTTTCAAGACGAAGAAAGAAATAGAACTTCTTTCAACTGCCAAGGATCTGATGGTCGGTTTGTTGGTGCTCAGTTCAAACCTTTTACCCGAAAACTACACGTTGAATGAGATGTACAAGTCTCTAGTTCCATTGGGATATACTGACTTAAACAAATTGCCTGATAAATATGAATCACTCGAAAGGCAATTTAGACCTGATAGAATTTGTTCGAAGATTACCCGTAAAGATCTGACAATTCCAAAAAACAGTAATCAAACTCCATTAAAGGTGGATGATCCACTACTTTTAAGACAAAAGTTAATGGACACCAATGTCTTGATTGAAAAAGATTATACAAAATGGGACTGGGGATTAGTGAATCAGTTGATAGAAGGCCCGTTGCAAAATACGACTCGTCTTGAGGAGACTATAAGGTCTACCAAATTTTTGAAAAGGATAATGTCGTTTTATCGACCTTTGAAGTACAGGTTTTCCAAATTAAAGCGGACGGAGGCTAATAAAAAGTTTCTTGATATTGGTTGCAAGTTAATGGAAGCACTCATAAAGTGTGATGAAGGTCTGAGCTTCTTGAGAGAATCAGATCTATTAAAGCAGTTATATGAGTGTTTGGCCCAGGAGACAATGTTGACTTCATCAAAGGCTGCCAACTCAATCTTCTCTGCCAATAAGATCCGTGAATCCATGACATATGGATATTTCCGAATTACAGGGGTACTTTCAAGAACAGTAAAATCAGTCAAGCTGTTAAAAGAAGCTGGCGTTTTGCGAATGTACGATGTAATTACAGATTCGTCTGCTGAAAGGGAGGATTTAACAAAATTAATTTTGACAGAAAATGATTACAATATTTCACATACCATGCAGCAGATATTGACTAAGATAGCCATCAGTGCCACTGAAAAGTTTAGGTTATTTTGCACCAAACTAATAGTTGAGCTACTGCAGAAACAGGAAGAAGCCCAAGAGTTTTTCATAGAGGTTCTTATCAACCAAATGTATGATTCACAAGAAAGCATTGCTAATTTAGCCATCAGTGAAGTGGACAATTATGCCACCAATAAAGCTCAGATTGAAAAATTTGTTGAGACTCAACCAGAACCTAGCATACTGTTTAAAATGAAAGCCGATTCGTTGCTGAGGAAGGTGTTTTCCGTGCCTAGAGGGTACAATTATTTGCATGATTTGGGATTCATCAATGATAGTCTCAAGAATTGGATCACCCAGGAGAGCGTAGCTTTTGTGGGCAGAGTCGAAGAAATTGTTAAGCACGATCTTTTCATCGAGTCATCTTCATACTCTTTCCACAAGAGTAAAAGGGTAACTCATTCGAAACTTCCGTTTCACCTTTACGGAGAAATTGTCAGAACAGAAGAAGGTGCTTTGAAACTAAAACATTCTGGAATTGTTAGGAACTGTTCTGACTTTGTGCAGAAATTCCAATGGGAGAAGATAGAGGAGTGTGATTCTGACAGGTTAACATTACTCAAGTCATGTCTTTGGTCGCTTGGGTTCATTTGCAGTCATCCATTAGGTATAAAACTGGTGCAAGGTAGCAACATCGTGGAAGACATAATAAAAAGAACAGAGACATGCCCTCAAATTAGCGTCAGAGGTGTGTGCTTTTATGTTTTGGGGTTGATAGCACGTACCAAAGAAGGGGCTGAGATACTCGATGATGAAGGGTGGGAAAGTGTTTTTGATAAAGTTGACAGCTCCCCAGTTGGGATCTGCCTACCCACCGACTTGTCACAGTTTTTTGTCACCGAAGAAGGTCGTCCCTACAGGAAACGTTCTGCCACTTTGATACATGAAGATTTACTAAACTTCTGGAATGGATCTAGCATGCAACCTGAAAATATGATAGTCATATCCGAGATATGCAAGCATTTGATCAACATTATACTTTACCCACAGAAATCAATTAGCCAGCTGAATAAAATCAAATCAAGGTATAGTGATGTGTTTGACACAGATCCCAATTTACTGCTGATTGTGATGGCTCTATTTGAACAGTACAATTATGGACTCAGAGCTCGGCGATTCATCCTGCTGGAGTTATTCAAAGCTCAAGAGCTGGCGGGGATGTGCACCAAGAGGAGTAGAAAGAAGATGAAGGAGAAGGAGAAGGAGAAGGAGAAGGAGAAGCTATATCGAACTCCACCTCCACTATCATGAAACATTTAAGCGTACATAGGCTCTATCAACGATCATTCTTTTATTTTCTTAATATCGACCTCTTCTTCAGCCTCTGCCTTCCTTTTCTTTGGAACAGGATCTTCTTGGAATATCTGAGGATTATGCATTTTCAAATAGTGAGAATTTGTGAGTGGAGTCTGTTCAGGGATGTCTAAGGCAGGAATTTTCAGTCCCGAAGTGTCGACGGTATAACCAGTTATATCCGTCTCTTTCACGTCATCCTGCTCCTTATAGTTGCGAGGAAGCACTTTGGTATCTTTCATTAGTTTCACGACCATTTTATTTTTTACTCTGTTCAGATACTGGTCTTCTTCCAGAGTGCCATCAGGGTTGAATGTGTTGATGGGTGGAAGTTTAAACTGAATATCCATTAAACTGTCCAGTGTGGAGTCTTGAGGATCCTGTTCGTCGTCCAATAGGGACTCCAGCATCTTCAGCTCTGGATTTCTCTCCAAGATCGATTCTATTAGTTGCTTCTCTGTGTCTTCAATGTCATCTTGGTCTTCTTCTTGAGGGTACACTTCTCTGATAATGTCCAGTATAGCAGAGTTTCTCAGGGTGTTGTATCTGAGGAAGAGTCTCAGTTCAGCCTCTGCATCAACGTTATCCTTGAACTCCTTTTCAGTTTTGTAGTATTTATCTAGCAAAAAGTTATAGAGCACTCTATACTCAGCTGCTGTTCGTTGTGTCATTGTGAAAGGAGGAATGAATAGATTTGAAATCTATGCGCGGAGGATGTGAGAACAGTGGAAGGAGGGTCGGAAGGAATAAGGATCGCCCTAGGAAACAAAGTATAGCCCAACGCCATAGCAGTAGGGATAGCTACCGATTAAGCACGATATGTTTTCTATATTTACAAACCTTTATATATACATGATCACTGAACTTCTATGCTACTTTACTGCTTTCCCAAATAGGAGTTGATGCTGTCTTGAATTTCCTGAACAGTTTCGTCCTCTGGCAATTTTTTCAGCTCCTGCTCCTTCTCATGTCCACCCAGCACCTGTTTGAGCTTGAAGCTGAACTCTGCAACGCTTGATATGTCATAATACCACAGCACTCCCGTGGAAGCCATTCCTAGTGAGGTTACAGCCAAGGCCGTCGAATGGAACACCGCACTGAGAGCGTCTCTATAAAACGAGAACGGCGGAGCAACATGGTTGTGCTGGTAGTAGTTTGGGACGTATCTTCTCTTGATTACGCCTCTGTAGGCGATCTTGGAGCAGATGAACGTGGCCACTGTGAAACCGTAAAAGAGAGCCATCTGCTTGAAACGTCTCTCGTTGTACTGCTTGACTTCCTTGCTGACAAGTGCCGGGTCTTTACGGCCAAACATCTTTGAGAAATCGAATCCGTTCACCATGCTGTTGAGTTTGGGAAATTGGGGTCAAAGAATGGAGAATTTAGTTTCACCTTGAAGAGTGAGACAGAGAATATTCGAGGGAACGTCTGATCCAGGAGGTGATGAGAGGAAAAGGTGGTAGCAACATCGTCTTTAAAGGATAAGTTTGGTTGACTACCCGCAGGTGTGGTAGTGGACCAATGGAATAGACTCACCACCAGATCTTTCTTTTTATCGTCTGGGGTTGGCAAATCCCGTCGTCTTTCACCTTCTCTCTACTGTGAACATTTCTCGCGTTTGTCAAATCTCACCATAAATCGATCCCACAGAATTCAGCCTCCGGTCGATGTTGGAGAAAGGAACCCAGTCTCTTTTGAATCGGACTATCAAGTTAAGGGTTTTGAAAAAGTCGACTGGGCAATTTTCAGAATCGCAAAATGAACCACTTCCTGAGCTCAAGCCTCTGTTAGGTGTCTACCAGACGTTCTTGAAGGACCTCAGAGCGTCTCCAACGAAGACCAAGCCTATTTCAAACCCGTCCATACGGTATTCATATCACCAAATTTCAAACAAAGAGTCAGAGACCGTCAATAAGAGACTGCTAGAGCTGTTCGGCTCCAAGAAATACCTCCCATTCCTCTCCTCAGATATCCCAAAGTTACCTCCACCATGCGTTGCTGCCTCTGCACCAATGAAACCCAAGCTGTCAGTTACTCAATTGCTGACCGATTCTTGGTGTGAGTTGAGATCTTTTTACGACTCTTATGCGAGCTCCAGGGCAGCGCCTAGTGCTGCTATGGTTTCCGGGACGGAACAACACAAGTTTCTTGAAGATGAGACTCATAAACCAGAGATTAACGTCACTAAGGATATCCAGAAGGATTTCACTCCAATCATGGCGGACCAGCTAACGAAACTGGAGCGCACCCTCAATTTGATGAACAGGTTCGTTGATTTGCTCACCATTGGGAAGGCCAGAGAGTTTGCAGTTACTGCTATATTTGATAGGAAGACTAAAGAATTTATTAGCGTGGATACTCTGGACCTTTTGGGTTTCATTCATCAAAAGTCTCCATCCTACAATGACCAGTTTATTCTGACTTCTGGCTACCTCGATTACCTTAGAAGTGAGTCGTATGTCAACGGTTTGGCGAAGGAAAAGTGGATCCAGAACGACTATTCCTTGAACACCCTTCTGGAAACTTCACCAAAGGGGCCATTTACGGTCATTGATGTTAAAACTAGAGGCAAACCCGTCGTGACAAAATCTAAAGGTGTGTTGATCGGTCATCGATACCAAATTGGCCTTTATCGCAAGTTTTTAGGGCTGATGAGTGGAGAGCATATCGATGGTACCGACTCTGCAACATCAGTCAACCAGATCCTTGAAACTTCATATTCCTTATTAGTTGCAGATTCAATTCAGAGGGGCTACGACGTCGATAAGCCCATCCACCCAACAGTGGGACTCGTCATTTTAGCAAACAATCCGTGGCTTATTACATTACTTGAACAGATCTGCTTCACTGACATCCTTGACAACCCATTGTACGACACATTTAATAAAGCAGAACCTACTGAGTACTCCTGGGATCAATCACAGGTCAATGCTGACGATTTTCGCCCACTTTTAGAACCATCACTCCTTGAGAGAACGGAAAAATTATTCACCAAATGGCAACGTCCTCTGTCCCTCCGCTCCATTGCAGCATTTGTTAGCAGATTCTATCCCCTCTTATCAAAAAAGCTCTCTCAAAATACCAAAATCATGTACTATAGCAACGGAGAATGTTTCCACACCTCCAATTATTTATACAACCCCAAGGCTGTTAATGCCTTCATGAAAGATAAGGTCAATTTCCTCACTGGCCAAAGGCCACCCCGACCGATTGAAAAATCCGAAATACCCCATAAATGTGGCTTTTGCCGCTTCCAATCCGTCTGTGAGTACTCCCGTCTCTACGACCCCGCCACATAGCCAAGTTTATTCCTATAGTTTTACTTAATTTGTATGCCATGAATGTCGAATTGTATTTATTACATAATTCCCTTATCCCTTACCGTGTTCGTTTGACCCCAGCATTCTTGACTACGCCAGATGCGAGGCGTTGTCCGAACTTGTTCTTTCCATGTTCAATAGCCTTCAGATTGATCTCTTCCCGTTGTTCCAGCAAATCAGGAGAGTCATTGTTGTTCTTCTCAGACATAAATATGTTGTCGAAGCTTTCCGGTCCTAGATTGACTTCGTTAGTCCTCCTAAATATCAGCGGAGGTCGCAACAAGTGTCGGAACCTGATAGCATTACTCCGCCTAAGCTCACCTGGCTCCTGGAGCCTTTGTACGAATATTGAGTTATCGTGCAAGTAGGCGAAGCTCATGATATCTGACATTTGATTCCTCACCGGAGGCCCCATCTCGGAGACTGTTAGCGGCGTTTCGTTGGGAATATTAGAGGCATTAGAGGTATTGGCGGTAACAGGGTTGCTGGAGTATGGCAGCACATAGTCCCCACTTTCCGATATCCGAACCCGTTTCGTCCGTTGTTGTGGCGTGCCCTCGCTCTCACTGTCTGAATTATCTAACCGAAGACCCATATTCTGTGTGGAGCATAATTGAATGTTACTTTTTGTGTGTGTCAGTTGCTGTAGCCCTAAGTAAAGTTTCCTTCTCTCTGCATTAAAACCCTGACTATCCCTCCATTGCCAAATAGATACATGGTAGTGTGTCGACCAAACCAGTACCAGAGATGAAGTTTCGTTGGTCCTAAGTTTTCTTTCTTCTCTACAATGCAGCTTTCTATTCACTGCACCTTCCCTTTAATGGAGGAGTGGAGGGGAAAAGGAAGCAAGATTAACATCAGAAGATCACTAAAACTGAGACCTGCGCTAACGCTCAAAGCAGGATTCGGTCTTATGTCTTTTGAGATATCACAATCCTAGATGAGAGTATTTACTGAAGTGTTCTCTTGGTCTGTGCTTTTTTTCTCCCTGTTTTCTCTTTCCATCTTGTCTCTACTATGCTTATTTTATCTCATTATTTTACCGCAGGTACACAGTACCAATATTATATAATACACAACAAATCAAAGGTATAGGTTATATCATGAAGAAAGCTCCCAACACACCAGCAACTAATCCGGATCCGAGTGGAACCATGTTAGCTCCGGCAGCGTTGACAGTGTGGACACTAACCTGTGGGATGGTCGAAGCAGCTGGGGTCTCTGTTGAGACAACGACAATAGCAGGAGTGGTGAAAGATCTATGGGTGGTGAGAGTCACTGGAACATCAGAAACAGATGAGACATAGACAATGGTGGATACCTTTGGAGTCTCAATGTACTCAATCGTCTTGGAACTTGGCACCACGTCGATGGTGGTCTCTGGGACGACGGGCTTTGTAGTAGTAGTCTCGGTGGCCTTAGGCGTTGTAGAAGTCTTTGGTTTCTCAGAGGCAGTAGTCTCGGTGGCCTTAGGCGTTGTAGAAGTCTTTGGTTTCTCAGAGGTAGTAGTCTCTGGACAAACAGTGGTAACAACAGTAGTGACACCATGGATCTTTGTGGTGTAGGTAGTCATGGACTTTTCAGTAGTCTTTGGAATCTTCTTAGACTCGGTCGTCTCACAGGGGATGAAAGAGGTCAGGGTCACCAACTTGCTGTCGACAGTACTGACAATCTTTGAAGCAATAAACTTGGAGGTAACAGGCTTACATTTGTGGTCTTCGCATGTTGTGGTGGTGAGAGTTACGGTGGATGGAGCAGCTTTAGTGGTGGTCTCGCATGGGATGAAAGAGGTCAAAGTCACCAGGTGGCCACTGACTCTGGAGACAATCTCTGTGGAAATAAACTCACCGGTTACCAAGGAGCACTTGTCCTCTTTGCATGAGGTGGTGGTCAGAGTAACGGTCGAATGCTCAGTCACAGGAGCGGTGGTGATTTGAGGAGCAGCGCTGGAAGATTTTGGACGGTAACGGGTCATAGTAACCTCCTTACCATCAACAGTGGTGGTGTAAAGTTCACCAATAATTTCAGTGGTTAGCGTGGAGCAGCCAGCATTGTTGCAGGTGGTAGTCAAGTGAGTGCTGGTGGTGAACGCAGTCTCTGGAGCGTTTGTGACAACTGGAGCGATGCTACCAGAACCGGAAGGCGATGAGGAAGCAATAGTGATTGTGCTGGCACTGGTGTGAGTGACAGTCAAATCAGTGGTGCATGACACACAGGTGGACTCTGCTAGAGAGTTTGGGTTGGCGTTGAGGGAGGCGGAGGAAGAGTTGGTGTAGTGGAACTCCGAAGCTGCCATGGTAGCCAACGGCAGGAAAGCAATGCTAATCAAAGTAGAGAACTTCATTTAATCGGATTGGTGGTTGTGTGGATAGTGTGCAGTCAGAAGATTAGCAATGGGGTCTCAACGGAGAACAGCCATAGCTTATATAGCATTCGTTGCAATGTGGTTCGTATGGCATGGCTGGAGGTTGGGTGGTTTAGTTGCATCGCGATCTGATTTTTTCCATAAACGAAATAAAGATGGCTGGTCCATGATCTATTTTGCTGTGACATTTTACAGAATAGGCAAGAGCGTTATGGACCGATTGATCGAGTGGCTCTTTGTGCATGCAAACAGACAGTCTTAATGGAGTGAGTGCTAGCTGATAAGCTGAAGAGAGGACAATCTGTTAGTTGGCAGCAGATGGGTTTAGCGGTTGCAGTGGTATTTTCCTCACCCAGAATCACTAAAAGTGCTAAAATGTGCACATAGGCAGATCTTGGTCTGTAGAGATAGACTACAAACAAGCGACCGTTTCCACTCTGTTTATTCGGTCTCTTCTTCAACCTTTGTTGAGAAGCATCTATCAGAGATAGCTTACTTCATCTCTATTTATCATGCATAGCGCGCATGCACTCTATGCACCGATTATACGCATCTGAAAACCAGCATCCTTGGACACTACGATGTTTCACGGATCAGATTTATTGATTGGTGTGTCGATATAACTACTACTGCATGCACTGGCTACTAAAGCGTTTTTGGGGGACCTTAAGTGGATGAAAGAGGAGGAAAAATAGTATTCCCATGCAGTTCAATGCACCCTTGGTACGTTTCGAGTTTGTGTTTATGGCAAGGAGATTGATCCGGGCTGACTCCTCTCAGAATGCCACAAATATACCTAGCAACAATCCGTAGTCGACAATATCGCTTCAAGCATTAATAATCGTCGTTTATCACTGAATCATGGGTGTTTGTACTAGCAAACCTGTCGATGACGAAGTGAATATCGAATCAGATGCCGCAGACCAGTACACCTTGAATACGGTGATCATACACCGAAACCCTTCACAGCACGTAGAGTATCCTACTATCAGGGTCCATCCCACAGAGAACAACTACTTGCCGTTTCCTGATCCCGCCAAAGTGGTTCTGTCCGCCAAAAGTTCTAGCTTAACTGACATGAGTCCTCCGCTTGACCCACTAATGATAAACAACGAGAACGACGTGCCTAATGAAACTACAAGCCTGGCAAGGAAATTGAGAGAATTGACACTAAGAAATAAAGCAAAAAGAAAAGCAAGAAACTCGGATCTCTTCGAAGTTAAAGTCATTTCCAATCTGAACATTGCCCCATCTTCCCAGCCTCTTCAGGAACTGCGTAACAACTATAGTAATGAAAGTCCTTATAGAGGAATTTCACAGAAAAGTTCAGTTCAAGAGCATGTAGTTCCTTCAAAGGAGACAACAGTACATATTCCAGAGAGACTTACAGACACAGTAAAAGTTTCTAATCTAGGGACAAAACTGCCTATTCTTCAGCCCCAGGGTAGCCTAACCAGTCTTTTTCATCCTAAAGAAGAGCTAGAAAGACCCGGAAATAAAATAATCAATAGATCAGTAGAATCGTTCTGTGATTTTCCAAAATTCACAGAAAGAAAAAATTTATCCCAGCTAAAAAGATGCAAGACCGAAGGGAGTCTGGCAACATCGAATAGTTTCCCTTTCGTACTTTCTAAGATAGTTTCCCTTGGTTCCCAATTGTTCTATGACAAGGGGTCCTCCAAAAAAGATGCTCTATCTGAAACAACAGTATCCGAATGTTCGTTGACTCCAATAGGAGACACCCAACTAAAAGAAGAAATACCCAGAAATGCACCGGTTAGTCCTTACGATGAATTCTTGTATAATCCTACTGAGTTTACATGTCGTGATTGCTATTCGTCAGTCTAACGGTCAAATAAACCATCATCTTCACTGAACTCGTCTTCATATTCCTCCTCCTCCTCGTCATCCATGTCTTCGTCGCCATCGTCATCACTGTACAGGTCAGAGTAATCACCCTCCGATAAAGCTTCCTCGTGAACCAATCCATCCAAACTCAAACTCATCAGATTCTCTCCCTTGGCTTGTAAACCTTTAGGAGCAACAAATCCACCTTCTATGTTACAATTTGTCAATCTAGCTTTAGTATTGACCGTGGCACCTAGTCCCACAATGCAGTTTTCTAATGTAACGTCATCTGCAATGGTGACGTTATCGAGAATAATACATCCCGTGAGTCTACAACGCATACCGACCTTGCAGTTATTTCCAACCACAGAACGTTTCACGCTGGTCCTTTCGCCGATCTCAGTGTCATTGCCCACTGACGAATCGGCACCAATAACAGCAGCGCCCTTTTCTCTTGAGACCTGAGCGCCTTGGTTGCTCTTTGCTTGTAATTTCATAAACCAACGATTAGCCTCAGTATATACAGGGATATTATTACATCTTGCAAAAGTAGCTTCCTTAGGCATAATAAACATACCAACCGTTTCCTTTGCTTGTTTGTGTCTCCAAGACCTTCTTGCAAAGTCTCTCATGATTTTGGTTGATGACTTTGAGGTGGAAATCCCACCATCCGTGACCTGCATGATCTTGTGAGAGCAAAAATATATAAAGGATTCCAGAAGTTTGCTGGATACAATTGCTCGGGGGTAACGCCATACCATGTGTGTGCGTACTTCCAATGCCTTGTTGAGTTCCACTGAGGTCTTGGAATGCAGGTCCAACAATGAAACGTGGCCGTCGTCCTCTCCAGAATATATGGTGTAGTTACTTTTCAAAACTGTCTTTTCAACGTTTTCGAACGGGTTGTAGTGGTAAAAGGCCATAGCAATGTCGGAGGCGGCCCTGTTTCTATAAGCTTCGATGAGCACTTGAGGCGGTAAGTCAGTGACAAAGTCGCAAGGTAAGAGTACGAAATCGCTGGTCAGTCTATCCTTCAAGTGATGAATCACCTCACCTGTGGTCTCAGCGTCGATGCTGATGCATTCAACTGATGTGAACGGCACGATATCCTTGTTTCTGTTCTTAGCGTAGTTCTTGACCTCTTGATTGACCTGGTTAAAAGATGAAGAGTCAGTCACCACGATGACTTCTTTGAATGGAGCCTTGTCGCACCATTCAAGAGCATAGTCAATCATAGGCTTTTGGGCAATGGGTAACAGAGGCTTTGGAACACCAGTGGACTTTGTTGCGGAAATGGGAGAAAGTCTGGCTCCTTTACCGCAGCATATTATAGCTTGAAATTCCATTCTGCCCTTCTTCCACTTGTGGTTATATGTCTGGTTTTTCTGAAGCCCTCTTGATTACTACAGAAAAAAATGAGGGAGCCCAAAAGTGATATTGAGTGGTGCACACAGGAGCGCGATCACCTATATCTTAAACGTCGTAAGGCACTTGCCACTCTGATCAGACCTCGTACACAACCCCATCCAATGAGTGAAGAACAGGACCCTTTGTTGGCCGCTTTAAACGAGAACGACGCTCGGGGAGATGCTGAAACACAGCAAGCTCCCGTAGACGAAGAAAGAGAGAGAGCTCTGATACAATTCAAGAATAAGCTTCTAGAGCATCGTGATTGGGAGTCCAAGCTTAGAGAAATGAGGTTAGGTATACGAGGACTGGAGAAGGATTTCCAGAAAACAGAGGACGATATTAAGGCCTTGCAAAGTGTGGGCCAACTGATTGGAGAGGTCTTAAAGCAGTTGACGGAGGAAAAATTCATTGTTAAAACTTCAGCAGGCCCCAGGTACATTGTTGGCTGTAGAAGCACAATAAACAGAGAGAGTTTGAAACAAGGTGTGCGTGTTGCATTGGATATGACTACATTGACCATCATGCGTATATTACCAAGAGAAGTTGATCCTCTGGTGTATAACATGACCACATTCGAACCTGGGGAAATCTCCTTTGGAGGTGTCGGTGGATTATCTGAACAAATTAGAGAACTACGTGAGGTTATAGAGTTGCCCTTAAAGAACCCAGAATTATTCCTCAGAGTGGGTATTAAACCTCCTAAGGGAGTGTTATTGTACGGACCTCCTGGTACAGGTAAGACCCTTTTGGCCAAGGCTGTAGCAGCTACCATTGGTGCTAATTTCATTTTCTCCCCGGCCTCCGCTATCGTCGATAAATACATAGGTGAATCTGCCAGGTTAATTAGAGAAATGTTCAGTTATGCCAAGGAACATGAGCCATGTATCATTTTCATGGATGAAGTTGACGCCATTGGTGGAAGGAGGTTTTCTGAAGGTACCTCTGCTGATAGAGAAATTCAACGTACTCTGATGGAATTGCTCAACCAGATGGATGGTTTCGATTATTTAGGGCAAACCAAAGTCATCATGGCAACAAACAGACCTGACACACTAGACCCAGCTCTTTTACGTGCCGGAAGATTGGATAGAAAGATAGAAATTCCTTTGCCCAACGAAAGTGGTAGGTTAGAGGTTTTCAAGATTCACACAGCAAACGTGAAAAAACACGGAGAGTTTGACTTCGAAGCTGTAGTGAAGATGTCGGACGGTTTCAACGGTGCTGATATTCGTAATGTCGTTACTGAGGCAGGTTTCTTTGCTATCCGAGAAGATCGTGACTACATCCAACAGAATGATCTATTAAAGGCTGTTAGAAAAGTAGTAGAGACCAAGAAGCTGGAAGGTAAGCTTGAGTACGAGAAGCTCTAATATAAAGTATGAAAAAAAACATGAAACCTGTACTGTTCATTGTCTACATAGATGAGAATACATGGATCCAAAGATTAGATTTCTTTTTGTCTATCTACAAGATTTACCTATCCTAACTTCTTAGCGTTTCTTTTTATCACCAGAAACCTTGTTGATGTACTGCCACATGTAAGGATCCTTTATCTTATTCAGATGCTCAGCGACTCTGGTACCGATGAAGTCAGCTACCTCTGGAGACATCTCAGTAATCTGTTTGGTTCTTATTTCTGCTCTTTCACGGAAAAAGGCCTTCTTCGTCTCGGAGTAAGGCATGGCTGGCGCTTTGAGAAGATCAATCTCTTTCTTGGTGAGGAGTTGTTGTTTTCTTTCAAATCTTGATTTACGTTTAGCTAATGGATCTCTGAGGTTTAGGTCACTTGGGAGGTCAGATTCGAAAATGGACACAGGGTCGTATGTCCTCTCCAGGGCAACAGGCTCCTCTGTGCAGAACTTGTCATCCTCTGGTTTTTCTGGTCTAGGCCATGGTATAATGTATTCCTCTTTATTCTTAATGCATCTATATGGCATCATCTTCTTGTAGTCTTCATCCCAGTATTTTCCTCTGAAAACAACGTCGTTGGCGGCGATCTGTCTGCTCTCGCCGGAAGATTCATCCTTCACCGTTCCTACGAGCTTGAAATAATCTGAGGTGACTACTTTGGGATATTCGACGACATGCGAAGACTCACTTTGAAGCCAGTAGTTTGAAGGAATCACAACCTCCTTGGTTGGTCCGTCCTCCAGCATGAAACCGTTGGTCTCCTTCTGTGTCCTTATAATTGAGGTCACGGTTCCCTTGAGAGCGCCTTTCATAATCATCACCTTGTCGCCAACGGTGTACTTCCAATCTTCCAATGACTTGAATTGTTTCTCTTCTGGAACAGCAGGGAGATCATTTCTCACTGCTGGGATTTGGCCTTTCCTGTTTATGTTGTCAAAATGGGCCTTGACAAGAGGATGCAGCCTCTGCATGTTGGCGCCATACCGCTTGCTCTCTTTCAAAAGTCTAGACATGGCTGTTTAGAGATTGAAATCAGAAGGACGATGTTTCCCAATGAACTACAAGGTTGAGTGAAGCACCCACGAAAAATTTTGGGTGACCTGATTATTGCCTAATTTGGATATAGTTATACATTATTAATTCTCTGTGCAAATATTTATGAATTCCTCTTCATTGACTGGAATGTGTTAGTAGTTAGCCCTAATAAAAGGAGATGATCTTTGAAAAGAGATACTTACTTTCTCCGTCTTCGTCCAGGTCAAATTCGTCAATCATGGCTCGTAGTTCTTCATCTGTCAAATTTTCGCCCAATTCTTTGGCAACTCTTCGTAGATTTTTCAAGCTAGAGCTGTTAGTATTCTGGTGTCGTGTTAAACAGGAAAAGTCCATTGCAAGCTCAAAGTGCTTCGCTGAATTTCAATGATTTTTGATTTCAGAATGCTTCCTTTCAACTTCTCTGCCAGGTCTCCCGAACGTGATACTTACCTTATTTTCCCAGTTCCGTCGTCGTCAAATAGCCTGAACGCACGGCGGATCTCATCCAGTGGATCTCTCTTTGATATCTTGTCTCCGACCACACCAAAAAAGTCGTCATAGCTGATCAATTTCTTATTATCCGTGTCATACGTGTGAATGATCTCCAGTACTTCACGTTTGGGAAGATCAAATCCCAGTGCTTTCAATGCCACCTTTAACTCATGGTAGTCCAGATATCCATCGTTGTTCATGTCAAACAGGCTAAACTATGCTGGTGTTAGTACATAAATTCTTAGAGAATAATCTGATTTTTCAAGAAAAACTTACAGCCTCTCTGATCTCTTGCTTTTGCTCGTTGAGAAGCTCAAACTTTATGGGGCGGTTGCCTCTTGATGTGTTCATCTTGAGCGTTGTCCAGCGTTACGTGGTGGGAAGCCTTCTGAATTGCCAGACGCGTTCTGATAGAAACGTCGCGCAACATCTACTAAGACAATCGCGATGTATTCACCCAGCTTCCCTCAGGCAAACAATGAAGGTAGGAGAAAGAACTCAGGTGAAAGGTGTCGACGGTGTCGTAAGGTTCAAAGGTCGGACTCAATTTGCTGATGGCGACTGGATTGGGGTGGAACTGGATAGGCCTGTTGGCAAAAACAATGGAGTAGTTCAAGGGGTCCAGTACTTTACTATAAGTAAGCCAGATGCTAGCAATGCCAATCTCTACGGTATATTTGTAAGAAGCACGATTTTGGAAGCTCCAGATAGCAACAGGCTGAAAGAGATTGTTGCGAAGCTTCAGGAAAAACTTCAAAAGTATAAAGCCACTCAATTGGGTCATTTGAAGGAACTCGACGACTTGAAAGAAAGGAACAGAAAATTGCAGGACGAATTGGAAGAAGTGCAGACTCGGTTAGAGATAGATTTTGTAGACAAAGAACTGCTGGAAGAAAAGAACCATGATCTCGTTTCTCAATTGGAGGAGCTGACCGATAAGTTTACCACTTTACAAACCGAATATGATCTACTTCAAGAGGAATTACAATTGCACAATGACCTCGAAGCTCCTCAAGTCGGAGGAGATCAAGAATTTGACCATGGCAGCCTGTTAAAAAAGGTCAAGAATCTAGAAACTGCGTTAATACGACTAAAAAAGATCTCCTCCTCCAACGAATCACAGTATATAGCAAAGATTGCCCAATTAGAGGAAAAACTGTCCACACTATCATCGATTGACTCAAAGTATGCAGATGCTCTGGCAGCTCTCAATGAGTCCCAAGCAAAGGTAAAGGATCTCAAAAATAATCTGGAAAGTTTAGAGGACTCAGAACAAACTGTTGAAAAACTTATAACACAAAATGTGGAATTGCAAGAGAAGGTAGCCACCTTACAAGAGTCAATTGCTGAACTAGAGCAGCTGGAAAAGCTGGATAAGGATCTAGAAGAAAACTATGTTCAAATGGAGAATGAATTGTTAACGGAGATTCATAATCTAAAGATTGAAAAGGATAAACTTGCTGCGAAACTCACTTTGATGGAAAAAGAAAATAAAGCGCTGGCCAAAGTCATTGAGACAAAAGATTTGACTGGCAAAGATACAAAGAACAGTAATGCTGTTTCTGAGAACACGGAAAAGGACTCACTTTTACACACTATTAGTGATTTGAAAGCTAAGCTTTACAAGTTACATGACGAATGTGTTGAGTATAAGCTGAACAGCATTTTTCAGGATTTGACGAGACAAGAGTTTGAGTCAAAGAACCAGGTAATCAAATCGTTTCTACCAACTGATAGCAGTTTTTCACTTGACACGTTGAATTTGGTGTATGTATTGCTAAAGTATGCCCGACTTTTCAGCATTCTAACAGAGGAGGAAATGTCTGCAGTTATTTTAGATCATGATATTGTGTTTAGCAAGTTCACTATTGCAAACTATTCGTTAATTAAGGATTTGGAGATGATGTTCAAGGCCGACAGTATATACTATAGTGTGGGCAGATCATCGTTACCAAGTACAACTTCAAAACAGATTTGTGATTCACTCTCCCAGCTCCTTGATTTACTTAAAAACGCCAAGATCAAAGAGTTGCAAGAGGTTTTATTGGAAACCAAAGCTCTATGGGAACCATTCTCCATTGTCAAAAAGAAGAGAGAAGATGAAGATGAAAGTGAGCTGGTTACTCATCTTCGAACGACTTATAAACTTTCACAAGTTTATTTGACGGATGTTCAAAGGGCGAGGAATCTAATACTCCAAATAAAGTCAGTGAGTTCTAATGCTAAGCTATCCAAGATTACACAATTTAATCTCTATACATCCTTGCAAATCCTTGACTCCATAGCAAGCAGCATTCTCGGCCTTTTTGATCTATTCCTTCCTGTCCATTTTCCTTCTCAGGTGAAAACACTAGCTGAAGAAAGTGTCTTGGATCGAACTATTATTAACATCCTGCAAACGTTTGTACATGAGGTTGCTAATTTGGAACTAAAGGAGGCTAGCGGTCTGGACGAACGAATAGATTCTTTCCTTCAGTCATTGAACGTGGATAAATTGAGAACAATTGAAAAATTTGTGCAAAGCTGGAAACCAATTGATTTAGGAATTGATTTAGACTTGGCTTGGTTAGAGCAGGCAAAGCTTGTACGAGAATCGTGGAGTCAATTATCTGGAATTTCAGAATTGAGAGAATCGTTGGCCCACCTTTCTTCAGAGATGGAAAGCAAAGACCAAGCGATAGAGCATCTTGAATTAAAGGTGGCATTGTCAGAACGAAAGTTCAAACTGCTTGCTAAGCAACACGAAGAAGAGATGGAAGCGATGAAGTCAAGCCATGAATTAGAACTGCAATCTGAAAAACTGAACAGCGATTCTAATTATCTTGACGCGGTTCCAGACAATTTTGACAAGAAAGAGTATATCAAGCAGATGGCCGAATTCAAGAACACGATTGCGAACATGAGGAATGTATTTTCTACAGAGGAAGTCCTGTTTTGTCCCGATATCAAGGTTCCAGACTGCAAGATTCCGACCACATACATGGAGAATCTCAAGAGCATAGGGTCGCTTCGTAACGAACTTATGGCTAATAACTTTGGTGTATTGAGAATTGCAGAACATAAAGACTCGTTCGATTACAAGGTCCGGCTCTTGAAGGAGGCATATGGAGAAATATTAGGAAGGTATACGTAAGATGATAGAAAGCATATAATAAACATAAAAAATATAGCCCAACGCGGGGCTTGAACCCGCAACCTTGTGATTAAGAGTCACACGCTCTACCGATTGAGCTAGCCAGGCTGTCAACGATTATCTTAGCTATTTTTATACTATGATGTGTATAGCTTGATAGTTGGGGTGTTTTGAAGGTGTCTATAGATTGAACTATTAACTAGACCAGCAAGAAAGTATTGTCAAACAGCAGCTTTTTTATACTCAGAGAAGCGAGGATTTGTAATTTACAAGTCAAGTTAGATTTAATATATTACTGGACTAATTCATAATGCTATTACCAATTGACTCTACAACTTTCATTCACATAACTATAATTAATAGATTAAAGTTCCCAAGATGATAGTTCACGGATATTACTCTCTTTGGCAACACATCAACTAAATGTAATTTGAAATAGTGTTGCGGTAGGGCAAACTCTTCCCTATGATTTGGCAGTAGTAATGTATAACCTGGCAAGGCTAGTGTTTCTATGGGGAGACTTTGAATACTCGTTAAGCGTACAGATCGTTATATGCATCCTGATGCACAAACGCATACACTGGCAGTAGCGACTCTCTAAAGCCCAACCCATAATTAACTTCTATATTCATGAATTAGGAGGGAGTTGGTGCTTGCAAGCCACGTTGTAGTTTTCTACGAGGATTACTGGAGTCTGGCTTCTTTTACTATCTTTTTCTACGTAATAAGTTACAATGGGAACCACTCGCAATAGAACATTATGCCACCAGACTCTTTTCAAAAAGGTCCTTCACTGATTTTGGTCCAATTGAGCTTAATATTCTGACAGGAAACGCCTTTCAGAGGTGTCATGCAAATGAATTTTCTGGTAAAGTTTATGTTCACTCGTCATACTAATCCTGAACGTATGTGTAAGCAGTTTATTAGATTTTTACCAATTTCATTCCTATTACGTTTCACTCTTGCATTTCAGTTTAACAGTTTGAAATACATAATCTTTCCTTCTCCGGTGGGTTGCTTGCATGTTATAATCTCATCGATTGACTGAGTTTGACCACCAAAGTGCCTTCATGGCAATTGTTACTGCAAACGTCAATCCGGTCTACTATACTACCGCAGATACCCATCTATATTCAAGGAAACCCTCAATGACATAGCCCAATCAATGGTACCACCCACAATAACTCCAGCAATAATCACTTGACAATGCACGTCGCACACGCTCGTTACCATGGAACTGCAACCATGAGCTTAGCTTGCCGTGGCGAACTTGGACTCACCCCAAGAGGCTTCAGTTTCCCTTTCGGTAATATACGCGACTCTATTTTTTTTTATTATTGTTGACGTTTATTGCAATAACAAACCACTGTTCCTTAACAGCACCCTTAGAGACGCTGCAAATCCCAAGCGACAGCCTCTTTCATACCCCCGAATTGCAACCACACGTCAAAGGGGCCCAAAGACTCATTGCAGCACAAAAATCCCCTGGTCCCCGACATCTTTGCCAACCACTGGAGATCCCCGTCAACCAAGGACAGAGAGCAAATTTAACGGTTAGGTCGTCCAACAGGTTATCTTTCATTCCGCTTAATCTTTCTGTATTCAACATCTGTTGTACCGCTTTTGGCAACTACTAAACACTCAAAAGAAATTCAACCATTGGACAATAATATATAGCATTCATGTCTATCAACCTGGAAGAAGCTCGTTCCTCCTTACGACCCACAAAGAACAAAAATAGCAGGGCGAAAAGCATTCAGGCTAAAACAAAAACCGGTACTTTGATACAACATTTCAACTCGGTGGACCCAACAGAAGTAGATAACCATAGTTTACCGACAGAAAGTATGTCTTCTCCCATTGTCAACGAATCCCCCAGGAAGAAGACTCTTAGTAGGAACTCGACGTCCACCAAAAAGGCAGACAAGAAGGAGAGGAGTCTGTTTTCCAGGATAAAGGAGGTCACCAGGAGCAGCAGTAAGACAAATCTCAAAGGAGAAGCGGTAAAGTCTAGTCTCTTTTCTTCACTGGGAAAAAGTAAAAACAATAACGAAGCAGCTGCGGCAGCTATACCGAAAGGGAATGGAGTTTTGAGTCCAGAAGAAGACAAAGACCGTAATGTTAACAGAGAATTGCTTTTCGAGTTTCCAAGGTGTCAAATGTTGCTGTATGAAGGTAATATCGACCAAAGGACTCCTAGCGAGGCAGCTGCTCAAAGAGGAAAGGTAGTTGGCCAAGGAAAACTCAACATCTACAAAATGCTTGGGGACGCACCGTATATGAAGTGTGGCCATGTTGTTTATCCTCTTCTACCTAAAATTAGAATTGTTAGGGTTGCTGTGAACCAATTTGTCTTTCCCATTCAAAATCCTGAGAGATACAGACAATTGGTCATCAACAGTGATGATACAAAATTGTTGGACAAGTTGGAACACACTTTTTCCCAGCTTTGCCAATATACCTCCTTTTATTTTCCTGTGCCCGTATATACTGACAGGTCTGATGATGACAATGAGGTGACAGAGATAATATACGATAATGAAGAAGATGCGAACTTACCTGAAGACACCAAGGACTTTAATATCATCAAGATTGCTTCATCAACACCGAAAAAACTGGAACGAGACCTTTCTATCAGTAGTGACATGGCCTGTTTAAATGAGCAAAAAGGTGAAACCCAAAAGAGACAAAAACCTAAAGTGGCCAAACTGAATGAAAAGAACTCAAACTCTACTCTTTCATCACTGGACGATGAATTGAATATGTTTGAAGAACAAGAGGGTCCTGCTTTGACGAACATTGATGTTCCTCAACAGGTAGGTGAAACTGCAACTTATGTTTCTGCAGCTTCAACATTGAAAAAGAGTACATCGTTTGAGAATAAATCAATTGCCACTGCCCAGCCAACGAACGAACCTGACGAACCTTCAAGAATTCAAGAGCAAGATTCCACCACAATGGACGAATCCGTTGATACGACAGCTGGTTTTGAGTCTACGATTCTCTCCTTTGAGTCATTGAACGGAGAAAAATTCTCCTCTGCTTTGAGGGATTATCTGAGCTTGCAAAGAAGTGCCGACACGATCGTGTCGACTGGCAATTCTCCCGAGGCAGCTCCCAGACCCTGTGGATCATCACTCTCGCTGGACAAAACCTACGTTTACGACTTACTGAGAGGCAACCGTACCAAGGAAATTTTAGACCTTCAACTTAACAGCCATCCGTCCATCATTGGCAAGATTTGGCACTAGACCATAATCCTCTAGCTAACTGTATTACTACTACTGTATTTTAACTTGAGTATACCCAATTACATAATCATACTGTAATCCCCCCAGTCATCTACAACGAATCAGGGTAAAGTGTACCAACCAAAAAATTCGAAGAGCTCCTCGGATTCCTCGTCTTCCATCAACAATTTTTCATAGTAATTCCAAGGTTCTACCAAGTTAAATCGATTCCAAATACAACAAATCATGTCAACTCCTAACCCAAGTCCTCTTGGAACCGATATATCCAAACTGGCCATCCCCACATTGCCAGGAAACTTCCCTCCAGAGACACAGAAGTCTGGATTTTGGTCATCCAACCCTATTTTCTACTACTTGAACAACGTTTACTCCTCAGTTTCAGAGCACCGTCAATCTCTGAACTTGGTCAACCCAGGTGTCTTCGAGAACCTCACAAAGGAAGTTAGCCGTGATGTTTTCCTAAGCCAGTACTTCTTTACAGGACTGAGAGCAGACCTCAACAAGGCCTTCATTATGAACCCAGTGTTCCAAATCTCCCATGCCCTGTCTATTGGATCCGAACAAATCCCACCATATGCATTCAGTGCTTTGTACGCCAACGACAACTTGTTCTTGCAAGGTAACCTGGACAACAACTTCTCCTTGTCGGGTAGATTACATTACGGATGGGATAAGCACAACATCACCAAAGCAACTTTGCAGATTGTCAAGGACCAGCCTACCATGGTTCAACTGGAGCAAGACTACCAGGGTAACGACTTTTCCCTCAACTTCAAGGCTCTGAACCCTTCCATTTTGGATGGACGCTTCACAGGTGTTGCTGTTGGATCCCTCTTGCAAGCTTTGACTCCTAAGTTGGCCGTTGGTCTGGAATCTGTCTACTCTGTTCAACATCCTTCTTACCCAGCTGAGGCCGCTGTCTCTTACGTTGCCCGTTATAACAATACCAATTGGATCGCCACCGCTCAGTTGCAAGCCCAGGGCTCTCTGAGCACCTCTTTCTGGAGAAAGGTTAGTGACAACGTCGAGGCCGGTATCGAGACCAACTTGCAAGCTACTATGAAACCACTGACCGATCCAATCATGGGCGCTCCTGTAGGATTCCAGCCAGTTATTGAGGGAACCACCACTCTAGGTGCTAAGTACGAGTTCAGACAATCTGTTTTCAGAGGCCAGATCGACTCCCAAGGAAAGGTCGCATGCTTCTTGGAGAAGAGAATCCTCCCCACCGTTTCCATTCTGTTCAGTGGTGAGCTGAACCACTTCGACAACACCTCTAAATTGGGTCTTGGTTTGCAATTGGAGAGCGCTGGCTCAGAAGAATTGATGAAGATGCAACAAGGTTTGATCGACCAGAACGGAAATCCTATTCCTGGAGCTCCTCAGACTTTATAAATGTATATATTTAATGCCGCCTTTTCTACTTAACGATGTGGTCCCGCTTCATCACCATCTCTTTGAAATCTAGCAGTTCTTTTCTTTTCCTTGTTATCTTTGTGTCCAGTTCTTTCAGCTTATTGATCCTGCTTTCACTGCTCTCCGAGAGGCCCTCAACGTTTTCCAGTAAACCTCGTATTTTGGAAATCTGAGCCCTTATCCGACCAGCAGCATTATCAAAGTCTTTGGGTTCAATCTTTCCCAGTTTCAGCTCTTCTATCAGGTCTAATAGCAGTGGAAGGAGCTCCACCTCCCGGATTTCTGTCAGTGCTATGTGCTCCCTCTCCAGTTGGTCGACTCGTAGTCGAGTTTCTTCGTCAATGTCTATAGCTTCATGTTCGTTCTCAGAGTTTCTGGCTGGTGCTTCCACAGAGGAGAGATCCTTCTCTATTTCGTACGGAGTGCCCAGTTTGCTGGGTACCTTCACCTGTGACGTAAACATGAATAAATGTCCAATGCCTGGTTCCAGATCTGTTCAACCGCTCTTCTCACGTCAAGCATCCAGGGCGGTATAAATTCGAGCGCAACGCATAGACATAGCAGTGCCAACCTGTCACCCAAGAACATCTTGCTTGCTCACCAAATACCCCCCTTTCATTCTTATCCAACACAGAGGCAATGTCCTTGGAGAACCCAAACCTTCTGCCCTACTTCAATCCGAAGACAGAGAGGCGAGTGGCCTTTATCACCGGCGCCAACAGTGGTATTGGTCAAATGACCGCGTTGCATCTCTATATGCATGGTTATACCGTTTACATGGCTGGACGAAGCAAGTCCAGGGTTGATCAGGCGATAAAGTTCGTTGAAAAGGAGGCAAGGCACAGAAGGTGGCTCCCTGACCAGACTTTCGGCGGGTTGAAATACATTTACATTGATTTGATGAACCTCAAAAGTGTTGAAAATGCTGTCATAGAGTTCAAGAGACAAGAGAAGGTGTTACATCTTTTAATTAATAACGCAGGGGTAATGGCGCTCCCCTTTTATTTGTCCGGAGACAAATTTGAAGTGCAGATGCAAACAGATTACGTGGCTCCGTTCCTTCTTACCCAAAGGCTAGTACCCTTGATGGAAACTGTTTCTGACCCGAGAATCATTTATTTATCTTCAATTGGCCACAATTTCTGTTTTCTAAGGTTTTTTCCCGATTCACAGTTTGTTTATTGGCCAAATATAATATTTACATGGTTTAGATACGGCCTGGCTAAGACTGCTGGTATACTTTACATGAAGACGTTGGCCCTTCGACATCCAAACATACTTTGTCTTTCGGTCCATCCAGGGTTCGTTATGAGTACCAACTTGTTTAGCCATTTCACAAGACTACCTTTATTTGGCACTTTTTTCTGGTTAGCTTTCCAAGTGTTTGGCTGGATCTTTGGCGTCTCCATCGAGGATGGTAGCTATTCGACCGTGCGTTGCGCATTGTCATCTAAACTATCCCCGTCAACAGATAACGGGAAATACTTCACTACTTATGGCATAGAAACAGCATCCAGCAGGGTAGCGCAAGACCTGCAATATGGTAAAAGAATCTGGGATTGGACCCAACAAGAATTGCTTAAAAGAGGCTACAGAACCTAACTTCAGCTTTATAACAGATATATACTTAGCTACAAGTTTTTAATGATAATACCAGGTTCTCCTGGAACAGCACTGTCGATAACTTTTCCTGTAGCAGTAATCTCCACCTCTTCACCGTTCTCAATATCCTTACCAATCTTAGAACCTGGCTTGAACAAGATAACCTGGAATTGCTCCACTTTGACAACAGCAGGACTACGCTTCAGGTTAGCCAAGACACTCTTGATAGTTTCCTCTTCGTTGAAGGATGCTTCTCTATTGAAAACAACTTCAGGCGATTCTTTTTGCAGTCGTTGTTTCAAGATGGAGATGAATGGCATAGCACGTTTGATTTCCTTTGGTTCAATCTTTTCTCTCAAACTCTTGGTATCATCCAGAGTTTGCTGTTCAAAGGCCTCACGTACCAGCTCAATGAACTGACCTTGCCATTCAGGGAAAGTGGAAGCAACGTACAAGGTAACCTTGACAGGTTTAGATGTGTCCAATTCTTGTTTGCCCTTCTTCTTCTTTAAGCCTGCACCTTCAACCTCTCTGATAGAACGTTGCAGATCTTTAACATAATCCAATGCAGCTGTCACGGAGACATCGACTGGCTTTGAAGCTCTTGGGAAATCAGCAAATTGGACAGAGCCCTTCTTTTGCAAAACTTCACGGTAAATGTACTCAGCAAAATGTGGAGCCACCGGAGCAAGCATCAATACCTGAGTCTCGATGTAACGGAGAACCAAGTCCTTGTGCATGTTTCCGGCACCTACCGACTCTCTGTAATAATCACGAGCCGTCTGATAATCAAACAGACCGTATTTCAGGGCCGACTTGAAGTTGGTCAGAGAATATTGCTCGTATGTCTCCTCAATCAGTCTGTTCATTTCATTTTCAAAGGCTACGTCAAAAAATTTCTCAATTGGACCATCTCTTAGAGAATCAGCATTCTTGACAATTTCTTCAGCCCATTCCTTGAACGTGAAAAGACGCAGAATGGCAGCATTAGCATTGCTTTCGTCCAGGTTAGCATCCTCCGTGGTATCACCAGCATCAGCTAGGGCAATACGAGCAGCATCGGCACCGAACTTTTCGATAATTTGTGCTAATGTCATGAAGTTACCAGTGGACTTTGACATCTTGGCATTATTAAGCATTAAATGACCGTTAGCACGGATTCCTCTTGGCCAGAATCTCTTGGGGAACAGAGCAGTGTGAATATAGATACAGAAAGTCAAATGATTGGGGATTAAATCTTTACCCGAAATAGAAATATCCAGAGGGTAGAAGTATTCAAACTCTCTTCTCAACTTCTTCAGTTTCTCCTCAGGTATATCAGACTTTACCTCTTCGGTACGACAGAAGATGTAATCAAATACGTCATCAGTCATTTGATCGGCGGTGATTCCTAACGGGCCAACCTCCTTACCGTAATAGTCAGAGTGAAGTAAGTGGCAGATCGTGTAAAAAGAATGGTAAACAGTAGAATCAGACAATGACTCGACAAGGTACTTTGTGTCCCATGGAATTCGGGTACCCAAACCGTAGGTTCTTGACACAGCCCAGTTCTTCAACCAGTTCAGAACACCCTCAAAGGCGTGCTCAGTTTCTGGACTGAAGAGGTTCATATTGTCAACACACTCAAGAGCCAATGCCTTCCAGCTTTCTTCACCATAATCCAAGTACCATTGGTCTTCCAAGGAGACAACACATTCATCACCAGAACGAGACATAACGACTCCTTCAGGCTCATTGTAGACAAAAGCAGTGTTCTCTTCTAGCATTTGATCTCTGACCAAACGCTTAGCGTTCTCAACCTTTTCACCAGTGAAGTTACCGTAAATCATGACACCATTATAGAAACCTTCCTTGTAAGCCAATTCTTTAGCCTTGGCCAATTGAACAGCATCCTTTGGAGATTTAATTTTCAGGTCATTGACAAGATATTCAGCACATTTATCACCGTACTTCTCAGTTTTGATCAAAGCAATGAAATCCTCAACAACCCACTCTTTCTTGATACCATAGTACTCTGACTTGTGGGCCAAATCTCTAGTGTTGATGTAATCATCTGGAGAATCAGATGGAACACAAGTCACAACACCAGTACCTTTGTTTGGCAAGATGGTATCCATAGGCAAGACTCTCAATCCTGTCTTAGCAGCCAAAGGAGCAGAGATCTTGGAACCAATCAGAACAGAACCGTTAATTTGAACCACAGGCTTGTAGTATCCACGCTGAGGAGTCAAACCCTGGAAGGACATGTTCTTAAAGGCACGCTCAGTACATAAGTAAAATTGTCCAGGAGCAGCCTCAAAAATACCGTAGTCTATCTTTCTGGAGACAAAACAACATGTTTGACCGTACATGGTCTCTGGTCTAAGAGTAGCAGCCACCAAAAATACCTCGTTGGAGGTGAAATCAAAACTGTTCTGTTTCAAATATTCTTGAGCTTCAGGCGCAAATTCGGTGATTTTTATCTTTATACAGGTGTATTCTTGAGGAGTCACACCCTCACCAGATTGTCTATCGTGATCCATACAAGGTTGGCCGTCTTTCTCTGAGTAAATGGTGTATCTCTTACCAAACTTGATCTTTCCAGTTTCCCTCAGTTTGTTCATTTGCCATCTGACAAAAGCGTCATAGTAGGGGTTGAGATCTGTGGTGATCATGGAACGACGCCAGTCGACACGAGCACCAAATGAAATGACGTCGTTTTGACACAGAGGAGGAAAGTAAGTTAACCAATAGTATGGGTCAGCAAACTTTGGAATCTCCTTATCTGGAATACCTAGCTGTTGCAAGATCTCAAACTGGAGCTTACTTCTGCCCTGTTTAGCGACTACCTTGGACTTTTTAGCAGTGAACTTGGAAAGATCGTCTCTTTGCTTGACCTCTTTGGGTGCCGACTCTTCCTCCTCTTCGGCATCAGCTGAAAATCCGGAGAAGTCCTCACCAAATTGCTCAATTTCTCTGGCCAACTTATCGGCAGCGGCACTGATTGGCATACCAGTACAATGGAAACCAAGCGGGAAAAGAGACTTCTTACCCGTCATTCTTTCAAAACCATTGGCAAACTCAACCTTGGACAAAGTGAATCCATGTCCGGCGTGAAGGACACCGTTCATGTAAGGGTAGGCCATCGACGACATATGTTTGGGTCTTCTTCTGTGCAGTTCATCACTATCGATACCATATGGTTCTTCTTCAAAAGTAGGTGCGTCTACCTCAAACACCTTCTCATCTTGCCATATTTTCTGATATTTCTTTTCGATTGCAATCAAGGCATCTCTACGAGAGGTCTTTCGACAAGTTAGTCTTGTGATAAAAAAATTTTCAGATCGTGAATTTGAAATTATCGGTCATGAGCGACCGCTCACGTTCTGCTGGCAACTTACATTCTCGAGGACGATGGTCTTGGACTCTGGAGCACTCATACTCTGTAAATTAGGAATAACAAATACAGCTAGTTGTAGGTCCCCAGTGTATCCTGTTTCTAGTCTAGTCTTGTAGAGGAGATGGGCTCGCTAGACGGAAGTGAAAGGTGCGTCGATGGTCGAGAGGTGGACCAGATTATTACCCGAAACAGATATACTATGTATTTGATATACACTACACTAATTTGGTGACTTTCCTCTAGGTAAATGCATGGGGAGGAATTTGTCCCAGCTGATGAGAGCTCCTGAAGGCCTGGATAGCAGCATCGTAGTTCCAATGGCTTTGCTCGCACAACATCAGTGTAAACTCGGGATTGAGTTTGGTTTCCATTAATACTTTTTGGGCCAGCTCTTGTTGCTGAGGTGTAAGATTGGTATTAAGAAGCTGAGAGGTGGGTGGTGGCTGTGTGTTCGGTGCTTGAGGAGGAGCTGTTGGATGTGTAAGGGGGGTCGATGTCCTGGAAATTTCGGCGGAGCCGGCTGCTGAAGGAGTAGCTCCTGCAGCGACTTCCTGGTTCCTTTTGGTAACTACCCAAGCGTTGGTCGGAATATGGGGTCTTATCAACAGGAGATCGGAGGCTACTATCATCGATCCATTAGGACCTGGGACAATCACAAATGTGCGGTCAAATGAACGCTTGGATAATGAAGATCTTTGATTTTTATAGTGAGACCTTACACCGGATTGAACTGGTTGGACAGGTGCTGCCGTTTCCTCAAACTCTCCGTGTAGCACCACCATGATGCCGTTTAATTGTGGGAAGGACCAAGATTCTATGGCGAATTGGTCAATTTTTTCTAAGAGCTTGTGTGAAGTCATCGGAAGACAGTTGAATAGTCGCAATATTTGATCTTGACCAATTGCCAATCGGGACATTCTTGATTTTTCGTTGGAAATTCTTGTCAAATTACGAGAATTTGAGAGATAGTATGACCATGCATTGCTATTAGGAGCAGTTGAAGTGGAAGAGGAATCTGGGGAGGGATGCACAGTGTCGATTTGGAAAGAGAATTGAGACTCCGGAGCGTACAGCTGAAGTAGCTGATCTCTCGAAGAATCCCATAAGTTTAAGTAATTGGTTAAAAAGTTTGTTGCAACGCTTTGTGTGGTTTCATTTTCAAAAAACATGGATACGGTTGGAGCTGGAAACTTGAAGATAGTGGATACCTTACCCTCATCTCTGACATATTCACCGTCCAACATGATCAAACGTGGGAAATGTCTGATTACCTCGGATTTGTAGTTGCGGTCCATCGATTGAGTCGTAAGAGGATTATTCATTATCACCAGTTCCCTTAAACGGGTGAATTTGTGTCTACAATTCTCGAAGAAACGGACCTTCTGGATGTTATTATCCTGTAACGACAAGTTTTTGACATGCGGGAAAGTACTGCCCAGTATGGACAGATAGGTATTGGAATCGTTGATGTTGTTATTGGCCATGCTGATAGTATCAACCTGCAAGTTCTCCTGGGATGCTAGTTTCATTAAGGCGGGGAACATCTTGGAGGAAGTAGACGCTGACGAAAAAAGACCCTGTGAGATCAAAGTCGGATCATTGACCATATTTGTCAGATCCAGAAACCGGATCTCTGCATTATAACGACTCAACAAAAAGTTTTTCAGCAGTTGGATAGTACGGGCCGTATCCGGTGAGCCAGCGTTGACACCGTTACCACTGTTATTAGCTGTGATCTTGAGGGTCTGGCCGGCAAACTTGACACCGTTCCAGTTCGCCAGATCTGAGGCGTCTTTTTGCGTATTTACAGTGGCCTGTATTGCCCCGGTGTGGTCCACCGTGACAGTTTGGAGCTTTATCCTCGTCTTCCTGGCGATGAAAGAAACAAGGTCATCTTTGGACGCGTTGTTCCAGTTTCTGATCTCGACAGTGCTGGAGGGTTGCGATGCAAACGACTGCTGGTTCCCGTAGTTGTTACCTCCGTTGAACTGATTTCGTCCATAGCCTCCTCTTCCTCTGCCTCTGTAACTCATTAGTTAGGTGGAGAAAAAGACCGATGGGTGGGCTGGTTTTTTTTCTTTGGGCCCAAACGTCAGAATAATGATATTTCCAATTTTTCGCTAAGGGGGAGTTTTAAGAGTTTCTTTGGGGGCTTCCTCCCGCTGGCACACAATATTTATAACTTCAGACACGACCCTCCAGCAGAGGCGAGAAATCGCTAAGATCCCTGCTTTGAAAAATGAATACTACGAAAACTAGTAGACGTGTTAGTATCAGAAACGTAACGAAACGGGCCCATTGAAGATGGCACGAGTCGAGTATGATTATGATGAGTCCGCTGAGACGTGGCCATATTTTGTCATCACATTGCTGGCAGTCATTTTGATCCCAACCACTATATCGTACGTGAGCAAGATTTGGTCCCAAAACTCTTCAGGTGGGAGGGCACAAGCCAAAAAATCTGCATCCTCCTTCAGGCCCTCCAACCACGACCAGGTTTCTCAGTTGAAGGGAGCAAGGCACTCCACAGGCGGTGTCCTGTTTGGTGACAAGACGCTAGCGTTTTTGATCGTTGGATGGTCGCTGTTTCTGTATGTTGGATACATAATCCACACTACTGAACTGGAGGTTGATGCCAGCGTTTTTGACCCTTGGGAAATCCTCAATATCGATTCAAGTGCTACTGAGAAGCAGATCAAGTCCGTCTACAGAAAATTGTCGGTGAAGTTCCACCCTGACAAATTGGGTTCTTTGAATGACGAAGAGAAGGAAGAAGTGGAGTCCAAGTTCGTTTTGATCAACAAGGCTTATAAAGCGCTGACAGATGAAGTCACGAAGGAGAACTTTCTCAAGTACGGACATCCTGACGGTCCACAGAGTGTAACCCATGGTATTGCTTTGCCAAAGTTTTTGGTGGATGGTAAGCTGGCCTCCCCAGTGCTGGTCGTCATTTACATTTCCATGATCGCTGTTGCCTTGCCTCTGGTAGTTGCTAAATGGTGGGACAATGTCAGATCGCACACAAGACATGGCCTGCAAATCAAGACTGCTGCTGCTTTCTCATCCTATATCATTAACAGCAACCCAGCCAAGTTGATTACTGTCGAGACAATCATCGAACTTTTAAGTAAAGCAGAAGAGCTGAAGTTGGCCACCAGTTTGTCAGCCAAGGAAATAGAAGAACTGTTGCTGGCGCAACTGAACAGAGTGTATTTCGACCCCAAGAAGGAACTGCTGAAGCTGAAGGCTGTTTCTTTAGTTCCAAAGCTAATAAACGGTTTGGTTGATATTGCTGCCACGTTCAGAAACAGTGATTTGTGTGCCAAGGCCATTGACACCCAAAAATATTTGATCCAGGCTGTGAATCCCTCTGGATGTGCTGATATCGAACAGCTGCTGCAACTGCCATATGTCGAGAAGAAAGAACAGGTTAGCAAGAAGATTCCCGTGCACACACTGGGAAAGCTTACCACAATTTCTGATGGCGAGATTGCTGACCTGCTAGGTATTGAAAAGAAGCATGTATCTGAGGTCAGATCCGTTGCTTCGTCTATCCCCGTCATTAAAGTATTGAAGGCTGAATTCAAAATCCCTGGCGAGTCTGTTGTGACTCCACAATCGAACGCCCATATTGCTATTGAACTACTGATCAAGTCTCCAGCCCAAAAGGGACTGCCCAAAATAGATGACGAAAAACTGGAAGAGAAAGAGACATTTGAAACTCTTAGGGATCCATTTGCTGTTGTTCAGGCTCAACCAGTTCTTGCAGCTCTACCAGAGTCCCCCTACTTCCCGGTGACCGTCGAGAACTCTGAATACATCAATGGATGGGCGGTCTTGTTAACTGTTCAAAAAGACGGTAAACTGGCTGATTCTGTAGATTTGCTTACAAGAGGTAGCACTTCCAACTTGGAGCTTTCGCAAAAGGCATACGCTGACGGCGAAGAAGTGCAAGTGACTACCTACAAACTGAAACTCAACTCGCCAACACCCCCTACGCCAGGTCAATACCATTTCAGGCTGTCCTTCAAATCGCTGAGCTACTTGGGTTCTGATCTGGACATCCCTCTCGTAATGAATGTTCAAGAGCCACCAAAGATTGAAGACACTGGGGTCTACGACATCGAGGACCCAGAGGAGGATTCCATTGCCGGAGCTATGGCTACTTTGAGAGGAGAGAAGGTGAAGAGGGCTGATGATGACGACGACAGCGACAGTGATGACGAGGATCTGGAAGTAGAGAGTGATTTCACAGATATAAATACTGATACAGAAGACGAGGCTGAAGATGAGTAGTGATAGTGGCAGATTAAATATTGAAAAATCCGAGTTAGATTTCTATAAATAAAACCGTTTCTCCTGGACGCACTTCAAGTTTTTCTATTGACTCTGGAGAAGTTTTAGTGAATCCCCTTTCGACGAACCTGGACTCAAACTGCTGATTGTTGGTTTGCACTGCGACCTTTTGGAAGTTATTTTCCTTTGCATGAGAAATGGCAAAGTCGACGAGTTTTTCAAACACTCCATGATTCAAGTACTCTGGCAACACTGCTAGGACTTCGATGTAGACGGATGTGTCGTCAATGAATGCGGTTTTGATCAATCCCACGGCAATCTCGTCGTAGTACCCTAATTTACAGTTTTCTTTCACCTCTAGACAGTCTTGAACCCATGATCCTGTAAACTCAAAACCTGTGGTCGAAGTGTTTTTCGATCTTGAAAAGTTCAGTATTTTGTCAAACGTCCCAATATTGTTGACGGTTAAGTCGTCGACAGCCAAAACCGATCTCCCCATGTCGTGTTCTAACTTTGTAAGGTGTACGAGTTATCGTGGAAAGGATTATCATGTTGGATAGCGAATACCTGTAGACATCACCAAAAGTTGAGAGGGCCGTGACAGAACACACTGAGCTTACGAGCTTCAATGTTGCTACACAGAACTGATGCTACACAGTTTTAAAACTATTTAAATAACCTTGAAAGTCCCGACTCTCCTCGGCACAGCTGAACCCGTCACTCTTCCACCAGCACTCCCACTATAGGATACTTACTCTTGAAGGTGGACTCCCAGCCGTTCAAAGACTCCCATTCCGCAGGAGTCAGGTCAGCCAAGTCGTCAATCGGTTCGCCATACGTGCGGATGACGTCCATCTCAAATGAATTCTTCGCCAAACCTCTGGAGGCATCGTGCCCTGCAAAATTAGAGTACGGCCCACTGGGTCCATAAAACTGTCTTGATTTGGACACATCGTAGACGGTTCCCTTCACGGCAATGTAAATGTTCTCAGTGTCAAACCCATTGAACTTGTACAGCGACTTCGGAGTGAATTTTCCCTCCACAATTGGCTCATCTTCCTTCTCAGAGTTGTGTGTCTGTTGATCGTTGCCTAAGGGATCGTGCGTGCTCAGAGGGGCAAACAGAGTGTTCTTGATGAACAGTCCGGCTAAAACAATCACCAATACAGCAACCAGATAGTTCTCCATGGCCAGCTGGGGTGAGTAAGTGGTATGAATTCTGTCGCTCTTTCTGCTTTGCTGGTCGGGGTGTATGTAGAGTTAGTCGCAGATCTACTTTCGCTGCTAGGAAATAATCACCTCACATTGTCTCGTATACATGATTTCATCTACTTAAAAAGTCCTCACAAACGTTCGAAAGCGACTTCGCAATATCATCCAGCTGCTGCTGGGCGGACTCTGCGTCCTTGTTGTAAATAGCATCTCTCACTCCGGGGAAGGTGGTGTACAGATACTTCTTGGGGTCGTCTGGAACTATGTACTGTTGTCCGTAGATGAGATTCTTGAACCAAGGTCGGCGTGGAATACCGTAGTTGCTTCGCAGCTTCTTGTCAAATAGACTCTGTCTGCTGTTCCACGTCCATCTGTTGATTGCTAGAAGCGTTGACTCCAAGCCTCCACTTTGCCCGACATCCTTGCCCCATCCGGTGATCCATTCTGATAGCTGATCGCTCACATGACGAAGCTGTTGCAGTGATGAATCAAGACCTTGAAAGTTCAGCGTGCTGCCATCTCCTAGCACATCCTTGTAGTATCTGTTAACATCGTTTTTGATTTCTGCAAGTTCGTCAGCATAAGCCCCAAAGTCAAATGGAATTGAAGGCTCGTTAGTTAGATGAATAATGATTCTACCGATGATCTTCACTAAAGTCTGATGATACTGCATATCCGGGTCGATTTGCTTCTGCTTGAACCTCTCGAAAGAATCAAGACAGCTGCCTTTGGGGTATCCTTCTGGCGAACGGAACCCAATGTCCAACGATGGGATTGATTCGTACGATGTGAATGGAATATAATTTCTTTTCAGACCATGCAAAGGTGCTATCTTGGTCTCCAACTGGGAAAATGTCTGGTTTAAGATTGGATCCTCCACTTCAAATAGTGCACTCTCGATAACCGTTCTCAAAAGCGGGTGTGAGTTTATATCCAACTGATTACCAGTGATGGCGTCTGAAAGATCAATGTAAGCGTATCCCTGTCTACGAAGTTCTCGAGATCTTGCTTCTACCCATTCAGTTGAACCGGCCATGTTGTAATTTGTACCGTCGAATGATGCAAAATAGATGCTTCTTAAAGGTCTCCACTTCAAGCGTTGGGCCATCTCACCAAAGATCTTGATCAAACTAAGCAAGACCGATGTGCTAGTTCCAGACTCACAAGCCCCAAAACAGGATGAGTCTCGTTGTGCTCCAATGATAATAGCTTCTTCGTCTTGTTCCCTGCCCTGTATCTTGCCCAACACATTCCAAATAGATTTTTGTTCCTTCATTATTGGATGGTTTACAATGTGAACTTGAGACTTTTCACTTCCACCGGTAAACCCTGAAATCTCTTCACCCTTGATGTTTAACTTCCAGCTCTCGGGCACCTTTTCTCCCAGATTCTCCAATGACTTGAGCAGGGGAATCGCATCTTTCCAGGAAATTGGAATACTGACTATTCTTGATGTGCCTGGAGAGTCATCCCAGTTGTATCGACGATCAGACTTGGCAGTAGAAAAACCAGGCGACAGAATATCACCCGGAGCAAAATTGGAAAACCCAACATCTTCTCTTTCAATGGATGACATCTCGTATCCACTGGACAAAGCAGGATCACTTATAAAGATAACACCTTTACAGCCGAATACTTCTGCATATTGTATTTTTTGAAAAGCTGGCACAAATCCATTCCTGATTAGCAAAATGGAGTCTTTCAGTTCAATGTTTTTTTCTCTAAGATAGTTAAAGTCACGGGATAAGCCATAGTTGGCATACACCAAATTTCCTCTGTGTTCACCGTACTTTGAGTTATAATTAAAGGAGACGAGTTGCATATCATCGCCATCATCTCCGTTGATGATTTGCTCTTTCAGTTTAGCTGTGAATTTCTCCTCATTTTTCTCGTTATAGAGCTTTAACGATACTTCGTCAGGATAGTTTATGAAGGGTCTAACCTCAAAAAAGTCCTTGAGATCTAGCCCACTGCTGTCGATGAACTTATCAACGTATCTCGCCAACGACAGTCCTCCGGCAGTTCCCGCTGCATGGGGCATTGATGAAATATACTCCAATTGTTCTTCTAGTTCAGCGCCACTAATCCGCTCGTCCAAAAAGGTGAACAGAGCATCGTTGCTTCGGTACTCACCCATGTACGAGCCGTATGCGTTGTCGTATAACCCAGTGACGGTGATGACATACAGAAGCACGGCCACTAAAAAGACGAAGAGTAGTCTCTTGACGATCAAAGGATTCCCCAATTTGGCCAAGTACGAATCGAACTTCATGCTTGCCATCGTATAGTACTCATAGACTGGGTCCAGCACACGGGTTATGGGAACAACCAGCTTGGAGTTAAATTGGTCTGCCATGTCCCGGGTCACCTCTCTGAGACTGCGTCGTTCTTGTTCGGGCACAGGCTCTTCGATTTCGAAGCGCTCTATGTCACCGTATTCAGGAGGCAGTCTCGGCGGATCTTCTCCTGCCAGTTGTTGATACGACATTGCTGGCTATAGCGTGGTTGAAAGTTAGGCCAGAGAGGGAATGCGTTTACGAGAACTGTGGCCCCAGGTAACTTGGGCGCGCTTCCCCCCCTCTGGGACTCTGGGCGGATCCTCTGTTATTTAAGTGATGATTGAACCGACCCTCGTAAAACGACCACAAGAACCCGTATCCAAAGACCACTAAAATAAGGCACACAGGGGCGCACCATTAGCATTGCTAGCATAATGAATATTGCAATGGTCTCAGATTTTTTTTATCCGCAGCCCGGTGGAGTTGAACTTCATATCTACCACTTATCTCAGAAGTTGATAGATCGAGGCCACTCGGTGGTGGTGATCACCCACAGTTATGGTGGCAGGGTTGGAGTAAGGATTCTCACAAACGGGCTCAAGGTGTATTACATACCCTTCGCAGTGGCAATGATGGAGTGTACGCTGCCTGCGCTGTTCTCTGCGTTCCCCATACTGAGGAACATATTCATCAGAGAGAACATTGAGATTGTACACGGCCATGGATCCCTCAGTTTCCTCAGTCTGGAGGCCATCATGCATGCCAAAACAATGGGCCTTAAGACCATATTTACAGATCACTCGCTCTTTGGCTTTATTGACGTTTCTAGTAATGTAGGAAATTTGCTTTTAACGTTTACGTCGACTGAAATTGGCCATGTCATATGCGTTTCTCACACTTGCAAAGAGAACACAGTCCTGAGAACCTCACTGAATCCTGATAAAGTCTCAGTGATACCGAATGCCGTAGTAGCTGATGACTTCACACCCGAACCCGAGTCGAGGGATGAAAATACGATAACAGTAGTAATAATATCCAGGCTTTTCCCCAACAAAGGTGCTGATCTTCTAACGGCGATCATTCCAAGGATCTGTGCGTACCATGAGAAGATTAGATTTCTCATAGCGGGTGACGGCCCCAAGTTCATCGATTTTGAGCAAATGGTCGAGAAGTTTCAATTGCAAGACAAAGTTCAACTAATCGGAAGTGTCAAACACGAAGAAGTAAGAAATGTTATGGTCAAAGGCCATATATATCTACATGCTTCTCTTACAGAGGCCTTTGGCACAGTCCTGGTAGAAGCAGCATCTTGTGGGTTGTTTGTTGTCACCACCAGCGTTGGGGGAATCCCAGAAGTATTGCCTAGCCATATGACTGCCTACGCTCAGCCAGAAGAAGAGTCAATCGTGGAGGCTCTGAAGTTGACAATCGACAAACTCTCTGCAGGAGAAATCCACACTACGGGATTCCACCACCAAGTTAAAGAAATGTATGATTGGAGAGATGTTGCCAAAAGGACCGAGCTAGTCTACATGAACGTGAAAAGTACTACAAAGACTACCGATACCATGGAAAGGATTAGAAAATTCTACCCACATGGCTTTTGGGCTGGTAAATTATTCGTTCTATGTTTGGTCGTCGATATTTTTATTCTAGCTGTACTTGACTTTTGGTATCCCAGAGATAAGATAGACCGAGTAATCAAATGGCCCAATAAACATAGGCAACGCAAAATCCAGTCATGACTACCTTCAATATGTACATTACAAATCTTTCCAAATTAATTTATCCACACATTCTCTCCTGTTTTTACTTTCCTTGACAAATCCCAATAGATTTAACTCGAGAAGACCCTGCAAAAACCATGACAGGGAGATTTGATCCCACTCAGATTCATCAACGGACTTCAGCTCAAGGGCTTCTAATATCGCATCTTTTTCCAATCTCTGCTTGAAAGCAGAGTAAAAATCGTAGATGTTTATCTGCGACGAGGCCTCCCTGTACAAACCGTACAATTCACTGATCACAGGTCGAATGTTCATCTTTTCGGAGGTGTAATAGCTGTTCTGTAGATGCATTCTTGGATCTAGTAGGACGCTCTGAACGTTATCCCGGATGTTTGGAGTAAAGACACTGGAAAGAAATTTTTCATCACAGTCAACTGTGCATATTTCAAAGAACAGCAAGCTGTCTTCTCTCAACGGAGTCAAGACAGATTCCACAGTATGAAGCACTTGGCTCACAATGTGTTGATTCAGGAGACCCAATTCAATTTTGGCATCCTTGGAGAGACCTTTCAGGGTATCTAATTCTGGTTGGAAGTATACTCCATCAGGAGTGAACTTCTCCAAAATGCTAGTAGGCGCTCCCTGGAAAGTCTCCATGAACTTGGAAAACAACTCATTGGAAGCTAAATCACTGATCTCCGCTACAAAGTCGAAAACTTTGAGCGGAGTGGATGTTTCAATACTTGAAAGCATAGATTTTACAAACTTGGATTTTAAAAAGTTTGGGTCTGTTAGCATATCATAGTACAGCTCGAACTTTGACTTCATGTGAGGGCCGTAATCCATGAATTTCAGTTGCAGAATAATCAGGAAGTTCAGACATTGATATAGTTCATGCTGCCATTGCGAGAACTTCTCCAAAGATTGAGGAACCAGAGATAGCAGTTCGTCGTCATTATTCAGCAACTGATGAACAATTTTTTTTCGTTCAGTCTCGGGAATTGAACTATCCCTCATGGTACTTTCAATAAACTGCTTGAAAGAGGGTAGCAGTCGTAAGATACGGGCATAGTCAAAATTGCGTCTGAGGTTTTTGACCGACTTTTTTTCCCAGAATATCGTCAAGGGCTGTTGGAAAAAATGCAACATGTAACCATATTTTAGAATTGATATTGTAGAGTTGATACTTTGATTCGATTTGATATTTCTTCGATGAATAGTTCGTAGGATATTGGGCCCAAAATTCAAACTTCTTCCCCCAAGAGAACCTGTCACTTTCCCGGAGACGTTCTCAAAAAGCAGTTTATTTAGGATTTGATCCACCACCAAACTGGAATTATCCAACTCGTACTTGAATCCCTCAATTATACCCAAGACCTGTCTGGGTAGTTTCTCTTGAAAGATGGTTATGGAAGTGGTGATACCCAAAATCACTCTAATTTTTATCTTTTCTGTGTATCGGCTTAGCAGAGTAAGCAACTTTATCAGAGTCCCTACGTTAAATAAATCTGCCTGCGAAATATTGAGTAGTAGAAATTTTCTGGAATCCCAGTTGGATGCTAAGATGTTGAGATCAGTCTTATTGTAAATGCCATCACCACCGCCTTCGTCATCAGAGTCCATATCTCCGCCATCATCAAGCTCCATTGAATAATCAGAGTTGAGGACAATTTTTGCTAGACATGTTTTTAGATTGTCGTTTCCGTACAAATTCACCAGCTGGAAGTTTTTATCAGACTCAAGGTAGCTGTTCAGTCTGCGAATGGAATCGTCCGAGATGTTGGGCAGAAAGAATGTGGGAATCTTTGCTGTGTCAATCACACTCATTATTTGATTTTTCAACGATTGAAATGTCCCACCGTTTATCACCTTCAGCACGTTTTCAATTCTGTCTCTTTGAATACTCCATTGCTTTAAAAACAATTGGTACCTCAGATTCACGTTCTCTAGGGGCTCCTTTCCGTTCAAAAGCCGTTGAAATGGGATCGGCAATGGAATCAGATCTTCGTCAATAGTTTCTGTTGGCGGGATGTCTATGCCCTCTCGCTGTGATTCAAGGTCAGCTGCATCCTCTAGATCTTCAGCGAGACTTTCCGGTTGCAAAACGTAAACCGTCTAACGTGTTAGTAGAAGCCTAGGCTCTCAAAACAATAACACCTACCTTCTGACTGCTCAATGGTATCGACGCCATAGCTCAATACTGGCTGATATCAATTTCTCTGAAGAAGCGAATTTGTAGATCTGATATACTTACATAAGCAAGACTACTGATATTCTATTGGGATATATATAGGATATTCTTTTACAATGTCGTACGCTTGGGAGCTTTATTAGACTCCGCAATGCGATCATCTTCATGGAGGCCAGCCTCTAGAGACCCATCCTCAAACATCAATTCCGCATCCGAGTCTAAAGTGAATTGACTGGGAGAGTCTCGATCCTCTTCGGTGTCAAAGTCGTCATCGGCCGGAATGAGGTCGAACTCGTATTCGTCTCTTCTGTTTCTTCTCTGCCTCCTTTCTAACTTAGTTCTGTTTGTGTATAAAAATATGATGCAGATCAGAAATCCAAGCCCAAGAAGAAACGCAAAATATTCCTTGATATGAGAAGAGTTGGAATGCTTGTAAGACCCCTCTTCATTTTCATAATCATCATCATCTGTTCCTGTCTCTTGTGAATTCGTTTCGGTGGCCAAAGTCTCCGAAACAAAGGAGAAACCAGCATCTTGTGTAGTTGATGGCTCCTCAACCAAGGAAGATGATGATGGAGCGTTGACCAATAATTCGTCGTATTTCTTAGTTAAAGAATACTTTTCAGCCTTTTCAGGGTCTTGACTTTCTCCAAAAAACTTTATTTGCCAGGAGTTAAAAGTAACATTATTTCCCTCTTTGTTGGTGACCTTCAAAGTCCATTCTCCTAATCCATCTTCACCCCAGTGAGCAACGGACATGAACGTCCAGTTAGGAAATCCATTTTTATCTCTGTCCATTCTTCTGTAGGGAGCTAGTTCACTAATGACACCAGAAGGAGATATTAGTTCAATAAGAACCCTACCTCTTGCTTCTGCCTCAATATCTACAGTGACCGTAACGTGTTCGATTCTCTCAAAGTTCATTAAATCTTTGGCTTCCTGGGTTAGTTCATACTTGGATGTCAAGACGCCATCGGCCTCGGCAGTTTTCGTGTTTGAGTGGACTAAAGTTCCATATACCCAACTTTGGGGTTTCAGATATGGAAAGTCGGGAGATTTTGCCAACTCAACCAACGCATATGCGTCGATCTTGCCGTACCCATACTTGTGTGAATACATCTTGCCAATTGCTGTCTTTTGCCAGCCAGGCTCATGTTCGTTGACAGGAACTGCGGTTAATACCGTCAGCCACTGAATGTCTCGCCAAGTCAAATTAGGATTGGCCTGGTAAACTAAAGAATAGAGACCTGCCGCTAGAGGAGCAGCGGCTGATGTTCCTCCATGGGTATCAGAACATTGGTCGTTGATGTCAGTTGTATGGATGTGCTCGCCAGACCCAGAACTGTATGTGACGGTCATAACAGCAGAGCAGGCCTCCGCGTATGATGGATGAAGCCCTTTGATATCTATTGCTCCAACAGTAATAGAGTAGATGCTATTAGTGTAGCCGTCGAAGTTACAGTTGTCACCAGAGACCGCACCATTCCCACTTGCAAACACATACAGAGCACCTTTACCCTTCCTCCCATCTTGAACACCTTTGAGCATAGCTTCTTTGACTAGCATGCTAGGGCCTTGCATTGTCATGCCGTTATCTGCAGGCCCCCAAGAACATGAATAAATGTCGTTGACGTCAAGACCATATATCAACGAGTGAGCCTCTTCCTCTGGAGTTATTTTGTCACTGAGAATTCTGATGCCGGACACCTTGGAGTCGTAAGCAACACCAACACCACAATAGTTATTTCCTTTTACAGCTGCAATCTCCGCTGCACATCTAGTGCCATGATGGTCGTCTTTGAGCCTTGGTTGTGGCAGGTTCGTGTCCGCGTTGAAATCCCAAGACCCCTTCTCGCAGAAGGAATCTTTCAAATCTTTACTATACATGTCTAACCCGTCATCAACAATGGCAGTCACGACTCCGCGTCCAGTAATACCATCGTACCAAACTTGGGACACGTTTACATCGTGACCCGGGTAGCGAGGGTTGAACAGATGCCACTGTTTGGCAAAGAGAGGGTCATCAATATTGAAATCAGCCGCTACCTGTTCTCTGAGCTCCTCTGACTTGTCCACTACAACAGGAGCTCGTTTATGCAAATACTGGGAGCGTCGCAGAAGGTGGACCTCGTCAATATCGTAGGAATTCAACTCTGAATGAAGATTGGCATTGTCTCGCGTCAAAAGAGACTTGGCTTTGAACTGCTCCAGCTGAAACTCCTGATCTTTACTGTGAGAGAAAACGTGGTAGCCATCCAGACCATCAATTGGTCTTTCGTACTTGAATTTATCTTGGAAGGAATCAAGAAAGGTTGGAAGCCAGGATTTGTCCAGCTTCAGCGCAAAGAGTTCCCGTTCCACTTCCTCCAAGGCCTCCGTGGACTTGAGGCCAAGCAGAATCCAGCATGCTAATCGAAGTGCTGGCAAATACATCCGTGGGACCAGTTTAGTTTCAAATGAATTAATGCAAATCAACGGGATGAGCCATTCGAGAGAAAGGTGTTGTGATTATATAATCATGGAATAATTTTCAGAGGGGTGGAAGCACATGTGGGTTAGGGCGATGTTGGTTGAGAATTGTAGTTGGGGGAAACATTGGAAGTATGGTGGTAGTGGGATGTGATATCTTGTAATATCTTAAAAGAACCGCCTACACACTTTATGTATCCCCAGAAGCGGCGTGTTCACTGGATTAGCACAATCAGCACATTACATAATCCATTTCCATCCACATATTAGCGACTGATTTGTAATCTTAGTCACTTGCCAAACAAAAAAAAAAACCCCTTCTGATAAGACATCATCAATACATTTCTGTGTGCTTCATCCAAGTGTTAGTTTCTTATTCTTGTAATGAGTGCTATTTTACGAGCAGATGATTTGAATGACTTCATAACGCCTGGTGTCGCCTGCATAAAGCCTGTTGAAAGCGCCAGGACAGGAAGTGGGGAAGAACTGGAAATCCAGATAGACTCTGAAGGAAATGCGCTGGAGGTGACAAAAGAGGGCCACGAGAGGAAGCTGGACAAGGCACAGATATCACTAAGTGACTGTCTAGCTTGCTCTGGCTGTATCACGTCAGCAGAGGAGGTGCTGATAGCTCAGCACTCTCATAAGGAACTACTTAATGCCCTGGAAAGTGATGGCAAAAACAAGGTCTTTGTGGCAAGCATCTCTCACCAGACTCGGGCATCCCTTGCTTCTGCCTTTGATGTGCGGATAGATGCTATGGATAAAGTATTGGTCTATTTATTCAAGAATATCATGAAGTTTCGATACGTCATAGGAACAGAGACAGGTAGGCGACTCTCACATATATTTACAACATTAGACTTACAGAACAGGTCAGATCGGTCAGAGAAGCCAATAATCAACAGCACTTGTCCTGGGTGGGTGCTTTATGCAGAGAAAACACATCCGTTCATACTCCCAAGGATATCCACAGTCAAGTCTACCCAGCAGATCACCGGTCATTTACTGAAGAATATAGTTTCAAAAGATCTAGGGATAGAAAAAAGTCAAGTATACCATCTCTCTGTGATGCCCTGTTTTGACAAGAAACTGGAAGCAGCAAGAGACTCCGATGTTCCTGACGTTGACTGCGTCATTACAGCGAGGGAACTAGTTCAAGTGATTGAAGATCTGAACATTGATTTGCAAAGCATTTTGAATGAAAGCGTCATAGACAACACCGACATTTATTCTGTATATAGAAGTGCAAGTCCTCCCGGCTGGAATCAGCCAGAGCAATCATGGCTTAACAATAAAGGCTCCCCTTCAGGTGGATATGCCATGCAATATTTACTAGACGTCCAGCAGAGATACCCTGATTCTGAGATCATTACGATAGAGGGGAGAAACTCAGATGTCTACGAGCATCGTTTGGTTTCAGGGGACGGTAGAGTGCTAGCATCAAGTGCGGTGGTGAATGGGTTCAGAAATATTCAAAACCTGATAAGGAAGCTCAAACCCAACAATAAGGTCACTGGGGGAGGCATCAGTGCGAGAAGAAGAACAAGAAAGCTGAAAGAAGATCATACCGAAGGCCATGGTGAGCTGAATACTGTGGTCGATCCTTCCAAATGTGACTATGTTGAAATTATGGCATGCCCAGGGGGGTGTATCAACGGAGGAGGACAAATAGCGTCTCCTGCTGACCAGAATTCGAAAGACTGGATTAATAAAGCCACTGTGCAATACTACAATGTCCCAGATACTGGATACTCTGATATACAACTTTACGAATGGTTGAACCAAACAGTTTCAACCCACGACATAACCATGGAACGTCTCATCCATACTACTTTCAAGCCAGTTGAAAAGCCCACAGATACCACCTCTATAGCCCTTGGATCGACTTGGTGAACATATTTCACCAGCCCTTAATTTTATTTATTTTCTTATTATCTCCGTCTCGACCCGGACGTTGTTATCTGCGTAACCGGTATGTAGGATGAATCTGGATACTTATCTTTGAAAAATTTCAGGAATTGCCAACTGCCCCGCATATTAGATTAGAGAGCACATTCAACTAGCGGCGGTTAAGGGTTAAGGGGTTTGGTCTCTCGTTTTAGGTCGTAGCCGGAGACACAAGGAATGGGTGCCAATTAGTGGTAGAGAGCTGAATTTTTGGGAAACCGGTGAACCAACGGAACCCGCACAGTTCTCTCTGCTGTGGGACAGAACAAACGTACGATAATGTCGTCATAATCGAATCGTTCCTTGAAACGGTAGAATGCAAGTTGAGCCTGCAGTGATACCAGATATTTTTCATCAAAGCAACCTGCAGGAAAGATTTCGTTTAGTAGTGTTAAAGCTTGTTTCAATTCTGAAAAACCGGAAAAATCAAAAGCGTTAATAAGAGCGGAGAACTCGACGTTGGAAGGGCCGGCTCGTACAGCAGCCAGAGAGTTGACCGAAGCTCATAATCTCCTCCTTGAAAAGTCAACTTCCGATTGTTTCTGCAACCTATCTTAGTGAAAGAAGACCTCATGGGGTGCCCTATCGTTTTGTCGTCCCAAAGCAAACAAAAAACAAGACTTGTTATTGCAGATAAGAACGCTGCATCCGTTTTAGCAGAGAACTAGAAAGAGCGTTTTATAATTGGATTGATAGAGGGTGAGATATATGCAAGAACAAGCAATTTGGGAATAACTCATGCAGCTCATGCATATCTTTATGTATCAGATTGGAAAATTAGCAGAACATGTTTTTAACTTACCGTACTGGTCAACTGGCCTGGCCCACGACCTAATCAAATACTTACATTGAAATTTTCCGTGAGATAGTACTCTTATCTCTTCCAGGCTTGAGATGAATTGCAGTTGGGATTGGGATATAAAAAGAGTGAAAAATTCTCCTTGAAATTCTCTTCATTCATACCATCTTCCATTCATTTGATCAAGGTTATGAAGCTCGGCAATCTTTTCAGTTTAACCGCTTTGGTGGGTCTAGCAATTGCTGCTCCCGACTTTTACGACAAACGTGGGTCTCTCAGTGCTAAGGAAGCCACCTTGCGAAGAAGAGAATCTTCTCAATGCAAATCCAACGAGAAGGTGACCGCTACAGCACCAAAGCCCAACATCTGGGATTCATTGTCGACCACTGAAATTGGTCAGGTTAAAGACTTGCTGCAGGCAACCTACAACTTGACTGAAATTGCGGAGGCAGACTTTTACTCCAACTACGTTTTGAGTATTGAGACATTGAGACCAAACAAGACTGACGCTCTGAGTTTCCTTGACGACGATGGAGAAATTCCAGGCAGATTTGCCAGAACTGTGGTCTACCTCGGTGAGGGTGAAGAGGGCTACTTCCAAGAACTCAAGGTAGGTCCACTTCCTGTCAGCGACGAATCCACTGTTGAGCCTCTTTCCTTCTACAACACCAACAACAAGTCCACTCTTCCATTCAAATACGGCTTTGGAGACAGCGTTTTGAACGCTGCCAAGAACCAATTCCTCAACGATAACCTTAATACCACCATTTTGAGAGATGTCATCGTTGACCTGATTGGAGTCACTTATGAGGAGATTACTTGCTGGGCCACGGACCCACAAATCTTCGACCCTGCCACTGAAAGAACCGCTTCTTATGGTACATGCTACATTTTGAGCCCTAACGACGCCGAGGACTTGCTGCCAGTCGGTCTGTTCTACAAGTTCGATATGACTGGAAGAGATGTGACCCAGTGGAAAATGCTTGAGTTTATTTACAACAACAAGGTCTACACTTCTGAAGAAGAGTTGTACGAAGCCACCCAGAAAGACGACTTTGTGAGACTGCCCAAGATCAACGTTGATGACCTGTCTTGGACACTTATTCAGAGAAATGACTCCGCTCCAATCAGAAACTTGGATGACAGAAGGGCCCCTCAATTGGTTGAGACCCAGGGACGTAGATGGGCATTCGATGCTGAAGAAGAGTACTTCACCTGGATGGACTGGGGTTTCTACACCGCTTGGAGTAGAGACACTGGTATCAGTTTCTTTGATGTTAGCTTCAAGGGCGAAAGAATCATTTACGAACTGTCCTTGCAAGAGCTGATTGCCGAATACGGTTCAGATGATCCAAACAACCAGCACACTTTTTACTCTGATATCTCGTACGGTGTCGGAAACAGATTCAGTTTGGTTCCTGGTTACGACTGTCCAGCCACTGCTGAATACTTCTCCACTGATTACTACGAAAACGACCACCATTACAACCGTTCGCTGAGTTACTGTGTCTTTGAAAACTTGGAAGACTACCCATTGTTGCGTCACACCGGAGGAACTTACTCTACTGTCACCCAAAACCCAACTTTGAACGTGAGATTTGTTGCTACAATTGGTAACTACGATTACAACTTCCTGTACAAGTTTTTCCTGGATGGTACTCTTGAGGTCTCTGTTCGTGCCGCTGGTTACATCCAAGCTGGTTATTGGAACCCAGAAACCAGTGGTGAGTTTGGACTTAGAGTTCACGATGTTTTGTCAGGCTCTTTCCACGACCACATGCTGAACTGGAAGGTTGATTTGGACATTGCTGGTACCAAGAACCGTGCCACCCAATACGTTATGAAGAATGTCGATGTTGAATACCCATGGGCTCCAGGTGTTGTCTACAACACCAAGAAGATTGCCAGAGAAGTGATCGAAAAGGAGGACTTTAACGGTTTGAACTGGCCTGAAAACGGACAGGGTCTTTTATTGATTGAATCTGCTGAAGAAACCAACAGCTTCGGAAACCCAAGAGCCTACAACATTATGCCAGGTAGTGGAGCAGTTCACAGGATTGTAAAGAACTCTCGTCTAGCTCCTGAAACTGAGAACTGGGCTCGTTCCAACCTGTTCTTGACCAAGCAAAAAGACTCTGAATTAAGATCATCTACTGCCCTGAACTCCAACGCTCTGTTCGACCCACCTGTGAACTTCAACGCCTTCTTGGATGACGAGAGTATTGATGGTGAGGATATTGTCGCATGGGTCAATGTTGGTCTGCACCACTTGCCAAATTCCAACGATATCCCAAACACTATTTACTCCACTGCACATGCCTCTTTCATGTTGACTCCTTTCAACTACTTTGACAGTGAGAACTCTAGAGACACCACCCAACAGGTCTACTACGAATACGACGCTGATACCAAGGAATCTACATGGGAGTTCTACGGCAACGATTGGAGTTCTTGTGGTCTGGAGGTTGAGGAACCAAACTTTGATGAGTTCACCTACGGAGAGGAGACTCGTATCAACAAAAAGACCACCAATGCTTACGAAGTTTACTAATTTTAGTTGACGAAGGCTGGCCTTATCATGGAACAAGTTTCCATTTTTTACTTTCTTTTACAGTTTATTTTTCTTCTTTTACTTAATAGAGTTCTCTTCCTATGAGCATTGTAGACTTTGGAAATTACGCCGATAGTTCTTCTTGATCAAGTAGAACCTTGAAATATTAGGGATGAAAAATTCAAAGGCCGATGTGGATTGTGGGGTAAAAAGAACGAAAAATTGGGAGGCCTCCCTGGCCCCACCAGGGGTGTCCATCATGCTTAGGGCGAGCACTAGTAATCTGTAATTGATGATGAATGGATGGAGGGGCCAGTGATTACAGCACTGTCCTGTCCTGTTACTAGATAGAAGACTACTTACCATGCCTGAACGCAAAGGTGTACGAATTACGATTATCTATGCCTTTTGGAATGATGTCAGAGGCCTTCAAGGTTGACTAGTGAAAATTGCTTCTTTTAAGCATGTGACCACCAATTTCTTTCCACTTATCTGACAGGCACACCTACGGAGCCCGTTTTCTCCGTGAAAATTCCAACGGGAGCGTCAATTGACTCCTTGACTGTAATTTTTCAGAGTAAAAGAAAAACTAGACTGTTAAAATATTCCTACCATAGAGGTACTCTTCCCCTACGAGATCACTTCAATAACTCACACATACTACTACCCAGATTAAGTGGTAGCTTGGTGGGGGATGAAGAAATTGCGCAGTCCGTAACCGGCGCCTATATCGGGGCCCGCGACCGGCTCTATTGTAGGTTAACTCTAACACCCGGATTATTAATTGATTGGGTAAATCCCACCTTAAATGAACGCTTGCGCTTACTAATCGCGGACCACTCGCTTTCTCGATCCTCCTACTACATCAATCCTCCTCCGGCACCCACCCATCAACTTAGTTTGCGAAATTCCCTAAACTTTTTGGCCCCCTAACATTTTTTGTTGCCATCCTTTACTGCCACCCAACGAAATGCAAAAAATTCCCCAAGCAGTTTCCGAAAAGAAAGCCGCAGAGTTTGGCGATAACACAGCCATTGTCGTGTTTGGAGCCTCAGGGGATCTGGCTAAGAAGAAAACCTTCCCTGCCCTCTTTGGTCTTTACCGTGAGGGATACCTCTCCAGCAAGGTGAAGATCATTGGTTATGCAAGATCAAAGCTGGACGACAAGCAATTCAAAGATAGAATTTTGGGTTTCTTCAAGACGAAGAACAAGAATGACGAGGCTAAGGCACAGGAATTCCTGGACATGTGCTCATACATCTCGGCTCCTTATGATAAGCCTGAGGGATATGAAAAGCTGAACGAGACCATTAATGAATATGAGAAAGAAAATAACGTCAAAGAGTCACACAGACTGTTCTATTTAGCGCTACCACCTTCGGTTTTTATACCGGTTGCCACTGAAGTCAGAAAATATGTCCATCCAGGCTCTAAGGGAGTTGCCCGTATCATCGTGGAAAAACCATTCGGACACGATTTGCAGTCCGCCGAAGAGCTTCTGGATGCCCTGAAGCCAATCTGGAAAGAAGAGGAGATGTTCAGAATTGATCATTATCTTGGAAAGGAGATGGTCAAGAACCTGCTCGCCTTCCGTTTTGGAAACCAGTTCATCAATGCTTCTTGGAATAAAAGGTACATCAAATGTATCCAAATCTCTTTCAAGGAGCCATTTGGAACAGAAGGCCGTGGTGGTTACTTTGACTCCATCGGTATAATAAGAGACGTTATCCAGAACCATCTTCTTCAAGTGTTGACTCTTTTAACTATGGAGAGACCTGTCTCGAATGACCCAGAGGCTGTCAGAGATGAGAAAGTCCGCATTCTAAAGTCCATTGCCGAGCTTGATTTGAAGCACGTATTGGTAGGTCAATATGGGAAGTCTGAGGATGGAACAAAGCCAGCTTACGTGGACGATGAAACCGTTGAGCCAGGCTCTAAATGTGTTACGTTTGCAGCCATTGGCCTGCAGATCACCACAGAGAGATGGGAGGGTGTGCCAATCATTCTCAGAGCCGGTAAGGCTTTGAATGAGGGCAAGGTTGAGATTAGAGTGCAATATAAACAATCTTCTGGATTCCTCAACGATATCCAACGAAATGAACTAGTTATCCGTATACAGCCTAACGAGGCCATGTACATGAAACTGAACTCCAAGGTGCCTGGTGTCTCCCAGAAGACAACCGTCACCGAGTTGGACTTGACTTACAAGGACCGTTACGAGAACTTTTACATTCCTGAGGCATACGAGTCGCTAATCAGAGATGCTATGAAGGGCGACCATTCTAACTTCGTGCGAGACGACGAACTGTTACAAAGTTGGAAGATCTTCACTCCACTGCTGAACCATCTGGAGGGTCCCGATGCCCCAGCTCCAGAGATCTACCCTTACGGTTCCAGAGGGCCAGCTTCATTGACCAAGTTCTTGCAAGACCACGACTACTTCTTCGAGTCTCGCAGCAATTACCAATGGCCGGTGACCAGACCCGACGTTCTGGGCAAGATGTAGATTTTTAGAGTTAGAAGGATTAAATAAAATGTCACTGAGTAGTTAGTTTATTAGGAGTGGTTTTGTCGTTTCCTCATCTTACGTAATGCCATGTGACTCAGAGCCTGTTATCAGTAAATTTGATGGGGGGCAGGCAGTAAGTGGCATTTATTCCGTGTGCTCGCTTCAATTAGCTTATCGATAAATGAGTCAGGCTTCTCATTAAAGGAGGCCAAGCCGTTCACATCATCCTTATTGGCAGTAGCATTCACCACACGGTTCGTATGTCTGCCATGGAAGCCCCAACGTACCCACTGGAAGCAAAGATGAAAAATGAGGGAGACATAATTGTGCGGGACATTTTCCTGACGAGCGAAGAACCCCAAGGCCATTCTTCTGCCATTGACCGTTTCTCAATTATTGAGCAAGACAATCACACACATCACAGTTCACGGCAATCCTCTGACTTGTTTTATGAGGTCGATGCCGAAGAGGAGTTCCCGGATGGTGGTTGGGAAGCGTGGCTCGTTGTCCTTGGAGCTCTCAGCGGATGTACCCCCATACTTGGCCTCATCAACTCAATTGGTCCCATCGAGTCTTACATTTCAACTCACCAGCTGGAAGGGACACCCACCACTGTAGTAGCCTGGATTTTTTCCATTTTCACCGCTGTTGGATACATGTCTGGTATCCTTGTTGGCGTCGTGGTGGACGAGTTCGGGGTCAAACTTCCTATGTTAGTGGGTTCCATTTTCCATTTGGTCGGATTGCTAGCCACCGCAGAGTGCAACACAGTCTACCAGTTCATCCTCGCACTGAGTGTCTGCACAGGAATAGGCACATCGCTATGCTTAACCAGCAACATGGCCGTTATACCGCATTGGTTCAAGAGGAACAAAGCCAAGGCTACCGGAATCGCAACCATTGGAGGCTCTTTAGGAGGAGTTGTTTTTTCACTAATGATGAAAAGTCTGTACGATAAAGTTGGTTTTCAATGGACTATGAGGATAGTGGGTCTCCTCTGTTTTGCTCTCAACATGACGGCGTTCGTCTTAATCAAAACCCGTCTTCCAGGGAAGACGGGCGTGTTTAGCATTCCTAAATTCGACGAGAACGGCCAAAGATTCGGGTTGCTGCGAAGAAGCTGGCTTTACTTGGAGCAATTCTCGGTTTATGTGACCAAGCTTATTGACTTCAAGTCGTTCAAGGAGGCCAAATATACCTGCTGTGTCATTGCCTTTGCCTTGAGCGAGCTGATGCTGGTATGCTGTATGACATATCTGATGTCCTACTTTATCAAAAGAGGACATTCCTCCGACACTGCTTTCAATATGATCATTATAGTCAACGCTACTGGTATTTTGGGACGGTTTATCCCAGGAATTGCTGCCGATAAATATGGAGTCTACAACGTCATGATTGGCATGCTCACCTTGCTGGGTATGGTCCAATTTGTGCTATGGCTATCTCTTGGACAGCATCTCTGGTCACTGTACACGTTCTCGGTATTTTTTGGCTTTTTTTCAGCTTCCGTGCTGAGCCTTAGTCCAGTGTGTCTGTCTGCCATATCTCCCACCAAGGACTTTGCCAAACGGTTCTCTACAGCCTTTCTATTCGTTGGACTTGTCTCCTTGGTGGGTGTCCCCATCGGTGGTGCCATTATCGACAACGCTTCCATCTCCAACTACAATAACTTTATTATCTACACAGGCGTTCTATGTGCCGCCTCATCGGTCTTCTGGGCCCTGGCCAGGTATGCCATACGCAGGACCTGGAGAATCAACGTTAAGGTCTGATTACGTAAGTCACGTGATAGTGATATATAACATTAATACACTCATCGAAACTCTTCTCCAGTTTAAAATGCTCAAGCAGTTGTGGTTGAAGTACAACCAACTACCGTTTAAGGTGCGGATGTATATTGGCGTGTCCACCATGGCAGTCGCATACTTTGGGGAGAAGATCAGCTCTCAAATCATAGAGAACAACAAGCTGGAGGCCAGGGCCAAAGAGGAGCTACAACGGTCTACCAAATAGCCCAATAGGCCAATCAAAGCTGGAGGGCCCAGACCACCGGAGGATGATAGTTGGTTGACTACGAAGGTCCATAGAACCTTCCCTTTGGCTGTATCTATAACGTGATTCTATTCTGTACATAGTTTTAATTAAACGGGAAATTCCCTACTTTCTATTTCTTGCTCTACAAACCCCGAGACTTGTATTCTCTCTTCAGTGAAGAAATGAACTCGAGGAATCTGGCGGGGTTGGCATCAATGCCTCTTGTGTAGACAAATCGGGAAGCTAAACGGGTAGCAAAGAGGGCCTTTAAGTAGTTGACAGGGACTCTCTTGAGGATGTTTTCAATACCAATCTTCTTTATCAACAAAGGAGGTAAAGCATCTTGCAAAACAGCATTTCTGAAAGACAGGTCATCGTTCCACAACTCTTCACTTGAGGACAATTGGTCGGCCAAGTCGTTGATGGCGATGGAGAGATCGTTTGACAGATCCGACAAAGGTTTGCCCGTTTTCTTATTCAGAGCCCACAAAGACTCAAACTCGTGCTCAGCATTGGCAACAATGACTTTTTGGACTTGCTTAACATACTCCTGGTAAAACTCTGGCTTGACTCCGGTCTTTGGATCCAGACACATGTTAGACAAGAATCCTTCATCGTCGAAAGACAATGCTGCCAAAACTTCTAACGAAGAAGAAGTGACTCCACCTTTGTTGGTGGAAGCATCCTTGAACAAGATAGTTCCGGCCTTTTCAAGTTGAACCTTAGCAGCTTGACTGATAAACAAGTTGGCACCTTCCACGATGAAGGGGATGTATGACTTACCAGTGTTTTCATCAATCAAGTTGTGAACATTGTTAGCATCAATGGAGTTTGGTCTACCTCCGCATGGAACAAACAGCTTCAGTTTATCCTTGCCAAATATCTCAGCAATCTTAAGGTGGAATGTGTTTCTGAATACTGTACCATTGGTGATAAGCTTTCCATCTGGGGTCTTAAAGTCTACATCATCCACCGATACAAAGTATCCCTTTGAGGAGAGTTTTGCCCTGTCAAATTGATCCACCATCTTTCTCTCTGTAGCCAGACGAAGTAATTCTTTCTTGTCGAGACCGTTGTCATCTACCAGGACACCTGATCCATCCACAACGGCAACATAAGATTCGTCTCTGGAAAGCTTGATCTCATTGGAACCCAAGTCACCATCTGGACCACCAGTCTGCAACTTGGTAATCTTGGACAAGTCTTTAATGTCGAGCTTCTCATAAATCTTGTTTACGAAAGCTCTAACAGATAGAGAGGTCATTCCGTATTCATCATGAGGAATACCACCTAGAGTCTGAGACTTTCCAGTGAAAAATGACTTCCACCACGGAGCTCCCCTCTTACGGGCATGCAAGGTGGCCCAGTCAACGTAACCAGCACTGTTTTCATCTGGACCCATGAACAAGATTTCAGGTTTGTTGTAAAGATCGACAATACCGTTGGACTTGTCTTGCTGGTCTAGCAGCAACAGATCCATTAACGAATCAATGTATTTGATAAAGCATTCTTTTGGACGCTCTTGAGCCTGAGGATCCAAGAGGATAACACCCTTGGCACCACCCTCGGGGATATCCTTGTTCTTTCTCTGTTGTGTGCTGGCCAAGTTGTAGTTCTCATCAAACAAGTTACGTTTGTTGACGTTGTAATTCTCAAACGAACGAGACTTGACAATTCTAATACCACCTCTGGCAATGTCTCTGAATCTGATGTGGAAACCTCTGAATTCAGATCCAACAACAAAGAACATTCCAAATGGTTTGTTTGGGTACTCTAAAGCTGGAAGGAATGAGGGCTCCAATCTGAAGGAAATTGCAATCTTCGATGGAAGGAAGAAGTTTGTCTTCAAAATACTCTTGTTGAAAGAAAAAAGAGCTCTAAGAACGAGAGCATGTCTCTGGTTCTGGGAGCAAGCATGATTCAACAGGTTTTCAAAGTCGCTTTCTGACTTGATTGGCTCAATTGCTTCCAGACGTTTATAGGACAAAGTCTTTTCCAGCTTGGAGTTGATGTAGTGAACATCAGCAAAGGAACGGTACATTTTCTTGACCAATGGCTTCTGCTTCTGAAAGACTTCAGTGATGTAGTCCTGGGTGAAAGTCTCGTTACGCAATCTGTCCTTGATCTTGGATAGAATCTCAAAATGAAGAATATTCTTGCTGGGGTTCAAAATCTCCAGCAAAGACTGGTACTCGGCACCAAGTCTGTTCAGGAAATGGGTCACAAAGATCACACCACAATGAGCGTAAATACACTCTTGAATAGAAAGCTCACCTCTGGAAAACTCCTCTTGGAAAATGTTGTGGGGAATTGTGTATAAAAGAGAAGCTTCCTTGACCACCTGGTCAATTGGGAACTGAATGAAGGACGAGTCTTCATCAGCAGGAGGGGTTATATACATTGAAATGATGGAAATACCATTACTGAACTGTTCAACGTACTTTCTGGTGACTTTGAGCCCGTAGAAATGGCACAAACTGGTGAGAGCAGAGTTGTAACGGGGGGAGCTGTTCTGACGGTAACCAATGATGACTCTGTGTTCACCAGTGGACTTGATTCCAAAATGCTTGATCACTGGACCATCAACGGCAGCAACATCGGCAATGATTTCAGAGTAGAGCTTCTTGGTGTGGTCAGAGCAGATCTTGAGGAAGGTTGCGTCACTGATCTTGGTCAGATCTGTGCTCTCAGCGTCAGCAGATGAAGCTGCCTCGGGGAAAGAGCACTTGTACACAAAGTAACAGCGAACGTTACCAACAGCGGAACTGAAGGACTCCAATCTGTAACCGGGAGCATCGACAACGTGGTCCAAGTACCTGTCGTCGATTCGCTCTTCGTAGTTGATCAGCTTAAATTGGGGAGACTTGGGGTCGGAGGAGTCGAAGTAGACTGCATGGTCGTCAGCCTCTCTCTTGTGCTGCAAGATGGGGGTCTCATTCTCGCCTCTTGAGTAAGATTCCAGCTTGGCAGAGTACAAAGCATGGATGTGAGACACAATGCCTTGCACAGACTCTCTGGCAAAGTACACGTCGTCTATGCCCAGCGACTCGTAGAACCATCTAACTTCAGACTCGATCAATGGTTCTGGGATGAATCCGGCTTCGTCGAGAGCGTCCTGGACCTTTTCGATCTGGTCCAGTTTGCCCTCAAAGGGCAATGGGTTGTAGCCCGACTTCTTGAGTTCGTTGTCGCTAAGATTGTCAAAGGAACGGGAACTGAAGTTGTTGTTTAGTGTCAGATTGGACACTTGGAGTCTATCGACCATAGTGGGTTGGGAGTTTAGAGAGGGGATATTCTTAGTTTGGTTTACTAATCGGTTCAGAACGAGATTGGTCAGGCGATCAGGTCGTATTTATACGGAGTTTTTTGCTTTTTTCTGTTTGTGGGGGAAATAAATGACTGAACAGATGCCTCATCGAGACCCCCTTCGCTCGGTTGTTATGCTTTTCTTTTCTTTTGAAATAAACCTCTGCTAACCAGAAAGATGCTGGATGCTGGTGCTGCCAGATGCGAGATATCCTGAACGACCGAGAGGGAGGGAGGCATTCCAAGAAATATTGCGGCCTTTTTTCAGGCCAAGTCCTGTCTGGTCTGTTTGGTGCAGCAGAGGGAGACGGGACATCTTGGGTTGGTGAAGCTGGAGGAGGTGTTATGAGGCTTCATTTCGTAAACGGGCCTGGAAATAAAACGATTTTTCCGTGGCAAGCGGGTTTCCTTTTGTCCTGGCCAATAACGCCTCGGTACCTGAATACCCCAGACAGAGCGGGTGGTTTTATTTTTGGCTGGAGACTAACAATCTGTCATTAAAGTAAAGCCGCTGAAAAATATCCGAGTCCTAGAGGTTTGCCTGATGAGATGAGCTGGAATGTCGGTAAGGCGCGGATAAAGAGCAGAGCGATAAAGAAAAGAGGCAGCTATAAGATAACCATGGAGATTGACTGATAACGGTGAGATAGTGGTAAAAAGGGCGGAAAAACTCTTTCCAACGTCAAATCTGAGTCGCCTCAATTACTCTCTCCGAAGCCACATCAAGTCCATGGCTGAGTGAGATGAGATGACCCCTCTTTTTCCCGGAACGGTCATCCCGAAAGTTTCTTCGGACCCATCAACCAGCGAGGCAGGAAAAACCGAGCGCAAATTTGAGGAGACATTTCAGCTTGCACACGGAACAACAGCTTTTGCTACGAAGCATAGATGGAAGTGCCGTTCCAAACACAAGTGGGAGAGGCCAGGTTGCCCCATTTGGCACGCTGTTTGTTTACCCAGGACGTGTGTGTGGCTGACTGCTAATGCCAACTGGTTGCCGCGCGGGGGGTTGCCTAATCAGTAGGCACGAGTCTAGAATTCCTTTGCGAGAGATATGAGGGATTTGTTGGGATGGCATCAAACGTCTAATGTCATATGAAATCCCGTGCTGAGGCCTCCATTGCGAGAGATAGCTGAACGGGAAAGCCTCTTGGGACGCAAATGTCCTCACGACGTCATCTCGTGAACGTCCTACGGGTGAAAAATCTCAAACAGTTGTCAAACTTACATAATCAGTTTCTGTACAATACATAGACCGTTGATCCTGCTATTATTTATGTACACCTAGTTGGCAGACAGGAAGATCTTGATGGCCTTGGTGGAGGCAGCGTTCTGGGAGGTCTCGTAGGCCTTCTCAAATTCACTAAACTTGAACTCGTGTGTGACCAATGGGGTTGGGTCCAGGGACTTGTCGGTGACCCGCTTCAACAGGTCTGGGGTGGAGTAAGTTGCAACTAAACCAGTAGTGATGCCAATGTTCTTGATCCACAGGTCTTGCAGCTGCAAGTCCACCTTGGTGCCGTGGACACCGACGTTGGCAATGCGTCCACCTGGGGCGATGATCTCTTCACACGTTGCGAAAGTCTGGGGAACACCGACACACTCAATGGCAACGTCCACACCTGGCTCCAGGTCGTTCTCCTTGACACGCACGGTAGCGTTAACAATGTCGTAAACAGTGTCCTTGACATTGCTGACCTTGGATGGGTTGACCACGCTGGTGGCTCCCAATTGCAAGGAGGCCTGCAATCTCTCATCGTTGGTGTCGATCATGATGATTTCAGAGGGCTCAAAGGCTTGGACCGTCAGCAGGGCAGCAAGACCAACTGGACCTGCACCCACAATGGCAACGGTGTCGCCCTTCTGGACGTTTCCGGCAAGAACACCCACCTCATAAGCAGTAGGCAAGATGTCTGACAACATCAGAACGGCCTTCTCGTCGGCATCGTGTGGAATACGGTACAGGGAGTAGTCTCCGTATGGGATACGGACAAACTCAGCCTGAGTACCGTTGATGGTGTGGCCCAGCGTCCAGCCACCGGTCTTGCAGTGGCTCTGCAGTTGCTTCTTGCAGTAGTAGCAGTTTCCACAACTGGTGATACATGAAACCAGCACCTTGTCACCAATCTTGAAATTCTTGACGCTGTCACCGATGGACTCAACGACTCCAATGGCCTCGTGACCCAAGACGGTCTCGGGTTTGACCTCTGGCACATCACCCTTCAGGATGTGCAGGTCTGTTCCGCATATGGTAGTGGCCACCGTCTTGATGATGACATCGGTAGACTGTTGGATGGTGGGCTTGGGGAAGGACTTCCAGGCGAAGACGTTCTTACCACCGTACACTAGGGCTTTCATAAGCGACATTATTAACTAATAGGGGAAAGGGAATGGGTTGATAATCTTCACAATTGAAGGCTATAAGTAAAAATAAAAGTAAATTACAGTTATTGCTGTACGAGAGTTGGGTCCGGGGGGAACCTTTGGTCTTTTTTATATCCGACCCTATTTATATTTCAGGATGTGATGATGTGATATTTACTATTGTTGTGCCCCCTTATCGTACGACGGCCTGCGCGAGCGTCGCTAGCTTGCATCTTTCGGTATTTTCCCCTACCAAGGCATGAAATCGCTTGGGACCCGTTGGGCAGGCGTAGCCCACTTCACGCTGCTCATTCGTCTGCAAGCCCTCTGCAATGTGGCTCCACTCTGACTTCTTCAGTGGCTTGGATGACACTGGCAATTGAGTGGCATCGTCCTCTGGAGCAATTCCTACACCTTCGAAGTGGACTGATTCGCCCTCTCTCCCGGACATTGGCGGCTCGACCAGCTCGACTATGCCCGACTTTTCCCCTGCCAACAGCATTGCCTCGGATGTGACTCCTCTCATCTTGGACGGTTTCAGGTTGGTGACGACCACCACTCGGCGATGGAGCAACTCCGCAATTGAGAAGTAGTCCACCAAGCCGCTGCAAACGGTCAGGGGGTTGGATGCTCCCGAGCCAGCGCTGTCCCCCACAGAAATCGACGAGACGTAGAGTTTATCGGCGTTTGGATGTTTCACGACGTCCACTATCCGCCCAATCTTGAACTGGGGCCTGCTGAGGAGCGCAATTGGGTTTGAGGCTGTGGAGAGATGCCGTCTGATAGAGGAGCGGATCAGCATGTTTCTGGGACTCAATGGCGGAGAAGAGCGAGATTAAAGTTGAGGCGAAAAATTGTTTTAAGGTTCGAAAAACTGGTAAATCAGCAAAAGCGAAACGGGTAATAACTGTTCAAATAAATACTAGTACTGCATACTTTTACTAAACTACCTACAATGGCAAGATATTTGGGAGTGGGCCGACTGGGGTGATGCCCAGCGGGTTGATCTGTGGGTGCGACTTTGTGTAGTGGAACTTGATGTGGTCAAAGTTCACAGTCTCCTTGAATTCGGGGTGATTCCAGTACAAACTTCTCAACCAGTGGTGGATTCTAGGATAGTCGAATCGAATCATTCCAATGTTGCACTTGAAATGCTGAACGTAGACGGGATCGAATCTGACTATGGTCACGAACAGCCTGATGTCTGCCTCAGTCAATTGGTCGCCCACCAGAAATTCTTGGCCGTCCTTTAGCACTTCGTTCTCGACTTTGTCGAGATGGGCAAACACCGACTTAACCTCTTTTTCATACACCTCTTGCTTACCAGCAAAACCAGATTTGTAAACCCCATTGTTTATGTTGTCGTAGACCCAATTGTTGATTTCGTCGATCTGGGGCTGCAACGACTCTGGGTACAGATCTAACTTGGCTTGTTCGAGCTTGCCATCCTCCTTCAACAGCTCATTGAAACCAGTATTGAATATTCTCAGAATCTCCGAACTTTCGTTGTTGACGATCGTATGCTGCTTTTTGTCCCACAAGACAGGAACAGTGTAGCGGCCCTCGTATTTTGGGTTGGCCCGGTAGTACAATTCACTCAATCGCTTGAGTCCATACAGTTTGTCCTCCGTTGCGTCTTCGCAAGGGTCGTCCTTGGAGGGGAACCTCCAGCCCTTGCTGTCCATATGCCAGTGGACCACGCTGTAATCAATATAGTCTTCCAAGCCCTTCAACTTTCTGGCGATGAGAGCTCTGTTGGCCCAAGGACAAGCATACGACACATAGAGATGGTACCTGTCTCTCTCCACAGGGAAGGGCGAGTCGTTGGCGATGATGCTTCTGAAAGAGCTGTCCTGTCTCTTGAACTCTCCCTTGGCGTTGTGGAACTTTGCAATCTCGATTTTACTCATGTTACGTGCTTGTTGGAAACAATTGCGGAAAAACAGGGCCATTTAAATACGAAGGCAAAGGAACAATCACGGAGCAAACTGGGGCCACCTCCACTATCCAGGTCTCTAAGGTAAGGATCTCTCACTCATTCTTACTCATATCTTTGTCATCAAAGTTCTGTCGCGACCACCTATTGTCCACCCCTCGGCTAGCAGGGAGCTAAGTCCGGCTGTAGCCCGTCTAATTGAACAATCCTGGTACCAGATTTTGAGCCGCATTAACTATGCGTGGCTGCTACGTGGAACGTCGGTACATCTACATTTGTTTCGATGCCAGATGTAATTTAAATTATCTACACCTAAGTATATCTTGCCTTGTCCTCCTTCCTGCCCTTGTTCCTCTCTACCCATTCAACCATCTAAAAAACCATGAATGGCCTGGGGATTCACGTTTTGGAGCACAGTGGGGAGCAGCAAGACGACCTGTTGCCTCCGCTACCGGTGTCCGCCTCGCAGTTTGCACCAATGGATCCTTCCCAGACGAACCATTCCAGTTACAGCTCTGCGGTCTCCTTGGCGCAAATACCAGTGGACAGCTCAACAAGCGGCATAGATCTGTCCGACATAAGAGTGACGAGCCCGACCTTTGATGATTCATCCACTTTTGAAAAAATTGGCACGGATAGAACTTTTTCCCAACGGTTCAAGACTTCGTTTGCCAAATTAAAATTTCAGTCAAAAGTTGTTTTTCCCCACGAGGCAGACGATGTGCACAATCTTAGCCGGATGAGATCTGGTTTGCTGCGGAAATGGGTCTCTCAGGATAACAGTGTTACGGATTACGATACACCACTTAGTCAGACACATCTGAAACTTAAATCTTCTCCCACTATAATTACACAGACAATAAGATCCTCCAGTCCCTCTATCCATTCTACGACTTCCCCTTCAGCCACAACCACAACCACTTTTATCAACGGGCTTGAAACTTCCCCGGTAATTAGTGTAAATGAAAAATTTATCGGAGCTAACAATGCTACCACTACTACCCACGGAACCCAACGAGATACGGACGAAAAGGTCTTTGCCAGTGTGTTAGACGAAATTCAATTCTGGAAGAAACTACGCTCAGATAACGAACGTGGGTTTGCGATTACTGAATCGAGGCTTCAAAGTTCAGGCTGGTCCTCACGCCAAGATATCGAAGAGCTTCGGCGACACAAGCAAGCTTCGTTACACATTTACGATGAAAAAATAAAACGCCTAGAGGAACGGCTACAAGGAGGATAACGTTGCTGTTCCTGGATACTCCTACATGTGATTTTGTTAATCATGTTGCAGCGGGCCGGGCCATATAATTAACTGATTATGCTAGATAGAAATGAGTATCGAACGATCGATCGAAAAGAATAAAAAAACGCTGGCGTCTGCTCGTTTGTTAGATACGTGAGGCGTCCTTCCATGCATGGATGCATAAATCGAGAAAACCTCCAATGTACAAAGCCGAACCTTAGGCCCAAGTGAACATTACACTTCCCTCATACTTTCATCTCCCTGAAGGCCTGCTCTTCAATTGATTCCTTCATCTGCATATCATGTCTCTGGCCACAACGGAAAATGCTGAAGCGATCTTACGACGGGCATCTTCCGACTTTTGGACTAGAAGGTACTGGTCCAGCATACTCCTTTTTCCTATCCTCAGTAAACCTTTGAACCAAGTAAGATCTGTCGGATACTCGTATCTTAAAGCCAGCTTGATCTCTCCAAACTTAATCTTCATTCTGCGCCGCCTGTTCATACATGGCAATCTAATTCCGTACGGCGAGAACCAAAATTTTTATATTTCAGCATTCCTTTCCAGTCTTATCATGATAGTGGAAGACTACGAATATGTGGTCGGCAATAAACCTACAACCTATAATGTCCTAATTCCTGAGAAAGTTAGAGGTAAAAATCTAGTTTTGAACCTTGACCCTGGGTTTATTGAATCAAGAAATTGTGACTTGTATTTGGACGATGAGTTCTATCATTACTTGACCTCTCTTACCCTAGAGAAAGCTAACATATTGTGGGAGACATTTCTAGATCTCAGAAATGATCCTGATGTATTTAAAAGTTGCTCTGCCAGTCATGGAAAACTATTCTTCATGAGAATCTGGCGGGACTACCTATCAATTCTTGATATCTTTAGAGAGTTCCATTCCATTCGTTGCATTATATTGTCGCATGAGTTCTTGCAGAAGGAGGATAACTTGGGTCAATTAGAGTTCTGGAGCAAGCTTCAAAGGGATTTTGGCTCTTTTGTTCACTTCAACGATAGTAGGAAGCCATGGTATTCTCCCTTCTCTTTGAACGTTCGAATTGAGAAACTGTTTAAAGAATACTCTGATTCTTTCTCTCTGGGAGCCTCTCTGGACGAAACAAAAGCCAATCGTGGACAGAGAAGGCTTTCCAGAAGCTCTAAAATTGTTGCCTCGCCGTACGTGACACCAAAATTTCAAGGTTTGACGTTCACCATACCTCCCTTTTTTCCATTGCTCTTTTGGAGACAGTACGTAATGGAAGTGTACATCAGTAAAAACTTTAAGCAGGAACAGGTTCCGCTTTTTATGAAAACTGGTCATATTATCATAGATCATTCGAACTCGACTATTGACGTCGAAGCTATAAGACAACGCTATGGATTGAGCACGTTTAGGAACACGGCCAACAGTTACATCGAATCATTATTCTTCAGTGATCAGCTTGACATCTTCTATTTGCCAATAGTTGAATTAAACACAAAGATTCTTTATGTTTTAGGGTATTTGGCAGATCCAAGCGACGTGTTATCGGATTCAGATCCCGATGATGACTCCATAAAAGTGATTGTGGAAGAGTTGAGCGACATGAATGTGGATGAAGTGGTGGCTAGGATCCAGGCTTTGGCGAAACCAATGTTTCTAAAAACAATGCGTATTGATGATCTGATTCAGTATTTGAAGGATTTTTACGAGTTTCTCTTACACGTTGAGCTACCACAGAAATTAGAGATTGAGGCCAAAAAGATCTATGAATTGCTTGAATCATCATCCGTAACAGGTGAAATACTAGAGCTCTGTTTCATATTCTATGGCGAATGCATGACATTCGGGCTATCAGTTTGGTTCATCAAATGCTTGGAGATAATAGGCGAAAACTTGATAAAGTTCGAAACCGTTGTGTTTAACGAAATATATTGTACAAAGGAACTTCCTATGGAGGAGACATACCCAAATTTGATCTGGGTGATGGATAATTTTAATATTGACTCTAGACATGATAACCACAATCAATATTTTGTACATTTAGTGTCTTATTTCACGGTGAGTCAAAAGGAGAATATTTGGCAAAAGTTCAATCACGTTCCAGAGCAATTACAGGCCTTTGAAAAGAAGTTCAGGTCAGTCTGTGAAGAGGTGGAATGCATGGTAGTGACATTGACCAGTATACAACTAATCCATTTCTATTGGAGAGAATCTCAAGTAAAGTTTTCTTGCAATTGGGACCACATAGCCAAACAGCTTTATACTCACATTCAGAATTGTACTGATTCGCAGCGGTTTAGCAGTTTAAGAGGCGAATCTTCCAAGGAAATGGTCGACCTATTCTTGCTTCAATTTACAGCCGAGGAAGCACAAAGTATACAGGAATCAAAATTTGACTCACAGTTTCTCGTCTCCTATCTTGAAAATGCCGATCACATCTCCTTCAATCCCAAACAGAGTGTCAAGATGATTGTAACGCAGAAGTTAGTAGAACTTTTCGTATTGTCTACCCAATCAAGCAAGGAAGATCTGTTTTACAAGTTGTTGAAACGGGTATTTCACCTATCAGATACGCTGAAATTGCAGTTTCTGGGCTCAATTTTTGAAATAAGCTGCATTCTGAAAACAAGTTTCACTCTGTATAACTCAATCTACGAGCAAATCTACGAATTGCACTTTAAAACCCAGAGTTTGACCTCCACATTGATTGACTTTCCACGTATTCAACAACAGAGCCACAAGCAAAAGGATTTGAAATTCCGGCCCGTAGAACTGAGTCCAGCTTCTGGCTCCAAAGAATTAGAAGATATCAATGATCAATGAGTCATTGAGTGCCCTTCCCAAAAAAGAAAGTTCATGACAGGGAATCATTAGTCATGTAAACTCTCGAATCTATAAAAACTCCAGATCCAACCCAACATCCAAACCAAATCCAGGGATCAAGATGTTAGCACTGATTAAGTTGTTGAATACCTCAATCGTTTTGATACTGCTGGTCCTTCAAACAGCTGATGTTGGAGTAAGGTTAACAAACTACCAACTTAACAAACCTACTCGCTTGACCCTTTTTCTGGTGACACTCATAAATTTCAAGTACACGTTGGTCTACTATGCACGTTGTCTGTTTGAGCAAGTGTTCGGGACCAGTCCTGATGCAGCCAAAGTGCCCAGAATCAAGGAGATATATGTCCATCCTGTGAAATCGTTAAGAGGTGCTTCAGTGCAGGAATGGGAGATTGACGAACACGGCTTAAAGTGCGATCGAATGTACATGCTGGGAACTTTCACGGATGGTAAGTTTAAAACAATTACCCAAAGAGAATGCCAAAAAATGTCATTGATTCACTGCGACATTGATAAGGAGAATCGATGTTTTATATATACATGGGACCTTGGCAAGGGTCCAGGGACTTTCACACTACCAATGAAGCCAGATGTGACATCAGTTGATTCAGAAAAACCCGTTGCCCTTTGGGGAGTTGATTTTAAAACTTACGTTTTCCCAGATATGATTCCTCCAAAGTTTTTGGAGGATCTAGAACTGGATAAAGATACCCAACTGTTGTATTCTCCGAAAGGGAAGGCGGTCAAGACAAATGCACCAAAGTTTGGAGACCAATATCGATATTCTCTGTTCCAAGATTATTATCCTCTATTAATGGTGAGTGATACTGACATCGATGATTTGAACGTCCGGATTAAGGCTAAGGGTGGGAATTTGATTTGCACTGCCAGAAACTTCAGGCCAAACATTGTTCTGGAAAATGTCACGGAGCTTTTTGACACAGATACCTGGGGTAAATTTGCAATTTACACCAAAGATGGAGAAAACCACCAATGGACCGTAACCTCCAAATGTCCTCGCTGCCCCATTCCCAACATCAACACGGAAACTGGAATGAATGATAATAAGAGTATAGTTTCCAGGGTCCTTTCAACCTACAGAAGGGTCGATTTCGGGAGCGTCTACGATTCTTTCTTTGGGGTGTCGTGTGTTCAGCATGATTACAACTACACTATAAGCGTCGGAGATGCAGTCATGGTTAAAAGTCGACGAATCAACCACTACAAGACTATTGGTTAGCTCTATTTAATTACAGGGATACTTTCCAATGAGCAGCTGGTATGGCTGAAAAACCTCGTTCAAAAGTTTCCACCAAAAGCTCGCAAACCTTTCTTTTGGACTGTTCTCCTTGGGCGAGTCATCAGTTAAAGCAGCGAGTACAATTTCCTTTAGAGAATTATTTGGTAACGCTTCTAAATCTCTTATCACTCCCACAATGTACAAATCTAGCAATTCTTCGGAGTTGTCTCCATTGCTCTCCAAACATGAGGACTTGGTTTTCACTGGGATTAAGTAACGAGCATACTCCGAATCATATGTTCTATTCATCGAATCGTCATACTCAGGAAGTTTCGGTAAAAAACGAGAGGTAAATGGTTTCTCTGGTACTTCAGGTGCAAGTACATCTGTCAAAGATATACGAGTTCCCACAGATTTTGCGTTATCATTTTCTTCTGTACTGACCGAAGTAACAGGCGGAGTGATCGAGTCTGAAGGAGCCACCCCCTTAGATTGTGCGTTCTTGGTCGGCTTGAGCCTGTGATCAAGCAAAAGTTTGGTATGCTTATATATCAATCGAAAGATCACTCTCATCTGAGTCATTTGTAGACCAAACGACACAGGTCTATGTTTGTCGTTATGAAAAAGATCCATCATGGTGTCTAACTCCAGTAGCAGTTCGCTGGAGGTCAACGGAAGCGTGTCACTAGAGACAGCATAAAAGTATAGAATAACTGTGTCATAAAACGCACCAACGCGTATACTTGATGGAATTCGGTAGTTAGAAGTTGAAATTTGATCATAGAACCTTAAAAGGTTCAGCGTAGAATTGTGCAGAATGATGAAATCGCTCGTGGATAGCTTGGTATGTTGAATGCATGGTCGATAAAGTTGATTCAAAGTTGTATAATACAAAAAAAGTAAGTCATTTTTTTTAGCCTCTGTTTCTGTACTAGTATAGACGGTGCTAAACCAGTCATTGATTTGATGGTGACGAGAGGCAATCCAAACAGGAGCCGTGGACTTCAAAAATGGGTTCACCGTGTAGGGACGGTATAAAGTCAGCCATATTTGGGACTGAATTTTTCTCAGTTTGACTAGTGAACAGAGTGAACGATATGCTTCATTAAATTCAAGAGGTCCGAGCAACGCTGTGATGTCAAAATCATTCAACATGTGAGGTTTTGAGGAAAGGCCATTTATGAACCGCTCCAAGCAATACCAAACCCAGAAGAGTTTTCTGAATCGAGTTGTGCCTTCGTGCTGAAATAAATCTGGAGTGCCTGTGTTCATGGGCAACGTTTGCTCTAATCTCAATAAAGATGACTCAAGGTAGAGGTCCATCTGTATAATGATCCTCCCACAGACGTTGATGATGCTACTAATATCCGTTTCGATGGGTCTATAAAGTCCACACAGTGACATCAGCAACAGGCAACGCAAAATTTCGGTTTGTTGGATAATAGGATGCTTTGACTCTTTAGCAAGTTGAAGGAGAATGTGTCGAAGGAAATACTGAGCACTTTTGTAGTAATCCTCGGAACTCAACACTGTTTCACTGTTTCTCACTTGACCCAGCTTCTGTGCTACTACCAGCGTCAGTATGATATAAAGGGTGTATAGTTCAAACGCAGAAACCTTGCAATTTAATAAATATAAGATGGCATTTTCCGACGATAATCCTTGAAATTGGTTTAATTTCTTGTATACTTTATTGACAACATCTACAATCCATTGACGATCGACCAAATGTAAATTGGAAACAGAGTCTTCAAAAAAATAATTTATAGCAAGCAAAAATTCCTCTTTTAACGGCAGTTTCGCCACCGATAAAGAGGCTAAAGTACTCGTGGGCTCATCAATGTTCCCAAATTGAAATGGTACCAAGCTCAAAATTGACACCTGTGGGATTTGTTCAAACAATTCTGCTTCGGCAAGTTTTCGACGTTCTACCCTTGCCAACAATGAGCCACGCCTTAAATCAGAACTCGGCTCGGGGATTCCCATGTTGAAATCGCCTGCAACCATTAATTTATCTGTATCGCCTGCTGAGCTGAGTAGTTTTTCATATTCTGTTCGACTCATCAGGACTTTTGTCACTGGATGATGCACCATACACTCAATCTTCGACTTTTCGCAACGGGAACATCGTGGAAATTGAAAATCACACTTGTGCTTGAGCGACCTGCACTTCTGGCAAGCAGTTCTCGCTCTTATAGCTCCCATCTTTGAAGCTCTTTCCGCGTTTGTTCAGGGGGTTGACGGTGTGCTAGAGGACTAAGGCCCCCCGGATTAGATCAACAGTGTGATGTTGGATGGCATCATATAATGTGGCTTCAGTGACATACTTCGCGAAACGCTAATCATGTCGTCGTGTTGAATCATTTCTTGCAGGGGGTATGAATCATGCAGGACCCAAACGGGCTAACTTTCTGGTTTCAAAAATTTGCCAACTTCCAAGCACATCTTTCTGAGCTCTGCAGAGTGAAAATTACGTATTATCTGGTTTAGTAGATCATTAAAATCCTTGGGAAGCGTTTGTCTCAGTTTTGTAGCAGAAATCTGTCCGCAATTAATCAATATGAAGAGTGTTCGTTCTACTACTGGCTCTTCTGACCTTTGAGTGTCCAAGATTTTCGACAAGAAACTGATAAACTCTTTGTTGTCAACCAGAACATCGGCTACCAGATCGTACACTGAAGCGTTGGCAAAGAAGCCTAGTAAAGCACTTTGAGAAGGGCCTGGCTCCTCGTGGTAGAGTAAACTCAGCAACGTATCATAGTTCTTCTTAGTATCAGGCTTTGACCAATTAAAGACATATTGTAAGCAGTCTGGGCAATCGCTGAGATTCGACAGTAGCTCTAAAATAGACTGCCGTATGCTGTGAATCTCATTTATTAGGAAGTTCGATAAACATGGTAAAACGGCATTGCTGATGAATTTCTTTAAATCCATTTTCGGAACTGAAGCTAAATTGGTAAGCGATATAATTGCTTCAAAGACATCTTTGTCTTCAACCTTGGATGTTAGATGCATGACGAAAGGAGTTTTATATCTTGTCTGGTATTTCTGATGGTCATATGCCTGGACCAGCTGGACCAAAAAAGCTACTGGAGTCAGATCGTACTTTTCAACTACTACCTCAGGATTAGTTGTAAGTAAGATCTGGGAGACTGCTTCTATGCATACCAGTTGCGATGAAAATTGATCCTGGCTATCTTTGGTGGATATCAGGTGTGAAAAGAGGATATCCAACCCCTTTTGCTCAAAAACAATTGATCTGGTTTCCTTGAAACAAACTATGTTGTATAGGAGATCTATAATCGAATTATGGACCAGCTTGGTGACTCCCTCTTCTTTAAAAAGGGCAAGCAATGAGCTCATCAAGTCCTGATGGACAAGAATGTGGAATATAAAGTTGAGAATCTCTGTCGGATCATCCTTTTCGGTATCTTGTAATGCGGCAGAAATTGACTCGTCTGGGGTTTTGGTAGAAGTAATGTTTCCCAATATGCTGAGAATTCCATACGCCAAATTGACATTTTTCTTGTCTTTTAGAAGCTGCAATATTGTGATGAGCAGATCGTCATCGTTTCTTATCATTCGTTTGGCTTCAATCTTGATGGACAAATATGTTAACCCTTCTAACGACAGCTCCAAAATCTCAGTTGGGACATCAGAAATAACGCCAGCAATAAATATATCATAGGTTACGACAAGCTGGTCGCCTTTGTCTCCTATTGATGGCATGTGCCACGTCTTGACGATGACCAAAGCAGACAATGTAAGTAAAAGCCGGGCTCTGTCATACGTTAACTTTGAAAATGAAACTGTAAGGAGTTCGGACAACAGTTTGGAGTACCTTTCATGGATAAGGTTTCGATTGTGTTCGTCAATACAGAGATTTGATAGCATGTAGAGTATCTTCAGCAGCAAGGGATTATTCTCAAGTTCTACTGGATTTAGTGTGGTCAATCTGGATATGTCTTTGCTTAGCAGTTCAAGAAAGTTTTCATTACTGGCGTATCTGGACACCGTTTCGGGGAAAATTAGGATCAAATGGCTGATGCATTCATACAGGAAGCTGTTTAGTTCCTGCAATCCCAGTTCATTAAGGAAACTGTCCACGTAATATTCAGCCGTGCGTTCAAATTCACAATAATCAGAGATTCTTTTGTCAACTTGCTTCAGGTGAGTCAAAATCAACAAAATATCTGGTCTTACCGCAGCATCATCTAGCAAATACAGTATTGACATGACAGGACCCTCTAGGTCCTCTTTGATGGAGTGAAAGTTTGTTTCAATCAAGCGGTTGAAAAATTGCAGATAAGCCACAACATGAACAGAAGACACCGTTTCACCCTTTTTGTAGGCCTTGAGCAAACTCGTAATGCCTGAACAAAAGTGGTTCAGAACGAAATCAGCTAGAAAGGGATCCTCATCAGCTAGCAGTGCTTGTAACACGGATACCCTTCGTTTGTAGTCTGGATCGAAGAGCCATAACTTGAGGCAACCTGGTTGTTTGACGAGATTTATGACTTTCTCCTTTGCGGCCTTTGACTTGCTTTCAAGGTAATCATCAATTGAGGTGGTCAATTCGGTTAGTTGATCCATGATGTAAAACTTGGTGGGGATGATTTCGGGCGGACTTCAATCGCTCATTCTCTCCGCCTAAAACAATCCTGGCGAGATCTACACAACTTCCATTATGGCCCGTTGATTATTATACATCTATACTACATTATGTTCATGCCTCCACCTTTTTCTTCTTCCTGTCTCTCTTTCGTACACTCTGGTCATTCTTACAGTCCGGACAGTACCAAATTCCAGACGGAGGCTGCGCGGTAAGCCCGACACAGTCGTAGTGGAACCACTCGTACTTACAGTCTGGGTTATCACAGGCAATCATGTCGCCAAACGACACTTGTTGGCAGAAACAGTACAGTTCGTCTTCCTCTCCTGTTTGGTTGAGTTCGCTTGCGTTCTTTTTTCTATGCGTCCTTGTGGGTCCTGACGACGACAATGGTGGAGACTCGAATCTTGATTGTGTTCTACTGGCGCCGTTTCTCTGTCTCTTCTTGGGTATGACTCCAGGCGTGCTGCTTTGGCTTGGGGGCACCGGTGTTAAACTGCTCATGCCATCAGACATATTCTTGTCCTCTTCATTCATATCATCGGGGGCCAACAAACCCTCACTTTCCAGTTTCTCAATGTCGCTCTCCAACCTAACCAGATGCTTACTGATGAGCAGCAGCGCCGTGTTTGACAGCAAAATCTTCTCCTCTTGCAAAGACCTCGCCTTTGTGTAGTCCTCGTTGATCTTGCTGTAAAACTGTTGTTCCTTGGGATGCTTGGTCAGCGAGCCATGTTGTTTGATGTGTTTATGTATCTGACTGTCCTTTCCCTGTATCCTCTTCCGAATCTGGTACAACGTCATGTCCTTATCCCTGAGCTCCTCCAAAAGGTGAGCCAGTTCTGACGGGAGATTAGATAGATCCTGGGTGTACTGCTCTAGAACGGTGGCAGCATCCATGGTCAACGGGAGGTTTAGAAGGAAACAATTTTACTCCATCGCGCCTTATCACTATTTTGCTTACACTATACTATAACATCTATGGAACAACGTTCTCATTTCAGCATGGTCGTTTTTTGAGGCGAGTCTACTATCCTGGCGGTAGACACGCCTTCCGTAGAGTTCAGCCTTGGTTTGTTGAGAACACTCTTGGAGCTGACCCCCAAGTCAATGGACTCGCGTGGCTTTTCCTGCTCTTTGGCCGCACCACCAAAGATCCTGGACCTCAACGAACTGACAATATTGGGCATCCCAGTGACACTGGAGGTTTGCCAGGACACCAATGATTTAGTAGAAGCCGAGTCGGAGTCCACGTCGTTGAAAAATTGGTTCGATTTGGCCACAATTGCCAGATGTTTCTCAATCAACGCAGCATTCCGACTGTTCGCCTTGAAGCCGATGTCGACAAAACTACCCACAATTGGAATAAGTTTGATCAAAAAGTCAACTAGGATGTTCAATAGTATGAAAAAATGGATGTCCCACGGAACCGGGTTGTCCAGCTGGAAAATCAGTCTGTAGATGAGCAACGAGTTGATTACTGCCAACAAGTCTCCTATGACAGGAACCACAGAAATCACCCCGTTCCATCCAAATTTGACCCCACACACACTGAATAAATAGTCTAGCCTGTAAGAGCGTCTTTGTATCTTCTGGAACAACTTGGTGTCGTTATCTGACAGCCCCACAGGAGGCTGGATATAGTTGCGAATTACTTTGGAATTGGGGTTGGTAGGGTCCAGTTGCACCTCCTCGTAATAAGGATCGTCAAACCCAAAGCGGTTTAGCTTGGTCTCTCCGAAGAACTTTCTAGTAATGAATTTCAGCAGGAACTTCTTCATAGCGGGTTTACTTAGGAGTCTGAAATGTGTAACGAGCACAGCAATCTATCTAGGCGAGATTGATATACCCTTCTGAACAGCAAGCAATCTGTCAAACGGCAATTTTTTTATTAGTGTATACACATTATAAACAGATCTAGGTTCTCTTTGTAGCTTTGGTAGAGTTCTTAGCAGCAGATGAAGACTCATTGCCTTCGGTCTCGTCTTCAGTAATCTCCTCAATCTTCTGGGTAGAGGCTGCCTTGGGGGCCACTTCTGGCTTCTTACCAGCACCGGTCACGGCAAAAATCAGAGCAGACCATACAGCAACAAGGAGAGAGAACCCTGACAGGAAGGTCACCAAGTAATAAGCGGCTTCACCTGGGCGCTCCAACAATGCTGAAGGCTCTTGAACAATGTCATTCAAGAAGGCATTAGCACTGAGGTAGTACTCGACCAGGACTTGGAAAACAGTGTCAAAGGTTTCTGTGAAAATGTTTCCAGTAGAATCCAAACCAGTTTCAGGTGGGGTCTCTGGTTCGAAGTCTGGCTTTGGAGCATTCTTTGCAGATTCAGCTTCCTCTAGCTCCAACTTGGGAACAAAAGTCTCGTTTCCAATCAGTTCAGCCTCCTTGATAGAATGGCCAAGGTAGATGTTGTCAAAGAGAATGTCGGCATTCATGGTCCACAACTCGAAACCAAGACCACCAATAGGTTCCAGGTTGGATGGAGTCTTGTCTTCAAAGTAGTTAGGGTTGGCAATCTTCTTAGGGCTCCACTCTCCCTTGTAGTCAGGATTTTCAATTAGAGGAGGGGTCCATATACCCTTGTAGTTTGGATTACTGATGTATGGAGCCTTCCAAGGACCACATCCAACCTCTTCACATTCAGGGTTGGGGATCACAGGGGCGACCCATTCGCCGTCCTCTTCGTCATCCCAGTCTTCTGGCTTGGTGGCTTCTGGATCAGGGATGTACAATTCGGCGTCTTCTTTCCAGTCTTCAGGTTTCACAGCTTCTGGGTCGACGATTCTCAATGGCTCAGATTCGTCCCAATCCTCTGGCTTGACAGCCTCTGGATCTGGGATCATGTCGTCGTCTACCCAGTCTTCTGGTTTCTCATCTTCTGGGTCCTCAATTTCCTTTGGAGCACCGAATGGTGGTTTTATCAGCTTTTCGTTCAACAAGTTTCCTGATTTAGCGACATCACCATTGATTCTGATCTCGAAGTCTTGGTTGGGCTTGATGATCAAGGTGTATAGAGAGGTAGTCTTGACGATTCTGCTCATTGGAGGAGTAGCCAACTGGTGCTCCTCGTACTCGCCGGTAACTGGGTTCTTTCTCTTGATGATCAAGTGCACCTTGTTGGTAGTTCCACACTTATCGGGACCAAACATGACCTGGTATGGTGTCTCGTTGGAAAATTCATTCTCGTTGAGACCCTTGGCGCTTAACAATTTGACATAGGCACCTCCGCAGTTTAAGCCCTGCTGTAGCTTCACTTCGTACTGCAAGACCAACGTGTTGTCAGTGTTGTCGAACTCCTGAGGCAATTGCGCAGAGATTGCGTGATGAGCGGCTTCGGACTTCAGAACCAGACCCTTGTCCTTTTTGAATCCAGGGTACACAATTGGCTCCTCGATGGCCCATTCTCCGACATACGTGAACTCTTCGTCCTTGACAGCGTGGGAGATTTTCCAGGTGTCGCCCAGCTTGGACTCTTTGTCAAACTGTTCAAAAAATGATGACTTGTCCAGCTTGGCCTCCAAGGGTTTGAACTCACTAGGTTCGGCCTCGGCTAAGGCACCAACAGCGAACAACGTGGAACTTGCAATGGTAGAGAACTTCATGGCGTGACAAAAGAACAGTTGAGTAACAAGGGGAGTTGTCGGTTCAAACTAAGGGGTTCTTATGAATATATGTGGATGCAAGTCGCAGTGATAGATCAACCAGAGATGATTACGTGGCGATTTCGCGTAAGTTCCATCAAATTCCATAGATCCAAGGCGAGATGGGCAGGGATGCAGCCGGCAAGGGGCAAGGGGGAGCAGACGCAGAGATGGATGGGTATTCCTTCTAGGTGATGTTGCTTCAGGAAACATGTTACTCAAACCACCCCTTCGAAAGGTGGTAGACGTTGGGTGAGGATGCCTATCCTCTCTCTTCCCCAGAAAACTATCCATCCTGCACCAACTCCTGAGTCTGTGTTCCGCGAAAATCAAGACGAGGTTCTCAGCAAGCACTAGTCTCATTCCTTCCTACTCACCGAAGATGCTCCAACCTCTCCAAAAAACGTGCTTCCAGGGCGGCAAGACCTCTCCAGGGTTGCTGTTTAGGTCCTTCCATTTTGCGCCCCTTCTGAGACAAGAGCTGGTACTTAAAGTTGAGCCTTTGAAGCGTCATAACGAGCCGGAAGACGTCAAGAGACGCCGACTCGTCTACCAATCAAGAAAAAGAGGAATATTGGAGACCGATCTCCTGCTGTCTCGTTTTGCAAAGAGATACCTGCCTGAGATGACCATGGCAGAGATGGAGGAGTACGACGATCTACTGAACGAGTTGGACTGGGACATTTACTACTGGGCAGTGAAAAACTACGAGGTTACCCCGTTGCCTGAGAAGTGGAAGAACTCCAAGATTCTCAGCAAACTACAGGAAATGAGCGCAAACAACGAAGGCGAGGTGCTTCGCATGCCCAATCTAGACGATGCCAAATGAACGCGGACAGCAGATCTGCCTGTATATATATTAATTATTTAAGGAAGTTCCTAGAAGGTTCCATCAAGTCCCAATGAGAAACTGTAGCATGATGATGATGTAATCAGCTCAGCTCCATCGCGCTCTGCCTCTTATATCTTGCACGTCTGTTCATTCCTTCTTCAGCAGAGATATTTTTATTGGACTTTTTGCCTTTGGCCCCATCGTCTAATTCTCACAGAACACAGAGATCACACAATGCCAATCGATTACTCAAAGTGGGACAAAATCGAACTGTCTGACGACAGTGACATTGAGGTCCATCCGAACGTTGATAAGCGCTCCTTTATCAAGTGGAAACAGAGAGACATCCATGAAAAGAGAATGCAACGAAACACGGAGATCAGAACTCTGAAGATTCAACGGGAGATGTATACCCAGCTGAACTCCAGGGTCGACTCGATGTTGTCCAAGTTGAGTTTAAAAGAAATTGCAGATGAAGCCACCAGAAACAGCTTCCTTGCATCTAAATTTGACCCTTCCGAGAAATGTACCATCGAAGAAGAGCACCAAAATAACCCCACGTATAACGAAATGGTAGAAGACCTGTTTACTCAAATCACCGAGGATATTGCCAAAGAAGGCAAGGACGCAAAGAGTGGCTCGATTATTGTAGATAAAGTGAAGGAACACAGAGCCAAGATAGACGCAGTGTTGAAACAGATCGATCCGAAATTGGATCAGCTCTTGCAGGAGAAAGCATTGCACATTTCAAGTGAAGACATTCGTGACGGGTTTGACAGTGTAATTATAAACAAATCTGACGCCACCAAGATCCCCTCGTCCAAACCTGCTGGAGAAACTGCAAAGACCACTACCATTGAAACTATTAACAGTCCCAAACCAAAAGAAATATTGCCCAGTAGCAAGACACCATCCAAAGACTTGAGCACCCTAGGTGAACTGGACGTCCTTGATGAAACGTTGGAATTCTCCAAGATCGACGTCAGACAATACAGAGATATTGCACGTTTCTTGGACCAGCATCCTTATATCATCTCCGAACAGCAACAACAATCTTTGACAATGAAAGCCTTTGACTCCCAACTGGAGGGCGACTCCCAAAGAACCCTGCAAATAGTTCACCAAGCTTTGGTCATTCAATACGTCAATCAATTGTGTGGTGCTCGACCCAAGTCTGAAGTTCTGCCAAGCTACAAACCGCAAGAGACTGCAATCAAGCTTTTCATTGGAAAGCTCACTGACAAGAACCATCCTGCAAGAAAAGCTTTTGAAGAGGACGTCAAGAGAACCTTCAACCACATCGTGGAGAGATGCAAGATTCTCGCCGAAGAGAATAAGACAATGGGTGAAGAGCAAGTGGAACAAATTCAATTGCGAACTATGGATGAGGGCACCGAACTACTGGTTACGATTCCTGAGGAAAATACACCAGAGTATCAAGCATTTCTGAAGATTCCAAAGGTCATGCAAGATGCATTGCGCACCTCTTCAATTGACGAGGTCAACAAAGTATTTTCCGACATGAGTGTGCCTGAAGCTGAGAAGATTCTAGAACTCTTTGATCAATCTGGAGCTATTTCAGTGGCTCAGCTGTTAGAAAATGAGGAGGAATTTGACAAACTCAAACATGAAATAGGAGACCAGTCCATAAATCAGGAGGTTGATAACTTGGCACTTAATGATGAGGCTGATGTTACCAACACTGCAGACATAGTGGACTAAATCATTAGTGGATTCAATGGTATATATCTTTATATTTACAATTGCTTAATTAAATAAACCCTATAATACCTAAACCATAATTCTATGTACAAATGTTTTACTCTTTAATAATTTCATATTCAGCAGGTTCATCTCCACCGTCTTTATTAACACTTTCTGCCTCAGACTCGTTCTTTACACTTGTAATTTCCAAATTACCATCGACCATGTCAACGCTAACAGTTGAATTATTGGTGATCTCTCCTTGAATCAATCTGATGGAAAGTGGGTTCAACAATTGCTTCTTGATAACTCTGTTCAGAGGTCTGGCACCATACAATGGATCGTAACCCTTTTCTGTAAGCCATTCCTTGGCAGCATCTGTCAGCTTGAGTTCGATTCTCCTGTCAACCAATCTGTCTTGAACTTCACCCAACCTGATATCAACAATCTTTCTTAAAGACTCCTTTGACAGTCTATTGAAGACCAACACGTCATCCAGTCTGTTGATAAACTCTGGTGGGTAGCTCTGCTTCATCACCTGTACAACTGCATCCTTAGTTTTCTGGCTCACTTTTCCACCTTCGTTTTCAAGTTCGGTGTCTGCTAACAGCAACTCTTGACCGATGTTAGACGTCATAATGATGATGGTATTCTTGAAGTCAATCTTGTGTCCTTGGGAGTCTGTCAAGGTACCTTCATCAAGGATCTGCAACATCAGTTTCGAAATGTCTCTATGTGCCTTTTCAAACTCATCAAATAAGACAACTGCATACGGTTTACGTCTCACAGCCTCTGTTAATTCACCACCATCTTCGTAACCAACGTATGAAGGCGGAGAACCAATCAACCTCGTCAGAGAATGTCTCTCCTGGAACTCAGACATGTCAAACCTGACTACAGCATTTTCATCATTGAACAAGAATTCAGCCAGAGATTTAGTAAGTTCAGTCTTACCGGTACCAGTAGGACCCAAGAACATGAAACTTGCAATAGGCCTCTTTTCGTTAGTGAGGCCAGCTCTTTGCAATCTTACCGCATCAGCAACTGAATGAATTGCTTCGTCCTGACCGATGACTCTAGCCTTGATGGAGTCTTCCATGTACAACAGTTTGTCTTTCTCACCTTTCATCAGAGATTGAACTGGAACTCCTGTCATTTTGGAAACAACCCAAGCAATGTCATCTGAAGTAACAGACTCGTGAAGCAAGTTAGTGGTTGCCTCAGATTCACCTTCTTCTTTGACCTTTTGAGCAGTAGCAGAAACTTTTTGCTCAAGTTCTGGAATCTTGGAATACCTAAGCATAGATGCCTTTCCAAAATCTCCTTCTCTTTGGGCCTTTTCCAACTCCAGCTTTGATTGTTCAAGTTCTTCTTTGGCAGTCTTGATTTGCTCCAAGCTGTTCTTTTCGTCTTCCCAGACCTGCGTCAATCTCTCCAATTCCTCCTTTTTGATTTTGAGTTGTTCATCGAGTTTATCCCTTCTCTCGACAGAAATTGGATCAGTTTCCTTTCTCAAAGATTCCAGCTCAATTTGGATGGTCATAATTTGACGGTCCAACTGTTGGATGACATCAGGCTTGGACTCGTGTTGCAAACGCAGCGCAGAACATGCCTCATCAACCAAATCGATGGCCTTATCAGGCAAGAATCTGTCTGTAATGTAACGGTTTGAATATACAGCAGCAGTGACTAGAGCTGAATCGGTTATACGCACACCGTGGTGGATCTCGTACTTCTCTTTTAGACCTCTCAAGATACTGATAGCATCTTGAACAGAGGGCTCATTGACCAAAACACTCTGGAATCTTCTAGCTAGTGCAGCATCCTTCTCAATGTACTTTCTGTATTCTTCAATAGTTGTTGCTCCGCAACATTGCAATTGACCTCTAGCCAAAGCGGGTTTTAGCAGGTTTGAAGCATCAATTGAACCTTCTGCCTTTCCCAGACCCAATAGTATGTGCAATTCGTCCACAAACAAAATGATATTACCATGGGCCTCATCTAATTCCTTTAAGACGGCTTTCAGACGCTCTTCAAACTCACCTCTAAACTTTGCACCTGAAATCAATGAACCAAGATCTAAGGCGACAACTTCTTTATCCTTCATACTCTCGGGTACTTCCCCCTTGATAATCCTCTGAGCAAGTCCTTCCATGATGGCCGTTTTACCTGTACCTGCGTTTCCAATCAAAGCTGGATTATTTTTGGTTCTACGAGACAAAATTTGAATCGTACGACGAATCTCTTCGTCTCTGCCAATAACAGGATCAAGCTTACCATCTTTGGCCAATTGGGTCAAATTGACACCATATTTTTGAAGAGCAGGTAATTCCTCCTCTTGTTGTCCATTCATGTTTATTTGTGGCCCACCATTGCTGGCAAACCTTATAGACATAGGAGTTATTATATGTGCATTATTCCTTTCAAGAGGAATCCTCGGTGGAGCCAATCTAGCAGCAAACGTGCTGGGGTTTGGCCGCACACTCAACGTGGAGAGCGACGAGGCCAGCAGCATCTTGGGAACTTTTGTCCTCAACGCATTTATTCTCAATTGGTTAGGCTTCACAGTATGTGCTTTCAACATAATCTGGTGGAGTGATCACGAGCATCTGGGGTTAATATATAGTAAGAAGACAGACGTGTCACGTGGTGATAAATATGTGCGCGGAACCTTCTGGAAGAGATAAACTCTAGAAGGGACCTAGGCCAGACTAAGTCGCGCCTATATAAAAGAGATACGATCTAATTAGAGGTCCACACTGGGATAATTCCCTCCCTGGGAGGACAGTCGGAGTTGATGATTGAATTATGTACAGTAAGCTAAATAGCGTATCACTCGATTGAGAGCTTTTCCTCAGGTTTGGAAAGAGTCTGAGCCTTTCGGCTCTCCAAATGCTGTTTCCATAGGAGATCAGCTGGGTCTTGATCAGGCTCCACCCACTCAAACCCGTCACCTCCACCTAGCCAGTATTGTTGCATCATGATCTCTTGTTCAGGCTCGTTGGGGATCATCTTTCTGTCAAAGAAGTTTTGAATTATCTCTTTAGTTGCAAAGCCTTCGTTCCCATGGATTTGGGCGTCCGCTTCCAAGACTTTCGAACACATCATTAGTTCATCGTTATGCTGGTACCAGTAGTTCTGCAGTGTACCAGGCCTCCATCTCAAAGGCCCTGTATCTTGATTGATATTCTTTCCAGTAAACGCAAGTGAAGCCAGAAAAGACGTATTTCCGATGTAGGCAAGAATCATGGCATAGATCTTCCCCAGACTGCCAACGTCGGCGAAAAATATCCTGGTAAAAACTTCTATGGCACCAATAAGTCCGAAACATGATCCAGCATACCTAATCAAGTAAGATCTCATTTTCGACTTTTGCATCTCAGTATACCTCGGATGGGCAGTCGTCAGGTCTACAATTTTCAGAGCTTTTTCCACCTCTCCGTCCCAAAGAAAATGTCTAAACGGTATCATAGCATCTTCCCGGCTGATAGCCAGGTCTTTGTTCTTGTCGTAGAAACTCTGTATGGAAGTTTCAACGTTGGCCAGCGACGGTTTGGTCAGCCAAAATTTCCTCAGCAGGTTCGGAGTTACCTTTACATTAGGAGATTCAAATATCTTTTCTATCACGCTGTCAATCTGCTCCTCCTGTGGGATTTTTCCTTTCATAATTGAACAGGTTCTCAGCATGTTTAACACATGGTCCTCCGACACATTCTCCTTCTCCAATATTTCTTTTTTCACTATTTGACTCAAAGACGAGACACTAGAGTTTCTAGCGCAGTAAGTGTGGAAAGCTCGCTGGATCCCAGGACCAAAGGCACCAAGTCTGGCAAACATACTTGACTCTTTTTCTTTAGTGGATCTCTCACAACACCTGGGAACCGTACAGACCGAAAGAAAACTGATACACAGAGAATCGCGGGTGCACTAATCCTGTCCAAGAAATATCCGACTCATCTCATAACTTACCTGTAACGAACCATCCACACATTAAACGTCCTACAACAATGGGTGTGATACTTCCAGATGATGGCAAGCAGTCAGGAGGCCAACCAAGCAAGAGGACAAAGGTGTTAAGCCGGTTTTTGCCTCCAGAACATCAGCGACCCTCAATTGGGCTTTTCCTTGGTCCTTTCACCCCAGCAGCCGATAATGAAACCGCCCTGTGGACCTGTATTGGTGCACAGATCTTTGCTGGGCTGGCCTTGCTTAGAATTAGCCGAAGACTTGTGTTTACCCCTAATCAATCGGTCAGAAAATTCATTTTCAAGACTTTTCATAATGTGGTGGGTGCAACTTTGATTTTTGGAAGCGGATTGGAGGCTACTAGAATGCTATTGTCGGAAGATCCTTGGAAAGAAGAGGCTAGAAATGCAAGAATTTTGGCCCAATTGAAGGGCGAGCCAGTTAGTTGGTGGTATGGACCTAAGAACTTCGTTCCCTCCAGCAGGTTGGAGTATACGAAGCAGATGCAATTCCACAATTTTGAAGTTTTGCACAAATCACCACAAAAAATCGCTCGAGCTCTGATGATTAAAGAGAAGCTCAAGGAGGAAACCAATGCTCTCCACTCCACCATTCATGAGAAAGCAGAGTCGCAAACGCTCCGACTCTCCGAAGATTTAAAGAACAATGTTCCTCTCAAAGGGGTAACTTCATATGTTCCCCAATTCAGCACTTCAAATACAGACACCAAGATATATCTCAAGAATGTTAGTCTGAAGACACATGCAGACTTGGAACTTTTTTGGGCAGAGCATAATCCATGGGACATTTTGGAAGACAAGATTTCTCCAATATCCGTCTTGGCCCTTCCAAAGTACAACCCAATTGTATCCGAGGTTGATACTGATACGCAGCAGCCGTCTAAGAACGATGTGCAATGGGTCAATGATAGAAAATGATTATATATAGGGCTTAACAGGAATCACACATTTCGTCCCTCTAGTACGCTCGCTCCTTGTAGAATTCCTTCTGGCCTTTTGCCGTCCTTCCGCGCAAACCCATTGTGCCAAATAATCCTTTCCCAAAGAGTAGTTGGGAAAACGCTGGCTAGATGAACGGAATACATCTACTTTTGCAAGTGCTCCTAGTTCAATTAGCTGCTGCTGTCTTAGACACGCAGGTCGGCTACATTGATTGGCTAGTGACGTCTACCGGTTCGTTCCTGGATCTCTCCTCTTGTTTGTTTGACTATGACCATATATACTGTCTCACAGAGGCCAATGATTTGCTAGGACTAACTTATGACGCTCAGATAGCGTACAGATATCACCTGGATGGTCCGGACCAAGGTAAACTGGTCAAATTGGATGGGAAGAAATTTGCATCTTTGAGAGGCAACGTTCTAGACATTTTCAATGGAAAGGGCCAGCTTTTGCACACAGAAACGTTCTCCTCTCCAGTCGTTGATGTTCATTCGGGTAGTTCTTTGCTGGCAGTTGATACTGAGGGAATTCTTTATGAGATTGATCTTTTTCATCACACCTCCAAGGAGATTTTGAGACTGGAAAGTTTGACTTTTGCCATATTTTCAACACTGAATGAGAAGGTGGCTGTCGCTTTCAAAGGCTCTGATTCAGATACTTTGAAGATTGCCGTTATCGATGATACAATATCCACTATAAACACAAATATATCTTCAGTCGTGAATTTTAAGAATAACCTGTTGGCAGCTGAAGATGCCGTTTACACCATTGAAGGATCGACGGTCCCAAGAACCCTGCAAGGGCAAGCTTATTTGACAGATTCTGGTCCGATAAGTGTTGATTACATCAAGAACTCCGTGAAATTCAGTGGTAACTCGTTTGAACCACAATCCAAGATATTGAGAATTAGCGTTCAAGATGAGTTCATTGTCATCCTAACTGTGGATGAAGTATTGGAAATAGACCTTGAGACTTTCACCTTATCCAGCGTGAAGGAGAATGCATTTTCGGAAGAGTACTTGGATTCTGTTGACTACGAGATATTTTTCAAGAATCAAGAGGTTCAGCTGATAATTCAGGATAGAGCAGATAGAGAGCTGATTATTACGAGTGGACCTTCTCAGAATGTTCTTGATCTGTCGTTGAATGAGGTTGTAGATTATGCTATAGTAACGCTTGAACCGCAGTTGAAAGCTATTGAAGATGAAATAATAGAGGAAGAAAACTCCACGTTTTTTAAAGCCTACAGCTCCCGTATTTTCAATACCTTGAGTGCCCTTCAGGAAATCATCAGAAAGAGAGAATTCTATTCTTTATTTGACTCTTACAATGCTGGCCAAGATCAGTCTTTTGGGCTAGACAAGAGACTGGTCATTGGATCAAAGTTCGGAAAACTATCAGCTTACCATCTACTTACTAAGTCACCTCAGCTAAGTTGGGAGATTCAACTCCCATTGGTAGATAAAGTTACTAATCTCGACGAAGGTCGGGTATCGGTACTTAGTGGAACCACAGTTTTTACAATTGATGCTGAAACAGGAGACATCTTAAGCGAAGAAAGTGTTTTAGCAACGGAAGAATCATTGAAGGAATACGATGTCAAGTCAGATGAACATTCCATTTTTGGATTAAAATTGGCTAATAATGAGTATACCAACACTTGGACGCTCAAGACATCTTCTAATGAGAAAATACTGAAAGTTGCGAGACGAGAAGACGACAACATAAATGTGGCCTCTGCTGGGCATATTCTTGGAAACAACTCAGTTTTGTTTAAGTACCTGTTCCAAAATCTAGTTTCAGCGGTAATCCTCAATGAACGCACAAACGACCTGCGATTTGTGATACTCAATGCTATAACAGGACAGCAAGTATACTCCGATATTCACAAAGGAATCGACTTAAACACAAATGTGAATCTAGTCTATGACGAAAATTTTATTGTTGTTTCTTATTTCGGCTCTAATCCAATTCCAGAGCAATACGTTGTGGTATATGATTTATTTGAATCTTTAACTCCCAATGAAAGAATTGAGCCAAAGGATGGGCCTATTTCCAACTTTGGCAACGATTCTCCTATTCCTCAAATATCATCTCAGTCATTTATGTTCCCCAGCCGAATCAACTACATTTCTGCTTCACACTCTAAATTTGGAATCGCCTCAAAATGGATAATTGCAGTACTGGAAAATGGACAAATATTTGCAATTCCCAAAGTGGTCTTGAATAGTAGAAGAGTGGTTGGAAGAGACCTTACCAGCGTTGAAAAGCAGGAATATGGAATGTCCGTTTACTCTCCGTTTATTTCGTTGCCTGAGCATATATTCACCATTTCCAACATCAGAAATCTTGGATTGTATAACAACAGCAACACTCTCCCCAGTGGCAAACCAATATTGACTGTTGAGCCTACAGCGTTGGCCTCGACATCATTTGTCTGCCTCGTCAACTCTCTCAATGTCTATTGCACGCAAATCTCACCGTCCCGGAAATTTGACATGCTGAGAGAGAATTTTGACCAATACAAACTACTTGTAAGTATTCTGGGTCTGTTTGCCATAGTGCTTTTAGTCAGACCATACGTCTACTCAAGGGATCTACAGAAGCTGTGGACTACAAAGATCTAGGGTAAAGCTTCTCCTAAATCAATAATGCGCGACACGCATATGTAGTATTTGAAATCTCCTATAGAGAAATATGTTCTGGAAGAATAGTTTATCCCGAATCATTGGCATAATCTGTGAAGAAGTGTATATAATATGGATATTGAACACAATCTGAGATCTTGGACTCTTTTCCTCTAGAATCATGGTAAAACCTATTCCCTTCGACAAGTTTCGTTTCCATAGATACGACCGTTACACCGCTGGAAGTAGATGGCTCTACGAGACTCGATACCACTTTAACTTCTGGCATTATGAGCTGAAAACCTTTCTCGGGCTCCTGGGAGTTGTTATTTATATCAGCATGGTTCTAACTATGAACTTTTCCTACGAGAACGACACCAGAATGGATTTTCCTTTAAGCGTGGAGTTGGAGTCGTTTTACATGAAAGAACAGTTATACATGCAACTGCAAGCAGTGTACTTTAACCAGACCAGCATTGTTGTTAACAAAACTATTGGAGAAAACCACTTCTATCAAACAATGCCTAACACCAGCCAATTGAATTCCATTGACAGAATCGCACTCCCAACTGAGCCAGTCGTGATGGATAGTCGCATTCATATTCCCAAACTCCCTCTCAAACTAAACTACTTTGACTACAAAACGGCCTCATTGCAGCAAACGATCATCAGTACTTTCAAGGGAAGGATGGGGCATCTAAACAAGTTTTTGGAATATACAATAACGACGCAGTACCCTCTAAAGATTCCCCAGTTGACACATCAGCCGACGGAGGTAAAGATCTCTGAAAATGGCACTTTGTATGAGCTGCTTTGGAGTGGAGGTGAGGAGAAAAAGGAGGAAGATAGAGGCAATGCTGCACAGTATTTTCACTCTTTGGGCGTGGCTCCAGAACACATCTTGAAATATCAAGGGAATAAGACAGTACCAACGCACTTTAATTTCAGTAAACCACAATGGACGATTCACGATCTCGGCTCCCAAGTGATCCAAGAGACAGCACACCTAAATCATAATAAAACCACCGAAATGCAATCACTCGCAGATTTGATCATTTTCTTCAGTAGGAAAAGATTCAATGTGAGCAATGAAGATTACAACATGTTGGTAAAGAAGCTGGAAGAGAGCATCGAAAAACACAGGTCAAAAGTTGTATTTGGAAAGAACCTTTACTTTTTCAGTGTCATAGGATGTCTGGGGTTCTGTGTCTTGACAATTGCAATTACCATTCTTCTAGACTTGCTGAACAAATCTGTCAGTAGAACATACTTGAAAATTCTTTGCTGGGGAATCAAAGGATTTCAGGTGTTTTTCGGGATTATTTGCCTGTACGGTGCCTCCATTGGTATAGGATACACCGTGCTTTTTATCCAAGCAATTGAGAGCATCAACGATAACTCGTTTTCTGAACTGACAAAATTCCTAGACTCGTTGGAACTCAGGGCAAAGTTTACGGTACTAAAGGGTTTCACGGACTGGTTCGATTTCCTATCCTTTCGACTGGTCAGCATCATTTTTTCATTTGTCGTTCCAACCCTTGGTTTCATCTACTTCTTGCACTGCGAGTTCCATCGCTTGCATGTTCGGTTGAACTACAAGATGATCGACAAGTACAGCTACTACGTCCACAAGGAAGCTGCAAAAAACCTCCTTAAACACCACTTGAAAGCCATGGACAAGGAAGATGACGATTATGAGAACCGCCAGATATATGTGCACCAAGACGAACACAAACGGTTCCGTCCAATGTGGATATACCTGAAGGACAGGCAGTACCAACGGATCATCGACGAATATGCCAAAGATAGCGAGAAACATCCAATCTTCACGGAAATGCAACTGGATAAAAACATCACCAACTATAGAATGCTAGTGGCAGACTACGAGCTGAAACCCGGGGAGGACATCAGAAGTCTGCCATGCTGAAGACTAACTGACCTTCCCCATACTCTGAATATATTGTCTGTGGAGTCTTCGAAATCGCGCATTTAGGTATTCTGTAGCGAGAACATTCAGTGAGCCTTTACTTCCTACTTCCAAGTCCTTCACTATGAACGAGGCTGAGCCCCAAGATAAAACCCCATTGCTTGACGACAAGGTTTCAGACTCCCTGGAGTCTGTTGAAAATCCACCGCTGTCCGCGCTGTCCGAATCTGACGCGCTACAGGTTAAAGAACCAGAAGATTCGGAGATCGACACGGATTTGATCTCAAAATTTAAGCATGCCTGTGTCATTGGCGATCTGAAAACTGTCCAAGATATCCTGGAAAACGGATTGCTTTCGGTGAACGCGAGAGATGAAGAGAACTTGACCGGAATTCATTGGGCAGGCTTGAACAATCGCTTTTCTGTCTGCAAATATCTCATTGAGAAGGGCGCTGATCTATCCTTCGAAGGTGGTGAATTGGCCGCAACTCCCTTGCACTTTGCAGCCCAAAGAGGCCATGTATATGTTTCCGACCTCATGTTGTCCCATGGTGCGAACGTGGCTGCTAAGGACTCTCAAGGTGCTGATATCCTGCAGGCCGCAGTACTGTCAGGCAATGTTCTCCTGGTCATATATCTGCTGAACACTCAAGATCAATGTAATATCAATACTCAAGATAAAAACTTACTAACGCCACTCCATTGGGCAAGTTATAGAGGTGATGCTCTGACAGTAGACATCCTATTAAAGCATGGAGCTGACGTGACAATGGTAGACAATAAAGGATTTACACCTTTGTATTGGGCCTTAACTAGGCCTGATATTAGGATTATAAAGAATTTGATAGCGTATGGCTCCAGTCTCCATGTTGAGACATTGGAAGGGCAGAAAGACGCTTTCAAAATTGCCCAAGAAATGGAAACCGAGACAATATTGCAAGCCGCCTTAAAGTTTAACAATAAGAACCCAGATGGCTCTCAAAGACAACACTATTTTACTGAAAAGCAAGCGAAAGCAATTACGTTTTTCACGCCATATCCTATCCTGTTTGCTGCTTTAAACTTGATTAACTTTCAATCCAACTTGTGGTTGCTCAATTTGATTATATTGGCCCTTATTGCGTTTGGCGCAGTTCAGCTTCTTAACAGGTTTGCGTTCCCGGTTTATTTGCGAGTCAAGGGTCCCCTCTTAAAGTCGCCCTATCTAGCTGGAACTTTCTCTGCTACTGCCTTTTGGGCGATCTTCACATGGTTAGTCCGACTACTACCCTTTACTCTTTTTGAGAGTTTCATAACGAACATTGTATTTGCCGCAATGGCCGGTCTAATGATTTTGACGTTCTATAAGACGTTGATGCTGAATCCTGGCTACGTTCCATTGCCCTTGGAAAAGGCAGAGATCAAAAAGACAATCAAAGATCTGTTAGAGCTTCATAAATATGATTCACGCCACTTTTGCATTAAGAGTTTCATTCGGAAGCCAAAAAGAAGTTGCTACTCGGAGTTTCAGAAGCGAACTGTGGCCAGGTATGATCATTACTGTCCTTGGGTCTTTAACGATATTGGGGTGAGAAACCATAAGCCTTTCATCGCTTTCTCTGTATCTCTTCAAGTCGCCATTTTGTGTTTTATACTATTGACTCTTGAATACTTTGACGAACTGAAACTTGAAAATGAAAAAGAAATCAAGCACAGCTGTGCGTTCTTTGGAGAAGATCTATGCAAAGGATATCGGGGAGCTCCCTTCACGTTCAATGTGCTGGTTTGGGTGACCTTCCAATTCATTTGGCTGTTCATGGTAAATGTTGTCCAGTTTATCCAACTTTTCAAGGGACTCACAACTGAAGAGGCAAAGAACTTTGGTAATCCAAACAGAATGAACAAGCCATGGGAAAACTTTGGTTCTGTCCCCCCTGAATTCTGGGACGATGGTAGCACCTTAGACCCATTAGAAGTGGAAGGACCCCAGTCTCATGACGGGCATGGTCATCAAGCATGCCAGTCTCCCGTGCAAAGAGTAAGGGCAATATGCATCAAAGGTTTCAAATTGGTGGGTATAGACCAGGTGCTAGGGATGGCCAGAGAGGTTGCAAAGAGCAGTCAACGTAAAAGGTACACAGATTTTGGATGGAAACAGAACCTGATTGATTTTTGGTTCTTGCGAGACGAGGATGAAGCAATGTCCATGGAGACGCTATTTCGAATTCCGATCAAAGGTGAAGGAAATCTCGGTGGTAAACTGGTTGATTACTATACCCTGTGGGAGCTCCCAGGAGAAAACAATGATTCTGTATAGGTGCACTGGAGTCAGAGCCACAATATTCATCATTACCTGCCTACCCTTAATCTGCTTATATCCATGGGCCCCTCGAAAATTGAACTTGTATGTATAGACCCGTAATACATTTACATAACTAAAGAGCCTTCAATGATCGGGAGGCGTGTGTTGGGCCAGCTACCCAGCGAAGAAGAAGAGCCATCTGTTCCGAGTACGAACAGTGGTGAATCTCTTAATTGCCCGATCTGTAATGAGAACATGATCAATTTGGGGCAACTTAACCAGCATCTTGATGACACTCATACCAATAACGATCCTTCAGAATCCGTCAATATAGGGCCATATTTGGAGAAAGATCTCAAGTACTGGTTCAAAACAAAGGTGGTTGATAGAGCTAATAGCCTCCATCCGTTGATCAGCTCCAAGCTGAATAACATGGATGTTGTCGATAATATGGGATATTTCACAGTGAGCGATAATGGCACAAATTCACCCTCCAACTCAACACCAAACTCTAGAATAAGCTCCCCGGGCATAGATACACATGAACTATCAAGATCTCACTGGAAAAAGCCCAAAGGAAACGATATCTGCCATTTGAAAAAGTGTAACAAACGTCTCAACATAAAGAATGGAATAGTCAATTGCAGAAAATGCGGCGATTTGTTCTGCAACGAACATACCTACTATAGAATCAAGGTAAATCAGGCTTTACAGTACGATCCATTGGGCGGACAGTTTGTGAGATGTTGTATCACTTGCTTCATGAGTAAGCCATCCTTCAATAACTCCGACGGTTTGGCTTTTGAAGTTACCCAGACTTTCAACGAAATAAGAGAAAAGAGACTGGAAGCTGATAGATTAAAGACAATCGTTCTTGAAAAAAGGCTGCGAAAGATATTTGCACTTGTGTATGACGGAGATAATCCCTCCAAAGTCAGCAATAGTGACGTTACCAACTATGTAAAGCAAATCATACACTGGCAGAGTGATAAAGGACTCACCAATTGTCCACTCTGTTTCAAGCAGTTTGGAAGATTCATTATGAGAAAGCACCATTGCAGGTTATGCGGCGAGATTCGATGTGACGAGGGCTGTTCGTTGGATATCCCTATGAACTATTTGAAAGAACTATTTGATCAGTCTTTAGAGGACAATGAACAGCATGAGCAAACACATAGCGACGAAGAAGACACAATAGTTTTTGATAAGATATCTCTGAGGATATGCAAGCTATGCAAGAATAGAGTTTTTCACAAACGACTATTCACCCAAAAGAAACCATCAGATACGGGTCTGGACGATCTGTTGAGCACCATACGGCTGGTGAACATATATAAAGAGAAAATTTTCCAACTTCTTCCTGGTTTTGAAGAAGATTTGCAACGATTACAGGCCATTGACTCTGCATCCAATTCCAATCAAAAACTGCTCACTACGGAGCTGGAGGATGACGAGCAGTTTCTAAAAATGCTTGTCGATAAAAGGAACAAAATTATGAATGTCTTTAGCAAGATCGATAAAATAGCCAAGAGCTTGAAACTAACCATTGATCAAAACGATAAACTTCTCTCTCTCAAAAAACCACTAGTTGAAGGGATGACTGTTGACCAATTGAAAATTGCAAGATCGATATACATGCAGGTGGCCTCCTTCCTACAAGATAATATGCTAAAGCTTCAGAAAATTCCAACTCTAGCCCCCAAAACTGGCCCTGAAGACAAAGCCTTAAGCAAGTTGGAAATCAGGGAGTACAGAGACAAATTGATGGTGCTTCAAGAACAGCAGTTCCTAATAAAATCAATGATAGACGACTCTAAAAAGAAAAGAAAGTTTGACGATTTGAAAATCTTAGATGAGAATTTAGCAGACATTGAAACCGAGATCCAAACGATTTCCAGAAAACTAGGAGATGATTCATTTTAAATGACAAATAGATGATTATTATCCGACCTATAAACTCTGTGCATTACTTATTTCCGTCTGCTGGTCCTGGTTCATCTGTTGTATGACAGGCTCAAAAATGAAGTTTGGGTTGTACTCCCAACTATTAATATTGGACAAGAAGTCTGGAAATATTTCGTTCGTAGGTCGTTGTTCTTCCTGATTAATTCCTTGATTGTAAACACTGGGGTAATTTATATCCACAGAGTTCCCATTGGGGTTTCCGTTGGGATTGCCATTGGAAGTTCGGACCCCATTTTCGTAGTCACTTGATGTCGGGACGCTATACGATTGTCTATTGGGATTTGCCTCAGTGTATGGCGTGAAATGATATCTTTGATTGGCCAAATCGCTATTCATAGTGGTTGAAAGATAACTTAGATCGTTTGTACTGTTGGGAGTGCTACTGATTTTGTTAAATTGGCTCCCATTAAAAGAAAACACATTGTCTCCTGATGATGGATTTGTAGTGTCGGATGGCTCTGGGATTAAGAACTCGCTCAACGAGGGAACTATAGGAGGTGCTTGTCTGGGGTTCAATACTAAATTCACATTGTCTTCATTTTCCAGCTTAATGGATGCCGCTTCACTGTTGGTGCTGGAATCATTGACATCATCATCCAATAACGTCAAGTCGACGGTTGTTCTGTTTGGCAATCCAATCTGCTCAAAAAGTCTGTTGATATTTCTCAATTTGATGAAATTGTCCTTTGCAACATGATTACCACAGTTTGCCATATACTTCAGTAGTTCCACACCTTTATCTAATTGACTGTAAGACTTACCTGTGAAAATGGCCATCATTAGTATGAGTACGGAAGAAAAGCAAAAATGAGTATCCCAGTAGTCGAATATAGGCAATCCTTCAATTTTTCGCAGTTGGTACAACAGATCAATAGAATGGCATGCAGCTAAAATACAACGAGATGTAATCTGCCTCGTTTGCTCTGTTTCCACCAAATATTTCTTGAAGATCACAAGCACCAAAGGCCTGGTGGTGGTAATGATGTACTGATTGAACTTCAAAAACAGATGGATTAAAGGACGTCTGGTAGCGTTATTATTGTTGGCAATATCCTTGTTCAGCTGGATAAAGTCCTCTTTCAAGTTTCTTTCAAAGTGCTCTTCTAAGAGCTTAAGACAGGCCATGGTGTTGTTTATGATATCTTCTGTGGTCTCTCGGTGCAAACTTACAGGGTTCTTATCTCCAAAATAGGATCTCTTGGAGTGATTGTATATGAGGGAAAGAATCTTGCCAGCAAATTTACCTAGTTGCACTTGCCTCTGCAATATCGTACCGTCGAAACCGTCACCCAAATCAAGAAAGTTCTCTGTAGGCAACTCAATGTCAGTTTGATCAAAAGTAATATGCTGCGGCAATCGTACGCGGGACGTTGCAAAAGAGTCAAGAATGAATGTTGTCCACCAAACACGTTTCCGCTTTTCATTATAAATGACATCATTATTGGTAGTGTTGACATACTTGGTGTGAAGACCTAGGACTAAACACAGTCTCGTGGCTAATCCTAGGTAGGCATATGATGTAGTTATTCTGTTGAGAGATTGTGAATAGTAGGCAATCAGAAGATTGTTCTGGATGTTCGTCAAGCTTGGGTCTTCCTCCACATAGTTTGAGATTTCCATTGCCTGTTTGAAAAACCTCAGACCTGGGGTATTAGAGTCTAGGTTGTTCTGCTGGAAGTATAATTGCTTATTAACGACAAAATCTGGATCTTTATTGGAAACCAAGGAGTAGTAAATCTGTTCTCCAATGGACAAGGACAACAGTAATTGTACAAGGAGTAGCTGGTTATCGGAGGTGCCCTCTTCATATAGTTTGTAGAAATGCGGAACAAAAATTGAGTGGTCAAAACAGTATAATTGTTGGCTTTGGAAAAAATCCAAACAGAGTTGAGAAATTTTCAATGCGTACGCTTGCGATGGCAAAATTAAGGAGGTCTGGTCACCGATGGGTTTCTTAAACTGAGAGTCTGGTAAATAGTATTTGTTGTTTGATTTCAAGAGCTTTAAAACTTTACTTGACTTTGCATTGCCATCATTATCTCCAAAGGAAAGGGAAATTGCAGAATCCAGTTTCATCGACAGATCGTCAAGCTCTCCAGCCGACGTTACAGAAAGAGTATCGTTTTGGCCATTTTCATCTCGCTGGTCGGCTCCAATAAATGGGATAGACGGAGTACTGCGGGCCTGCAAATACTGCATCTCCGTTTGGTCTTCAGTTGGGCCATCCAAATCGCCCTTGCTTGGTTGATTATAGGCAGGTTTGGTGCTCTGTGAAAAATCTGGGATCTTATCACGTCTCTGTAATTCTCTCTTTATCTGAGTGCTATTGCTGTCTGGTTCCTTGACTAAATCCACTATAACTGTCTCTAAGTACTTGATTCGATCGGTCAGCTTGTCAAGTTGGGATTCCAAAATGATGACCTTCCTGTCTTTATTAGGATAACTACATTCTGGACCCTTTCTGGCCATAATACAGTTGGAACAGCTGGGCTTGTCGCCGGAACATTTGATTTTTTGAGCTTTGCAACGGAGGCAGGCGTAGTGTAAACGGCCGATAACACCCACCGGTGTGGTGTCTATCTGCTCCTTTAGCTTTATTCTCTGCACAGGAAAACCTTGGGCCATGGTCTTAGTTCTTTTCCATCAGAGCGTAGGGGCAAAAAGTGTGGTTTTCTTCACTATGAGCTTGAAACTTCCAGCCTGTATTGGTTAATGTGGGGACCAGCCAGACAAGTCATCTAGATATGTGGTGTTATGTTCTTTTTTTTTTCGGGTGCTTGCTGTGCATATGGTGGTCGTGCGCAAGCCGATTTCATAGAGAGTCTCACTTGTACTTGCTTAGATGGCACGTATGTGGTCGTGATCCTACCTGTGATAACCGCTGGATCAGCATTTTTTGTGTGCCTGAAAAATGACTCTTGAATCGCTGATTTCCTCCGGCTTGGAGCTGCTTGAGCAAGGAGACTATGCCAAGGCCATTGATGAATTTTCTGAGGCCTTGAAGCTGTCTGATTCGTCGTTCAAGGCTTACCTAAACAGATCAATCGGTTACCAAAGAATTCAAAAGCTTGATCTGGCCCTGAAGGACGTAGACCAGGCAATTCACATTGCTAAGGACCTGAGACAGTCACAGGAGTACATTTCTACATCGTACCTCAGAAAGGCCATTATCTTGTATCTATTAAAGAACTACCCAGAGAGTTACCAGAATATCCTGTTGGCCCAGAAGTATAACTGTTCTGATATGACTTTCCCCTCTTGGAAAGCCAAAATTGAGGCAAAACTGGACTCAATTGAGAAATCCAAGCCAGCAGGAGCGGCACCAGTTGAAACGGGTGCCTCCAATGAAACACCATTGGCTCCACCCGCATCTTCCACGCAACCTTCTCCAAGAATTGATTGGTATCAGAACTCAAAGGAAGTCAACATCTCCATTTTTGTCAAGAAAATCGACAAGTCACTGCTCAAGGTTCATTTTGGTGAGGATTCCTTGGAAGCTTCTTTTCCTCTTCCCAATTCGGGGGAGAATTACACCTACAGAATTGAAAAATTGTTTGGAAAGATCGACCCATCAAAGTCATCATATACTGTGTTTGGTACTAAACTGGAGTTAACCTTAATAAAAATAGAACCGGCTCAATGGTCTTCAATTGAGTTTGACCTGCAATCACAATCATCACGCACGGATGAGGAGTCTCCTCTCACATACCCTTCCTCATCCAAGAAAAAGATAGATTGGTCGAAACTTGAAGACGAAGATGATACTAAAGACGACCAGTCTCCCGATGCCTTTTTCCAACAATTGTACAAAAATGCAGATGACGATAGTAAAAAGGCTATGATGAAATCCTTCATTGAAAGTGGTGGTAAATCTCTTTCTACTAATTGGGACAACGTGGAAAATAAGGACTTTTCTGTTGATGCAGAACCATAATCTATTGCCCTAAAACGTTTCCAAGTCCATATTCCACGCTGGAGGTTTGTTTTCGGTGTCTAGCTCGTCTTCACTTGAAAGATAAACAGGAGTTTGGTCTTTGAATTTCTCAGGCGAATTAAAGACGCTCACAGTCTTGGACATTGCTAATTGGGGCTTCCTGACCTTTAGCATGTTTTTCGAATTCCCCATTCTATTCACTCCCCGAGAATGGACGTTAACATTAATTGGCCTCAAGGGTGCAGGCCCTGGCCTCATTCCATTTAACTTTGACTTGTAACTATCTTTCACATTTAAAAGCTTGCTATTGCTATTATGATGAGTTCTAAAAACTCCCAGTGTAGAGTTGGAGCGAGTTATCTTATTCCTCGTTGGCGTCGTTGTTGTGTTTGAGTTTCTCCTATTTCCGTCACCTGATCTAGATGATGAAGGTGCTGACTTATTGAGTCTTCTTGAAGGGGTTCTGTTTATGCGGTTTTTGAAAAATTTTGACTCTAGTTCATTAATTGTTTCCCAAACATCTACACCATCAACTATGATGCTCTTTCCTGCCTCTAATTTATAGCTTTTTAATTGAGGCTTCAACACATCCAAAAGTAAAGGTATATGTTTTGTGATTCTTGTTCTTATCTGCTCTTCTCTCTTTAAAATCTTGAACGAGTCTCTTGATAACAGTCTGGAGGAATCTTTGCAGCTTTCTTCCAGTTCTTGCTTTTCTTTAACCAACTCCTTTAGTTTTTCAACATTGTTCAGTATCGGTTTCAAATGTTCCACCTTAACGTTTAGGTTATCATTAATGTAAAGTTGATGTTTATTCAAGAGTTCTTCATCGAACTGTTCGCTCTCTGACACAAAATATTCTGGAAACTCTTTCTTTTTCTCTTCCTGTGTATACATCAACAAATGCCAATAGCTGTCAATTTCTTTTCGAAGAATTTTGATGAATTTCACAGCATTTTTCAGTTTCAGTTCGTTTAATCTTTCCAATTCGTTCTGATAGTTCTCTATGCTAGACTGACGAATGTTGTCGTTGGTAAGAAGAAACTCGGTGATGTAGTTGGGATCAACTTCAGTGTCTAGTTTTGCCCAGAGACTCTCACATTTTGACTTTAATTCTGCGAGCTTTCGTTCTCTTGCAATTTTTTCCTCCAAGACCAATTCTAGCCTGCATTCTAGCTCCTTGCAGTCCGATAGTAACAGACGTGAAACATTCAGGTCGTTGAAAAATGCTTGGATGCTCAAAAGGGACGATACTGACAAGTCTTCTTTTAGTAAAGATGAAATCTCAGGTAGCTGTTCATGAAGGATTTTATTCCTGATGGATAATAAATTTTCCGTTAACGAGTCATTTGGGGTGTATCCGTTCAAGGTCTCATGAGTTGAGATATACTTGGACAATTTGCTCTGAAATGCGTCTTTTATTTTGTCAGTAGCAGTTCCAATGAGCGTTTTTATCTCAAAATTGAGGTTCGCCAAGAGGGGTATGCTCATGTACTTGAAATTTGTATCCTCTATGATATAGTCTACCGTATTCACATCCAGATTCCCGTTCTTTTCTTGGATCATCATCGTGTCTTGTTTGTTGGGCAGTTTGGCAAGGTATTTCTCCTCAAATTCTCCGCTGCAGGGTAAATATTCCAACAACTTGTAAAAAATTAGCAGTCTGGAATCGAACTTTTGGATTTGTCGCAGAAACTCCGGCAGGATCTCCGAATACACTAGGTCTATTTTGTCTCGTAATTCATAAAGTGTCTTCTTCGGCGCTAACAACTGTCGAAGGTCTACCTCCTCGTGGGGATGTTCATTGTGTCTTTTGTTGAAGTCCAGAATGATCTTGGTCGTAAGAAGATCAGAGTTCCACACGAACTCCTTTGCGTTCGTAAGCTGGCAGTTCTTGATGATATTGTAGATTTTGGCTGTGTTTTTGAGCTTGACATTGAGTTCGTAGTTGAGCTGTTTGATGATAGTTTCTGTATTGGTGATGAGACCCTGGACTGTATTTGTTATGGTCTGCTCGTCCTGGTCGTCGTTGAGGTTTACCCCCAGCGCCTCCCTAAGTGACTTTAGCCGCACCAGGTCTGGCTTCAGCCGGGATAGAAAGGAGTCTATATTGGTTGGGTCCATGACATCAGGGGAGTTGATTGAAGGTCAAGTTTAGTCGTTTGGCGATGTTATCGTTTGTTTATAATGTTTCTCGAACGGGAAATAAATAAACACAAATGTTGGGAGAAGCGATGGCCACGGGGGAGGTGGTGACGGTTGGATTGGAGAACTTCTTACGAGGATAGGTGGACTGGTGGGTGAAGGTTATTTAGGTGAATACTCCAGTTGTCATTGTTATTTCTGCAGTTGCTTTCCAATTTGTCACATTTTTCATCCTTGACATTTTGTCTCCGCCCAGCAATTTTTTTCTCCGTCTAGCGATGCATCTGACGGAAGAACAAAAAGCAAAAGTTCAACATTTCCTGCAAGACAGCTTGGGATATTACGTATCAAAAAGCTTGCAGCTCCGGCCAGGTATTAAATACTACGTCCTGGCCTTGGATTGCAACATCCAAGAAAATGGTGAGATTTGCGTCGCCCTGAATGACCTGGAGTCCTTCCGGGAAACAGCCGCAAAATACTACTCAGACAGGGACCAAGAGTACCTGAAAACAGAAATAAAGTACAATAGTGGTGATTTCAACCGTGATTCTGCAATAATTGAGGCTATGGACCTCTTTCCCGGCCAAGAACTGGAAGACAGTCAATGCCAGCCAGTCCTGAACGAACTGGTCGAACAGATGGTCATCTTCATGGAAACTCCCAACTCAAGCTACCACTCGATCCCAAAGACAGACGACTTCAAGGTAGTGGTCTACGACCACGACCAGGACCCCTCCGATGCTTTCCACACTCAATACCAGCTCTTCCCCCGGCCTGAGTTCCATTTAGTCTAAAATAGATGATTACGTAATAAGACCCTTCCTTCTCCATTATTCTCTGCGCGACCCTTACATCATCAGAGCAAAGCCCGTCCTTAGTAATCCAAGAGAAAAAAAGTAGAGCAAAATCTTTTCTACCTACCTATACCTCATGAACACGCTACTGCTATTACATCCAACGATAGTAACGGAGCCGCAGGTGGTAGAGGCCGCAAAGTACTCGCTGGCCCAAAAACTGGGCACGGACAAGGCCAATATCGCACAGCAGATCATCGATAGAGTGGCAACAGGCCAGGTGACTTTGCAATCTTCACACTATAACCACATCCAGTACCTGGCACCCCCAGAGGCCAATGCTAGAAAGCTCCCTGTTAAATGTTATGAGATCATCTTTGAATCATTGCAGCCAAACGGAGTGTTCGAAGGAACCATCCCTCCAGAGTCGGCCACAGATGGTATTCTCCAAGGCTTCCTGGTGGAGTCAGACACGAGGTGGGTCAAACCAAGCACTCTGGGCTCTGTAGTGTCACTGAAAAGACCGATGGGTCAGAATAAATCAAAATCGTCTCCTTTCAAGAGAGAAATGCCCTTTTTCAAGAAGTTGTCTAGTCCCCCCACTTTGACTGATAGCTCGGAGGTTGATGAAGACGAAGAGTCACAGTTGAACGATAAACTAAAGAGTAGCAAGCTGGTATACTTTGAAGAGTCCGGTGACGACGAGATCATTGACGAAGACGAGCTGTTGCGGGACGACGACGGCACTCTTAAAGGCCCTGTAGTTGTACCAGCCAAGTGCGCTCTCCCCAGTGGAAAGAGAAGAAAGAAGGCATGCAAGGATTGCACATGTGGTTTGAAGGAACTAGAGGAAAACGAGCAGAATGAACGTCTGGACGCCCAGGCTTCTGTTCTGTCCAAGTTGGCCACCTCTGCCAATGCCGAAGCAGAAAGAATCGAGGAACGTCTTAGAAGAAAACAGGCTAGTAAAGAAGGTGAAGAGGTAAAGTTCACCGAGCAAGAAGTCACAGAGATCGACTTCACCATCCAGGGAAAAACGGGTGGTTGCGGATCATGTGCTCTAGGGGACGCCTTCCGGTGCGATGGGTGTCCTTACTTAGGGTTACCACCATTTAAACCAGGACAGGCAATTTCCATTGAGGGACTAGGAGCGGATTTTTAAGGGACTATTGGTTATAATATTATTATTTATTTAAGTCAGTTCACTGTAGACATCGGCCATCGAACATCGCTCTTTGCGGCTAGGTATCGGAAACACTGGGAACGGGCGGTCCCCTACTATTGTGTCCCTACCAGACTGAAGGCCGGAAGCGGGGGGGGTAGGGTCATTCCCTACACACCCAAGAGGTAGGGGTGACTGCACACAGTCTCTATCTCCCTCTATGGGGTGTACACCACCCCCAGTATTCTTGGTTTCTCGACCCAACCCGTCAAGACGTCTTCTCCAGTGGTCCAATGAGGATCCAGCAGACAAAAGCAGTGGATTTCTCGCTCGCTGATAGGCCAATACCTCATTCAAACGGCCCACCGCACCAGGTTCACTTCTCCACCGTGGAGGGACGTTTTTTTCTCGTGATGTTGTGTGTCTCGTCATCTATGCTCGGTCGGTCTTCTTATGACCGACTGAGCTCTCCTCTCAGTAGAACGCCGCACTTCTGTCCAATAAATGCGCAATCTCAAGCCGCGCTGGGCCACACGGGAATCACCCCCTCAACCCCCTTTTTGTCTCCCTCCCCTCCTCGCAAGACAGAGACCAACCGGAATTTGGCCCTTTAGGCTGCGGAATTTCCGATGTCCGGGTAAAAGACTCCCAAAGTCTTCTGTCTCTGAGAACGGGTACTACCGCCAATTGGCCACAATCGTCTCTGAGTGGAACCGCCCCTAGGCTCTTGGTAACAGATACAGGGTGTCCGCGCCCAAAAATTGCAGCTCCTCTGGCTTTGTTCTCTGAAAAAAAGAAATAAAGCAAAAAAAATCGAAATCTCTCCTAAACTTATCGTGTCTGGCGAGAAGAGCAGAGCTCCCGTGTGAATTAATTTTCCTCGTTCTCTTTTCCCAAACCCAACTTCACTCGTGATTTGTAGTTCTTCTGCCGTTGCAAATGTTTTCCAGAAGCACCAGACAATGGGCCAGTGGGAGCATGCTGAGGAGCCCGGTCCGCTCTGCGTTCCGTCGAGCTGCCTCTACCACCACCCCTACCCCTGTTACACCTCCTCCACCCCCTCCAGTTCCAACTACTACTACTCCGGTGGTCAAGAAGAAGAGAATCGGCTTTTTCCGTCTGACCTGGAGACTGACCTGGCTGTCCCTGTTGGGAAGTGCTGCTTACCTGACCTATGAGGTCTACAAGGAAGTCAATCCTTCTCCGCAGATTCCACAAAGTCCTCTCAAGCCCAATGGAAACCGTCGTAAGACCGTCGTCATCCTGGGTTCCGGCTGGGGTGCTGTTTCCACTTTGAAGCACCTGGACACTTCTCTGTACAACGTGGTCGTCGTTTCTCCAAGAAACTACTTTTTGTTCACCCCATTGCTTCCCTCCGTTCCGACCGGAACTATCGATCTGAAGTCGATTATAGACCCTGTGAGAACTATCGCCAAGTCGACCCCAGGCGAGGTGAAATATCTGGAAGCTGAAGCTACTGACATCGACGTTGCCAAGAAGCAGATCACTATCCAGCATTCGTCCTACTCTGCCACCTCTGGTCTTCACCAAGTCACCATTGGTGGTGACGAGGCCAAGCCTATCGTTGCTACTATCGACTATGACTATCTGGTGTTCGCCATTGGTGCTCAGACTGCCACCTTTGGAATCCCAGGTATCGAGAAGTACGCCTACTACCTGAAGGAAACTGCTGATGCTGCCAGGATCCGTCGTTCTCTGTTTGAGACCATAGAGGCAGCCCAGCTGCTTCCTAAGGACTCCGAAGAGAGAAAGCGTCTGCTGTCTGTTGTTGTTTGTGGTGGTGGTCCTACCGGTGTCGAGCTGGCTGCTGAGATCAAGGATTATATCGACGAGGATCTTTCCAGATTTGTCCCAGGAATTGAAAACGAAATGTCTGTTACGCTGGTTGAGGCCCTGCCAAACGTTTTGAACGCCTTTAACCACAAGTTGATCGAGTACACCCAGTCAATCTTTGAGAAGCAGCAGTTGGATCTTAGAGTCAACACCATGGTTAAGAAGGTTGACGACAAGAACGTCTACGCTACTGTCAAGAAGTCTGGTGGTGATACTGAGAACGTTACTATCCCCTACGGAACTCTGGTTTGGGCTACAGGTAACGGCCCACGTCCTTTGACTAAAGCCGTTGCTGCGCAAATTGAAGAGCAGAAGACCGCAAGAAGAGGACTGCTTATCGGCGAACATCTGTTAGTTGATGGTACTGACTCTGTCTTTGCCCTAGGAGACTGTACTTTTACCAAGAATCCTCCTACTGCTCAAGTTGCTCACCAAGAGGGTATTTATTTAGCATCCTACTTGGCCAAACTTTCCAAGATTGATGACCTCAAGTACGAAATTGCTCAGAACACTGATCCAGAGCAGTTGGTCCGCTTGCAGCGCCGTTTAGACAGAGCCCAGGCTTCCATTCATCCTTTTAAGTACGTCCACCAAGGTGCTTTAGCTTACATTGGTTCCGAGCGTGCTGTTGCCGATTTGGTCTGGGGTGACTGGTCTAACGTCTCCACTGGAGGATCTCTTACGTTCCTCTTCTGGAGATCTGCCTATGTGTCCATGATGTTGGGAGTACGTACCAAGATTTTGGTCGTCTCTGACTGGATCAAGGTGAAGATTTTTGGAAGAGATTGTTCCAAGGAGTAAATAATATTACTTTATTATATCAAACTATTACTGATTCGACTATGCTTGTATCTGTGTTTTCTTTTTGCGTCTTCTCTTTGCTTCTATTCTAGTTGTCTACCACTCTGGCAACACACACGGAGATATCATCTACCTTACCTCCCATGATGAAATTATCCTTAGCCCCCTTGCTGGAAGATACGTCGTTGATCTTCTCCACGTAGGGGGTTATGGCGAAATTATCGAATGCAACTTCTCTGGACTCCTTCAATATGGAGTTGGCCAATTGTCGCACATTTTGGCCATCTTGAAAGTACTTTTTACCCACCAACTTCTCTAGCTCATTCTCCCATAAATTGTCTGTAACACCATCGGAGCACATTACTATGAGGTCGTCCTTCCGCAAGTCAAATGATCTGTACCAACATTTGGACGATGGGAGGTGTCTCAGATCGTTCGTTCCAATCTGAACGGGACAAAGTGGGCTCGTCATCTGCTCCTCGTTCTTGAACACTATTTTCCCGTCTCTAAACACAAATAATTTGCTGTCCCCTATGCTTACGACGTTCAGCTTCCCACTGTAACTGAGCAATGCCATGATGAAGGTAGAAGACCCATGGCAGTTGTCTAGATCCATGAGATCAGTGGAATGGAAGAAACTGTCGTCTAATATTTGCTCAATTTCCCGCTCATTGATATCGTGAGGCCAAACTGAGTTTTGATGCTGAATGACAAAACGGCTGGTAGTTTCCAACATGGCTCTGGCCCATAATCCCGCATCTGCGTCCTCCCCTTCCTCCAGGTCACTCCAGCTGGAAACGCCGTCCGCCAAACCCAAAAGCGTTGGCGAGACCAACATCGCATCGTCTCCGCTTCTGATTGAAAGGGTATTAATAGGAGATCCCGGAGGCCTTCTCTTGGGTAGTAATGCTGCCAGATTACCTCCATCGGAGAGGTCTGACAGCGAGGAAATCATCGGAATTCTCTTACCCCTTGAATGATGGGAATAAGACGAGTATCCATAGTCAAATTGGAATATACTCAAATCCTTCTTGGGCTGTTTTTCTTCCCGTACGTGATAAACGTTGGTCAAATCATGATTTCTCTTTGCACGTATTCGGGCGGCTTTGTCCATGACAGCAGGGTTCACTGGACTCGTGGGAGGCGCAGAGGCTGTTTGGGACCTCCAAGGAAGCTTCCCCCAGAACGAGTAGCATCTCTTTTGGGCCCTGAGTAAAGGAATCACGGGTGACATCCTAGTTTGCCATATATTCATCCTGCGTCTAGAAGGTAAACTTTTATTAGGCTAAGATTTGTTAGATGGATTTTTTTTTCGTTTCTTTTTCTGTCACCTGCGACATTTATCAAATTAGGTAAGCGCGGTACAAATGCTGAACATAGATCCAGAGTTCACTCTGAGCAAAAGTAGTAGGCTGATGAACGGTCTGGGAGTTTCTCTTTGAGATATATAAAGTAAAAAAGTATATTTGAGAGTACGTTATTTTTTTTTGAACCAATGTTTCTTATTCTCGAGTAATGTTACATTTAATGATGTTGGTAAAATTTCAATAAAATGTATTTTCTATAAAAGTATCTATATAATTAATGAAACATTTCCATTTTCCTTTTCAGTATAAGCTTTTGCCTTGACTATACTTACACCTGGCCATCTTGTTTATTTTCCCACCTAATTCTCCTACTTTTCTAATTATATCTTAAGTTCGATGAACCCACCTTCTCTGCCAGCCATCAGCCGAACCCACATGCGAGAGCAGCTCGAACAATAACTCTAAACTGCCGCACATGATTGCTGCATACCAGCGAAAATAAAGACTCATTTCCATTTTTAGCCGACGTATCCCCCGTGGCCGACGGTTTTAGTCGCCATCCGACGCCATCCATATATGCAGCATCTCATCGCCCCGTTTGAAGATAAGGAACTAAGACAATACATTCCCCAGCAGTAAAGTACTATATAAGTAAGACTAGCCCCCATCCTATACCTTACTATCATCCTATTTGACTACCTGTTTTCTGTCCTTTAGTATCCATAAAGTCCTAGAAAATGTCCACTACTATCGATAAGCATCTACACAATGATAGCTGCACACACAAACCACTCGAGCTTACCAACGAGAAGCCCATCGATTACTCTGCCGATGGCTTGTTCGGCTACGGTAAAATCCAGCTAGCTACCTACGCGGAAGATCCAGAAGTAAAGCCAATTCCTTTGGCATGGGGTCATTCCAATCCTTTGAGCAGAGGCCCTATCACACCTTCAAGATACGGTAACGGATTGTACAAACACAACGCAATTGGAGCTCATGCTGGGCCATACTCCATTTACCATGCATTGGCTGTTGGCTCTAAACAGCTCAAGCTGAACCACAAAGCCGATTACACCAACGCTCAACCACCTGTTGAATTCTCTCAACAGCCTCAATGGTCTGGTCTAGAGAAGATCGTTGCCATGGACCCATTCGGCCACCTTGCACCATGGTTATTTTCTGAAGTATCTGAGAAGGAAGGCGTCGAGATTAGACCTACCATCTCGATTACCAAGGCCAACCTTCAATTGACCGAATTGAAGGAAGAAGTTGCCAACGGTAACTTGAAGGTTGACGGTGAAGTCTGTGTTAACAGCAACGGTGATTTGCATATTACCAAGCTTGCTGTAGATCCAGTCTGGTATTTGCCTGGAGTTGCAAAGAGATTTGGAATTTCTGAGGGAACTCTTCGTCGTGCTTTGTTTGAAGACACCAACGGAATGTATCCAGAACTGATTACTAGACCGGATATCAAGGTTTTTTTACCACCAATTGGCGGATTGACTGTTTACATTTTTGGAGACCCAAAGTTTGTGTCTGACCCTTCCAAGAAACTAGCTTTGCGTGTGCACGATGAGTGCTCAGGCTCCGACGTTTTTGGTTCCGACATTTGCACCTGCCGTCCTTATCTAATCTTTGGAATAGTGGAAGCTGCCAAGGAAGCACAAAAGGGTGGTTCTGGTATGGTTATCTACTTCAGAAAGGAGGGCAGAGCCCTTGGAGAGGTTACCAAGTACCTAGTTTACAACGCCCGTAAGAGAGGAGGTGACACAGCAGCCGAGTATTTCCACAGAACTGAATGCATTGCCGGTGTTAAAGACATGAGATTCCAAGCTTTGATGCCAGACATCTTGCATTTCTTGGGTGTCACCAAGATTGACAGAATGCTGTCTATGTCGAACATGAAATACGATGCAATTGTGGAACAGGGAATCACCATTAAAGAGAGAGTCCCCATCCCAGACGAGATGATCCCCCCAGATTCTAGAGTTGAGATTGATGCCAAGATTGCAGCCGGATACTTTACAACCGGAAAAGTTATGACACAGGATGAGCTCAAGAACGTGCAAGGACGTACTTGGGAGATCTAATTGTATATCTAATAATGAAAAAAGTGACTGCAAACGTCCTGAACTGTAAAGCTAACAGCCTCCTCCCTCACCTTCTAGAACTTATTCTATGCGCGTTTCTGGATCTGGAATATTGGTCGGTACACGCATACGGATTCAAGACGCACTTCGAGAGCTTAATCTTTCTGCCTGGAAACAGTATTCAAGATTTGGAGTAGCCTGGATCGATAGTAAGTGTCAAAATTCTTCCAATTGGTTGGGAAAGAGCTTTACAAGGGCAAGCCAAAGGGGGAGGTCTGGACGGAAGTTGGCCAGACGGTTTGTAGCAGTGTTGCATGGGGATTTTTTATTACTTTGAAGACCTGTGCTTGGTTCATGGTTCATTTTAGAGAAGAAGGTTATCAGAGACCAGAACCCTTCCAGAAGGCAGTCTCCAGATGAAGAGATTTATTTTGAGACCAAGAATGCGGAGAACATTTAAATGCCAATTACCCAAATTGTACTCCAATTTGAGCATTTTTGTGCATTTCTCTAATAGTGAGTCAGTTGCCCCATGAGCAATTAATAACCACTCAATACGGTTTTGCAGACATGCCGAACAGTCCACCCACTTCTACACCTTCAAGTGACTAGTCTTCCCTCTATTCATACGCCGTATACACTGTTGCCTTGCTAGAAAGCTCGTGACGTGCACCACCCAATCATTGTGTTTGATAGCATGATTTTTCTATTGCAGCCAATCAACGTACAGTGTTTTTTTTTACTTTTTGGCGATCATGTGACCCAACTCTTCCCAACCAAAGAAATCTTTCCACACGTAATCATAGACTAACATCCTTTAGAACACAAATGTTGAGACAATCCTTCCGCCAACTAACAGCCAAGCCTCTGAGCAGAGCCGTAGGTATTAGATATGCTTCCGCTTTGTCGAACGCAACCGTCACCAACTTGGACAAGAGATGGGAAGACCTTCCAGAGACCGACCAGAAAGATATCATCTCCCAGCTGAGTGAGAGACAGAAGCTGCCATGGAAGGATCTGACCTTGTCAGAGAAGAAGGCTGCTTGGTACATCTCTTTCGGTGAATGGGGTCCAAGAAGACCAGTGCACACCAAGGAGGACAAGCTATACATCTTTTGGGGTACCGTCATTGGAGTTGTTATTTCTGCTACCATCTTTGGTGCCTTCCGTTACAACAGAAACGTTCCAAAGACCATGAACAGAGAATGGCAAGCCGCTTCCGACGAGTACTTGCAATCAAAGAATGCCGAGCCATTCTCCGGTTACTCTCAAATTCAATCGAAATAGAGGTGAACACAAAGAAGACACACAAAGTGATGGAAGTTTTGTATTGTAGTAGATTTCAATACTAGCAAAGTATAACTTGGTATTTTATAAGTTTAGGATAAGCTCTATTTATTCGAATTGATGCATAAGATATGTAAACTGTAGAGAGGCTATGGAGTCTGGGCGGGATGCTGGGCGGTGTTGCGAGTGCTGGGAGGGTGTTGCGAGGGTGCATCGTTCTAGAGAAAAATTATTCAAGCACTCAGGAAGAAGACTAACGGTTGAAATTACAGTAAAAGTGCACATTCCAGGCTCCCAATGTCCTTTTCGTTCAACTTTCATGACGAGGAGTCCGACGGGAATGTTAGCATAGCAGAACAGGCCAACGTTCTTGCAAATTACCAGCCGGCAGTAGAGCCAGAGTTGATGAATCTGGAACAACTACTGGAGTCATTGGTTGGCACAAGGCTCACTTATGAGGAGGTGACCGTATCGGGCGGTTACAAGATGTTTAGGAGAGAATTCTCTGATGTCAAACACCAACTTATGATGGAAGATGACTCGTCAAATGAGGAGGTTCAAGTTTTATTAGGCCAGACGAATGAAGATGTTCGATCAAACGTCTACGAGGGAGGATTGAAATCATGGGAATGTGCTTACGATGTTGTTAACCTTATCAAAAGCACAAACAGTGAGCTGTTTCCTAGTTCCAACAGGTTGAACATGATAGAGATTGGATGCGGAACATCGCTTCCAACTTGTAGCATCCTTGAAGAGTTAATGAACACAGAAAACACAGAAACATACATCACTCTCACAGACTACAATGCGCCAGTTTTGCGTCTAGTCACAGTGCCCAATTTGATAATCAACTGGGCTCTGAAGAGACTGGAACCGTCCCTGCTGGAAAAGTTGCAACAATCCAAGACAGAAGCAGTGCCTGGAATCATAATCGAAGAGCCTGTGAGAGATGGCGAGATTTTTCTTTCGAAGAGCCTGATTAGCAGTTTTGTGGATGATCTAATTGCCCATAATATAACGTTGAATTTGATATCTGGGGGATGGAGTGAAAAATTTCTTCAACTCGTCAAATCTTCCTTAAATAATAGCATCCAGGACACATTGATCATCACCTCCGAAACAATATACCAACCAACGACCCTCCCAGTGATATCTGAGATCCTAATCGAGTTGACTACAACCATTCCCAACACGAAGACGTTAGTGGCAGCGAAAGACATCTATTTTGGAGTTGGAGGCTCCGTAGTTGATTTCACCACATATCTGGATTCTCAGATTAAGCAGCGGTCTCTTGACTTGGCTTACCAGGTCGAAAGACTGGCGGATGTCCCACGTTCTTTGATCCATCTTAGCAAGAAGTAGACCCTTAAATATGTATTTAGCGAACGACTCTCGAACTAAATATATGCCAAAGATATTCAGCTGAATCCTTATAGATAACTGGTTTGCCTGTCTGACCTTACCACCTTCCACTTTTGGGAAACCACCGGCCAGATGTCTTTAGAGGACTTTGATGGGTTTCTGAACCAATCGTTTGTCGCCGAAACTTTTGCCAATGACCTTTTGCTGGCCACGAACAACGTTGATGATGATGATCTGGACATTTTGACTTCACCCAAACGATTGAGCTTCGATATAAAAGAGCTACAAGACTCTCTTGCAAAGTTTGTGTCTTTTAATAGCACACGTCTGGTCACACAATTATCACAACTTTCCGAATTGAAAAAGACCCACGAAGGATTGAATGTTCGTCAGATAAACTCCAGCTTCAAACGACTGGAAACTGACTTTATAGTCCCCTACGACGACGCACTCAAGTTATACGGTGCTTTAAAGAGAATTCATGCTACTTCAAACCTGCTGAGAAATGCAAGCTACTATGTTTTCCTTCTTCAACAACTGGAGGTCATCTTTGACCAGAACGAGTTCGATAAACCTCCATTTAGCGATCTAGCCAAGTTTACTCAAATATCCACAAACTTGGATCTTCATATTCAAGATGCCTCAAGTCTCATATCACTTCAACTGGTGAAGGATTACCAGCCAGTCCACAGACAACGGACAGTGTTTATCGTGGATATTGCATCGAAGCTTCTATCAAAAATAACAGCCGATGCGTCCAAGCAGTGTATTGCCAACATAAGCTTCACACTGGCCACTCTTGCTGAAAACAACTTCCTAAACTGTATTCAGTCTTTATTGGACGACTACGCTTCTAAATGCTCACAGCTCATTGTTAAAACTCTGACCTCTCCAAAGAGTATCGTGAACACCATGGAAAAAGTGACACATCTTGCCAAAGCTATATACAATCTTTCTCAGTACATGAAGGAGACACCATTTCCCAAAATGTCACAAACCTACGACCAATATTGCCAGGATAAACTCAATTACAACAGCGACCTATTCACCCACTTTTGGAGGCACATAGCGCTGTCTATCGGACCAAAATTCAGAGAGACAATCAGTAGAGGTGGCCCTGTGGCAAAGGCACTGAAAAACAGCTCCGAGCAGTACAAGACAGCTGTAATCAACGGTATTGTTCGGTCAGGAGAAGATATTACAGAAAACAGTATTCCTGTCACTATGATGATTAATGCTATTAAGACGTTGAATAGTTGATAATTACAAACTTATTCCGTTCGGAATTGGGGTTTTCCCGTTGAACCTTTCTGATATGATTTTGAGTTAAACGTAGTTTTTTGTTTCATTCTTGATATTTGATTGTGAGAGCCTAGGGGTACTTGCTGGAAAGATCTTTTTTGCCTCTCCTCTGCCTTTGCTTTCTTCTCCTTTTCTTCCACTATCTTTCTTTCTTGCTTCCTTTTATCGCACGCCAGCTTGTTCATTCTCTTGCGTTTACCAGGTCTTGACCTCTTTTTCTTTTTGGCGAGCTCTTTTTCAATATCGGTATTGAACTGATTCAAGTCTACCAGTCTCTTTTTGCTGAATATTATGTCCTTGGATTCCTCAATAATCTCCTCCGCTGTGACCACCACCTGTTTGAACTGGGACTTTAGTATATCGTCGTACTGGGCAAAATAGTAGCTGTCTGGTCTTTTCTGTACGATCACATCCACCGATGGTTCTCTCAATGACACTTTTTTCATTTCTTGACTTCTGCCTCGTTCTTCAACGGGTTTCGTACTGGCCATAGAGAAAAGCGGGAAAGCAAACTCATCATCGTCTTCCTGTTCCACATGTGCATCTTCTTCTTCTGCTGGCTCTTCATGGTTCACATCCACAATATCAAACTCCAGTTCAGGAGCCTGATATTCTGAGTCTGACGAGAAATCTTCTTCAGACTCATTTCCTAGTTGAGCCCTAGACACTCTAGGAGGTTAGTATATCAACTCAAACGCCACAAGGACCATAATACTGACTTTATCTCTGACATTTTTCGTTTGCCAGGAGTGGTAATTAACTATTTTCCATACATGTGAACCCTCGCCCTATTCAGGTTGAATTAAATATTAGGTAATATACATACATAGTATACAGGATATGTTAGATGATGTTACAAAGTTGAAGGGGCATGCAATATTCCTTCAATGCATGGTCGTTTGCGAAAAGAAAAGGGAATTGCAGATGGCTCTTGTTTTTCATGTGTAGCACTAGTTCCATTGGTTCGGCTAATGTTATTACTATCAGTGATTGAAGGCCTCGATGAGTTGGAGTATTGTGGCCTACTCAACGATAATTTAACCTTGACCAATTGTTTCTTTACAGGTGAATCTTCAGTGGAAATGTTCTCCAAAAACTTGAACAACAGGGAAGTTTTGACCCAATTTAGCTTCAAATCGTTAAATAGCTTCTCACCATCCTGATAGAGATTCATCTTCTCCTCAATGGAGTAAGACTTCTCGTGGTCATAGCCAATAATTGGAAAAAATATATTCCAGACCTTGGCCTTGTCCTCTATTTCAATAAGTCTAACTTCAGAAAAGTTCTGTTGCTCGTACAGATTTTCTACACCAAAGAGAAGCATAACCTGTAGATCTACACACCATTCTTCGCCCTCAATTTCAGTGACGTATAGAGGCAAGTAGTTTAAGGCTGCCTTGGCATCATAATGTCTTCCAAACTTGGCTGCTCTTAGGCCTATTGGGTAATGTTGTCGAATTTCCTTTCTTCTATTGATTTCCTTTTGGACGGTTTCTTTCTCCTTCTTCTGTAAGGATTCCTGTTGTCGTCTCTGCGCTGCTTCCTTTTCAAGTTGTTCTTTCAGCTTGGCCTGCTCTTCAGCTTGCTTCCTGTCGTTCTCCTTCTTTTGTTGTGCTTCTGAAAGGAGGTTCATAATTTCTTGTTGCTTCTTCTTACGTCTTTCTTCTTGTTGTTGTTTGTACAGTTCTCTTTGGGCAGCCTCTTCTTTTTCTCTCTGTAAATTGAGCTTCAGCTGTTCAGGTGTGATCTCTACTTTCACTGGAATATCAGGAGATTGGGTGATTGATGAGGTGCGTTCTTTAGGAGTTTGAATACCAGACGAAGACTCTGATCTATGTGTCGACAACTTTGGGCTTGAAATAGCAGACTCCCTGGGGATAATAGAAGGTGATGATTTTTTTTGTTGCACTGGAATGTGAACGGATACAGCTCTTGGCTTGGTATAATCATCTTTGGGTGGTTTAGAGATACTGACTGAGGGGTTTCTCGTGGAAGTGGTAGATCCAGATGATTTCTCACTAGTATCAGGTGTTAGTTTAGTGGTTGTTTTCTGACCCTCAACTTTTGGTTCTATGAAATTTGTTCGTATTTTCTTTACCGGTCTAGTGATGGATAGATCTGCTTCTCTTTTTACCGAACTCTCTTTGTTTTCAGCTTTCTGTTTGTTAGTACTATTCTCGGTACTATTCTCGTGTTTTTCGATGCTTTCTTTGATCAATTGGATTTCATTACTATCAATTACAGGTCCATTTGACGCATAATCTACCAATGTGTTTCCCAGTTCATCTGTCATTCTTGGATCAGCGTGTTCCAACAGTATTCTCGTACAGTTTATATTTCCTCTTCCAACCGTGTACATTAAAGGAGTTAATCCTGCTGCATCTCTGGTGTTGATAAACTTAGGCCCAGAAACACCCAAAATAATTGAAATTACCTCTTCGTGGCCCCTATATCCTGCAATCGATAGCTGTTCCGGCTTCTGATCAGAGAATATTAGATCTTTGCCGACGAATTCGACGTTGCCATTGTAAGTTTGTTTCAAAAGTTTATCTTTAAGATTCCAAGAACTCACCCCGACATCGACTACTTTTCTTGTAGCATCAGCAATGTCCTGGTGTAAGCTTTTTTGTTTCTCATGATACTCCTTCAGAATTTCAATGATACGTTGGGCATCTGGGGTGTCTAACTTTTGAGCAGACGAAAGTGCTGTATCGTTACTAGTGTTCACAATAAGTGGGTTTGCACCTTTCTTCAACAATGTTCTTACAACCTCCACATGTCCATTAGCTGCTGCGTCAATCAACGGAGTATCTTTGTCCACAGAGAGTGCATCTATAAAAGCTCCGTGTTGCAAAAGCACGTCGACGATCTCAAGATGACCGTTCAATGAAGCCTCATGAAGAGCAGTGATCCCTGCATAATCCTTGTCATTCACAGAGGCGCCGTTTGTCAGACAGACCATGACCTCCGCCAATCTGCCCTTTTCACAGGCTTTCTGTAGTTTTGTTCTCCCGTTTGCATCTCTTAGTGACACTCTTCGATTGCTGAGTTTGGGTGAAATAGACCTCGAGGAAGGTGTGCTTCGACCCTTGGCACCAGGAATGTTTGCTGCGCTCTTTGGGGTGGAATGATTGAGCGACTTGTCGTATTCCAATTTCCGTATCAGCCTCCGTCCTCGTTTAGAGGGCCTGGGAGGAGAATCGGCGATGTCTGTCTCAGCCTCTGAGTCTGAGGAGTTTATCCCTGGAGTGTTCCTCCTTGAAGGAACTATAGGAGTCTCCTCATCCGATACGTTAGGCTGTCCCTGTGGTAGCTGTGGAACAGAAACGGGTTCGTTCATGGACACATGTTCGTCCGCTGACGACATTCCTATATTTGTGTTTGGGTGGAAGGTTGAGCTCGTTTAGAGCGAAGGGAGCTTTGTTACAGAAATACCTGGTTGGAAAGGCTCGAAGGAAAAACAAAAAAGGAACACTCCTTCTACAAGGCTGTGGTGGGTCTCGTCCGAGCCGACAGCGTGAATCAAATGCACAAGGAGCAAATTAGGATTCACATTAGGTTTATGACATTCGGTATATGTAAGCTTGACACCTATGTACTGTAAGGGGATGCGGGGAGGCTGATTGCCTCTAAAGTTTTCCCCCATTCGGCGAGGTGAAATATTAGGTTCATATTGGGGGAGATCGATGGAGCTTTCGTCTTGAGGCGGTTGTAAGCATCGTTCAGATTCAATCCATACTTCTTCATCAGGTATGCCACGATTAGAGATGCTGATCTGGAAACTCCACACTGACAGTGTATCAGCGTAGATTTCCCTGTAGAAAGACTGTTCTCAATGACTGAGGTCAACAGTGGTAAGTCCGGACACAAATTTGACGTGTGTGTCCAAGGAATGAAATAGTACGCTTTGCCTTTGCTCCTTATCTCTTGCTGGTAGTTGGGTATCTCTTTGGCCACATTTATCACCACGTCGAACTGGTCCAGCTGTTCTAGAGTTGGCTCTGAGTATAAAAATAGATTGGGCTCCAGCACGCAGACCGGCCCGCCTTCATACGGGTCTGCGACCGTTTGCTTGCCAGCATTGTGATTGATCACTGTGTTTCCAAAGCAGAAGGATGTGGATGTGTTATTATTTGACGGAGAGGAGTTTGGTGAGTAGGGAGGTTCATTAGTGGCAGGCTTCTTGGGAGGAGCGCTCTCGTCAACAGAAGGGATCGCCAATGCTAAGGTCGTTCTACGACGCTGTAAGTTCCCTTTGGGGATTATTGGAAGCCCCTTTCTCTTGGGAAACTCCAGTTCTGTGGCAGATTTGGTAATTGTGACTTTCTTCAAAGGAGGAGGTGAATGTTGCGCAGAAAGGTCCAACAGAAGGTTCTTAGTGTTTCGTGATCGGTTCTTCTTCGACACCTGGAGTATTTTCATTGATGGGCTGTCAATAGCTTGGTGTGTTCAGGTTCGGCTATAAATAGAAACGGGGTCCACCCAAATTTGATATCCTGTCGAAAAGGGAAAAAAAAGACACTGTCAGAAAAGCGTTGAAAGGAAGCTGGACTTTTCCTTCTAAAAATGCAGCAGCACGAGAGGGCGTCTTTTCTCTGTGAGTCAAAAAAAAAAATCAAAGACTAGAGACAGACAGGCCCAAATAATAAGTGTAGAAGAATAGATAGTGGAAACCCCTAATGTCTAAAGTGTAGGTTGGACGTTATGCACAGTTTTGGAATGTACGACCTTATATTGCCTAAAGTAGAAAACGTAGTATTTCTTTATAAATAATAGTGATAATTTTCCATTTAATGGGGTACTTCTAGACTGTCATCAAAAATAAATATAGGGTGCTGCTATGTAGACCGTAAACACATCTCTTCACCTGTACGGAGCGTCGGCATCCAGGGTGTACTGGATCTCCTGCTCCCATTTGTCACCGTTGGCAAGCAGCTTTTCTTTGTTATACAGTAACTCCTCTCTGGTCTCGGTGGCATACTCAACGTTGGGAGTCTCGACAATGGCGTCAACTGGACAGCTCTCCTGGCAGTAACCGCAGTAGATACACTTGGTCATGTCAATGTCATATTTGTAGGTTCTTCTAGAACCGTCGATACGTTCTTCGGCCTCAATAGTGATGGCCTGTGCAGGGCAGATTGCCTCACAAAGCTTACAGGCAATGCAACGTTCTTCACCGGATGGATATCTTCGCAGAGCATGTTCTCCTCTGAATCGGGGAGACACTGGACCTTTTTCGAACGGATAGTAGATTGTATATGGGGCACGGAAGTACATTTCCAAGGTGATGTAAAGTCCTCTGAAGATCTCAGACAGCAGATACCACTTGGTGGCCTTGGACAGGGCGCTTTCACTGCTCTCTTCCCACGTCTTTGGTCTGGGAAGTCTGAATCCTTCTGGATGTGTGCCCTGGATCGAGCCAGAAGTCAGAGCCAGTGCGGGTTTTTGTGCGATGAGCCCGGTGGAGAACCTACAGACTGGTATTCTGTTCGTGGCACGGCAGAAAGGCTTCAATGCTAGTGGTCTAAACATTGTGTTGTAAATGTGTGTAGATGGAAACCTATGAGTTTGCGTTGGGGTTCGATAATCAAACTTGCCTGGAAGGTAATTGGCTGTAGCAGTTGAGTGTCGCACGCCTCGGTAAATTTTTTGGCCCTGATTTCCCGCGTCCGATGTACGAAAGATACGATAGACGGTAATTGGTGTTGGTGTTTTTCTTTTTGGCGATTGTCTGGCAGCGCGATCGCGCACGGTGTAGTTTTCAGGGAAAAACAGATATAGATATTTGACTGAAACTTGCCTTTCTAGCATTCTGAACATTACCGCCTAATGCAACAACAGCTGTTTAGGAAAGTGATCTGGCTCACAGTGGGGATCATAACGGTGATCCTGGTGATTGTGAAGATCTCATCCAGCAAGTCCACCGCCACAGACCTCCAGAAGGTGCTGAAGAATGCCAATATATTACCGCAGGACGTGATCAACTACAACAGCAGAAAGGTCACCGACGAACTCACTTCAAAGCTGGACGAGATTCAGAAGAAGTACTTGTCCAAGCAGGAGGACAGAATTAGCAAACTAGAGGCTGAACGTGCAGACCTGCTGGAACAAGTCAAGTTCCTGAGAAAACCTCCCCCTGGGTCGAGCTTGAGGGAGAAATTGGCTTATCTGTTCCCTTACAACGAAAACGGCAAGTTCCCTGCATACATATGGCAAACGTGGAAGTACGGTCTGAATGACGACCGGTTTGGGGAAAAGTTCAAAGAAGGGGAGACGCAATGGGCCTCCAAAAATCCTGGTTTCGTTCACGAGTTGTTCAACGATGACACTTCCAGTGTGTTTATTCATCACCTGTATTTGAACATCCCCGAGATCATCGAAGCATACGAGTTGCTTCCCAATATAATATTAAAGATGGACTTTTTCAGGTATTTGGTGCTATATGCCAAAGGAGGTGTCTACGCAGACGTGGATACTCTGCCCCTGCAGCCTGTGCCAAATTGGATCCCCGAGAATGTTTCTCCCAAGAGTATTGGAATGATCATTGGTATTCAAAATGACGCTAGCACCCCAGATTGGAAAAAAGACTACGTACATCGTCTGCAGTTCGCCAATTGGTGTATTCAAGCAAAGCCTGGCCACCCAATTTTGAGAGAGCTAATTGCCCAGATCACAGAGGACACTCTACAAAGGGCAAAATCAAACTCATTAGAACTAGCCGACATCAGAAAGAATGGTGGGCTGTCCGATAAGAATTTGTCTATAATGGAATGGACGGGTACTGGTATCTTTACTAATGCCATATTTACCTACTTTAATGACTACATTCAAAGTAGTATCTATACCAAAGTCACTTGGAAAGAATTCTCCAAGCTGAGGAAGCCCAAACTTGTCAGTGATGTCCTGGTGCTGCCGATTATCAGCTTCGCAGCAGGTGCAGGCAAGGCAGGATCAGCTGAACTGAACGATCCTTTGGCATTCGTACAACATTATTTTGAGAGACTACATAATGACAACCACTAAGGGTCTGTGCCGTTTAAATTGTCGGGATCAATCATTATGGCCTTGTTTATAGACAAAGAATTGAATGCTGGACTCAAGGGAAGTTTATAGAGTAAAACTCCTCTGACAACCAACTCAAACGGGTACTTTGAAATAATTTCCCATGTATTATTATCATCGCTGGGAGCTTTATTTAGCCCCTGTAGTTCTGGTATCGGCAGCAAGCTTATGGTGGTCACATCTTCAAAATTCGTTGATATAGTCGAGCTGTTTGTAGTTGGTACGGTGTGTGAACCCGTAATGATGCTTGTAATTATGGATTTTGTGGGCGTAGCTGAAACTTGTGTATTAGTGGTGGTGGTAGTGGTAATTGTTACTGTGCTATCTGTAGTTGATGAAGGTGGTTTTTGCGCTGGGTTCAAAATTTTGATTTCTGTGGTATCTTCGTCTGAGTTTCGACTGAAAAATCCTCCTTGAAATACGAGCGGGACAGGCAAACTACTGATGGAACCCAAAAGGACCGTGTCCAAGGCAGACTCACCAAAAGTAAGAGGCGTCCCATCTCCATTTCCATCGTTGAGATGGGAGCTTTTAGCAAAAAAATCAATCTGGACTTCATTTATTTCTATGGCAACAAATCCAGGATTGAATCCTTTCACAGTCAAACTGAAGACTATCTCCTCCTTGGTCAGTAGGATATTGTCTATCCTGTCTACAGTGAAGTTTGTCAAAGGTTTGGTGATAGCAATAAAAAATCCAAACAAGAACCCCAATATAAGGAATGCTGTTATTAAGCTTGCAGTGTAACAAAAGTTTTTTACTTGACGCAATCGGGTCATTTTGGTAGAAGTGAAATCATGCGGTGAATAATAATAGTGGTCTGGTTTGATATTCTGGCTGTGTCTTTTTAGTTTATGTCTATTGTTATTCGATACGGAAGTCGAACCGTATTCGAGAGGAGATTCATGATGGTGGTCCAATAATAGTGGGTCTTGGTAACCGTAAGTAGGATAATCATATAATCCTTGTTCCAACTTACCTTCATAAGCGCTATTCTTGTGGGACCCTTCCATAGATGCGCCAGGCTTTGACGAATGAGATTTACTAGGCTTGGTGTCATCATCTTCGAATGAATGTTGACGAGCAGTGTATAGCAACTCTGCACCCGAATCTAGGGATCCCGTTATGGTGCCGTCTCTGTTGAAACCTAACTCTTCTGTGTAACTGTCATCGTCATCAAATAGATCCGATAATCCAGAATAGGGCCTTCCTTTCTTTGATTCAAACAACCTGGAAGTAATTGTTCGTAGATTAGGTTGAGACGATGTTTTCTTCTGGCCAGACTTGTTGAGCTGTAGATTGGTCATATCTAGGCTCCCATTTACCGAATGGGTTTTTGACTTCAATGGAGAGTTTTTGTTAGTAGATGCAATGGGGCCCGCTCCCATCTCGGACATGGGCTCTACGTCAAGTAACTGTGAATCTTTTGAGGGAAATTTTAATGAAGACTTGGATGAAAGTATTTGTGGTGATTCTGGCACATTAGTAGATGTATCCATAATTGATTGTTGTTGACTTTGCTCGTCCGCATTTGGGGCTACAGGAACGGAACTTTCGTAGACAAAAGTCTCGTTGACATTTTGTGTGCTATCTTGTCTTGTAATTGCATCTTGGATCTTTGCAGCGAAGATAGCCGCTCTAGAGTGTGATCCCAGGGTATTTAGGTTGGATTGCTCATTTGATGTTGCTTTGATAGTTTTCAGATCAGCGTCTCCTAGATCTGTATTAATTATGGTGGGTTCGTTTGATGTGTTTTTCTTGGTAACAGAGTCATTATTCCCAATAGTGATCTCACTGTTCAGCGTGTTGCCGCTATTCTCCTGTGCCCTCATCTGAGAGATATCAGAAACCGGAGTCTCCAGGGCGCTGGTCGGATTGGACGCTAGCAAGGGAAGTTGCTTGTTCAGGTTCGTCGTATCCACGGTCTCAGTTTCGACCGTCATTTTGCGGTTAGCGCCGGAAACCACCGTATTATTGGGGTTATTCGTATTACTCTTGTCAAATTCCATGGTCTTTTGCGACATCAAAACATCGATCAACCAACAAAAGGTCTAATTGGCAATGGATAACAGAGAAAATATGGGTGTTGGATTTATTACCTAAAGCGAAACCCAAAGAGGAGGTTCTAGATAGAGGACTGAGAGACTTATGTATGTGTGGTACACTACCGGCATCGGCTGGGCGCTACTTTTTTACTAATAAGCAAGTATCGAGACGGAGTGGGGGCGGCAGGGCGGCAGAAGGGCCGTAAGGCGGACCGGCGAGAGAGCGCAACCTAAGGGGAGGGGGAAGGCAGAAAAGGGGAACTATGCAAACTATTATTGCTAGCATGACGAAACGATTTGAATTAGTTGTGATATTCTAAAACTGCAGGAACAGGTCCAAACCCTCAAAAAGGATCTCCGGTGGAAATGCATGGAGGTGCTCTCTACTGCAATCTGCCTTTTCGGCAGGGCTATCAGATTTGACAGGCACTTGCCGGGTCTCGGAAATTTCCGATAATTCAATTCTTTTGAAAAGTTTTTCCAATAAAAGATTAGACTCCACAGCTGGAATTGACGCATCTACCGTACCGATAGTAATGTGGGGACGTTTATTCGTAGATTCGACGGTAATCGATTGAGTTCCATTGGTAATGGTCACTATCTCGACTTCGATACAGATTAGCTTTTCGGAAGTACAGAGTGATTTTAAACGGATATCTGCTTTTGTATTAGGTAGTCTCTGCTTAGAGCCTCGTAGATCATCAGGCTGCTTCTTAATCATTTGCTGAATAAAGTCTGAAAAGTGCACATTTATGTATCTGTTCCATATCTTTGCTAGGGTCTTGTCCTTGGTGGAAGCAATATGTGCTAAAGTTACGTGCAGATTCTCCTGGATTCTCCCTAATTGTTTTAAAGTCACCCACGTAGACATGTCAACCGGCTGGTTGTTCTCTGCTGCACATCTAGCGAACAGTTGTTCGATTTCATCCATCAATCTGGCCTTCTCTATGTCACTAAAGCCAATCCCAATATATACTGGTTTTACTTTTTTCGGTTTGGCCTTCCCAACTTTTATGGTTAGCTCCGTTTTATAGTTTAAAGCATCTTGAAAAGCCTGTTCTATCTGCTCTTCGGATACTGGAGAAACAACTTCTGGGTAATATTCAAGCAAAGTGCTGACGACTTTCTCAGCATTACTTTTCGAAGAGTTGCCAGAATTTACATTCAAATCAATGATGACATTAAACTTGGAGTCTGGTTCATGCTCCACATCAACAGGTTGGAATCGATTGATAAAGCCTTTCATAATGGATTCTGCAAATTTAGCTCCCTCCGTCTCTGCTTTGATAGTTTGATGGTTATCTCCCCGACTGATTATACGAGACCTAGTTAGCTGCCAAAGTTCTGGAGAGTTTTTGTCGGAAACATAATCAAGACAGATGAATTTGAATTTTGTGTTGAAAGGAAGGTATTCATGGTAAAGATCCTCAAATTCATCAAATATCTGCTTTCTCTCTCGGAAAAGATGGTTGGCTCTATCGATAATTACCATATCGTGGTCCTTGAGAGTTTCAAGGGCCTTTCTTGTGAGCTTGTCCTTTGTAGGTTTGGGAATATCATCATTCTGAATATGCCCACATTTAGGTAACAACTTACTGAGGGTGATCGATGTAGTCGTTTTACCACAACCAAGGACGGCAACATTGATGATTACGTATTTATAAACGACATCGCTTAAAGATACATTAGAGAGCTGTGATTCCAACTCCTTCATCCTTTCGTCTTCTGTGTCCTCCTCTTTAGCTATTTCATATCCTTCCATGCCACAATGTTGAAGAAAAAGCTTTCGCAATGCAATAATCCCATGCCCTTGAAGAAAATCCTCAGCCAACTTTGAATTTGCATCCAGCAACGGTTTGATGAAAGAAAGATACTCCAAAGACACCTTCTTATGTTTCTTGATACGCATTTCTCGCACAGACTTTCCTGTTATCAACATTCGAGTAAGCTCTCTCAGCTGTCTATACAGTAAGTACGGCTCCTCAAACTTGTATTTGAAAAAGAAAGTAGTGTCACTGTTTCTTAGTTTACAGCGTACAACAAAACCTTCAATTTCTCTTCCATTGTAGGTTCCTGTAGTCGAACAATCATCTAGAAACTCAGAAAGGTCAGTAAAGTTTTCCTTTATCAAGTATTCAATCTTGTTAAAGCCGAAAGCTTCTGCAAAAGCGCAGACCTTGTCCATCGGGTAAGACTTGAACACTGGCTTGTTGACGTTCAGCCCATGTAAAAAAAGTCCGGCCCTGTCTTTGGGATATTCCAAAACATGCTCTTCAAATTCATCATCACAATACTCTGCAACGGCAGTAGCATTCAATTCGTAAAGCGTTTTGGCTAAATGCTCACTTGTTATTCCTTTCATTTCCAACTGCTTTAACAAATATTCTTGACCAACTTTTGCATGGTTCCTTGATAGGTCAGGTCTATCACCAGTTGAATTTTTAGAGGAGACAACTATAGTTCCGTCTTGTAAGCCTGAAACAAATATGATGCAGCCATTTTCTTTCAAAGTAACTTCGTATGGACCCACTGAATTTTTTGAAATCCAATCAGGTCTGGTAGTCGGTAACTCGTTTATATTGAAAAATTTGTCATAACCCCGAGTGACAATTTTTGAAGTGCCATCTTCATACGTTTTAGTGAATAATCCTCGTGAGTTAGTTGGTAGTCTGACCTTTGTCCTTGCGTAATCAAACTCATTGAACCGCCATCCATCAATAATTATATCGCTGTCAAATATTGTAAACTCATTACGATATGCTTTTCCCTGTTTATTGGTATTTAGACTGGCCAATTTGAGCTGCTCTACGAGAGCATTGGTGTCCTCATTTCTCTCCGCTTCTGTTAGGGCCAATGGTTCTATAGGTAATTCCATGGGTACTACTTTTCAATAAATATTCCGTAGCCACATGAAGTAGTGAGTGAGTCAAATTTTCGTGCTTATGTAATTGTTCAAATAGTCTGTTCAAATGTCCTAGGGAAGGTGACAGAACAAGTCTATATCAGTGTAAGCGGTAATGGTTTGATTGAAGCTGAAAAAGCTAGTGAAATGGTAAGTGGCTGCAAACACATCTAGACTATCTTTTGCTGCCGTGATTCACACATCAAACTGGAATGTGCTTCCTTTGAATTACTGACCCAAAAACTACTAAGCCATCAAACTAGAAGCAAAAGGTAAATGTCTGGATTCAATTACCTCAAAGTGACTTTCACTGGATCGACAATTGGCCATTTCAGCGTTCAAATGTTTCGTTACCTCAGGTTATACCTGCAAGTGACTGGAAAAGGAAATTTTTGCACCGCGGAAAACGAATTCTTGGGTGACTGAAAACTGAAACTGTAATTAAAATTTTCTCCACCAATTGAACAAAATGAATGTCTTCAAGTCCCCTAGCTTAGCGTTATCTTGTAGGTTTCCAAGTCTGACCAGGAATATCGCCCAAACTTTCAAAGCTCCCCGATCCTTAATCTCCATCTTGGAATTAAGTAATGAAGAACTCAGCTCATTAGTTGAAAGAGCAGCTTACCATAAGACACTCTACAAGTCTGAAAAAGGCACATCTCAGGTGTCATCTCCGCTACTTGGAAAGGTGGCAGCTCTTCTGTTTACCAAGAGATCCACTAGAACTAGAATATCCAGTGAGGGGGCAGCCTCGTATTTCGGAGCACACCCTATGTTCCTGGGTAAGGACGATATTCAACTTGGAGTCAACGAGTCCTTCTATGACACGACGAAGGTCATCTCCTCCATGACATCTTGTATATTTGCCCGTGTTGATAAACACTCCCAGATCCAGGAACTTGCCCAGCATTCTTCTGTGCCCATCTTAAACTCCCTGTGCGACAGATTCCACCCGTTGCAGGCTATCACAGACATTTTGACAATCCGCGAGGCATTTGGCTACACCAAAGGCCTGAAGCTGGCCTGGATAGGAGACTCTAACAACGTCATCAATGACCTCGCCATTGCCGCCATTCGTTCGGGAATAAGTGTTTCCATTGCCGTTCCTGAGGGAATAGAGATGGACGAGGAAATTATTTCCAAAGGTCAACAGATCGCCCAGGAAACAGGCACTACTCTAGAGGTCACCCACGACCCAAAGGAGGCCGTTAGAGGTGCCAACGTTCTTGTCACGGACACGTTTGTCTCCATGGGACAGGAGGCCGAGTCCAAGGCCAAGTTGGCTCAATTCCAGGGTTTCCAAATTTCAAAAGAACTCGCCTCAGGCGCTGCCCCAGATTGGAAATTCATGCATTGTTTGCCGCGTCACCAGGAGGAAGTCACCGACGAAGTCTTCTACTCCGACCGCTCGCTGGTCTTCCCTGAAGCTGAGAACCGTCTGTACGCCGCCATTGCTGCAGTTGAAGGGTTTGTCATCAACAAAGGCCGTTTAGTCTAAGTAGAGAGTACGGATTTATGTCACGTCACATGACCAGTCACACGGAGAGAAAAGCACGTCTCGGCCTTTAACTTCTTTGCCTGGCAGGCAGTGTCGTCCGCTGCGTTCGCCTAATTCCACAAGCATTATGTAATCATTATTATTTTTTTGCTTCTGACGCGCCTCAAGAAATCAAAACAATCCCCTTCGAAACATTGTCACCTCTTGATCAACCCCCCATAGTTCCTGAAAACAGTGTTCCTTGACCGCACAGTCTGCCTCCTTTTAGCATCATCATCTTTGCCTTATGCTAGACAAAAACAGAATCTTGCGAATCCGCAAGAAAAAAGAGAACTCTGCGAGTGACGCCTCCAACTCGAGGAAGCGTTCACTTCAGTCACCCACAACAAGCACAACAAGTTTCACATCAACGCCACTACCATCAAGCAAGTCAGGATACTTCAGTGATAACAAAGAGAACAAGAAACCTCTGTTGAAACGCAGCACTGGTTCACTACTACTTTCGGCTCATCGCAAATCACAACCCGATGAGGATGACGAGGATACAAACAACAATCTGCCCAACGCAGCAGCCTTTGACTCTGTTAAGCCACTTCCTTCTGCTTTCCAGTCGACGGGTCTACTGAGCAAGAAGAACGCGGTCTCCATTCAAGCGTCTAAGATCATGCCTGAAACGCCTTGCAAGAAGATACGACAGCCATTGAAACCTCTTATAACAAACACGACGCCTTTTGCACAGGCGACACAATTGCATGTCAATTCAACCGGATCTTCACATTCTTCAGGATCTGGTCGTAGGTCGAAACTAAAGAAAGTGGTAAATACCTCCGATTTGCAAAGCTGTATCTTGCGTTTTGCCGACGAATTTGATGATTTCTACAATGGTGAAAACAACAGTTCTATATTCAGGGAAAAAGACATGGATGAAGACCATGAGGACGAGGACATTGATTTGAGCAACTTAGACGACGAAAATTTTACAGGGTTTCAAGGTTTCGGAGCATTGGATAATTTCCCCCCTACACCCACCAAGTTACATCAAAACAGCAACAGAAAAATGTCATTGGGAGTCAGCCTAATGAAACGCAACGATATGAATACCACAGATAGTCCCAGCGCAAGTAACAAAGCCAATATTAGCATGAATGATGATGCCACTCCACGAACTCCTATCGAACCCCTCTTTAATACCACGATAGACAGCTTAGGGACATACAACACTACCAACCCCACGCCTATGGTCCACAGGAATATGAATATGAGTCAGTATAAATCTGAACAGATGACCAACTCGTATAATGAATTTACGAATGACTTCTTCACGCAACAAACACAGGCTGCCGTGGCGATGGATGAGCATCTTTTCAGCAGGTTCAAAAATGGCTCGGTTGTTGGCTCAGGCGAGTTTTCGATTGTCTATGAAGTACAATATCAAGGTGTGAAATATGCTGTTAAGAGAAATAAGAACAAACTAGCTGGTCCTAAGAGTCGTCTGCGAAGGCTAGAGGAGGTCGCAATTCTGCAGACATTACAACGTAACGTGCCTGAAGACTATGAAGGTTCTGAATACACTTTACAATTCATTGACTCGTGGGAATATCAAAACTATCTCTATATTATGACAGAATATTGTGAGAATGGATCTCTGGACCGATTTTTACTAGAGAACGGTAAAATTACTAGATTAGATGAATGGAGAGTGTGGAAAATCTTAGTTGAAATACTGATGGGCCTACGATATATTCACAACAGTGGCATTCTTCATTTGGACCTGAAACCAGCTAATATATTCATAACGTTTGAAGGATGTTTGAAAATTGGTGACTTTGGAATGGCCTCCAAACTTCCTATTCCACCTTTTTTTGAAAGGGAAGGGGATAGAGAGTATATTGCTCCAGAAATAATATCCAACCAAATGTACGATAGGCCAGCAGATATATTTTCTGTGGGTCTTATCATGGTCGAGATTGCTGCCAACATCGTACTACCCGACAACGGCTTAAGTTGGCATAAGTTGCGTTCAGGGGACCTCTCCGATGCTGGTAGGCTATCGTCCACTGACCTCAACAAGCAACTTCTTCAATTTCAAAAAGATCATACGACACCAAACACATCAATAATATCCTCAGTTTTCACGCATGATAACAATAGCGGCAGTTCATTTTCGAATCATCCAACCTCGGCAGCAACAACTTCATCGTCTGGTACGACAAACACCACCTATTCTTCCAAGTTAAAGTCAAAACTTGGTGTTCCTCCTTGGGCCCCAGAGTTTTTGGTAGATGGGGAAGGAATTCTAGACACGCTAGTGAAAATGATGATTAATCCAAACCCAAGCATGAGGCCCGATGCTAACGTGATTTTGAACACCTTTGAATGTCAACTAGTAGAACTTCGAAGAAAGAGTGGAGCTGTTGTATATGAAGGAGATTTTGGTCCTTATCCAGACGAGCAGGAGCTGAAACTAGAACAACAACTTAGCTTACAGGCAAGGGATTACCCGATGATCAAACAATTGTAGAGATGTACATTATCAACCAGTGTCATATCACTATATATCAAATACTAAATAGTTTAAACACATTACCTTCATTAAAACCAGAAAAAGAAAACAAAAAGGAAGAAATAAAAAAAACTCAAACATAAACTATAATCAAACAACAATAGTGGGGTACAAAGAACCTTCTTCCTTGGTAGTCGTACTGCTAGATTGCTGTAAAGAATTGGACTGCTTCAAAGCATTCTGGATATATTCTTGAATAAGTTGGACCAACTGTCTATGTTTGAAGAAATCGTTGTCGTTGAGATCATCTGACTCCTCGTCAGAGGAGACGGAAGAGAGTTCGGAGCCTTCTATATTGGATGAACTATCAGAACCGTTAGTCTCGTCAATGTCAAGTTTGTCCAGCAACCCTGTCAATTTTTGAAGAGAGTTTGCAGATGATTTTTGATTCACACTGACACTGCAATTCTTTGAGTTAGAGCTAGTCTCATAACGGTTACTAATCTGAGGATAGAATGAAGAGTAGTTTCCGCCAGGAACTTGGATACTTGGATACAAGGCTTGATTATGAGAGGCATTGTGGTGGTCATCATGAACATTAATAAAGTTCTCGGAATCGATTGAAGGGTTCTCAAGAGGCTGAGGTTGAACATGAGCTTGGTGGTGAGGAGCATGGTCCATAGTGCTAGACAACTGGTTGAAGAAACTGTTTGCCTCAAACAATTCTTGTTGGTTTGGAATGTTAGTAACCTTGTTAGCAGGTGGGAAGTTCTGAGGTATTGGAAGAGGGATATGTTGTTCCTGCAACGAACCGTGGTTACCATGGCCGTAAACAGTGTGGCCGTGATAGGGCATTCCCAGTTGTAGATGCTGCTGCTGTTGTTGGAATGGTTGGTTTGTAGGAATCATGTTGCCCAGACTATTTAGCTTAGTAGCAATATCGTTATTGTACATGGGTTGAATCTTGGATCTTTTGATTTCGTCGTAAAACGTACCAAAGTTTTGAGATAAGACATCATTGAAGGCCCTCTTACGGGAATCTGGAAAGTTCATAGGGACCTTGTGATGGTGCAGCGCAACATTGCTTTCGGCAGGAGGAGTAGCTTCTTGCAAGTCATTATCGTCGGCATGAGTCTTTACGTGTTTCTTGAGATCTTGGGGTCTCTTGAACTTCTTGTTACATAGGTTGCAACCAAAAGGTTTTAACGGAACGTGGACTCTCAAGTGAGAGGTGATATGGTCTCTCTTCACTGTTGAGACGTCACAACCATCCCATTTGCAGTTCAAAGATAAGTTCTTGTTACATTTGCGTCCCACATGGAAGTCGCATAGATGTTGGTACAAAACTTTGGCATCATCAAACACCAAAGGACATTCTTCCCACTTGCAGTGGAATGGTCCGTTTGATTCGTCCAGCTTCTGTTTCCGAGGTTTTCTTTTAGCTGCTGTATTTGTGCCCATTAGTGAAGAGGCCTTAACACTGAATGGAGTCGTATCAATAGAAGATGCTCTGGGTCGTTGGGACTCGTAAGAATTCCAAGGAGCGTTCATATCATTGCCATCCAAGGGGTACAAATTCTGGTGGGCAGGATGGTTGAACTGCTGTTGATGCTGATTGTGGCCTGGCACGTTCAGCAACTCTGAGGAAATAACGGGTCCTGTTGATGTTGTCTGTCGAGGATGTAGCATCATAGAGGGGAACTCCGGTTTATCCTGCCCAGCAGAAGGGGACTGAACAGAAGAATCGGTGTACGAGGTAACCGAGTTGGGGGAGGCCGATTCATTATTAGATGAGGACGAAGTAGCAGAGGCGTTGAAGTCGTGTTGAATGCCGTTCAACTTATTTGCTATTAGGACCGTGTTGTTCGCAATGGAAGGGTTCAGATATGTGGTCGGATGGACGTTGAACGTTGTGTTAGACGTTCTCTGCTCGTTATCCGCTCTTGTCATGTTTGAGGAGATGGATGGCAAGCCTGTATTTCCAAACATGGTTCTTTGGACTAACAAATGTGCGTTATGGGGGCTTGGTATGTAGGAAGTTAAACCGTCATTAAAGTGGGCTATTTGTAATGAATGATGCCAAGAAGATTTTGGTTTTGGGTGCTGCACGCAGAAAGAGGATTATGAATATAATTAGTATTAACATTATCAAAATTACGTAAGTCGGGGTGGGTGAGACTGCATGCAGGCAGGGTCGCTGGAAGGACATTGTAAAGTAACGGGAGGAAAATAAAAAGAAAAGAAAAGACATGAAGGGGTTTTTTTAGGCATTGTTTCCTGGGGTCTCTAGGTCAGAGGGGTTCTGGTCGTTCTCTGGATTTGCCACACGAAGAACTCGCCGCGTGTAATCCCTATGGTCGGAGAAAGAGTTCCTGGAATTGTTCAGGTTCATGAACATCTGACCTGGATCCAGCCTTTGGTCGACAATGTTGTCACTTTCCGCTATGTTGATGGGGACCAAGGTGTCGCCATTTGATGCAGTATGAGTATGGAAGTTGTTGTTCTTCTCCAGAATACCGTTTTTCAGGTACATCAGAGACGAGATGTTCGATCCCGAAGCCGAGTCTGCTTCGTCTCCATTTTTCTTGAAAAATCGTCTGTACAGTAGGAATCCTAGCAGCATAAGTAGAATAATTGCCACCACTGCCACTGCCACAAATGTACCAGCTACTTTTCCTGTGGAGTCCCAGAATGAGTTTGCGTTTGCGCTTCTTGAAGCATCGGCAGCATTGTTCCCAGCAGCGTCTGTTGGGGCTGATGAAAAAGTCGAGACATACTGCGTCGATACGATAAGCGTACGATCTGCTCCGCTCACAGTAGTCACTGAGTAAACAGTAGATATGGATGGCGGTATAGTAGTGGATGATGTGGAAGACTCACTGCTGGAGGGTGATCTGGAACTTGTAGAGCTGGACGAAGAACGTGAATTCGAACTTGAACTTGAACTAGAGCTAGAACTAGAGCTAGAACTGGAGCTCGAACTGGAGCTCGAACTGGAGCTCGAACTGGAACTTGTAGAGCTGCTAGAGGAACTCGAAAAGGCGGAAGAACTAGTAGAAGTGGGGCTAGAGCTCTGCGAAGGACTGGTGGACCGGGACGATGTCTGGGAGCTCTCAGTTGTGGACGAGCTCGACGCTAGGGTACTAGCACCGCTTCTCAATTGGATGTATCCAAAATACCCGTTACCTGCGCATTGTTCTATGGGATATCCAGGACAGCTGTTCGAACAATCGGATAGCGATGTTTGCTCGCTAGGGGCAGTATCAGAGCAGAAACATTCACTACCAGCCAGAATTGCAAAATAAGACCCCTCAGCGACACAAGTGTCCCTGCAAAGACCGTTCGATTGGTACATGGAGTATGAAGAGTCGGACCCAGTGTTCTGTGAGGAACAGAAAGATAAATCAGCGCTGGCCATTGTCGCCCGAAGGATCACCGTTGAGGTAAAAACCCAGACCAACTTCGACAACATGTCAGCTTCAAATAAACTTCCTTCAAATGAGTAAATCAAGGGCTCCCGGGAAGCTGTAAACTACTTCGAATGGAAATCAAAATCACTGGCACAGTTCCTTCTGAAGATGTTAAGCAGGTGAACTTTCTTTGGAGGAGAGAGAAAGAAGTGAGATAAATTTAGAGAGTTTTTAGGAGGCATATAAGAATCAGGTAGAGACGGTTAAGAGAGATGTCCCTGTCTTGGCAGGATTTTGAAGCGAACTTAACTAGCAACTAGATTAGTAGTTTATTGTCTCTGTGTGGAAAGCAAGATTACTTGTTGATATGACAACATTAGACCTTTGTCATCGGGATAAGGGCTTACTGAGCAGAACCGTTATTAGAGATATTAAAGAGGGTGTTTACCCTGCCTGGCACTCGAGATTGAAGGTTTGAAATGGCCTTCCACCCAGCTTCTACAGTTACTGTATTTGCAGACAACTTCGTTTGCCAGCTGAGGCTTCTCCACCACTTCCTACGAACAACAACCGTTAGTAGTCTGTGTCACAATATCCCTTTAAGAAAGGTAGTCTCATCCGGAGAGAACAGTAAACACTTCGCGAATCATGTTTAGGTGGGTTCATTTCCGCGATTGACAAGTCATCTACTGGCAATAAGACTTGGGTGTCGGATGTCTGCTTCGGCACTCATCTGGTGACATGCCATATGCCGTGCCACAACACTGCACCAGCCGACTTGCGGGCCTCTTGGTGAATATTTTTTTTCAAATTTTACATAGTATAAGATATTACACAACAGATTGGACATCTATTAGAATAAAGGACAGAAAATTAGGTCCTCTTGGATGTTAATTGGGGTCCTGTTAATCAAGAGAAAAGCTTTTTGAGCTTGGCAGCGAAACCTTTCTTCTTCTTTTGTTTCTTGTCGTCAGGCTTCTCAGCAACCTTCTTAGACGGAGTGGTAGCGCTCACCGGAGCGGGTTTGGAAACTGGTTCTTCGACAACCACAGGGGCCTTGACGTCGGCTGGGGTTTCAGCGGGGGTATCTTTGACTGTGTCTGCAACCTCACCGTCTGCGACGACTGGCTCGGCAGTTGTCTCAGGGGCCTTCTCTTCTTCGGCAGTCTTCTTCTTGACTAGCTTCTTCACTTTCTTGACTTTCTTTCCATTGGTAACGGGTTCTTCTTGGTTCAAAGTCTTGGGGTCAACATCGGAAACCTCTTTGAAAGCGGCGATGGAACTAGGGTCCTCAGGGACAACAACGTTATTGGTAACAGGTGCAGATGCAGGCTCCTCTTTGTTCAAAGACTTGGGATCTACGGTAGAAATCTCTTTGAACGCGGCGATGGAGCCAGGGTCCTGTGGAACGACGATTCCAGGTTCTCCCAGAGTCTTTTGGATACCCTCTTCAGAAGGCATCACAGTGGTCTTGAGACCACCAGATTCAGGAATGGCTGCGCCATCTGCAGACTCATCGCTGTCCAAGTCCTCAGCCGTGAAGAAGTTATTTCTGATTGAAGGGTCGTTTCCGTCGGTCTTCTCACTTCCCAACACGAGCCATTCGCCATCTACAACATACTTGTAACTAACGGGGGGAGTGTCTTTAGGGAAAGGGACGGTCAACTCAAACGATTGGTCAGCCTTCTTGACTAAAGGAAAGGTCTTTTGCCAGTCATCAAAAGTTCCAGTGACAATTACCTCATTGGGGCCAGCGGGCCATTTGAAAGTGAATGATGGCATTATATTGGTTTCTTGGTGTTGTTTGGGAAGGAAAAGATATTTTGAGGGAGAAGACGGCTGAGTTTATTGCTGGCTGGTTTGGCCGGTACACTATTATCCTATTGTTAGAGTAAACAATATGTATAACAGGTGGTAGTCGTGCGTGAATTGATTGCACTGAATGGAACCCTACTAGATGACCCCAGACAGTTACATAGTGATGTTGTGGTAGGCATAGGCGATGTTTCCGGTTGCTGTGAAGCTAAGTAGGGTCCATTTCGAACGGGTAGCCTCTGATTCTTTCACCATATTTCACCATTCTACCTAAAATGGAATACCATTCTTCTGTTCAGATGAAGGTTCGCATTTATGGTTCATTACTTCATTGGGCCTTAGATCCTGGAAACTGAGCTCTCAATTCCATGTCTTTGGCTGATTCCATTAACGTTCTCCTGAGATCATCCGCTTATGAGTTTCCCAGCATCCTCACACATCTCGCTTGCTCCAATTAGCCTTCTTGGCCGTTGCCTGGAAGACAATAGTAGTCCTCTTAGGAAACTCAAATAGATCTGCCCCCACACTTCTAATTTTGAACCTAGCAAATATAAGGTCGTGCGTGCACCAACATCATCTTACCACATCAAAGTCATCGCCTTATTGCAATGCTATCCACAATATATTACATAGAAGACAACAAAAATGGTGGTTCACGGAATAGGGGCATCCACTACTGCAACTGAGACAGAGGAAACCGGAGAGATACGACTGGTAGGTTCTCCGCCCTCAGAAACTATTGACGACGAACCCACGACCGTTACCAAGTCCCAGAGGGGAGTGAAATGGGAAGAGGGCACTATTGACAACGAGAATCTCAACCGAAAAAAGTCCAAGATCTGCTGCATATTTCATCCACAAAGATCGTTTGACGAAGAAGACGACTGCTCGTGCCACTCCGATTCCAACTCCGACTCTGATTCTGACTCTGACTCAGATTCCAATAAAGAAGGAGACGCAGACTCCAAACCAAACGGCCTGCCGAAGAAACAAAAGAAAAAAACAAAGGAAAATGTTCCAAGGTCATCGAGTCCCAACGCTTACGAGAAACAGCCCAAATATCCCCACAAACACAGTGTTCATAGACAACAGTGAAATAGTTATGATTAGGTAATATAGTTGTTAATTTTGTATTGTATTACGTAAGTCTTCATCCTCAATATTTTTGGTGGAGTGCCATCTTAATCCGGAACTGTTCTCATGCCCAAAAAGGCTTCCTCTTCAAGCACGAAGGCTCGTGTTAAACCAACAGGCAAATATGAATTCCCAAGAAATTTCAACCAATTGGGCAACAAGAAGCTGACATATCCACCATCTATCGAGTGCCCCATCCCAGGCCAAGTGATCGTGATCTCCAAGTTTCTGCCCCCACAAATATGCCAGGAGTTAATCACTAGTTTTGAGTCAGGCCTGGACATTACCACTACACCACTAATTAAAAGCAAAGACTATGCGGCCAGAGTCAACGATAGGGCCTTGAGGACAGATCACGATGCCTCTGAAATACTTTGGAAGTACCTCCAGAAATATTTATTTTACGAGTCTGAATTCGAGTCTGACGATGAGACCGAGACTTCTTTTATCAAAAAAGAGTTCCAAAGAGCAATAGGGTTGAACCCCCAACTCCGAATTTATCGATATCTAAAGGGTCACTATTTTGGTAAACACTACGATGATTCTGTTACCCCATTCATGGATTCCAAAGAGAAAGTGAAAGGTTTGACTCACTGGACACTTCTCATATATTTAACTGGAGACGAGGATTTTGAAGGAGGAGGAACAGTGTTCCATTATATGGACGCAGAATCTCGTAAGCCTGTAGAACTCAATGTTCATCCTTCCAAAGGTATGGCTTTATTGCATAAACATGGTGATGATTGTCTTTTACATGAAGCAGAGTTGGTAAAATCAGGCGCCAAATGGGTTCTTAGAAGTGACGTTGTATTTCCATTATCCTAGCATACTTTCTAGACTGACCAGCATACTATAAGTCTCTCTGGGCATCTTATATTGCAAGATTCCAGCATATAGCATACAATTCTGAGCAACTTCTTTGAGGTATTTGATCTTGTCACTCTTAACTAACCCGTTGAACTCGCTGGAGGTAAGCTGATAGGTTATTTGGGCAACACATGTCAATGTCATTACCAACAAATTAGGAACATTTTTAGCCACACTTTCATCGTAGCTGTTAAAGTACTCTACTTTACTTCGAGCAACAGCGACGTTAACTCCTGCAACTATTGGAAGTATGTCTAGCTGCCCAATTTGCTTCAGGGTTTTCTCCCAATCCTGCTTAACAAAAAGGTCACGGCAATCTACCATTTTGAGAAGCAAAGAGCACGTTTCTCTGTGTTTTAAGAGAACTTTCCCGCTTATCTCAGTGGAACTTCTAAATTGTTTCATCAGTCTTTCAGCCAATGCAACTACGCTTCCTTCAGCTGCTCTTTCCGTAGGTGTGTCGAGCGCTGTTTCAAGGTCAGTAGATGCCAGTAAATCGCCCAATAGCTTGTTGATTAAAGAAATCACAGTATCATAATTTTCACTCAACTGGTATAGCAATAAGGAGTCAAATACACGGCCTTCATCATCAGCCTTGATAGCGGCCTGTTCCGTTATCTTACGTAGGAACGATTCCTTGTCAGGAAGATGCAGTAATTCTTTCCTCTCTTCTATTATTCCTGGAACTCTGAAACCTTCTCTATCAATTTTTCCAAGCAGTAGAGAGAATTCTCTTGTCTCCAGTACTAGTTCTCTAATACTAGAGAGTCCCAGATCTATCTGCTCCCTTCCACGGTCATTTGGAAGGTCTCCACCTAAACAGATTAATATCAAGTACTCGACAGCAACTCTTGGATCAGAAATCTTGAAAGTTCTAGTATAAGTTCCAATCATCCTTGCAAAATTAATCTCGGAAATGTTTCTTTCCCCCCTGTAGGTCAACAACTGAGTGGTGTTACTCTTGTCTGCCGTAGAGCGTAAAAGTCCGCAATAATAAAAAGCGATGGCTAGATGAACGGAATCAATTTCACTAATGGAGTAGAAATATTGCACCGCATGTTCATATAATCCGGTGAAAATTAAAGTTTGAAGATATAATGGGTTATTGAAAGAGCCATTGAAATTGTCTGGGCCAAGTTTAAGAACAGTCTTTTGTAAGTCCAATAAGCTGTATCTTTCATAAATTGGATCATCATCGTTAGTAGCCTCTCTACATAGCGTAAAGTGAACCCATAGCCAATCTTCAACACTAAGAGTAATGTATGGAAGATTCTTCCTGGAGAGCTCACATCTGCTGATCAACTTGTATACCGCATATCTGAATGGATCTGCTTCTTTGTTCATGTGCTTGAAAAATTGGTTGAACTCATTTATGAGTCGACCATGAAGTTCTTGATTGAAACCTCTGTCAGGAGAGTTCACATATGCCTGCAAATATACTGGGAAAGAGCGCTCAACTTTGGTAAAGGAATCACTGTATTTCAAAGTTAGGTCCAGAGCGTCATCTAAACAACCAGCTCTAAGTAGATAGAAAATAATGGCCCAGATAGGTAAGCCATTTATGAACAAAAGGTTCTGAATCTTCCATGAATCTTCCTTCTTGTATCTGTGTTCGACGAATAGCTTCACTTTTGTAATATTATCTACTAGTGGTGTCTCTGGTGTGTTCAGTTTAGATTCTTCTTTGCTGCTGATGCGGATGTAAATGGAATCAATATAATCCATAAATTGTTGCTCCAAGTAGGACCTGCTTCTTTCTATGATCCTCTTTCTCAAAGCAATGGCCTCAAAAGAGTCCAAGACTTCACTGTCATGACCTTTTACAAATTTTCTCTCCTGGAAAGCCGCTGGTTCATTGAAGTCAACCAAGTGGTATAGAATCTTCCATGTCTCGTATAATTGTCTGGACTTGATATCGTTTGCCTGTTTGGTAATCTGAGCAAAGACGTTGGTTAGCTCGTAAGGTTTGTTATTTTGTCTCGCAGTATTCAGTTCATATATTGCCTGAGCGTATTCCTCAAACTTTTGTCTCATTGCGTATGACACACTAGGGTTTAGAACATTGGTCGAGGAAATGGACGAAACATCAACGTCAGTGAACTCAATCCTATTAGCCAGAATTGGTTTATTGGCAGACCAGGTCAAGGCGGAGTCTGATTTGAGTTTTTTAGAAGCGTTTCCAAACTGTGTATAATCAGCAAGTTCTGTGCTTGTTCCTTGGGAAGTACCGTTCAATATTATGTCAAAACTTTCTCTTAGTTCCTTCTTTCTCTGATTCCAATCCATGGAGATATTCTGAGCCACATAGGCATCAAAGTCCTTGGCGGCCATACTCAAAGATTGCTCAATAGCTGCCAAAATATTCTCTTCCTTCTTGGATTCGATATAATTGTCGAGTCCGTTGCTCAATTCAGTGTAATTGTTCTGTCCCATAGCAACATCTAGGGTTTGAGGTACTGATATTTCAATCAGATCTGTCTCTATTTCTTCTGCAGAAATTCCACTTCCCGCAAGTAAATAATGTGCCCTGGTGTAACGCTGATCGTCATCCTTGAACTTTCTCAAATTATGGGCTTTTCTTTGAATGGCGCTTAGTCCCAAATGGATTGGGCCAATATCGTTGAGTGTTTTCGGCAAATTGCGTGAGGACTCCAGCAAACCCTTCAATTGGGATTTGGTACCCCCAACGATGGTTTTGTCTTCGGCGGAAGGCATTGTCTTGCTCGATGGGATCAATCTGTTGCTAGGAAAACTGTCTTGTTTTGAATTTTTTCGATCCGTTCTTTGAAGTAAATTTACATCCTAACACCGTCGTTTTACTATGTACAGTTTACTTTAAGCTACGTCTAAGTCTAAAGAACTCTTCAGTGTCGGAAATAGCCTGGCTCATTGTGGATTCTGTAAATTGATTCCGAATCCAACCAGAAAGCTTATTTCGGATATTCTTGTTGCTGTAGCGGTTGTCCAGAAGAAAAATAGCGGCATAGTCATTGATGTGACGAATAGCTCTGCCCACGCTTTGGTTTACAGACCTCATGCAGATATTCTCATAAAAGTCCTTGGAAGCTTGAAGGCTTGCCTCTTTTGAGTTCGTTGCATTCAATACAGATTCCTCCACAAACTTCCTTCGAGCAATCAGTTCTCCTGAAAAGGCATTTGGAAATGGAAGTCCAACCATTATAATTCCTCTGGCTAGATCATCTTGAAAATTAATTCCTTCTGACATTTTACCCCCAACGACAGAAAACAAAACCGCTCCACTCTTGGATTTTTCAGCAACTTTCCGTGAGTAATCCGATAGAACCTCTTCTACCTTGCCTGAATCTGTTGGCTCAGTGAAGACATCCTTGTTACGATTGAGCGCCGACCATATCGACGGGGAATTTAGTTTCCACTGCTCAACGACTTTCTCCAGATACTTGTAACTGGGAAAAAAAATCACGGTTCCTCCTGGAATACATTGAACTATTTTCAATATAGATGATCCCAGATCCTTGATTATAGCAGCGTTTTCTCTATTTGAAAATGAAAAGTTCAATAAGTTACCCCCTACTCCATTAGAAAGAGCAAACACTTTGAGATTATCCTTGGGTATTATATGGTTGCAGCTAAACGATTTGATCTTGTCTCTTGGTGTGTGCTTGAAAAGAAAGTCGATATAGTCTTGCATAGGTTCCATTGTACCTCCTGCGAGTATCACACATTTAGCCTCATCGACTATGTCTTGAAATATCTCACTTGGATCAAGAAGTAAAAACTTTAGTGAAATGACATCGCCTTTAACTTCAAAAAAAAAGGAACCATTATTTGAGGGATGTGATAAAGATGATAAAAAATTCTTCAATTTAAAGAGAAGAGGGGATGCATGGTTAGCGTTTCTTCCACCGCATTTTTCCATGTAAGTTTCAACCTTGAACGCGAGTTTAGAAGTTGTGAGATAGGTCTCCAACTGAAAGATGTTAATGTCGACATTGGTGGGAAAAATATCCATCAAATCAAGCTTTTCTCCAGGCTTGATCTTGGTCTCTTTCTTTCTCTTTATATAGCTTAGCAGCAATTCCGTAAGCTTGACCAATTTCAAACAATTAATTCGATTCCCAGAGTTCATGCGGGACGAAAACCTTTGTAGATAGTATTTTAAGCTTTTTCTCATGTCTAAAAGCTCTTTGTAGGAAACACTTGTCGAATTGAGAGCCATTATTGTATCCATAAGATTGTGTGCCTCATCAACGATAACTATGGAATTTTTGAGGTCTATATTCAATATGTGTCTGGTGTTCCGCTCTAACAGTACCTGATAGGGCAAAGAAATGATTTCAGAAAGTGGGATTGACTTTCTGATGCTGTAGTATGGACAGATATCCAACGATTCACCGATGTCGTTGAGATCCTCTATATCATGAATTTCACTGTAAGTGTAATCTCTGAACTCTCGCATCCTTTGCAAGGTCTCTGGATTATTAGGCTGATCGAAATATTTACAGGTTTTTTCCTTTTGAGCCTCTAAACATGCTTCATTTATCAGCGGTAATGATTGATAATGGTTCACTTTGGGGTTGATGCATAATTGTTTCCGAGATCCCAATGGAAGGTATTTTATATGTTCTTCGACAGCTCCCAATGAGGAAGGAAATGAAGTTAATCGTAGCTGTGAGGTGAATTGGTTTAATTGCGAGTGAGTTCTTGAGGAAAACAAAATCCTGGTCCGTGAGCCTTCCAAATCCTGAAACGGATCTGAGCTCGTATCCTTCTGATCGATCTTCTTGAGTAAAGCATTTACCTCATCCTGTATAGAATCCAGCTCATTTTTTTCACCTGCATTATAATCTTTCAGTAAATACTGGCTGTCATCGGAATCTTCCGAAGCTGGGTTTTTTTTAGACCTCTTGAGCTCTTTCTCTTTGAATTTATGAATGACTTTGCCTCGCTTTTGAGACTTGATCTTTTCAAGAACAACTTCGTACTCCCTTTGCTTCTCCTTGATTTTCGGTAAAACCGTATTCTGGTAGGCCTCATTAATCCACGCTGGTTCATCGTCACTGAGTTCCGAGTCGTTCGTCTGGGTCCCTTGATCTGGATTCTTTATCTTGTAGTCTCTAAGCCATGACATAACGGAGCATATAATAGAAAGAGTTTTCCCTGTTCCTGTTGGACTTTCAAACAATCCCACCTTATATCCTCCCGCAATTGTGTCATATATCGCAGTCATTAACTGGGTTTGGATATCATATGGTTTGAAGGGATGATGGAAGTCTTCCATCCCAGGTGAATACAGAACAAGGTGAAAAAGATTTAGCGAGGCTGATAGAGCTTATCTATTATGTAATTATCTGGAGAGAAAAAAGTCAGTGTCTTCAAGTGGTGTCTAGAGACAATTGGTGGTGTAGTCTCTTTGAACGAAGTATACTTATACACCTCAACTAAAACTTGGGTTGAATCAAACAAGACAAAACCGTCCTTCCTTCAGCTGGATCTTATAACATCTCGCGAAGCACTTCTATCAACTATTACACCCATGAACGATCCAAATGATTGGAGTTTTTTGAATAAAGGAAAAGCAAATGCGGTGTTCAAGTACGTTGGAAATGATCGGGCTTATAAAAGGAAAGTTATTCGGTTGAGACTGGCCAACCAGCAAGTTCTTTCAGAGGAGATATTCAAATTCGCCAACTCCTTTCGCCCCCAGCTTGATCAACTCATTGATATGAAGCTGGTTCCAGTTTCAATTAGTTTTTTGAGGGCATTGGAAGAGACTACCGGTATAGCCATTAAGGAAGACACTCATGGAATCATCATGCCCTTGATAACGCTACCAGTTGAAAAAGAAAAGGTTTCTAAGCATATCACTCTATATACAGATCCCATCAACAACTATCTAACTATGGAAATTAAACCAAAATGGCTGTACTCGATACCCAAAGATGCAAACATCTGCAGAAACTGTGCACTGAACTCTTTTCGAAATGAAAAACTGCTTTGCTCTTTGGATTTGCTGAATCCAGATCTCATTCCAGGCTGGGTTGAAAGATTAGGCTTGAGTCAACAGCATTCGGAATCGGTGACCCATTTTTTTTCACAAAGTGACATATTCCATAAACTCTACAAGTTGCAGCATTTGGAGGACATTCATAAAATAATAACCGAGCTCAATGACGAGAACGAGGTGTCTGAAGATCTGATTCGTTCAATGGCCTTGAAGGATGTGACCGTTTACATCTCTTTTGCAGACGATAACGCAGAAGTTCGCATCATTGACCTTGATCAAAAACACCCATCAAAGTTCCGACATTGGCAGAAACAGGAAGAAATGCTTGCAACATTTTATTCGCAGGACGCTATTTCTGGGAAACAATGTTATCGACATTTTCCAGTATGATTGCACCATAGAAATATACAACAGAATCATCATTGGGACTTTGAACCCATATCTGATATTTTTCATCTTTACCCTTAGCTATGCATACCTGATAATCCTTGCCAGGAAACATCGGACTCACATTCTTGTATTTGAACTCCTTTATCTTACCGCTTTCAACGCTAGAGAAATAATGCAGACAGAGATTCACTATAAACGGACCGCTTATCAGAACATCTGGATAACCTTCATCATGTGCATATTGCGCATCGTAGTGTATTTTGTGTGTGTTGCTAATCAATGAGCTGTACTTTACATTTGAAATCAGTGATAATGTGAAAACATGCTGATATTGTGCCACCGGGAGATCCAGTGTACTCTCATGAAGAGTGTAATGAAATTGGTCGTTGAAAAACACAAGTTTCCTTTCTTCAACCATTATGAGTTGTTCATGATCATTCCAAAACTCCCTACTTGTTGTAACCATTGATTTAAAGTCTGGACTGGAGGGATCTTTACCCAGGCATTTGATTCGTTTCACCCTCTCAACCAGTTTGATTTCTTCGCCAACTGCGAATGGTATTCCCATATTTATAATGCTACCTCCGACCCACATTCTCCTCTTGAAAAGTTGACCCGCAACTGTTCCATCAGTGGTGAACTCCGTCGGAGAAGCATAGTTATCATAGCCATCTGAGCCCAGCTCTTTGTCTGTCGATAACGGATTACAATACAGAAAATGGTAACCAAATGGAATTTCTTCACCTCTCTTAAACTCCCCCTCTGCTTTCAATGTGGAATGCAACGTATCCAAGACATTTCCCAGCATCTGTCTTCCTGGTGTACTCTTAAACATGCTTGATTGTAACAGCCAAAACAGTTGAGTGGCTGGATAGCCGGATATACAGTAATCAGTATTATTCCATTCAGATTGTAGCAGCCTCTTTTTGACCTTTTCCACCTGGTTAACTGCAGTACTGAAGTATGCCTTGAACAGACAACGTCTGGGGAAAAACATAACGGAGTGCATACTAATATTTTTTTTCTCTCTTCGCTCCAACTTTTCTTCTTTTAGATGTTCAGAAAGACATTCTCCAAAGCCAAAATACTAGAGACGATCAGGATGAGCACTAATAAACCCATTAGCACCAACTTGGACCCTCCGATAAATCGAAATATGAAGGTATTAGATCGGTCGTTTTTCTCCAAGAAGTTTCCAGTCGTCGGTGTCTATTTTCCAGATTCCAAAAAAATTGGATTATTTCTGAGCAAATGCCGCCAAGACGCTTTAAGAGTTCCCAACGTTCCATTTATTGTGAAGCTCGGCAATGGCAACGGTCACCAGGAAGATAAATTAGTTCTGTTGAAAGAATCCATACAGTCCCTATCCCAGGTCAACTCTGACTTGGCACCATCGACACTTGAATTTATTGAAGCCAACAAAGGTGAATTGAAAGAGCACATACTGACCCTGGACTACGATTTCTGGAAATCCGAAGAGATCCTGAAAGCTATATTGCCTGACAACTTGGAGGAAGAAACTCCCAGTGGCTTTACCAGAACTGGGCATATCGCTCATGTCAACTTGAAAGAAGAGTATAAACCCTACTCGGAGATCATCGGTCAAGTGATAATGGATAAAAACCCCTCAATAACTACTGTGGTGGACAAAGTGGACTCTATTGGGACGAAGTTTCGTACATTCAAGATGAAGGTCATCGCAGGAGAACCCAATTTTATGGTTGAACAACGAGAAAGTGATTGCCTATTTACATTTGATTTCAGCAAAGTTTACTGGAACTCGAGACTTCACACGGAGCATAAGCGTTTAGTAGATCAATTCAAGCCTCACACAGCCATTTGTGATGTCATGGCGGGTGTAGGTCCGTTTGCTGTGCCAAGTGGTGGGAAAGAATGTTTTGTATTTGCTAATGATCTAAATCCGGAGAGTTTCAAATATCTGGATATGAACGTCTCCAAGAACAAAGCAGACAAATTTGTCAAAGTCTTCAACACTGATGGTCGTGATTTCATACCTCAGGCCCAAACGGACCTTTTCAATTACTCCAATACACACAAATCTTTGACCCTGAGCTCTAGAAAGAAGCAAAGACTCAGTAAGGAAGCAGCACCCCAAGTAAACGTCCCTATACCCAGCTTCTTCAGTCACTACATTATGAACTTGCCAGATACTGCTATTGAGTTCGTGGATGCCTATGTAGGCCTGTTTACAAAAGCTTTTCCACAATTATCTATGGAGCAGGTTAAAAGTTTGCCTAATTACCTTCTACCGACTGTAAATGTGCATCATTTCGAAAAGTTTGCTCCTACTGAGGAGCCAACAGAAGAAGAGCTCCACCAAAGAATGCATGAAAAAATCAAAAAGCTGCTTTCCTTTGACATTCCATTTCAAGATCTACATTTTCATATGGTAAGAAAGGTATCCCCTACTAAACCAATGTTCTGTATATCATTTCAATTGCCGGAAGAAGTAGCATTCAGTAGACCTAATTAAACTATCATAGAGTTCTCAAACATGCGACCGCCTTCGAGTTGGACTCGTAGATGCCATTCAGAATTTGCCTTGCATCCAACGAGAAGTTCATGGTTTTGCATGAATCATACATCCATGCTTCCGCTTCATCGGCTAGACTATTGGTCTCAGTTTTAGACTGAGCAGTTAGTGACAAAGCATCTTCTCTGAGTTGGTCTATCTTTACCTTGAGTGTCTTTAACAGTAGTTGACAGTTTTGAGTCACCTCTTTGTTGGCTTTATGCTTTAATGTAAAAATTTTGAAAGCCTTATAAGTGTCTACTACCACAACGTGATGATGATTGAACTTCCAATTGAGTAAGCTATCTGGCTGAAGAGGAATATTCGTAACCAGTTCTTTTGCTTTGGTGAATGAATCATTATGATGGTTCAAGACGTAACCGAGAGCATTAGTGAGAAAGTTCAGAGACCATGACTCATCTTGAGTCAGCTCTTTAATGCATACAGCGTTGTCAAGTAGTAAACACAATTCTCTAAGATGCTGAGAGACGGCTGCTTCAGAGTTTTTCGACAATATCACTTCTTTCAACGAGAAGATGTGGGCATACTTTACTGTGTGATGTCTGCCAAAAATAAATTCATCTTGAACAATTTCATCATTAGCTTTTTGTGTTCCAAAGTCCCATAAAGTATTCAGATCCCTATTATCAGAAATGGTATAATCAACATCTTTGGATTTGTCTGAATTGGACAGAAGGGGTAATTTTTCCTTTATTTGCTTCAATGACTGTTCAAGTAAAGCCTTCTTCTCTAAAAGACGTCCAAGTTTGGCTTTTTCAATGTTACTCAGCAAGAAATTCAATGAATTTTTTAGTCTTACACCGAACTCGACCATGCTTTGAATTTTGTTGTAGGAACCCTTCTCAAACCCATCTTTTATAAAGTGCACAGTTTGGACTTCGGCCTGATAATAAACTGAAGAGAAATGTTCCAAATCTTCAGCTCCTGATGTGCTGGGCTTCCAAGATGATATTCTCTCCGTCAAATAATGGCCAAGAGTGTCGAGTTGAACAAACTTTGTACTCAAACTATCAAAATGAAATTTGGCCAGAGAGTAACAATTGATTGCTGAATACAGTTTGACAAGCCATAGTCGGAGATGGAACTCATGTTTATCCACCTGTACATTGTTCTCTAATATAATGATACATTTTATGACAGTGGATAAAGATCTGTCCTCAGCCAGCAGTTGTTGAATACTTATCAATAAAAATTCATCCCCGGGGAAATAATCCGTTTCCAGTTTATTCGACAATAACTTTGAAAATTTGGTGAAGTAATCAAGGTTTTTCTGGAAACCAGGAACGTTTATCCCCGTTAAGATTTTTAGTTTTGTGATATTGACCAATTTAATTAAATCAACTGCATCATTTGGTTGTAATTCGTCAAATTTGACTTGATCAAAGACTTTTTTCAAGTCTAAACTGGATGATGATACATATGATTTTAAATCAGGGAAAAAGCAGAGCTTGCTAATGAAATGGGAAGAGTATGCAAGTACGGCCGCTGTAATATCATTTCCAAGTTTACTATTCATGTATATTGCGGCCAAAAGAGTATTTCTAGACACTATAAAACCACTTATAGTTTCTGTCACAGCCTGTGTCAAATTCAGCTTCAATCCGGAATCAATAAACTTTTGCCAGACATTCCAGTCATCAAGGCCTGATGAGATGTGTTTTTGTGTCGCCTCAAATAGTGCTTGCCAGTTCTCAGCAAGGAGTAAACTATCAAGCAGTAGTATTTGCAGTTCAAGGTCAGATTCTTTGGCCAAAAAGGAGGAAACTATGTCAGCTCCCTCCTTATATTTTGCACATGACATTGTCAATTTTCCATAAATAAAGACCTCCTGGGCGTTTTCCAGCGGGAACAATCCCTCCATCACTTTCATTCCTAACATTGGGAATAACTTTTTATGTGCTGGAGAGATCCTATCTAGATTGGAAGCTAGTAGTAATGTGAATGCATTCAGCAGCTTGGACTCCCTTTTATTTTGTTTTCCGTAGAGCATACCGGCCTTCTGCAGCCCTGAAATGTCAAAATCTTCTATGCTTGAATGGAACCAACTTTCCAAAAGAGGTTCATTGTAATACTTTCTCAACGCATTTTCGTACAAAAGATTGAATTCACGGCCAGAACTCTTGTAAACCTCTTTCAAGAGCCTTAGGGTATCCGGATCACTGGGAATCTTTGAAGCCAAGTCCTCAGCGACGGTGAGAGCCTTGGTAACGTCCCCACTAGAGCACAGTACAAAGCTTTCCAGTGCATAATAGTAAGAGGAATTGGGAAACTTCTTCTGCTTCTTTTTGACCAGTTGTAACGCCTGCTTGAAGGCGCCAACTTCCAGGTTAGAAAAGATGGTCTGGTCGCTTTCTGACATCGGAGTTACTGCAACGAAGCTAGTGAAGTATAAAATGCAAGTGGAAAGAAGATCCGTGGTACTACAGCGAAATTCAGAATTTTACTTGAAGACATCCGAAGTCGATATCTATGTAACTATCTAGTAACCAAACGAGAAATCACCGTGGGTCCATCTGACAACCATGTCGAGAGCATTGACTGGTTGGTTGTAAGGAACCATATGGCCAGCATCAAACACTCTCAAGAAGGAGAAGTTTCCGTACGTTTGCACGTCTCCTGCATAGTCATTGTTGTCCATGGTAATCCAAGGTCGCATTGGAGTAGCTTGGAACTCGGCAGAAAAGTTCCATTCCAGCTCATTAGCCCATGCCTCGTTTCCTAGCCAGTTACAAATGTAGTCCTTGTCACCGGCGTAAATCAAAACTGGAACACTTGCGTTAAGAACATCTGCAACGTACTGGTGGAATGGCTTCGATCCGTCACCAGAGTACAAAAATCTTAAGAAGACGTCATCGTCACAACCTTTATAAGAAGTGACTTCTGAACCTACAGCTTCCTGCACTTCAGGTTGGTTCATGTACTTCTCAACATACTCCAACTCTTTGTAACACAAATCAGTTCCTTCGTCGCACATTGTACGAATATCATACACATTCAAACCAGTGTCAGTGTAAGGTTTAAGTAGCTTTTGGTCACAGTAAAGTGTTGCCGGAACACAAGTGACAGAGTTTTGGAATTGATAACAAGCTTTTGTTAAACGTTCGCATCTTGGATAAACCTCGTCCAGTTCATCACAATCCTCATCGGAAATAACCTGTTTATAGCCACCTTTTCCACAAGCCATTGGCTGGTAGTATTTGTACTGAACCAAAGGATCAGTGAGACCATTACCAATCATGACTCCGGAAAGGTCGAAGGCTTTGTCTGCATGAGAAATGATCTCAGAGGCAATCTTGGGCAAATAGTGGCCAGCATAGGACTCCCCAGCGATATGCAGATTGGAGCTCAGGAATTGAGGGAACTTTTGGAAGAAGAGCTCCAAGAAGACGTACGTATCTTTGGCAGCAGTGGCAGTATCACCTACTGTTTTCGAGGAGTAAGAGAATCCTACTCCCACTGGCTGCTCAAGGAAGATAACACTGGCATTGTTGTTCCAAGAGTAAGGGTTGTACTCTGGTTTAATTTCCTTGGTGATGTAACTGGGGCCAATCTTCTCAAATAGCAATCCCGTGATCGATGAGCAACCGGGCCCACCGTTCAACCACAGAATGATTGGGTCTGTGGACGGATCATTCCGGGACTCAAAGAACCAATAGAACAAATGCTTATCTTGATCAATGATATCCAGATATCCCGAGGACTGTTTCACTTTATCAATATTCAGCTTTTCAGGGTGAGATTGCTTCACTCTCAATTGATAGTTATCGAACTTTGTGTTGGTCACGGTGACCCAATCCTGCTGAGATAAGGGAAATTCATTTCTCACAGGAGACGTGGCAGTTGATTGTTTGACGAACTTATCGAATGCCTCCTGGACCTTCTCTCTGGGCACCTCCAACTCAATTTCCTTCCAGAGATTGATTATCTCATCCTTGGAGTAGTGGCTGCCTACAAGTTCAGCCACTTGCTGCGTGATGGACTTGGTGCTAAAGACGGCTTGCTGCTGAAGCTCCTCGAGCAATGGGATTGTCAATGCCTGCGACAAAGCTAGCAACGCTAATAGATTCCACAGTAAGGATTTCATCTGGGTATCCTTATCAAATTATGATAGAAAAAGAAAGAAAGAAAGGAAGAAGAGCCGATATCAATAAAATCCGTGGGGGTATCCGCGGTACCTTAAATCGCACCCGCGCGGCGCTCGTTGCCGCAGTCTATCGAGGGCAATATCTAGCGAAGCGAGAGATAGCTGCCATTTGATATCACAATAACGATAGCACCAGTGATAAGGTTAATTGAGAAACTAAGTTGTTATCATCAAGCAACCAATGGCGAGAAAAACCGTGGCTATTGGCGGAAAGGCATACGACACCTGGCAAGGATATCTCATCGGCAAAAGGCGTTCCTGATTGCAGACCTATCAGTGTGCACTCCAGCCAATTGTATTCGTCCATCGGTAATCTGTTAAGATCCGATACAAATCCGAGCGGATATCTTTGGCCTGTAATAGATCTACTCTGACGTCGTAATCTATTGCTGTCATATATCTATCAAAGTTGCGTTGATACTGATTCCCTCTACTTCGACCTAACCGCAGTGTTCACATGAAATCCTGTAAACTCCACAGGATAGAAAGCTTAGGCTCGCGAACTGGGCCGTAATTCCCCGGGCTGTTCATCTCCCCCGCCAGGGCCCGTATTAGTCTGGCGAAGAGGCCAGTTGTCGTTTTCTCCATCAGTTTTTCAGCTACCGCCTAACAGTCATGTCCTACACCAAACCATATCTTGAAAACTATCCGGACCAGAACGGATTCTTCGGAAAGTTCGGGGGCTCCTATGTGCCTCCAAACATCCAGGAACAAATGGACATTATCTCCAAGGAATACCAGCGCATCAAAAGCAGCCCCGAGTACTTGGAGACTTTGGACAAGATCAGAAATGAATACCAAGGAAGACCTACTCCCATCTCGCATGCAAAGAGACTGTCCAATTACGTAGGCGGGGCTCAAATCTACCTGAAGAGAGAAGACTTGAATCATATGGGTGCCCACAAGTTGAACCACTGTCTCGCTGAGGCTCTTATCGCCAAACAATTGGGCAAGAAAAAAATCATATGTGAGACTGGTGCAGGTCAACACGGTGTTGGTCTAGCCACTGCCGCAGCCTTTTTTGGACTCGAGTGTGATGTCTACATGGGAGAAGTAGACATGATGAAGGAAGCTCCAAACGTCTCTAGAATGAGGATATTAGGTGCTCGAGTGATTCCTGCCTCGCATGGCCTTAAGTCTTTGAAAGAGGCTGTTGATGATGCTTTTACTGCTTACGTTTCCACTGCCGACGAAACTATGTACTGTATCGGATCTGTGGTTGGTCCACATCCCTTCCCTGCCATGGTTAGAGACATGCAAAGTGTTGTGGGAAAAGAAGCTAAAGAACAATTCGCTTCAAGGCCAGAAACTGGTGATCTGCCAGACCATGTGGTTGCCTGTTGCGGTGGTGGTTCCAATGCTGCAGGAATCTTCTCTGCTTTCATCGATGACGATTCCGTCAAACTGTATGCTGTTGAACCATGTGGAACAGGTGATTCTGCTATTGGTAAGCATGCTGCGTCGATTGCACATGGTTCTGAGGGTATAATGCACGGATTCAACTCAATCATGTTGAAGGATGAGAATGACGAGCCTGCTCCTGTTCATTCCATTGCGTCTGGATTAGACTACCCTTCAGTGGGACCAGAACACGCATTCTGGTCATCTATTGGTCGTACCGAAAAGGGTGTTGGGGCAACCGATAATGAAGCCGTTGAGGCATTCTTTATGTTATCCAAACTGGAGGGTATCATTCCAGCCTTAGAGTCCAGTCATGCCATTGCCTATGCTGTCAAGCTAGCCAAGACGTTACCAAAGGACCAGACCATTCTGGTCAATCTAAGTGGTAGAGGTGATAAGGACTTGGATTACGTTATAGAAAACTACCCGGAGTTGGTAGATAAGACGTTTGTCTAATGATTTTCCCAAAACTCAAACGATGAACTAGATCCAATTTCAACCAAACATTCCTCGATAGATAGAACATTTTTATGAACTTGTAATAGATATTTACCGGGAACTTCGCAATTCCCGCTAATGAAACATCCGTAGAGATTGCCTGTGTAGTCATCCAAGCAGCTAATCACTGTTTTTTGAAACGTTAGGGAGCAGTTTAGTTTAGATCGGCGTTTGTTGTCGGTATTCACTGCGTGCACTTTCAACCTTGAAGGATTGGAAATATAGATGTTAAACTCCTTAACTAGCTGTTCACCCCATAAAAAAGTAAACTCCTTTGAGAAGAGCCCCAGTGATGTCTCAACCCTTTCTACAGAAAAATCATGAGAGCATTGGAAGAACACTTTGAACGAATCAATTGTATCGGGTTCGTACGAGCTCAGTACAAACAGATAGCTTTTGTCACAGGAAGTCAGTTTTGATAGTGAGCATGATCGGCTTTTATATTCATTATCTGTGCTTACAACTTTGTTCTTGGCTCTCGTTACAAACGGAAAATCCGGATCTTCACTCTTCCAAAACACCGTATAGGTGAATAAGGTTTTATCGCTTTTACTCAAGACGTCACATTCCAGCACTGCTTCCTCTGCTGAAGCTCCTTTGAAGTTCAGTATAACTTGTGGGTTCTTATAGTAGCCATAATTATCCCAGTTCCCGCCTGAGTTCAATGGCGTTAACTCCAAGTCAATCTGTTTCAGATAATTTGGTGTAGTCAGAGCCTTTTTCAAAGATATATTGGAATCATTTGTGAATGCCTTCAGAGTGAATGGTTGGCTACGAATTGAAGAGTTGCCAAAATCGATTACCACGGTAACCTTCTCTGAGGCTTCCAATTCGATTGTCATGAAGTTGAAGTTCGTATTATTGAAGAGAGATCCCTTGCTTGCTTTATTCCTTCTGGAAACTAATCTTTTGCCATTGGATTGGAACACCTCTATGTGGGATTCTGTTTGAACATCCTTTCTTAATGCATGCCTTTCGATAAATAGAACTACCTCAACCGTAGATGTAGCATTGTTGCAGAGAGAATACTGTGGAAGGTCAAAGATCAGATCCTTGAACTCATCGTTGTTTTTGGTTTGGCAAATACCACTTAGCTGATGTTCGTAGGAATACATCCTGGGATTCCTATTTGCATAGATAACTTCAAAGATCGAAACATCGGTGATATTCACCGTCCTTTGGCCTTCTTTCCATGGATTGCGAATTTCAAATTGGTACTTCAAGTCATCTGTAAATGAAAGTTTTGTTACAGCATAATCGTGGCTGGGAATCAATCCATATTGTTTACACTCTTGCTCTGTGAGGTTCCCTGTTCCTAAGCATAGCACTATGTTGCCATTCTTGAAGTCGTCATATAAGCGCCTGATATCTGAGACAGTACATGAAGAGGTCTCAATGACTTCTGGGATCCAGCCAGTTAGCGCATAGCTTGCAATTGCCGAATTTGATCCTGAGAACTTATAGCCGTCATCATCAAACACCTTCAAGAAAGCCTTTTCGATGATACTTGGCCATAGAAGCGCTTTGTTTGAAAAACTTGTAACCCGTAAACTCTTTGAAGTATTCTTAAGTAATGGTAATCGACTATCAACAAACACTGACCTTTCACATCCATTGAAAGTCAGCTTGACTGCATACTTGAACGAATCTGTGTGAGGAGTGACGTTGTTCATAAGAGAGAGACCGACACCAGCGCATGAGAGAAAAGATGCTACAAACGAACAGTCATCCAAAGAGTCTTGAAATAAACCGTCTACACCATTGTTTGTCCATTCACTGGGTAAATCTGTGCAGCTCGTCCATTCAAGCACTGATTCGAAACACTCTGGGACGCTGAAAAGTTTCTCTTGGTAAACTTCGTTGCAGTCAATATACGTCTTCAGTCCTTCAAAAACAGGAGGAAAAAAATTTTCCCCGATTTGTGAGCTCATCCATATGATCTTATCTGATATCGTCAGCTTGTTGTCCAATGCAATACGGCATAATCCAATTAAATCACTATCTTTCGTCGAGGACTTGTCCAGTTGTTCGTTCAAAAGCCGAGAGGAATCTATTTGGTACTTCTTGGCTAAGGCCGCTTTGCCCAAGCTTTGATTGTACAAGCTTAGCTCTAGCAATCGTTGGGCATGGTCCATTATGATCCCTTCCAAAGAGAGATTAGATAAGTTGGGTGGCTCGAACATTAGATGCCATGCCTGTTCAACCCGCACCAACCGTTTCAGATTTAATACCCTAAACAGAAGCCAACAACGATACACCGATCGCCCCTGTCACCTGTTTCCCCAGTATATAACGGCAGACTACGATGACCAGCTCCAAAACCAAGTTGAACTGGTACAAGACAGTCTTAGGATCACGAAGACTAGTGGAAGAGATGGTAGTCAATACTGAACCACAATCAGCTCAATTCAATACTCTAGAGATGATGTTGAGCTCTAACGGGTCTTCATCGCAGAATCCTATGACTTTAACATCTGAACAGCAAGTTAAAGTTGAGGATGAAATAAGAGAAGTCTATGAATCAATTTTAGACGATGGCCAGTTACGTACACTAAAGAAAACTCAACATCTCTCCTTCGTGAAATATTTCCTCAATACCAACTTACCAGCGGGGTTCATAGCATTGGATGCCTCCCATACGTGGATGATTTTCTGGCTGGTCAATTCCTACCTGCTGCTTGGTGGAAAGATGGACGAAGACCTGTCCAACAGAATATCTGAAAACATCATGTCATATTTGAAAGAGGATGGTGGGTTTGGTGGAGGAGTAGGGTTGATTTCTCATGTGGTCTCCTCTTATGCAGCCATAATGGCCTTGTGCTTATCAGATGATCAAACAGCGCTAGGTCAGCTTGACCGTCAAAAAACTTACGAATGGCTCCTTAGTCTGAAACTTGAAGATGGCTCATTTTGTATGTATCCCGGAGGTGAGGTTGATACCAGAGCTGTCTATTGTGCCTTGGTAGTTGCTAATGTCCTGGGAATAGTGACTCCAGAGCTGCTAAAGAATACGGCTCAATGGTTAGGCAGATGTCAGACATTCGAAGGTGGATTTGGCGGTGTCCCGGGAGATGAAGCACATGGTGGCTATTCGTTCTGTGCGGTAGCAGCTCTGAGCATGCTTGGCCCCCCTCATGAAATACTATCCAGACATTGCGATTTGCCAAATCTGGTCAAGTGGTCTGTTAACAGACAGTATCAGCTAGAGGGCGGCCTAAATGGACGTACGAACAAACTGGTGGATGGGTGCTACAGCCATTGGGTAGGAGGATTGTTCCCTTTTTTGGAACTGGCTACTCAATGCGATCTGCTTGACCGATCTGCTTTAAAAAACTACATATTAAACTGCTGCCAAGAAGACGACGGAGGCCTGAGAGATAAACCGGGAAAGAGGCCTGACTTCTACCATACCAACTATGTCCTATCTGGCTTATCGGTTTGTCAACATAAGGCCGTCTATGAGCCTACGCTGGGAGCCGGGGCATTTTCATACCAAGTGGAGAGAATAAACGATCCAGAAGAAGATCCGGCTAACTTTGTTGAAGCATTGCATCCAGTTTTTGGGATCCCCATGGATATTGCATTGAGATTGGGAAGGGTATAAAGTACTTAATCTAATTCATATTTATCATCGAATGGAGACTGTGAGCCAGAATCGGATTCTTTAAGAGCGTCCATGTTCATAGGTTCGATATCCACATCGAGGAATATTTCCACATCTGAGCTGTCTAAGTGGTCGTCAGTAATTGCTGTAACATGGTTGTCGTCTAATTCTTTAGAATCCTCTTCAGGACCGGGCTGTAAAGTCTGTGTAGCACCAACGCTGCCAAGCGTACCCGGCTGTGAACTGTCTATAAGGGTCTTGAAAGACGTTGTTCCAGAATTGGACTTGCTGGATCCGAGTTCTTTCTCAATCTTAGCCTTCTGCTTTCTCTCGTGCTCCCTCTGGATATCCTCGTAATCCAAGTCTTCGTCTGAAGAAACCAGATCTGTTGACACATCATCTCCATAGCTTTGTACGTCATTTGATTCTCCAGTTGCTGTAGACTTCTGAGATTGACTGTCAATGTTCAGACGTGCCACAGGCATGGACGGCCGATGGAGAGGGGCCAAACGAATAGACTGTAATTCGACAATAGAGCTGGAATCATCCTCTTCAGCTATATTGACTAGTCTTGGTTTTGCTCTTATTGCCGTGGTTGTGCTGCCATCGTTTCTTTTCTCGTTGTGGATGGAAGCGTCTTCGTGGAAAGATGAAAAGTTGTCATCTGACAGTATACTTTTGGAGTAGGTCGACGTAGATTTTCCATTGTTGGAGACCATGACACCAGGGATATACGCTATTGGAATTATGTTGGACGTCTTTGTCAAGATGGTGGATGCCATCGTGGAGAGTGTCAGCGTAGAGTTTCGTCTCTCCAGATCAGAGTCACCTGGCTTTTGGTTGACTGACAGCATATTTTTGTCTTCTGTCATATCTTTCATATTGGCAGCTTCTTCGTCCCGTTGGCGCAAGACTTTGGGCATGTAGACGTATCTATAGTATAGAAAACCCCCCACCGAAAATAAGATCAGAGCACCTACAACGGCACCAGCTGAGATACCACCCGTGGCAGCAGAGCTGAGACCCGAACCAGAGTCTGAGTTCTCATCGTATACACAAGACACCTGTGGGCAACTATTGCATGTCCTCGCCGACAAGACACATATCTCGTTGTCGTTGCATGTAGGGCAGGAAGGCACGCCAGAGCATTCCACGCAGTTTTCTTGTGATGGAAAGTCTGTGTCTCTCTTCACAGAAGGGGCCAGCTTTTCATATAACACGCCATTTACATCTCTCGCAACTCGGAATCGGGACATTTGAAAAGTATGGAAAAGGGGCAGGTTCAGCTATCTTTAGACACGAACCTAAGCATATTTGTTTCAGATCTCAACACCAAAAAATTATGTAATCCTTCTCTTTTTCTTGGGCATCGAGAAGACAATAAAAAGGAAAGAATAAAAGTAATATTACACAGAGGTTTTAAAACCCGTTATACATACGCTGTAGTTGAGTAGGATCTTCTGGTTGTGCGCGCTGAGACTGGGACTGTTGTGGTGGTTGTTGTGATGGTTGTTGCTGTTGCTGCTGCTGCTGCTGATGCTGTTGCCGTTGTTGGATGTGAAACTGCTGGTCCAGTAAACTCTGATCTGGCACTGTACCTCCATTGTCGTTCTGATAATCCTGTAGGAAAGTTTGGTAATTATTTGAGTCATCCATGGCTTCAATCTCATGAGCCCCATTTGGGGGTATAGGCGCAGAACCAGACAGAGCTGAGTGCGGAGGAGGTTGCATTCCTTTGGTACGTTTGCCTTTCTCCTCATCTCGAGGCACGATATCGATTAGAAAGTCAAACATGTCAGATTTCTTCAGCGCTGCTGCAATATCGGATCTCTGCAAAGTGCGTCTTTTGTTCTCTTCCGCGTGTATCCATGCTCTCATTGTTAGCTCTGTGATGAATATATCGCAACCTTTGGCAAACAGAATAGGGGCCTCAGCACTGATCATTTTCACTTCTTCGTCCGTCTTCATTACTTTCTTGATTCTTGCTAGCGGGAGCTGGTGGTTCTTAAAGTCGTGATCGTCGTGTTCAATCGAGTTGATAGTTTCTTGCCAGTACTGCATCATCATGTTCTTGAATCTGCCCGTCAGCCCTTGACCTACGTTCTGGAAAGCGCTGCCTGCGCCAAACTCGTCGTCTTCATCCTCCTCGTCTTCCTGTCCCTCGGAATGTCCTTCCTCTGCAATATTATCCTCGTTCTGTTCGTATTCTTCGTAGTACTCCTGCTCTTGCATTCTCTTCTAGTTATCAACGAGTATAGAGGCTCCTTGTGGGGGTTGAAGGATGGAAGAGTTCGATAGGGAGTTCGCGACGGCTATTAAGGGAGGGTGTGCCCAGGCTAAGTGGCACGTACGATGCTGGGCGACATCACGTTAAAAAAAAAAAGGACGTCATCTCCGTTTGAAGCTTCCGCCTACCGCCCACGAAACTTCAAACACAACTGTAAAAAAACGGTACCTTGTCTTTTTGTTACACCCTCCACTTGGACTACAGAGTCCCTAACACCGGCTGAAAGCTCTTCCATATTTTGCACCACGATAAACATGCCCAGTCCATTTCAGTCATTCCAATCAAACCTGTCTCCTTCAAAGCATACGCAGTCCTTCCAGGAGCTGTACGGAGAACCAGAGAACTTTCTTGAGATCGAAGTAATAAACCCCATAACCCACGGATCGGGCTCCAATATGTACACGGATTACGAAATTGTCTGCAGGGTAAGTACAAGTTGAATTGTCCTAACTAAGGAGCGGACTACTAACAATACAGACCAACATACCTATGTTCAAGTTCAAGGAATCAAGAGTGCGGAGAAAATACTCAGATTTTGACTCTTTCAGAAAAGTACTAGAATCCCAGACAAACAACGTAGTTATCCCCAAGCTGCCCGAGAAATCGTTCTTCAACTACCATCGCTTCAATGACGACTTCATCGAAGAGCGCAGACAGGGATTGCAGCAGTTTCTAAAGGTGATTGCCGGACATCCACTTCTCCAAACGGGCTCTAAGGCGCTAACCTCCTTCGTGCAAGACGAACACTGGAACAAATCGAAGTTCTTATGATAAACGGTTAAAAGGAGGGTTAGAAGGGGTGAGAGCGTCATTTTTTTAAAACATGGTGAGGTAGAAAGCTTCTCGATCGTATGGGGAATCACTCAATCTCGAACTAATAATTAATTTGCAGACTTGCTTTTGCTGTTTCCTTCTATTTTCTCTTCCCATTTTATTCTTGGAGTCTTCAGCAGCTCAATCAATTGATGTTCTTGGGATTTCAAAGACTCCCGAAACTCCATACACTTACTATAAAGAACTCACTAAACTCGATCAGGTCTCTAGGCTACAAGTATCAGCGACCTTTGCTTTCCCCCCTATTAACATCTCCCAAGTTTACCCAAAAGATGAATCTCGTCACCATTTCAGACTCAATCAGAGAGAATCTCGTCAAACACGAGATCATTCCCGATGTCATCGAGGACAAATCCTTTGTCCCAAAAGGTCTGTTGATCATCTCCTACGGCAGTCCCGATAAGGAAGTCGTATTAGGCAACACTCTCAAAGTTGAGGATACTCAGTCAATTCCTAAGATAACTTTCACCGTTAACCTCAATGAAGAACAGGAGATAGCCAGTTTCTTTGACGAAAAGTTCACTCTTGTTCTTACCGACCCCGATGCTCCTTCTCGTACCGACAAAAAATGGTCCGAATTCTGCCATTATATCGTCACGGATTTATCTCTGAGCACAAAATCCGGAACTACCGATTCCGAAGACAAGGTGAACTTTACCACAGATCTGAAGGTCGACAGCATTCCCGAATCAGATTCCAGAACATTGGTTCCCTACGTTGGACCTGGTCCTCCTCCAAAGACCGGGCTACATCGCTATGTGTTCCTCTTATATAAGCAAAAACCTGGTGTTGCTCCAGAAGCTATCGACCCAGGTAACAGACCCAATTGGGGAACGGGGATCCCAGGCTCTGGTGTTTCGGACTGGGCTGCAAAGAACTCCCTGTCTCTGCTTGCCGTGAACTTCTTCTTTGCCAAAAACAAGGACAATTAGTAGTTAAGTAAGTTTAAGAATTCTTTTAAAAAATCGTATTACGTAAATATTCTCAGTTCAAATCTCGAAATCCATCCGTTTTTTTTTCGTTGGTGGTTCCTCTGCGTGGTGGGTTATACGTACGACAACTGGACTATCAACCACTTCCTTCCCCTATCTCTTGGGCCTCTTTCAATTTCGAAACACCATGGAGACTCAGGTAAGCAGTCTGATTTCTGCTAGAGAGGTGGCGTTCCAGAAGCCGCAATTGTATACAGACATCTTCCACAACCTTCTTCCGTTCATCTACAATCAAAATACTACTTTACAGACCTTGGTTATAGACTTCCTCAAAGAATCCTTTGTCGATGGCAAATTGGGTGAAGAGCTGCAGCTGCAGCTGGCTGATGAGTTGCTTCAGCCTTTGGGTTACCTTATATCCTCAAAGTCGCATCTAGAACTTCCAAGGGCCCCTTCTCCTAGTAATTTCATCAAGATCATTCAGTTGACCAACCATATATATCCAATCATTTTCAAGAAATGTCTGGCTAACTCTCAGATGCAGGACTTGGAGTCCAAGTGGGAGCAGTTACAGAGTTTGAAAGACAACCTGGTGCAAAAATTTGGTACTTCGTATCCTTTGCTACCTCTGAATCCCGAATCTGATGCCAGTCGCTCAACCAGATCTAACATTACGTTGGTCATGTTCATCACGAACGTTTTATCCATTCTGAGCATTGCTCCTCCAAAGGATCCACGGGCAGCAAGAGCCAGAAAGCAAAAGAACATACCGGAGGACCTCTCTATTGTGAGTATTCCTAGTGATCACAAGTTTCTTAATATGACCCGTCTTGAGGTTGAAGGAAGGGAAATGCTGGACGTTTTGTTTGATGCGTTGAATAATTCCAGAATAATAAGCAATGCGTTGTTTTCTCTCATTACGAACCGGCTTTTGACTCTGTTCAAGAAAAGACCAGGCCTAATAAATGTCAAACTGTTCGACTTTATGATAGCTTATGAATCTATGAATAAGGAAGATCCACTGTTTGAATCGAACCAACTGAAAATGCGTCTCATTCGAAGGTTCAACGATCGAATCCTGAAAGTAATGATTGGGTTCTGTCTCAATAAAAGTTTTGTGAAAGACCCCAAGCTGCTGAAAAGATTCCAGAACAAATTCACATACTATCAAGGTATGTTTGAAGACCAACGTAAAAGAGGTCTGTTGAAACCGGATGCGCATGAAGCCAAAAGAGAAGAGAAAAGAGCCGAGTTTAAAAAGAAAAAGATCACTGGCAATGAAAGCTTGGAAGAACAACTTCAAAATAATCCTTCTGAATCACCTCTTTTCTACTACAATTCAAGTCCTATAACTCCTGATTTGTCCTACGCATCATTATACTCCTTAATTTCGCCAAGCAACAAACTGGCCAGTTTCAATATGAACGAACTACCACAGAACATTCTGATTGACATGATTGCATATTCATTACAAAATACGACCACCAGAAAACTTGTTAAGGGGTTGGAAATAATCTCTGATCGATTCCAAAATGTCATGAAGTACCAACAAAACTACACAGTCTCGCAGGATCAGGATGTCCAAATTTCGAATGTCCCTGACTCAGTTAAAAGAGAAGACGACAAGGATTTGCAAGATGACTACAATCCAGATCTTGTATACGAACTACCTTTACCAAATTTCATGACATTTAAAGATCAAAAAAAGCAACTTTTGAAGATCATCAGCCAATTCATGGATCTCGCCCAGTTGGACTATAAACAGCCTATCCTTTCTGATGTTTCAAATGACGATTCTTTGAATGGTGTAGCTCTATCCTCATGGAAGGAAAATACGTGGTTAGTCTTTTTAACGAGATTAGCTACGCGTGGGCTGTGTAATGCTCAGCATACTAATGAAGACGGGGTTGTAGAAAACCTTAGTGACCTGGTCAGAGAGGCCATCTTCACGTACTTTACAGCCGACATCCGTGGCCGAATAGACGTTGTCATTGATTGGCTCAATGAAGAATGGATCTGTGAAGTTACGAAAAATCGTACAAACGACAATGAAGTCCCAGATACACCCGTGTACAATGCTTGGGGCTCCAGAGTTTTGGATAACGTTATTCCGTTCATGGAAAATAGTGATAGAAAAATTTTCCTTAGACTTCTCTCTGAGCTTCCGGCCCTAAATGAGCAAATGGTGGAGAAAATCAAATCTCTTTGCTTGGATCCTATTAGGTATAAGTTTGGGTTTGTATCGTTACAATTCCTTATCATGTTTAGGCCTCCTCTCAAGGATACTTCCATTAATTTATTCAAAAAACTATACGAGGAAACAGATCTAGATGATTTGAAAGCCGAGTGTCTCTCCTATTTGAAAAAGTACTGTCCTGGTGAATATAGTTAGGCTAGATAGTACATACATACTTTAACAAAAGTCACAATAAACCTTGCTTCTTCAACTCGTTGTAGACTTTCACTGACATGACATTACCTTCGCTATCTTCAGTTTCAATGTTGCTCTCATTTGAATCATTATGTTTCTTATGCTCTTTTTGGATGTTTTGCCATAGTTCTGTTGCTTCATTGATATCGGTGATATCCTTGAACCAAGAAAAGAATTGAGGTTGGACTCCTAGACATCTTAATCCATGACCATGTCTTGTCTCCTGGAAATGAGACTCAAATTCTTTTCTTCCGTGATACTTTACATTTCCACATAATTCGCAGTTGAATTCTAACGAAAGACCGTTTAGTTTCCATAACCAGTAAGGAATTGGTTTCCCGTCAGGCCCCAATGCTACTTTTAATCCATTATCTAAGTTCCCAGCAGCTTCATCGTCTGAATTCGCTTGCGTTTCTTCTTCGTTCACCTCTAGATCATACTCATCTTCAGATTCTTGTTGACGTGCCTCAATGTCCATAAGTCTCTCCCTTTCGGAGAGGTGGGATCTTCGTTCTACGTTTTTGATGGTCTCCTGGATCTGTTTCTCTAAAAGAACACTGATTTCACGGATTTTAAACTCCAAAACTGGAACTTGATCTATTGGGCCCGATGTCTTCTCTTTTGTTTTCAAATTCTTGAGATGCTTTTTACCTTTCAAATGACCATCATATACTGTTTGTTTGGCAAATAACTTCTGGCATGGCTTACAGAACACAGATCCGTCTTGATTCAACTGGATCGATTCGTCACTTTTATTTTCCAATTCTACACCTTTTGAGTTCAGGATCAGTATATTTTTCTCCGGCTCATTGAGTGGCTGTATCTTGATCCAAAAGTCGCACAAGTATCCGTAAAGACTTGTCAAATACGCTTGGTATTCGGTAGAATTTTTGTTCACAGATGAAAACGATCGTTTAAAGTTATTAAAATTCGAAATATAACCATGAAGAGTAACGTCAAACCCCTTGTTTCCTGGGAGATTTCGCCACTGGGTATAAAATGTTGATAGATCCAAGAACTGGCCATAATTCTCTTCCAGAGAGAAGATACTGTCAAGTCTAAGGTCAGAACAAAAGGCAGACACAATTTTTCGTTTTTTAGGATACTTGTCACTCTCAAATTGACTACTGAACATTGAGTAGAGCTGTGAAAGTTCATCCAGAGGCTGATTTGGATACTTTTTATGTTTATGTTTCAGCTCCTCTATTCTCTGGTTAAACAGTTTAAAACCGCCGGCAATGTCTGATTGTATCTCCTGCACCTCTTCAGAAAGGTCTTCTCCATCTTTAACCACGTCCTGGTTTATCTGATTGCTTTTCTTACTATATTGGTTCAAAAAGTGTTTGATTTCATGTTGTTGGAGTGAAGTTTGTTTGAACGGTCTCTTAACACCTCCCAAAACGTTATGTGACAAATGAGCTTCATAAATATCAGGATTACGCCTTATTCTCTCCGCTATTTCCAGTTCTATCCGATCAAGTTCCTCCAAGGAAGATCTTTGGGACTCTAGCAGGCTAGGCATCGTCGATTAGCTGAAATAGTTTAAAGAAGTTTTCTCTATATCCGCGATTTTCAATTCAGTTCAGACGCTTATCTTTATCTATACAATAGGATATAGTACTGTGCTATACACTATAAAGCTGTGGTGACAGTCATAGTCTGGGCGTTGATTAACAGAATCGGAGGTAAACCATCACACCAGACATCCAAACTTTGAACGTACTCCAAAGAGTCAGCCTCTGAATTATGACAGCCAATCTCTGGAGTTGGCAAAGTAGAAAAAATGACTGAACTGTTGAGAGAAACTTTTTTCATGATCTCATTAAGTATCAAATGTTGCGCTTTTGTGGTAATCTCATTGAATGAGAAGTGTATATCTTCCTCAAATTCTAACTCTTGCGCAGAGCTAGACTCTGGATCGTCCTCGCTAACTTCAGTAGTATCTCTTCCTGAGGATTCATCATGGGGTCGATCCAAGCTTGGAGCTTTGAGCTTAGTCGTAGAAGGCCTTAATGTTGGCTGCTTTGGCTTATTGGTCTCAGTTTCAGGAACAAACATGATGGACGGCTCTTCACCCTCAGCATCTTCTACAACATGTGCTGCAGGAATCCTACTGGCTGTGAAAGCAGCAGATTTAATAGGCTTTTTAGGGGTAATTGTTCCACTGTGAATAGAAGAGGTAGATCCATACTTTGATAGTTTTGGTTTGGTCATAGGAGGCCCCTCTGGCTTTGTGTGATTGCGACCCACTGTTGAGTTTTCTGAGCCAGGGCCCTTCATTCTATGGAGAGCTGCCACAGCTGACATGTTTCTAGAGCTCTCATTGAAACCTTTCTGTACTGTTCCATTATGAGCTTCAGAAATATTGGTTGTATTTGGCTGCATGGCATTAGAATATAGTGACATGTCGTCCTCGCTATAGTAATCATCTTCGTCAGAATATTCCAGTTTGGAGATTTCTGGGTCGTTTAAGTTATTAGTTTTCATGCTCATTGAGACACCCATCGTTTGTAAATTTGACATTGTCAATCTCCTCTTTGACATCCTGGAAAAGGGAATGCTAACAGTTTTGTTCAGTTCTACAAGATTCTTGGTCATGCTCCTGTGCTTTCGAGCTTCTAATACTGAACTCCACCATTCGTCCCTACTCAAAGCTTCTGAAATAGACTCCATAATTCTTGCATCTGTAACCGTGCCTTTGGTGATGTACTCATATACTTTGTATTTCCCGTCACTTAATACTAAGATCTTTATCTGAGCTTGGATTCTCAACGCTTCCAAAAGCAGGGTCAGCCTGTGCTTTTCGTCCTCAACATCTTCTTGGTATTCAACAAAGACTACTACTCTCAGTTTATGTGACCTTTTCCATTGAGGCACGGTATTTAAAATGGCTCCTAGTTGTAAAATCAAAGTATATGTGTCAAAATTGGTGGTCAGAGCACTCTTTGCAGTCTGGGTATTAGTTACCTGAGCGCTCATTTGGATAGGGTACAAATCAATGAACGTTTTCTCTTGTGACGACTTTTCCGGTGAATTTTTGTTCGGTATTTCAAGTCTCGGGAACCCCTTTGCAACAGCCACGTTACTTTCTAGAATGATTAAGTCTTCAATAATTCTAACCCACTCAGTGATATTGACTCTCTGCTCAGCTTTGCAAGAGTCGGTGGGTAGAGTCTGCATATGTGTAGGAAGCTGATGATTGTATTCATAATTGTTGCGTTCGTAGCTTTTACTTGAAGTCCTTAAGGCATCTGGATGTTGTTGAGCATATAAACTTAAATCAAAAAATCCCAATACCGTTATATTGGGTTTCATTCCTCCAAGTCCAGATCCAAGGAACACATTTCTGACACCCCAGGCTAAATTGGGACCAATTCCTATTTGCACAAAAGCTTTTAGAGATGCGAAATCACGGAATTGAGTCCATTTTAGTTTTTGGCGCTTCAATTCTCTATATCTATCTTGGAATGTTTCCGTGATGATAACATGGCCTAAAACGTAGAGGCCTCCTTTTTTCAAACTATTGCAAAACTGAATCAAGTTCCAGGAAGTCCTAGGGTTATCAACTAGTAACAGTACTTGTGGTCTCCAATACTTGACATTGTCCTGTCTCAATCTCAGGAGATATTTTCTCACTTGGTGATAAATAAGAGATTGGGAAACATCACCCCATTGCTTTGGAGGTGATGTGTAATGAATGAATAGAATCAAAAACATTAAGAAAATTAAGATCAAACAAGCAGATAAACCATCAACAATAAACATAGCCAAGAAGCAAGCAACAGCACCTAAGAAAGCAGTTGCAGTGTTGAAGTATTTGAAACTTGGACGAAAGTTTGGAGCAGAGCCAATTTTCAGCAGTAGACAAGCAAGGTTGGTCACAATGAATGTCATGAGGAAAGCCATAGTAATAAATGTTGCAATCCTGTTAATATCAGCAAAGAGGAAAAGCTGGGTGAGTATCCAAGTAAATAAAATGCCGATTGTGGGATCATCAGTTTTCTTATTCCCTTTAGCAAACAACGAAATTCCGGGAAATATTCTATCTCTGGCAATAGCTTGTAAAACTTTTGCAGCACCCACAATTCCAACAATAACAGAAAATAAGGAGGTCGACAACTCTCCCAAGATGATTAATGGTTTCGACATGCTTACTGTCTGAATTACTTGAATATCTTTATGAAGCAAATCCCTTGGTATGGAAACACCCATTGATATGATTACCGATGCATAACAAACGAATGTAATGGCAAGTCCCCATAGAGTACCTCTTGGGATAGAGTAAGAAGGTCTTTTCAGGTCTCCACTCATGGAGGCACCGGCAAAAATACCAGCAGTTGCTGGGAAAAAAATTCCAAACAGGTCGTTAAATGTCTCTCTGCCCTTTATTTGCGATCCAGCGGCACCTTTTGTGAATTGTGGGAACATATTAGCCTTTGCAGTTGTCAATGAAGGACCTGAGTAGAATGAGTCCATGGAAGGAACCTCAAAAGGTTTAACAAATAGTGTCGATACAGGTACCGAGAGCGTAGCAATCAGTAAAGCAAAACATAGGAAAGTGCCAGCTTTTGAAACAGAGCTTGATCCAATCAGAGCCACACACGTACATATTAAGAGAAACAACGAACAATAGGCAAACTCAAACCACTTTCCAGGAGGTAATAACGAGCCTAGCAAGCCAGATTCGGTGTTGAAATTCACCATCAAAGGTTCTATAAAACCAGCAACATTCAAAGAACTATTCAAAACTTGTCCAATAAAAAAGATGAATCCTATTGCACCACCAAATTCAACACCCAGGGAACGGCTTATCATGTAGTAAGCACCACCACCTCTCACTGTTCCATTGGTTGCAATTGCAGATATGGATACAGTGGTTAGCAAGTCAATTGTATAACTCATCACCAACAGCAATAGACAGCCTAAGATCCCCATCTGACCAAGAATGAACCCAAAACGAAGGAACATCAAGATTGACAACACATTTAATGTTGTGGGGATGAAGACACCGCCAAACGTGGTGAGCTTGTGATCTTCAGCTTTGGAAGAAACGCTTGCTGCCTCTTGTTGCGGTCTCGGTTTGGTCACCGGCAACAACGGTGTTCTCTCCGGACTCATATACTACGTGATAGATTATGGTAAGGAAGTATTGTGGTAGAAACAACCGGATGCAGTAAATTTCTTTTTGGCTGTCGAAGAAAAATGATTTGGGCCCTTATCTATGAGCATCAGATGCAACAGAAGATCAAATAATTGGTGTCAGATGCCAAGGATGTCGGATGGTGAATCAGACAGAACCACAAACAGGGCGCGAAGGAAAATGAGATCGTACAGAGTTCCTTAACTGGAGGGTTTACTTAGTAGGGAGTGACAGGATGGATCTTTCTTTGGAGGAGAAAAAGAGAAAGAGGTTAGAGAAGTTAGCTCTTTGGAAGAAGAAGAAGGAGAAAGAGGAGCAGGAGAAGAGCGCAAAGACTGCGCAAGTTCCGGAACCTCCTATAAAGAAAGTAAAAGGATTTGGCATAAAAAAGAGCATTCAGAACACCAGACATCAGAAACATGTGAAAGGTCTGAAGCTATTTTTTGAGCAGGAGGAAGAAGAGATTGATCTGAAGAGAAAGAATGGCTTCTTTGTCAACGGAGGTCAGAAATCTAATGAATCGCTCAAGGAAGATAACGAACCTGAGCCTGACTTGGATTCTCTTTTGAATGAGTTGAAATCCAATCCAGTAAAATTCAATTCTGAAGGTGAAAAGACGCACGACATTATTATCGAAGAAACACAGGAAAGTGAGCCAACGCCTTATGACCCCCAGGATGATGCTCAAGCATTGCTGGACACCTTGAAGAACAAAAACAAAAAGGTCATCAAATTTATTGAGCCAAGTACTGAACCTTTTGAAAAACAGTTCTACACCCAGCCCAAAAGCATTTTCTCTCTCCTAGAAACAGACGTACAAGCGATTAGAGCAATTCACAATATAAAGATAAGGGGAAAAGATATTCAGCGCCCAATCGCTGAATGGAGTCAACTGGCTCTGCCTCAGCAATTCATGTCTGTCATTAAAGATTTGCAGTATGAAGCACCTACACCAATACAATCTGAAGCGTTACCAAACTTAATGTCCGGAAAAGACCTTATCGGAATTGCAAAAACTGGTTCGGGAAAAACGTTGGCTTTCCTTCTGCCAATGTTTCGACAAATCATCTCTCAAGCAGATCCAGGACCAGGAGAAGGCCCCATTGGGGTTATTTTAACACCAACTAGGGAGCTGGCTCTTCAGATATTCAAAGAATGCAAACCTTTCATGAAAGCTTTAGACCTGAAGGGTATATGTGTGTATGGAGGCTCATCGATTAGTCAACAGATTTCTGACATTAAAAGGCGGGTTCATTTTGCTGTTTGTACCCCTGGAAGGTTGATAGATCTGCTGACGGCCAACAGTGGAAGAGTAACCAACCTTAGTCGTACATCTTACCTGGTTTTGGACGAAGCTGATAGAATGTTTGATATGGGATTCGAACCTCAAGTTATGAAAATCATCCCTCATACCAGGCCTGATAGGCAGACATTGGTTTTTTCTGCTACCTTTCCATCTAAAATGGAGGCACTTGCCAAGAAAGTATTGGATAATCCGCTTGAGGTCATTGTTGGAGAAAGATCTGTGGTAGCTGACACTATCACTCAAACAGTTCTTGTCATAGATCCGCAAGAACGATTTAATAAACTATTAGAACTGCTCGGAACATTCAAGAGCAAAGATCCCACTGGTAAAGTATTGGTTTTTGTAGAGAGGCAAGATTCTGCTGATGTCTTACTGACTAACTTACTAAAAAGAGGCTACAATGCCCAATCCCTGCATGGTGGAAAAGAACAAATGGATAGAGATTTTATTATCCAAGATTTCAAGACAGGAAATTCGGATATACTAGTGGCTACGTCAGTGGCCGCCAGAGGTTTAGACGTAAAGAGACTTAACCTTGTAATAAACTACGATAGCCCAAATCATATGGAAGATTATGTCCACAGGGTTGGTAGAACTGGTCGAGCCGGAAGCATTGGTGAAGCGGTAACATTTTTAACAGCAAAGGACTATAGAGCTGCCTATGATGTTTCTAGAGCTCTCAAAGTCAGTAAACAACAAGTTCCAGATGATGTTCAAGCTGTAGCCAATACTTTTATTGAACAACTGAAAACCGGGTCCGCCAAAAGAGGCTCTGGATATGGTGGTAAAGGACTAGAAAAGCTGCAAGAAGAAAGAGAGTTGAAGAGGCAATTAGAAAAGAACGCCTATGGAGATGATGTGGTGACTACAGAGACCAAAAAGGAAAAGCCACGAGGAGTAACTGCAACCCCACCCCCATTAGATCAGCCAATGGAGGAATTCAAGGCAGTTTTCGGTAGTGAGCCTCTGGGCAATGGTACCACGCAATTTAATGCCACAATTGAGATTAACGACCTACCACAACAGGTTCGTTGGACAATGACCAATAGAGTCAACATATCTGACATCATTGACGCTTCTAATGCCTCGATCACATCGAAAGGCAGATTCTACCCTACTGGAAAGGCTCCTTTAGAAGGCGAAGATCCTAAGCTCTATCTTCTTATTGAAGCTGACTCTGAAGCATCTGTAAATAAAGCCGTATCTCTTTTCAAAGCGAAAATGATAGAAGCTCTTCTCCAAGAAACTAAAGATAAATCAAAGGGAAGATACACTATTACATAAAACTTTACATACCCATCTTTTCGAAAGCAAATGATTTGTAAAAGGCAATGGCCTCTCGTTCCGCCCCGAAAACCTGGTAGCTCCCATCTTGTTGTCTTAGAGACCTAGAAATTCCTTGAGGAAGTTTATAGTTCCATTTAGGGAACTCCTGGTCAAACATTTCTAGAAATGGTTTAGAATATCTCAATTCCAAATCGTACTCCAGCGCAAGGGCTCTGAATGCTTCAAATGGAACGACGTATTCCGGGACGTTATCGACCGCATCTTGAAGGAAATAAGTATACATGTTTCCGAAAGGAGGTCTAAACACTCCATCCTTGGGAGGGGGATTCTCAAATTCTACGGAATACATGTCATTTCCCCACTTCTTTTCCCCTTCTGGGAGATCCTTAATTTTGTCAACTATGAAATCAGATGATGGAATGGTACCAATGAAATAACCTCCCCTTTTGAGCGACTGGGATACATTCTCTAACATTTTGCGAGCCTTAGCTTCAGATTCAAAAGCATAATGCATGCAGAATTGCATACTGACAATGTCCACTGGTAACTCGGCTTCCTCTTGGCCTGCTATTATTTCTTCAACGGACGTTTCAAAAGCGTCACCAGTGATAAAAGCGACTCTAAAGTCAACGTTTCTGCTCCTTCTATATCTGTGAATGGCCTCAATAATTGACTGATCTGAGAGGTCTATCCCAATATACAAAGATGTTTTAGCCAACTGCCATTTATACAGATCACCACCTTTACCACAGCCCAAATCTAAAACTGTCATATCAGGCTTTGAGAACATGAGAATGAGCATATACTTGATGATGTTGTTGAATTGTCTTAGCTTTATGATTGGTGATTTATTACGGTCCTCCTTTCTAGCAAGATGGGTTCTAGTGTTATAGTGATTTCTGACGATGTCTTGGGTTTGCACATGGGATTGACTTGGGGCCTTGTGAAACGCTTGACTCAATTGCTCATGTTCCTTTTCCTCTCTTTTCTCTTCTTGTAATCGTCTCTGTTCTGCTTGCTTGAGCTGCTCTTCAATCGATAGCTTTTGCTTTCTCCGTCTCAAGGGTTGTTTGACAGATGCTTCATCCTCTTTGTGCTGTCTGAAAGCGTCCTCAGTCATCCAAGCTGGCTTTTGGCCAAGTTCAACTTTGGTTGCTTCTTCATTTAAACTTTGTATCGTTTCTTCATTATCCCGGCTACTTAACGAAAATGCTGAGTACTTTTCGTTGGGAATCACATTTCCCCTTACCAGCTTTCTCTTTCGCTTTAGAGATTCATGAGAATCGTCGTCCAGAAGCTTTCTTGTCTCCCTGCTTTCCTGTTGAGGTACATTCACAGGCTCTTTTGGTGAACTGCTCTGGGCATGCTGTTCTGGAGAAGTCGTTTCCACCATTGTCAGTGAGATCCAGTCTGTCAAGTGGTCTATTTTCAATGCCGAGTCCTCGAAGAAATTCAACTGCCAAGGAGATGTCAAATGTCGCGTGGATACATACAATTACCACGTATATACAATTATGGCTACGGGATAAGGCCCTATTTCAACTACATAAATCCAGTCATGGACATCATTCATCATCATCAGTCATCGTTCACCATCACTCATCATTTGAACTTTCAGTAAAATGCTCCCTAACTCCGCTTTGCCAGATTTTCAATGACATTTCTCTCAGTAAGAGTTTGGAGTCCGCATCATTGGAGAAACGTCGAGCCGAAGCATCAGTGCTCTTTGGCTTGAAACCTCCAGAACTTCTTTTCACAGCGTCAATCATTGGCCGCTGGTTGAATAAAGCCAGTTTCCTTAATTCGTTGGAGATGGTCTCAAACTGTACTCTCTCATGAATTCCAATATGCTTCCAATTATTCGCATTACCATCGTTCGAACTAGTCGTCAGATAGTGTATAATATCTGTTCCAGATCTTTCTGAACTATTGCGGTTCTGTCTCTCTTCGTTGAACAATAAATCCCGTATGGCCAATTGCTTTTGTTGGGTCCTTGTCGTATGGGTTCCCAGATTCACGTTTTTCAGTGGAAGAAACGCCTGATCGGCTTCATTTCCCTTTTCGATGTCGCCAGTTGCTGTGTTTAAAAGTTGTGTTGGGTTATTTAGGAATACCTCTGGAGTGACCGCCTCATTCTTGATTAGATTGTCTAACATTGGTAACCCTGGTATGTCTGAAGACGTAGCTTCAGACGAAGATAAACCACCAGCATTCTTTTCATTTTGCTTATTCTCATAATAAGATAAAAACGCTGACTCTCCTGTTTTAGAGTCCAGTTTTGCCCTATTTTTCAGGAAGTAAGTCGAAAAAGTGTCCAGTTGTCCCCCCTCGTTTGGGAAACCCACTTGCGTTGATCCAAGCGGAGGGGTTATCTTTTTACCTAAGCTGTGTTCAGACCTGCCATCGGCGCCATGGTTTATTAATGCTGGTAATACGACACTTTCGTCGTAAGGAACAACTAAGGATCCTCTGCTGGATCGAGTAGCTGTCCCATCTCTTGATCCAAATTGACGTTTTGCAGAGTACAATGACGACATGTACTGAGGGCGTTTATCGTTGGCATCTTTTAATGGCACCTTTCCAGTGGAAGCCATTCTTTGTAAGTGGCTATGTACAGGACCAGGAATATTTTTGGAGTACTCGTTGAAAAATCTCCCTCCCGGCTTAGCTTTCTGCTTTGGAATTTCGGGCGTCGTAGCCGTTGAGCTGGTCTCTGTGAGCGGGCTAACACTCGACGACTGCGAGGAATTTGCTTGGTGTGTTGAACTCATTGTATACTGTTTGCAGTCACCCTCCAAATTGGACAATAATGGATCGTTCCTTATCTTATCAGTGATTGATGTATTTCGCGGATTTTTCCGCAAATGATTTCGTAATTTATTATAACATCTAAAAAAGCTAACTAGTTCATTCTAATCATAAATTTCTATCGGAGGCAGTCTATCAGTTCGGTAGAACAAGTTGCCCGATTCAATTTCGGTCATGAGCCATTCCACTGGGAACAGGACTAGGTTTCCGCGGACGTAGCTCAATAATAGCTCTGCCGTAGACCAATCAAGTACGCTGTTCCTTATGTTCCTTACAACTCTTCGTGATGGGTATAATCTTCTTCTCCTCTTGGTCTTCCTAGATTTCTCTTTGTTCAAGTTGTCAGATTCGTCAATTTCTTCTGTATTGGTTTGCTCAATAGTAGATCCATCTGTGGATTGTTCCATATCCGCCCCTTCTCCTACAGTGCTGGTCTCAGAATGGGCGGAGGAAAACGAAAGCCTTCTGCCACCTGCGGCAACTTTCTTTTTCAGCTTCCTTTGCAACGGCTGACGTTTTGGTTTCTCGGCATCTTCTTCGCTTCGTAAGACTTTGTCCCGTTGGTAACTCGTGTTGTTCTCAATGTCGGTAATGCTGATGCTGGTGTCCTGCGAATTGCTTGCGTCGACATCGGAACTGTCAACACGAGTCAATCCACTTTCCCTTTTTTTCTGAGCCAGATGGAATGCTGTGTCTAACTTGCTAAAATTCTTATAGTCGTTCCAAGTCAAAACATCATCATCGGGCTGACAGTGGAAGACCATTCTAAAGATGGCGGTGTTTCTGAAGGCTGTGTCATGCCATAAGTCTTCATAGAAATCATCATCTAAAGGATCTTCAAATGCGTAAGGATCTATAAACCTTTGTTTGGATATTCCTCTACTCTCCAAAGATTCAATGATATCCTTTACTTCATGAGGTTCGAGATGTACTACCTTAACGTTCGATAACTCATCTGAACTAAGGGGTCCCGAATGGCTTAATTCAGGAGCATCACTACCATCGTTGGCAGATAAATGCTCCCCTAGTTCTACGGCGCTATCGGCACCTGATACCTTCACCTTATCCGCTTGCGCGGAGAAGCCATTGGGAGTGGCATGCCGAGTCTGGTCTAAAGAAGCAGCAGGAGATACGCCCTGTTTTTTTGACTTTGAGTTTAAGGCTTCTCTCTTTTCTCTTTCAATGGCCCTCTCCCTCTGCTGTTTGGAAGTTAGCCTCTGCAGGTATGCTACTCGCTTCAACAGAGCCCACCTTTCGATATTCTTCCAATTGTTTGTCTCTTCACCCCCTTCCGAATCTGGATCATGGTCTTTCGTGTTCAAAAACTGGACTACTTCATCATGATTGGGAACAAAAGCATCATCGGAATAAGATAAGTCTGAGGTCGCTTTTAAGGCCCAATCTTGCAAGACCTTGGTAATTCTCTTACGAGACTTCTTGCTATGCGAGGACCCATAGTTATCTTGCCCCTTTCCTTCAATGTCCTTCTTATGAGAATCATTATTGTGAATTCTTGGATCAGTTGAATAAGATTTTGCATCTCGAAGTCCTGCGTTCTCGTGCCCGGCCCTGTTGTTAAAAGATCTGCGTAAAGGATGAGGCTCATTAGGAAGACACTCTGACTCTGAATCTGAATCTGGTTCAATCTCGCCGTGAATTATTTTCTCCAGAGCATCATGGAGTTTATTTTGTAGATCTGCTTGATCTGAATCACCATTACCGTTCAATGTTTTGAGACTACTGAAAAATGAACTCCACTTCGATGTTCCTTCTTTCATACCTAGTACATCTCTGGAGGCAAGTTCAACCATTGCACTCATGATTTTATGCTCTTCATTTTTGAACTTTCCGGTTGCAGCGTTTTTTCCTAGACTTGTCCTTGCAAGTGTTTCAATATCATCAAACCTTCTTTCAACCATCTCCAAAATGTCCACATCAACTCCTAGGTGTTCTCTCATTAACCTCATTCTTAAACTATGAGCAAACTTTGCAGCCATGTATGGCTCTCCGTTCATTGTTGTTTGAATCATCTTGCGATCCCTTATGATTGAAGCCACTTCAGAGTCTCGGGTTCCTCTCATGGAACGCTCGTTTATATTAGCAGAACCAATAATCACAGAACGGTCATCTACAATCATTGTTTTAGCATGGACGTAAAGTTGCTCAGTGACTAATCTTCTTTTCTTACCAATGCATCCCCATTTTCTCAAAGAATAAAATTGGATGTATTCGTCAGGATCGATTCCAACTTTTCTTAGTTTTCCGAAGATTGAAGTTGGACCGACAGAAATTGACATGTATTGACATGTGACAATAACTCTTAGGGATGAAGCTCCTGGCTCATCTACTTTGGCCTCAAAGCCGGGGAGTAATGGAATTACAATGATAGCCTTCCACGTCTTGTTCTCGTTACGAGCCCTAATAATTCTATCCACAATAGCATCTCCAATTGTATTTTCAATAACTACACCCTGCCAGGCTGATGAAGTAATGAAAAATTGGTTTTCAATGTAGATGAAATGGTTGGAAGTTTCAATCAGCTTAAGATATGCGTTTTGAATACTCTGTTCGTGTTCTTTCAGGCCCAAAGACCAATTGCAGGACGAGCGTAAGAGTTGGATCTCACATGTACCTTTAAATTGTGAACTTTCTAGCTCTTCGGGGGTAAGGTCTGCGGGGGGTAGCAGTAAAGGAGTTGATCTGGAAGGCCTTTTTTGTCTTAACAAGTAGTTCCAACGCTGAACAAAATGTCGAGATAAATCACGAGCTATTTGTCCTGATGATACCATATGAACATCATGCCATGGCATCCTAGGTACTTCTTCTCTATTATACATGTCTTCATACGGTTTCTCCAATGAATAAAAATCTTTAACACGGGGATTCGAATAATCTTTTCCGGGAAATACTTGATACGATAAAGGGTCCTTATCATTAGTTTCACTGCCATCTTCAAAAGCCTTCTCATCGGAATCTGTAAGAGTATGGTCAGGAGTATCAAAACGACCATAGCAAAGATCAATACCGCCAAGAAAACAAACAGCTTGATCAACAATTAACAACTTTTCATGATGGGCCCAGAAATAAGTGTTCTGTAGTAGCTGGTTGGGTGATCTCAGCACATATATGTTCGGGTGTAAAGAAAGAAATGAATGCTTCGTCCATAAGGAATCTGTGACAACAAACGTACCCACATTTCGGTATATAATGATGAAAATTTTAACTCCCTCTTCTGCTTTTTTAAGCAATAACCTGTCAATACGCCACTGTTGGTTACCGTTTGCAGGTCTTCTGAGATACAACTCAGGAGATAGCCACCAATCATGGATATATATGACATCCTTTGCCATCTCGATGGCTGAAGAAGCAGCCCACATGTAATCTCTACCATCAACAAACCATTGGGCATAACAGTTTTTACGAATCGGAGCAAAACTATCAAAGCGGTGTTTGTCTGCCCATTGTGAGTGTTTTTCCATCATGGCTATTGACTGAATCCAGAGTTTCATTTGTCTTTCGGATTGAGCAATCATCTTTATTTTACGTTCCCCATTTTCAATTGAAATGGTTAATCTAGGGGCAATATCCCGCTGTTTATTTTGGGACGAAAACTCTTGCAAAGAAGCGTCATCAAAATCAGAATCCTCTAGTGAGTCAGTTACTGGCCCCATTAGTTTGTGATGTTGGTCGCCAGAGAAATTGTATTTGAAAGATGAATCGACAAGGAAAACCTCCAAAGGTGTAGTTGAGTAAATATCTGCCACATAAATGATGTAACTTTCTTTGATCAGAAACCATTTAGCTGTATGTCTTTCTACCATGGCTTTCCACTCCTTCACCTTCAGATGGCCTACTCTCCACCCTTGTGTCCTGGCACTTGAACGAACACGGAGGTAACCCTGCTTCCCATGGAAACCTGAATCGTTAACCAGAAGTTCTCCTACCGGTGAGAGTTCGAAAAACTGGAACAATTTATTGCTCTGAGGTCTCAACGTTAGTAAGATCAGCAATTCTTTTAAGTAATCCTCGAGCGCCTCTTTGTACTCCTCAAACACAGAAGTAAAAGACATATCTAGGGGATAATTTCTATAGTCTGCTTGATGGACGGCACTGGACATTCTAGTCACAAAGTTGTTGAATAGTTCTCTTGCACTTGAATTCGAGTGTACGGAACCCAATGAACTGACACTATTAACATCTTGTTGGTCTATTGAATGAGAGGCTCTTCTGAGAGAGGGGCTCTGATCTCTTGACTGCTGCTTCTCATCTCTTTTCTTGTGATACTGAGCCTGTTTGAACTTTTGAATGTAGTTACTGATTTTCGGAAATCTAGGTAATTCGACTTCTTTCGTACCTCTCAAAGTATTCTCTTGGAAAAAGGATACCTTTAGTCTAGAGTGAAGAGCGGCAATATCTTTGATGCTCTTGGTCACTGACCACTTGTGTCTAGTGGGACCAACACCGTATTCCAGGTCAAATCTGTATGTTCTATTTTTAGAGAGAGACTCATCGGCTTTCATCGTAGACCTCGTCACATCATGTAACTTGAAACCTAGCAGGCCTAGCAGCAAAGGTGCCCTTCTTGTTCCGTGTTCATCCCTTAAAAATATACTAGCTGCTAATAGAACGGAAGGTGAGCCTAGAATCAGAGAGTCAATGATTGCCTTTGCTCGTATTCTAGTATCCCTATCCTCCTCGTCCTCCTCCGGCCGAGAATCGTCTAAGCGATCATTGAGCTGTCGTTTGAGTATAACCTTGGCAAATTTATCCCTCTTGAATGGTCTTTTCAGCTCCTTCCATATCTGCTGATCGTTGAAGCTCAGATGTGTAGGGGTTCTCACGTGCTTAAACTTTTGAATCCAGTTATTATCCAAGTTTTCGTCATTCTCCTCTCCTTTGGACAACGGTTTGGGTCTCCTTGAAGACGGCCGATGCTTTTTCGAAGTTTGTTTATTCTCGTTGTAGTAGAACTCTTGGTGGGGCTTCTCCTTGTGCGAGATCTCATTTCCTTCACCATTCTCTACCCTTTTCTCGTCTACATCCGTGTCTTCAGATTGCTCTAGGAAAATGTTGGACAAAGGGTTGGTGATTATAGCCGGCAATTGGCCTATGTTCGAAGACTTCTTGTTCTTTGACCTATCCATTTTGTTTTCCTGTTGGTTGCTCTTCTGGTTTTCGGAGTCGTTGGACTCTGAAACGTCTTTGAGCATAACCTGGATGAATAATCAAAAGAATACTTGGAAATTGTTTATCTGTCTGTACCTGCGCGGCTGGGGATGGTTATGTATTCCATTGCTGATTGCTGGAAGGAGCGCGCCACCTGCTGGGAGGAGTATGCCAAGGTTGACATCATCTGGCAGGAATGTCATGATGCTGCTCTACAAACTACACATACCAACACTGGGCATCGCTATGCGAGTTATACTAAGTTACTAGCGAGGGGAATCAAGATCTTGCTTTGACTGCAGGGTAATCAGGCTGGCGGCTTTGGAGGTTTTTCATCGAAATTTCATCTGATAGGGAGTAAAAGTGAGACGCACGGATCAACTCTACATGAAAGCAACTCCACATGAGAGCAACTCCACATTAGGAACACCAATCATGGGAACTGCTCATATTGCCTCACAGAGAAAGTAGTAGGTTACTCATCGATGAAGCACTTCTATTGTGAGCTTCTTATCGCGTTAAGCAGAAAGAACCTCTCCCTGTGCGTCTTGGTAGTGATTAATCTTCCATCTAGAAAACACTCTTCCTGTTCTTGTCACTGTAGCCTAGTAATACTTCCACTAACTGCACATCTACTTCTACCTCACACTCTATATCGCAAGACAGTTCGTTGACTCAAATTTCATACACTGTCGAATACCGTTTGAAAGATGTCAGATGTGCCCTATTATCTCATCTCCGCGTCGGATTCGATTCTCCGCGTCCCCGTTTCCACACGACTTCTTCCGGGGTACCCTCACAACTTCCATTGAACCTCTTTTCATATATAAGAAGCGTCATTTATCCGCCCAAATCCCTCCCTGAAAACAATTTTTTTTGTTCAAAAATGCTCAGAAACTCTTCTTCCAAGTTGATCCCTCAATCAGCCGCCGCAGTACGTGCCTTCTCCTCTACTGTCGTCGCTAAGAGAACGGAAAGCGATGCCTTTGGAGAAATCGAAGTCCCTGATGAAAAGTACTGGGGTGCCCAAACCCAAAGATCTTCCCAAAATTTCAAAATCGGTGGTGTCAGAGAGAGAATGCCAGAACCTGTCGTGCGAGCTTTTGGTACTTTGAAGAAAGCCACCGCTATTGTGAACAAGGACTTGGGTGTTCTTGATCCTAAACTTTCTGACGCTATCCAACAGGCTGCCGCTGAGGTCGCTGAGGGTAAATTGATTGACCACTTCCCTTTGGTGGTCTTCCAGACTGGTTCCGGTACTCAATCCAACATGAACGCAAACGAGGTCATCTCTAACAGAGCCATTGAACTTTTGGGCGGTACATTGGGTTCCAAGAAGCCTGTTCATCCTAATGACCATGTGAACATGTCCCAGTCTTCTAACGACACTTTCCCAACTGTGATGCACATTGCTGCTGTCACAGAAATCACCAACAGTTTGATTCCTGAGTTGACCAAACTGAGAGATTCTTTCCAAGCTAAGTCTGAGGAGTTCAAAGATATCATTAAGATCGGTAGAACTCACTTGCAGGATGCCACACCATTGACTCTAGGCCAGGAGTTCTCTGGGTACGTTCAACAGCTTACCAATGGTATAGCCCGTGTTGAGAATACTTTGGAGTCCCTTCGATTCCTTGCTCAAGGTGGTACTGCCGTTGGTACTGGTTTGAACACTAAGAAAGGATTCGCTGAGAAGGTCGCTGAAGAAGTCACTCGTTTGACTGGCCTGCAATTCTACACAGCTCCCAACAAGTTTGAGGCTCTGGCTGCCCATGATGCCATTGTTGAAGCTTCAGGTGCCTTGAACGTTGTGGCTACTTCTTTGTTCAAGATTGCCAACGATATCAGATACTTGGGATCTGGCCCAAGATGTGGTTACGGAGAATTGTCCCTGCCAGCCAACGAGCCAGGTTCATCCATTATGCCTGGTAAAGTCAACCCAACCCAAAACGAGGCTGTCACTATGCTTTGTACCCAAGTGTTTGGTAACCACTCTACAATCACTTTTGCAGGTGCCTCTGGTCAATTTGAGTTGAACGTATTCAAACCAGTGATGATCTCCAACTTGTTGTCCTCTGTGAGACTATTAGCTGACGGTTGCAACTCCTTCAGATTGCACTGTGTGGATGGCATCGAAGCTAACCCAGACAGAATTAACCAATTGTTGCACGAATCTTTGATGTTGGTTACCGCTTTAAACCCAAAGATTGGTTACGACTCTGCATCCAAGGTTGCTAAGAACGCACATGCTAAGGGCCTCACCTTGAAGCAGTCTGCTCTGGAACTGGGTGTTCTTTCCGAGGAAGAGTTCGACCAATGGGTCAGACCAGAGAACATGATTGGTCCTAAATAGAGAACGAACTGTATGTATCAAGCTTAATGAAAATTCATTTGTCGAGTCTACACAGTGGCATGAACTCCTACAACGACAACTTGTCAACTCAAATCATTCTTCAACCATATAAACTGCATACGTAGGCTACTTAAAAAAAAGGTCGACCAAAACCAGTGCCAAAAACTAAACAACTAAAGAAGACAAGAGACGTCTAAGCAGACAGACCACCGTAGCATTGCTGGTTCTGCTTCTTTCTCTCGTCGAAAACCTTCAGGACCTCTTCTGCTGCCTTGACTCCAGAAAGAGCCATGGCACCGAAAGTTGGACCCATTCTGTTGGAACCAGAGTGCTCAGCAACCTCCATACCAGCAACAACTAAGCCGGGAGCGATCTCACTGGCACCCTTAACAACAGCATCCTCAGCCTTGTTCATGTCAAGACCACGCATACCGTCCATTTTCTTGACAGCACCAATCTCGACACCACGCTTGATGCAGAAGGCACCAAATGGACCATCGTGACCAGTAGCTGACAGAACAACGTTAGCATTGATAGTGTTGGGGTCCATACAAGATTGGTCGTGGTGGTGCATAGTGACCAAAGTCCAGTTGGTAACGACACCAGCAATACGAATCTGGCCGTTCTCATCCTTTCTAGTCAGCAAGTCCTCAACAGCAGTGGCATTGAACAGCTTGACATTAGGAAGAGCGAGAACCTTGGAACAAAGAGTGGTGATGAAGTAAGCTGCGTGTTTGACAACAACGTAATCTCCCTCATCTTCGTACTCCAATCCAAGATCGTTCAGGAACAAATGGGCAGGCTTTCTCAAGACCATGGCAGAGAACAATTGCCCACCTAGGAAACAACCACCACCAACGGCAACATTAGATTCAATAATGGCAATCTTCAAGTCAGGTCTAGCCTTACCCAAAGTGTAAGCAGCAGACAAACCAGCAGAACCAGCTCCAACAATGACAACATCAGATTCAGCGTACTTGTCCAAGTCGGCAAAGTAACGCTTGGTCATAGCACGAGAAACAGTTGACTCACGGATAGGAGCGAACTCAAAGGTGTTCCAGTCAAAAGCTGGGGTAACAGCGTTAGCAACCAGAGAGTCTGGATTTCTAACATTCTGCTTCAATTTCAGAACCTGAGGTTCGCTGAAAGCTGGGGTGGTTTGGGTTTGGGTTTCAACTGCGGTAGGAGCCCTAATATGTTAGTACTTCTTTCAATAAAGTAAAGCGTCAATTGACGTAATAAAAAGAGCAATTCTTTTCGCTAGTATTATCTAGTTCAAGTTCAACCGTATAATCTCAGCCTTAATGCCTCCCATTGATGTAATGAGAGGCACTTTATGGGCACCGGTTTGCTGAAAGCAATAATTTAAGAATACTCCACCTATTATCATGACATCTCAAAAGATGCTCACATTTTCTGTGGATCAATGTTAGTAAATAAGACTTTGTAGGTGAGAATGAATTGTCACTTACAATTGATTTCGATTTTCTTGGTTATAAGGATAAAAATAAAGGTGAAGAGAAAAAAACAGCTGTTCTAGGGAATTGACAGATCCTTTTATACTCCGTAGGCGGTGAGGGGTTTCCGACAGTAGCCTACTCATTTGCTCGGAAATAGTCTCTATATCTATTTGAGGTGAGTTGTGAGTCAACCTGGACAGGAGTCACCCAGAGGTTTAGCCAATCTCCTGCGAGTACACAATTGTTTCGTTTGACTATTTACTTATATTAGCCGAAAGACTTTTCGTCATAGGGGACATTAATCCGATCGTCGGTGCTGATTTTGTCTAACTCGGAACTTGGAGCCATTCCCAGCTTCAAAGCTTCCTTCTCAGTGAAAGAATGGTAGTAGTCATAGTCATCGATTTCACCTACACCTGGTGGTGGGAAGAACCTATTCAGTAACAGGTAAACTAAGAATCCGATCGGGTAACCAATGATGAAAGATATGTAGAACATCTTGATACAAGCCTGAGGAACAGTGGTCAGGTTAGGGTTGACACTAGGGAATCCCGTAATACCAGGTGTAAAACCACAAACCCAAGCCACGAAAGCTCTCCAGTTGAATCCTTTGTAGTACCAGTATATAGATTCCTTGTTAGCTTTGAAGAGATGAGTCAACTTGATTTTCTGCTTGTGTACAAAGTAGTAATCACAAGTCATGACTCCAATCATCGGACCCAAGAAACAACCGTAAGAACCCAACACATTAATGAAGACGGAGGCCTTGGCCACGATTTGCCATGGGTTCATGGCAATTGAGACAAGCATGATGATGTAGGCACCACGACGAACAGTGATCCATTTAGGAGCCATGGAAGCCATGTCAATACCACCACTGATAGCGTTGTCGATGGTGTTCAAACCTAGAGTACTGATGAAAAATCCGAAAGCTGCAAAGAATGCGGCGGCTCTGGATCTAGACGAATAGTTTTCAATCAACCATTGGTCAAGGATGTTTGGAGGGTTCCAAAGATTTAACTCTGCAACATCACCGTAGACTTCAGCAGCAGCAGAAGTTCCGAGTAAACCGAAAAGAGGAACGACAGTACCCAAGATCAAGATGGAGAAAGCCTGACCCTTAACTTGTTGACCAGGTCTCTGAACAAAACGGGAGAAATCAGGTTGGTTTGCAAGACCAACAGCGATAGAGTTGAACTGTATGTTGATACCATGCATCCAAGCCATACCTCTATCGGCGGATGACATAGAGACACCAGAAGTTCTCAGTAAGCTTCCAGCACCATCAGCTTTCACCATGCATCCAATGGACACACCAAAGATTGTGATGAAAGATATTATAGAAACGAGCCTGAAGGGATGTTTCAGTTTCTCTGGGGCAATGTAAAGGAAAGGGATAGACAACACGTGGTAAACGATGAAACCGACAAACTGCTTCAGAGTCATTGGCAACGAGTCTGGAAATGTGTTGTGCAATGTGTTGAAGCTTGGAAAGATACTACTCAGACAAACGGTCAACATCATAGCACCTGTAAAACTCTGAACTGCGTACCAAACAATACACAAAACGATTCTTTGACCGACGACCAGGTAGGATCCGAGGATTCCAAAAGAGAACCTACCATACATGGGGTATCCGACGTGCCAGACACCTCCACCCCAACCATGACTCAAGGCAATCAAAAAAATGAGGGTTTTACTGATGATCACAACCACCATTGACTCCCAGACGCTCAGGCCCAAAGACAACAGGGCAGAGCATGTTTGCCATGTGAAGACGGATAAGTTGATGACGGCCCAAAAACCTACGAAATCCCAGTCCGTCCATGTTCTTCTGTTAGGGGGCATAGGGATAATATCTCTATTAAGCAAGTGCGTGGTCTCGGCACCATTCTCATCTTTCGGCACTTGGATGCGATGTTTTAGAGCAGACAAAAACGTCATATTGAGTAAGCTCTTTTGTGTTTCTGACTAGTAAAGTCTCCAATAACAGATCGCAAATAAAACCCACAGAGTTTAAGAGGTAAAAAAAAAAATTCTGACAGCAAAAACAGGGACTGTTGTTTCGAGTAAGAAATCACAAGGCAAGAGCAGAACGTGCGCTGACTCTTATCTATTTCAGGACAGTAAACCGCGAAAAGCTACTTTATTGAAGAGTTGAACACCTGCTGAGGACAGTGTAGACTATTAGAATGTTCTAGTATCCCTAGTACTTAGCTGGTTAAAACAGGGCGGGCGCTGCAGTATTTATAGTTTAAGCGGTGCATAACGGAAAATGACCTTGATTTGAGGCAACTTATTAGAGGTACGCTGTCTAATATGTTACACAGCTGATATGCATTTTGCTGTATGGTTTCGTGCGGACTTGGCATGTAGGGTCTGATGCACTCAGACAGCTGACAAAACTTTCGGTTTAGGCGAGATGATAATGGCAGCACGACAGAACGATCGCCTTAATCCGATACCGCAAAATGTGATAACAGAGCTAACGCTCTTTTTGAAGCAACTGACCGGTGCGGACCAGCATTACTTAATGTGGTAAGTTTCATTCGGTCGTTTTCGGTTCTGCTCGGCTCAAATTCTCAAACGACCCCAAGAGGCTAAATTTTCAAAGCTCTCTAGGTCTCGTGACACTGCTAGAGATTTTTTTTCATCCAAGATTCAATCTCAGGCTATCTCGGGTGCAAGCATCTTATTGGACTAGATGGGTCATTTTCTCTACCATTACTTTTTGTGGGTTGTGCTGTGCGTGAAATTTACTTTTTTGAGAATGCGCACCTGCATAAACAAGAACCTGAACCCCCTCTTTGAAAAATTATGATCCTTTGGTCAGGCAAACCCAAGTGCAAATTGTGTAGGGAGTTTCACTTGGGGAGAGGGAACGGTTACCTGCTATCAATCTATTGTCTCTATTTGAGTTGTACTGTCCAATTCTGCAATCCATGCAGGTACTTTAAATGATTATTGCCCGATTTGTCAATATCGTTCGATGTTAAGGGGTATAACTTAAGAACGTCATCTCAATGAGTTTTTTCGTTATCAGTGAATTTCACCAGTTATGCGTTAACATAATGTAGTTAACTCAATTCTTAGACTAGGAATGTTCTAGCTGGCTGTATTTACGAGTTAACTCGGGTCTGCACTCAATCTGTGTCCTTGATAAGAAAATGCTGCTCAATTGATTAATTGGCAAGAATGAGAACAATAAAAGGGGTTATTTCAAAAAAGAGGAAATATACACCAAGTTGACCCCAATTTTGAGAATGTTCATAATAGATACTTTTAAGATATGTACGAGAAAAGTATCCTGCTTTCTGGATATACTAATGACCGCATGTAAACTTTAAATGTAAACGTGGATAGTTCAATCACTGCGATCCTTTTTGCCAAGCCTGGGATACTAAAGTGAACAAAAAAACAAATCAATTTGACCCACAGAAACCCTAGTATATAACATCTCACTTAGGCATATAATATAAATTGGACGTTTGGCCGAGTGGTCTAAGGCGCCCGACTCAAGTGTCTCACTTCCTGCGTTTAGCAGGTGTAATCGGGTCTCGTAAGAGGCATGAGTTCGAACCTCATAGCGTTCATTATTTTTTTATTTTATTTTTTGTTATTTTCTAATTGCCCATGTAGTTGCACAGATAACCAATATCCCTACAGTGATACATCTATAAACGAATCTTTATCTTCTTCAACAGCTGACACCATCGGTGGCTCTCGTACCCTTATAGTTGATTTTTTGTCATTTTGCTTATCTAACCATATCTGAAAAAAAGTTTAGATCGAGAAAATTTTTTAGAGTACCACCTACCTCTGCAACTATGGGTGAACCAAAATCGGATACGTCCTCCAATTTGCGTGTCTCTTCGTACAAGGACGATTCGGACATTGCTATTGGCAACTTCTTCAATGGACTTCGCATTCCTTCGGATACGGAATTTGGTCTGTATCAGACTAAATCGAAAAAACATCCCCAGTACCTTATTCATGGGGAGAATGAAAGACTTTTATACGACGGTCAAACAGACCCAGAGGACAGCAGTAACTACTGTGTAGCCATTTACGATCCAGATTCAAACTCGGTAGAGCTGTATAAGGCTCCTTTAATAGTGTCGCAAGTCACTTCCAAGTCAAAGAGAAAATTATCAGGTCCCGCTGTCAGACAAGCAGGTATTCATGCTAGGTTACAGAGAAATGCGTTGGGTCAAGCTTTCGGTACCAAGAAAGCCAAGAAGGCTATTACTAGTAATGAGATTAATAAAGTGGATGCTTCCAAACTGGAGGGATCAGCTCTTGACATAGTGGATTCGATCAAGACCACAACCGAACAACTTCCATCAAGGGCGGAGCTGGAGACTCAATTGGACGAGTTCAGACCTGTTCCTCCTTACAACTTGGATGCTACGCATGTGGAAGATATTTATCCTCTAGAAGGTATAGTACTGAGCCACGAGTGGAAGTACCTTCGTGTTGATGCAATTCTTGCAGAGACAGACTGGAAAAAGAGACTGGAACTGTTTCCTTTCCAAGACTCGCATTACCTTCGTTCTCATCTGGAGAAGTCTACTCTAGATAAAAATACACAGAAGAAGACAATTCAACTGCTCTACTACTTATCAATACTGCTTGGTACCTACCGAAACAGGAGATTACACCAAAAACAAGCGCTAGTGGAAGCATTAAACAATCCACCAGAATCCCTCATTAGCGGTGTACTAAACCGCTTTACTGTTGTGAAGGCCGGTCTGTTTGGTAGACGCAAAGACCAATCATTTTTGGTGGACCCTCAAAACGAAGACAAATTGCTGGGATACATTTTGGCGTTGATCTTACACATTGATTCGTTTATGATTGAAATCCCTCCATTATCACAAGAGCTCTCCTTAAAATCATCCAAGCTCTCCAACCTATTAAAGGTCTTAGGTTGCACCATCAAACCAGTCACAGCTACTGAAGCGGAGATGCTGGGAGTTAAACGATCGGAGATGAAGACCCACAAGGTTGCCGTTCTAAAAGTACCATTCAAGCTTCCTGAAATCACAAGAAGGAAGAGAAGAAATTAGTGGTAGGGTTTGTATTTCGATTAAAGGCTTTATGTACAGATAAATATGCTCGAAACTTTCCAATATAAACTTTTATGAGGCCCCAAGATATGGGTCCCTCAACCTTATTACTGCTTTTTTATTCTGACCAACATGTCAGACGAGTAAGCATCATATACAAAGATCCTCTCTGGCTTGGATAAACTAACAAATAGTCGTAAACTTGAACAAATATTCTCCGACTTGGCTACGTGCGAGAATGCCATGGAAAAAGTGGAAAGAGAGGTCGAACTGTTCAAGATTAAGAAAAGCAAAGACGTTTACTTGAAACGTCAGGAACTCACTAAACAGATCCCCAAGTACTGGTACATTGTTTTATCGGAGCACGAAGACTTTTCGGAATACATACAAACAGATGACTTGAGATTTCTTGAAAGTATAACTGACATCTATGTCGAATGGGACCTAGAGAGTCCTCGTGATTTTTCCATAACAATTGAGTTTGACGATTCAGATGGTAAAATCCCAGCCCAGGTTGTGACCAAGCATTTCAGGTCAGTAGTTGAAGAGGACACAAATCAAGAAAAACTGGTGTCTGAGCCTGCTTTCATCCAATGGCCTAAAGATTACGATACTATAAACCCCTCCAAGATCACGGATAAAAAATCTCCTGAGGGAAAGAAGAGCTACCGCAAGGGAATGAAAACATTTTTTGCCTGGTTTTCATGGACAGGAAAGAAGTCTGGAAAAGAGTTTAGATCTGGGGAAGAACTCACCCGAACTTTAGTCGACGATATTTTCCCTTACTCCACCAAATACTACACTCAGGCCTGCCTGACTGGTCAAATGGAGGGTGATCCATCAAGTGAGGAATTGGATATTAGCGATGAAGAAGGTGATGAGAAGGATGATGAGGAGGAAGAAGAGGAAGAAAGACACACCCAAAACAAAAAACCTAGAATATATTGAATCTATGCACTTACGCTCATGCCATGTCTAATAAATATATACAACGTGTCTAGGGAGCTGGTTATAATTGACGCTCGTCCTCGCTGTTGATGATATCATCATCGCTGAATTGATCTCTGGAGAGGTCCCCAGTCTGGTCATCGTCATGGAAACTGTCATTCAACAAATCTTCATGGTCATCAGCAACAACGTATGCGGATGGCAGATTTTGATTACCTCTAGGATTTCCTAAAATCTTGTTCTTAATATCACCTAATTTCAAAACCATAGTTCTGACGAACTGAGAAACGGAGGCAACTCCAGTAACAAGAATGGATCCAACAATGGCATTCACTTCAGATAAAAATCCACCCCTTTCAAAGACCTCAAAGTTGCCTTCTTCGCCCAATTTGATCTGACCGAACTTGGAATCATAGTATTTGTAGAGCACAAGGCCAATAAAGCCAACAACACCTAGAGCAATGAGTCCTCCCAATAATAGACCAACACCACGCAACGCTCCGTACTTTTCTCTAAATGATTCCTCCCGTCCAGGACATGGTTTTGGATCAACCTTATCCATTTCGTTACCTCCCTCACATGTGGACATAGGGATCTTTCTGTAACCAGTAGGAATCCAGTATTCAACAGGACGGCTTTCAGAATTGCATACTTCAGAATGATCTGGCGGAGAGAATCCAGGCACCAATCTACAGATGCCACTTTCATCTCTGTAGTAATTGAAGTCACACTCATAATCTTCCTTAGTACAAGCACAATTTCTCACAATTTTATGAGGTTGAGTGAGACGTGGTCCAATGTAACACAATCTTCCTGGTAGCTTTCTGTAGTACTGGGTCTCATGTCCAAACATACAGTTGTCTGGTTGGTATGGGTGGCTTGGGGACCATAGTTCAAAGTCATCTGTGTCCTCATTTCTCAAATCCAAAGAACACTTACGGTTAAGTAAGTGACTGAAATCAATTTGAAAAATCCTAGTCTTGTCTCCCTTAGCTAATGGGACTCTAGTGAAAAGTAAAAACTTTCTGGAGTTGTCATTTGGCACAGTGGAGATATCCTGTACTGTAACTTGCTCGTCGGTGAACTGGAATTCTTCAAACGTGTCACCTTCGTCAACAGAGTAGTACAAAGTATTGGTATTATCCTTACCGTTGACAAGAACAATAACAGACCCTTGGTCACCATATTCCCACTGATAGACTCCTTTCTTTACCTCCTTCCAAGTTATACCTCCGTCCTTTGTAAGGAAAGTGCTTCCATCGTAATAGTTTTCAAGATGTTCACCCACATTTCCAACACCAAGCATCATACCAATAGCAGACTGAGAAGAGAACGTGTCTCTGTAGTCTTCCCTCTCAGTATAACCATGCAAATTCAAGGAACATTTTTCCAATGATTTACCTTTACAAGCAAATTTGTTACCGTCTGAGTCAATTGCAGGAGGAGAAATATAACTCCAATGAGCACCATCATTGTAGGTGATCTTTGACTTCAACTTCTTTCTAGATCCCTTTTTAGCTGCAGATGCATTATCAACAGTATTAACAATAATTACACCTTCCAAACCAGACATTTGTTCAAAATCAACATATCCCACAGAATCTCTGTTAACATTTTCAAGTGAAAGAACGTAGGAGGTACCATTCGAATTTGATTTGAGTATAGTTCCGAACTCAGTGTTAGCCCTAGGATTAGTGGTAACATGAAGAAAGATCGACTTTGTAGCTCCTGAGAGTGTGGTGTAAGCTTGTTGTTTATCCACCCTAAAGTTCGGGGGGAAATAAGCATCTGCCCAAGTAGTACCATCGATAGATACATGGGCTCTAAGTTCGTCATTATGCTCAACTGTAGCAGCGACCAAGTAGTCAGCAACTTGCACAAACCCGATAGTGTTCTCCAAAGCAACCGTCTTGGTTTCAAACATGTCTTTGGTCCAAAAGATCTGAGACTTGAAATTATTAGACTCCGTTGCTGGTCTATCACAGATTATCAATTCATCATGGTTTCTCTTTTGAAGCCCTCCTACAAATTGACAAGAGTTAATATTCTCTTGGATCGGGTTCCATCTCTTACCGTAACTCTTGGAGAAATATGCAACTGAACGACATGATTTTGAGTATTGAGAATCACATCCTTCTTGACCGACATAAATCAGGTAATTTGGGATATAAGGATGGAAATAAAGAGGGCGAATACCTGGAATTGGCATGCTTGGGGTTCTGAAAGACTTCCAGTTATCTGCTCTATCTTTAGAGTAGATAATTTTTTGGTTAGCAGCAAGCAAGTAAACGTGGTTACGATGGTACTTGTCCAAATACACGCTTAAGATATCCTCACCAGGAGCAATTTGCTCCCATGTGTATCCTTGGTTATGGGTTACAAAAGCTTCATTTCTGTTCGTAACAGCAATTAAAGTTTCATCTTCAGATGGATTTTCTCTGTCACGCTCCAAGTAAATATACTCAGTAACTTTTCCGTCAAATGTGAATACTGATGCCTTTACTTTACCGTCGTTGAAACCATCCTTTGAATCTTCGGGGGCGCCTTCTTCCTCATCAGGATTATCATCCTCTTCGGAAGCGAATGAATCCAGAGATTCAGGTTGTGGAACTGGTTTTGGATCAGGGCATCTCTTCTGAAGAGGAGTTTGTAAATCGGAACTGCCTTGGCAAGTATTTCCAAGAATCAACTGGTAACCAGATGGCACTTCATAAGTCTTTGCACCATTGACACACAATTTACGCTGTAAAGCCAGCTCTGCTTCGATATTGTCAGCGAGACAATTCCCTTCAGAATTTTTGGAGAAACCTTGGGCGCACTCAAAATCATCCTCAGTGCAAACACAATTCTCCTGAACAGACACAGCTTCTCGGTAAAGTTTGCTAACAGAACAAGCAGCGGAAGGTTTCCTTCTTGAGAATTTTTGCTTGTGTCCCATGACACAAATCTTCTGGCCTTCAACATCACTGGCATACCAGTCTTCAAAATCAGATTCCGAGCAAGTGATGTCGTATACACCTTCAAAGTTCAAAGATTGGGCAATATATTTGTCGTCCTTGTTAGTTCCAACAACCAAAAATGATAAGGAAGTAGCGTCAGGAGTGGTGGTAATAAAGTCGGCAGTTATGTATTGTCCCAGTCTAGCCGTGGTCCACGATGAACCAAAGTCCTTGGAAAACTTGAGAATATCGGTGGGGCCAGATTGAGGAATAGCAATAATCAAGCTTCCCGAATCTCCAACCTCAAACAAATGTGGACCAGCTAGAGTTTTTGTCCAAGAAGCGCCTGCATCGGTAGAAACGTAAGTATTGCCCGTGGAATATGAGCTCAGGCTGGAGCCCTCATTACCAACACCAAAGAGAAGACCTGGCACAGAAGTGGAATTATATTTACCCGGATCAGCTCTATTATCAGAAATAGATCGTTGGACAACAGAATGCAAATTCAATGGTGAACCAGTCTTTAACTGTAGTCGTTTCCAAGAGTTTCCATTATTGGTACTAATAAACGATCTGACGTTTCCGTTTTCGTTTGTGTTTGCAAGTACAACACCCTCAACAGCATCAATAAGTTCGTAGTCAGCAAAGTTATTCTTGACGTGCAAGGAGGAGAGCTTGCTGGTGAAGTAGTTGTTGTCGCTGCCATCATTGAGCGAGCTTGAGCCACTCGATGAGATAAACAATGAGTTGCCTGCAGAGATAGCAATTGTAGAAGGTAAGGAGTCTAGAATCTTCAGATCATTGACTTCACCATCGAGTTTCACTTTGTTGAAGTTGAAACCATCAAATGAGATGTATACAAATTTGTCTTGGTTGTGCAAAAGATGAGAGCCGACAGCTAGGATATAGTTGTGAGAGGCACCTAGCAGCTCAGGATCCTCAACAAGACCACCATCAGTGGCGACATAGTCTATACCGTCCTTGAAAAAGTTGTTAGTCTTGACCAAAGACAGCTTTCCTTTAGGGTTTGTGATGGCACAGATAACAGCGTTGGGGGAATGGTCACCCAAAATTGCATCAGCGGTATCAACAAACAAACAACTATGAGCTTCAATAAGCTCACTAAAGGTCTTCATGTTGTCCAAGGAGTAGTAGTACTTTCTGTTGCAGATCTCTGATCCATCCGTGCATTGTCCTGCAAACAGTACAGAGTCAAAGTTCTTGGAATTCAATGTCAAAGAGGAAGATTCCTGACTCAAAGTTGCAAATTGGTTGATTGCTGGGGGCTCTGGAGAAGATACCTTTTCCCAAGTAAATCCCTTATCAGTAGTGACGAAGTGAGTCTCACCAGTCGTCAAGATATAGGCAGTAGAGGGATCAAAGGGGTGAACAACCACTTGATGAGCAGATGCTCCACCAAGATCTAACTGAGTCCATGAGGCACCATCGTCCTTGGACTGATATATCTCATTATCGGAGCCATCATGGTAAACAACACTTGCAGTGTCGTCAAAATAAACCACTTTCTTAGGGTAGCCCTTAAAAATTCGGGAGTTTGTCTGCGGGGTGAAAGCTAAGGCAGCCGTCACTAAGTAGACCAACAGTGTCAATGTCCTCATGATTGAAGGAAAGAAAATAATGAATTTCTATGGATTGACTTCAGGTTGGAAAAAGAGAGTGGGAAAAACTGTAATTTCTTTCAACTCACGGAAAAAAAAAAAAATGGGATCTGATTAAGGGACAGGAGATGGTTTTGATAATTCGTTGGAGCCGAAAACTCCATGATTCGATGTTGGTTGGTACAGTATATGATTACGTAACACATGCAAGGTTTACATGAAATAATAGGGGATAGGTTAAAAATCCCACAATTCTTCCCATGTGATGTTTCTGCGTACTGCATTTGAGAACCCTTCGTTATAGCGGACCCAAATACGGCCAGTAGTACCTCTTTGAGAGTTCATCTGAGGAGCTGGGGTCGCTCTGGCTTTGCTTCCATTCTGGCCTACCGGTTTGGCGAAAAGATCTATCGAGGTCCCCAGTTGGTCTCGAGACCGCTTCCCTTCCTGAAGAGATGCGGAATCGGACTGCTGATTTCTGGATGACGCATGTTCGATATTCCTCCTCTTCGAGGTTCTTTGAAGCTTCTTGATGTCTTGCTCTGGATTTGCCAGGGTTCTCTTGCTGATGCTCAACCTTTTCAGCTCAATCTCAACGTAAGGAAGAATTTGATTTGTTCGTGCGTTTAAAGCTCTTTGGTGCGACGGGTCGTTCTCACAGATTGTAACGGTTTCAATGGGAGGAACTAGTTTTTGAATGTAGGTGAAAGTTTCATCTTTAGCTTGCTCAATGGTGAAACCGAACTCTTTTAGAACTTTTGCGGCTTCAGTAAGCTTTATTTTCTCTTCAGGTTTCAAACTAATCAACCTAGCCATATTTTTGAAATTTGGCAGTATAATGTGATGAATATAAGGTAGAGTCTGGGATGCCATGTCCGAGCGTCTCAGAGAACTAAACAAAGAGGGTTCCAGATTGGAATGAATTGATTTGACTATTTCACTAACCGCTTTCTTCTTCTCAAAATACTGGTTAGTGTTATTCTTCATATTGACAGTTTCATGTGTATTGTTGATGTCGCTGAAGTTTAAAAACATTTTCAATGGAATCAAGGTTCCGTATCTATTCATATCTTGTGCTTGGTGCTCGTAAATACTGCTTGAAATGCAATCATAAAACCATAGCCAATCCGAAATTTCAGATAGTTTGCTAAATTGAGCATCCTGGTAAGTTAGGCTGTGTAATGAGTTGAAACACGTATTTGATACCCTTTCATACACCCCAGATGTATCCAACAACGTGCTGAGTTCCTTGAATTGAACTTTTTTCTCAACTTTTGCGTTTCTTTTGAATAATTTCAAAGCAATGCTAAACCAACTCAGCTGGGAATCTTTTCTTTTGGTATCCCCATCACCCAAAATACTCTGAAGTTTGTCACCTTGAAATTGTAGCAGGTTCAGACTGGATCGAAGATCACAATCAGTTATATCTATGACTGCATTCAGATTCCTTTCAGATATATTTACATTCTCTGCATCACAAATCAGCTTCAATCGTTCTTTCACAGATCTGGTGCTGGATTTCCGGAATGCTACAACTTCTGACACTGCCCTCAGTTTATCCAGAGATCTAGTATAAACATCATTGCAGATAGCAATTATTGGACGAGTCAATAATTTCCGCCTCAGACTGGCCTTTTTCTCTTTAGACAGATTGGAATAGTGCAAACTTTTGGTTGCCTTGGCATCATTATTGACAATGTCTAATAGAACTTTGATAAACCCATGTTCAGAGCTTCCATCAACTTCATCGGCAATCAAGCAGACAGGTTTCTTACTGAACGATTGAGTGGTTAGTACAGTGTGCACCTTTTCTCTAACTTCTGGACCAGCTCGTTCATCCGAAGCATTAATTTCAGCTACTTCATACCCAAGCTGTTTGGCGATAATGTGCGCTACAGTAGTTTTACCGGCCCCTGGGGGACCGTGAATAAGCAAAATTCTCTTCTGGGGGCGTTGTAGAACATCTAATGACTCTTCTTCTGACGGTAGTGTTTCGCCATGAGCAGCCTTACTCCACTTTCTTAGCCAATGAAGGAGATGCCTATTAGTTCTCTCATTACCTGCAAGCTCCAGAAAGTTGCTGGGTCTCCATTTTTCAGCCCACAATGCAGTGGAACATTTCTTTGGGGCTTTAGGTTCCTGATCAGGTTTCACCATACTTTGAAGTTCCAAGGACTGATAAATGTCTTTTATGCCGACATCAAAACTTTTGTTTTTGACAATATCTTCAATTTCCAGTGCCTGATTTTGTCGTCTTTTCAAAGAGACCTTTTTTCCGTTCTGTAGATGTAGAATTTTAGTTTTTTCAATGATTTGTGGTCTCTTAGCAGGAGTTGAAGAGCTTGCAAGGATTGACGAGTTGAAGTTTAGCTCAAACGCTGGCGCCGATTCTTCCACCGTGGCAACCTCAGTGGTACTTGGCCCTCCCTTATGCGAGAGACAAGACTCATTGAACTTGATGTTGAACGATAAACCTGTCATTGCATCCAAGATCTCTTGACGCGTTATGACATTGAGTAGTCTCATATAAATGCGCGTTTCTCATCCATCTACCAGCATCCAACGTAATGTGGAGTTGAGAAATGAGATTGCGGAGACACAGAATGGTAGAGTCGTACTAGTTATCGGCTTCTTTTACTCTTGGAGCTGTCGTTTGATCCGTAAGTCTTTAGCTCTGCACATGTAGCCCACAGTCCCATCATCTGGATCAAAAGGCCAACGCTGCCCTCCCTTCTTCTTGATCACCTGATTACATAATAGATATCGTTGCGCAGTTTCTCACTGCGCTGCAGACATCTCAATCTCTCAAATTAACAAAAATAATCTCTTCTCAACAACTAAGAACAAATGTCCGACGTCACTGTAAGTTTTTCGCCTTGGAAGATTACCAATCAGGAAATGAACGCCCACTAACAAAATACAGGAAGAAACAATCATGTAAGTTCGATGGATTATCAACAGTATCCAAGATAGGTCACTAACAACAATAGCGCTTCCTATCCTAGTGTAACTGCCCCTTCTGAGCTGGGACTGACAGGATATCCTGGTCATTTGACCGACAAGGAGCAAAAGACCCTGGACACTTTCAGGGAAGGTTTGAAAGCCGCAGGGTACTCCGAAAGACTGGATGATGCTACACTGGTACGTATTCGAAACAAAACAATCACAAATCAAGTATTTTAAAAACTAACACAATCATAGCTTCGTTTCCTCCGTGCCAGAAAGTTTGACGTAGCCAAAGCTACCGAAATGTTTGTCAACTGTGAGAAATGGAGAAAGGAGGAAAATGTGGACCATGTGCTGGAAGAATTCCACTACGAGGAGAAACCATTGGTTGCTCAAATGTACCCTACATACTATCACAAAACCGACAAGGATGGCAGACCTGTATACTACGAGGAACTCGGAAAGGTTAATATCAACGAGATGTTGAAGATCACCACACAGGAACGTATGGTCAAGAACTTAGTTTGGGAGTACGAGTCCTTTGTCAAATACAGATTACCTGCTTGTTCCAGAAAGAAGGGAGTATTGATAGAGACCTCGTGCACAATTTTGGATCTGAAAGGAATCACTATATCTTCTGCTTACAGTGTTATGGGTTACGTAAAGGAGGTATCTCATATTGGTCAGAACTACTATCCTGAGAGAATGGGTAAGTTTTACCTTATCAACGCTCCGTTTGGCTTTTCGACCGCTTTCAAGATATTCAAGCCTTTCCTGGACCCAGTTTCCGTTTCCAAGATTTTCATCCTTGGTTCTTCTTACAAGTCGGAGTTGCTCAAGCAAATCCCCAAGGAAAACCTTCCTGTCAAGTTTGGAGGTGAGTCTCAAGTTCCTGATGCCGAGGGAGGGTTACTATTGAGCGACATTGGACCTTGGAGAGAACCAGAATTTATTGGCCCTGAAGGTGAGGCTCCTCACGCATTTTCTATGAAATAGATCAACAAAACCAGTACAACTTTAGCAAATCAAACGTTTCATTATAATTTTTTTTTTCGTCATAATTTGTCATTTCTCCTTATGTCATGGGTTCTTTCAAGATTGCATTCTTTGTGTCTTCCATGAACTCCTTGTCTTTCGTTAATACACTTCCTGATTTCTCCCGGGCCTAGTCGTCGTCTTTAAATTCAGTCTTCATCCCTATTTTCAATTACGTCTTCCGTCATCTTGACTTGACGGAAGGTTTCTAGAATTCGAGCTTGCATCATATAATTTCAATTATTCCTTTGAGAAGTAGGAGTGCTGAAGTCATGGATATAAGTTCTCCCATTCCGCTCCAAAAGAGAGAGGCTTCGTCCAGAGGATCGTTCAAGACTGCTCTAGAGTGGTCTTACGACGGAGAGAACTATGAGGCTTTGACAATAATCGAAATCACGTCTCATGGAGAATTAATCGCCAACAGGTCCCTTATAATTACGTCCAACTTACAGTCCTGTTCAGTCCAGGTTCGAAACCCACTAGAGTTGCATTTGACCACCTTCTCCAGCTCCAAGGATATATATCTCAAGTGTGCCAACTGGAACGAAACCAAGCGTTTGCTGGACCATTTGATCGTTTGGCAGAACCTGAAACCAGAGGGGATCTTGAGAAAATGGCAATCTACCAGCCCTATAGTGGCAGATAAACCAACAGAAAAGACTCAGCTGCTGGTCTGTCGATTTAAAGTCTTTGGCCCTGTGCCAACCAAGAACAAACATGTCAGCATTGTTGAAGGACCAAATGTACCAATATACCCAACTACTATCGGTAATGTGACAGAATCGTGGTTCATGGCAATGGGCGCTTTGAATTCTAATGGTATACTTGAGTTGCTTTCTGAAAGCGATGGGTCTCTTATTTTTTCAGTTGATATCACCAAGCTTTTTAGTTCAGAAATCCGACAAGTGGACCATTCAATATTTCAAAACCAAAACTGTTTGTTTCTGGGACGAATTAACGAACTTAGACTTCAGAATACAATCAAAACTGTTGAAACAATCCCAAAAAAGGTGAAATCCCAGTCATTTATAATATCCCCTGAAAATCAAACTCGCTGGAGTACCATCAATAGAATCATTATCCAATTTCCACTTCACATCGACTTTGAAGATTGGTATGTGACACTAAACTCGTTTTCCAGGCGAGAGTATTTTCAACTAGATTATAGCACTGATAGACTGCGTGTATCTAGAGATGTCTCATTGGACATAGTTGAAGCTTCCTTTTACAATGAATTGCCCAAGACAGAGAAAGTGTATGGAGAACTGATTCTCTGGGGAACCACATGGTGTCGAACTGCAATCGTTGAAACGAAACAAAATATATTTTGGAAAGAACTATTCCAGCTCAATCTTCCGCTCAGTCTACAATATTTTCATATACTGATTAAAAAGTGCAAGTCTGATGATTATTCTCCACACGATGAACCTATTGGGGTTGTTTACATTACACCCGATATGGTGAAAGATGATCACTACGATTCAGAGCTAAGTCTAACAGTCTTTTCCAATTCCAGAGAGTTTGGAAAAATTTCCATTAATTTGAAACAGTCGGTGAATTATATTTTAAATCCAAAGTACTTCAAGCTCGTGGAGAAAGTTATGAATAGATTGAACCCAAGCGAAATGATTGATTTTATCAAACCATTGACTGGCCTGAACCAAGATTTGGAAGAAATATCTGGCATCGTTCTAGATGTCTACCAAGTTTTAGGAACCGAAGATGCTTGGTTTGCGGCACTGATGGAAGCAGAACTAACGCCAATAGACTCTATTACTAGAAACAACCGCATTATAATTGCACACACAGCAAATGGAACCACAGATACAGATAGCCTTATACACACAAAAAACGCCTTCAACACGTTGTTTAGAGGAAATAGTATTCTTTCAAAATCCTTGGAGAAGTACGGCCTTCGAATTGGCCATGAATATCTAGAGAAAGCTATTGGTCTGTTTGTCAGGCGGCTTGCCGAGGAGAAAAAAGACTGTGAAGTCGATCCAAGAATGATAGAGATACCGAATGCAGCCGAACTGGATGACGATGTGCTCAGACAGAAAAGGAACGAACGAGCTCAAGAGAATATGAAAAACCTTGTGGCTTATGTTTCAATGCTGTGGGAACAACTCTATAATACAACTAATGACTTACCCACGCCATTGAAAGATCAATGGAAACATTTGCGACACAAAGTAGAACAGGCAGTTGAGCCCACAGATACAGAGACACCATTAAACGCCCTTTCATCCTTTGTATTTTTGCGGTTTATTTGTCCAACAGTTCTGAATCCCAAACTCTTTTACCTTACAAAAGACCATCAGCTAGGAATGGTTGGACGTACATTAACCTTGATAGCCAAGGTACTACTTACTATGGCAAACAGATCATTGTTTGTAGAACATAAGGAGCCACATTTAATTCCATTGAATAGCTTTATTGACAAGAATTACGAGAAGGTGCTACAATATTATGACAAAATTACATTTAGAAAGTTGGACTTTTCTCCGAAAATTCTGGAGATGAGCGACGACGTCGATCGGCCGCCTTTGAACATTCCAGCTTTGATACAAGAAGAGTTGCCAACGATGCCTTATCTGATAGACAAATACTTGAGGCTCACTGAATTGGTAAACTTAATTCATTTTCACAATAAGAATAAGACAACTAGCAAACCTAAAACACTAGAAGACCTTAAAAAGTCTCATAGAATACAGCAAATTAATGATAGTAATCGGTTCACCATTGGGGTTTTGGAATTTGAGAAAGAAGATGGAACTGGAAGCTTATTTGGCGATCATGAAGAAGATTTTGGACTCAGCGAGTTTTCGGATAGAAGTGAAAATATATTTAGGTCCTTAAGTCCAAGCATAAATTTAGGTTTGGATGAGGATAGTTTATTGTTCAAAAAGAAATTCTCCTTCAAAGATCTTCAAAGTGAAGCTTCCTCTATTGTGTTGAAGACACAATCGGTGAAAGCTCTTCTAAGTGCCCCACAACTTCCTAATCAGTTTTCCTCCGAACAATGGGAGCAATATGCAAAAGAGTGTCGTAGAAATGCCGTTGTGGATAGCGACAACAAAATCATCTATGCCAAAACGATCCAGAAATCAGATGTCCTGGATACTTTGGATTTAGCTCGTTTCCTTGAGTCCTACGAGGTGGTTGCGAAAAAGACGGAGAAAAATGCTGGTAATGACGTCGGTGGAGCATTGAAGAAAAGTTCAAGTCTATACAGTTTAAAAATGGGAATTGAAAGAAGAACATCTCTACGAAGATTGTTTGGAAAAAAATAGGATATATTTTTCTATATTAGTTAACTATCATAGGTTATTAAAGCGACTTGTAAGCTCACTTATAGGCTCGTCTAAGTTAAGCCCTTGGATGAATCCAAGGTCAACTGGGGGGCCATCTGAAGTTGATGAGTGAATATTTTCGTTATCTTGGGCGATGGAGGGGTTCATCCACTGCGAGTGATTCGGAAATGGACTAATGGATGGCATACCTGTATTGGAAACGTACTGATATTCTGTTTCAATATTGGCATTGAAAGGATGCAACAATGAAGTGGAACTGAAATCTGCATTGAAGTTATTGTCAGCTCCGTTAGAATTCAGGTTGGATTTATTGAGGTTCTCGTAAGTACCATTATTGTCACCGTAGGATTTGAATTTGGGGAACTCTAAGGAAGCTGTGTATAACTGAAAACTATCCAGTCTACCTTCAACCAAGGCTCCTTTGTCTTTGAAATGGACCAAAAAACGATTCCATAATGGATCTTTTTGCAGAGTCTTGATATTTCCAAGGACAAACAGCCCATATTTAGCTCTCGTAATGGCAACGTTTAAACGTCTTGCATCTCTTAAAAATCCGATGGTGTTTGTATGGTTGGAACGGGTACATGAAAAAATAATGAAATCTTTTTCACGTCCTTGAAATGCGTCTACGGAGGCAACCTCAACGTCACGATATATTTCACGGTCATGGTGAGAGCCGTTCATCAATAAATATTGAACAATGTAATCTCTTTGCCCTTGGTAAGGAGTAATCACACCAATTTGACTAGGCTTGATTCCGTCATTCAACAATTTAGAGATGATTTTTTCACAGTTCATTGCCTCTGATCTGTTTAAAAAGGAAGTTCCACTCAAAGATATTTCCTCGGTTCCATAACTTGACCAAAATAAAAGCGGTATTCCAGGAGCGGGCCATGGAAAAGACGATCGGCGGATTAGTCGTTGTTCATGACTCACACCATTCTGTAAGGAGCCATCATAAAACATGTTGCTGGGAAATTCAGAAAGTGATGGATGCATACGGTACTGCACTTCTAAACGGATAGGAATATGCCCCAGTTTAATCAATCTTTCAAACAATGACTGTCTCAAACCTGCTTTGGCAGCACCGTTATGCAAAATAACTGGACCTAATTGCTGATGATCTCCTACCAAAATCACCTGCTTTGCACCTTTAACTATGGGTATCAAAGATTCTGGTTCCGATGGTTGGGTACTTTCGTCTATCAATACGTAGGGAAACTTGGTGTGAGACAACCTTTTATCACCAGCTCCAGAGCATGTGCTACAAACAACATGAGCTTCTGCAAGTATTTCTGCTTCAGCTTTTTTGATATGTGATATGTAGGTGTTCATATCTTTCTTTGATAAGCTTCCTAATTCCTCTTTCTTCTTGATCAACTTCTTTAGAATAGGATTTTTCGTGTTTGACACTAAGCTACTGAGACTTAAATGATCAATTGCGGATTCAACATTTTCCCTGCTTCTTGCCGTGACACGAACAACTTTCAGACCTATAGCTTCCAATTTGGACGCTAAATGATCAACAGCAATGTTGGAAGATGCTGTAACCAAAACCTTCTTCTTTTTTGATTTGGCGAGATGGTAGACAATCGTAGCAGATGTAACAGTTTTACCAGTTCCAGGTGGACCTTGGATCAGTGATAATCTTCTTTGAAGCACGGCATTAACAGCATTGACTTGAGATGGATTCAATTGTGTGAAGTTAGGCACAGAAATAACATCTGGAAGCTTGGCAGTAAACTCTGGCTGCTCTTGTTCATGTCCAAGTAGAATCTCATAGAGTTCTTTACTGATGGATTTCTTTTCAGCAAACGTAGTGAGGGCGGTTTGCATTCTCTGGAAGCTGGTCCCTTTCCAGACAATTTCTGCCCTGAAACCAACCGCTTGCTCGGTAGGCGGTTTCACAGACGATGGTTGCAATTCCAGGGTAAATCCCTCGGAGTATGAAGCAGGTAATTTTATAACATATCCAGAGCCTTGCCATTTCTCGCCCTTAACACTATCATGGTGTAAAATAATCTCATCGCCAACAGCAATTTTTAGGTATGATGAATCGTATGAGGATAAAGAAAACTTTGCCAAGTGATAATTATGCGGAGACATGGACCATGAAACAGAAATGTAGTTGAGGCCCTGATTTTCGGTAAGCTGTTTGTCATACTGTGCGGTGGCCTCAACTAAAGGAGAGAAGGTCTTTTGGTATTCCTTACCATCAACATATCTGTCTAAAACAGGATCAAAAGCATCTGTAATGCTCAAATCTTTAATATCTTCCAAAGTTGCATTTTCGTCAGATCTCCACTGCCTTTCCAACTTGGATACATCAACAGGAGATATGGTGCGTGCGTTGGCCATGTCTAAAGGGGTTGGATAGTCAGCGATCCAGTCTAAAAAGCACCTTCCTTCTACTAATGGTTGCCAATTTGCAGTGTTCCAATCACTGTCCTTGGCCTGGGAACAGGGGATTCGACAAAGGATGACAACAATAGTATCGGTTTTGGCGCTGACAAATCCTAGCATGAATGGGTCTTTGTTCCCACAATTGTAGCATTCTAACTCTGTTTCGCCCAAATCTGACTCCAAATGCAATGAAACTTCATGATGACGAGAGAGCACCATATGACTGACGATATGAGAAGTAGTTCCCGATTTACCATTACAGAACCATTTCTTACAAACATCACACCGAACAACACAGCGTGGATTGCTCACTCCACAGTATTTACAAGCATGCTCTGGTAGCTGTGTCAACCCAAGGATATCCTGCTCGTGAGAGACATATTCTTCCGGGTAATGATTGATCAAGTTGTCGAAATCCTTTCTTGACAAAGAGGACTCCGAAGATACATCTACGGACTGGTTAATCGCAGATGCTAGCGGAGTATCGTGATTCATTGAGTATTAGATGATTAGGCAGATAAGGTACGATTCAAGTCTTATTGTAACCCATCAACTAAACACTTGGGGAGAAAAGGCGTTATGTAATAGAGAGAGGAAACTGAATTAAATGTTCTTATGTCGAAAATTTTATTATGGTAAATATGCGCGACTGAAAATTTATTTAGGATTTCTTTTACAGTGAGAAAAGGCTAGTAAAAATAAGGCAGAGCAAAGGTGGGAAACCAAAAGTCCTCCCCCTACCCCTAAATAGAAACGTCCTATTTGGGGGATAAATGAGAAGACTTTCGGATAAGCTCACCGGTGTTGCTTCGGATAAGGTCACTCAATGAGCAACTTGTCATCGGGTTGGATTCCTCAATTCTGAACTCGTCCTCGAAGCAATTCTGATCATCATTCTGGTCATCACTGTAAATACTGTAGTTACTGTTTGTTCTAATGTGTGAGAGTTCTTGTTGTTGTTCATCGGCCAGAGAAGAACCGTCGAAAACCTTTGGATCTACTTCCTCGGCGTCCAATTGCTCGTCGATCAGGGGCGTAGGCTCTGGTTTCTTGGATTCGGTCGTACTTGGTCTAGCAGCTTTCGTAGATTTTTCCATAGATAGGATATCGTTGAAAGTGTAAAAACTAATACTCTTCTTTCGTTGTGGACTACTAGAAGGATCAATTCCAGATTGGGTCCTGCTCAAAGTCAACGGTGGAGGTATGATGCTGTGGTTGTTGAATGATATCACCGATGTAGACCTTCGAACATTGGATCTGAAGTTATCTGACAGTATTTCCGATGGGCGTCTTCTGAACGTAGGGGGAGAAAACTCAGGTACTGCATAGGTCGCTATGATGGGAGACCTACTGGCGCTGGTATTCGCACCGCTGTTAGGTCTGCTGAGACAGTGGCACAGTTTCTCACCGAAGTTGCTCCTAGCTGACTTCATGGACACAATCGTTACTTCGTTGAGATCTTCTTCGTCGTTGGAAGATAAGATCTCCGCAGTTGCATCCAAGACGGGAGCTGTTAGATCCTCAGTGCAGCAATGTTGAGGCACTGACATGGAGGAAGTTCTCCGCAGGAACTGGTGGGGCAAATCCGACTTGGGAGATGAAACGAACACCTCTACGCTATTGCTGTTGGAGGACGAGAAGACGACAGGAGCCGTCCTTGGTGGAGATGAGACATTGATAGGAGACTGGACCGATCTCTCAAAGATCAGGTTCGAATCCTTATTTATAGACTCCGTACCCACAGAATGTGTAATCGACGAAGCGGCGGAGCCGCCCTTCACTGCCTGTGCCTCGTTTTCATGTTTCGACGTTTCTACGTACAACGAAGGGTCCTTTGGGTGGTTGTCGTTGTGTAGGTGAAGCTTTGATGATATCCTCTCTTTAAGTGATTTCTTATCTTGGTCATGATGAAGATTTCCGAGTGAAAGCATGGTAAGTCCCATAATCTTGGATCGGAGTTAAAGTAAGGGTTCAAGGGTAGATCGCTTTAGTTGCAAGTAAGGATACTACTATTTGTTTAGGAAGGAGTGCTTCTCTGGATAATGTTTCGTAGCCTTGGTGGTTGGTGGTGATGCGGCAGAGTCGGAGGAATTTGGAGTACTTAAAGAATATTCTGATGTAAATAGGGTATGGGTGTGCTGTGGCTATTATTTACCCTGCTCCTCCTCCTTCAAAGCAAAAAAAGGGAATCTAGTCTCTAAACCTACGCTGAACTTTGACCGATTTTACCCAAACTCAAAAACCTGGTGATCCCTGCAAGAGAAGGTTGCCAGGAGAACAACGACCCGAAGGGAAAGGCTGGCACCCACGGCCAGGGAAAAGTAGTATCTCATGACAGAAAAGGAGTGGGACAGGGAGGGGAGTTACCAGTGCTACATCTACGGGTTGCTGTACAGGGAGAGGTTTCTTTGAAGCACCCATAGGCATTCAAAAAAGTTCAGAAAGTTCAGTGCGATGACCTCGAACAGATACCAGCACGCTGCATTTATTTCAAGGTGTCGTTCCATGGAGTTCGATCAAAAATGCGCATTATTGTCCGCTGGGAGATCAACCTTAGAGCGCATAAAGATCTCACAAAATGCTAAGCTACGGGAAGACAGAAAACCTGGCAGGGCAACAGAACGGATTATTTTCCGGAATTTAGCCACGCATTGCTGGCCTCCTCTTTTCCCCCCATCACCTTATCATAATGATCATTCCAGCTGGCATTTTACAGTTAGAGTTTGAGGCAGGTCGTGACCTAAGGGCCTCAAAGATAAACAGAACTTTTTAATGCAGCACGCAATCAGATCACACGTGAGTTCATCGCGGCTAAAAGTTTCCACGAGATTTAGTAGGCATTCCCAGCGTGAGTGCTTCCGCCTGTGATTGGACGGAAATTTGCCTTTAACCCCCCACACAGATCACCCTATTTCCTTGTTTGCATTACTCTGGCATTGTTGATTGCCAGTCAAGCACAGGTACCGCATTACGTATACGTACAACTTACCACGACGGGCAGCTCTCCGGGCCAACTCGGGAATGCCCACCTGAAACCTGACTTTTTCACATCTCGCATCGCACATCGCACATCTGTCGTAGCGACATTAGGCATCTGGCATCCGCGATAAGGATATGACTATTATGACTGATTTCAAATTGACAATATCCGATCTTTGATTGGATTCGGTCATTTTTACTGGTAAATTTTTTTTTGAAATTTTTTTTTTCATCCTCCCATTTGGAACTCTGAAATTTTTGTTCTAATAGAATCCTGACCAGATTTTTCGATGATGCTTGCCAGTAGAGTAAGAGCACTCCGTGCTTCCCACAGAGGCCTGGCGACCACGATAAATACGGACTCAGTACTTCCTCCAAATGGATTTGAATCTCGTACACCTCCCTATGCTAAACTTTTGAAGAATTTAGCTGTCGCCAAAAGGGTCCTGAACAATCAGCCATTGACGCTGGCTGAGAAGATCCTCTACTCGCATTTAGTTGAACCAGAAGAGCTGGCCGTAGGAAAGGGATCCACTGCAAATATCAGAGGTGTAGAATACTTCAAGCTGAACCCTGACCGTGTGGCCATGCAAGATGCCTCAGCTCAGATGGCTTTGCTGCAGTTTATGACATGTGGAATGCCAAACACCGCTGTTCCTGGTTCTATACATTGTGACCATCTGATCGTAGGCAAAGACGGAGCCAAGTCTGATCTGAAATCATCCATCGCTACCAACAAAGAAGTCTTTGATTTCTTGCAATCCTGCGGAAAGAAGTACGGAATACAGTTTTGGGGCCCCGGGTCTGGTATCATTCATCAGATCGTCTTAGAGAACTTCTCTGTTCCTGGTTTAATGATGTTAGGTACTGACTCTCACACTCCAAATGCTGGAGGATTGGGTGCTATTGCAATTGGTGTGGGTGGTGCAGACGCCGTTGACGCCCTAACTGGAACTCCATGGGAACTGAAGGCTCCCAAGATTTTGGGTGTTAAACTGACTGGTCAACTGAGTGGATGGTCATCGCCTAAAGATATCATTACCCACTTAGCTGGGCTTCTCACCGTTAGAGGTGGTACTGGCTTCATTGTTGAATACTTTGGAGAAGGTGTTAAATCGCTTTCATGTACTGGTATGGCCACTATTTGCAACATGGGTGCTGAAATTGGTGCTACCACGTCGACGTTCCCTATGCAAGATGCTCATTACAGATATCTAAAGGCCACTAACAGAGGTCCTATCGCAGAGTTGGCACGAGATGTTAACAAGAATTTCGGATTCATGACTGCCGATGAAGGTGCTCACTATGATCAAGTCGTAGAGATCGATTTGAACACTTTGGAACCCAGTGTAAACGGACCTTTCACTCCTGATCTTTCTACCCCGATTTCCAAGTTGAGTGAAACCACCAAGGAGAACAAATGGCCCGAGAACATCACCGCAGGTCTTATCGGTTCCTGTACTAACTCCTCATACCAAGATATGTCGAGGGCTGTATCAATCATGAAACAAGCAGAAGAAGCTGGATTAAAGCCCAAAATTCCTTTCTTTGTGACCCCAGGGTCTGAGCAAATTAGAGCCACCATAGAAAGGGACGGCCTCATAGAGACTTTTGAGAAAAATGGAGCTATTGTTTTGGCCAATGCTTGTGGTCCATGTATTGGTCAATGGGACAGAGGTGCCGACGCCCCAAAGGATACTAATGTTATTTTCACCTCATTCAACAGAAACTTTAGAGCCAGAAACGATGGTAACAGAAATACCATGAACTTTTTGACATCTCCCGATATTGTTACCGCTATGATCTACTCTGGAGACATGAACTTTAACCCTCTTACACAGTCTATTAAATTGCAAAACGGTGACGAGTTCAAGTTCCAACCTCCTGCTGGAGAAGAACTTCCTAGCCACGGTTTCATTGCTGGCCGTGAGGAATTTTATCCTGAATTGGAGCCAGTACCTGTACCTGAAGTTCAAGTCAATGTTGCCCCAGATTCTGATAGACTGCAATTGCTGGATCCTTTTGAAGCTTGGGATGGTAAAGAACTTAGTACCACGTTACTTTTGAAAGTTGAAGGTAAGTGTACCACTGACCACATTTCAGCTGCTGGTGCCTGGTTGAAATACAAAGGTCATTTGGAAAACATCTCCAACAACACTTTGATCGGCGCTCAAAATAAGGAAACTGGAGAAGTCAATACAGCATATGACTTAGATGGCACTAGTTACGGAATTCCTGAACTCATGATTAAATGGAAGAACGAAAAGCGCCCTTGGATTGTTGTTGCTGAGCACAACTATGGTGAAGGTTCTGCCAGAGAACACGCTGCTTTATCTCCCAGGTTCCTTGGAGGAAAAGCTATTTTGGTGAAATCGTTTGCCAGAATTCACGAGACCAACTTGAAGAAACAAGGTATGTTGCCATTAACTTTTGCTGACGAATCGGATTACGACAAATTGTCCGCTGGGGACAAGATGGAAACTACCAATCTTATCGACATGCTTGAGAAGGGTGGTGACAATGGTGGTATCATCAACATCAAAGTCACAAAGAGATCTGGTGAGACTTTTGAAATTCCATGTAAGCACACTATGTCGAAGGACCAAGTGGAGTTCTTCAAGGCTGGATCCGCCATTAACTATATTGGTAATTTGAAGAGGGAACAGCAATAGACTTGATCGAAAGGTTTATTAGTAGTGTCCTGTATTTATAATGATATATATAATAGAAAGTATTAATATCTTAATCACCTCTAGGTTGAATTTTACAGCTCAACTTCCAAGCTCTATCTTCATCTGCAAGATTCAACTGTTTCACCTTCCAGATTTCCAACAGTATGAGCTCCTGGAACTCAGAAATTCCTGTTATTCCATATTTGAGAGCATTTTCACTTAGCGCAATACCACTAGTCTTACTAGTTCGGGAGAACACAGAGAACCTTCTTCCAACAACCTGGCCCTGCAGTTTGTTGAATAAATTATCGACATTAGAGTGTTCAGGCGGAATATCTGGGTAAGGAACTTGCAGCTCTTCCAAGTTCGATACGATGGATGTTACTTTGTAGTACTTATCCACATTAATCAACTTCTGAGGAAGTAGTTTGTTGGTCGACTTTCTGTAGTTAGAATTACCATCCACTACAAACGTCAGATCCTGCAAGAACAGACTTAAATAAGGAACAATTGGGATCTTGGAGGATGAAGACTCCAGAAAAGCTCTTAGCTTTCCTCTGTAAATGGAGTAATTCTTTTCAGGATGGATAATCATGATGAGATAATCATACAGCTCCCTGTTCTTAGAAGACAAAGACAAAATAAGACCATTAATTCTTGTTAGCAGAAAACTTTGCAAGGAGGTCATGATAGCTGCAAGCGAGTTATAGTTCCTCAATTCCAAGCATGAAGCTCCAATTTTCAACCAAAGCTTGAATATACCTGATCTCTGTTTTGAAGTGAGTGTTGGACTTAATATACTTTCCAGCACATACTCGGATAGGCAGTTAGTAAATAGAACCGATCTATGAATATTAGGGGAGAGGTTGAGATCTAGTTTTTTAGCTGTAAAGTTTTGGTTTAGGAGCTCTTCGACCTTGATCGAACAAAACAAACGACTTTCAAGAAGTGTTAATTGCTTTGCTAACTCATCAATGTTGAAACTCAATAAAGTAAGAGGTGCATCAGGAAGCTTCCACCTTTCTTGGCAGATTTTCCACCACATTTCAATCTGATGATCTGTGTCAATTGTTGGAAATTGTTTGCTTATTGTATCGTTGAATGCATTGACCTGCCAGTGTCCTTGTAACATTCTTCTATAACCCAAACATAGTGAACGAATTTTGGCGGTGTCTTGATCTGACAGTAGCGAACCTAAGGTAACCAAACTGCGGGATGAGGGTAAGACGATAGATTTCTGAGAGAGCCTAGAAGTCACGGAACTAGTCGTTTCAATTCTTTCCAGTTCATTTACCTCATCTTCAGCACTCGACGAGAAGAAAGATAAACCCGAAAACCCTCTAGTTTCATTAGTATCGATTATCTTCCTCCTCACCAATTGTTTCGTATAAGCGATACTGTTGTAGTATTCAAAGCGACTCTTTTCGTTTTCTACTGGAGGATCACTCATAAGACTCGATGCCACCTCCAGCAACTTCATAGCTTCAAGAGGTAAATATTCACTGATACCTTCATTGAAGAAGTTGATTAAAGTGGCCAGAAGGGGATAATCCGTACTATGTTTCCAGTAACTTTCCATCCATAATCGAAACGTCTTACATATCAATCTTCTTCTAGAAGTCAGTTTTGATTTAAGTGTCAGGGAATCAGCTGTGGTTGGGTCGACGGACTCCATCTTGTATTCATTCTTCATTAGCTTGTCATCAATATCAAATCTGATCACTAATTCCTCAAGCAAATCATTACTAGTAGAAAAAATTCTGAATGTCAGGAAGAAGACAGATATGAAAAAGTAATTAGGGGGCGCTGCTTCGTTTGTTAACATGTACACCAGAGCCCTGAATGAGGCACCAAGAAGCGAACTATCTTCACTGCTTCTGATAATTTCTGATTCCACATCAGCATATAGATCTTGAAACTTGTATAGATCATTGCGATACTCATATCCCTTGAGCTCATTGTTAGGCGAATTTTCGTTCGTACTTTGGAACTTCGTGAATTCTTTATCATTCGAAATAAAAGGAGAAGAAGGTGCAACGTCTGGCAAAAAGTTTGATAGGGAGTCCAAAGCCTCAGGTTTCAAGTCAAACCCGCCTGGGATTCCACTTTTAAACATTGAAAATCTTTTTGAGTTTCGATTATTCTTTACATTTCGGGCAGAAACTAATTTGTTAGACTGAACATGTTTTTGTACTTTGGCACTAATCTGATTGTTTTTCATTAAACTCTCAGAGCATGCCTTGATGAACGTTGAAGGGTCAACCTTTGCTGAATCAAAGTCGATGTGCTGCTTTTCTCCAGGCAATTGAAAATCGTTTGTGACATCTAAAAGACCTTTTAGCGTGGCAGTTGCTTCACCTATTTTCACAACCATTTTACTACACGTTCTGATGATTTTACCGCCTTCAATGGTGTAGTAGTAGTTCTCATCATCAGCAACGTTTGTCTTGCCACCTATTTTACTGTAGTTATCTGTTATTTGTTTCTTACCTTGTGCAGCTAGCTGGTTCATTGTTCTTGAAATAAAGACCTTAACCGATGTTACCAATTCACTAATATGCGAAAGAATTATATCCAATGAATTATCGAGTGTTACAAGTTGACTTCGGTAATTGTTGTAATCTGTAAGCTTCTCCTGACAAGTTTTCCCTATGAGCAACAACTCCTTCATTAAATTGATAATTTGATGAGTCAAATTCTCAAGGTATTTACATCCAACATAATTATTCTCAATTATGTCTAATCGACCCATGATAATTGATAGGTAGGATACACTATATTTGTATATCTTTTGTAATCTGTTTTTGGCAAAAGGCGATACAGGCAGGAATGGTAAAGTCCCTTCACCATTTATCATGGTATCAGATTGAAAAGTTTGATTGAATTTTTCCACTTGAGCAGAAGGTGCAGAAGCAATGGATTCAGATTCCAAGCCCCAAATTTCCAAAAACGCTATGGCCTTCCGTACAACTTGATAGACCATTAGTTGGAGGATTTCAATCTTAGTTATATCAATAGTGTTTCTGTATTGTTGAGCTTTGACCATGAGATTGTACCAATCACGTAACAAGCTTTTGCGAACCTTTCGAATAATTGGTCTGGTTTTCACAACGTCTGTTGTCCTTGAGATACAATTGGTATCTTCTAACAATCTTCGAACACCGTCTCTTATTCCATTTATAGAGCCATTATCAAAAGAGTAGCCTTTAATTTCCTTGCTCGTTGACGAGTAAATCGGTTTTGTTGTGGGCTCTAGCAAAAACTTTGCGCTTGACACAAACAATTTGCACAATGGTTTCTTTGAAAAAGCAAGGTATGCATTAGGAGAGAGATCCCTGGCTTGTTCGGGTATGGATTCTGGAATCGCAGGTTTGAAGTAATTCATTGGAACCCAGCCTCTCTTTAGTGTATTCAGCAATATAACTTCTCCCCAGCCACTTTTATCTATCAGGTAAGTAAATACCAGATCGCCTTTATCAAAAGAAAGACAAATTGACGAGTCGTTACTTGATTGCAACGTGGAGGCATCAAATTTATGAATTGCAACAACGTACAATGAAGAGTAAGAATAATCGCTGTCAGATATTTGTTGAGAGGAGCAATCCCCCATGATATTATTCTTATGAATGATAGAACTCTCGTCATCTTTCAAGGTAGTTTCCTTTGAAACTTGAAGACTCATCCTTGAATTGCGTAACTGTTCTTCATTAGTGCCTTGAAAGCTGGGAGAGCTGTTACGAGTTAAAGAGTCGGCGGTGTCTTTAGAATCTTTTTCATTTTCATTGATAGCGTCCAGTGTGTCTCTATGTGTGTTGCTATTGGTATTAGGGGGATAAAAACTTGAAGTGGTTGAAAAAGTTGTATTTCGAAAATTCAGGCCCTTGGGTTCAGAAATTTCCGTGGAGGAGTGAAAATTCGTCATTCCTGAAGGTGGTGATGATTGGTTGATTTTTGGAGTCACATCATTGTCTTCAAAAGTTCCCACCAAAGGAGTAGTGGCCATAAGGCTTGACATATTCTGGTTAAAATTATAAGATGGCTCCATAAGACTGTTATCAAAAAAGCCATATTCCTCGTCATTACTTGAAGACTGTAGTGAAAGATCAGATCTATTAGATTTGGAATCATCCAAGACTGAAGAATTGGAAGGAAAAGAATTGTTCGAAACGGTGATCACTTCAGCAGTTTTCAAATAGGAAAAAGCTGAACTTGAAGCGTCACTGTATCCCCTAGAATGGAGAGTTTCAGTGACGTTATGCCTCGTAGTTTCATCATCAAATCCTTCTAGGTCATTTCCGTACGAATTATTCCGAGAGTAAGAAGCTTTGGAAGATCCAGAAGAAGCAGTGAAAAACAAGGAAGAAGCCACACTTTGTCTGTATTTGCCCTGAGATCCATCCTGAGCAAGTAGCTGTGCACTTCCTCTTGGCTCCTTTTTATTTGTGTTCAGTTTCAACTTATCCAACTCATTGGCAGCCAATTCTGTGTCTTTATTGTCCGTATTGTCCTCAGGCAGGTTAAATATAAATGAGCCTGGTATTTGAGAAAGCCTGTCTTCAGTCTGCTGCATTCCAATATCTTGAAGTGCCTTTTTGTGTTCTTTGTCGTGTTCAGTGGAAAGAATATTTAAGGGAGTAATATGCTTGAACCCCATAGAGTCTATTGATTTAGCAGGACTTGGTTCAGAATAGCTCACTAAATTCAAAGGACTCAACAATTTTGCTGAAGATTTTATAACAGGAGTTATCACTTCACCAGCTTCGGATTTCTTTTGTTGCTTGGGAACTTCTTTAATTCTGTTAGCCAGGCTGATCTTGAACAATAACGACAGGCACCCTCATTAAAAAATGGGGAACCCAAAAACTGTGATACATACCTTTCTCAAAACTAAACTCCACACCACCATTCTCCTCTTGGATAGTGGCCATTAGGGAAGTTCCGTCCATCTGGTGCTCTATGTTCCTTTGAGGCACCGGAATTTCGTCAAGCTCTAAACTAGGGAAAAGGAGGATCTTGCCAAAAAAAAACCAAGAGATTAACGCGTCCATCGCGCCTATTACATCAAAAAAAAAAAAAATGTTCGATTTGGCTGTCTACTTAACTCAGGTGCATCAACTTCTGCACCAGTTTATTTCTTTTACTGTTCGAAGCAGACTTGGCCTTGTTCCTTTCTGCTATTTCTCTGATGGTTAATGCTAGACACTCCTGAGCGTTTGATCCGGATGAATTGCTGAGCAGAGCAAATCCACAGTTCCACTCTCGCGCCAATTTCTTCCCTTTCTCTATGAGCACTGGTGATTTCAAAGGAGAGTCGGCGTGTGTGCAGACGATTGTGACCGGCGGTAGATCTCTGTAGTTTTGTAGTTCATCTCGCAGTTTTTCGTCAACTGAGGATGTAGACGTGTCTGTGGTTTTAGGTCTGTCCATTTGAGGGGCATTTGAGGTCATCTTATTGTTGGCAGATTTCCACAACGATTTGATGCTGTTGGATAGAGAGTAGACGTCGCATTCTTCGCCATCTAGCCAGCTCTTTTTATACTGATTGTAGCCTTTCCAGGCATCCACTACTGCCAGTTTGATGGACTTTATTATACTGATCGGATCGTTACTGTCGATTAGTTCTTCAAATGTGGTCTCCTCGTCCTCAGCCTGACCTTCTTTGGGTCTGAGAGCCTCTGAATATGCTGGAGGATTTAAAGAAGGGACACAAGAATAGAAAAAGAGATAGCCATCTATCGATCCATTCATTTCACTGGCTCCACTGGCGACCAAGAGAGGCTGAACTTGCGTATCCTTCCTTGTCTCTGGATCTGAGTTGTGTAGTTCTGACGGCAGCTTGGAGTCCACACTTGCTTGAAGGAACGGTACAATCTGTCTTCGGTTGTAGGGGGGGGTGTCCACTAGCTCTATGAGAATGGGAGTAGTGAAGGGGGGTTCATACGAACTAGCAGAGGCAACGGGTGACAAAACGTTACTGTATGCCTTAATCGACGTCCTACTGGACTTCAGTGACGATTCACTCGAAACTGTCGTGTAGATTTCGTTGTGAGTGGAGTTTTTTGGATAACTGCGATCAGATAACCTTATCAGCTCATTGTGATGAAGAGTCACAGACGTAGCATATCCGATCCGCAACGAGGAGTCGCTGTCCATGTTTTCCATGTGGCTCAGCGAAGCATTGAAGTCCAGTATTTGTCTGCTTGAAGGATTGGTCGGTCGAAATTCAAACACAGTTGGTACAATATGTCTGGTAGGGTAATAAGTTTCTATAAATGTATCATGCACCGCTCTTTGTACAAAAGCCGATTTTCCTGAATTTGCCGGGCCCAACAGGGCAATTCGCACGGGATTGTCAGAGTTAATCGGTTTATCTGGAATATTCACCATATAAAAAGGTATTATCTTGCTGTTTAATTAGTTGCTTTAAGTAAGAATGCCTTTTCTCTAGAAAGAAAAATGACGTTTCTCAAAAGCATTCGAGCCTGTATATGTATATGCACGCGCAATTCGGCACACCGATACTTATCATATACGGAGATATCCATAGATTATTATACATTATACGTAAATTAAAGTTCTAGATAAGATCGCTCAGAGTTTGAAGAGGTTCATCATACGTTGCCAAAGGCTGTTTTTCTCAGCTTTGTACCCGTTAGTTTCGTAGTACTTTTCATCCTTCTCACCCTCTTCATCAGAAGAGGTGTGGACCATCTCGAATGACTGGACAGACTTCAATTCTGGGTTTCTCAGCAAGAGGGCAGCTCCAATCAAAGGAATACACAGACAGAGTCCGATGATACACAAGATCTTCTGGGTGTAACGGTAAGCCTCGACCACAACTTCTCTCTCTGGGGTACCCCATGGGTACTCGATAATAAACGAGTATGGAGATCCATAAGCAAAGGTTGAAAGAGTAGTGTTGGTAAAGTCGGCAAAACCCCTTCTCAACTCTCTTGGCATTATATCTTGCCATACAGCTCCGGAGACAGCACCACCAATGGCACCACCGATATTATAAGAGGTCAAGTACAGAGCAAGGGCGATGGCCATACGTTCGTGATCAACAACAGCTTGGATCGATGCTTGGACGGGGTAGGTAAAGAAACCAGCAAAGAAACCTAGTAGAACTTGAGCTCCGATGATACCAGCATGAGAACGGGTATCACCTCTGTAGTGGATCAGAAGGCCAAAGGCAAGCATCCAACCACACACACCAAACAGGACAAATGGTTTCAATCTTCTAATACGGACCAAAACCAGACCAAGTAGAGAACCTGTAATGACAGATGCGAACGAGTACAGCGATGCTATCCTCTGGGCTGATTTGGTTGATTCGTTCATCGACACAATCAGGACGGCGTATAAGAAGTCACCTTGCATGTACCAGATAAAGGTCAAGAAAACACCAATAAACAATGCTGACCAAACGGCACGGTCTTTGACCATATCGGAAGGCAGCAATGGGTTACGGGCATATTTGACCTCCCAGATGGCAAAGAAAGGAATACAAGCCCACCCTAAGAAGAATGGGACCAAAATGTCGGCAGTAGCCCATTTGTTATCCAAACCACCAGCAACGGAAATTGGAACCAAAATTAAACCAATAACCAAGGTCAACAGGAATAGACCCACAAAGTCCAACTTCCAGAAGAATACCTCAACTAGGAACTTCTTGAATCCCATCTTGCGGAAATCGGATTGGTCCTCCTCCTTCAGTCTCTTCATGTCACCATTTTTGATGGACAAGAACCACATGTGCAGGAAACACCCGATGAGTGGAAGACATGCCAATGGGAATGCAAAAGCCCAGAAACCAATATTCCAGGACCAATTATCGGTGGCCAACTCAATGATGTCACCTGAGACCCAAGTGTTTATAATGAATGGAAGGGCTGCAACGAAAGAACAAGCAACCCTCCAGTTCAAGGTGGAGGCATCAGCAGACATAATCTGGATCAAAATGATAACACCAGAGTAGCCGAATTGCCATAGGACCGATCCACCAGCAAACTTGGGGAAGTCATAAGCCTGGGACATGACTATGGTTCCAACGACGTACAAAACAATTGAGACGAGGAACAATTCAAGACGTCCGAAGTTATCAGAAAGTCTGGCATAAATTGGCTGTGCCAGAGCAGAAGTGGCAGATCGAACAACGTTAACAGTGGCTAATCTGGAATGCTCAGAGTACGACGAGGTAGCGTAGCCCTGCAAAGTACCCCTCATAGTAGCATCCAAACCATAGGCGTATGCGACCAAAAAGATGGAAAAGAAGAACACGACATAAGCAAGTGGGCTCTTGTACTGTTTAGCAAGAACTTCAATTCTCTTCACACCGTAGGTTTTCTCTTCCAAGTTGAAAAGATGGATATTATTTTCACGGAGCCCCTCAACCTTTGGGGCCACCTTCTTGGGACCAGTTGGGGCGGCAGGAGTGGCAGCAGTCTGGTTTCCTGCTGGCGATGTGCTCAGAGAGCCTTTATCACTAAGACTACCGGTAGACATACTTTATCTAGACAATCTAGGGTTCCAAAATTCCGATTATCGCCTTTTATACAGGACTACCGTGAGAAAAAGAAACTAGAAAGCTAAAGTACATACAATAGCAAAAAAAAAAAAAGTGAGATTACTGCATCTAAGGTAATTCCATCATCTGCCATTTTAAGGTTTTTTTTCAAGTACCTGCTTTCCCTAATAGTAAGTGTTTCAGTTTAGAACGAAAAAACATGGCTGGAAAGAGGAAAGTTATCCAATCATCTTGAGACTGTGTATTCAGAGCTCCTCCAAGGTTCAGTTTACTATTAATTGTAGTTAGTCTTTCAATAAAGATAGTAAAACATGATTGCTGCTGATGATCCCTAAAAGTTAATTTAGGGAATTTAGGAAATGCGGAAATGTCCGTTCATTTGCTGCAAGAAACACAACACTAGTCAATATCAGGGCATAAATATGCATACTTAAGTGTTCTAGGGACGCACCATAGTCCAAATTCCCGCAGAATAATTGGCGATTGAGATCGGGGTCCTTCAACTAGTTTTGCTCTCTCTGTCGAAGTTCTCGTGTTCTAGTATCACGAAAGACCCGCCTGTCAGGGAATCTTTTTTTATGTTTTTTATGAAATGCATTCAGGGTTATTAGATAATTTGATGGTTGCCAAGCTTTTTTTTTTTTGAAGCATCCTTCTGGGCAATTTATTATGTAATGATGTAATGTTTCTTAGGTGATAGCACCCCGTTCACGGGCCCGCTTACGAAGTAAAGAGCAGTAGAAAGCTTCAGTAGTTGCTGCTCCTATCATGAGCTGCGCAATTTTTTTTTCAAGCGCATTTTTTCCCCTGGTTACTACGAGCATTTTTTTCAGTAGTCACATGACATACCCTTGGAAGCTCGATCTCTTCGGTTTTAACTGCTCGACTGAACGATCGTGCTGTTGAACTGAAGCAGAGTAAACCCTGGACCAGCTTTGGCGACATGACAACGTAAGTAAACTGCCGATTTCACAGCGGATGAAGTACTAACATCTCAGTCTCTACCTTCGTAACTTGAACGAAAAGGTCTCCGTCAACACTTTGAAGAAGAAGCTAGATGAACTGTTTTCCCCGCATGGCGATGTCCTCTCCATCACAGCCCGCAAGAATCTAAAAATGAAGGGACAAGCGTTCGTAGCGTACGCAGACGAACAGAACGCAAAAGATGCTTTGCAATCACTCCAGGGAGCCTTGGTCTTTGATAAACAGTTGGATATTCAAAAAGCTGCCACCCAAAGCGATGCTCTGCTAGAGAAAACGTTGAGCAAGACGGAGTTTGAGAATTACCTGAAGAAGAGGAAGGAAGAGAAAGAACAGAGAAGTAGGAAACGATCCTCTGATGAACCGAAACAAAAGTCGAAACGGATAAAGATGGTAGTTAACAATGAACCCAACAAGCTGCTACTGCTGCAAAAAGTGGACCCCGAATTGACGTCTGCGGATATCAGATCGATATTTGACAAATTCCAGGGCCTCAAGGAGATCAATTTGGTGAAACCAAGGAATCTTGCGCTGATAGAATTCACAGACGAGGCAGCGGCTATCGTCTGTAAAGAAAAACTTGGCCAAACCATCAATATCAAATCTCATGAATGCCACTTGACATACGCAAAAAAGTAATCAAAACTCATATATTAAAACTGCTGAGCAGGTATCTATCTACATGCATAAATTAAACCCCTAATACTTTCCCGTTAAAACAGTCATCATTCCCGAAAATAGTCCTTCCTTCTGCTTACCACCCTTTTCCAAATCACCCACTAATCTGGTATAGTAATTTGCGTTGCCCTTTGGCTTCAGTAGCTTCGAACTGACTGGATAGTATGTGGCGTACTTGTTCTGTGCAATATTCACAGCGGAAACCAACTGTTGCTCTAGTATTTGTGTGGTTAAAACGTCTGTCTTGAATGTATCCTTAGGTCCACTTTTGCTCTGCAATGTCGAAGAGACGATTTCTGCTATGGACTTGTTCGATTTGGTGGTCTTCAAACCCTTGGATTTGGTCGGTAATCCAGCAATAACGGCAAATCTCTCCGCCTGGACATCTCGGAATGAAGCAAAATGTTCTATTCTTTCCTTGGGGAGTGACTCCAGAACGGAAACTAGCCGTTTTGCGACTTCTTTTGCTGTGGTAGCCATGTTTTGATAAGCCTAAGATTATTCCTGTTTCTCGTATTTTTCACGTTTTTGCCCTACCGTAATCCAATCAGACTTGCACCCAATGTAATACGGTTACCACACGTAGATCATGTGATCATTGTTCTTACATAATCAGGGAGATATCTCATCTATGAAAAATTCAAGGGGACTGAAAGCATCTGTTAACCATGGGAAGTGTCTTTTTACCTCATTTGCACACAGGATGGTACGTTTTCTTTTCAGGAATGTTCAAATTGATCGCTTACTAACACGACAGGCATGTGGACCAAGCAATTTTGTCCGAGGATACCCGTCTGGTCGTCATTCGGTTCGGAAGAGAAACAGACCCTGATTGCATGTTGATGGACGAGATTCTCTACAGAGTCACGGAAGAAGTAAAGAACTTTGCAGTCTGCTACCTCGTCAACATTGACGAGGTGCCAGATTTTAACGAAATGTATGAGCTGTACGACCCGATGACAATCATGTTCTTTCACAGAAACAAACATATGATGTGTGATTTTGGTACGGGCAACAACAACAAGCTCAACTTTGTTCTCCAAAACAAACAGGAAATGATAGACATTATTGAAACAATCTACAGAGGTGCCATGAAAGGCAAAGGTCTGGTTGTCAGCCCAAAGAGTTACAGTCACACTAATAGAAGCACTGGGTTCTGAAGACTATGCGCACAAGATTACCTAAGCTCTTCTGTCTGTTTTTTTTGTTCGTTCCCCCTTATGCGTTTCCAGTCTTAAAAAACTGTTCGACTACACTTTCATTTTCCTTACATTACACCCATCCATCCAGTTTAGCAAACACATCTATTGACTACCACCATGCTATCACATTTGCCCAAGCTCTCTGCTCACCATACCCAGCACGAGATTGTGAACCACACCACGGTAGAGTCGAAGTCAAGAGGGAGAAGTGACAGCGTTCTCGCCTTAGGCGCCTCAAACGAGGTCCTCCTGAGTTCCTATTTGTACAAGAAATCAAAGACGAAACACAATTACAAGAAACGATGGTTTGTGCTCAGAGACTGCCAGTTGTCTTGGTACAAGGACTCTAACGAACACAAAGCCCTTAATGTCATCAATATCAATAATCTGGTAAGCTTCAACAAGCTGGAAAACGAAAACTACATGCACAATAAAGGGTCGTTACAAAAGAAATATAAATTCATCGTCTACAGCAACCAGAAGAAACTCAAACTGTACTGCCAAGATGAGAAGACCTACAACGATTGGATCCAAGCTTTGAATAAATTACTGGATAACTCGTCGACAAGTTCGGACGAGGCAATTGATAACCTACCTCTGGAAGGCTTGAAGATAGATACCAATGGAGCTGGAGCTGGTTCTGCCTCTGGCTCTGCCGATGATTACATGAGTTCGGTTTCTGACACGCCTGTCACTCCTCACGAACCTACGCGTTCTTTTGCAAGCCCTGACTTGCCACGCATCAAGGAACATACTGATACGGATCTGGTCTCTGTGAAAAATGAGATTTTTATCCAAGAAGGGACACTAGAGAAACTGAAGGCCTATAATCAATGGAAAACTGTCAAGCTGGTCTTGACTAACAAGAAGCTGTCAATTTTCAAGTCTAAAGAGGATAAACAAGTTCAAGTTTTCGATCTGAAAAGCATTATTGATGTAACCGAGCTAGAGCCTTTGAGCAAGATCAGAAAGTGGTGCTTTTTGCTCATCACTAAGGAAAAGAGGATGAAGTTTAGCACATCAGACGAAGAGGACTTGATCCGATGGTTGACAGCCTTCAAAATGCTGGTGGCTCAACGGAAGAAATTGGAGAAAAAAAAATAATACGGACAAAACTATAATAATAACTTGAAAACTCATCTCGCTCTACAAAATCTATTTGATTAGTTTCTTTTCCAATAAATAATCAATGATGATCTTAGCACTCTCTTCAACAGTTTGCTTGTCGGTATGGACGTGCAACTCAGGTTTCTCAGGTGCTTCATAAGGTGCAGAAATACCAGTGAATTCCTTGATAATTCCCTCTCTGGCCTTCTTGTACAGACCCTTGGGGTCTCTTTGTTCAGCGACCTCAATAGGGACGTCAACGTACACCTCGACGAATGGAAGTCCATCTTTGTCGTGCAACTCTCTGGCCTTTCTTCTCTCTTCTCTGTAAGGCGAAATGAATGAAGTGATAGCAACAGAACAAGAGTCAGCAAACAACTTCGAGACCTCACTGATTCTTCTGATGTTTTCATTACGGTCGTCCTCGCTGAATCCCAGATCCTTGTTCAACCCGAAACGAATGTTGTCACCGTCCAGTCTGTATGCGTTGTTTCCTCTTTGCAGAAGACTCTGCTCCAAAGCACATCCAATGGTGCTCTTTCCGCTGGCACTCAGTCCAGTGAGCCAAACTGTGACACCACCTTGTTTGGTCAGTTCTCTGCGCTCATCATGAGTGAGGTTTTCATGCCATGTGATATTGGTAGCCATCTTCTCTATGCTTGATAGGAATACGTCGATTATTCAGTGGGAACTATAGATACAATATACTATTACCATTTTCTCCAGAAATCTGAAAAATAGACGTAGTCACGTGCCCATACGTGATGGCCGAGTGTGAGGGATCCATAGTGAGCGGGTTCCAATCCCCGATAATGAGGATTCCGATTTGGAGGCAGGAAGCAAAACTCAGAGCCCAGTTCATAGTGACTCTAGTGCGTCTAGTAATTGAATCTTCAATTGTTCTCTGGAGGAGTCTGTGTCTTTTTCATCACTGATCGCCTGACCGTATTTCTTGAAAAGTAGTTTCAAACGGTTGATGGAAGCATCCCCCTCAATTACTTTATTGGTAATGACACCATCGTTCAATAGATACGCAAACTCACGATCATGGTTGTACAGATATGCCATCACTACAGATTCTGTCAACAATAAAGATTGGGAAATGTGGCTTTTTGGATCATTTTCTTTGCTAACGTCACCAATGTAGCGATTGTATAGGTCCAGTGCGTCTTGTGTCCTTCCTAGCCCTCCATACGTGAGAATAAAACATTGGAGTACCTTTATAGGGACAGACTCTGGCGGGGTAAGAGCATTCATTAGAGACAGCAGTTTGTCGTTTTCATTCAGGACAGAATGGTAACCTAATACCAAGATAGTTGCCGAGTTGATGAATTCCAATGGTTGACCTCGCAAATCTTGATACTTGTTGTAAAACTCCAACGCCCTGTTCATATCTTTGTTTCCAATACCGATACTATTGATTAACTTGGCACGGATGATAATACCATCCCACGTGGATTTGGAATCTAAATCGTTGGCAATAATGTATTCAATGAGTGAGGCAAAGTCAGACTGGAACCCTTTGGTCTTGGCTAGGATAGGTAATATCTTGGCTATTTTTTCCAATGGAACTGGCTCGTTCTTAGTCGAAAGCTCTTTGAAGTATTGTACCCATAAACTGGCCCTGTTCTCATTGGATATCTCACCATTGTCTTCAGTGAAAAGATACGACTCTAATATCTCTCTGCTGATGACTGCATTGTTTAACAGATCAGACAATGTTCCCACTTCGATGCTTGAGGACAACAATTTTCTCTGAATGTCCTCATCAACCTGCTTTTCGTTCAACAGCGATACTAACGACAATGCTCTTTTGATCCGTTCCTCATTCAACTTGTAGCCATCTTCCATGTCACTTTTGTCGCCGTATATGACTTTCTGTAAAATCTGGGAGTGCAAAAAGTCACTTTCTTTATCCAGACTGTTCAACTGATTCCTGAATTCTTCATTCTTCATGAAGTCTTTGTAAAATTCAAAACTAGTTTTCACTCTACCTGGGTTGTGTTTGATGATATGTCCTACCGTGACAACATGGGCAGTTCTCTCCAGCTTTTCCAGTTCCCTCAACACTTTATTCGTCAAAGAAAAATCTATATGGATAAAATTTTTTAGTAGATTATTGAACAGTTTGGACTTTTCATCTCTGTTTAACTGTTGATCTTGTTCTATTATGCTAAGCAGTTTCTGAGAGGATTCCGTGACATCTTCATATAAGTGATCAGGCACATTTTCACTGTCAATCTTGTAATTTTTGATCAGCTCTTCGTTATTGAGAAGATCGTTATACCGATAAATGTCAACTTTGTCGGACCCACTCTTCAAGTAGTTCACTGCCTGACTCAATGAAGTAACTCTGGGACTTGAAGAAGAAGAATACAACCTAAACGGATGACTGAAGGTCCGTATTAACTTTAGCATCTGCATCTGGATGAGATGGCGAAGAGCTCGCAGATGTGAAAAAATGTAACACTTATGATTATGATAATTACAACTATATTATATAACTCCCAGTTATATATCAATTGGAGTATTCATCGATAACACTTTGCGGGTTTGGTGATTGCCCTTCAAAAGTGGGCACGTAGTCAATGTCAAGCCCAAACGCCTTTGGCCCACCCACTTCTAGTGCCTCCTTGCATTTTGTCCAGGAATTGCTTGGTCTAATTAAAAGCACAAAACAATGCAATCCATACCTGTAATCAGGAGTTCCGATCGCTTCCCCAGACTCAGCATCTATAACAGAAATGAGATCAGGAACAGAGGCAATCACCTCATTCTCTGGGGTATCTTCATACTTAATATAGAGATTCTCATTTTGGAATGGGATTAAAATTCGTCTTCCTTTATCATGTTGCTCTTCAGATTGAATTATCAGCTCTCCAAAAACGAATCCCTTATGAAGTTTTTTCTCAATGCCTGCTATTTTTCCATAGCACAACAATTTACCGGAATTACTTCCAATGGAGTCACAAATGTACTTGGGCAGTTGAGAAGGGTTATGGTCTTGTTTACTCAGACACACACCTCTACCAATTCTCCATGCCAAAGATAAGGAGTTGGGAATGGTAACATTCTGCAGATCATGGTAATTCATGGGACTACATGCCATACCGACATAGCTTCCCATCTCACCTAAAGAACTTCTGATGATATTCTCGGCATGACCATCAGACCTGACCCTCGATAAGTAAACGTCGTTTCCATTCCCATCGCTGATGCAGGAAGGGCTGAAAAACGGGACGTTTCTAGATTCTTCACTCTTGAATTGTTTTAAAGCAACTGGAGACACTTGCCAAATAAGAGGATAAGCTCTCCCCATAAGATCAGCATCAATGACCCTCAAATTATACTCCGGAAGTCCTCCTAATAATAGGCCTTGAAGCCCGTTGGCTCCGCCTATTTCTAAAGACAAAATTGTACTAGGCTTCATCTTTGAGTGCTTCTGTAATGTCCGGAATGCATCTAGTACTTCATACCCTTGTAATTGTTCTGTGGTGACTGTGGGTGATCCGCATGCTGCGACTGGGACTGTCTTTATATCTTCCAATCTATCCACAAACTTAGGAACATCCTTGATATCGATGATCTTCATCGTATGACCACTTTTAACCATCTCCTTAGCCTGCAAAGCTTTGGTATAAGGATCTCCTCCTCCTCCGCATCCAAGAATATAGGCTCCAATTCGTATGAACTCCAAGTCCATCTCACTAACCAACCATTCCCTGTCTTTAATGTTTGGTCTGTAGCTGCGAATATCTACATCCACTGGCAGGTCATCGAGCGTGTTCAAGGTTGTCTCTTTGACAAATGACCTATCTCTCTGTTCAATGACCAATCGAGTATCTACTAGGGTGTCTGGTAAGCCTTGGGAGGAAGACAAGATTGAGGAATAGTCAATATCACCAATTACTTTAACCTCCATATGGAACAAGTCGCTCACATAAGGAATGGCTTCATTAACAATATTGACAACAGTGACCGTATCTCTAATTGCACCTTTCTCTACAATCTCATCAATGGCTTGCTGCTTTACCTGGTCGAGCTTTTCCTTTTTTGCTACAGCATCCAGGCCATTTATGGATGCCATCTCAACAACAGTAGATGAAATCTTTCCTATAGCAGCGCCAATTGCGTTAGCTACACCATGATAAGGGGGCTTAATTATCTCTGAACAGCCATCTAGATCAATGTCGTCAGGAACAATAAAGGAACCTCCTCCCACGAGTAATATCTTAATGGGGTCGGGAGAGACTTTCATTCTATCAATAATGTTTTCCAGCTGACTTTTCAACAGCGATCTATAAGACGAGCAGATTTCTGGCGATTTCAAAGTATCATCGACATTAGAAATCTCGGCTTGAACAACTATGGGATTGGTAGAACTCTTCCTTGTAGATTCATCCATGTTCGATATTGTGAAATCAGTTGTTGTGTAAGTATCTCCCCCAAACACGATAGCTTTCTCGGCTATTTGACTACCAACGGACTCAGGGCCAATGGATTTGATCGCTTTCGGGTTTTCTTTATCAATCGAAATGATTGAGCCTCCACCAAGACCAATGCTTTGGATCTCTGGCATGGAAAGCTGGGTACGAACACCTCCGATATAAGAATGAGACGACGTATGCTTTGGGAACCCATCAGCAAGCAGCATTCCCACATCCGTTGTAGTTCCTCCCACATCAACTACAATGATAGGTTCACCTCCAGAAACCACACCATTGGTGTTACAAAGAAAAGATGCACCTCTCATGGAATTGGTAGCTCCTGATGCAAAGGTCTTTATGGGAATAGCTAAAGCCTCTTCCAAGGTCAGTAATGTTCCATCATTCTGAGTGATCAGCAGTGATGAGTTGACCAGTCCTGCCTTTCCTACTGCAACATAAAACGCCGACAGGATCTGGAAAGCAAACTTCTTGATCGCAGCATTTAAAATGGCCAAGTTCTCTCTCTCTAGGAATCCCAGTCCAGAAAGTGAATGGGAAAGAATAATGTCAACATCCTTCCAATTGGGAAAATTCCTTTGAATAATCTCTAACACTTTCAGCTCATGGTCGTTTATGACGGGTGAAAATGTTGCAACAACCGCTATAGATTTGATACCCAGTTTTTGAATCTCCAAGCAATGGTCAACAATTTCTTTCTCGTTAACCTCATCTACAGGCTGCTTGTCAATCATATGACCTCCTTGGCAGTAGCCAAAGTAGCCAAAGAGAACACTCTTCAATTGAGGAGGGAAATCAGCCATAGTTGGGAGTTCTCTGGAATAAGGCCCGCAAACTCGCAACACTGCTACCCTCTCCAACTTGGTAGAATCCTGCTCCACGATCGCATTGATGAAATGGGTAGTTCCAATGGTGACTAGTTTGACGTCTTTCTTCTGAATTGTGGAAGTATTCTTGAACAACTCATCAATTGTGTTCTCTATCCCCTGTGCCACATCTCTGGTGGTAACTGATTTGTTCCAAGAAACGACACTATCGATGTTGCTACTCGAAAACTTGGAAGGATCCAACAGCACAGCATCAGTGTTGGTGCCACCAACATCGACACCCACGATATAGTCAGGCATTTTCGAACTGGATTAGCTGTTCTGAACTGATAAGCCAGATGAATCCGCCGGTCTATTTATATGACCGTTTGACACTTTTGAACCTCCTAATCGGGAAGACCACTCCTGTTTATGTGTATGTATAGTAACTAGAATCTTGTGTTCAGCTGGCAATATTGTCGCGGAAATTTCCATATGAGGAACTGTCCGCTGTAAGAACAGGGATCGTCCAGGACGTTGGGATGTCATGTGTAATGGTACATATGTATATTGCGGCCGAAACTCTACGGTTCGTAGATGTTCCTCAGATATCCCTGCATAAATGCTGATGATGGATTATACGGTAGCGATTAAATTTTAGACTTACTCTTGCGGCCATGGTAACTGACCAATTACAGTTGAGTATTCCGAATGAGGAAATCGTCAGTAGTCACCAGAGGATTACCTAACAATAGCGCAAGACGTCCCCATTAGAGTTTGACATGACAGCTACGGAAGAAAAAAAAGTGGAGAGTGCACGAAAAGTCTTACAAAAACACTTGCAAAGACGATAGCAATTTTGGTAAACTAACTACATGTCAAAACGTCATAAAACGAGCTACTCGTGTGGACCATGTAAACGGTTGAAGACCAAATGTGACCATGATATCCCGTGCGGTCGTTGTCTCAAAAACAATAGAGTGGAACAATGTTTGGCGGATCCTCCACGCATGTTCGACAAATTCAAAGAACTAACAGCCCCTAACGCTGCATTCAAGCGGGTGCGGAAAACCGATCCGAGAGCGTTACAACCTCATGATGTATCAACTTTTCAAGGGTCCGGAATCGTTGATGGCGGAACGGCTATTGGGAATTTCGAAGTACACAACAACATGATTACTCAGCATGAGAGAAGACCAGAGCAGCAACAGCTGAGAGACAATAGGATGGGATCGTTTGTCGGTGTCCTACAAAATGACACTAGCTCAAGATACGATATACCATCTCAGCAAGCACTGCCCCAGAACCCTCCGCTGCTACCCCCTCCAGCACCGCACCCTCCAAATAACTATCCCCAGGTCTCACAGTATGGACATTATCCGAATCCCATTCCAAACCCCATCCCAAATCCTAGCATTGACTCAAGACAGAGACCTCCACAGACTTCAAACTATGTTGATGACTTTAATACCTCACAAGTATCCCATCCTCCTCCTTTACCACAACATAATCCCCCGCTTGAGGCACCCTTCTCGCAGCGCATGAAACAGTTACCTTGGTACCCACAGAATAAATCTCGTGACAGACTGTTCTCCATTATGAAGTTACTTCGTTTTGAAGTGGATTCGGTGACCAGTTACGAACTGGAAACTGAAATGAAGATGAAAATCAATGAACTGTTACCAAGTTCCGAGGTTTGCCGAGCTTTGAAAGATTATTACTTTGAGTATGTCGACTACATATATCATCCATTGCATCGTCCTACCTTTAATAGAGAATTTGGCAAATTCGTGCAGAATAGAGAGTCTGCTGAATATGATATGATGGACCTTTTATGGATGGTTGTGTTGTTACAACTGTTGGCACTTTCACTAATTCACCTGCCTCAGTATTATTTGAAAAACCCTCTCTACCAAATATTTTCCGACCCTGAAACTATCAAATTTACTGCTAAGCTATGGACAGGTATCTCAAAGCAGTTGTTTATTTATGTGAGAGACGATAACAACCCTCGTCTACTGGAACTGCAGTACTTTTCGCTTCTTCAGCTGTACTTGTATGCTACAAAGCAAAGCGAGAGTTTGGATTCATTTTTGATGGTGGCAATTGGGACTGCCTACGCGCTCAACCTCAATAAACCAAAGTCTAAAGGGAAGACACCTTTAGAGACGGAGATGAGAAGACGCTTGTGGTGGGATATTTCCGGTTGCGACACCTTCAGGGCTCTTTGCACTGGACGACCACCATTAATTCGTTCCTACAAGTCCACGGTCCCTCTCCCAGCCAATGTAAATGACAAGGATATTGGAGATGATTTTATCCAAGTCAGTGGTACTGATATTCCCACTGATAATTCGTTCAATATCTACAGGGCCCTAATGATGAAGATCTTGAATGGTATGTTTGAAATTAAACAGTTTAAAGCAGACTCGATTGAGGACCATGAACTGAATGAGGAAATACTGAAAGGTTTAATTGAGATGGATATCGAACTTTGTACCTACGTCTCAAATTTGCCCTGGTATTTCAATCTGGATATGCATAGTAATCTTCCAGATTTTACACCAGAGGTTCTCAAGTTTCAATTTCACATGTTGCACACATGTATTTGCATTCATAGACTAAGATTCTTCCAAAACTATTTGGAAAGAGATATTCCCATAGCTTGGGAAGTATGCATCTCAACTGCAAAATGCATGTTCAACGTGTACAAACGACTGCGCTCTAGATTCAACTTTAACAATGCTATGCGTCCTGAAAAAGAATTCAATCCTTTATTTTTGGCGCAATTACATCAGTCTTTTACTGGATCTGTTACACAGGGAATGGTTTTGTTAATGATGATAAAGGATGGCATTAAAGATGATGTATCAGAGAGGCTTCTTTTCGACGATCTCAATATGTTCTTGGGAGACCTGACTTTCTTAAATGAGTCAGGTTTCATCTTGAGACCCGATATCATTGAGCAAAGTTTCACTGGTTTGCGCATGCTAAGTTCATTTTGTAGCAATTTGAAACAAAAGACCTTACAACGTCTTTCCAAATCTGTCGCTGATAGGGAAGAGGATGATTCAAATACGAGCCACCGAATTGTTAGCAATCTATCAGGAGTTTTTGGCGGTAAAGAGAGTACAGAGAACTATTTGAAAAAATGTTCGGTCGATTTCTTAGTCAACCCTCGTCAGAACTTGAATGATAAGATAACAAGTTTTCCAAACGAGCAGAAGAGTAACTTGGTGGTGAACAAGGACGTTACATTGAGCTTCGATTACGCCAACCAATTTGGAACGATGATCACTGAGAAAACACCGAGCGTGAAGGAGTCTATTGAATTGCTTCGAAAAAAAGAAAGACAGCAACTCAAATTAGAAGAAGAATCGCAGAATGTCAAGGTGGAAAACGTCAAGTTTAACGCTAAAGATAGTATACCCGTAAATGCTGATGAAAATGCCAATGCCACGAAGAGCTTAGACGCCAACAGGCACAACGGGGACGGGCACACAGATAACAATACCAACACAAACTACCAACTTCCTGTAGCACAGGAAAAAGGCCTCAATGTGCGAATGAAAGTTGATCAAGGAGATAATAGTTCTATTGCGGATCAGAACTTGGAAGCCGACCCAGCATCCCAGAGGCCAGGTGCGGCTACATTCAATTCTATCAACATCACCACGTATGGCGACCAGCTGACTTCTGCTTGGGAAGAACTTACAAACCAGGACTATTTTGTACAAGAGTGGAACAATATGTATCTAAACCTCCACAAAGAATGATTTGGGAAAATGAAAAAATAGAGATCCGTTCCTGCCCTATAAGGGATCAAAGTTATAAAATTATAAACTTATAAATATCTAGAATTTATAGACCATGCTTATGCTACTATGAACGCAGCAGAGACTTTGAGTAATGCCAGTGTCCAACTTATCCTTACTATTTGAAAATGTTGTGCAAGTTGTCGTCCAGCTCCTGGGTTGGGAACCTTTGAGGAGGATTGGGGATCTTTTCCCGCCATTGCTCTTGTCCATCCACAATAATGACAAATGTGGGCCACCACACTACATTGATAGACACCTGCATGGATGCCCCTGGTTCCTCGTATCCGTTTATCTTGTAAAACTTTGCGTCTGGATATTTCACGGAGAGTTCTTCGTAGAGTGGAGCCACTACGTCACAGGGGCCACATATGGGGGAGTAAAAGTCCAGCACAACGACACCCTTTTGAGTTATAACCTCGTTAAATTCGGGGAGAGAAGATATTTGAGTCACGGCCATCAGCGAGAACAGGAATGTGAAGGTATACTGCCTTTCAAGCCTTTAATCGGGAGAAACTGTTTGATATATAATGATTGCTGGTAGTTGCTCGGTTGAGTTTCTAGGGTAAATTTCTTGTTTACTTTTCTTTCTGTTTCCACCTGCATACCATCGCACATTCCCCAAAGGGGCATGTCCCGCAGATCGTTCCACACAGGAGACAAAATAGATCTCATTCCACCCACCCGTCACCAGAGACATCTATTATCCGATATGGATGGAAGACAATAGAAGACATATTCGGACCTGGCATATAATAAGTTTGAGCCGCTACGCATTTTGAGCGATAGCATTAAGCCATCACACTGAGAAGATTAATCAGATTTTGAAGGGATGATTTTTTCTCGGCATTTCAGTTTGATAGCAATTATCTTCTAATCGATTTGACTTGAGCAGTCGGGGAGGGGGTGGTAACTTCCTCATCCTTTTCCGCGGGTCGTTTGGAATGCCCATTGATTTATCGATAAAGAAAACACTAAAATGCAGAGATTCACGCACTTTGATAGTCGGCATAATCTGAACTAGCAAGCCGACGAATGCGTTCTTATCCAGACGAGATGTTGAGTGGTTCGATCAGGATGTTCCGGCTAGCAAACTTTATTAGGAACCAAGTAAACCAAAATCTCGACCGTTGACATGCAAGCAGAATTCAAAAAAAGTGGACGAGTTGGGAATCGAACCCAAGACCTCTCCCATGCTAAGGGAGCGCGCTACCAACTACGCCACACGCCCAGAAGATAATAATGAGTGCATGAAAATTAATATTAGGTGGTGTGGAGTACTTTCTCTACATGAATATTACTTCTACTAGACTTGTCTTGCTTTGGTTACGGCTAAATCAGGCTGAACGCTCAATGAAATCTTGGATCTCGAATTACCTGTGATCTAATTTCATTGTTTATGGATTTTCAGATCTACATCCTAGGAAATCAAAAGAAGACACGAAGAAACAAAGTTTCATAGCTGGTACATCTCAACATTTACGGTAAAATAGTCTTGCATCCTTTCCTAAACTCACGAGCACCCAAATTTCAGATGAAGCATAGCTCGATGCACCTCTGATGTAGGTAGATAACACCTCATCGCTATTACCCGGCAACCTTGTGACATGTACTTTTCGTGTATCAAAAGAACATATTTAGCTTTTGTCCTTGATGAGTGAATTTGGAGACTCGATGAGGTCTCCTACAAAGTCTACAGGGACGTCTAAGGTAATTGAATCACTCCACGAGCGTATCAATTCTTACGCACAGAAGTTAGATGAGTCTAACTTGGAACTGAACGAATATAAGAGAAAATATGGCACCGTTCAGAAACGGTTAAATTCTGTCACGGATAAATTGGAAAACTCGAAGTATCAGCAGGACACAATGTCAGCCATACTGCGCCGAAAAGAACGTAAAATTGCTGATATGGAACAAGAAGCTGCGGAAACGTTGGCGAGACTGGACACTGCAGAGGCCGAGCTTGCCAACCTCAAAAAGCAACTGAATGACTCCAAACAGAAGGAGAGTCAAGAGAGACACGAGCTGGAAAGAATGCGAACTGCCTATGAAACGATATCTGAAGGCCAGGAGGACTACCGGAGACATTATGAGCGAGAGATCAACAGATTAAGAACCAGTTTTGATCTTTTTGTACTCGACAACCAAAGAACGTTGCAAGAAAATGTAGATAGTCTGAAAAACACCAATGTTGATCTGGGAAAGGCGTTCAGTACCATAAAGACAAACATGAAGAGACTTGAAAGATCAAGTTTGAGCAAGGATGAATCAGCTTTTAAAGCACTGAAGAAGCTAGCCCTTGAAGCGAAGGGGAACGACATACAGATTATGAAGGTATTAATCGAGTGCGAGGATGTTTTGGGACAGTCAAAGTTTGATCTAACAAAATTCCCAAGTACCGTGGAATACAGGAGACAGCTTCAAGAACGACTAGAGGCTAAAGACGTAAACAGCTTTGAAAACTCCATTGTTGGCCATGCAAGCACAACTGAAACAGGCAGTACGCAAACTTCCTCCAATGATAAAAAGGAAAAAAAGAACAGTTCCAGGTGTGCAAAAGCTTCAGATCTCAACCGCCATCAGGGCATTGATGTATTCAAACTAAGGAATGGAGCAAGAACACCACAAGTAGGCATCAAATCAACCTCAACAGTCTCTGAACCACGTAGTTACTCTTGCGAAAATACAGACACTTCTCATGACAATGGGAAATCAGAATCAGAGCAGACTGAATCGACAGAAACGCCGCCCCAGCGTAAGCGTTCGGTAAGGAGGCGACAAAGAAAACGAAAGAATCCCAGAAAAGTTTCACAGAACGAGAAATCTTCCCCTTCAGTGATACCTGAATCTCCTCAACTTTGAGCATCTTGCAACAAGTCGCGCTTGACAAAATGAAAAAAAAAAAAAAAAAAAAAATAGGAAGGTTTATCTATAGAGTACATTGCCTGGTAGAGCAAATAGAACCCACTTCAAATGTCTATAGATGGGACATTGAACGGTGAAAAGCCCATTGATGTCAATCAGGTTGTTGACACAGGTGATAAAAAGAAAAGAAAGAGAAAGAAGAAGAGTAAGTCGAAGGAGAATGATCCAGCTATAGTAGCTGAAGAAAATGTGAGTGTGATCAAAAACACTGTCATACAGAATAAAAGGATAAAGTTTGACAAACAGGAGGAAATAGAGTCAGTTTCACAGTTAGAAGAGATAGTAAAACAAGAGTACAGAGATGATAATATAGATAATTCCAAACAGAACGGTGATACAGAGACTGTTCAAGAAAGGATTGTTGAGAGAGATAGACCCATTTTATCTTCACCCCAAACTGTACAAAAGAACAAAAAAGAAGCCTCCACGAAGCCTAAAGTGGTGGAATTTTATAGCGACAATGAAGATGAAGATGACTTTGATTTCAAAGGCCTAGCAAATAATAAAAACAGTTTTTCAAGGGATAACATTCGTAAAATCAAGGAGAAAGCTGAAGAGTTATTAGCAATACGAAAGACCCTACCTGTGTATAAAGCCAAGGATGAACTGATTCCCACCCTTTTGAAGAATAAGGTTAATATTTTGATTGGTGAGACAGGTTCTGGTAAATCTACTCAAATTCCTCAGTTTTTGATGCCATTGAATGCAAAGGGAATAGCTGTAACTCAGCCACGTAGGGTTGCTGCTATCAATCTGGCTACTCGTGTTTCCCAAGAGCATGGCTGCGTCCTTGGGACCAAAGTTGGTTTCTCGGTGAGATTCAACAATGCGACGAGAAATGATACCAAGCTAAAGTACCTAACAGATGGTATGTTACTGAGAGAACTCATGATTGATCCCCTTTTGTCTCGTTATTCCACCATTATTATCGATGAAGCCCATGAACGTACAATCCTGACCGACCTGCTTATGGGATTTCTGAAATCTCTCGTAACTATTGAAAGGAAAGATGACCCCGACTTCAAGGTTATTATCATGTCGGCTACCCTAGACGCTGAAAAGTTCTCCAAGTTTTTTGATGATGCTCCAATTTTATTTGTTGAAGGTAAAATGTACCACGTGGACAGATTTTACGTTAAAGCTCCTGTAGATGATATTGTGGATACAGTTGTTAAGACCTTAATACATTTAAACCAAGGAGAACAGAAAGGAGATGTTTTGTGCTTTCTGCCAGGCCAAGAAGAGATTGATAAAGCAGAAGCTTTATTAAACCAATTGGCACCTTTACTTCCCAAGGAAGCACCAAGAATAGTCGCGTTGCCATTGTATGCTGCCCTTCCATCTGCAAAACAGGCAAAAGTGTTTTTGCCAGTTAAAAACCATCAAAGAAAGCTAATTTTAGCCACCAATATAGCAGAAACATCTGTCACTGTTCCCGGCATTAAGTATGTGGTTGACTCAGGATTGAGAAAGGTCAAAGTTTGGAGACATCAACTGGGACTGTCCACGCTTTTGACAACACCTATTTCCAAAGCTTCAGCCACTCAAAGGAGTGGAAGAGCAGGAAGAGAATCTGAAGGCAAGTGCTTCCGGTTGTACACAGAACCAGACTACTTTAAATTAATTGAACAGACGGAACCCGAGATTGTAAGATCAGACATTATATCCCCCGTTTTAATGTTAAAAAGACTTCAAGTGGATGACATTTTGAACTGGCATTGGTTAGAGAACCCAGGTCAAGAAGCTCTGGTTGCTGCTCTTCAACAACTATACAGTCTTCAAGCAATTGACGAAGCTGGTCGAATCACCGATTTAGGGGAGAAGATGACAGTTTTGCCGCTTGCACCGCATTTATCATCAGTGTTGATTACTGGATACGAGAACGGATGTTTAGACCCGGTTATCGACATTGTTTCATGCCTATCTGTAGATAATCTAATTTTGAACCCAGCGAACGACAGAAGAGATGAAGTTAATGAAAGGAGAAGAGCTGTTTGCAATCTGGGTAACCGATATGGAGATCTCATGATGATGAAAGAGCTATTTGATATGTATTTGGACATGCCCGACTCATCAGAGAGAAAGAGATGGTGCAAAGAATTAGATCTCTCTTTCAAAGGCTTCAAAAATGTCCTTCGGGTCAGGGAACAGCTTCGCCAGTACATGAATAACCTGTACTCAAAGGGTGACACGTCGATTTTTGCCCAAGACCTGGAAGAGTACGACGAAGAAACAGGCATAAGAACGAACAACAAACCTATCGACGTGGATTCTATACTAAAATCTTTTCTAAAAGGGTTCATCAATAATACGGCTATCGGGATGCCCGATAGATCCTACAGAACGGTTACAACCGGCCAATTGATCGCCATACACCCATCGTCCATGGTATTTGGCAAGAAGCTTGACGCCATTATGTACATAGAATACGTCTACACAACCCGAGGCTACGCCAGAAACGTGTCAAGCGTGCAGTTAGAATGGCTACAAGAAGTAGCGCCCCATCTTCTGGGGACTCGAACATCCATAAACTAAATATAGTACATGTACCACCAGCCACCTGATAGTGCGCGCATACGCAGCGCCTAGACTTTTTTGGTCATCCTTTCTCCTTCCAGATCTTTACACGTCCTCCGTATAGCTATTATTAGGCGCGCCGGTGTAGTGAATTCTGCTCCCACCAGGTTTTTTCTTTACACCAAACAAAAAAAAGCAGTTGAAAATCCTATCCTTAAGCTCTTACCAACCCCTCCAGCTCTGAGCAGAACTCAAAGTACTTAATTTGTGACTTACCAACCAACATAATATCCCCTGTAATATCCCTTCAATTAATACCTCTATAATAGTCAGCGAGTCATGTCGAGAATTCGAATATTAGTTCTGGCTGCTGCACTTTTTTGGACGGCAGAGGCTTACAAGTACCAAGGATGTTTTGAAGATTTACCCTCTTCGTTCACCTTTGCTGGAGAGTACCTCTATCAGAGTTCAGGTGAGTGTGCGAAGACCTGTGCCAACTCTGATTTTTTTGCCTTAAGTGAAGGTAACAGATGCTACTGTGGTTCTTCTGCTTCTGCTTCCGGGCTACTAGAAGAGGATGTCTCTAACGATTGTACTATGCCCTGTGTTGGTTACCCTCAGGAAATGTGTGGAGGTGATGACGACGCTTACAGTGTATACTCCATGAACGATGACTTGATGTTAGGTAACGCTGGCAGTTCGGGATCTTCTTCCTCTTCATCTTCGTCCAGGAGTAGTTCCTCATCTACGTCTAGAGCCTCTTCAGGCACATCGACTAGAGAGTCAACGTCGAGTTCAAGTCCCACGACTACTTCAGAAGCTTCCAATTCAGACGAGTCAACTTCAGTTCAAATTTACACCTCAGTGGTGACCAATTCAGGTTCCGACCCCGTTACCTCTGTCGTCTATGTCACCTCAGTTTCCACCCCAAGTGGAGATTCTGACGGAAACAGCGGGAGCAGTGGTGGAGGATCAAACAAATCGGCAATAATAGGAGGTGCTGTAGGTGGTGTTGTTGGTGCGCTGATCATATTTTCCCTAGCTTTCTTCTTCACGTGGCGTCGCATTCACAACAACAAATCAGACTTATCGTCCTCTTCTACTATTGACGCCATCTATGACGAGGCAAAGAAACGGAATCCAAAGCTGGCTACCAACCCATTTGAGGACCCTGACCAAGAGTATACAGACCATCTAATGAACCCTGTGGCTCTAGGAAGGCGGAGGTTGTCCGAAGGTTCTTTAGCAGATGAAGCAGATTACTCCAGGAAGGTGTTACGGGTAGCGAATCCTGATGATGATTGAATATAGAAGATAATAATTTTAAAGGTTAATTGGTTTTACACATATTTGTAAGGGTTTAAAATCCCATTGGGGTCGTAAAGGTTTTTGAGCTGTTTGATTACCTTGATCTCATTTTCAGTCTTAGTGTATCCGATGTAGTTCTTCTTCTGGAATCCTAATCCATGTTCAGCACTGATAGAGCCATGGTGTTCGGAAATCCACTCGTAAACGAATGGCTCCAGACATTTTTCCACTTCCTTGGTGTAACGTCTTACTGCGACATTCAAGTGCAGGTTACCATCACCCACATGGCCATATCCGATAACTTTCATGACTGGAAAATCATCGGTCTCGCCAATGAGATTAGCCTCTTCCAACCTTTCCCTTGCAGCCTCCACGAGGCCGTACAGATCTTTCAGTGGAATGGAAACGTCATATTTGTAAACTCCTCCACCGATGGTAGAAGCTTCACTTACACCTTCTCTCCAATGCCACAAAGTCTTTAACTGAGCTTCATCTTGTGCCACAGTACCGTCACATACAGTACCATTCTCCATAGAAGATTCCAGGAAAGTTTCCAACTTGGCATCGTCATGTTCTTTGTTAGATCCTGAAGTCTCAATAAGAACATAGAATGGATAAGACTCCTCCAGAGGATGGGTCTGTTTCAAGAACTTGCGGGCCAAATCTTGAGAGTCTTCGTCCATGAACTCAAAGGCTGACAAGATTTCTCCAAGTTCATTCTTAGCTTGTGTAAAACAATGTTGTACAGCTTCATAAGATTCCAGGCCCAAGAAGGCAATATTCGTGGACTTTGGACGAGCTGGGCATAGGATGGAGACCCCAGTAATAACACCCAAAGTGCCCTCAGATCCAATAAATAATTGTTTGGTATCGTAACCAGTGTTGTCTTTACGCAAGGAATGCATCGAGTCAACAATAGTACCATCTGCCAGAACTACCTCTAATCCTAATACAGTTCCATGCAGAGATCCATATCTCAACAACCTGAGACCACCGGCATTACAAGCGACATTACCACCAACATGACAGGAACCTTTAGCCCCAAGATCTAGCGGAAAAATGTACCCCTGCTCAGCAAGATATTGATCAGCTATTTCTAAAATCACACCAGCGTCTAATTTGAAAATTCCACTCACATTATCGAACGATCTAATCTTGTTCATGTTTGCCAGAGAAAGAACCACCTCGTCGAAAACTGGTACAGATCCTCCGACCAATCCTGTATTACCACCTTGTGGCACAACGGCAATCTTCTTCTCGTTACAGTACTTCAATATCTGAGAAACCTGCTCCGTTGTTTGGGGCTTCAGTACACATTTGGACTCTCCACGGTATTTCCTCATCCAGTCCTCATTGAAAAATTCCAGATCCGAGGCGTCCGTCAAAACATTTTTATCGGACAGAATCTTTTTGAACTCACCGATATCATCCGAGCTCAAGTTGGCAAAGGCCTGGTTTCTAGTCGTACTTGGATAAGTCTCTTTAGTCAAAGGAACGACCTTCTGAGAGTATGATCTGAGAGCCAATCTAGGAAGCTGTTTCGCACATACCAAAATGTTCCCTCTAGAACCAAAGGCAGCGCGAGTAATAGAAATGATCATTGTCCTTCTGGGTTGTCCCAAGGCAAATAATAGGACCACTTAAAAGAGGAGACTGGAAAGTAATCACTCCAAATGACCGAACTAGACAATTTTTTTTTACCTTCGTCCCAGAAAGTTCACGTCCATCACGTGATGCAGTACTTGACCTGGGGGTCAAGCAAATCGCTCAAAATCAGATGTTCAACTATTACAGAAGGGGAAGGAATCACAAATTGTTTTTTTTCTTCCAACCATCCTACTAACAGAGTCATGGTTAATTCGAATGAAATTCCTGCAGTAGAGCAGCCAATATATGACAAGATCAGCGAGTACAGAGAGCATCTGACCACAGTCAAGATGGACCACTCCAAGTTCATGAAATCTACTGACATTGTCCCTATCTACCGGAAACTAATTGCCACTATTAACGATTTGAAATCTATTCGAAGACAAGAAAAGGTGGATTTACACGTGGAACACCTGCAACTTCCCAACAAGGTAGATCTTTTGATCGATGAGACGTTCCAGGTTGTAAGTCTCTGTTTGATGACAGTCGGATTGACCCGAACGGCTCCGGCAACATATGTGTCTTTATCAACCGTTCAACGTCTTCTCGAACACATTGGTGAGTCTGAGGTGTATACGCATTTAGATCTGGTCCCTATTGAGAAGAGATTGAAGGAGATTGAAGAGATTATATCGCAGGACGAATCAGACCAGAGTTTAGCAGACAAAGAGGATGAGCACGAACTTTTGAAGTTTAAACTTAAACAATGCAAAAATGAATACAATTCCCTTCTAACCGTTCTGGAAAAGGTTCCAAAGAGCTTGGAGCCAATTTTTGACCGTCTGATCTCTCTACGCAGAGCCTTGATGAGCATAATGACACATACAAAGGAAGCTCAATCAAATAACGAACTACATGTCATACAGAAGGAGTTGAATGAAATAAAAGCTCAGAACATGGACAAGGAGGGAAACTTTGTTGATCCAGAAACAAAAGAAGTCGTCGTGGAATCGCAGGGGCTTTTGAAAGGTCTATTTTATGACTGTGTGGTCCTCGTTAAGGACATCTTGTTTAACGATGACAAAGTCGACCCCGCCCTCAAAGATATTTTTGCAACTCTTTTGGATATTAAATCCAACCTGGAAGGTCTTTTGATCACAAGCCGTTGGACTATGCGTAAGACAGATCTGTTCCAATACCAGAAACAGTTGGACGAAATCGACAATAATCGTCAGAACGGCTACTTTGTGGCTCCCGATGGTTCAACTCCCAAAAAAGGACAAATTATCCTGTTGTATCTGCTCAGAAGATCTTATGCCACCATTTATAAGTTATTGGAAAGTTCCGAGCCTGTCAGTGAAGCGTTACAACCACTACACAATCAGCTGACAACTGTGCGTCGGTGCCTGCTCGACCTCAAGACGATGGGAGGAATTTCCTCGTTACGTGAATTGTACCCATACCAACTTAAGCTGGCTTCACTCGACAATCTCAGGGTTGATGGAAAATTCATGGTCGACGGTGAGATTCCAGAAGGGCAGGGAACCCTGAATGCTCTGTTGTCCGAATGTTTTGATATTACGCACGAAATGAGAATTGAGATGTATGAGAGAAATGAGGGATCTGATTCAGATGAGGTCTCTGCTCCTATGGAAAGTCTTGTGATTGGTACCAAAGGAAACGGAGAAAACAGAGAGCAGAGTTACGATTATGAAGACGCTGGAGTTCAGGAGCACGAGAATGAAGACGACGAGGAAGAAGACGAGGATGACTCTGAGGATTTCCCAAGCTATGCTCCTACGCTAAACGGAAGCGACACAGATTGAAGGCGCAACCACGCTTAAACTGCTAAATTTGAATGCCATCTCATGATAATTTATCAGCTGACGGATTAAGATAGATAAGGTTAAGATTGTTCAACCTCGCGATTACCATAACCGGCCCCCTTGAGAGCAATGAAGCCAGTGTTTTGAAAGCCTTTGGCTTCAGTTCTTGAAATAGATAAGTACAAACACAATGAATAAAATTCTCTTAGATTAAACCAAACTGCTACGTCGTAGAGGAAGTCAGAGAAGCAAAAAAAAAGCTGAAGACTATTCAGTAGATTAGTAAGGCTTTTCCCATTATGGTATTCAGGCAATGCGCGAAACGTTGAAGACACATAATATGACTCAAATTTTTCATGCTTCTCTAGATAAATAACTGAGAATCCACGAGAACCTTTGGCTTATAACAAACTATGTGTGGTATTTTTGCAGCATACAGAGTCGACGATGTCGACTCGTTTAAAGACAAAGCTCTGCGTTACTCTAAGAGAATTCGTCACCGTGGTCCTGATTGGTCAGGAAACCGCATTGACAACAGCACTATTCTATGCCATGAGAGACTTGCCATCGTTGGTATCGAATCTGGTGCTCAACCAATAGTTTCCAAGGACGAGAACTATTCTCTGGCCGTCAACGGAGAAATCTACAATCACATCCACTTGAGAGAGGAATTCAAAGATTACCCATTCCAGACCTACTCCGACTGTGAACCTATCATTCCATTGTACAAGAAGTACGGAATCGATGCTCCTAAGTATCTGGACGGTATGTTTGCTTGGGCATTGTACGACAAGCAGAAGGATCGTATTGTCGCTGCTCGTGACCCTATCGGAATTACGACTCTGTACATGGGCCGTTCATCAGCTCGTCCCAAGACCGTTTTCTTTGCTTCTGAGATGAAGTGTCTGGTGGACGAATGTGATGACATCATTGCATTCCCTCCAGGTCATATCTATGACTCGGAGACAGACAAGATCACTCGTTACTTTGAGCCATCTTGGTGGGACGAGAACAGAATTCCTAAGACTCCAGTCGACTACAAGAAAGTTAGAGAGACTTTGGAAATGGCCGTCAGAAAGAGACTGATGTCTGAGGTTCCATATGGTGTTCTGCTGTCTGGAGGTTTGGACTCCTCATTGATTGCTTCTATCGCTGCCCGTGAGTCTGAAAAGGCCGCTAAGAACGGTCTTGACGCTGGAGTTGTTGACGCATCTCACGCTTTAACTGGTGTGGATGACTCTGGTCGTCTTACCTCCAACGGATGGTCCAGAGTGCACTCTTTTGCCATCGGTTTGCCAGGAGCTCCAGATTTGAAGGCTGCTGAGAAGGTTGCCCAGTTTATTGGAACCGTTCATCATGAACACACATTCACTGTGGAGGAAGGTCTCGATGCTCTGTCAGATGTAATCCACCACTTGGAGACATTCGACGTCACAACTATTCGTGCTTCTACCCCCATGTACTTACTTTCTAGAAAGATTAAGGCACAAGGTGTTAAGATGGTTCTGAGTGGTGAGGGATCTGATGAAATCTTTGGGGGTTACCTGTACTTTGCCGCAGCTCCATCGGCTTCTGAGTTTCACACTGAGTGTGTTAAGCGTGTGAAGAACTTGCATCTTGCCGATTGCTTGCGTGCTAACAAATCTACAATGGCTTGGGGTCTAGAAGCTCGTGTTCCTTTCCTGGATAAACAATTTTTGGAACTTTGCATGAACATTGACCCAGCTGACAAACTAATTGACCCAACAACAGGACACATTGAAAAATACATTTTGAGAAAGGCTTTCGACACTTCTGACGACCCAACTGCTAAGCCATACTTGCCAGAGGAGATCTTATGGCGTCAAAAGGAACAATTCTCTGACGGTGTTGGATACTCATGGATCGATGGTCTAAAGGATGCTGCTGAGAAAGTCATTTCAGACGAACAATTGGCTAACCCTAAGCCTGAATGGGGAGATGATATTCCAAAGACCAAGGAAGCATACTGGTACAGACTCAAGTTTGACGAGTTTTTCCCTCAGCCTGCTGCTGCCAAGACAGTTATGCGTTGGGTTCCAAAGTCTGAGTGGGGTTGTCACGAAGACCCCTCTGGTCGTTACCAAGCAACCCATGCTTCTGCTGTAGATGAAATCAAGAAATAGACGAGGTTCTCATTGAGCCTTTCACCTACCAAATTCCCCTTTCTTTAGAGTGCTCTATAAATAGTAATATAATTTTATGGTGACTTGTGTACCTTAACATGGTACTTTGAGTTCTCGCGCGCCTATATTTGTACGTGAACGAAATCTGATTTCTCCATCTTCCACTCCAAACTTCATACCAAACTGACTTGTCGCTTTCTACTAATGTCTATTGAACAATACAAACAGGCAGGCCAATCCCACCTTTTTCAATTTTGGAAAGAATTGAGACCAGAAGCCCAGGAATCGCTCTCAGCTCAGCTCTCTCAATTCTCCGATCCAGTCACTTTAGTTGAGACAGTCAAGAATGCGTTGAAGTTCAGCGCCTCCACAGGCTTGAAGAAAGTAGAGCCCTTACCGGAAAGTTCTACTTTTTCAACTTTAGATGACAAAACTGATCCCAAAAGCTTACGCAATTTTGAAGAAGAAGGCCTACGACTTATCAGTGAAGGCAAAGTTGGTCTCATTCTTATGGCCGGTGGACAGGGAACAAGGTTAGGCTCTACGTTACCAAAAGGTTGCTACGACATTGGACTTTTCTCTAAAAGCTCTTTGTTTCAAATTCAGGCCGAGAGGCTGCTAAAAGTTACACAACTGGCGAACGCTAAATTTGGAACTAAGGCTGTAATTCCATGGTACATTATGACATCTGCTCCCACAAGAGCTAGTACTGAACAGTTCTTCAGAGATCACAACTACTTTGGGTTATCTGAGGGAGACATTGTCTTTTTCAACCAGGGTACTTTACCATGTTTCAACGAGACTGGAGAAAAAATTCTTATGGAGTCAGAATCATCAATTTGTGAATCTCCAGATGGAAACGGAGGTCTTTACAAGGCAATTTATGACAATAAACTGCTGGATGATTTCGCAACTCGTGGCATTGAACACATTCATATGTATTGTGTAGACAATGTGATGGCCAAAATCGCTGACCCAGTGTTTCTCGGCTGGTCAGCAAGCAATGGTTATGACATCGCTACAAAGGTGGTAAGAAAGATTCAACCTGACGAAAGTGTTGGCTTAATTGCTTTGGATTCTGAGACAAAAAGACCATGTGTTATTGAATACTCAGAGATTTCAGATGAATTAGCGCAAAAAAGGGATGAAGACGGTACATTGTCATTGAAAGCTGCCAATATTGTCAATCACTACTATAACGTAGCCACTTTGGCAAAAGAAATCCCTTCCTGGATCAACTCTAGAAAGGTTCTACCTTTCCACATTGCTAAGAAAAAAATCGCATGTCTGGATTTAGCATCAAGAGAATTTACCAAGCCGGAAAAACCAAACGGTATCAAATTAGAACAATTTATATTCGATGTTTTCCCATCTATTCCTTTGCGCAAATTCGGAAGTCTGGAGGTCAACAGAGAGCAGGAATTCTCACCATTGAAAAATGCACCTGGCAGTAAAAGTGACAGTCCAGAGACCGCCCGTGAAAGTTACCTGAAATTGTCAACAAAATGGGTCAAGGAAAATGGGGGACTCTTGGATTCTGAGGAGTCATTAATTGAAGTTTCTGCTTTGACCAGCTATAATGGAGAAGGCTTAGAGTTTGTAAAGGGAAAGGTATTTAAAAATGGAGATATAATCTAGAGAGGATACCTACTCTCGAAGATACTTTATCCTATGGAAAATCCAGTCTCTAAGCTCTCTGAAGGAAATATTATTGAGTAGAGTTATTTCATAGACTTTGACATTAGACTGATAACCATCTTCATAGATATCTGTTCTTTCATCACCGTCAATAATATAACCTTCTATGTCTACCCTCTGAGTTTCATCATGATTATCAGATAGTGCAAAGTTTCTAGTGTTCAATGTTAGCATTATCAGTTGAAGAACCAAGATGAATACATCATTGAGTATAAATTGATATATGCTCCAATCCGCTAGCTGGCCGATTAAGGAGACGTTTATAATTCTTATGTTTGCTGTTTGATAAATATAGGAAGCGTCTGAATGGTAGAATGTTATTTTGTTATTATGATTGTTTATAATTGACCTCAAGGCGGACAGTTTATTGTACACTTGGGGAGGAATATCAGGTAATGACGCTGTACTAACGATATCACTCAAGGGAACATCGTAGATACTGAAAATGTGCCCCCCTCCATCGCTTATTATGTAAAACAGATGCCAAAATATCAGACAAAAATACTTGAACGCAGAATCATGAGTGATATCATACCTTCCAGTGTTTATGTCAGGTAGTTCTGCAACAAGTTGAAAAGATGCAATGATAATCAATCTTAAGATGCTGAAATGATGGTAAAAAGATATCAAAATTTGTATCGCCGTCATCACCGACAAGGCATACAAAAATTCCTTTTGCAGGGTTCTGCGTTGAAACTTGAATTGGTTGATAACATTGATTGTCACTGTTCGAACTAATCTTGGGTCGACTGGAAATGCACCAGGCATTATCCCACTTTGGTCAGTCGACCCATAGTCGGAGTCCGGATACGAACTCATTTGATAGTTCTATAGTGCAACTGAAGAAGCTTCTGATTGAGAAGTCCTCGCCCTTCACAATCCTCCAATTAGAATACCAGGCCAAGCTTAATGTGAAGCTTGATAAAGCATACAGGTATGTATTTTAATCTTAGTACACGACCTACGAGTGGTGTTCCACTTTCTTTTTCCTCGGTTTTCTGTAATCGCAACTGCTTACAAGGAAAACTTTTGCCTCCGATAACACACACAAGAAGTCTAGCAAGTCCAGAATGTCAGCTCTACAGACATCTTTTCCTTGGGGGAATAAGAAAGCTGTAATTTCCAAACCGACCAAGAATAAAAGAAAAATTCAAGACGATATCGACACTTTGGGAGATGTAAAGTCCAGAACTAAATTCCATCTCAACAACACGAACAGCACAAGCAGAAAACACAGAACACAGACCATCATGGGGACAAAATTACCTCTCAATACTTTAATAGAGACGCTTGACCATGTGTCACTGCAGAAGCTGGTGAAATCCCTGGCGGAGCAACGCCCAGATGTTCAAGAGGATTTATATAGAGCAGCACCTACAGTTACTGTTCAGGAATGCATTGAGAAATTATCGGGCAAAGTCGAAAACATCAAGTGTAATTTACCGTATAAAGTGGACACTCAGTGCGATTATACATACCTCAGAGTAAAGATCTTGGTGCATGAGTTTTTCCAAGCTTTGTCAGATTACATGTTGAACTTTCTGCCTCCTCAAGAGTACGACGTTTCGAAATCAACCGAATTTTTAAACACATTTTTGCTCAAGGTGCTGCCAAAAATGCCCATGTTTAGTCATATGGAATTCAAGTACTACTACAAGTTGACTTTGGAGAAACTAAACACTGTGTATGTCAACTTAATCAGCGATTTCATACAACAGAGAACCACAAACATTTTACTATTAAAAGATTCCGACTTGGCAGAGAAGTTGCTGGAAATCAACAAGCATTACGAAGGTTACTTTGAGCAAGTTTCCCAACTGTTATCCCAAGACGAAGGCTCCGATATTCCAGAAAGGTTGCAAGGTTTATCTAACCTCCTCAATTTCTCATCTGAGAACAATCCATTGAATGGAGGTGTAGTCAGCAGTGTAAAAGGCAGTTGGTAGAAAACCGCATTCTACTGTGCGCAGTAGGTAGTAGCATTATATCATTTACAGCTAGGAAGGTATTATACTTTATTTTTTTTTGTCTCTTTCCCTTACTGGGGGTTTCATGCTCGGTGTTTGTAGGAGGGCTATGGTTTTCGATAGCTCGATATTCACGATTGTTTAATCATTTGGCTCCGCATTAACTCATCCGCTAATAACCTTAGATTCCGACTTGGAAACCACAACCATGGGTCAGCAGGGCAACACACAAAAGTTGGAACGATTGCAAGAGGTGATTTTCAAAAATATCTTCATTGGTGCTCTTTATGGTTCCCTGATTGCAATTCCCACAGACATGTTATTGAGATGGAAGTCACCAATGTACAGATGGCTAGGGACTCGTGGAAGAGTGTTCTATTACACAATTTGGATGGCATCGTGTGCTAATTTCTTGACAGAGAGACAGGTTATGAAGTTTGAGGAAGTCACTAGATTAGAAGACGAACAGAAGAAACAGAGGTTGTTAGAGTTGAGTGTAGCCAATGGCACATATTACGGGGACGATGCCGAGATGATAAAGATCCCAAAAAGAAAGTAGATTTGAAACTGGGCTGAGGACACTGTAGAATATTTATAGCCCTCTTGTACATAGTGTTAGCTCACCTGTCTAAGAATACTGTCAACGTAGAATTCATTTTAACACTCTGATCCAAGTCCATTAGTTGGAACGCTTTGAACTCTTCATCGTCCTCATACATTGATATGGGCTGTCTAACGGTGAGAGTGGATTCTGGCTCAGGAACAGAAACGGTAAACCTATCCATCTTTAGTGGATTTTTCAGTAGTAAATCAACCTCCGTAGGAGTAACATCAATTACCTGGAAAGAGGTCACATCTTCATGACTTATAACGTCCTTGATAGTTGCATTGTTCTTTTCTATTGTGGTTATAATGAGGCTAGAGAGTGTCAAAATTAAAAGAATATTGGAGTCTTTGACTAGCTCCACTTGAAGACTTTCTTCTGGTAGATAAATGATTTTCCTGGATACGTCGCCAAACCATATAAAGACGTGATTGGAATAATTTTGTAGCTGTGATATAATAGTTGTTACACCATCCAAAATTGTCACCGAGGAATATGAAACACCCTCTCCAAGGGTGTTGAACTTAACTATGGGTTCCTCGGGGACAAAATCAGAAACAGGCACCAATTCTTCAGATTCAATGCTCTCATGAACAAGAACAAACTCCAATTGTAGTCCAAGCGTTGTATCAAAACTGTAAATTGCCGCATTTGTGTCAGTAACAATCAGTCTTTTCCCTATGGTATGTACATCTGTGGGTATCGAAGTAGTCAGATACTCATAGGTGAAGGCACATTGACCATAAATATTGTACAGTCTCAACTTCACTCCGCCCAATAGTGATTTATCCAACGTGTAAAGATGGTTTCCTATCCAGCCAAAATTAACACACTCCAAACAATCAACCAGAGGAAACTTACTCATCAATTCAGATTGACGACCATCCGAATGATCCACAAAATTAACAATCGTCTCCTTTTGCTCATATCTGACCAGCAGACTCACAATAGAATATTCTTTTCCCTGTTTAAGTTGAACAAATGGCCGTGTAAAACTAGTAATCTTGAAGATCATCCTGACACAGGTCTCTTCATACTGATATACCTCACAAGTTCCATTGGAGAAGAACAAGAACAATAGTTTGTTGGCTCCCCAAAAACAATCCTCTAATTCATAGTCACAGTTCATAGTGAACCAGCTATCCAAATTCGTAATTTTGACTGAACTCTTAGAGATAACCAACAATAGTGTTTTTTCATTGTAGTTATGAACCTTTACTTCACTATGTTTGCAATTGGAACTCCATTTCGGGTCCATTGAGCTTTCATAGACCTTTATCTCATCTGTACTTGGATTTGCTACTACAATCAGGCCAGACTGAACATCATACTGCTGGTTCATCTAGCAGACTTCCCAGACAGAAAGTTATTAGGGTGTTAGTTTACCTTGTAGATGTTGACAGATTCGAGACGTGACGACGCATTCAGGCATATATTTTTTTGATATGTATAAATAAATTCCCCGTTAATCCTCGTTGCAGTTCTCTAATGCTGGGATTCCGTTACTTAACGAGGCTTTTTAAAAGAAACGTCTCACGGGACGTACTATCCTCCAATGCAGTAACTCCCAAACTCTCAGGGTCCACTCTCCATCAACCAATAGTATGGATCGACTGTGAGATGACAGGTCTTGATATCTACAACGACCATATCATTGAAATATGCTGTATTATTACAGATCACAATCTTGAGATAGTTGACGAAGGATATGAATCAGTAATTCATTATGATAATGACGTGATGAGTAAAATGAACAAATGGTGCATAGAGCATCATGGTCAGAGTGGTCTGACAAAGAAAGTTCTTGAATCCACCAAAACTTTACCGCAAGTCGAGTCAGAGATTTTGAATTATATTTCCAAGCATATAGCAGAAAATACAGGGGTGATGGCCGGCAACTCGATCCACATGGACAAATTTTTCATGTACCGAGAATTCCCTAAGGTTATTGACTATTTGTTCTATCGCTTGATAGATGTCAGTACGATATATGAGGTGTGCAAGAGACACAACCCGACCCTTTTGAAAACTGCACCAAGGAAAAAGGCAGCACATACCGCCAAAGCCGACATTTTGGAAAGTATTGAACAGCTTAGATGGTTTCAGACTCATTACTTGAAGAGTGGTTAACCTTTCCGTTCCCATTGACAGCTTCCCACAAATCTCTCCCTCTGATGAACCATTCAGGAAGGTACTCTTCCTGTGGTAGCTTGACTTTTTGCACCACATCCTTTTGAATATATCCATAGTTATTACTTTTATAATACTCATAAGCTTCGGTGTCAGATTCCGTTTCACTCGAGGTCTTGTACTTCTTTTGTTTCCTCTGTTCAACACGTCTAAGCAAATTCTTGGGAATTTGAGGAGAAACGGACAACGAGAGTCTTTTGCCTAAGGAATCTGATAAATCCTCTTCCACTGCACTCTCTGGTCCTTCATTGGAAAGTTTCCTCTCCATGCTATTCCTAAACTTGTTGAAACTATTCCCATGACTCATTCGCCGGTAATGATTACTAGGAATCGATATTGCGTTTGTTTCAGCTTCTGTAACAGCTGCAGGAGAAGCTATCGTTTGTTTCTCTACCAGTATTTCATTATCAGGATTTTCTTGTGCTGGAGTATCCTCCCTGTACGATTTGAGTTCGATATTAATAAGTTCCAGAAAATTCTCCGCAAAGTAGTTATATTTACCACCGGCATTTAGCCTGTACTCTTCAATGATGCTAGAAAAACTCCATTTTTGAATTCTTCGAAGTATGCCGACGACAGTTTCCGTTTTGTCTACTATCAGTATATTGTAATTTCTTAGGTCCAGTATCAGCTCAAATATGCGAATGATCGTTGTTGGCTTTAGAAGCATCCAATCTTGTTTCTTCACACTAAAATCTTGAACAGGGTTGCTATTACTGCTTCCTATCCCACCAAGATGATGCAAAACTACACCCTGATCCGCTGCCCATTGCCTCAGCTTTTTCGGAGGTTTCTCAGGATCCAACAAAATGATTGATTGCAGTCTTAAAGTTTCCAAAAACGCACAATTGAGAGCATCTAGCTTGCTGCATCTGTAGAGTCCATCTTCAGCTAGGCCATAGTTGTCAGGTGGTACCAACATAGTTGGAAGTAACCAAAAACGTGCGAGCTAAATTGGAAGGTACTTTATTTAAGGTAGCGTAGAAGGTAATCGCGAAGAAGAGATGGTTAGTTCTACAGATCATGCTACGAACAATAGCCGTAAGTTTAGTTAAATTACAAGTTGGTGATTTGGTGTTCTATTGATCATCTTCGTGGTGCTGGTCAGCTTCTGCCACTGCTTCTACAGATGCCCCTTTAACAATATCTACACGATCAGTCTCAGTATTCTCTTGAGACTTGTCGTCAGACTTTTGTTCCGATTTTTCTCCACTCTTCCCATGCTTCCGTCTTCTTTTCTTTGGCTGAGTCTCCTCAGCATCATCAGGCTGGCTTTCACCTTCCTTTTCAGTAGAAGTTTTGGGGTCTTTCTTTTTCTTCTTCACACTTAGAGGATTAGGACCTTTAGGACCAGATCTTTTTCTCTTTGGAGCGTCTCCATCCTCAGTTGTTTGGTCTTCTTTTTGCCTCAAGCCTGCAAGTTTTGCGTCATTTAAACCCCCTGTCAGTTTACCCGATTCAACGGCTATTTGCACTTCCTTACTAGCCTTACTCAGAGGTTCCATAATCATAACCGATCTGTTTACGTAGATGAGAGGCACCCCGGGAACAACCCTAAGTGCTTTTCTGAGATCTTCATCTAGAGTAGCCACAACATATCTGTGTTTATTTTTCCCATTCACCACTACAACGTCCTCAATACACTCAGCTGGGGTCTTGGGGTCTTTGTAATTGTGGTTGCAACGACGCCTTTCAAACTTTTTTGCCAGCTCAATAGCACCTTCATCACGAGAGGTATACAAAGCTTGCATACAGCATTGCGTTATCATGGGTTTTACTTCACTTTGAACAGTTCTAGCCAGTCCCTTTTCAAGATCGAATGCTGTTCTATGACATTGGAGTACTATTTGATCGTCTAACAAAGTTTGATATGGCTCTCTGAACTTAAAGGCGTGCAAGTACACGCCCATTTGTTTTCTATACGACTTTGCTCTCTTCTGTCTCATCTTTAGTACAGAGATAAAGGGTTCTCTTGGGGCTGGAAAAAAAATATTTAGATAGGAATACATAAACTTTTCAGATCTGGTACACGACCACTTTAGATAGTTTTTTTTTTTCCTTTTCTTAAGATGAGCTAGGCTCTTCATACAACCATGGCTAAACGAAGAGAAAAGACTGCAGGGTCTAATGGCAAGAAAAGACAGAAATATAATCCAAATGGTGAGATTAAACTAGGTATATTTACTCGGAACAATTCTTCTCAATCTAAAACGGACAACTGGGAAAATGAAGAGCAGGATTACGAGCTACAATCAAGATCTTTAAATTATTCCAACGAGCAAGAAGAAGGTCTTCCCATAAAGAGACAAGATGGTCGAGTTGAGAGAAAAATGAGAGATACACAGGTTACCAAGAAAGGACCTTCAGAACCTGAGGAAGAACAAGAAAAGCAACAACCAAAAGAGTCTCCCAAACCAGTGACGAAAGCTCAAACACTGTACTCATCTGACCCAATCAAGAAGAAAAACCAAGTCAAAGAAGAAATCTCTAATATTGCAGAACTTCTATTAGAAGATCCAGAAGAACATATTGATTCAATTACAAAGGTCTTAAAGATGGCCCAATCAAACGACACTGCCGTATCAAAACTTGCATTATTAGCATTGACCCCTATCTTCAAGAACATGGCGCCCTCATATCGTATAAGACCGCTCACAGAGCTGGAGAAGAAAGAAAAGGTTTCTAAAGACGTTGGAAAATTGCGTCATTTTGAGCAAAGCTTGGTGATCCATTTCAAAACATATTTAGATCTTTTGGATAAGACCACCAGAACATTTTCAACCACTACAAACGCCACATCACATAGTATAAGCTTAGGTAGAAGCTCAAGTTTAGCTGTTTGTGAACTTGCCAAGTCCATGAAGTTTTTCAACTATCGTGCAGAGTTGATAGATATCTTGGTAAAGCGTGTTTGCAGAAAGCCCCAAGGAGAGAAAGACCTTCAAGTTTTCAAGCAATGTGTTGAGACTTTAGAAAGTCTATTGTCTGACGACACTGATAGAGGTGATATTTCAGCAGATATTGTTCGGATATTATCCAAGAGGCTCCGAACCAGAAGTTACATGGTTGACGAGTCACTGGTAAACATTTTTCTTTCTGCATCCATTTTGAGAGATTATGATCCCTTGAGCAAAAGTACGGAAGAAAAGCCCAAATTAAAGAAGAAAGACAGGGTACACTTGTCCAATGCCCAACGTAAACAACGTAAAGAATTGCAAAAAATTGACGAAGAGCTGAAGAAAGCTGAGGAGGCAGTTACTGCTGAACAGAGAGAAAAATTTCAGGCTGAGATTTTAAGAACGTTGTTGAAGCTGTATCTAGATATGTTACAGCAAAGACCAGAGTCTTTAATGGCTCCAGTGCTGGAAGGTCTGGCCAGATACGGTCATATGGTCAACTTTGACATGTTAGGGGACTTTTTACAAGTTTTGAGAGAAATATCGGGCGGAATATTGAGCACTTCGACAGAGACCACTTTGACAGGTGACCAAATCCGGCAAGTTCTACTATGTGTAGTGACTGCATTTGCTTTGTTATCCAACCACTCTCAGTATAAAGTCAATATCGATCTGAGCAGTTTCGTGGCAACTCTTTATGCCGTATTACCTTTGGTAGCTCAAGATCCCGATATTGAATTCTCGCATAAATCGTTGAGACTAGCTGATCCATTGACTGGAGTTGATGGTCCTGCAACAAGACCTTCTGTTAATGTGTCTACCAAGGCTGAGTTAGTTTTAAAAGCTTTAGATTCCGTCTTTTTTGCATCCAGATCGTCTACGTCAAACCGTGTGATGGCCTTCACCAAACGACTTTACATGACTATGTTACACACTCCTGAGAAAACTACTATTGCGTTGCTGAAATTCATGGAAAAGCTATCAGGAAGATTTGGGGAAGTTGCTGGACTCTACTCAACAGAAGATACCATTGCCAATGGGGTCTACAACGCAGAGACAGATAATATCGAAAGAAGTAACGCCGCCTGTGCCACCCTATGGGAAAATGAGCTTTTGAGAAATCATTATTGTCCCACTGTGCAGCTAGCAGCCCGGACGCTGGTCAACAAATCTCGTAAGAGTACTAATAACTAAGTGAAAATGTTTAGTGTATAGTATTTCTATATATCCATTAGCTTTTAAATAGCCTACACTAATTGTTTTCTGGAACCTTTGAAGAATAACTGAACAACAGCAACTTGGAACCCAGCCATTCCACACATGAGGAGAACATCAAAGATGGAAAAGTAAAAGATACGAGACTCGGTTGATTTGACGGTGGACTGGTTACGGTTGTTTCTGGTTTTGTAATATTGGTAATCCCGGGTCAAAGTTTGTAATTTCTCTTCCAGCGAGTTGATCGTGCGGTGAATTTCATCGGTAGCCACTTGCTGGGAAGGAGAGTTAGGTAAAGCTGCTTTGAAGTCGTCTTCATCCAGTTTGATTTCGAAATCAACGACTTTTTCAGCAAACGTTGACATTCCATTGCTGAAACAAAATTCGTATTCTCCGTTTTGGTCAGCATTGAAAACCCAATCTCCTTGCCTTTGTTTACTCTCTTTCACAATAATCTTCCCATTGGGTGCTTTAATTTGGTAGTCAACGTCAAAGGAGCCTCCTGACTGAACAGCAAAGTAGTAACCAATGTTGCTGCCCGGCTTGTTGTTGAAGACGTAGTAGCACTCTCTGTCCTGAGCTCCTAGCACGAATGTGACCTGGGAACCTAATGCCAGGTGAAACAGTGAGATTATGGTGACAAATACAGAAATCCCAAACTTCATCGTGGTAGATTGTTAATGTTCAAAGACAAGTCGAACAACGCGTGTAACAGTTTTAAAGTCGCGGAAACTTAAACACTTGAGATGTTCGATGTCGTCTATAGCTTATTAACGATTTATGAACTACTACTATAATCAGCTTTACCTCCCTTTTTCTCCGTGACTTGGATTGCACCGATGATCATGTCTTTATCTACAGCTTTGCACATGTCGTAGACGGTAAGTAGAGAGACTGTGCACCCGGTAAGTGCCTCCATTTCCACCCCTGTTTTCCCCTCACATTCTACAGTACATTCAGAATGAACAGTGTTATTAGCGGAGTCCAGTTCAAGATTTACTTTTATCTTGGTAATGCTGATAGGATGACACAAAGGGATTAGCTGGGAAGTATTTTTAACTGCCATTATACCCGAAATACGACTTACGCCCAAAACATCACCTTTCTTGTTGGAGTCTTGCTCGATCAAGGACGCTGCCACTTTGTTGGAGAACTTGATGGATCCAGAGGCCGTAGCTCTTCTATGAGTTATCGCTTTGTTGTGGATATCTACCATGTGAGCATTCCCTTTCTTATCTGTGTGTGAAAGAGTGCTATACGACCGAATTCCGTGCATCCGCTTGACATGGCGAGCTTTCTCTTAATTGTTAGTAAATATGTCAATGTAAGGGCACGATTATCCACCGATCAAAATCATTGGACGGTTGGGCATGTTTTCAAGGTCGCCAAGTCCAGCATGTCTAGCCTTTTTAAGTTTCACTGCCGAACCAATAGCCTCAAGCAACTCTTTTTCAGGGGTTCCTCCTCTCAAAAGGGTCTTCAAGTCTAGTTCATCGTTACCAAAGAGACAAGTTTTCAAATTTCCATCGTTGGTAATCCTCAAACGAGTACATGAAGAACAAAAGTTATCTGTCATTGACGTGATGAACCCGATAGATCCAAGAAACCCTGGGATTTCAAAAACTTTAGCTGTGTCTCCTGGTTTGTGCTCAATCCTGCGAATAGAAGGATAAGTGACTCGAATATTATCCAGCATATCTTGATAAGTGATCATTTTGTTATTGGACCACTTGTTGCCATCGAAGGGCATGTATTCAATGAATCGCACCTCGATCTGGTTATCTTTGGCCAAAGCTACAAAGTTCAACAGTTCATCTTCATTGACACCTTTCATGATGACCACATTGATCTTCAATTTTGGCACGCCCAGCTCCAAAGCTTTATTAATCGACTTCAACACTGCAGATAATCCATTCCTCCTCGTAATTAATAAAAACTTACCTTCCACCAATGTATCCAAACTCAAGTTCAATGACGTCAAACCACCTCTTTTCACCAAAGCGGGCAGTTTTCTGTGAAGTGCCAGCCCGTTGGAGGTCATGCATATTTCTTTTATTCCTGGAACCTCTTTAATCGATTGAACTAGCTCGACAATGTCAGACCTGACCGTGGGCTCTCCACCTGTAAGCCTTATCTTGGTGACACCCTGACTGGCAAATAGTTTCACAATACGAACAATCTCGTCTGATGTCAGAGTTTCTTCGGAAGGAGTTAAATCTATGCCTTCCTCGGGCATACAGTAAACACATCGTAGGTTGCATCTCTCCGTAATGGAAATTCTGAGATAGTTATGTTTTCTTCCATGTGTATCAGTGAGAAATTCTGAGAAAGGTTTTATAGGGAGACTTCTTAAGCTTTGGAGCCTCGAGGAAGCAGTTGCTAAGCTATGCGTGAATCTTTTGGCCAGTCTGATTTGATTAAAGAGCATCTGACTGAAAAAAATATTGCACTAGAGAGAAGAAAAGAAGGAACAAATTTTGCAGTTCATTCCATGCTCTCAACTAAGATAGACTCATTTTGCTATTGTGCGTGCGATAGGCGCGGGTCATCCCGCGGAGCCATCACGATCCTTATCTAGTATATTTAATTCTCTTCTCTACTCTTACTCTTTAGGTGACACAACCAGAACAAGGCTCAAATAGAACTAGCATTTATTTGATCAGTTGTCAAGAAACAGCAAGATCAAAATATATCGGTTTATCTGTCCAATATAACACATACAGCTCAATTGAATAAGCGACTAGCGTCAATTTTCCCCTCCAACTGCTCATACTTAACACAGCCAAGCCAGAACATTAATTATCTGATACAAAATGCTAAGATCAACCTTAAGCTCGTGGAGAGAATACCTTACCCCAGTGACCCATAAATCCACTTTTGACAAGACGGGAGAAATTACACCGGAAGAATTTGTTGAGGCTGGAGACTACCTAGTGTACAAGTTCCCCACATGGCAATGGTCATCGGCTTCCCCCAATAAAAGGAAAGATTTTCTGCCGGAGGACAAGCAGTTTTTGGTGACACGTCGGGTTCCCTCGTATGCAAGGGCTGCTGAACTAACTGAGGAACATGTCGACGGTGGCGGTTCGGTAGCGGAGGATGTAGAAGACGAGGATGGATGGACCAACGCCGCTGTAGGATTTAGAAAACTTTCTAACAGGTCGCCTTCACATGATAATGCAGCCGATTCAACTGACCGTCGTCCAGTTGAAGAAAATAATGATATCGACGACCTGATAGATGAGTCTGCTGATATTGATGATGACGAAGATAATGATCATCCACACCAACACCATTATAACGCCAACAAAAGAAGCTACGATCTGTATATTGCTTACTCTACTTCCTACCGAGTGCCAAAGCTGTATTTAGTCGGTTTTGATGCCGATGGTTCGCCTTTAAGCCCAGACCGTATGTTTGAGGACATTTCGCCGGATTACCAACAAAAGACAGCTACCATTGAAAAAGCCCCATTTTTATCCAACACCACATCTGTATCAATCCATCCTTGCAAGCATGCCAATGTCATGCGGGTTCTAATGGCCAGAGCAACCCAAAGAAGCGTCCAAAATGCCAGTTCGGTGACAGATGGAGTGCACAAACTTGGCATTGCAGACAATAATGACGAATGGGAAGATGTGAAAACATCAGACTCCACCCAGCCAGGGATTCGAGTTGATCAGTACCTTATAATATTTTTGAAGTTTATCTCCAGTGTCACCCCAGGAATTGAGCATGATTACACTATGGATGCCACTTTTTAGTTTTTTACGAGTATTAAGTAGATGTTGAAGGTGATTGACTACCTAGAATTGTCAAGTCTCTGACCACAATTGAAAAATTTATTACACGAGTAAACTGTTCTGAGTACCAAGAACCATCGGCACGGTGTTAGCCAAAGTGCTGTCAAAAGCGACAGGTCGAGCCGGATTTACGAATCTTCCCAGGAGGAGTTTATGCAAACGTATCCATGAGGTACATCAGCTTGTGTGCTGTTTCAGAATTCTCTAACACGGTTTGCAGGTTTCAACTCCCTTGATTACTGTTTACCCCAAAAGGGATTGTCACCTTAGATAACTTAAAATAGACATACATCAACGTTTGGTCGTTCCTCATCCCGTTTCAAAAAACCTTTCAAATCCAAAACCCGAAATCTCAAACACCAAGGCCACTCCTCATTGGCCAGTGGTAGCTTGCTTTTTCTGCTGGTGCAGTTTGTAATCTCTGGTCGTTTGACCTCAGCCACGACGGCACGACCTCTCGTATAGAACATTCTAGCTTTTCTTACCCCTTTCGGCTTAAACAACCTACTAGTAGTGTACCACCCATCTCGTATTCCATTACTAATAGTAAAGATGGAACAAGGAGTATCATCCGAACTTAACAAGCTACCAAGTGTGGGCAACCAACTTTCTTCTCTACTCTTTCTACAGTTAACTGCAAAAGCCTTAGCATAGGCCCTATAGAGACACACACTTATTACAAACACACTTTATTGCTTATTGTTCGCCCGCTTAAACACTATTAACCATGACATTTCAAGTAGCCCTACCCAAGCTTAGAAGAACTCTTACGGATATAATGGAAGATGAATTATATCATGTACCGGACCTTCCGAGAACTGCTGATGTCGATACGACCGAACCATACGCAAGCAGCAACAACATTGATACAGAAATGAACTTTTACCAGGATTACTCTCGTAGTTACAACAGAACGAATAGCGGAGCCAACAGTCCTCTCCTGTCGCATTCTGGTGTAAACTGGTCAAACGTCAATTCCATAAATGGAAGCCAGGAGTTTCTGACGATACCAGATGCCATGGATGAGGATAAAGATCAAGATATGACAAGCATAGTGGAGTTGGAAAATAATGATCCAGCTCAACCTCCTTTGGAAGAAGACAACGGTGAAGACGAAGACGAAGAATTTGATGACGATGAGGTAATATATGATTACGATTATGAAGTTAAACCATTCACTGCATACGCTGATCCTAATGCTCTCAGTTACGGGTACGAACCGTTCCAGAAAGTCGAAGATTACAACAAAAACTACATGCTCAGTTCATTTAAAGGGTTTCCCGACAAAGCCGACGCGCAGGTCAGCTTCCCTGATGACGAAATCCTGGGACGTAATCCATTTGACTTCGAAATGAATGATACATCTTCCAAACTTTACATCTATCCCGAAGAGGATGACAAGGTTGATCTCGGTCGTTTTGACAAAAAGGAGTTTCTGGAAGAAGATATCTCTGAAGATGACAATGAAAATACCAGCGGAAGTGACAACATCGAAAACCATTCAACAAGCATGATTAACAATACTCCTGGGTTGGCAGAAGCTGGTAATTCTGTAGTTCCCACACAGTTACTGAGAAGCTCTACATCCGTCTCTCCCCTCTCTAACCATGCCCAGGAGGCTACCGGTACAAACCCTGTGAGACCTATTATTGCTGATAACGAGACTCCCAAGCAGCAAGAAATTAAGTTTAAGATACCATCTTCTCCTTCAGGCGACGACGATGTCCACCTATGCCAACTTGTAAATCCTACAACCGGTCAGAAATGTTTCAAGCAGTTTTCTAGACCCTACGATCTGATCAGGCATCAGGAAACCATTCATGCTGAACGCAAAAAAATATTCCGATGCATCCTGTGTGAAACGGATGCTTTGAGACAAGAGAACAGGGTTCCGGCATACTACGATGGATGCAAGTTCATCAGTGTTTCCACCGACTCAGGGGAACTGGTTAGGGTGGTTCTTCCCGATCAGCCTCCTCGCATCTCCAAGAAGACTTTCAGCCGTGGAGATGCTCTTTCTAGGCATGTTCGTGTAAAGCATGGACTTAATGGTACTTCTGCCACTGATGCAATAAGATATGCCAAAGATCATGTAGAATACCTTTAGACTATATATAATTAAATTGAATTAGGGATTTATCCTCCGCTTAGGTGTAATATTTGACTAAGGTTGTCTTTCTGCGCAACCTTTCCTATCCTAGTGTACGTGCCGTGGCAGATATCTCTCGCGCCACGTTAGTTTAAGCTCTTTCCATTCATCTACAACAACCATGGATTCGTTCTCTGACAGCGGTGGTAAGTTCATCAACTCTTCAAAGGCACGAGAGTTATGCTCCATTGTCTTTTGCGACACTTCGACTAACGTCTCTTAGAGCTCTATCAAATTAGACAACAATTTTTCACTGGCCAATATGTAAACGTCATCGAATCAGACTTATTGTCCTTTTCGGAGTCGAACAGAGAGAAGGCCCTGGAGTATATCGTACGAGCCTACATTGGGCTTGGGAAATACCAAGAGGCTCGTGATTTGGCACTGGATTCTGAATCTTCTCAACTTTTACAGGACTTTATTGACTTTCTGGAACTAGGTGCTGATTCTGAGAACGCAGGGATCGAAGCTGTTATACAGAGCCCTCCACATTCAGAGTTGAGTCTGGTTCTTGGAGCAATATACTTAGCAAAGCTGGGGCGTGTTGAAGAAAGTCTGGCACTGCTTCATTTGCATCAGAATTCATTGGAGTGTGTGTCCCTGATCGTTCAACTGTATTTGATTACCAATCGGATTAAAAAGGCTCAAAAAGAACTAGAACTATCTTCTAGATGGGCTCAGGATAGCATTGTACACAATTTAGCAGAAAGCTGGGTGAATCTGACTCTCGGGGGCTCTTTATACCAGTCCAGTTTTTACTTTTTCGAAGAGATTTCTCAACAACACACTTCCCTGCAAACCCTGTTAGGCCTGTTGGTTGTGAGTTTACAATTGCACCATGTTGAAGAATCCGCTGATATCGTTACCCAATTGTATGAAGTGGCCCAACTACACGGGCTGCAACTCGATCCATCCGTTTACGTTAATGAAATTACGATAGGAGCACTCAAGGGAGAGAACTCAAAGCAAGAAGAATTGAGAGAAAAAGTTAGACAGGCCGACCCTAACCACCCATATCTATCAGATTATGACGCCAAGGTTGAACAATTCGATGCTGTAGTGGCCAGATATCATGAATAGAATAAATAAATTTCGTTTCAACATATAGGTAAAATTATTTGACCTCGTACTCCTTTTTTTCCCTAAAGAACGAAAAGAAATCTCGTATGGTATCTAGAGTCACCGGTATATCAGCGTTCCTAAGCTCCTTCTTGACTCTATCCATAGCTGTTCGAATGTCTGAGTCAGCAATCAGCAATAATTGCTGTTGCATTGACAGGTCCGGCCCGCCAAGAATACCCTTTTCAGCCAGCACCAACGAGGTGTCATTCAAAGCTTTGTAAACTGATGGGTTCTTGTGTACCTTGTAGAAGAAGTCAACGGCATTTCGATCTGCATCAGAGGTGATCGAAGCCTTCCTGACTGGAACTAAAACGGACCGCACTGTTCTTATGGAGGAAATGCTGGGGCGACTGAGAAACATTATATTGAAGCTGTAAGGCCCTGATGAATTAGCGGTGGCACCAGAGACGAGCCTGGCTAGTTAACTGTTGTGCAGAAGGCAGTTCGATTAGGCACAGCACAAAGTAGACCGTGATCACACACACCTCTACACCGCTCCCAACCAAGATCGGGATATTTCGATGCTGGATTAACCTCTGGGACATTGAAAGGGAAAAAAACGCACCCCCACTGAAATCTGTTGCCCGTGGAACCGAACGATTCCCGCACCCCCGGAGAAGAAGCGTCCCCCAGAACTCCGTAGATATACCCATCCCATTCCTCTTGAGCTAAATTACTTTTGGCAAAGCAAACAATTATGACGGAAGCCAAATACACTATAATTCTGGTCCGTCACGGCCAATCTCAATGGAATCGGTCGGATAAATTCTGTGGATGGGAAGATGTTCATCTGTCGACAGAGGGTTCTCGTCAGGCTTCGTATTCTGGGAAATTGATCAGGGATTCTGGTATAATCCCAACCGTTTTGCATACTTCCAGGTTAACCAGGTCCTGCCAAACGGGAAACATCATTTTGGAGCAATTGAATCGCCAGTACCTTGATATCTACAGGTCTTGGAGATTGAACGAAAGACACTACGGTGCCCTGCAGGGACGTTTCAAGTCTGAAGTTTTGGCAGAAGTTGGGAAAGAAAAGTACATGGAATGGCGCAGAGCTTACAATGGGTGTCCACCTTTATTAGATAAGGCTGACCACGATGAAAGATACAAAGACGCAGACCCATCCGAACTGCCTCGTGGTGAGTCTTTAAAAATGGTTCTGGAACGATTTTTACCATACCTCAACAATGTGCTAATACCCCTACTGGAAAAAGATCCCTCTCAGATACCTCTTCTGTCAGTGCATGGGTCCATTGTGCGTGCTCTCATCAAACATTGGTACGGAATTTCCGATGACGATATCTCGGGTATCAATATTCCAAATGCGATACCATTGGTGATCACGCTGGATAAAGACTTCAAGCCAGTTGGAGAGTACAGGTATCTGGACCCCCAGTCAGCCTACGTGGAGGCCAGCAAGGTGGCACATCAGGGCTTTGAAAAGAATTAACAGGTAAGAGAGAACGAATCAAGAGGCCTAGTATGCTAGAGTTTGCGCCTTGAGTGTGTATTTATTTTTGTCATTTATCTCCAGCGATAAGGAAGTGTGTCCTTATTCTAATTTGCTCGTAGCCACGGTTGGTAGCGTAAAATTCTGTCTGTTCATTTTCTCATGTCAGCTATTTTTCCGTCTTTCAATAGGAGGCTGGATGCTCACTTGCACGGCTCGTGCTTGACACATTGCGTACAAACCAGTATGGTGCAATAATTTCCGGGTTTTCGCGGCCATGTCAAAAGTGGTGTGATTTGGGCTCTCGTTTACTGCTTACTTTCTAACGGATAAGTCTCGTAAACTTCTCCTCCTAAGAAAATTATTTCACAAAATGGGTGATGTGAAGTTTGAAGACTACAGCTCATTGCTGGAGAGTCTTGATCAGAATATAGACGAGGTCAATCGCAGAGAGGACCCCTTTGCCAAGCAGATACAAGATGTCAGGCCCAGGCTTTCAACGATGAGCTACTCATCGGCTGGTTCGTATACCCCTGACTCATCGCCTGATGTGATCTTCAACCAAGAGCAGTTCAACGAGAACCAGTTTAATGAAAACATGTTCAACAATGATCTATACAGCACCCTGTCGGAGCTCCCAGAGCTTTCCAACATGAGTAGCAGTATGAGTGGGACGAGCGAAAACAATTCCCCCCATTCTACCGAGTTGAAGGACTTGGGAATGCTGAACGGGATCAACTTTGGCTCTGGAGAGACCAACAATACCATGGGCTCCTCTATGAACACCACTATTGGCGATTCGGTTGTACTTCCTGTCGTGGATATGGAAAGAAATAACGCCTTTGGGGCCTCCGCTATCCAGCATTCGTTAAAGGACTCAAAGGTAGCCAAACCAAGGAAGAAAATCAAGTCGTCGCACAACTTGATCGAGAAGAAATATAGGACTAACATTAACTCAAAGATTTTGGAACTGAGAAACTGTGTTCCAACGTTAAGGATAGTGATTTCAAGGAATGGAGGAGGCAACAGCGGCGACGAATTTAGTAAGGATTACGAGGGCCTTGGTTACTCTGACGACGAATCTAAGCTAGATGGACTCCAGCCCGCTCGCAAATTGAACAAAGCTACTATCTTGGCCAAATCTGTTGAGTACATCAAACATTTAGAATACAAGAACAGTCTCTTGAATACAGAAAATGATAAACTGAAAGAGATAATTCAAAATAGTGCTGCTGGAGCAGAATCTGGCTCAAGTAATATCATGAATAAACTGATGGTTGGCTCCTTGGCTTGTTTAGCTGGCGCTTCAACATTAAATGATATGTCAAACGACAGTAGATCGTTGATGACTATGCCCATATTTATATTCAACTCAGATCAAACGACGTTGGTTTTCAAGCCATTGTTAGGAATAATGAAAGGTTTCCTGGCTATTTTTGTTCTTTACCAGATTGTTGCCCCACTATTCCACAGTTCATCTGTGAGTACTGAAAAGGATGGAAAGGTGGTTGCTAATGAAACTAGTGACTCATCTGATTGGCCGCAAGGAAAGCAAGACGGATTTGTTTCCTTATTGAGAAACATCCTTACCAGCGGACTCTCTGGTGCATTGAACAGGGATCCATATGCTCCTATGATGCAGGCCTTCTATTTCAAGCAATTGTCATTGTACGGAAGTGGATCGTCGTTGGCATCTTATATTGCTGCATCATACTGGAATTGTGCCCGCCAGTCCCGCAACCAAATCCCAACTGCTGATTCAAAGACGCACTATCTCCTGGAGCATTTTGATTACGCTCAAGTATTTGAACTCAAATCAATGAAAACATTATTGACTAAATATCCTAACCTGAAATTGAATAGGACGCACTTTGTGGAACAAGTCTCCAAATTGTTATGTGATTCTTTACTTGAGAATTGCATCCACAAAATGATTGAATTGGAAGCTCTCAAATTGCAACAGAAGGAACAAGTAACAGCCGACGAGACTGAGCTGAAGGAACAAACTGAGCAAATGATTTCACAATTCCAAGAACAAAGAGACCAATATCTTACACATGCTTTGAAACTTTCCTCCTCGAGCGAGCAGTTATTAAAATGTAAGTTGATTGAATGTATGGTGAACACATCTTTGGAGAGGTTGCAGGAATGCGGTCAACTGATACAAACAGCCACATCTAGTAAGCTTTCCAAGGATTTGGTAGCATGCTTTACTTGTTGTATCATCTGTGCATTATCTGAAGGATCTCCAAGCATTGAACAAGTCAATCTGTTAATTGATAGGCTCAATCTTCCTAACTATACCAACGTTTACGTGAAGAATACAAAGCTTTCTTTGTTGCTGTACGTTTCGCTGTTGAGAATGGTTAACTCATTGCCTGATAGCACTTACAGCCAGCGCTTTGTACAAGTTGATTCTGATAGTGACGAGGAAGATGCGGTAGATTCGGAATCCGTCGGATCTGGGTCTTATGATAACCACTTGGTTAGAGACAAGCTAACAAACATTCTCAGTAATTTGCGAATCATTACTGGAACCCCCTCATCCAAGAACGACTTGGCTATCATTGAGTCCACTACTCTGAAGAGTATTCTCATAGACGGGTTGGTTAGCAGGATAAACCTTCTGGATCATGCTTGAATTTTGTAAGATGTAAAATAAGGATAACTATGGATTAATAAACTGGGCGAAATTGGGACATTACCTTTCTGGATAGAGCACCGTCATCCTGAGGAGGATTTGTAGATCTCTTCTTGCTCCTTATCACGCACTCTTTTCGTCCTTCGAGTTTCTTCGTGTTCGACGCGCGAAAATTCACTGTTTAGTGGCTTCGTCAAATAGTCAAAGTTGCAATCAACACTTACCTTCCTTTCTTTGTTCGTTGGCCAGAATGTACAATCCATACGGAAATGGGGGCTACGGAAATGGAATTCCACAGTTCCAGCAGAACATTTTTCAAGGACAACAACAGGCGCAACAGCAGGCTCAACAACAGCCTCAGCAACAGCCTCAGTTTCAACAACCGCAGCCTACTGGTTTCCAACCTTCTTCTTCCTTTGGTATGGGCATGGTAGCCCAGCAAACTGGGGTCCATTCTCAAGGGTTGCAGAACAGTCCAGCTGTGTTTCAACAGCAGCAGTTCCAGCCGGGCATGCAGTCCCAGCCAACCGGATTTAACGCTCAAATGCTTCAAAGTCAGCCAACTGGGTACACTCAACCAACGTCATCGGCTGCTCCAAATCAAAAAGATCATGAGCTGAAAATCCCCACCATCAGACTGTCATTTATCACTCAACAGGACCAAGAGAAGTTCGAACAATTGTTCAGATCTTCGGTTCCCCCTGGTGAGAATGCCATTGACGGTTCAGCAGCTAGAGACATTCTTCTTCGATCAAACATTCCTTCCTCGCAGTTGGCTGAGATCTGGACACTATCTGACACCACCCGTTCGGGTAAGTTGCTGTTTCCGGAATTTGCTCTGGCGCTTCATCTTTGTAATGTTGTTTTGCGAGGTGAAAACTTACCGTTTGAATTGCCATCAACTCTGAAAAATGAAGTTTCAAGTTTTGTTGATGTAATCAGTTTTGGTGTAGGGGAAGACGACGACACTCAAAATAACAGTACACCATTCGGCAACGATTTGCGGTCTTCATCGCAGCCAAATCAGCAAAATCAACAGAGCCAACCATTGACTTTCCAGCAAACTGGATTTCAGACATCTAGCCAAGTATCACAAATTCCGCAAACAAGTTTTGGCAACATAGGATTAAATTCTCAGCCTACAGGATTGCAACCAGTACCTGCCCAGAAAACAGGTAGTCTGATGCCAGTAGTAACTGGAGGGCTGACTGCACAACAAACTGGGTTTAAACCACTTCAATCTCAAGCAACTGGCTTCCAGTCAACATTACAGAGCCAAACCACAGGCTATCAACCATCCTTGCAGAAGCAAACAACTGGGTACCAGGCACCTTTACAGAATCAAACAACTGGGTACCAGCCACCGTTGCAAAACCAAACAACTGGGTACCAGCCACCATTGCAGAGCCAAACTACTGAGTACCAGGCACCATTGCAAAATCAGACAACTGGGTATCAACAGCCATTGAGGAATCAAACAACGGGTTATCAACAACCTTTGCAAAGTCAAACCACAGGCTATCAGCCACCGTTACAGTCTCAGACTACAGGATTTCAACAACCATTGCAATCCCAGACTACTGGGTATCAGCAGCCTCTACAGTCTCAGGTTACTGGGTTTCAACAATCTCTCCAGTCTCAGCCAACAGGTTTGCAACCAATGCCAACAGGAAAACCAGGTCAATGGGGGTTTGTCGCAACTCCTACTGGTGGACTTCCAGGTTTAGATATGATGCAGTCACATTTTATGCCTAATTCTTCTTCAGAGGTGTCACAACTGCAGCAACCAATGAACGCTCAATTAAACTCGAATGTTCCATGGGCAATCACTAAAAATGAGAAGCAAATCTATGATAAAATCTTCAAAGAATGGGATCAAGATCACAAAGGTTATATTGATGGTCCAAGTGCAATCTCGATTTTTGGCAAGTCCGGCCTTGCTAGACAGGATTTGGAGAAGATTTGGAATCTGGCTGACCAAAATAATAGGGGAAAGCTGAATAAGGATGAGTTTGCTGTTGCAATGCATTTGGTTTATAGAAGATTGAACGGGCTAGACATTCCTAATGTATTACCTCCTGAGTTAATTCCTCCCTCATCTAAAATCCTCAAAGAAAGTTTGAATGATATGAAGAGTAAATTTAGGCAGTCAAAGTTTGGAAACTCTGTACAGAATTCATCCAAATCGGGAAGAGATGGAACACGGTTCAAGAACAATGACGATGATTTTGGATATGTTAGCAGAGCAAGGCACGGCGCGACAAAAGAGACTGTAACCGAGGACGAAAAGAAGGCTATCTCTAAGAACCGTCTCTCGATTCCAGAGTTAAAGAAGCTAATTCACGAGAAACAAATTATCTTGGATGCTTATGACTCACAAGATACCGATGTTCAGAAACAATCTGATCAGCTTAACCAAAAAACAATCCATGACATTGAGATCCTTAAAGCGAAAATAAAGAATGTGCAATCTGAGTTGAATGAAAAACAGCCATTTGATTCAAATGTGTCAAGCTCGTCCAAGCGTGAATTGAGGCAGAAAATTGATTCTCTATCCGATAAAGTGTCTCACATAATGAGCCAGATCTTTAATGTAGAAGAACAAATCCAAAATGCCAAAATTGAACAAGCCAGACTTCGCATTGAGGAAGAAAACCCATCCGGGGTTGAGATAAAAGGCACAGGGCCAAATGGTATAATTACAGAGTCCGATAAGCGTCATGCTAAGTCTCGTGCAATATTGAAATCTCGTATGGCTTCACTTACTGGTAAACCAGCACCAGATATTAATGCTTTCGAGAAAAACGAAGAAAAGTTAGCTGAGGAAATTGTAAGAATCAAGGCTCAAACTACTGAAGGTAGATCTTTAATAGAGGATGTTCAAAACTCGATCAAAGACCTCAAAGATTCCGCCTTGAATTCCCTCGAAGAATCTGTGAGTTCTGAAGTTGGCTTTGAAAAATGGGAACAGGGTCAAGGCGTCTCTTCTAAGGAGGTCATGGATTTAATCAAGCTAATAAATGATTCGAAGCCTAAAGTGGCTCCTACTATTATTCCTGAGCCTGAGACTTCAGTTCGCAAAGAACCATATAAGCCAGTTTCAGCACCTGTCTCTCAAGAGTCGACTGGATCCAACAAAGTTGTTACCTCTGAACCCCATGGAGCTCCAGACTCTTATTCTTCCTATAAAAGTCCTGCAGATCGGGCCAAGTATATCAAAGAGCAAGCTGAGAAGAGAATGAATGAAAGGTTACAAAAGCTTGGAATTTCCAGAAAACCTAGAAATTCACCGTCCTCGCCAGTACCTCAATCTTCTCAACAACCGTCAGTCAGTCAATCACCCATTCTCTCGCCAGTGAGCAGCGTACAGCCTTCAGAAGTTGACAAGGGAACCAACGTCAGCAAACCTGTTAGTACTGCCGAGCCTCCTACCAAAGAGCCTGCCAAAGAGCCTTTGGTGACTAGACCTGAATCCAAAGAAGAGTCCAGCGATGATGAGGATGAAGATGAAGAATTAAAGAAACTAATGGAAGAAAAGGCAAGGCTGGAAGAGCAGCATAAACAAAAGAAGTTGAAGAAGAAACAAGAGAGAGAAGCGAAATTAGCCGAACTTCGAAGGCAGATGGAAGAGATGAAGAAGGCAGAGGAATCAGACGATAGTTGGGATGACGAAAAAGCTCCTTCTCAAGTTCCAGTACAACAGCCTCCTCGTGAGGCTTCAACTCAAGCTTCTGCGACTGTAGCTAATAGTGAACCAGTTAAACTTGCTCCGGAAAAGCAGAAGGAAACTATTAAAAAGCCAGTCCCTGTCTTACGTTCCGCTACTTCCAGCGAGCATAATCCGTTTTCGAAGCCACCACCACAAGCTGCAACTCCACCACAAATGGCTTCTTCAAATCCATTTTTCAAGCCACAGCAATCTGAACCAGTAGTGGATCCCGCCAAGATTGAAGCACAGAGATTAGCTCAAAGAGGTGCAGCTGCTAACGGTGACGAAGACGATTGGGGCGACTCGGACAACAATGACTCCAGTGACGGTGAGGCTCCTACTCGAAATTCAGGACCAGCCCAGTTAGCAAATTTATTGTTCGGAAATGGTAGTCTTCCTAGGGTTCCAACAGTAGAGAGCACTTCTGAGAAGAAGGAAAACATTGTTTCACCCCAAACTTCTTCAAGCACGCAACAGGTGTCACAAGTGCAACCTCCTCGAGTGGCTGCATCAAAAGCAGACAGCTCCGATTCTGATTCTGATTCTCAATTTGGAACTCCAACTTCAGGAGCAGCAGATGACTCCTTAACACCTCCCCCTGTTCCACAGGCTCCACCAGTGCTCCAAGCGCCACCAATTCCTCAAGGTATTGCCCCTGTTCCTGTTCCTCAGGCTTCAGTAGATTCCTTCAGTCCACCTAATGAGCCTAGCGCATCGCAGGCTGTAACTGCAGGGAGCGATTCTGGAAATGAGGCTCCTGTTCCTCAGAATAGTGTTCCAGTTGCACCTCCCCCAATCTCTGAAGCACCTCCTGTACCACAGGTGAATGCACCTCCTCCCGTGCCACAGATGAGTGCCCCTCCAGCACCTCCTGTACCACAGATCAGTGCACCCCCAGCACCTCCTGCACCACCAGCGCCCCCAGCACCTCCAACATTTCAACAAACAGCTCCTTCGTCTGCTCCTTCTCCACCCGTTGCTCTTGGAGGAGGACTGTCTGCTCTCTTGGGAGAGATCCAAGGCGGAAAATCTCTGAGAAAAGTCGACCCTGGCAGTCAGCACATCAGTGAAGGCACAACTGTTGGTAGAGTACTATAGATTCTTTGCTAGGGTGATCCATTGATTTTATAAGTACTTCTTACACTCAATCCTCTAATTCGCGGATCTTGTATATCTGATTTCAAGGTATGTTTCTTTATACATCATAAATCATAAATCATTATTTTCCATGGCAAAGCCTCCCTGTAAATTTTATCAGCAAGGACGCTGTAATAAGGGAAATGCTTGCAATTTTTCTCATATATTAACTAACAACAGTTCAACGCTGAACGCAAAAATTCAAGAGATTGAGAACGATTTGGCAGATACCAATGCTTTTCAGTTATATCCCCTCTGTTCTTCACTTGGTTATGGTAGCGTCAGCGTCATTCCCAATAGAGATTACTCGTTTGAAGAGCTTCGTTTGGACTTTTACGAAAAAGGGAATAGTAACCGTTTAGATTTACACCAGCAGATGCTGAATGCGAGGAAACAAGATATGGACAGATGTATACAAGTAGTAAAATCGGACACTCAAAGGGCAGCAAGATATGCTTTAGAGTCCAAAGATAATAGCTCATTGAGCCCTATCATTAATTGGGAGGTCAACTTGACAGGTAATCCACCCAACACTTGGGGCCAGAATCAAAATCAGCATAAAGGTGGTGGAATTTTTGGGAATTTTTCAACTACCTCCAACAACAATAACGCATCGGCAAATCCTTTTGGGGCATCTTCCACCAGCAGCCCGTTTGCCACGCAAAAAACGGGCGCATTTGGTGCATTCGGGGCGGCTGCAAATACTCCCTCATCTGCTTTTGGAGCTGCTCTTTCGACCAGTTCTGGATTTGGTTCATCGGGCTTCAACAATTCGAATAGTAACAACTCGTTTGGGGGACAAGCGTTTGGTAAATCTGCATTTGGAAGCACTCCTGGAGGTTCTGGAGCATTTGGTGCTTTTGCGAAAGCAGCAAATACGGCAAACCCTAGCAATCCATCACAAACCAGTGCATTTGGTGCTTCTGCAACAGGTAACACTGGCTCTTCATTTGGATCCTCTGGGTTTGGCTCGTCAGGATTTAGTAGCACTGGGTCCCCAGCTTTTGGATCTACCGGGTTTGGTAGTTCCAACAAATCTCCTTTTGCTGCGGCAGCTGCAACAACGACACAGTCATCCGCTTTTGGTAATCAAAGTACCTTTGGTTCTAAACCTTCTCCATTTGCATCCCAAAATACTCAATCTCAGCCAAAGCCATTCAGTTCCAGTTCTCCTTTTGGAGGCTCTACTGGCAACAACAATGCATTTAACTCCTCGCCAGCTGTACCTACTTCTGGCTTTGGTGCTACGGCTCAAAATCCCTTTGGCCAATCCACAAGCAACACAAGTGCATTTGGATCTTCCCCACAACAGTCAGCATTTGCAAGTTCACCAGCATTTGGAGCGTCGCAGACTCAGAAGAAAGCATTTAGCGCTCAAGGGCAACAAAATCCTTTTGGAAGCAGTCCCTTTCAAAGCTCTAACACTCAAAGTGTTCCTGCCCCTTCTACGAAGCCAGCTGGACCTAAACATGTTTACACGGACCAGAGTTCATTATCACAAGAGACCCTGAACCTGTTTAAAGAGGAGTTGAGACTGGGAAATGTACCAGATTGTCCACCTCCAATCGAACTATGCTAATGAAATAACGAGAATCTAATTAAAACTACGTACAATTCATAATTTATAGCAAAAGGGCGGCACCAATGATACCTACGACACCTGCACCCAATTGCAGCTTAGCAGCAGCATCACTGGCTGTACTAGACTCACCACTTGAAGTGGCGAAACTGCTAGAACTAGATGCAGTTCCACTGGAAGCAGTTCCACTGGAAGAAGAGGAAGTGGTTGTGCCGTTAGCAGAACTGTTACTGGCTGCAGCAGCATCAGTTGGAGCAACAGGATAAGTGGACAGGCCAAGGGAAGCTAGGGTGGCAGAAAGTTGGGCAGTGACTCTGGCTGTAGCAGAGGCAGCCAATTCAGTACACATGGTTCCAGTCGGGAGGGCGGTGTATCCACACTCTTCCAAGGGAGCGACCAAGTACTTTCCGTAGTCAGACCACAGACACCATCCACATTCCAAACATGGCTCAACTAACTCTTCAAAGAGACTTCCCTCGGTACAGAGACAGTCCTGGTCCCAAGGACCGAAGTCAACCGTGTCAGCGTTAGCATCAGGAGTACACTTTCTGGCTTCGATGATCAGGTAACCACAGTTTTCGTGACATCCGTAACTAGCTGGGTCAAACGCGGCAGATGCTTGGGCCATAGCTTGAGCGACAGGGGCCGGAAGGGCTGCTGCAAGGGCCTCCGCGTCGGCTTTAGGAGCAGCATTAGCCAGTGCCAGACTGGAAACAAAAGGCAAAATCACTGATTTGAATAACATGGTATTATCTGCTTAATAAACTTTGGAGGAGTCAGCCTACTACATGAACTGGCTCTCTATATATATATGTACGTGCCCGGTTTTTTTTTCCTACTTACTCCTAACCCCATCTGGAATAATTTAAAGGACTTTTCGGATGTAGTGAGCAGAAAATTCAGGGATCTGAGATCACGTGTGCAGAGCTATCGGTTTGGAGACTAGTGTATACTCACCAAATGTTCGTCCCTGGGACAAAGAATAGAGAACGAATGGAAGAGCGAGGATCCTGAAAATACGACGCATAAAAGCGCGTCTCCATGCGTGTCAAAATCTGTTCACTGATGGCAGTTGTTTTTGCCAAGCAAGTCTAATCTTAAACGATACGGTTTGCGATGTGTAAACGAATGGAGTGTTTATCGCCATACAATAGTGAAAAAGCTAATCTCAAACTCTAATGCACCTCTCTGCACAAGGGCAAACCAGCTAATGTAAAGGGTCGAACCAAGTTCTCATTTTCCTCTATAGTACCAAATGCTGGCAAGCATGATTCCGCTAATAACGCTGGCTACAATAACCACCGAATTCATAGAATCGGTTTCTTGGTCCTGTTCAATTCCTGGTGTGGACAGTTTGGGATTGACAGCTGTTTCAACCAACTGAATGAATAACTCGTTCAGCGACGAACCCCAAGAAAATGATATGTGTAAGGGCGGTTGAATTAGCAACGATTTCGTGTATGAATCTGGTTGATGCTTACATCTCTGCTGTTGTCTATCTAGATCTGCTTTCAAAGCAACAAAGACGACTGGCAATTCGTCTAGCTTTGGGTATTTTTCACGCAAGTCCACCAGTTCTTGAAAGGAGTCTGGGTCGGCAGAATCGTAGGTATAACATAAAATGTCACATTGGTTTAATCTCGTTTGATTTTCCAATACCGCTGGTGTCAGTTCTCCCAATTCTTCTAAAATTAAATAGCATTGTTTACCACCTCTCACTTCTACGCTGTTGACTGCTATTCTTGGCTTAATCGTTGGTGAATAGGTTTCATGGAAGTTCCTCTCCAAAAAAGCCTCAAGAAGAGAGGTCTTTCCACTCTTGGGAGCCCCTAAAACAAAACAGTTGAAGACCGTCCGGTCGTTGGTTGCACACCTATACGATTTTCCATCTTTTGTACGTGTCTTCCTTGGTTTCGTAACTCTAAGTGCGGCGACTGAGCCTCTTGGAGACTCAAATCCCAAATATCCCAAGTAAGCCAATGTTACTTTGTAATCCAAAAACGTTGTCATACACCATTGAGCCAACCATCCTTGTAGAGTCACATATCCTTGTTCATTGCATACGACTGTGCGGGGGAAGTTTGAATCCTTCCACAAATCGGGTATTCCAGGGGTAGGTTTAAACAAATTTTCCAGCTCTTGGTCACTCAAGCCTCCATCGTTATCAGTATCCGACAATACAAACAAATTGACCAGAAACTCATAGCCAATGGGAGACAGCTCAACACTGGAGTGTACATTGACATCAAGCCTGGGATATAAGAGTTTGTCACTCAGAGACAGAGAGTTAGTATAGTGAAATGTTCTCAGAATGCCCCATATTGTCTCGTGGCGGCCTGTTTGTGCGTAATATTTGTTGAGAGCAAGGAACCCTTCTTCATTAACACCGTGGAACGCACCCACAGGACAAAGTCCCTCAATGGTAGATTTTATTTTCTGTAATTCATTAATGTCTATAGTTTTGTGGAAACACTTGGTTTGCAGTACCTGCAATTCATGATCATTCAAGACTTCATCGTGATCTTTGTCGGAAAGATAAAATACTCTTTTGAGCGCCAGAACAGCCTGTGACTTCAATTCACCCTCTTTGTAATCGTAGAGTGGAGAAATTGGATAAGTGACAGCCCTCTGGCATAAGTAGGATGCTTGGATTACATTATAGTTCAGTTTAGCACTACAACGAATGCAGGACTCCACTTCTTTGAATTCGTTCAGTATTGGAATCATCTCGTCTATGATTGTTTGCTCTCTTTCCTCAGGCCCCAAGTCCTCTAGATCACATTTGTTATTACAAAGTACAACTGGTAAATTGACTCCCAGTGAGCGAAACATGTTGAGCCAATATAAAGATATCCTTTCATAGCTGTAGTTATCAGAATACACAAGCCAGATCACATCCGCTTGCCGTATTTCTTTCTGTGAAGTGGCGATATCTGAACTGTCTGTATCGACTAGTATGGTAATATCTGGGGTATAAGGAGAGGACGAATAGTCTCTGGGAATGCTCACTGGAGGTAGAAGATGTTGGATGTTTTCAACATATTTTTCCTTGATCAAAGAAGTAATAAGACTACTCTTTCCTACGCCCTCATCACCACAAACAACCACCCTGATCTCATTCATTGAAAGAGTGCTGACGCTTTAGAGATCACTTTATCCCAAAATCTCACTAAATGGCACTACTATCGGGACCAACCCAAATATTCGAGAAATATTTTGGAAGGCAAAACAGTTGGTATTCTCTTTTCCATCACAGTCTCAACTTAACCCGAGTCAATAGCGAGGAATAACGAATAATCATGGTAAGTTCGAACGTTTGATAGGGCTGCAAAGTCATTGATCCAAAGACTGAAGCCTTCCTGTCCTTTTAATATTGCAATTTCCAATACTAACTACTCGCCACCACCAGTCGTCTATTGGTACAGGATATGATCTTTCAAATGCCATTTTTTCCCCAGATGGTCGTAACTTCCAGGTGGAGTACGCCTCTAAAGCAGTGGAAAATGCTGGGACATCGATTGGTATAAAATGTAGGGACGGTGTGGTTCTTGCCGTTGAAAAGATCCAAACATCTAAGTTATTGGTAGCTGGTAGAAACAAACGAATTCAATCCATAGACAGACATATTGGAGTGGCTTACTCTGGAATCATTCCAGATGGCCGTCATTTTGTTAATAGGGGAAGGGACGAAGCCCAATCTTTCAAATCTTTATATAAAGATCCCATCAAAGTTCCTCAGTTGATAGACAGAGTTGGCCTCTACGTTCAGAATTATACATGCGCCAACTCGGTCCGTCCATTTGGAATCAATGCCATTGTTGGAGGTGTCGATGATGACGGTGCTCATCTTTACATGATTGAGCCAAGTGGAGTGTACTGGGGTTACCTCGGTGCAGCCACTGGTAAGGGTAGACAGACAGCTAAGGCTGAGTTAGAGAAACTGGATTTGCCCAACATTTCCGTGAATGATGGTGTTAAGGAAGCTGCAAGAATCATATACTTAGCTCATGAGGATAACAAAGATAAAGAATTCGAATTAGAACTCTCTTGGGTCAGCCAAACAGAGACTGGAGGGCGACACGAGTTCGTTCCTCAGGAACTATTTGAAGCAGCTGTGCAGTATGCTCAGGAAGAAGATGAGGAGGAGGAAGAGGAGGATGAAGATGTTGACGTTCAATAGTAATTACTGAGCCCAAAAAATAAAAAACCTTTGAATATTTTATTCTATTATTATTCCTTTCGCATGCTAGCTATAATTGTCTTGAGTTTGTCATTTTCAGATTCAACTTCTTTTAGCCTTCTTCTAGCCTGTTCATTCTCGTAACTCCGAGCTTCTCTTTCATTTTTCCATTTCTTGGTTAGCTCTTCAATGCGCATTCGTGCGAGTTCGTCCACAGTGGAAGACTGGTCTATGAAAGATTGGACGTGTTGCTCTAAAACACTGTTCTCTTCCTTTAATTGATGCACTTGATTATCTATCGACGAAGAACCAAGTTCTTTCAGTAAAAGTTGACTGTGCTGATCTACTATAGTTTTAACAGCAACATTGAAATAACGTAAAATAGAGCTTGTTATACTTGATATCCTTGCGTGGTTTGGAGTTGTTTCTATTAGGCTTTGGAGTCGCTTTATACGAGATACTGCCTCGTTTATGGATTCTCCATCCAATATTTCACTGAAACTCGTAATGAACTTGGAAAATGCATCTATGTTGAGCTTACAGACTTGTAGATAGTTAGACCTCCAAACAGTATCTTGTTTTTGGTTCAAAAAAGCATTATCTCTTTCTTTGACCAGTTGATTTAATCTTTCATTTAGTTTGATTTTTTCTGTGTTTAGATGGGACTCTCTAGTTCTTGCTTCTGTTACTAATGCTTCCAAGGTTGATATTTTATCAGCTTCTGCTTGCAGATAGCTCTCTGATTGCTTTTGGTGCTCCAAAGATCTCTTTTCGGCATGAACATTGTTCAGATCTTCGTTCTTTTCGATATCGGCCTCGTTGTTTTTCAATTTGATGGTCAGTTCATTTATAAGTTTGTCTTTTTCATCCTTGATGCTAGCTATCTTCTCCTTTAGCAAGGGAACCAGCTGATCAAGTTTCTCGTCTGTTGACAATCCTGCAAATTTGGATTCTTGATCAAACAAACTCATTATCGAGTTAATCACTCGATTAACACCCTTTTGGACCTCTATGAGATTTTGTACTTCATCTTGTTGAGACTCAAAACTATCAATAATGGCACGCAGTTCGGTATCCAATTCTACATTAGCTCTTTCTAGTTTCTCTACCTGTCGACTCTTTTCTTCACAGTGTTCACAATGGGGATTAAACAGCAAAAACTCGTTTTCAAGCTTATTTATGAGATCTTGCTTAATCTCTTCACCATGCTCACAAGTATCGACCACCTTCCTGGCAAATTCACTCAACAACCGTAGCTGCAGCTGATAGTTTAGTTTCTCTCTCTTCAGTTTATCCACTTCGTTATCGTTAGAAGATCTCTTCCCTCTGACGGACATCGTTGCAAACTGTTCTGTCACGTTCTCCAGCGACGAATAAGGAACTTCATAGTCCAACAGATCTCGACCCAAACCTCCGCCCTGAAAAGCCAGATTCTCGTCCTCCTCGAACTCCTCATCGTCTACATCTTCGTTTTCCTTTTCCTGATTGTTGTTGTTTTGACCATTCACGTTCGTGAAAGACAGGTCAGTGACTTGTCTCTGAAACATCTGAGATCGACGTCTATTTTTGTTTCCGTCATACAAGGAACCAATCCTAGTAGGTGTGCTCAATACTGAGATCGACTCTGCTACCTCCTTCTCATCAGTTGGAGATTGCAGTTCAGCCATTGTTGTAACGTTGTTCAGCCTGATCTCCTTACTGTACGTAGTAAAGCGCGGAGATCCAGAGTTTGGGGAGGGAACATCAAAAGATGTCAAATCACAGTCCTAAACACGGAACTAGATTCCTACAAAAATACAACACTTTGGTGGAATAATTCTGACCAAATTCAATTTCAATTTATCAAGCTCTCTTAGTATTTCCGCTTAAAGTTATCAATAAACCATGAATCCTTCTAACTCCCTCCCGCGCGTTTCCCTTAAGGCACAGTGGATTCCCTTGCAAAAACACACTTTCCACCATCGCGAGCAGGAGCCTCCTACACACAGAAAAATTTTATTAAATCTTTCATCCAACAACAATGACAAACGAACCTGAAATCGATATCAGTAGCATCGACTTCTCTGATTTGGAGAAGAAATACATCGTTGAGGATGATGGTTCTTACATGGACAGGTTCATTATTGTCGACGGGGCACCCATTGCTCCTGAATCGAAGGTTCCTATTCTTACTAAAGTGCTGAAGAAATTATTCAGTGCTGTCGGCGAACTTCAAGATGACTCCATTCACATGCCGCTGGAAGACGGAAAGACAAAAGGTTACCTTTTCATTGGATACAAGACTGCAGAGGGTGCCAACGAAGCTGTCAAGAAATTGCACGGAAAGAAGTTGGATCAACAGCACAGACTGTTGGTTAACAAGTTCTCTGACATGGACGAGTACTTGACTGATTTCAACGATGAGTTCAAAGAGCCCACCACTTACAAACTACCAAGCACCAAGGTTTTGAACTCATGGCTATTAGATGAACAGGCAAGAGACCAGTTTTCTTTGGAAATGGGCAACGTTGCTGGTGTCTATTGGTACAAGCATGGCTTCCCACCAACCCCTGTTGTTGAGCCAAGAGTCAACTGGACTGAACTCTTTACAAAATTTTCTCCTAAAGGTTCCTACTTCTTATCCGTACACAAATTGGGTATTCATGCTTGGGGAGGTGACGATTTCAAGTCTATTCACAAGTTCTATCATCCAGGTGTTAGATTGATTGACTTCTCTCCCGATGAAAAATACTTGGTTACTTTGTCACCAGAGCCCATTACTCTACCTGCAAAGAACCACCCAGCCCGTGCTTCTTTCCCTTTTAAGCAGGGAGATGTTGGAAACAAACTGGTTATTTGGGACTTCCAGACCGGTCTTCCTTGCAGAACATTCGCACTGCCTCCCGACTTGGAAAAGGAAAAGAAAATGACTTGGCCTTTGGTCAAATGGTCCTATGACTCCAAATACTGTGCTAGAAAGGGTCCAGATGCTATTGCTGTGTACGAGGCACCATCTTTCCAGTTGGTCAACAAGAAGCTTCTCAGAGCACCCGGTGTTGCTGAATTTGAATGGGCCCCCGCTGGTGTCAGAACGGAAACTCAGAAGAAAGGAGAAGAGCCGGAACATCTTTTGGCTTACTGGTCGCCTGAACAGATTAACTTGCCTGCTAAGGTCGCTGTTGTTCAGGTACCTACTAACTCAATTGTCCGAACAGTCAACCTGACCAATGTGACTGACTGTAAACTCTACTGGCATGATAATGGCTCCTATCTATGTTGTAAGGTTGACCGTCATACCAGATCTAAGAAGACAATTTTCTCTTATCTGGAATTTTTCAAGGTCACTAAGAAAGACATTCCTGTCATCAAGCTTGAATTGAAAGAGGCTGTGACAGCATTTGCTTGGGAGCCTACTAGTGAAAGATTTGGTATCATCACTACCGACGATGTCCAAGGCACTACTCCTAACAAGATGAATGTTAGCTTTTACGCTCCTGAGATTGCCAAGGGTAAAGTAAACACCGAGACCGTTTGGAGACCCTTCCGTACTATTGGCGGAAAGAACAGTAATTCAATTGATTTTTCTCCTAAGGGCCGTTTTGTTGTTGTTAGCACTTTAAATGCAGGCTCTGGAGATCTTGATTTCTATGACCTAGACTTTGAAGGAGAACGTAATGAGAATGACACCAAGTTTAAGGTCAAAGCTTCCTTCAAGCAACTAGCTCATCATGGATATCACGGAATTACTCATCTCCAATGGGAGGAATCTGGACGTTTTGTTGCCGGATGGTCTTCAGTGTGGAAACACACAAGTGATAACGGATTCAAGATTTACAACTTTGCTGGTATTCTTCAGATCGAAGATCAAGTTGAGGCATTCAAGAAGTTCTCCTGGAGAGCAAGACCCAAATCCATCTTGACAGAGGAGGACAAAAAGAAGGTGGAAGAGAACCTAGAACAATACAGCGCACAGTTTGAGGAGCTGGATTCGATGGAAGCCGATGCTAACTTGAGAGAGGTTATTATGAGAAGAAAGAAGCTGCTCAAAGAATGGAAAGACTACAGAGACTTCGTCGAGGCCCACCTGAAGGAGTTGGGATTGTATGAAGAAGAGAAGAAAGAAGAGTTCGAAGTGATCGAGGAAATTAGAGAGGAGATTTTGGAGGAGAAGGAAGAGATTGTGGATTAGATAAAATAAATAAAGTTAAGACCATTGTCCTATTATGTACAAGTAGATTAGTGCGTATATCGGGATCACAATGATAGGCACACATGCGTCTAAATGTCTACGACGAAGCTTTGGTTTTCAATTGTAGACCATGCCATTGAGATATCTCGTCTTTAAGCAGCTCGTTCACCAGACGATGCTGCTTCACCATTGGGATTCCTTTGAATTTTGCACTTTCAACCTGAATCGCAAACATAGATCCGCATCCACCGCTTACATCTCTTACTGATAGAAGTGAAGGGTTGAATTCCTTCTTCAGCATTTCCGCAATTTTCTGTTCATATTCGTCCAGTGCTACTTCAGTCGATTGTAGTCTGGCACCCAATGAGCCTAGCGATGCAGTAGCAGACTTTAGTTTGGTGGCACTTAGCAACGGTCTTGTTCTGAGCAGCCTCCTGGTAGATAAGATACTAAACATTACTCAGAGAGAAAACTGCCATGAATTTGAAATCTAAAAGACAGAGCTTCGCGAGCCTATTCAAATAGATGAAAGACATAATGCTTATGTAATTAATAACCTATATGTTTCTAGTCATTTGCTTTATTCTGTCTAACTCTGCTTGTAACGACTGTAAATCTCCAAGGATATCCGCAGAACTGTTATTTGAAAGAACCTGTCTCATGTCAGTGGCATTTACCTCTTGAGATTTGGTGCGGTATGCTAAATTGTCATCACTGGCAGAAACGAGATTCTGAGGTACCCCAAGATGTGAATGTAAGTGTGGAATAGGTGGACAGTGTAATTGTGTCTCGGTAGAAGAACGTGACCTTCTACTTGGCGGTGGAAGTGGTGGAACTGCTGGTAGTTGTGAAAATGGTTGGGGAGACATAGCTTGTTCCTCTTTCTGCGCTCTCTTTTCAACTGATCTATCCAGTGACTTAGATCTTTGACGTGAAACCGGAGGTGGAGGCGGAGGTGAGCGTATAGACTGTCGGGCTTGTTTGGGGACACTTCCTGTGAGATGTGGCTGCAAGAAATTCCCTTGCGTCGGAGACACAGTATCTATATTGGGAAAGTATAGTGGCCTTTCATCTCCCTGTTGTGAAGGAATCTTGACTTCAGGCAGAGTGGTATGGACACCGTCCAGTAATACACTATCTATTTTAACATTTTGGAAGTGATTGATAGAGTCTCCCATCTCTTTTAGTTCCTCTTCTTCGTCTTCCTCTTCATGTGAGTGTTCGAAATGCGACACGTTTTGTGGCGGGACTCGCCCCAGTAATTGTTCCATTGGTAAAGTAAAATCTATCTTAGAATCTTCACCCTCGTCATTGTGTCCGTTATCTGGGATTATCAGCTGGTCAGAAAATTTCACCGACTTGGCATTTCTCTTCCGTCTCTTAGTTTCTTCTTTTGGTTTCTCTCCTGTCAATAGAAACTGGGTAAAGCTGTCAAGGTCTAACTTTCTACTAGAATTTTTATCTGGACTTGAATTCTGCTCATCCATTTCTTCATCAACTTCGGATTCATCATCCTCTATCTGATGCCTCTTGCGAGATGCAAGAATTGATACCGGTTTAGGAATCGGGGCAATAACCTTGATCATTGATCTCAAAGGATACTTTCCCAATATGACATGAGAAATGAGTCTAAGAAGGGCAAAAAATTGGCCAATGTTCAACTTATTATAACAAGAATTAAACAGCTTGCGGATTTTTTCTTTATGTTCTATTCGGAAATTGTTCATGAATTTAAACACATCGTCGATAGATACCGTTTTGGTACCTCTACTGGTAACAATGTCATTATACCACCGTAGATAGGTTTTGACCTCTTCTTCGGACAGCTGATTGACCGTTAATGACAGGGGGACCGAGGGATCGTTGTCTATGTCAGGGGAATCTCTGGAATCTGTAACCCCCTGAGGGATAGGACTACCCTTTGAATTGGACGAAATTGAATTCAGTGATTCTCTGCTAGCAGATTGCTCTGATTTGATGCCACTATTGAGTCGGTCAAATAGCGCATCAAACTGTCGATGCCGAGGATTGGAATTTGGCTGTGGTTCATGTGCGGGATCCGGATTGGTTGCGCCAAAGGAAACATTGGGAGGAGGAGACGTGGTTCCTTCATGCAATGAAGAGATCCCAGGCACATTCAAAAAATCAAACCCTGGCATGTACTTGACGAACGGACCTTCAATTTGGGTTTTGCGGGCAGTGCCTTTTTTTGTTATCGGAAAGGAACAATATAACTCTATGAGATTATTAGAAGGAGCGCTCAGGGATATTTAGCGAGAATCATGCCTCCTAGCAAACTCTCCCTCGCGAATAATTCAGATAGTGGAAGTATCAGATAGCTGTGTTCTCATCTATGCCCTCCGGTGATGAAGCTGAAAAAAGTAAAGAAGACCAGCGTGTTGGTTTCACATGCTGACAGTGACGAGGATAAGGATGAGAAAGATCTTATGAAAGAGCACTTGAGAAAAGAAAATGAGCGAAATGCTTTAAAGGTGGATCAATTGGAGAAAAAATTTCATTATGATATAAATGAATCAAAAACCAGCAGGCAAAGTACTGCCACTCATTCGAACGGTGAGAGCAAGTTCATCTCCAACTTATTGGAAGCCAAGAAACAGAGAGAAAATGATCAAATATTACTACGAAGCTTTAAGCTGAAAAAAGAATCGGAGAATTCAACAGGTGAAAGAATAGAAACACAAAGTTTCAAGATTTACAAAGAGGAGATCAAAAAATTAGAGGAAAAAGCGTTGAATACACAGGAAAACACAGAAAAAACAGATCCAGAATCTGAAGGGATGCTTGCTTTTTATAAGACCCAGTTGGATACCAGAGACAGTGAAAGAACAGGAATAAATGGGCCAGTAAAAAAATCTCCAGATCCGGTTCAAACTGATGCCATAGAGATTCCCCTTAGGCATCCCTCCCCGCCAAGTAATTCTACCGAGCCTAATTTAAATAAGTGTCTTAACATAAGGCAGGAGATCTTTAAGGCAGAACAAGACCTTTTACGCCAAAAACAATCTAAACTTCTGTCGCTCTTACCACCAGAGCATGATCAACGTTTTCTCGATGAAGCTAAACAGAGATATTTCCAGAGGCAGGGAGTTTTGAACTAAGTTTTTCTCTATTTACATCTATGATTAATGTACAACTAATTGCCCCCTAGAGCGTTTCCATGTTGTGAACTCTGTTTTATTTTGAGCAATCTGTAACGAGACCATGAACTTCCTTGTCTCATCATCCACAGCCTTATCGAACATTTCGATGACAGGAGTTCTCTTTCTATACTGTACGTCGTTGAGGTGCATAGTTTTGGGAAATTGGGTCTTTTTTATTTCTCTTTCCTGAAGTAACTCATAAATATCCAGCGACCGTCCACATGGAATGGGGTCAGGGTTTGATGGAGTTACACAGTCAAGATCAACTTCTTTCCTTAAAACAAAGTCCAGATCAACTGCACTGAAAAATGCACAAGATTGAGGAACTTCGTTGATTCCTAATTGCTGGCAAAACATGGCTCTCGTCCATAAATTACTAATTTGTAACGCATAGGCAGCTTTGAGCTTATCCTCCTCTTTAACCAGATATCGAATTTCATCATGTACTGTAATACACAAGCGTGCATCGATATCAAACAGTTTGATGAGATAATCCATGCTGATTATTAATAAGTGTAGATAGTCAACACCCGATGATTGAATCGCCCAGTTGATACGAGAAGTAAGGAAATTATTGGCATTCAGATTGGCCTTTTGTAAAGGTGCGGTGATACCTGCCCCCAGAACAGGTGTCTTCGGGTGGGCCATTTCAGCAATTGCCTCTAATCTGTTAAATACAATGGATTCCGAGCCACCATACCAGATGGGTTTCTTATCGTATCGCCCAGAAATTCCTTTAGTAGCAGAATACAATGCGTTAGCAGTCTCTTTGGCTTCTTTGTCACTTAATGCGGGATTGAACTTTTTGAGCAAAGTCGTGGTGAACTTGATACCAGCACCATAAATTCTTCCATAGTTAAAGATCTTTGCTTCATTTCTTGAAATCCCTAAAATCTTTGCTGTCTTCGAATGTAGGTCAGTACCTTCATTCTTGCTACCTTCAAGTGTCATCCAGCCAATGGAAGTACCACCATGGATTTTGAACACTGAATCGCCAATCAAAGAGGCAATCCAAAGTTCTTCGCTATCTACATCGGCTCCAACAAAGGAGTATCCCTTAGGAGCTTCGATTAAACTTTTCAACTCAGAGCCTAGACGGCTTTTTTTGGCATTCGACGCTGTCAACCAAGTATTTTCAACGGCACGTCTTGTAATCGTCCCCATAGGTATAATCTGTGGTACAATATACCCTAAATCGTCCTCAAACACTACAAACTGGTTCATTATACGTTCTCTTGACGAAGTCCAGTAACTGGATGTAACAGCCATCTGAAGGGCATCCTTTGCCAACGCATACTGTGAATTAAGGAATCCCTTTTCAAAAAAACCCAGACAGCTTTTGGTCATGCAATTTGTTACTCTAGCTGCTGGTCCATCAGGATGAGGAACTTTGACAAACTTGAAATTTTCCAAGTCTTCAGCTCGTATGCTTTCAAACCCTGGGTCCTCGGATATCTTTTCAAGCGACACAACTACGAAGTTAAGTTTCTCGTAATCGTGTACTTTATCCTTGGGGACCTTAAAGCACCACCCTTGGGTCTGAATCCAGTAGAGGGGGTTCCCATTCCATGCTAACTTTAACAACAGTGGAGAAGTACGAGACTTCGTTGTGAGCTTTAGCTCATTTTTGACAATTAACTGTTTATACCAATTTGGATATCCCGGGAGCTTTTGATTTTTATGTATTTCACCCTTTTTGGTAAGTCGTATGGGATCAATTGTCCAATCCAGTTGAGATAGCCATGGATCATTTTCCCATGGTTTTTTAGGGTCGTCTTTTAACTTGACAGTCTCTTCGCAGATCAGATGGAGATTTTTTTCGATCATTCTCCTACTTTCTTGGTATAGCCTTTCAGAAGTCTCTATGTAGTCTTCCCACTTGGTAGTGGTTGGTAGAAGGCAGGATGAAATATCTTTTAGAGCCGCTAGGCTGACAGGATGAGGAATCAGTTTCTTGAATTTTGAATAGACTTTTTGGAATACTTTGCCCGTTGCAAACACATCTTTGGCACAGTACCGTATCAGTTCATCAAAGTTCCCTCTTAGAGTATTTGGATCTTCAGTCTCAAAACTGTTTCTAATATCCTTTTTTAGTTTTATTTTACAGTAGAACTCTGCAACCCTCTCTAAAGAGTTCAAACTACTCTTGTTTATCCATGGGTTATCTTCTAGCGTCGGATCTTCTATACTAGTCGAGTCCAATAATTCTTGTAATTCTTCATTCTGCACTTTAGACTTTATGCTGGCAATGGACATGTTGTTCTCTTTTTCCTTTTTATTGTGTTTTATCCAAGTTCCTCTTTGTCTTGTGCACATGCCTGAAACTGCTACATGAAGAGCCATAGTATCCATCCAGAAAGCTTTGGTCTGCTTCAAATTGTACTCTTCCAAAGTTCTAGCTCTATCATAAGAAACATTATGTCCCACAATGAACTTCTCCGTTTCAAAAGTATTCATGGGTATCAAATGGTCATTAGTCGTTGATTCTTCAGTCAAGTATGGAGAAACCCAGCCGTACCAAGCTTTATCAGATAATGCTACTGCCATTACAGGGTATTGAGATACTTTATACATGGTTTCCACATCAAAAAAATAGGAATCTTCTAAAGGATATGGAACCTTTTCGGAGGGTTGCCCAGGAGCATAACGGGTCCAACCTGATTGAAATGCGAATTCAAACTGAGGTTCTACTATGTTTAAATTCAAGAGCTCGTCTATAAGTGGGTTGTAAGGCTCTAAAATGGCGGAACCAAGTTTGTAGAAGTGTTCATCTAAAGTCCTGCCTTGAAGTGATGGTAGATCTATCTCAATGGGGTTATTCAACGAGGATTTTTTCCCTAAAAGGTTGTTCGACTTAAGATGTCGTTTTGCCAAATTTATCAAATTTTCATCATGCCGGGAAGTACTTTTACCAAACAATTGATTTTGCAGAGAAGGAGCCAAATGTTGAATTCCCACGGCATTTATCCGAATTGAACTGTTACTTGTGGACAAATGCCTTGCAAGCTTCCTTATTATCATAAAACTTTTGGGTGAATTATCGTCAGATGGGTATCTGACTAAAGTTATTAGAGAAAAACTATGTACGAATTAGGAATCTCACCGGTTAGTGCCAAATTGGGAAGGCACTTGCAAGAGGATAAATTGAACCCATGAACAGACAACTTCACTAATTCATGACCATAATCTACTGGCAAACATTCTGATACCGCAAATATGCTCTATTTCACACCCGTACCTGCATTGCCAATGGTTGAAGTGTCAGTTGGTTGTTCATCTTGAGGAATGGAAATTCATCCGAACACCAGTGTAGTTGCTGCTTTAATCTCGAGCGACTGTCGAGAGACATCTACAGCTATAACTGTATTCCATCGTATTACCAAGTGGGAATGTCATCTAATAGAGCTCTGAGTGACGAGCAGGTAAGTTTGATACTTCTAAGTGAAACTCTACAAGTCAACTCATGCTAACAGGTTTTTTTTCTTAGGTCGAAAATGAATTGAAGAAGATGGAGGTATTCATAAAGAAGGAGGCAGAGGAGAAAGCCAAGGAAATTAGATTAAAGGCCGACGAGGAGTACGAAATTGAAAAAGCTTTGATTGTCCGTTCAGAGGCCAACGCAATTGATTCTTTGTACGAAGATAGATTCAAAAAGGCCTCTCTTGCCCAGCAGATTAAAAAGTCTACCATAGCAAATAAGAGTAGGCTCAAGGTGTTAGGCGAAAAGGAGAAGATTCTAAATGACATCTTGGAAACCACACAAACGAGATTAAAGGATATTGCCAAGAACTCCACTGAATATGAAGAAGTTCTTGTGGGTCTAATCGAAGAAGGTGTTCTTGCTTTGTATGAGAAAGTCGTTACCGTTCGTGTTAGGAAGCAGGATTTGAAGATTGCCAAAAAAGCTGCTGAGAAAGCCGCAGTTCAGTTTGAAGAGAAGGCCAAATTTCCCGTTCAGATCGCAGTTTCTGAAAGTGAATTCCTGAACGAAGATTTGGCAGGTGGTGTTGTTTTGGTCAACGAAGATGGAAGAATTGAAGTAGATAATACTTTAGAGGAGAGATTAAAGTTGTTGTCTAGCGGGGCCTTGCCAGCTGTCAGGCTAGAGCTATTTGGTATTTCCAAAACTAGAAAATTCTTTGAGTAAGATTTATATTTACATTCCATTAGCAATAGTATGCAAAACACAGTTGCACTTGTAGTTATTTCCTTGACTGTTTATGCAGAGGTTACTTTTTAAAGAGCCTTCCCAGCTTTAGCTTCCGGCTCGTAGGATGGTTAACGGCACTCATCATAGAAACTTTACCGTTAGCATCGGTAGGAAAGACTGCATCTGCACCCTTATTGAATCCTTCGAATTCATAATCTTCTTTGCCGTGGAGTCTTCTAAAAGCTAGCCCCTCCTGAGCAGTCAACATCTTCTCCTTCTTACGAACTCCGCCAAGACCAGGGGCTCTGGAAACAAATTGGCGAAATTGCTTCAAATTTTGGTTTGCTGACGGCTTGTCTTCTGCTTCCGAATATTCAGGGACGCCAGCAAATCTCACTTTCTTAGTTATGTTTGTCAGGTCATCAATGGGTAAGACAGAAGTGACTACTTCCAAGTTACCAACTGTTTCATGACTTTTGGAGCTGATATTGGAATTGGCTCTGGAGCGTACTCTTGTAGTAGATAGAATATTTTTAGGCTTGCTTGGTACTGCCTGTGGTGCTTTATCCTGAAAGTTTTTGTGCACTTTATCCTCATCGATACTGGTAATATGGATATCTGGTTTGCGAGAAATACTGCCTCCCCTTGCTATAGTTCCATTATTATTAGTGGTGGTACTGGGCTCGGTACTGGTATTAGAGGATGGAACTCTTTGTAGATTCTCTCTCAGAGAATTGCTTCTACTACTTTGGATTGAGCTGTTTCTGCTCGCAACTGGATTTTCCAATGCACTTTGGAATGAGTTGCTTCTACTACTATTACCAGCAGGTCTGGGCATCCTGGGGTCATACTTTTGAGAGTATTGATTGAATGGTTTGGATTGAACTGTTCCCCGTTTTGACCCATTAAGAATATGTTTCTGAAGTCTTTGTTGAGCTGTCAGTGGCTTGGCAGAATCTTTGACTGGAGTTGGAGAAGACATGAGAGGTTTGACTTGATCTGTGGGCATTGGCGAGGGCGTTGGAGAAGTTGACGAAGAGAGTTTAGTTAAACTTGCACTCTTCGAAGCGGCAATCGCAGATGTTGATAATGATGCTGGTGATCCTTTGTTCCTGGGTGAACTAAGGTTGATAGAGTGTCTTCTGGACAGGGGACTTTTGTTCGGATTAGAGTTTGCAGATGGCGGAGTAGAACTCCATGAATCGGGGACAGCCAATGAACGACGATGTTGATTGGTGGCGGGGGTAGTCCTTTGCAAACGTGGAGACGATCGACTTCCTACTGAAGACGTCCTGCTAAGTGCAGAGCTTGTCGAGTTAACAGAAGACGACCTTGATCTGTTGGTCATAGAATTTTTTGGGGAAAAAAAATCTGAGTTCTGCGTACGTGGATTGCTGTCAGTAGATTCCTTCAAAGATCCAAGCCTAGTCGATTCCAGCTCAGTAGTTATTCCAGCAACTTTACTCTCATTTGCGGGTTCTATTTGAGGACTTGCATTTGGAGTAGGAAGAATTTTCTTACGAGCCAGTTCTGCTGCCGGACCCCAGTGGATATCAATCTTCTCAAACACCATGTACTCATTTCTCACAAGATTATAACAATCAGTTAAGCATTTAGCAAACTCTATAGCAGTACTCACACGAACAGGTTCGGTGTAGCCTTGCCTTGTTAACTTCGAAATCTGAGACAGCAACAGCCCGTTCTTTTTGGATTGTTTGAAATAAACGTCAGTTAGAATGATTGTTTTCCGCAAAGCTTCATCGTATTTAAGCAAACCTGTCCAATGCTCATAGTTATGAGCGGCTATACGGGACCCTATTTTTCTCATGATTGAGTATAGATCAGCTAATCTTATTAGTGTGACGAAAACCCTATGGTTGAGGTATTGGTGGTTTGGAGTGCTAACCAAATGGCTAACAGATTTAATCTTTTCTATTTGGTTGATAAATGAGGCAAGATTATTGAGACATTTCTCTAAGACGGGTACTAGCTGGCCAACCATGTAAATTTCAAAAGCTCTTATTCCCACGTCGACCGAATCCTGTGTTGCCTGAGGTTTATTATTCGTAATGATCAAATTAGGGATGATGGAGAGTTCTAATGGAAGCATCAGGTCTTCCAATTGCTTGATGTCCATAGCAATTGGAGCTCCGGTTATGTCTGGCTTCCTTAGAGCGTTGCGTTCATTAGTTGCTTGGGCCATCTTCTTATTATAGATTTGAACAGCGTTCATGCAAAGATGTTCAAACAGATCCAATGTTTGCAAGGAGTCCTTGAAGTTGGGTTGTTTCAGCGATACTGTGAGATCATCTAGGTTCTCAATAACATCGCAGCTGATAGGCTTAGTGACCACTGGTGGGTTCAAGACTTGAGCACTATTGAATGACCGATCATTGACCAGCAATGAAAGCCTCGTCAATAGCTGTTCATGGACATTGAATATATTTCCGGACAGCAGCATAATGTAGTGCTGATCCGGAATAAACTGTTTCATCTTGGCCTTGATTTTCAAAGTCCGAACTTCTCGTATCATCTTGTCCAGTTTCGTCAGGCCATACCGGTATTGGAGGATCTTGCAGTCTAAAGAGTCAAGCAGCACAGAGTTCTTGATGCCTGGGGAGGACGCTGCGGCTGCTGCAATTGCCACTACTCCTTGTTGCGACATTCTACGACGGTGGTCCTGTCAGGCTTGTTGGTGATGAGGAGAATGATGGATACCGCGTTTAGCTTATAGGAAGAAAAACAGAAAGATAAAACGACTCAAGCAAAAGAGGCAGGTGAGATGTCTCAATGAAAACTGGAACGTATCAGGAAACTTACACGATATTATAATATATTATTTATATAAAGTTTATATATTTGAACAACTTATATATTTATTCTGTCTATGCTGCTATTTGCCCTTATCAACCAGCCATCTCCAAATCATATCCCGCTGTTTGGGGTCTTTATCGTATAGTGGTTTCTTATGACGCGTAAGCCATCCCTTCAGCTTTGCAAATTTCGGGGGTTTGGAAGTATGTTGAGGGATTAGCTTGGATTCAGGCCCGTTTGGGAGCATCATGGTCAACCGTTGGACAGTTCTAAGTCTTTTGAAATTTAAAAGAGTAATGACCATGGCTCCCAGTACGGATAAAACGAATATGCCTCCAAATCCAAAATTGCTGTCCTCAATGTAGTTCTTCAAATTCATTCCGTAAAAAGCAGGAAGCGTAGTAGCTACTGTGAAGCCCAAAGTATATATGGTAACTTTTAGCTCAAACAGCATTAGAGAATTTCTGTTAGCATCCAGGATAATGTTGACAATTTCCTCTGTTGATTTGATGTCATTGATCAAAGTCTCGGCCTGTTGGACGAACTCATCACATTGCTTATAATATGCCTCTAAAAGCATTTCGATTTCGTCTGTGTTTTCTATATTATTATTGGTATCACTTAGGTACATTCCCAACAAGTCGTCGTCATTGTCTAAAAGCTCATCTAGAACATTTCTTATCAAGAGAGCTTTCTGGTAAAATGTGGTTAATGCTTTGGAGTTAATCAGCAGGTCCCGCAATTTCACCCTATCGACATTATTTTCCAAATCCAACAAAATGGAGCTACAAGTGTCGGCATGATGATTAAGCTCGGTCTCTAACGAGGACATGACATTAATGAGAATACTCTCGATGGCCCTGAATTCATAGAATTCGTGGCTGGAGTTTTTGTTGGTCAACTTGGACTCCAAGTCGTACATGAACAACCCCAGCTTTGAGGCGCTAGGTACGGTTGAAGTGTCAAAAATCATTGTCTGATCCTTTTTGATGATTGACTTGATATATAACAGGTTCACCAGGATGCAGTTCGGCCTGACTGCTATCGTTGGAACAACATCAACGGTGGAAGTGTCTATTTTACGTAGATCTCTTGGAAATAGGCCATTTTCCGTGAGAAACTTCGTCTTGGGAAACTTTTTGGATATTTCTTTGACTTTCCCCGTTTCGTCAAAGATGGTGCAACTGATATAACTATCGCTTGGGGCTATAGGTTTCAAAACCTTTGGGATTGCCAATTCTGTGCCAGCGGCGGATGCTGATGATGATGCATGCGATGATAGGGGAATACCTTTTTTCGGGGTAACAATAAGAGTCCGAAGTGATTGTAGATTCCATTGCAGGTTCCCTATGCGACGCCGGTTCATTATTGGCCGTATATGCCGACCAAATGGTAACATTTTAGGGATACCGGTAATGTTGATTTCTAGGACGAGAAGATTCAGAAAAAATCGCTTTCTTGCTTTCTTGGTTGCAGGTGGAAAAAGTAAACTAACCAGATTTTATTCTCAGGAAATTGGAGATGGCTATATGAAACTTTTAGATCGGTGTCAATCTGGTTTACCTAGTTTACCGAGACCAGCTATCTTTGACAATGGCACTGGTGTTCTCCAGCAGCCTCTCCTGTCAACCCCCAACTAGATAGCTTACCTCATCGCGAGAGATGTGAAATTTTTTTTTTCTTCGTAATAGAATTACTGTCCTACCAATGAGTAAACGTCAGATAACTGAAGAAGAGGAGGATTCAAGCAAAAGAAGGCTTACAGGGATCATTCCTCACAGCACTAATCCTATTAAGAATGGGGTGTCACAATGCTTCTACAAATTTTCCACAGATTTATATGTGTCTTTAGCTCCATGCTACGTTCAGGATCCAGTCAAAGGCATACAAAAACAACATTTGGACTCGTTGATAATGTCCTACTTTCCACAGGCTAGGGGTATAGTGCTAAGTTACAGCAACATCAAGTTGAGCCCTGAAAATCTACAAGATTCCTATTCTGTGGCCAAAATTTCAGCTGAATCCCCATTTGCATTTCTATGGTGTTCAGTTGATTTCCTGATATGGAAACCACAAGTAGGTGATGTTGTGGAAGGATGGGCTTACCTGCAGACTCAATCACACATAGGTCTACTGGTTCACGACACTTTCAATGCAACATTGAGGAATTCCAACATTCCATCAAACTGGAAGTTCATACCGAACGAGGCCGACGAAGTAGATGAAGATTACGAAGATGAAGAAGCCGCTGATAACGGCGCAGACAGGTTCAAATCTGTGGGCTACTGGGTCGACCATGAGAATAATCCCGTGGACGGTAAGATCAAGTTCACTATCAAATCCATTCACACTGCTGGCAGGGTAGTGTCCTTGGAAGGGACTTTGCTTCAACCAGACACAGAAAAGGACTCCTTACCAGTGACCAAAAGTGTTCATAGAAAGTTCGACGACAGCGAGGCAGTAGAGTTTAAAGAGCCATCATCTCAATCTCCCACTACCACCACCGTAGAAATCAACTTGGATGGCTATCAAGAGGACGCCAACGAGGAGGGCGAGCAGTCAAAGGAGGAAGACAAGTCTGAAGCGGAGGGAGATGAAGTGCCCCAATACGAAACTGAATCATCCGACTCGGAATGATGGTTTGGTGGTTAAAAAACCCATGTACTATAGATAGATTATCTAATCACAAAAAAATTTATTAGGAGCGAAATCTAGTAAACATCGATTCTCCTCCGTTCACCAACCACGTCAAATCCATGTCAATAATAGAAACTAATTCGATACTCACAGAGCATTTTGATTACCCTCCTATATCGATAATTGATGACATTATCAATGCGGTTAATGACATCATGTACAAGTGTACTGCAGCGGTAGATAAGTACCTCAGCACTCATTTTGGAGATTACAAAGATGAGATTGAGATGGGGACAGGCAAGCTAGAAACGCTTCTGGAAAGCTACATTGACAAAAACTTTGATATTTTTGAGCTGTATACGGTGAGAAATATACTCAACATTCCTGAGGATCTGTTAAAAGGACATTGGATGAAACTCTCCCATCATGAAGGACTGAACAATAACGTTTTGAAGACGATAGGAGAGGAGACTGAGGCTTTAGATAAGGAAATTTTTAATTTGAAAAGGCAAATAGCGGTACAATTGAGTGTTCAAAAGTTTTTAAAACAGCAAATAAGGTCTCTTCAAAGAACCATGGAGATTTTAACCAGTTATCGATCGTGCTTGGAGTATTTGACCACCAGTTACCATAACGACAACAAACTCTCAAAGCGAATTATTTCCTCTTTAAAGAAGCTGTCTCCAATCGAAGAAACTTTGTTTTATCTTGTACAACAGACCAACAATTTATATGAATCAGTAACACAATTAAAATCAGCAACTATTCCAAAAGAAGCGACTCCCAGCGAGAGGGATAAGTTCAATGATACAAAAGCTGCACATCTGTTGAACGTGCTGAATATAAAACCATCGACATTGATTGAGGAGCCAAGCGAGAAAGAACTGGAGAGGTTGAAGGAGATAATAGCAAGTGTCAGTGCGAGCGATATCGATTGGGAGTAGCCTAATGATGAACCTACCTAAAGTGAGCCCCATAGTAAACTTACAATCAACACACATACTAAACAAAGATTTGATTACCTACGCACAATGCATGATTCTGACATCCTTCATTTCGTTACACAGTATGGCACTGGATGCCATATTCCTATATATGTATTTAGATTGTTATTATTTTGACACCCGACATCCAACATCTATCTCTTGGGTATTCGCGAACCGGCCTTCCCACTCACCAATCAAAAAACATTCATCAATCAACTTATCTTACGACACTCACACAGAATAATAATGGCAGGCCACGGACCACACTGTAAGTGAATGCCACCCATAAGATATCCCCAATTACGTTTACTAACTGACTTTTTAAGTGTTGAGAGAGGATGCCTCATTTCAGAGATACGGACAGTTGAGAGAAAACCTGTCTCTGTACTGGAAGTTCAACAGAGCATCTGCAAGAAACGCATTCATTTTCTTGGTGGCAGTTCCAGCGGGACTAGGCTATTTAGCTTACAACTACGAAGGAAAAACTCCATTTGTCAGCAAAAGAAGAACAGAACCAATTTTTGAACAGGATTATGTTCCACGGAAGTAGCACGGGAAACGAACTTTTTATTTATTTAACTATTAGATCAATTGATACACCTGTTGTATGTCACATTTTACTCTCCGTAAAGCCAGAAGGAAGAAAGAAAATACACACGATTACATCGTGATTGCTCTGTCACTATTGGGTTTCCTCGTTTTTCCTTCTTCTTTCCGGTAGGTATACCTTGGTTCATAATTTTTTTAACTCTGCCTCCCACTTATCAGACGATAATTCCTAGTCGTCAATGTCCTCGTAGCGGAGCATAAGCAATCGCTTGTATTCGTCCATATCTTCGTCCCATAGCTGGGCAGCCTGTGCGTTCAGTGGAGAGCTGTTGTTGGGCTCTCCCAATAAGCTCTGCAGACTCAAGAGAATTGTCTGGACATTGTACACGGCAGACCACTTCTCCTTTAGGATATCTAGACAGATGTTTCCACTCATGTCCACGTTGGGATGCCACATTGGTGATACGAATTTTATAACAGGGGCAACATAGGGATAATTACTGGAAAATTCCAAAGAAATCTTGAAGCGCAGGTTTTCATAAGGAGTTGCCTTTGGTCCCTCGATGGTACCCTTCCAGTTAAGCATGTTGGAATCGGATTCAGGGAACGCTGAGATACCTGGGGTCTGAGACATCATTAGCTGAACCAGTTCAGATTGAAGACGCTTAGTGACCGAGTGGCCCTCGGGGACGTGGAACTTGTTGCCTTGTATCGTTGATGTGTTGACAGCGCTCATCTCAAATTGATGGAAGATTTGGAGAGGATGGATGGAACCTTTTGTGGAAAAGCAATATAGTTTCAGAAATAATTATATAGGTATACAGTGGTACAAATGACAATAATCTCGATTAGGAAATAAATTAGCGATTACTTAATAAGGAATAGCATAAACATTGGTAGGGAAGATAAACAGAGAGCTTCATGTCAGGAGGCCTAAACGTTTCGGAGATGGGGTGTTCTTATGGCTGCCTTACAAGGAGGGTAGCATGGGCAGGCACTGTGATCACACCAGATGTAGTCAGCCAATCGTTTCCGCTTTGTGAATGAACTCGTGGAGGGAAACACGCTGGATCATAGCAAGGAGTACTCTGATTTTTCATCACTTAAACTTACCATTAGTTTTGACCAAACCTGGCAAGTCTCTTCCCTCATCATTCCACATTTCTCCGTGTTGTCAGTACCGTAAAGTAGATGGCCTTAACTATCTCCATCCAACATCCAAAACGCGAACAGGCTCTGCTTATCAATTGGTTACGTCGTCTGTTGCCACCCTCTGTCGATAGTGATAAATAGTCATCACAAGACACGATTCCATCCAAGTGGCGCTCACACATCCGCCCTACTCGTACTGGGCTTAGTAGCCACGCGTCTATGTTCCACCGTTATGCATTAGATCTATACCCCTATTTACACAGCGTATTTCTTAGTCCATTCCTTAGCTGTAGCTTCGTACTTGGATCTATCGGACTTATAAATGTGGGCGATTTCCGGCACTAGAGGATCGTCAGGATTGGCATCAGTCAAAAGTGAACAGATAGACAGCAGCACTTTAGAAATTGTCAAAGCAGGCGACCACTGGTCCTTCAAAATATCCAGACAGATGTTTCCACTGGCATTGATATTTGGGTGGTATATCTTGGTTGTGAACTGTATCTTTGGAGGTTTGAAGGGATAATCGGTAGGGAAATGGATGCTAAGGAAAAACACACCGCCAGCATAAGGTGAGTCTGGGGGTCCCATTATGGAAGCTTGCCAATGGTAAAGATCATCTCCTACAGGGCCAGCTGAGCACGACGTGGGGGGATCTCTTCCCAAATCGATCAGTTCTTTATTGATTCTTTTGGACGACATCGAGTTTCTGGTGGATTATTTCTGAGATGTATGTTTGATATGTAATCGGAAGAAGGAGAAAAGCCTGCAAATTTCTACCAATCGGTGATTTAGGGCAATACTCGAATCTTCTAGAATTTGTGTGGAACACTACTTGTATAGCCATGGAAATTTTGGCTGTGGCACACGACTATTGCAGAACCGACAAAAGATGTTCCCATCTGATTATGTAATAATTCTTTTTGAGAATATCATTTTATTTTTTTTTTTTTTGCATAAATTTTCTTAGTTTGTTTTCCCTGTTGATAGTTTTCCGTTTGCTAGTCAAGTTATCACTCCATACACCATGGATGACCTATTTGACGTCTTCACCGAGAAACCAGACGAGTCTGTCAATGTCACGGCTGAGTTGTCGGAGGCACCTCAGAGAAAGAGGCCTATAGCAGAATCCAGTGATAAAGATGAACCTAAGAAGGAGCAAAAATTAGATACCCAAAAGAGTTCCAATGGCTCTGATGAAAAAAAGGAAAACGAAGAAAAAGCTTTGAAAAAGGCCCATGAAATGATTCCTGTTGTTGCAGACGACGTTGAGATTGAGGCTTCTAGAGAAGTCGCCGCTTCTTCTGGATTGATGGGTACTACTACAGATGGCCCACAACCTTTGAAGTTAAAACACCAGGTAAGACATCAAGTTGCTCTTCCAACCGATTATGCATACACCCCAATTGGGCAACACGTACGTACAAATGAGGCCAGAACCTATCCTTTCACTCTGGATCCTTTCCAGGACACATCGATCTCCTGTATCGATAGGAACGAATCTGTATTGGTTTCTGCACATACATCTGCTGGTAAAACTGTGGTTGCTGAGTATGCCATTGCTCAATCATTGCGTGAGAAGCAGAGAGTTATTTACACCTCTCCTATTAAGGCTCTGAGTAATCAAAAGTATCGTGAACTGTTGGCCGAGTTCGGTGATGTTGGTTTGATGACTGGTGATGTTACCATTAATCCAGATGCTGGCTGTCTAGTCATGACTACTGAAATTTTAAGAAGCATGCTGTATAGAGGTTCTGAAGTGATGAGAGAAGTGGCTTGGGTCATCTTTGACGAGGTTCATTATATGCGTGATAAAGCAAGAGGTGTCGTGTGGGAAGAAACGATAATATTACTTCCTGACAAGGTTCATTATGTCTTCTTATCGGCAACCATCCCCAATGCTATGGAGTTTGCGGAATGGATTTGCACTATACACTCACAACCATGTCACGTTGTGTACACAGATTTCAGACCGACTCCATTACAACACTATTTATTCCCTGCAGGAGGTGATGGAATTCACTTGGTGGTGGATGAAAAGAGTAATTTTAGGGAGGAGAACTTCCAGAAAGCCATGTCTACCATTTCTGATAAATCTGGTGAAGACTCCGGAGCCGTTAATGGTAAGGGAAAGAAAGGTGAAAGCTTCAAAGGTGGACCTAATAACAGCAAATCAGATATCTACAAGATTGTTAAGATGATTTGGATCAAGAAGTACAACCCTGTGATTGTTTTCTCCTTCAGTAAACGTGATTGTGAATCCTTGGCTCTGAAAATGTCTAAGTTAGATTTCAACACTGACGAAGAAAGAACTGCTCTTACAAAAATATTTGAAAATGCCATTGGTTTGCTTCCAGAAGCCGACAAAGACCTTCCACAGATCAAGCACATTCTGCCGCTACTAAGAAGAGGTATTGGTATCCATCATTCGGGTTTGTTACCAATTTTGAAAGAGATTATAGAAATTCTGTTCCAAGAAGGTTTTCTCAAGGTACTTTTTGCAACAGAAACTTTCTCCATTGGTTTGAACATGCCTGCTAAAACAGTTGTATTTACTTCAGTTAGAAAATGGGATGGTAAGGGCTTCCGTTGGGTTTCAGGAGGTGAATATATTCAAATGTCCGGGCGTGCTGGACGTAGAGGATTAGATGATCGTGGTATTGTTATTATGATGATTGATGAGAAAATGGAGCCTCAGGTTGCTAAAGGGATGGTAAAAGGCCAAGCAGATCGTCTGGACTCTGCCTTTCACTTGGGTTATAATATGATTTTGAATCTGATGAGAGTAGAAGGTATTTCTCCTGAGTTTATGTTGGAGCAGTCATTTTATCAGTTTCAAAATGCTGCTAGTATTCCTCATTTGGAGAACAAACTGGCTTTGCTTGAAAGTCAAGAAGCCACAGTACAAATTGAAGACGAGGGGACTATCAAAGAGTATTACGATATAAGAAAACAACTGGAGACTTATAGAAAGGATATGAAGTTTATCATTACACACCCTGCTAACCTCTTGCAGTTTTTACAACCTGGAAGAGCCATCAGTGTTAAAGTTGGAGATTTCAATTATGATTGGGGTGTTGTCATTGAATGTCAAAAGAGAACCACCAAGACTGGACCTGCAAAGACATACTCGGACCATGAGTCCTACATTGTAAATGTATTTGTAAACACCATGTTTGTTGACTCTCCCGTTAATCTGATCAAACCTTTCAACCCGGTTCTGCCAGAGGGAATCCGTCCTGCTAAAGGAGACGAGGCAACCAAGGGAGAAATCATCCCAATTACTTTGAATTCTATTCAGGACATTTCAAACATAAGGATGTATGTTCCCAAAGACTGTCACAGCAGCCAGGCCAAAAAGACATTAAATAAGACACTGGTTGAATTAAAGAGACGTTACCCTGACGGGGTTCCACTGTTGGATCCCATTGAGAATATGGGGATTTCAGATGATGATTTCAAGGTTCTGATAAGGAAAATTGAGGTATTGGAGACAAAATTATCATCGAATGCTCTTACTGGAACAGAAAAATTAGCAGAGTTGTACAACCTCTACTCGACAAAAGTGAGCAAGCAGGAAGAGATTAAGAAGATCAAGGCGAAATTGTTGGAGACTCAAGCAGTCATTCAACTAGATGATTTGAAACACAGAAAACGTGTCTTGAGACGATTGCAGTTCACCACTCAACAGGACATTATTGAGTTGAAGGGAAGAGTTGCTTGTGAAATCAGCACAGGAGATGAGTTGCTATTGACAGAGCTGATCTTCAACGGAACTTTCAATGATCTGGATGTGTATCAATGCGCCAGTATCCTCTCCTGCTTCGTCTTTGAAGAACGAACGAAAGAGATTCCAAGGTTGAGACCAGAACTGGCCGAACCTTTGAAGGCCCTTCAAGACATGGCCTCCAAGATCGCCAAAGTCTCTCGTGAATCCAAGATTGACCTGGTAGAGAAGGAGTATGTCGAATCATTCAACCCAGGGCTCATGGAGGTGGTCTATGCCTGGTGTAAGGGGGCCGCATTCAGCCAGATCTGCAAAATGACAGACGTGTACGAGGGATCGTTAATTCGAATGTTCAAACGATTGGAGGAGATGATTCGCCAAATGGTGACGGCTGCAAAGACGATCGGTAACGACGCTCTACAGACCAAGATGGAGGAAGCCATAGAGAGTGTTCATAGAGACATCGTCTCTGCCGGATCCTTATACCTGTAAAAATAGCCGAGCGAGCAGAGTTTGATAGAGAAAAAAAGAAACGTGAAAGCAAAAACGTGATTGAATTAACAATGCATCTGGCAGCGCGAGTACAGTATGATAATGCAGGTTGGTGTCATCCACGCTATTTGCTGGTAATAGGTCCCCCAGTAGAGCAAAATTAGGTTCATACTATTTTGCCGACATGAAAATAATAAGAGGGCATGCACCAAGTCATTCGGGAGTAACAGATTAGAATGGTGTCAACTCCCATACAAGCCCGAACAACCGCATTATGTCAGTCAAGTGAGCATCCTCGGATCCTCTGTGACACCCAACCAATACCTCTGGTCCCCACTACACTGATCCCCTGTCCAGCGAAGCTTTCCGGTCCCCCAGCTCACACTATTCATGTCTCGGGATTGTAATTGTCGACGGTACGCACAAATCATGCAGGTGCCGTGCTATATAACGTTTCTTTTTAGAAATGTTGCAGCTCTTCTTTGTTGCGACACGAATTTGTAATGCAGTTTCTCAGAAACAATTCACCTAATTTCAAATTTCTCTCATACATAATTTACGCCTATCTTGCAACTAGTGTAATTTGCACCCTGTTATCTTCAGACAGTAACAACAACCGAGAAGGCCAACCTGTTAGTTCAGTGTGTTTATCTCCAATACCATGGACGAGGACTATAGCTACGGTTACCCCGACACAGAATCTCTCTTGGTTGCTCTTAACCAAGATCAAACTCAATTGTACGACCTGCAAAATGACAACAACAACGTCAATGCGAACGCCGTTGACGCCAATGCCCCAAACATGGAATATGTTATGGGTGACCCAGAGACTCGGAAGCCTGACGGGTATTACGGCAAGAGTTTAGATCCCTACGGAAACGACTTAAACCAAACAACAAATTTGTCGTCTAGGGGGTCGTTAAGTGAATCGGGTACGACCCCTTCACCACTGCTTTCCGGTGAGTGTATGCAGGCTATGGACAACCAGATGTTTCTACCCGTGAGGACAGAAGACGACAGTCCAGACTGTCTGGGGAGTGGTAACGGTTCCTCGGAAGGTCCTAGAACATTCGATTCGAACGGCTGGCCTTTGGATCCACTCGCCGAGAACCAACAGACTTCTTCAAGTGCTTCCAGGTCGACGCACACGGCTGGAGCCACCTTGTCTTCTTACGCCACCACTCCAACTACGGCGGATAGTGGATCTGCTGGAGCCAAAAATCGATCCATAAAACCGAAGGGTGAGAAAAAAGTCAGGAAGGAACGTTCGACTCATAACATGATCGAGAAGAAGTATCGTACGAATATCAATAGTAAGATCATAGCGTTGAGAGATGCGGTTCCGTCATTGAGAATAGCTGCTTATGCGGATAATTCGTTGACTATTGATGACCTGGAAGGGCTTACCCCTGCCTCCAAACTAAACAAAGCTAGCATCTTAACCAAAGCTACCGAGTACATTAAGCATTTAGAGGGCAAGAATAGAAGACTCATGGATGAAGTAGCAATCCTGAAAAACTATTTGCAGCAAGCACCCGGACAGCTCAATCGTCGATTTATGTCAACACCTCAACAGCAACAGCAGCAACAACAGCAACAACAGCAACAACAGCAACAACCACAGCAACAACAGCAACAACAGCAACAACAACAAGCGCAAGGCCAGGCTATACCGGTGGTCAACACATACGGTTATCCGGAATTCTCAAGTTATCCTCCCTCAAATTCGATACCAATGGGCCAGAAAATTGCCCTTGGAGGCTTAACAGGGATGGTTGGAAACCAACTATATGCCGGGCAGGATTCCGACTTAAAAGGCCTATCCACTCTGCCGTTTGCTCATCTATTCCCTATTTTACAAAATGAAAAACTGATCCATGGACTAAAAGTATTCTTCGTTTGTTATGCTTTATTTTATTTGGTTTATCCCATGTTTGTCCGCAATAAGTCATCTAAATCTCAACTTACGACATCTAATAATCAGGTTGTTCATTCTGCTATTCGTCTAATAACGGACGCTCCTACTTTATTGCGGGACGCTTTCACTGGTTGGTTTAAGAAAGGAAGTATCTCGGCCGCCGACAAAATGAAGTTTATTGACGAGATAAATCACAAAGTTGATGCATTTGTTATAAAGGAGATCTCAAGACCAAATGGAGAAATTGTACCCTGTCAACGGAATTTCTTTGAACTAATAAAAATCCTCATGAGGATGTATATTTTGGACGATCATTTTTTAACCACCACGCAATCAGAAAAGGTATTGATTTTCCTGTTTTATCGCTCAGTCATCTACAAACTGGTCAAGTTCACACTTGCACAGAAGTTCCCTTATATTTTTGACCACACAAAATTAACTGCATATGACCGTAGTCTTTTGGCAAACATTAAGAAAATGCGACCAACCAAGTTTGACACTACTACCATGAAATTCTTTCAGTCCCTTAGTTCCTCAGACGAGCTTTTTATAGGTTCTTGTTGTTTGCCTCTATTGGCGAAATGGCTAAATCTACTGCCTCTTGAACTTATAGACGAAAACCAGGACTATGAAGAATTGAAAAATAATGTGCTCAATCAAAAAGTTGAAGACCTCAACTTTTATACAATTTGCATTTTCATTAGAAGCAATTTTGTTCTGGAATCTGTTTTCTTGGAGTATTTGACAAGATTTTTGGACAGTAAGAAGATTTCACAGAATAAACTTGAAGAGATGAGATCTAGAATTTCAGCACTAAATGACTCTACTCCTGAAATATTTTCTTATCTGCGTTCGAATAGTAGAGTGTTTTGCTGTTTGTTGGATCCGTCTAAGGGAAAGCACTTACAATATGTTGTGGACACTATCAAAGAACGAAGTCTTCAAAAACTAGAATCTACCAAATTTAATGACTTATCTGGGCCCGATTCCGCGAGGTCTTCAATTTCCGAGAGTAGTATTTTTTCATTTTCACATAAATCAGTATTGGAAAGCCCTGATGAGGATGAAGACGAAGAAAGTTTCAGTGAAGATGAGCATAGTTTGGAATCCGGAACTGATACCGAAACTGACAACGCTCAAGCCCAAGTGAAGATTATCGCCAAAAAACCAAGCCCTATCGTTGTAGATAAGGACCGCACTATTGCCGACGACGGAATAGCGAAGTTGTTCAACAACTCTCAGGGAGGCAAACAGGTTGATCTGGTTTCATCTGAAGATTATCAGAAGTTGACCTCACTGGTAATTCTGTATTACGTTTCCAAAAAGGAGACAATTCCTTTGGCATTGAGGCTGCTACCACTACTGAAGCCACTTATAAATGACGGTTATGGATCTCGCTCACCTGTTTGGCTTGGTTGTATGATCCAACTGCTCTGTACTCTCATTGAAGACAAAGATATTCTGTCTCAGCTGAAACCAGATCACAGGCAAGTTTTGGAGGAAAACGTTGTGGCCTTGATAATAGCCATGAACTCCAGCCTTAAAGTGCATAATAAACTCTTTTCACAATTGAGTTACATTGACAAGGTGAATCTCTCTTCCAAATTGTCAAATCTGGACCTGACATTGAATGGTTACATTAGCTGAACGTCCTTACATGTTGGTTATATAATCTCCCCCATTTGGAATAAATGTGTATTTTTTTTATTTTTTTGTTAGTACACTTCATTATCTTCAATACTCCAGTATCTGGACCTAGTAGTATTTCGAGCACTCCAACCACCCTCCACAAAGGAAACATTTGTCTACCAAGTTGGTAAAGAAATTTCAAGCCAATCCATCCGCTTACCCCCACCTTTGAAACGCGTTTATAGCTGAACCAATCAAGCGTATTTGGTTGCTCTATTAGTGGACACGTGTTTCAAACTACACTGAGGGAAAATGGCAAATGAAAAAGCCTTACAATATTTTGTCACCTCTGACAATCAAAGATTGTACGACCTGGCAGTCAAGCTATTTGGATTGGGCTTTTTCAACTGTTACTTTACTGCACAGCAGTTTCAATTGCTGTCGGTAATTTTGGACAATGGTAAGCTTAGGATTGAGGAAGATGGTTTTGTTTCCACCGTCTGGGACGAGTTTATCAAGGGAAGATTGGCACTACAATTCAATAAGGGGGACTCCGAAAATGAGAACATCAAACAACCGTTGGACAATGAGAAAGGGGCGGATAATACAGAATCTTTGAAGGAGAATGGTCACAGTTCCGAGTCTTCTTTTGTCTACCATGATGTTGCCGATTCTGACCATGTGGGACGAGAGGACAACTTGGATGATCAGTTCTCAGAGCTTTATTTGAAAGATGGTGTGTCTACTTCTCAATTTATGTGTGCAAAAGTGCGCTATTTATTGTTTGAACAAGCTATTGACTATTTATATACCAACGATTCAATGAATGGTACTACGGAAGAGTTCAACTTACTTCAAAATATTGAAGATATGCAAGATGAAAAAGAGGAGAGTGTTAAGCCTGCGACACCACAAAATGTTAGAGGAGATGATGATGACTACGATGATGACGAAGGTGAAGATGAGGACGAAGAAATGAAGGACAATTCGAAAGAGAACTTTGTTAAAGCTGACGATGATGAAGCTTTGAAAAATGACCTCCAACCAACCAGTAATGTTTTTGTCAGTCTCTCCACTGATGAAAAGAACCTTTCTAAAACTTTAGTGCTCAATATGCTTACTTCCATAATTACATCGAAACCTGAATACCCAGTTGAACAGTTGAAAAATTCAGAGGAAATTGGCGCATCACACCCCTTGCTAGGAACTGCATCAGCTATAGAATCAAAACTGGAAAAAAGAAATGAAGCTAGATTAATCAAAAACTTTAGTAAAATCTACCACCAGTTTGATAAAGATGAAAAAAATTTCCTGAAGAGAAGGAAATTAGAGATCAGCAACAAACAGTTTTTAGATCAAGATAACAATGAGCCAAAAGATAGATCCTCTTCAAATTCAGCCTCTGACCAGGATTCCAACAGGAATAACTCTGAAAATACGACACAAACCTCGTCTGTGAACAAATTGATGCAGTTAGGTGGAGCTGCAAATCTTTCCTTGAAACATTTACTATCTAAGGTGGAAGAGAATAGAGAAAAATTGAATCTTTCTGATTTGGATCTCCGGAGCCTGATTATGGATGTGCGTAAAAATAGATCTAAGTGGGCTAGTGACGACAGAATCGGGCAAGAAGAACTTTACGAGGCTTGCGAAAAAGTTGTTTTAGAGCTAAGAGGGTACACAGAACATTCAACTGCATTTCTCAATAGAGTGTCCAAAAGAGAAGCACCAAACTATTATCAGATTATAAAAAAGCCCATGGACCTGAATACAGTCATGAAAAAGTTGAAAAACTTCCAATATAAAAGCAAACAGGAGTTTGTTGATGACTTGATGCTAATCTGGAAGAACTGTCTAACCTACAACTCTGACCCAAGCCATTTCATCAGAGTCCATGCAATTGCAATGCAAAAGAAAACTCTATCGCTTCTGCCATTGATACCAGATATTGTTATGAGAGATCGAACTGAACTAGAAAAAGAGGAGGTGGAAAATGTTGCTGAGACTCCACAATCAAGTACTATTGGCACTCCTATGACGACTAGAGTAGCCGGTGGTAAGGGTCCTAAGAAGGGAAGAACACATATGGAACCACCTCCAAGACCTGAAACGCCAGATGGCGCTGCGGTTGAAGATTCCTCTCAAGTTCCGAAAGCCGAGGACGGTACACCCACTCCAACCTTAGACGCAACTGAAGATGCTCCTGATAAGGATAAGAAAAAGGATGCATCCACTAATATAACAGAAGAGGATAAAAAAGAGGATAAAATTGAGGATAAAAACGATAAAATTGAGAAGGATGATGATTATCAGGAGGGAGTGGAAGAGGAAGATGAAGATGAAGATGACAACACAAATTTGGAAGCGGATTCCACTGAAGATGAAGATGATCTGGAAGTTCAAACGTGGAACACATTGACCTCCAATGCAAGGTATAAAATCTGTGAAAAAAGAAGAAACTTGTTCAAGGAGAATAAACTTCAACCCGATGAAGAAGCTATTTTTCGTGACACCTATCAAATGGATAACTTTATGCATTATTTAGGAGATGACATGCGTATTGTACTGAACACTCCTATGAGTCGTTATCAGTACTATGATGGACATGAGGATCCTTATCTTATTGAATACGACATTGCTGGTGGTATTCCGGGGTTAAGATACTCAGGTGTATCACCAGATGAAGGTGAACATGAGGACAATATGTTAGTGGACCAGCTGATGAGAGGTGAAGGCTCGCTCAAGGAATCTGGATTTGCAAGGAAACCTACTGGAATGAACAAAAAGTTTAATGAGATAATACACTTAATGCAGCAGATACGAAAAATATGCTTCAAAATATCATTAATTCGACAAATGCAAACTCAACAATTTCTCCATCATACTCAAATGAAACCTCCCGACATTAATGAAATTCAAGATGTTGACGTAGACCAGCTTTCAAATTTGCCTAATCGTGACAAATTGGATTCAGATGTCTCTTACAACTCTTTGAAGAGATCAATTTCCAAAATTTTGATGGCGAATGGATTTGAGTCCACGGCCCCATTTTGTTCTGATGTTCTCACCCAAGTCGCCGAGAATTACTTTGGCAATCTCGCCAAAACTTTGAAAAATCACATTGAGTCCAAGTCAATTAATAAGGTAAAGGGGGATGCCAAATTTCAAAAAGTTTCTAATAAAGATATACTACTGCTTGCACTGTTGGAAAATGGAGTTGAGAGTCCGGATGCACTTTACGAGTATTACAACGAAAATATTGTTAAACAAATTAGTAAACTAGAAGGTTTGAAGTCACGTTTGTCAAGCTTTTTGGCTGAGCTATTGCGACCAGGGTTCCAAGATTTGAATGAAAGACAATTTAATGACAATAGTGATGAATTTCTTACCGGGAACTTCTCTAACGAGATTGGAGACGATTTTTTTGGATTCCGAGAACTTGGGTTGGAAAAGGAGTTTGGTCTGTTGACATCGACAGTTCCTTTACATTTACTGCATTCAAGGTTGAACAGCTCTATCTTTAACTCCAATCATGAGGTAAATCAATTGAAATTTGATGACATTCAAGGAGAGGAAAAGAAACAACTCTACAAAAGGGAGATCCCTCAACAAATTAAACTTATTCAACCGTTCCTTTTCAATATTGCAGACAAATCAAAGACTATACACTATAAACAATTGAAAAAACTGAATGAGTTACAGAAGATGCCGGAGAGTGATGACGATATTGTACTTATTGAGGATGAAGACCTACCATTAAAACAGAGGAATACTAGGCCAAGAGTTCCACCTACAGGGAAAATACCTAATGTGAAAAAGAAACCTGTCAGCGGTGCCTACTTCCTAGATCCAGCAATTTTCAACGATAGTCACGTTAAGGTGGAAGGCGAAAGGTGATATTATTTTCGAAAAAGTACTACGTAACTCTATGTAACTAACTGTGATCTTCAAAAGCTGACATCCTCACCAATCATAAATGAAAAGACTAACACGAAGTTGAAAACTGTTATCAGAAGCCAAGTTATTATGGCACTGTATTTTAGAAATGGACCATTTGTGTAGTCTTTGTATTCGGTTTGTTCAGTTGTGGGCAGAAGAGTAGTGTTTTCATTAGGGACGGAAGCAATACTTTTTTTGATTTCAACTTTCATAAACTTCGAACTGCAGGTAAAATATAACAATGGAGCGGAGACAAAGGGTAAGATCAGAGATAAAGCCACCTGCGAGGCATTCAGTATCTCAGACATACCCTTTCTCTTCATAAACAGAACCATGAACATACATGGCATGACAGCCAACAACCTAGTTATCAGCCTTCGAATCCAGGGAGTGACCGACCATTTGATGAATCCTTCGCTAACAATTTGACCTGACATTGTGCAAACTATACCTGACGACTGGCCTGAAAATAAGAGAGATAAGGCAAAGATAAATCCTGCAGCAGAAGAGACATATTGGGATAGCAGTTCGTAAATGGTGATAAGGTCAGCATCTTCAGTCTCTGGTTGTCCAAACAAAGTTGCACCAGCAACGACCATCAAAGCAGCATTCACAAACACTGCGATTGTAAACAGGGAGAGAACCAACTCCCAGTATGAGTATTTCAAGCAATAGTTCAGAGCATGGATGGAAGGCTTATATTTGTTGGCCACATCTTGAGTGTCTTCACTAGCTGGCTTAGAGTCGACGAATCCATTTTTAATATCGTAATCTTTTAGTCTATTTTGTACCAGCGCCGAACCCAAGTAAAGGGAGTGAGGCATCACTGTAGCTCCCAAAACTCCGAGCCCTAAGTAAACAGCCCTTTTCTCTAAGATGTCCTTGGAGACAGGGAAAAAACCCTCAAACAGAGCACGTTTATCAGGAATCTCAATCTTGAACAATAAGACGGAAACGCAGATACAAGTCAAAAAAACAAATATAGACAAAAACAGTTCAAAGAACCGCACCTTGGCCAAGGATACTTTTCCTCCATTACCACCATCCTTGTAAGCAAATAAAACGATGACGACATCCAAAACAGTGATGATAATACCATACTCCAACGGTATATTGAGCAAGATGTTCAAAGCTATAGCTGCTCCGACGACTTCTGCCAAGTCAGTTGCAATGATAGCAAATTCTGCAAGCACATAAATGACAATGTTCAACCGATGGGGGAGATGCTTCCTACACAATTCAGCAAGATTCAAACCAGTGACTGAGCCAACTTTGATACACAAACATTGCAATATCACAGCAAAAATATTAGACAGTAGGACGGAGTATAAAAGCTTGTAACCATAGGCACCACCTGACGATACTGCTACGGAGTAGTTTCCCACGTCCAGATAGGAAATAGAAATCAGTAGTCCAGGCCCCACGAATTGCAGGTATTTGGAGCCCACTCTGGTAACTGACTTCATAAAGCTCATGACCTAACTTGTTAATCCTGGAATAAAAGTTGGACAACCAACACGGTGAATATTGAAGAAGAAACTATATACTCCGGGGTACCCTAAAAACAGATGCCTGGGGTTGCGCGCGACCTGGATGACAGGAGAGACAGGTGGTGTGAATCTGGTGTAGTAAAAAATGGCTGCCGCACTACCAATTTTTTACTGATGAGATCGAGAAATTTGTATACAAAATATATCTTGTAAATAAAGACTATCAGAGGAGACTAGAGATCCCTCCCGAACTGTACCAACACATCTCTAGACCATGGACTTTGGTTCTCAAAGGCGAAGGCATAGATCTGTGCAGAGGGCTCTTGTTCCGGAGTATATACTCGATGTGGGATCCCAGCGATTGTTCATGATCTCGTTGTTTGGGTTGATCCAGGCGTGGAAAGTGTACGACGTTATGATTTTGAAGAACGAGAACCTAAGGGAATTGCTCTCCAACAGTTACTGGATAAGCTTTTCTCTTCCAGAACTGAATTTTGTCGTCAAGTACCTGCTTCTTGATGGGTTCTTTCTGTGGTGTCTACCAGTGTTGAAAATCCCACTACTGAACTTCTCCATTTTGACAACATTAATACAGATAACACTAATGGCTGCAATAACAATTGCACTGAGTTCTGACATGTCGATGCCATTGACTGGCCTGCTGATGTCAGTTTGGAATATTTTTTTTCCCAAGAAGGAACTTGCCATTTTGGAGGATTACATTCCAACAGCAGAGTTTGAAGACCAATCTCCGCATTTGAAGGGTAGAACTACTATCAAGTATTTGCCAGACTCCTCTGCTAAGCTCAACCCTTTTTCTGAATTCCATTGTATGACAAATATCTACACGGGCAAGATTCAAATGCCCATAAGGTTTAATTCGACCAGCAATCTTGAATTCGTCCAACTGGAATACCGAAGTTTTTCAAACGAAATATCATATTTGAACTACACCAAAAAAGACCTTCGCAAAATGCTGAACAAGGACTCAACTGAATTATTCAAGAAGGAGTATGCTTTCAATGGGAATTTGTATCATTCCTACCGGGACGACTCAAACGTGATTTCATTTATTGAAGTTCCGTTGACACAGCCTGGAGTATACAGTTTACATCAAGTCTACGATTCCAAGCTGAAACGGGTGCGTATAGCGAAAAGCGATGTGTATATTACAAGCTGCCCCTCTGCTCAGTTGTACGATACCAAACCAGATCAACATTACTGTGTTGGAGAATCTCAAGAAGTTAGCGCCAAAGTTTTTGGAGTGCCACCTTTGAAAGTAGTTTATCACGCAGAAATTGGTAACAAGTTATTGAACACTAATTCAATTGACATCATTGATGAGGATATTGAATCTCCATTAACCAAGCTCCAAGGACTAGACTTGAAAGAAAAATCTTTCAAGATATCTACGTCCATTGAAAAACGGAAATCCTTGGAATGGGCCAGAACTAAGAGCTTTGTAGTACCTTTAACGAAGGGCAAGATCGAAGAACCTGGTTCATATATTTATACACTTCACCAAATTATTGATGGGCTTGGAAATCGTGTTGATTACGTTCCAGAATTGACGGAGAGTAACTTGTTCTATCAGTTTCAAGCACATCCAATAATAAAGGGAGATTTGGAAGAAAAGAGCAAGAAGCTTGTTATTATGGAAGGAACGGCAAAGGAGTTACTAATCTCTTTGGATGTTCCCAATGCTAAAACAGAGGCTCCCTATACAGTTGAAATAGAGTTCACCAGTGAAGACAAAAAGACAAGGGATATTCTAACAAAAGTTTTTGAAGCATCCCAGGTGGTCCAGAATAAACTTCCTTTTCAGGTTAAAATTCCTGGCACTTATACCCTCAAGTCGATTAAATCGCAACATTGTCAAGGGGAGGTTGGACCTTCAATAATCACCGTCACTGAAGCATTTCCACCCTCCCTCAACATTTCAAGTAATCCGATACTTGATCCCTGCATTGGAACAACAGGCTATAAGTTTGACCTTCAATTCCTCGGTGCTCCACCTTTCGAAGTCGATTATAAAGTTTATCAGTTGGATTCACAAAACACTAACAGAGTGCTAACTACAAAAGATGTTTCAACAATCATATCGCGCTCTAATCATGAAGTATTTACTTACGAACCCAACGCCGAGGGCACCTATGCCATAGAATTTATGGCCGTTCGTGATCATCATTACAAAAAGCTTCCACGCTTTGAAAGAGGAAAGCACCGATATACAACATACTTGAAACAACGGACGCGAGCTGGATTTGTTCAAGATAAAAAACTGCAAGACGTCTGCAATGGTGAACCTACCTCTGTCTCTGTCAAATTTGATGGAAAACCACCCTACAAAGTTCAGTATGAGATATCCGATCCCCTCAATCAATCCCAGAATTTCACAGTTGACTCAATTATGAGTAACGAGTACACGATTGAAATGAAGGATCTTTTGCTTGGGGGAACCTATAATATTAAGTTGCTTGATGTCAAGGATGAGTCGAATTGTGATGTCGTCTTCCAGAAGTCCCACGCCCAAGTAAATGTTCGGAAACGCAAGCCACACTTACAGTTTGGAAACGCTGGAAAATTTGAAATCGTCGAAGGCCAAAGTTTGAATATTCCACTAAAGAGTGATACTGACAGGCCAATTTCTCTTCTCTATACCATCACTGATCTCGATGACCCTTCATTGGTGACACACAAACGTATCTCTAATTTGAACCCTAAGAAAGGGTTGTCAGTAAAAAGCCGGGGTAGGTACCATTTGATTGGATTCAATGAGTCTGTATGTCCTGGTATTATATCGAGTGACAGCGAAGTTCAAATCTCGTACAAGAAGAAACCATCGTTGAAGCTTTTACCCTCTAAGGACACGATCGCAGGGGATAATATACATTCTTGGAAATTGAGCCCTTTCTGTCAAGGAAAGAAAGGCTATTTGGACTTGTTGCTTGACGGTGAAAGCCCATTTTTCATTGAGTATGCCATCAAGCAACCTGGAGGATTTTTGGAGACCAAAGTAGACACTACTTCCAGGAATAAATTTTCCATCAGTTTGCGATCAGATGTTGGTGGTGATTACCTTTACACTATTCTGGGGATTTACGATTCTGTCTATTTTAAATCAGCAATCAAAGAACTGGAAAAGCACAATGCTTACAAGTTTGAACCAATTGAAGTTGAACATCATGTCTATCCATTACCCGATGCCCGTTTCATTACAGATAGAGATCTTTCTGAACATCACAATGCACAGTTACAAATGGATAAAAGGTTTGCCTCGTTTAGTAGATCCAGCATTTATCAAACATGCCTGTCGAATCTTAATAAAAGATCCCTGCTAAAACCATTATCCATATCCCTGCTTGGACAAGCTCCATTCCAACTGAAACTCAAGCTTTTCCACGAAAAATCTAATTCTGAGGAATTTGTTTACTTGTCAGACTTGCCAAACGAGGTAGAATACTACGACATCTATTCCAATTTGGACATTGGAAATCATGTAGTATCGATTGTGGAGGTGACTGATTCGGAAGGTTGCAAACAAAGTGATTTCACAGAACACGAAATGGTCGCCATCCACGTTAATGATATTCCGAAGATTGAGCAGATATCCACCATCTCTAAAGATGCTGAGTTCCTGGATGCTGAAAGAAGATACTGTGTAGGAGATCAAGTTGCTTACTCGCTATCGGGAATTCCCCCTTTCAGGATATCTTACGAATTTGATGGTATTTCCCAAGTGGCTGAAGTAAACAAGAAGACTTTTAAGAGACGTGCCTATCGACCAGGTAAACTTACAATAGCCAGCATTTCAGACTCCTCATCCAAAAATTGCTTAGTTCAGCTTCAAGATAGGACGGATTTGGAAGCTGTCATTTATGATATTCCCTCTGTTGAAATGACCACCAGAGACTCTTACATTGAGGGAATACACGAAGGAGATAAAGTTGAATTGATTTTCAAGATGACTGGAGTTCCACCGTTCACTTTGACCTACGTCAGAACGGACCTTAAAGGAAAACATGCCAATAAAGAAGTGATAGAAAATATCATGGATCATGAGGTTCGGGTATGGGCAAACATGGAAGGAAATTACGAGCCTATTGAAATCCAGGATGCACATTGTAAAGCTGAAAAGAAGGTCTACTAGACCTACCCGCATAGTTATATAAATTCCTTTCAGGGTGCAACATAACATAATAAGAGTCTTATAGATTACCATTACGTAATTTTTTGAGAGAAAAAAAAATGGTTTAGGAGAAAAATAAGCTTGATTACAAACCCCCTCTTCACACAGCATCACTTCAATAAATATGTCAAGGGTAGGAGTTTTAGCACTAGGGCCAGCAGGAGTCGGTAAATCGACGTTTTGCAACTCCATGATAGCCTACATGCAGTCCATAGGGAGAAGAGCTCATATTGTCAACTTGGATCCAGCCGCTGAGCCTACGGAGTATGAGTTCACGGTAGACATAAGAGACCTGATTTCTCTCCAAGATGTCCAAGAGGAGCTCAACTTGGGGCCCAATGGAGCACTTGTTTATTGCTTTGAGTTTTTGTTGAATAATCTAGACTGGTTGGATGAGGAGGTTGGACAGTATGACGATGAGTATCTGATCTTTGATTGTCCCGGACAGATTGAACTTTATAACCATATTCCGGTTCTTCCAACCATTATAAAACACTTGCAGCTCCAGTTGAACTTTTCATTGTGTGCCACGTACTTATTAGAGGCCTCATTTGTCACTGACAGATCCAAGTTCTTCAGTGGGACCCTGAGTGCAATGTCAGCCATGATTCTACTAGAACTACCACACATCAACATTCTTTCCAAATGTGATCTCATCAGAGACCAAGTATCCAAAAGGGAGTTGAAAAGGTTCTTGAATCCAGATCCGTTACTGTTGGCTGAGACACCTGGAGGTGGGAGTAAATCGGATTACATTAGCACCAATCCCAAATTTCAACGGCTAAACAAGGCCATTGCACGACTGGTGGATGATTTTGGAATGGTGCAGTTTCTTCCCCTAGATTGCAGTGATAGGGACAAAACGGACTCCATCAAAACTATTTTAAGTCACGTTGATGATGTGACTCAGTGGTCAGAAGCACAAGAACCTAAGGAGCCAAAAGAATTTGAGGAGGAGGAATTTGAAGAGCTTGGAGATTAGAGAAAAACACATACATACTTAATTAGGACCATAATGTATTATTAAGCATCAGTCATGGTTCAAGGAGGCCTTCTCCTTGCCCAGATTGGCAAACTCGGGAGCCCAGCAGCCAATACCAACTTCCTACACTCTCTTTCGCTCAGTAAGTGAAGAGGCTCATCATCGAATGCGATATTACGTACTAAACGTGCACTCCTCGATCACATACTTTCACATGCCACCGTATAAAAAAGTAACCCTATCGTCGTTTAATTGTGAACCACAACCACTAGCAAACACACCAGTCTTGTCTTCTGAACATCTTAATCAGTTTCTTGAGCTCTCAAGCCAATAATGCATCTTATCCTGTTACGTCACTGTACTAGGATAGATAAGACGGAGGCGGCTCTGAACACCCCTTTTGAGAAGATCGATACCTCTGAATGGATTAGTTCATTTGATGCCCCTGTGTGTTTGGATATGGCAAATGAGGAGATATCTATAACAAGCCAGAGCATAAATGAACACGTACACTCCAAGAACCTGATAATACACAGCTCGCCTTACAACAGGTGCATTCAGACAGCGGAGCTACTAATGGACAAGTTGGAAGTAAATAAGTGCAAGTTGAGAGTAGATCAAGGGCTGAGTGAGTGGCTGAACGTCAACTTCAACCTGAACTATTTGCCACCGAACGATAATGGACTGTCCTTGATAAGCAACGTCAATAACTACATATATGGTAACCCCCTGAAAGGGGATCTTTTAAAGAATAACAAAGACCCCAGCTGGCTACATAACAAACTTGGAAAATGTGGTGAATACGGTGAATCGTTGAAAGAATTCAAGAGAAGATGTTTCCAATACTTAAAGAACCTGAACAAACATTATACAGAACTCGAAGTCCCTGACGATACTACTCTCGTTGTAATTTCTCATGGCGCAGTGATATTTACACTGCTACAGACCCTGATAGACAGACCTATATTCAACGAGATTCCACTATGCGTACCAATATTTTTCAAGAAGCTAGACTTATACAACTATATGCTAAAGGACTACGATGAAACACTGGCTTCAATCTTATCGATCTCTCATCCCAATGACCTGAATATTTTGTTAGACACAGAAATAGACACAAGGAGGATCAAACTGGACTACAACGAGTACGTCCAGTCAAACTTTACCTCTCCACAACAGGTAAGCAGGAGTTCTAGGGAGACGAATCGTCGAAGGGGCGGCAGTTTAGATATTGGCAAACTAAAATCTTTTCTTGCCGACGATGATGACTCATCTGAGGAATCTGAATCTGAAGATTCTGACGATTCCAGTTGTGTTTCATATTTTGTTGCCTCCAAGAATTCTCTGAATGTGGAAAAAACACCTGACAAAGAGCTCCACAAATCTCCATCTCCCGACATAGTACGCCCAAATTTCCCAAAAGTGACACTTGAATCAAGGATACTGTCGCCACTAGTTGAAATCGAAAGACGTCAGAATAATACGGGGGAATTGGGGCCCACCCAAAGCCATAGAGATCGTAGCAGGACTGTGACCCTACCAATAACGAGTTCTATTACAAATCTTTATAGTTCAAAGCTTCCAAAGGAAGACATATCTTCTCTAGACAATACTGACGAGAGTGAAAATGGTGATTACATGAGCGAGGATGATGATGATCTTGTGTTGCATTTCGGGAACCCCCCTTTAGACAGTAAGGACAAAGCTGGGGATGGCTTTCATGAGAAGGAGAAAGGATGTGGAAAGGGCATGTATACTATCATTTCCAGCTCCCATCTCAACATGATGCCAGGAAAAAGTTCTCTATTGGCAAATGATAGTCAGATAAAGTCTCCTCTTCCCAGCTTGAACGACTATCTAAATGCAACAGTAGCATCTTCTAATTCGAGTTTTTTGAAGAGTGACGACGATCTCAACTGGTTTGGTTCTAATACGCTTCAGGAAGTGTAAGAACCATCGGTTCTGTTCAAAATATATACAAGTCTAATAATACTAGCTATGGAAATAGAATTTTACCAAAAGTTCCAAAATAGTACCGTAGAACGACATCCCTCAAAGTCTGTCTCTTACCATCTGCTAGTCCCACTATAGGAATCTCGATTTCCTTTAACTTATCAAGACAAAGGTTTTTGCTCTCTTCGTCACCCATTTTACTGTACATTGTGGCCAAAATCTTGAAAGAGTTTTTGGATATTTTAGCAGCATCATAATTGTCCTTGGATACAAGCATGGACTCATAAGCTGCTTCTCTACACCAAGAAATGGCTTCGTTTCTTGATCCTTTAAACCACAGTATTTCACTAATGTTCGACTTTATCAACGGAATCAATTCAAATCGCAATCTCTTTTTCCTGTTTTCATTGAGAGATCCCTCTCTTTCTTGTTTGATCCTCAGTTGAGAGGATTCGTACTTGAGCGATCTTAGAATGGACAGAAGAATGGAAAGTGATTTGTTGACGTCCGTTTTCGTGTCGGTGTAGAACCATGAAAGGTCTAATAATGAAGATAATAAGTTCTCACTATCGATCGTAAAGTGCTCCGGTAAGATACCAATTTCATTATCCTGAAACACAACACCTTCTTTCTCTCCAATCAGCTCAAGGGAGCTCTTCAAGAGTCCTTCTACTTGGTTATAAGATTCGATATTAGAAGGACTGAAATCGTCAGAGTTTTGCAGAATTTGCGCCAATGTACGATAAACGTTATTCTTCAAGTTGTAATCGCCAATAGCAAACTCAGTGGTTGAGTAACGTTCGGCTATTAGCAATGCTTCGTTCAAGTAATAACTGGTCTCTACGTCGTCGTCAATTTTTGTTAACGCATATCTGAAGAGCAGGTCAACATAGCCTGAGATGTAACGGTAATCCTTCTTTTCGGCATACTCGTCAAGCTTGGAAAAAGGTAATATGGTGAAGTAAGGCGAATCTTCATCGTATGAATCAACTTTATTGTCATTTGCAACATTCTTGAGGGCTTTCAGATATTCCTTGTTGGCGGCCCTTTCATTCTTGTTGATCTCTTCTTTAATCAAGCCCTCCCTGATGTTAAACTTGACCCATACAGAAAAATTGGAAGGAATGTCCTGGAGAGTTTTCAGAAAACCTATACTAAGGAAAAAAAACATGACGTTGAAAAGAAAGTTTGCAATCATATAAATACAAAACACGAGCAAAAGTCTTCTCCTAAAGGTCCCACCTTTTCTTTTCTTTAGCATTTTGTTCAATTCCTTGATATTCGTTATAACCTTCCAGGCGGCAGCGCCTCTAATCTGGATTTTAGGCTGTAATAGTGGAGCACTCCGTGTATATTTTTGTTTCTTAGTAGCCGTTATTTGATCTCTCCTGGTAGGTCTCTCGGGAAAAGTTATGAAGGTTCTTGTTGTGATTCCTACCTGTCTATTGAACGGTTTGAAACTCGTCAAAAGAAGAGGCTTTGGACGTGCAATTTCCACTTTGCCAAGGCTATTCCAAATCACCATATTCCGGGCAAAAAGCCGGTTCATCGTGAGTTTCACTGGGAACATCTTCGAAAAAAATCTTGTGTATCGATATTGAAACCATCTTTTCATCGGTTACTGATAATCGATAATCCGCGAACTACTCTTACATGTCTCGTACACTTTTCGTTTGGCTGAGTAATCTGTGAACCATATAGGTACCTTTAAATGGGATGGGTGGTATCGCTTCCTCAATGGCGCAGGGACAGGTCTAGTGAGAAGGAATTCAAAATAAGTGAGGGCCCTGTTTGGGGTGATTACATTCTATTTTGTGGTGGGAGGCTGAAAACAACTGCTGACCCCACTAACTTGGCTAGGATGATAGGGGTAGGCGTGGCGATTTTAACACCAGCGGTTCTGTTCTACATCTTTGATAGCGCTTGGTATTGGGATAAAAGTCCAGCCATCGTCATACTATTTGCATATACATGGCTGTTAGCATTGGGAAACTTCCTGCTGGCAGCGTTTACAGACCCGGGGACGATGCCTCGTAATATACATTTAGGCCGAGATCAGAACGGAGATTTACCCCCTGAGTACTACAATGTGATCCGTTTGCCGGGTGCTCGTAAAGATGGGCTCTTCTCTCCATCAGAAGAAGAGTCAGAAAGTAACGCCCAACCGAGATACTCGATTGATGTCAAGTACTGTACAACCTGCAACATTTGGAGGCCTCCAAGGACATCACATTGTGGAACTTGTGACTCGTGTATTTCTGTTCACGACCATCACTGTGTATGGTTGAACAACTGCGTTGGTCTACGGAATTATGGCTTCTTTTTACGATTCTTATCATTTTCCATCCTCTCATGCGCTTGGTTGATAGTCCTTGGCTTTTTGAGGATGGCCCAAAATGGCGGTGCCAGCCGGCGGCCAATATCACTATTGCTGGCAATCTATGGAAGCCTGGGAATACTATATCCAAGTTTGCTACTGCTGTTCCACCTGGTCATTATTTGGCAAGGAATCACGACTAGAGAGTATCTTCATCTAACCAAAGAACACCAGTTGAGCTTGAAGGATGTGTTTCGCGTCTGGAAATTCAACCCACACAACGTATCACCTCTAGAGAACTTTGTCATACAAACCAGCAGACAAAGAGCACAAAGATCACGTCCAAGTCATATTTATTTTACACCAAGCTAAAGGACTATTTTGTCAGTCTTTGATCTAAGCCGATTGTGGCCGAAATGAATTATTATGTGATCTCGCGAGTTTCTTTCTTTTTCTACCGAATTTTTTGTTTCTCCTTATAATCGTGCATAGCTCCAACTATTTTTCCTTCCCCATTTATCAGCACTAACAAGGAAGAACAGAAAACGTCATCAGTGCTAAAATAAAAAGAAAATGAAACTATTCTCCTCACAGCACGACTTTCAATATCCATGGGCTTCAGTTACAGCCGCCAATTGGGTCAAGTACCCGAACGAAGTGTCCACTCATGTTGTTGCGGTCGATGTGCTGCGCAGAGAACTTGATCACACGACAGGAATGCTCATCACAGAACGTCTAATTACTTGCGAACAACCAATCCCTCAGTGGTTGCGTGTCTTCGTTGGAGGACAGAACCGATCTTATGTGAGGGAGGTGTCTACGGTTGACCCTAGTACCCGCACTCTCACTATGAGATCTTGCAACATGACAATGAGCAATTTGCTGAAAGTCTACGAAACATGTGTATACAAACCTTCCGAGCTGGATCCTGAAAATCAAACGACGTTTTACCAATCCGCAGAAATCACTGCCTACGCTAACTTCAAGCGCATCTGTGACAAAATAGAAGACTGGTCAGTAGAAAGGTTTGACCAGAACGCCAAGAAGGGAAAGCTTGGGTTTGAGAGCGTCTTGAAACTTCTGGATGAGAAACTCAAAGTGGGTAACAAGTTCATTGATGAAGTGAGCGGCAAAACCGTGGACGTAATCCACGAGGTGAGTGATAAAACGGTAGACGTCATTCAAGAGGTCAGTGATAAGACTGTAGACGTTCTCCACGAAGTTAGTGACAAAACAGTCGTTGCTTTCTCGGATGTCAGTGTGAAAACTGTGGGTGTGCTAGGAGTTTTCAGCCAATCTTTGGGTTCCATTATGTCAGGTCTGTTTGGTAGAGGTTGATCTTCCCAGCATAGACTAAGTTTTCAACAGGCGTTTAGAAAAGGTTATATTATTATTACTTGTAGATAGTATGTATTAAGGAAAAGGGGGAGGATGCTACGAGCTTTGTAGCATAATAAAAAGGTTATTTATTATTCTGACAGTAAAATACGACAGCTGAATCTCTAGTATCGGGACAACCCTAACATTCCAAAAAAAGAAATTTGTCTATTATGGAATAACTTTTTTTTTTCACCTAGTAATTTTTTTCTCAGGTTCCACCATAATGAAAGAGATTCAAAAAAGGGTCGATGACGGCGACTATGGCCTTGCAGCACAGGAACCTCGTGACCTGTTGTTGGAGTCCCTAATCAATTCCTCCTTCCCCAAACAACAGGACAATGACAGCGGGAGCATAGACGATCTGATTTCCAAAACCCTTCAGGAATTGGGCTCTCAAATGCCCTTACAACAGCATGATAGCATAGGATGCCAATTGGTGCCAACTCCGGAGTCTCTATCCCCTGAGCTGTCTCCATACCACTTGGAGAAAGATAGGATCAGCGATAACAAGTTTCTGAAGAGCTTTGAGTTCCTTAAGACGAACTATCTGAACCTGTGTGAAACGTTCAATGGACTGCTGACTAAGCTGAATCGCACCACCATGGAGAACGAAGAGATTCACGAGGAGAACATGGAGCTTAAAAGATTGTTGGAGGCATCCTTGGCGGATAATTACAGACTTAAACAGCAGTTGAGCAGCCTCACCAAAGACACACCAGCCTTGGGCACCGGAATTGTCATCCCGGCCAGGAAAAGGCAGAGAACAGCATGAGAGAACTTCATTCACTCTCTCCACCAAAAACATTTAGCATATATAGACAAATCATTACAATAGCATAACCAGAAAAAGAAACTACGACATAATATCCGTTAGAAGAAAGCCACATCAATTAAATAACTAACAATGTCTTCTAATTAGAAAAGATTAACTTATTTAGCGATCTTGATAGTGGTGTGGCACTTACCACAGTACTGTCTGTCACTCATGTTAGCCATGAAGATACCAGCACCACAGGTGTCACACTCTCTTCTCAATCTCTCGATCTTTCCATCGTCATCGACCTTGTAGTAGTTCAAGACAGCCAACTTGACCTTTCTGTGCTTGTGCTTGATCTTCTTAGGGGTGGTGTAGTTCTTCTTCTTCTTCTTCTTACCACCACCTCTCAATCTCAGGACCAAGTGCAAGGTAGACTCCTTCTGAATGTTGTAGTCAGACAGAGTTCTACCGTCCTCTAATTGCTTACCAGCAAAAATAAGACGTTGTTGGTCAGGAGGAATTCCCTCCTTGTCCTGAATCTTGGACTTGACGTTGTCAATAGTGTCGGAAGACTCCACCTCCAAGGTGATGGTCTTACCGGTAAGGGTCTTTACGAAAATTTGCATTTTGGCTTCGTCGGCAATACGTGAATGCTTCTTTCTTACCAATGTAAAAACTGTCAGAAGAGAATCTCGTCGAGAGCGATTTTTTTTTCAGGAAAAGACTGAGAGCAGTTTTCGCGCATCAGGGTGCGTGCCCTTATACCATCACGTGTGTCACGTGGTAGATATCTGGTATGGTATCTCATATATCTAGATCACTCTCTGAGTCTGATTTCGACTGGTCTACTTTGTTTTGTACTTTGTTTCTCAGGTTGTTGAAATCAACGGTCCTCCGTTCCACTATTCCACTACCTAAGAGTAGCTCTTCCAAAGCGGTCAGCTCGAAATCTGTTTGGGTATTGCTTAGTCTGTCGAATCCGACAATTCTGTCTCTTTCTAATCCTTTGTAGTACAGCACAACGCATGGCAGTACCTTGATTCCCAGCTTTGCGACTAAAAATGGGGCTTTGTGTGCCTCAATTCTGAAAAAACGCGTGCCAATATGTTTGGTACTTATGGTGGAGAGCTTTTCATCCATGATACGGCAAGTGCTGAACGATGGATTGTAAAAGTGAATGACGACGCGCTCGTTATCGACTGTCTCCTTTAGTAGCTCGTCTTCGGTATCTATTGTTTTCATGTTGCCGTGGTCATTGAGGTGAATATTGGAGGAATGGCTTTTGATCTTGTCGATTTCTTGTTTCAACTGCTGGATTCTCTCTGCTCGGTAATTCGTCAGAAATTGGTCCTCTATATCTTTTTCCAAGTCGTCAAACAACTCGTCATCATCACCATCGTCGCCCAGAATCAGTCTATCCTGGTACTTCTCAGCGTATTTCCTCTCCATTAGCTCGCAAAAGGTTAGGAGATAGACCGGCGCGAATGATAAAAGAGAAATAACCTGGAGTCGTAGTCGCTATGATTGGAATTGATAATCACCGTTGTGGTAATCTGTAGATCGGCAAAGTCTAGTCCCGTCTGTTGTGAAGAATACACCTCTAGAACGTGTCCATCTTGTAAAGTCGTTGGATAGCCCTCAGTCAGTCAGCTAGATCTCTCGCGAAATTATTATCTATATCTTTCTTCCTTGAACTCAAACCCATGGAGACGAAAGTCAAGAAAATAAGGGTTGTAAAACCCAAAGGTAAACATGTGGATAGGAACTCTCCCGAATACTTGGATAACTTAATCAAGTCTCTGTTTAGAGATAAACAGGTGGGCTTCCTGCAAGACCAATTACCAGCTCTGACCACTTCCACCGTAGTGGATAAGGAGTTGTATGCATTGATAGGGTTGTTGTTCAAGAACTTCATTTTCAACTGGTATCCAGGAGATCAGACTGAGCTTATCGACGAGTTGGTTGGACTTACAGCACATGTGACTAGAAACTTGCAGCAGCGTATCAATACGTTGGGGATATATAGGATGCTGTTGGATGATACATTCACCATACTCAACATGCATCTGGAAAAAATAAACTACAGTAAGAAGGTTACCGCTTCACGATTTGACAAAATCTCACAAGGCAATTGGGCAGATACTTTCAAAGCAATGTCTACCCACCCCGCATTGGTAGATCAACGGACTCAGGATCGATACTTGAAAACACTGACAGACTGCATTGCCCCTTTACTATTACCATTCGATGATTGGGATTCCACTGTAGCAAAAGATATTTTCGGGAACCTCTTGAATGGAATTCTGCTGAAAAATTGCGTCGAAAACTTGAGTGAAGCGTATATGATATGGGATATAATAGAGCTGGGTTCTAAAATTCTAATTGAGAGGGAAGAGAAAATTCAGAAACAGGCGCCAAAAGCTGGATTCTTTTCAACTCAGTCGATATCCAATACAATTAGGTCCTTGTCCCATTTGGCAGCTTATTCTACTTCAGTCAATGGCAGAAGATATTACCAAGGATTGCTCACCAAGTATGCCATTTTTCCATTTTTGAATAATTTTTTAAAGCTTGAGAACAAAATCCCACTCTTTGTGGGAATGATTAGACTTTCAATCACATTTCTAACGGATAAAGGGAACAGACTTTTGCATAACTTGGCAAACAATTTATTAGCAAAATCCATTTTGAATGAAGCATTCATATCAAATGCAATCAAGACCATTCGAACCATGTACTTTCCCAGAGACACGATATTTATCAGAGAGGACAAGTTTACTCCCAAAACAGACGTGGAGGTTGAGGAGTACAGACAAAAATGCAAAGCCATGATATTGAAAGCACTGAGTCTAGATTCTTTGAAACGCCTTCGTTTCTTACTGACAGAAACTGATGTGGACAATTTTCTCAACTCTTTCCTCAACAAAGATGTTAATAAAGAGCTGATAATGAACTTGCTAGACTTGATATTGGGAAAGTTGTTTCCTGAACTTATCGAGTACACGGAGAGTGAAATTAGTTCTCATTCCATGGGCCATTAGATAATCCAGCATATTTCCACATTTCTTTTCCGTACTCAATAGGAATGTCGAACTGATACTTTTGCATTCCCACTTTCAAGCTTAGAAAGAAACTATGCAAGGCAATTTGGTTTTGATACTGTGGAAACTCTAATTGGGCACCATATTTAATATCATTAACAATATTAGTCCCAAAGACCTGTTTTATCTGCCTTCTTATCTGATGTTTTCTCCCAGTGACTAATTCAAACATTAAAGGAAACTTCTCCTGCATTGGATGACAAGAATTCATTGTACGAACTTTTGATACCAAAACTCTACTAGACCCATCTGATTCGTCTATGTCTTGTGTCTCCACCAACCTCCATCCATCTGAAGTTTTGGGAAGCTGTTCATAAAGGGACCTCACTGGCTTATTCACTAATGCTATGTATCTCTTAGTTAGTGGATAACCTTTATTGGAGGACTCAAATCTTCCATTACGAATATTATCGTTCAGAGCTTGCATATTTCTGTGAAACATTCGAGCTGTATATTTATTAGTTGAAACGACCAAACCACCAGTGGTCCCGTAGTCCAACCGTTGTACCTGTCTCAATGTGGTCTGAAGCTGTTTTTCAAGTAACGGAAGTAACTCGTTTGATCTGTCTCCATTTGCCTGTCTGAATGAGGGCGGCTGTGTATAAAGACCTGGCGGCTTGTTTATGATCAAGAATCCAGGCCCTTCGAATAAAGGACGGATCATGATAATGAAACGAAAAGTATCTTGTAGATGAGATGATGGTTAGAACCGCGACTGCCCAAATTTAGTGGAGCACTAGGAAAGTCGGGATGAGATTACAAAACAGTTTGCTAACTGATGTTAGAATTCTCCAAATGATACTGGTAATGGCAATTCCTCAATGATTGCCTTTTAATACTCTCGGCAGCCATCAATAAGAAATTTGGTGCTTTCAGCACTAATCTATAGGGCGATAGGCCTCGAATTTGAGATCGTCTGATGGAAAGTGGACTGAGTGGATCTAAAACCCACGCCTTTACTTGCTCCCCCGAACCCAATTCATCCGGTGATGTTGATCGTTCAGCAGATTCAGAAAAGAACTTTCATTATCCCTTCGCTAATCTCCTCTGGCTTGTCCTTCCTCAGCAAGGATATCAGCTTGGCAGATAAAATGGAGAGTGGTGAGGTACATTTTCCGAAAACGGATTTTGAAAAGTCCCAAAGCAAATCAAAACCTTTCTTTGAAAGGCCAGAACCCAATTACCCTGGCCATGTTCCCCTGTACAACTATGAAAAGTTATTGATGTTCTTAGGTTCTTCGATCGGAGCTTTTGTCAATCCCACAAACAACAATTTCATCGTTTCTCTCGGTGAATCGACAGCTTTCCCTTGGGTATTGAATAGACTGAGAACGCAGATGCTAAATGATCCCAATGGAAGACAGATTCTGAAAGAAAGACCTCATATGACATCACAGAGTTTAAACTTAGACGAGCTAAAGAATTACCCAGAAAACTCCTTGGGAAAATCTTACTTTCTCTGGCTAGAAAGAGAAGGTGTTTCACCAGATACAAGAGTTCCTGTGAAATACATAACAGATCCTGAACTGGCCTTTGTCTTCCAAAGATACAGAGAGTGCCATGACTTTTACCACACAATTACCGGATTGCCAATTGTCAGAGAGGGAGAAATTGCTCTGAAACTGTTTGAGTTTATGAATTTAGGCATTCCAATGACTGGTCTAGGTGCCCTGTTTGCACCAATTCCTATCAAGAGCTCGCAAAGACGCAGATTACTGAGTGTCTATTATCCTTGGGCAATCAAAAATGGAACAATATGCAAACCTTTGATCAACGTTTACTGGGAGAAAATTATGAAGAAAGACATTGATGTACTGAGATCTGAACTGGGAATAGAGAAGCCTCCTGACATGAGAGAACTGAGGAAGAAGGCAAAGGCAAAGTCCACCAAGTAGCTACCTCATCTACATTGATTATATAATGACATACATGAACAGGATATTTCGCGTGTATACGTTCAGGTAAAGAGACACCTTATCGTCCTGTCTCCACTGAAATGCCACAATTGGACTTGGATAACTTGCAGCCACCTTTCTATCAGGACCATATCGGACTTTCCGACGTGGAATTTGATACTCTCAAAACAAAAGCTCTTGAAGGTACGGACTTAGGCTGAAATAGCGGTGCAAGCTTTACTAACTATATTCCAGCCAGAGACTTATCGTACTCGCCATATTCGAAGTTCAGAGTCGGGTGCAGCATTCTTTTGCCAGATAATACGTTTATCAAAGGAGCCAACGTTGAGAATGCAAGTTATGGTGCTTGCATCTGCGCCGAGAGAACAGCTATTACGCATGCAATCATGCTTGGTCACAGGTCATTCAGGGCCATAGCAGTATCCACTGAATTGGAATCGATCGCATCCCCTTGTGGAATCTGTAGGCAAGTGATTAGAGAGTTTGCGGATAAAGAACTTTCTTTGCCAATATTCATGTTTAATAAAGACGGATCAAAGTTTGTCAAAATGAAACTAGACGACTTGTTACCATTGAGTTTTGGGCCTGAACAATTACAGTAGATGCATTAGATGCTAAATCTTATATATCTAGCTTTTTCAACATTTGCATGGCTTCATTAATATCATCCTTGGTTACAATTTTCCCATCAAAGAATTTCAGTCTTGTTGAGATGCCTAAAATTATCGCTTGATACTCAGCTTTTTTCTGTTCTCTCGTCATATCGAGTTTCTTCGTGTATTGATAATCTCTATAATTCCAATCTTCGTCTCCACCTAGACTTAGAAAACTTTTGTATTGAGAATTTACTGCATCTATGCCGTCTAATGTTTGTGGCAGCAGCTCCTCTAAGTTATCTTCCTCAATTGGCACTTCTTCCTCTTGCTCCGATAGAAATACATGTGGATAGAAATCTTTGGTAGCAGGATTCATCCTGAGGTCCAAATATTTAATCTGATCTTTGAGCTTGAATGAAAGCTCGTATAAGTCATTCAGGGACGAAATTCTGTTGTTAATTAAAAACAACTTCCGAAGGTATTTTAGCTTACTCAACAATGATATATCCGATATCATATTGAAATTGAGATTTAAAACGTTGACATTGGGAAAAGTTTTGATGAATTCCTCTGGTATATGTTTTAATGAGGCTGCGGAGAGGTTAAGATAGTTAACATTGACGAAAGGTTGTTTGAGCCTGCCAAAGTCTAAATTTGTGACTCCTGACAAGTCTAGCCATCTCAAATATATCATCTCTGTGTTATTATTAAAGAGCATTTCGTTGGAGCATAGTTTGGTGCTCATTTTTTCTAGCTTCTTGGAGAAAGTCACTGATAAATTTGTATTTCCATCCAAGCATAAAGATCTCAATCTTGGAAACTTGTCTAGATCGGTGTGCATCAAATCAGCGTTGTTCCTTAAATCAACTTTCTTTAGGTTTGGCATGATTTCACTTATACCAAGTTTTGTTAAGCTATTATTACCGATATTGAAAACTCGTAAACACTTCAAAGATGAAAGGTCTTGCACCATACTTATATCATTGTCTGACAAATTCAAATCCTCTAAAAGTACAAAATCCATGTTTTTAAAATCCACTGTTCCCTTTATGAGATTATGGGAAAGATCAAGACTAGTTAGTGTATTCAAATCTTCTAAGCCATTCAAGCTTGTTATCATGTTGTTGTTGATTATTAATTTCTTTATATTGGGCAGCCTTATTTGTCTCAGTGTGGAGATGTTGTTGTGTGATATGTCCAAGAGTTGGAGATTTCTGCAATGATCGAATACAGCCATATCATTCAGGAGGTTGTTACTTGCAATGATTGTTCGTATATGTCTGGGAATGTCCGCTAGATAGTTTAGCTTGTTAAAGGAAACATTCAAATCTAACAACTCCGGAGTATAATCGTCTAAATGCACTAACCTCTGAAGGTCTTTATTCGAGATATCTAGAGCTATCATCTGTGTCCAGTCACCATCTGGGTATATTTCTGTGAGAAGAGCAACAATTGACTCTTTGGACTGGGAGAATGAGAGGTCTCTCACATCTGATATGTTTGTAACATCGTTTAAATCATTTTGGTCTAAATTCGATGCTGAGGTTCTATTCATGGACGATTGCTTAGTGGTACTTGCTTGTTCTTCCTCTGGAGGTAGAGCAAATGATACGGAAATTTTACCAGTAGCAGCTTGGTTAGTATTGTGACGTGAATCAATTAAAAGGTCAGAAATATCGTCCAGCGCTTTAAACTCTTGTTGATCTTGGGATGAGTCGTTACTGTTTCCTGAGATATCTGTGGTAGTTGGGATATAGCCACCAAGCTTTTTATTGTAGACAAGTTTTTCTAGTTCTTCTGGTGGAATATTGACCATTCCAGGTATCTTGGTTGGCCTTTTGGGTAATGCGTTTATATCTATCCTGTCCACAAGAGTGTCAGATTGTTTTCTCCATTCCCCCGTTGATTCAACTATGGAGTTTGGAGGTTTGATTCTAGGAGCTGATATACTCGTGTCAATGAAGGTAGAATTATCTAATGTAGCATCTATTTCCTCGTTGCCATCATCTTCACTTTCATCAAGCTCTGTACTCTGTGGGCTGCTCTGCTGATCCTGTTCAGGTTCGTTGGAGACAGGTTTTGCTACTTCATGTATCCGCACCGAGTTGGGTAAGTCATGGTCAATTATAGAGGCTGAGGAGTCAGAAGTGTAATCATTGGAAGTCTCAAAGTCTTTGAAATCCAACACGTTCTTGTCAACTAAGCCGCCATAAACTCGCTCTGCATTTTCTTCAAAGTTCTCTGAACCCATAGTAGCTTGAAAACCAGTATCATTAGCATCTCCAAACAGTTGTTTCCTTTTGGTGGGAGAAGGGGTAAACTCCACACTGTCACCATTCGTGCTGTTTGTATAATCACTTAAATGAGCATTTTTTGGAACAGTCCCATCAGAAACCAGATCATTCAGTAGCCCATCCATTTTCACCCTAGTATACGTATTATGTCGATTTCCAAAAACCTTAAGCGGAGACCTCGGTAGTGATTTTATGCTTTGCTGCTTGGTATCAAACCTGCTGTCAAACCTACTAGAGGTGTTATACGATTCGTTATTTATTCTCAGCTTGGAGTGGTCATGGGGTATTGGTGACACATCAAACATTGACTTTAGTCTTGTTGTATGTTTTGTTGGCTTTTGAAATTGATTATCAGCGTATTTTTTCCAATCGGCCTCAATCTCTGAATTATTCACCTTCGAGTTGTGATAAATCATGCTGGTATCTTCGTGTTCGTCGACATCGTTATCGTTCACCGAAGCAAAGCTGTTATATTCGTTTTCCATAGTTTCATCTGTCCACTTAAACTCATCTCCCCTCAAAAGCGTTGGAAGCCACTTGCTGCTCTCTCCTGGCTTGGTTTTATTGAGATCTTTGGGTTGGAGAGGATTTGGGCTTTGACGTTGAGAATCTTTTGACGGGCTAGGCCGGCCCTTCTTGAAGTGAATAATATTTGATTCATTAATGTCTGAGTCTGTGTCAGAGATTTCCTGAGTCATGACACGAAAAGTTGATAGCGTGGGTGGATCAACGGCAAGTGACTAGATCTTTGTTTACTTGTTGATTGTTTACGGTTTCTGTGATATAATCATACTTGGTCACGTGTGTAGTCATGTGCAATGCAAACGGGTCTAATAAGCGGCGATGACCCGATGAAATGGTTGTTCTTCAATAGGCCGAATAAAGGGGGGAATTTGTGAAGTTTTGGAGTACGTTTACTTGTTTCGGCTTCGCCACTCCAGATAATAGCTGCTTCTCCAACAGCTTTATCTGCTCTCCATCAAACGGCACCCATTGGGGTCTGCAATTTAATTTAAGTATACCTCAAATAGGGAATAACGAGCGGTTTTCTTTCTTTTTTAGTTTTTTCTTTTCATATTTTTTTTTTTTATTTTTGTAAGATTTTTCTCTACCCTTACAGTCTTAATAAAACACAGGAAAACTAAGCCTGAACAAATTGAAGTGTATGGCTCCTCCAAAATTTAATCCTAATGCAGGAACATTTATCCCAGGCCAATATCAGCAAGATGTCACTGGCCCAAATAGATCGCCATTCCCTGTACAAAAGAAGCCTGTTTCTTATGAAGAATTTCTAAAACAAAAAGGCTCTTTGAATAGAGTGGCAAGTCCTAAGCCTTCCAACGGCGGAAGCAACGTACAATCCACGTTGACGACCCCAGCTCTGAGCTCAGAAGCTACCAGCGGTGTCAGCACCCCAATAAGTCGTGCAGCTTCAGTAGCCTCCTTGTCTTCATTGAATAGTGCTTTGAGTAAACTCCAAGTGACTCCAATTTCTGACAACTTGGAAGCTCTTAAAAACTCATCACAGATATCCGAGATCCGTACCGCAATTGACGGTATTGTCGATATAATTCAAAAGGCAGGAATCTCAGCTATCATCGACTGGAACATTGCAGACGTCCTAAAAAGCTTGTCCAGACCTAAGAACCCTGCACTGGTCAGGGAAGGTTCGATGCTTTTGCTCTCCTCGTTGAGCAGGCATTATGCGGGACAAGTCCCATATGAGGCCTATTTTGCTCCTCTTTTGCAATTTGCCTTCGAATGTCTTAGTGATAAAGAGAAAAGTGTTGTTAGAGCCGCACAGTCTGCCATTGACTCCATTTATGGAATGTACCCTACCGAGGCATTACCATCTGTTGTATTGCCAGAGTTGTTGAAGTATCTCAAGTCTTCTGCGAAGTGGACTTCCAAAGTTGCATGTCTTAGAACTTTTGACAATTTGATTAGAGATTCGCCAAATGATTTGTTAGAAATGACCTTCGTCGATGTCGTGCCAGTCCTGACCGACGTGGCCACAGACTTCAAACCTGAACTGGCCAAAGTTGGTTTGAAGACCTTGAATGAGTTTGTTAAAGTTCTGGATAACTTGGATCTGGTCACTCGATTCGACATGATTGTTGACACTTTGGCCGACCCAAGAAAGGTCCCTGCATGTATCAAGTCTTTGTCATCTGTCACATTTGTTGCTGAAGTCACTGAGCCCGCTCTGGCTCTTCTGGTGCCAGTCCTTGATATGTCCTTGAAGCTGTCATCGTCCTCTCAGGAACAATTGAGACAATCCGTTATCGTTACAGAGAACTTGACAAGGTTGGTCAACAACAAGCGTGAAATTGAGTCGTATATTCCTACTTTGCTACCAGGTATCAAGAAGGTCATCGCTACCGCCTCGTTGCCAGAAGTTAGAGAATTAGCTGCAAAGGCCTTAGCTGTTTTGCAAGATGCTGAAGCTGAACAATCTGATGGAAAGTTCCACGGTAGAATCTCCCTGGAGAAGACTTCAGAGTACCTCAGTGACCTGAAGGGTCTGATCAATGACGACATTATCTTTAACTATATAACCACCGTCGTTGCAGCAGATTCTAACGTTAATGATTGGAAAGCGCTAAAGGAGTACCTACTAATGGCATGCATTCCATACGTGGAAGACAAGAAAACTAGAGACCAGACAGTTGAAGATATTGTTTTGAAACTGAGGCAGTTATTTACCCCAGATGCTGTCGTCAGCCAGAACGATGATGGTATTGAAATTGTCAACACTGACTTTTCTCTGGCTTACGGTAGTAGAATGCTTCTTAATAAGACCACGTTAAGGTTGCTGAAGGGACACAGATACGGTCTTTGTGGTCGTAATGGTGCTGGTAAATCTACCTTGATGAGATCTATTGCCAATGGCCAATTGGAAGGTTTCCCAGACCCTTCCGTATTGAAAACATGTTTCGTTGAGCACAAGTTGCAAGGCTCTGAAGCAGATATGGATCTGGTTGCCTTTATTGCATCCGACCCAGAACTGGCTTCAGTTTCCAGAGAGGAAATCTCGAAGGCTTTGAATGAAGTTGGATTCAACGAAGAGAGAAGATCGCAACATGTTGGATCACTATCTGGAGGTTGGAAGATGAAATTGGAACTTGCCAGAGCCATGCTAATGAAAGCTGACATTCTGTTGTTGGATGAACCTACTAACCACTTGGATGTTGCTAACGTCAAATGGTTACAAGATTATCTATTGGAACACACCGACATTACTTCGTTGATTGTGTCCCATGACTCCGGCTTTTTGGACGCTGTTTGTACAGACATCATTCATTATGAGAATAAGAAACTTGCTTATTATAAGGGAAATCTTTCGGATTTCGTTAAAGCAAAACCAGAAGGAAAAGCTTACTACACCTTAACTGATTCCAACGTTAAAATGGCTTTCCCGCCTCCAGGAATTCTGACCGGTGTTAAATCCAATACTAGATCTGTTGCTAAGATGACTAATGTTACTTTCACTTATCCTGGTGCCGAGAAGCCATCCCTGTCCAATGTTTCATGTTCTCTTTCTTTGTCTTCAAGAGTTGCTGTTCTGGGACCAAACGGTGCTGGTAAGTCAACTTTAATCAAGCTTTTGACCGGAGAGCTGATACCAAAAGAAGGTAAGGTTGAGAAGCACCCCAATCTTCGTATTGGTTACATTGCCCAGCACGCCTTACAGCATGTCGAGCAGCATAAGGAAAAGACTGCCAACCAATATCTACAATGGAGATACAAATTTGGTGATGATAGAGAGGTGTTATTGAAGGAATCACGTAAGATTTCCGATGACGAGAAACAAATAATGGAGAAGGAAATTGATATTGAAGATGGTAGAGGAATGAGACAAATTGAAGCCATTGTTGGTAGACAAAAGCTGAAGAAGTCTTTCCAGTATGAGATTAAATGGAAATTCTGGTTACCAAAATACAATTCTTGGGTTTCAAGAGAACGTTTAATTGAAGAAGGTTTTGACAAGCTGGTTCAAAAATTCGATGATCACGAAGCTTCTAGAGAAGGTTTAGGTTACCGTGAATTGACACCATCCGTCATTAGCAAGCACTTTGAAGACGTGGGACTTGATGCCGATATAGCTGACCATACACCTATGGGATCCCTTTCTGGTGGTCAACTGGTTAAGGTCGTCATTGCTGGTGCCATGTGGAACAACCCCCATTTGTTAGTGCTGGATGAACCTACCAACTATCTGGACAGAGATTCCTTAGGAGGTCTGGCTGTCGCAATTAGAGATTGGACTGGAGGTGTTGTGATGATTTCGCATAATAATGAGTTTGTCGGAGCTCTATGCCCGGAACAGTGGATAGTAGAAAATGGTACTATGGTAACAAAGGGAATCCAAGAGATTGACCAAGCCCGTTTCGAAGATGGTGGAAAGAACTCTGGTGCCTCAGCTGTTGCAGCTGCCAAGACTGCCGCACAAAAGGCTAAAGATGATGACTCTCCAGCCAACATTAAGGTTAAGCAAAGAAAGAAGAAGATGACCAGAAACGAAAAGAAAGCTCAGGAAGAGAGAAGAAGACTACGTCATATTGAATGGCTCAGCTCTCCAAAAGGTACTCCTAAGCCTGTTAACACAGACGACGAAGAGGATTAGGTTAATACAATGGATTTTTAGACTCGGATAGAATAATATTAATATATGGAATTATAATAAGAAAAAGAAATGATGAAATTTTATCTTGCTTGCAATTTCTAGAGCATAGCTAAGGCTGGAATTAGATTGGTATAAAAGATTGATAAGAAAAACTCTTATAGTTCAGTGTGAAATAGAAAACTAATAAATCCTGTTCAAAAATGGTCCCTTGGCCCAGTTGGTCAAGGCATCGTGCTAATAACGCGGGGATCAGCAGTTCGATCCTGCTAGGGACCATATTTTTTTTTCCTTTTGAGCAAGCTGCTTGTGAAATTTGGTCTTCTCTTGGCTACCCAACCCATCGATCATTTAGCAATCAAAATGTCCAAGAAGAGTAAGTAATGTGACACGTATCAAGATATCAAGCCCTTTCTGACATTTAAGAAGACATCGGTAGACAGTTTGCTTTGATCTTGAACGAAGAGAAGGAGAGATTGCAGCAAGGTTTCAATGATACCAACTCACCTTTCAGTATTTCAGATGGGCTAGAGCATTACAGGAACAGATATAGCAATGTGACCCCTTACAATTTCAATAGGGTCAGACTTCCCGTGGTGGATACGGCCAAGGATGAAGACTACATTAATGCGTCCCATATTGAGGTGACGTTTGATCAGAGTAGTAGTCGATATATTGCGACTCAAGGCCCCACATCGAATACAATCACAGAGTTTTGGCAAATGTGTTACAATGAAGTCAAGGGGAACAACATTGTTATCATTAACCTGACACCCTTAGTGGAAAAGGGAGTCAAAAAATGCGACGTCTACTGGCCTAGGAAAATGCATGAAAGCTTGAAGATTCCTACCAACGGCGGAGCTTTCGAATCTGAATTCAATCTTCAGGTGAAGGAAGTACGATCAGAAAATGGTTACAACATAACCGTGATGGACATGATCTCCCAGGCTTATTCCCCAAAGAAATGCTACCACATATGGACCAGCAATTGGGCCGATTGCTCGAGTCCTAATTTGGAAGACGAACTGCACCACATATCGGCGACCGCTTCACATTTCAAAGACCCCAAAGACCCTTTAATCACTCATTGTTCAGCGGGAGTGGGGCGAACAGGAACGTTCATCACTTTCGATTTCATGCTGAATTACAAACGGGCCCTCCTTGAATACGAAGATCCCGTGTGGGAAATCGTGAAACAGCTTCGGGAACAAAGGATGATGATGGTGCAAACCTATGCTCAATACGAGTTCCTACAGCGATCTTGGAATGACATCCTAAATGGGTTCTCCTAGCTTCGTTAATTTTCATTTACAACACTTCTCATGTTGTTATTTCTATCAAATATCCTAGCTCGAGAGAACAAGGATCAGAATGCCATGAGCCTTCAACATTGCATTTATCAAGACTTGTGGCAGCAGGCCGACTCGGCTTCCGCCATTCTTCATACCACATTGTTGCGACAATTGAGGATTTTCGAAAATGGTGTTGAGAGATCTTCGTCCTCACATGCAATCCCCATCCTTGTCAGAGAGCAGCAACTCCACAGGTGGCTGGATTCGTTGTTCTCTACTCATCAGATCCAGATGCAAACGGTACTGGCTCTGTCTCAGTTTCACTCACAGGCTGTGAGGTCATCCATTTCCCTCATACAGTTGACAATTGACGGCACCTGGCTGATGATTCTAGACAGGGAGTGGGTTAAGTGTGGGTTGGTGGTTGAAGGAGTTCTAGCTCTTGATGACCACTTTTCGTGCAACTCGTTATGTTTTTATCTACCTTGCAATGTAGTCATTTGTCCAGTCAGTCTTCTGGACAAGCTCACTCTGGCAGATTGCAAAGAAGTACTCTACCATGTATTCAAACACGCATTATCAACTACTACTACAACTCTAAGCTCTTTTCCAGGCGTAACAAGATCCAAAGCACACAGAAAGGAGGAGAACATGCCTCTTCAAACGTTGAATCAGGTGGATGTATCACTGACTCACAATCTATGGCTCACTAAGAGACAAACCTCCTATCTAATCGGTAGTAAAGGTTCCCGAATTGAGCTCATAAGAGCAACTTCCAAAGCTAAAATCAAGATCTTTAGTGCACCAGAAGATGAGTTGATGCCTAAGCAACACATATCTATAACAGGAACAAAATCTCAGGTCCATAAAGCCATGTTTCTCATTCAATCGTCCTTGGACAAGCTAACCCAAGGGATTAGTGACTGGTGAATTTAATGCTCAAGAAAAACCAAAAAGGGTTATGGAGCCTCATGTGACATAATGACCGGGTAACAGTTTGTTTTGCCCACAATTATGGTTTCGCTAACCCAGAAAAAAAAAACCTGTACGCAGGTTGGTGAAAAATTTTTTTGAGAGAGCCTTTTTTTCTCTTGTTTCCTCCTCTCTTCCTTAAAGAAACTTTCAAGTTTTTGCATATATATAATGGCTGACGGTGTTTTCCAAGGTGCTATTGGTATCGATTTAGGTACCACCTATTCATGTGTTGCTACTTACGACTCCGCAGTGGAGATCATTGCTAACGAGCAAGGTAACCGTGTTACTCCTTCCTTCGTTGCTTTCACTCCTGAAGAGAGATTGATCGGTGACGCTGCTAAGAACCAGGCCGCTTTGAACCCAAAGAACACTGTTTTTGACGCTAAGCGTTTGATCGGTAGAGCCTTTGACGATGAGTCTGTCCAGAAAGACATTAAGTCTTGGCCATTCAAGGTTGTCAACGACAACGGTAACCCATTGATTGAGGTTGAATACTTGGGTGAGACCAAGAAATTCTCTCCTCAAGAAATCTCCTCCATGGTTTTGACCAAGATGAAGGAGGTCGCTGAGGCTAAGATCGGCCAAAAGGTCGAGAAGGCTGTTGTCACTGTCCCAGCTTACTTCAACGATGCTCAAAGACAAGCTACCAAAGATGCTGGTGCCATTTCTGGCCTTAACGTTTTGCGTATCATCAACGAGCCTACCGCTGCTGCCATTGCCTACGGTCTTGGTGCTGGTAAGTCTGAAGAGGAGAAGAACGTTTTGATTTTCGATTTGGGTGGAGGAACTTTCGATGTTTCCTTGTTGCACATTGCTGGTGGTGTCTTCACTGTTAAGGCTACTGCTGGTGACACTCACTTGGGTGGTCAGGACTTCGACACCAACTTGTTGGAGTTCTTCAAGAAGGACTTCCAGAAGAAGACCGGTAAGGACATCTCCGACGATGCCAGAGCCTTGAGAAGATTGAGAACTGCTTGTGAGCGTGCTAAGAGAACCTTGTCTTCTGTCGCTCAGACTACCGTTGAGGTTGACTCTTTGTTCGATGGTGAAGATTTCACTACTGAAATCTCCAGAGCTAAATTCGAGGCTATCAACGCTGATTTGTTCAAGTCTACATTGGAGCCTGTCGAACAAGTCCTGAAGGACTCCAAGATTGACAAGTCCAAGGTTGATGACGTTGTCTTGGTTGGTGGTTCCACCAGAATTCCAAAGGTCCAGAAGCTGTTGTCTGACTTCTTCGAAGGTAAGCAATTGGAAAAATCCATCAACCCTGATGAGGCCGTTGCTTACGGTGCTGCTGTCCAAGGTGCTATTCTGACCGGTCAATCCACCTCTGATGAGACCAAGGACCTGCTGTTGTTGGATGTTATTCCTCTGTCTTTGGGTGTTGCCATGCAAGGTAACGTCTTTGCCCCAGTTGTTCCAAGAAACAGTACTGTCCCAACTATCAAGAGAAGAACTTTCACCACCGTTGACGACCACCAAACAACTGTTCAGTTCCCAGTTTACCAAGGTGAGCGTGTTAACTGTTCCGAAAACACCTTGTTGGGTGAGTTTGACCTGAAGAACATTCCTCCTATGTCTGCTGGTGAGCCAGTATTGGAGGCTATCTTCGAGGTTGACGCCAATGGTATCTTGAAGGTTACCGCTGTTGAGAAGTCAACCGGAAGATCTGCCAACATCACTATTTCTAACTCTATTGGTAGATTATCTTCATCCGAGATTGAGAAGATGATCAGCGATGCTGACAAATTCAAGAAGGCTGACGAGGACTTCGCCAACCGTCACGAGTCTAAGCAAAAATTGGAGGCTTACGTCTCCTCCATCGAGTCCACCATCACTGACCCAATTCTGTCTTCTAAGATGAAGAGAAGTTCTAAGGACAAGATCGAGTCTGCTCTGTCTGATGCTTTGGCTGCTTTGGAGCTCGAGGATGCTTCTGGTGATGACTTCAGAAAGGCTGAGTTGGCATTGAAACGTGTGGTTACCAAGGCTATGGCAACCCGTTAAGTTTATTAGTAAAGTTTAGGGTACGCAAAGTTAATCTTACAATATATATGTGCTGTTACTTTTTTACATGTAAATCATTATTTTTATCAACCGATATGATTGTAGCTATCGGCCGCTACAATGACTCCTTCCTCGACACACTTAAACACCCATTCCTTCTCTACTATTCTGGGTACTTGACCTAAAACGCCATTGACAACTGGTAAATCATCGCCTAGTTGCTTCCTCAATGACCTAACTTCATCTTGAATGTTCGCTTCCTTAGTCAACCATGAATAGCTGAATGTGTAGGAGGTGTCCACAACTATGAAGGAACATTGGAAAATATCTTCTGTAAGTTTGCCTCCTAGTAACTGTATTACTTCTTGCAAATATGGGTTTATAATACTCGTTAGAAATGGGGATCTATAGGAAGCTCTTGCAATATAAAAATTCATGTTCTTGAACAAATTGTATAGAAATGGAATTTGCAGTGGATGTTCTAACTTAATTTTGGGTATACTTTTCATCAGTGTATGTAATTCCTTAACATCGATGGGGGAGGTATAACTATCTCCAAATCGGTCAGAGTTGTTCTTTACCTTCTCTAATAAAGCCTCATCGGCCAGCAATATGTCTTTAGTATGGAGAGGAATGATTTTTTTCAGTTGAAGACACTTCAATATAAAGCTAGGTCGAAAGATATTAAGACCTTTGCTGAAATACTCTGTCACTTTAAATGTAATTTTGTCACTCAGTAAGATCAGCCTCTCCCCATTTGCTAGTGCTACACAATCATTCCTTGTGATTTTACCGCCATTTTCGATTAGCAAAGCCTCCAATTGGGAAATAGAGTACCGTCTTTCACCCAGCATGTCACTTAAAACATAAAAAACGAAGTTGTTGAATACGTTGCTCTTTGAAGATAACTTACGTTCATCAGGTATTGGTTCAGCAACTCTTGACCTCTTTCTTTTATTCATTAGACTGTGACTTTTTTCCACTTTGTTTCTGCTCTTGGAAGATTTGACGTCTTTGTAGTCTGCAAAAGACGAACACGAAAGAAAATCCTTATCAGATCTGATCCGTACACAGTACGCATTATAAAGTGTAGTACCAGCAGCGTAGCGTTTCCCGCCATCACCAATATCAATTGATCGAGCTTTAATCTCTAAGACAACCGAATCTTTAGGATCAACCCAATAGTCCACCATAGATGAAATCTCACCAAAATCGATATAGGGATATGGTGGCTGTGTCTTCTTTATATTAACCCATTTAGTACCTAGTGAGTGCTCAACTTCCTCGTACATTTGCCCAGTGAACCCATTAGCAATTCTAGCAAGTGACAAAAATCTGTATTTATCATTTCCAAGACTTTCTCTAACTCCGCAAATATACGCATTTTTTAGTCCCTTTCTTTTGCCTAAAATAATTAAATCTATGTTCTCTCCAAATTCTTCCAAGTATTCAGGCTTTATCTTAACCCAGTTGAGATTTCTGGATGCAATATAGTACTTTGACTTTGGATTTTTCACTACGATTCCTTCACGGTTGTCGTGTATAGCGCTTCTCATAGCATTTTCGATGTCTAAACCAACATGGCCTTCTGCGTATTTGATAACTTCAATTCTGTTGGGAATTGGATGAGCAAGAATTTTCTTCAAAAGATTCCTCCTGGCAATCAAGGCCTTGTCTTGGAACGAAGTCCCATTGAGAAACACAAGATCATAAATGACAAAATATACTTGGGTCTCTTGAGAATCTTCCGAATCATTTTTCTCCTCTATTAGCTTGGTCAAACTGGCACTTTTTAATGCTCCAAAAGGGAGAATCACATTTCGTTTATTATCATAAACAAGAAATTCGCCATCTAAAACCATAGAACGAATTTTTCTCGTATCATCCTTGAAATCCAAAAAACAACCCTTGATAAAAGGGGAAAATGCCCCTTCTTTATAGCTGGAGCCATATAAATACGTGTAATCGGTTCCACTTCTTGAAAAGTACTTAAACTCATGCTCTTTTGTTGTCTCATTCAACGTGATATGCATCAGGATCCGCTCACCGTCTAGTTTATCTTCAATATAAAAATTATTTTCAAAGAGAGTAGCTATCTGATCGTAGGTTCTATTGGGTCGCATTGCTAGCTGTGGCCTAAATGCACGTCCTACTCTGATGACACGGCCTGCTTCAGGCAATGGAATTGACCGATCAGTAAGCTCCCAAAACACAATCTTAAGATCGTTCACTAGCTGGAGTAGCTCCACGGCATCTGGATGCCATTGCCTAAAAAAGGTGAAATCCATACTACCCATTAGCTTCCTCTTCAATAGAATCCGAAAGAACCACTTTAGTTCGATATTATCTAAGTGCTTAAAAATATCACTCAAAATCTTTTTTTGATCAGAGGGTTTTGTCTCAGGGCGGGTCATTGTATCCAACAGTTCATTCATCTTATCAATTGAGATTTCGGGCCTGTCTATAACGGCTCCTCTTCGGGCCTTGATCACCCCAGTAAGTAATTGAGATAAATCATTTTTATTAGAACGCATTCTGTTTTCATATTTCCCCTTCCAGTTACTTAGGATCTTTGCATCTTCCGAATCTTTCGGAACTTGGAAAATATCCAGTATAAACCTAATCAACGTGAAATCCTTGATATTATAATGCCGTTTGTCTAAGTTGGGAAAAATGAGTCTTGAAGCCGGGTATATGTTATCTCCTATCTCAAATCTCCATTTCTGAACAAAATTCTCTATTATCTTGGTCTTGCGACTTCTGACTGATTCTGGTATGTGAGGCGATTTGACACATGTGTCTAGTTTTTCGTAAAGTTCGTAAACTAGATGGCTGAAATTGGGCAAGGGAGCTCTGTTCTCGGGTTCCTTCAAGTCTTCACTCATGCCAGGGGCAAACGCTAAAATCTTGATCCGCAATTACGCGCAGTGTATGTGGATGTCACTATCAGTGGGCCCCCTCTACGCTCTGGAGTTTAGACATCTGAGATAATTAGATAATCTCATAACACGGCGCGCGTTAACAGCCCTCGGAAGTCACGGGTCTTTTTTGGTTGTTACCGTGGAAATCCAATCCTCTCAAACTTTACCATCTACAGATACCAACCAACTTTTTAAGCCTTGTCATAATTTTAGTACCGTTGAGTTCAATCGCTGAAGTACTATTTATTTCTGAGGGCATAACAGATTGATACTTTCCTTTGAACTGCCCCCCCCCAATCATATTTTTTTCCTTTTATCATCGGTTTGTTTTCTAAGGTTCCAGTCGCTTTTTTCCCTTCTGCTAGTGTTTAGCCGAGATAGATCATGACTAGAGAATTCCCGAGTGCCCTTATAGACACTGATTCACCTCAAGAGAAGGCTGAGAAAGAATTTGGATCTTTGACGAGTAAAGAATGGCTCTTTGTCTCCAAGCATAACCCTGGGGAGCCGCTACCTGTTCCCATCGAAGACGAACCACCATATTTCATTTTGATTGCCACGTACCTTAACTATCTTATTTTGATCATAATTGGACATATTCGAGACTTCTTCGGAAAGTTGTTCCATCCTGAACTGTTTAGAGATGTGATGGTAAAGGACGGTATTGCTCCGTGGTATGCCAACTTCGAAAGTTTCTACACGCGTCGTTTGAAGACAAGATTAGATGATTGTTTTGCTAGACCAATATGTGGAGTTCCCGGTAGGTACATTAAGTGCTACGATAGGACTAGTGACGACTACAACAATACCTACAATTACACTGGTACCATCACTGAATGCTTAAATTTGAGTTCATATAACTACCTGGGGTTTGCTCAGTCATCTGGTTTATGCACATCAGAAAGTATCAAGACTCTGGAAAAGTATGGCACGAATAGCGCTGGTCCTCGAGTCACTGTCGGAACTACTGATCTCCACCTTGAATGTGAGGATGTCGTTGCTAAATTTACTGGCAAAGATAATGCTCTCGTTTTTTCCATGGGTTATGGAACCAATGCAAATCTGTTCACGTCCTTGGTGGATTCTAAGTGCTGTGTTATCTCAGATTCTTTGAATCACGGTTCTATCAGAACAGGTGTTCGTTTGTCTGGTGCTTCGGTCAAAACTTTTGCTCACAACGATATGGCAGCACTTGAAAAAACTTTACGCAGTGTCATATCTCAAGGTCAACCAAAGACTCATAGACCCTGGAAGAAGATTTTTGTTGCTGTAGAAGGACTTTACTCCATGGAGGGAACTCTGTGTAATTTGCCAAAATTAGTAGAATTGCGTGAACGTTACAAGTTCTATCTATTTGTTGATGAGGCACATTCCATTGGTGCTATGGGGCCACATGGAAAGGGTGTCTGTGATTATTTTAGCATTTCTCCTTCCAAAATTGATATTATGATGGGTACCTTCACTAAATCATTTGGAGCGACAGGAGGTTACGTTGCTGCTGATAAAGCCATCATAGACAGATTGAGATTAGATCTCACAACAAACACATATGGAGAATCCATGTCCCCTGCTGTGCTTACACAAATCATTACTTCTTTGAAAATTATAGATGGACAACTTAATGGTAACGAAGGTAAAGAAAGGCTAGAAAGAATTGCCTTCAATTCAAGGTATTTACGCCTGGGACTAAAACGACTTGGGTTTATTGTTTATGGGGCTGATGATTCTCCTGTTATTCCTCTTTTACTATATCTGCCTCCAAAGATGCCTGCATTTAGTCGAATGATGTTGGATAGGAAGGTTGCCGTTGTTGTTGTGGGATATCCCGCAACGGACATAACATCTTCCCGTATCCGATTCTGTGTGTCTTCTTCGTTGAAAAAGGAGGACATAGATTATTTGCTCAAGTGCTGTGACGAAATAGGAGATACTCTCTTCTTGAAGTTCAGCACCGGAATTGCTGGTGGTGAGAAGCACCCAGGAGATTATAAGAAGGGCATTGCTCCTAGATGGTCATTGAAGGAGGTTTTGGAGAAGACGCCAGAGGATTGCAAGAAAGCCATGTACTAATAAAGTGAAATAATTATATGTATTTTGAGAAATAATCTATATTATTTAGTAATAATTACCATAAATCTAGTGGTTCCTGGTTCGGAATATTGATAAAATCATTCGATAGGTAACTGTTTGTGTCAAAATCCTGTTGCGGTGCTGGTTGTGCCGGACGAGGTATCTGTTGCTGCTGTTGTTGCATCTGTTGCTGCTGCTGTTGGGACCTGACTTGGTTTAAAATCAGCTCTGGGCTCATCCTCGGTGGAACACTTGAGGCAGGTAGTTGTGGAGTATTGGAACCAGAATGGTTGCTGTTCGTACTCATGTGTGGGGGTATCTTTTGCGAGTTCATGTTTGAAGAAGGAGTGGAAGTTGCTGAGCTAATGAACTGTTGTTGTTGTTGTTGTTGTTGTTGTTGTTGCTGTTGCTGCTGCTGTTGTTGTTGTTGTTGTTGTTGCTGTAGTTGTAGTTGAATCTGTATTTGCCTTTGTCTCTGCTGCTGTTGCTGCTGTTGCTGTTGTTGCTGTTGCTGTTGCTGCTGTTGCTGCTGTTGCTGCTGTTGCTGCTGTTGCTGCTGCTGCTGTTGCTGCTGCTGCTGTTGCTGTCTCTGTAAATGTTCTTGCTGTTGCTGTTTCAACATTAACAACTTCTTCTGGTAATAAACAGCTTCTGGATAGAGCATCTGAAGTTTCTGGTACCACTCGAATACTTCAGGGATTTCAGGAACAGGTGTGATAATGGTGGGGAAAAGAGGCTGCTTCATCTGTTCATTGGAGTTCCCACCAGAATGTTTTTCATTAATGTAAGCCAAACACGAAAGATTAACATGAACCCTTTTTAGACAATTCTGATACAGGGTCTTAAGAGCCTCAAGCTTAGGGTTCTGGGGCTGTTGGAAGAATTTATTGAGCTGGACCTGAAATTCCATTGCTTTGGCAATCAAAATCACGTTTATTGAAAGAAGCACATTAACTCTCTTCTTATCCAGTTCAAACAGCATCTGCGGAGTAAGTTGGCTATGAAACTTGGGGATGCTGGCTAGAATATTCATGACCATATCGTTGGGTTTCATCTGCGAAGGCGGCGATTGATGTTGCAAGGGTGGGTTCTGGGGAGAAAACCTTGGCCTGGATGATTCATTATTGACGTATTGGTTCATGGATATACTTCTGTGGAAAACGTAAGATTTATTTTCTGTTTAAGGTTATGGTGATTACATTCTTGATAAAGTTACGCGCGAATAGGAAAACGTGTTGGTGGACGCACGGTCGGTACTTTCCAGAATCAGATCCCTTGGATCCTAAAGATCAACTTTATTAAAGGATACAGCTTATATACAATATCGTAGATAAAGCAAGAGCATTAGCATCTTCTATGTGGGGGCAATTTTTATTCCTCATGAATATGGATCGAAAAAATCTTGGAGAAAAGTTCCTTGGAAAACTCGCATCCCCACGGTAGATCCTTTGGCAAAGTCTCCGTTTCGCCTTGCACTTACAAACTCAAACTCCTTCTTTTTCAATCTAGCTTTCAGGATGGTGAACACCACGAAGGAATACGTCATCCCAACTGAAAGGTCGATTCTCCAGTGGTGGTCAAGGTATATGGTGGACCACCACAGGCATGTAACAAAGGTCAGCAACAGTATTTTGGGGAAAACCCACCTGCTGTAGTAGCATACAAAATAGCAGGACATGGTAGCCATTGCTGAATGAATAGACGGACACGCTCCGAAAACAATAGGAGACATGTGGAACCCGTCCGATGATAAATGGGAGCCCATGGCCATGTCCGCGCGGATAAGGCCTGCTGCGTAACCTGGCATTTCGTAGTTAGCAGAGGCGTTTTCACCGTACAGCGTGATAAACCACGGAGGGGCATTAGGGAAAGCTAGATGTGTGAGCACCCCAGCTATGTTTTGGAAACCAAGACATAGCGAGTAATATTTGAGAGCCCCCGGGGTATGGAAAACGTACAGCCAAATGGCCGTAAATAATGGTACAAAGAAATGACCCAAGACGTAAAGGGACCAGGCAAACAAATCTTTTGGTTTTGTCAAAGGAGCAACCATCCAATGATCGAAGTTTAATATGATCCACGATGCTGCATAGACTGCACAAGGTACCCAATACCAGCAGTTCAGAGGCAGGTATACGTTGGTCTTTTTAGGCACGGAGACAGATTCTGTGTTCTCCGAATGCGTTGACACCGAGAAATCCATGGCATGATCGTCGTCCGATTCACCTTTAGTTGAGCAAGGCGACTCAATGGCGAAGACGTCTAAACCAAATGAATCGTCTGAAGCATCATATTGAGCTGTTTCTGCTGTATTTCTGACGTCTTCACGCTTCAACCGATAGAAAAAATCATACGCCAGTGCGGCCATGCTGATCGACAACAAGAACGAAATCCAAGCCGAAACCGATCTTATGCTGTAAACCATTTCATCTAGGTTCTTCATGAGCCTGACATGTATAGGAGGTCGCCATTCATGGGGTATGATCCCAGCATTCTTGAATATAAGCAACCATATGAAGACTGGGGAGAAGTTGATGAGAAAGTTAAGTGGTAGTGTGATCAAGTTACGCTCATTCAAGCAAGACACCACCACCTTGAGCAGGAACCTATATAAGGCCAGGGCCAGCTGAATGATTGACGAAACTGGAGGGGCCATATAAGAACTTGAATACAGGTGGGAAAGAAAATGAAGTCTTTGTCCAAAGCTTGATGACCTACGTTAGCTATTTTGCCGGCAGTGTTAAGGAACGTTTTCTGTTGGAATGACAAGGTAAAAAAAATTATATAATGTTTTGATGATGTACCTTACCTATTCGCTGTATACCTACCTAATAGGTGCGACGCTTAAATATGCCGAGCAACCGGGAAATTAACTGATAGCAGTTTAGTAAACACTCTTACAAGTGCTCCCAGAAGACTATTCACTTTTCGGCCTAAGCCTCAGAAAATTATTCTATCCGTCGATCTGGCGAGTGTCAGAGTGTAGAATCACCACGCAGAGCCCAAGATGAAACAAAACCTGCTCGCATGCTGGCGGCTCGGTACCTCGGTACCTCTGTCTCTCTTTGTAGTTTACTTTTCCATTTTTTCCCTTATTATTGTGGGCTTATTGGTAACCTGCATACACATCAAATGTACATGTTGCTAGGGGCATATTGTGTATCGTGATTAACAATAAGTTGGGCTGATCTGATAAAAACGCCTTCTCCGCGACATATTCAGTGGTAGCAGAGAAAAATTTAAATTTGCGCATGCCCGGAGTCGAACCGGGGGCCCGACGATGGCAACGTCGAATTTTACCGCTAAACTACATGCGCTCTTGTATGGTTAGGGAGTTTACTTGTGAGTAATGACAGTAAATTCTGAATTTTTAATCACTGATACGTGTATCAAAAGTAGTAGTTTTCAGACTATTTTATCTTTTTGTTCAAATGTTCCACCGCCCAATCATTGTTTAGCTCTCTCTTGTAATTTACGAACATCAGAACTGAAGCTCCCCCATTCAACCTCCACTTCGTAATATACACTTACCCTCCTGCCCAAAAAAACATCTGCATCTATCGAGTACTAACTCCAGTTTTATTTTTCGAAACTCCGCTCACCACCTAGCAGCAGATCGACTCCTTCGTTAAACTCTTTTAATTATGGCTGAAGGCTACAGGAAAATCAACAACGAGATCAAGGAATTGCTCTCTCAAGGTAAGTAAAAGCAGTCTAGCGTCGTCCACACCATACTAACTTGCTACAAAGATGCGTCAAGTAGGCTAGATGAAACAACTTCATTCCAGTATTGCGAGTCCCTGTGTCAATATCTGGTCAATTCCAAAGACATCACTGAAAGCATCAACCTCGTTGTTGTGTTGCTGAAGGTACTGGATATCTCTCCCTCTAGCGAGAAATTGACTTCCCTTTTCACCAAAGATCTACTCCATTATGTGTTGGAGATAACAACTCACGTTACTTCTCCTGAGTCTGTCAGATCAGTTGTCAAGCTACTGATTTTTTTTATCTCTGGTAACATATTCAAGGCTTATCCGGTCTACAGGACGTTACTTGATGCATTGATCGAAAAGGACCAGTACACTTCGTCCTTGGCTGACATGCTTTACATATCTGACTCTAAGTTGCCTGCTACCATTCTAGATTTCTACTACAAAATGCTATACATTGCTACAGAATCAAGAATTCCTGAACTGGCAATGCTGTATCGCAACTTGAAAAGAGCCAATTTCTACAATGCCCTTCTGACCCTAAAGTACGGACCGGCGATGGATATGGACGCTGCATTCCGTTACCAAGAGTTGATTCGTTGTAGCCACAAAGCAGAGCTAATTCTATTTGAAACAAAGTTTCAACTGAAATACGACTGCCACAATTTTATCTTTACCGTTTTGTTGCAATCCCTGAACACTTCATTGAATGAAAACGGTACCCCTGCCACCAAGAGTGAGTTTGTCAGAGCTGGGTTTACTGACAACCCTCAAAAGTTTATATTGTCAAACCTTTCAGTGCTGGCTGCTCTTCAGTTCAATAATTTCCTATTGAGTCTGAATGTCGCTTTTAAGAAGACTTACTTTGAACAGTTAATGTTTTCTCAAGATGAATATTGCTTCCCAATTGTCGAGGCTGGTGTTATGAGCAGTGACAAACTATACCAGATTCTTAGCACTGATAAGTATCCCAGCCTGAAGAAACATACAATCAGCAGTGAGTTACTATACACCAACTTGATGGGGCTAGCCTTGAGAATTTGGAAAGATAGCCAGGCTGATACATCTGATTTAGATGTCATTTCCAAATTGCTGGATGCTGCTATGGCGTACCTAGAGAAACTAATCAGTCAAGATGAGAATTATTCTATTGCCATTCAGACGGTTCACGATTTGACCTATGAGGAAATTAGACTATTCCAGAGGAATCAGATCAAGAAGTCACATAAAAGAGCCTGGAAAGAAGAAAGTCATGCTGTCTCCAAAATTATCCACAAAGATGTCCTTGAGTTCATCAAAGAGGAGAGGTTTTTGCAATTGTCCCAAGGGTCCTGGGTCTATAGTGAGAATCCCATAGAAGCGGCAAATAGCAACAAGAAACCAAGATCTTACTTTATGATCCTATCACCAAACATTCAATCAATAATCTACAAAGAGTACACAGAACGACTGGCTAATAAACCCAACATAGATTCCAATGGTGCTGTCTTAGATTTATCTAAGATTTCAAGAATTGTTGCCATTCCATTGCAACATGAGGAGTCAGTTCCGGAGAACTCTAGAATGATTTCTATTGCTTCTAGAACTTTTTATGAAAGGATTGATTTGATCAGCAAACAAAATCAAGTAATTTTCACGTTCTACACTAGCACCAAGGAGGCCTCATACACCTGGTCAGATGGTCTGAAGTTCCTAACCAACTCAACCAAGGATCTTTCACCAGATACACGCAAGCAGATAAGTGACCTGCAATCATTACGGGAAAACATCCAGCTTCTCAAATTAGGAAAGAAAGAATCTCAGCAATTAAAATCAACCTCAGACTTACCACCGTTCGATGTTTCCAAGTTAGATACTTTGGTAACGGGATTCTATTATACGTAACTTTAATGCTATCAAACCCTTCCAGAGTAATCTTTCAGAATACCCTTCATATGGGTATTCGTAATCTTGCCTCGTCTAGGTTTTTTCTGTTTATTTTCTTGAGAATGCATGACTTTCCTCTTGATACTAGAAGGGTCCACACTCGTCGGCTTTAGTCCATTATTCACAAGCTCCTCCTGTAAATTACCAGCATCAGGAAGTTTAACCTTGCTCCACATTTCGATGAAATCATCATCGATCTGCCCCAACTTGCCACCTTTATTTGCCCAAACTAAACGTGGGACATTCTCCTTTTTGGTACGCAGAACAATAATTTTTTGCTCTTTTTCAAGCTCAGCAATAGCGGCAAGACAACCACTCCAGCCGTCTTTCAACTCCTTAACCAGAATACCCTTGAACGTAGCCTGTATTCGAAGAAAGTTTAGTAGATCGTCTGAAGACCGGATATTATGCAGTGAAATGTATTCCAACGTATGTCTATCAGGGTCATATCTTATTCTGTCTATGTTTTTAAGCAGCGGCAACAACGTCTTGGATATGTCCATGGACATGTGTCTTTGCAGCTCATTAATTGATACCTCCTTGTCCTGTTTCTTGATGTATTCCACAGCCAAGTGCAACTGAGTAGAAAGATGACTTCCGGAAATATTTGCCAAGTTCCTAGTGGATTCATGTTGCAGTTCTTCCTCTATTTCGGACCTTTGCTGTTCCTTCTTGATAGTCTGCTGGTGTTGTCTCAGAGGCGAAACCTTGGGTTCAGGATCTTGGTGAACTATCCTCTTTGCCGCAGGAATGTTGGCCGAATTCCTGATACGATTCTTGAACGCATTAAGTTGGGCCGACAATCTATCATCCATCTTGGCTTGCTAAGGTAAGAAGGATCTGGGTGAAGATTCTAGATAGGATGTCTGCGATCCTCAAGTCGGAGTTTTTTAATCAAGTGAGAAAGATATATTCGCTAGATAATCTATTATGAGGGATACATAGTTGAAGCTCTATTTTTTATTCTTGACTTTACCAAGCTTCTTCTTCATCTGGTTTTTAGAGGGTTGACGAGTAGAGTTCTTTTTCTGATTAGACGTTCGATCGCCTTTCGTCTTCTTGTACATGCTTTCACCACCAGCGTCCTTGACGGCTTCCAATCTCTTACGCTTCTTGGAGTTGATCTGCTGCTCTGATTGCTTTTCCTTCTTTTTGTCAGCTTCAGACTGGAACCACGTACGTCTGGGCCTTGACATGATCTCCTCCCTGTGATGTAGAATGTTCTCTCCCTTTTTGACTTCCATTTCAGCCCGCAAAAATTGCTTTTCCTCTTTCTCCTCGGAAAGAATATCTCCTATAGTCTCTTCTTTCTCCTCAATTAGTCGATGAATCTTTTCAATGCTATCCCAGTCCACATTTCTTCCCAATGCCCTATTTTTGGCGGTGGCAATTCCCTTCATTGCTTCACGTACAATGGCACGGTCCTGGTTGGATTCGGAGACAAAAGTGATAGAGCGACCTTCTCTTCCAGCTCTGGCAGTTCTTCCAACTCTATGAAGATAAATGTCATAAGTCTTTGGCATATCGTAGTTGATAACAACTTCAATTTTGGGGATATCCAAACCTCTGGAAGCCAAATCTGTACAGATTAGAATGGGTACAGTCAAATTTTTAAAGTCTGTTATACTCTTCAGACGTTGTTCCTGTGTCAATGATCCATGAAGTTCAGACACTTTCAAACCTAACAAACCTAAAATAATACGCAATTTATGGGCATCCATTTTTCTAGCAATAAATACCACAATTCTATGTTGTTGGGAGGGGTTTACCTTTGTTAAGATATCAAACAACAATGCGGGTTTCATATCCAAATTCTTTCTCAGACGTACAAATTCTTGAACCAGGCCTGAAACTGCCTGCTTAGGTGGATCAATCATAATACGCACAGGCTTGTGTAAAGACAGCTGAATCAAATCCTTGATACTATTGTTCATGGTAGCCGAAAACAACATCGTCTGTCTCTTTCCAGGAAGTAAGGTCAGAATTTCTTTCAGCTCATCTTGGAAACCGTCTTCTAGCATTCGATCAGCCTCGTCAATTACCAGAATTTCAACGCTTTCCACACTGAAACTTGGTGAATTTCTGATATGATCGATGAAACGACCTGGAGTAGCAATAACGATATCAGGTCTTTTCCTTAATTCTTGCTCCTGTTTCCTGAGATTCAAACCACCGACAGCAAGCCCAAATTCTATCCCATTAACAAACTGACTTATTTTCTTACCAACATCGTTGACTTGTATAGCCAACTCACGAGTAGGTGTCAACACAACCACTCTAGTAGCAGAAATCTTTGATGGCTTGAACAGTAAACGCTCAACAATTGGAATCATGTATGCAGCAGTTTTTCCGGAACCGGTCTGGGCTCCAGCGACAACGTCCTTGCCCAATAATGCTATCGGAATGGAAGCACTTTGAATTGGGGAGGGTTTCGTATATCCCAAAGTGGCCAAACCTTTAAGAACTGGTCTGGACAGTGAAAGAGACTGAAATGTGACATGAACAGATCTGTTAATCTCTTGACTATTAGTCTGGTCAAAGTATCGATTGACTTCCTCAACAGTGTCTTGAGGCTCATGGAGATCTTCCGGCTCGACCTGTTCAGAAGGCTCAGTTTCTGGTTCAGCAGGGGCTTCATCTGATTCGAGCTCTTCTTCGACAGCAGCATCCTGTTCCTGAGTAGCTCCCATACCGAATCCATCCAAAGCTAATTCTTCATCGTCGGTCCCATCATCAGCTTCCTCATCTTCCTCTAATGGTTGTTGAGGGGCTTCTTTTTCCTCCTCTTCATCCTCTAATTCTTCTTCCTCATCTAGATCTTCAGCTAGTTCATCCTTGGTACCAGTAGATGCCACTACACCTAAACCACCTTTTCTCCTTATGATTCCATCCAAGTCGACCAGAGTTCTCACTTTTCCACTATCATGTCCAGTAAAGTCCCAGCCGTTGAACTCTTCGACCACATCTTCGTCCTCAACAGAAAAAATGAAGTCAGGGTTCAAGGCAGTCCCATCTTCATCTTTAATGGCTTCAGTCTTTTTCTTGTTGGCCTTTGCTGCTATTTTTTCAGCCTTTTTATTTTTGGTCGCTGTATCTTTGATTACTTCTTCATCTTCTTCGTCACCATCAATGTCCAAATCAGGAATCCCTTCTTCGTCGTCAGAAATTGTTAACACAAAATCTGTGAAATTCTTAGTAGCCTTAGGCTTTTTAGCGGCCTTCTTAGTGACAGGTGTCTTTGTATTCTTCTTAGCCATGTCTCCTAAGAATCTTACCTGTTGAAGATTTTTTTTTTCTCTAAAGGAGATGAGCTCGCGACTAGCTATCTAATCTGATCGAGTTTACAGACTGTATCAGTCAGACAATGATGAGATGTCGGTGGTAAAGCATTTAGATAGAGCAGTATCGCTAGGTCTCAAGTCATCCTTTCAGTTTAGCCTGGTGGGAGATGTTATCAAAGACTTGGTGGAGAATAGTCTAGATGCTGGATCGACTGAAGTGAAAGTCTCGCTCCAACTGGATAACATCATCTGTATACAATGTGAGGATAACGGGCATGGAATCCAACCAGAGGAGCTAGAGAAAACTGGAGATGAGTACTGCTCTTCAAAAGGAGTAGCAAAATTAGAGGATTTGAAGGATGTTAGAACGTACGGGTTTAGAGGGGAAACATTAAACTGTCTTTCCCAGATATCGAAGAGCCTTCGAATCAGCTCAAAGGCTTGGGGGAATGGAAAATGTTTCACCAAGATATATAATAATGGAGAGCAAGCTGTCACTATAACACGTAATGAGGATTATGGTATTGAATCGTCTCAAGGTACAGTTGTGAGGATTACTGGATTGTTTTACAATCTTCCTGTTAGGCGAAATTATATTTCCAACATCAACAGAAAGTCCATGATTCAACAAATAAAGCTAATACTTTTTCCACTATGTGCAACCAACCCTGCCCTTTCAATAGAAGTTGTTCTTTTTGAGCCAGATCTTTCTCGTGAAAAAATCATCCTGTCGATCAACGAAACTAAGTTCCCAAACGAAAGGCTGATCACATCATTTGAACAAATATTTGGTAATTTGGGATGTCGTATGATACCTTTGAGAACTTCAAATGAAGATTACAAAGTGGACTCCATTTTTGGCTTGAACCCGATATTTACTGATTCTTATCGGTTTATATTTCTGAATAAAAGAATGATAGCGGACGAGAGGCTCTACAAACTGGTAGCAGCAGAATTAAACCGCTTGTATAAGGGCCAAAATGTTAAAAATCCCAGTTTTGCATTTGTATTGAACTTTACAGGTCCACAGCATCCTTCAGAATTGACTCAAACGCCACAGAAGGATATCCACACATTGTTCGATTTTCAAACATTAAGTTATCTAGCAAGATGTCTAATCGATAAAGTCGCTGTCAATTTTCTTGGATCTCTACAGATCAGTAAAAGGTCTATGGATTCTTCCACGGTTACCAAAAAGAAAGCACCTAAGCTCCAGCCATTAGAGCAGATCATCTCGCCATTTTTTTCCTCCAATTTAAAGCTAGTCAAAGACGATCTGAACTCTGCAAAAATGGTGGGTTTGATGGATCAAAAGTTTATTCTAGTTACATTAGATACCAAGCATCAAGGTACATTAATGCTTGCTCTAGACCAACATGCTTGTGACGAAAGAATCAAAGTGGAGAGATTATTCCAAAACTATATTAGTAACCTTCAAAATTGCTCAGTTGAAATTGAGCATGTTGCTTGGGAATTACCTGAAGTGGTCATTAATTTATTTTCTACGTTCGAAGTTTCTCTATCTACTTGGGGGATCAAGTTCACTATTCAACAGACTCAAATAACCCTAACTAACCTCCCTTCAATTCTTACGCGGCGAAAGATGTTATCTGTTTCGATAAAAGCAGGAATACTCCAACATTTGAATGAACTGGAAACAGGTAGAAAAACTGCAAAACCTTTCATTGGGACATGGTTTCAGACTTTGCCATATATTCCCGAGATTATCGTTAATGCTGTCAATTCCCAAGCTTGCCATTCTGCTGTGAAATTCGGTACTTCACTTAGTAAAGTTGAGTGCGAGAATATTATTCAAGAGTTGAAATCTTGTGAATTACCCTTTCAGTGTGCTCATGGCAGGCCATCGATGGTACCACTGACTATGCTATAGGTGAACTAATAAAAGCTAGTGTCGTCATTGAAACTTGTGTTCAGATCGTACAAATACTTGTTGCTGGAAACCAGCTTGGGTATTCCTTGGGAAACATTTTTGTTAAGGTTGGAAGGTGCCTTTTGTAGACCCAAACTAGAAATATTAGCCAAAGTACTATTCCTAGTGGTGTCTATACTCATGGATGCAAAGCTTTGGTTGATGGTTCCGAAACTGGTGTTTTCTGGCTGCTCCTGTTGCTGTTGTAGAGTCGGCATTACCTTTGGGAGGTTGCTTACTGAATAATCAGCTTCTTCTCTGAAATCTTTTTCGTTCAATGGTTCCAACCCTAGAAGTTGTCTCTGCCTCGAGGTTAGATTTAGATCTAAACACTGATCTCGTGGTTTGAATAGTTCAAATAATGACGTTACCACATTGAATAGAAATAGTGATTGCAACAAGATCCACAAGTAATGACCAAAATATGTAATGTACTCATACCAATCATAAAATTTGTCTGACAAGTCAAGGTTGAAAGCCACTATAACTGTAATACTCAGAAGGAGCTTCAAAAATGCCCACAACATTGCGTTAGTTAACAACTTCTTTACCTGAGAGTCCTTGTTGACCATTCTTGAGATTGCTTTCTCCACCTGGGGGTTTAACCAGTCGCCTGTAGGCATCAGATTCTGGTCCAAAGTCTTGGTATTGAATGCATTAGGTGGAAGCTTCTTTGCTTGAGTTCCTTGAGGTTTGAAGAAGGAAAGTGGTCTATTTTTCTGTTTGGACTCGGTAGCACTTTCATCAACGTCTTTTTCAGAGTCCAATGCCGACACTGGTGCTTTAGGTGGCCTTTTGTTGAAGAGAGATTTTTTGAACACCTGATCTATGGGGTCTTCCTGAAACTTGGTCGGGCTAAGTTTAGAGGCGTTTGGTGTTATGGATTTGCTGACGGTATGTGTAGGAGAGGCCATCATGTTCCTTGGTGTTTTGTGAAATTTGAATGGAGATGACATCAAAGGCTTGATAGGAGTTCTTGTTAACTTTGTTACAGTATCATCAATCCTTAATGAACTGGGATCTATTTGGGCAAAATTGTCCTTCGATGGAGTATTCACTTTGAAAGGGGACGGGCCGCTTCTTGAGACTGGGAAACGGCCTTTGCCCCTTAAAGATTTCAAAAAGGTGTCTTCATGAGTATCATTTGAGGTAGAGAATGCCAACTCCTTCAAAGGAGAGGGATTCCTTGGAGGTGTGGCAAACGTGTGGTTCATTGGTCAGTATGTTTTTTTCTAGACAGTGAAATTGCATTAGACTTGAAGGTGATGATCGCGCGAAGGAAAAGACTGTTAGCTCCTTCAAGGTGGTCCTTCGAGAACCTCAAGCAGCCCATCTCCTAATAACATTTTGGTCTATTCCATTTATACTCTATATTATCTAGCATCCAGCATCTATAGTTCACCTACTATAATTACAACCAGTGATCTGGGAACAGATATTTGACCTTTTCAGCAACTTTTGGAGCGCGAGCATGAGGAGCAGTAGAAACAGCAAACTTCATAGATCCAATGAGGTCATTTCCAACAGTACCATCAATCAAAGGCTGTTCTAAAGCTTCAATCAATGTTGTGGCAACAAAACGAGCATTTTCTCCGTTGGCAGTCAAATGCCCGACGACAGTCTCCACTGTGACAGGCTCGCTGTCATCACGCCAAGCATCGTAATCAGTAGACATACAGATCATTTGGTATGCAATTTCAGCTTCTCTTGCTAGTTTAGCCTCTGGTAAACAGGACATGTTGATTACAGAACCACCCCAGGAACGGTACAACTTGGACTCTGCTCTGGTAGAAAAGGCTGGTCCTTCCATACATATAAGAGTCAAATCATTCTTCTCGGTTTCCTTAGTGTGGAAAGCTGAAGAGTCTCCTTTTAGCTCATGGGTTTTAACGACTTCGTTGACGAACTTGTTCAAAGTAAGGTCAAATGGATCTCCAAAACCAGCATGGGCGACAAAACCTGAGTCGAAAAAAGAAGATGGGCGGATACCCTTGGTACGGTCAATCACTTGAGTAGGGACGACGAAATCTCTAGGTTTGATGTGTTCTTGAAGAGATCCCACAGCAGAGAAAGCCACAATTGCCTTGACACCAATATGCTTCAGTGCTGCAATATTAGCTCTGCTTGGAACATCACTAGGCGTCAAAGAATGGTGTTCTCCATGTCTTGCAAGAAATGCGATGGGAAACCCACTAGCAGTCTTGGAGATCGTGATGGCTGAAGAAGGAGCACCCCATGGCGTAGTTACATGCAGTTTTGCAACTGGGTGAAGACAATCTAATTTGTACAACCCGGTACCTCCAATAATAGCGAGGAGAACGGGCTCGTTGAATTCATTTGGAAGGTCAGGCATCTTGAGTCTTTTTCGTCTTAGTATAGAAACAGCTCTGGTGATGATGGATGTTCAATCAAATGTCGGTGAGAAAAATAAATTTCGAGGAATTATTAAGGTCAATGCTCAACATAGGCACGTTTTTCATCACCATCAGATGCTTGAAACCACTATTTCTCTAAAGGAATGGCTGTATTGCAGTTGATCGGTTGCTATCCGAGACAAACGGTTCTGTGATTCTAGCGGCAGCGTATCTTTTCTTCAGTGTCTGTATTCGGGTTCTTCTAATTCTTTCTGTAGCAGGTACCAAGTCCTCTGGTGATCCATTCAAAGATGGTGTCCTGGTAGGTGAAATTCTTGGTGTAGGAGATACACGCCGAATTTTCCCCGGAGTGGAAAACGGTTGTTGATGTCCACGACGCGTAGGCGTTGTAGGGCTTCCAGGCGGTAACTGTGGAACATCAAAGATATCAAGACGCTGAAGCCCCTTTGCAAGGGTATCGAGATGCTTTCTGCGATTTGCCAGAGGAGACATTGTTCCTTCTACTATCGAATTTATTCCTGCCTCATCATTGTCATTATCAGATATCTTTCCAGGCGAATTTTTCCGACTTTTCTTTGCCTGAAGTAATTTGTACGAGTCTTGCCAAACCAACCAAAGCATTGCCAAACGATTGTGGTTCCACCTTTTTTCAAACTGTATGGCTTTTTGAAGTTCTCCATTCCACTTAATTCCTTTCATTCTCCACTCTCGAAGTAACTCTTGTGAAACTTTGGTAAAATTCTCATCTATCTTCTCTCTGCACATTAGCTCCATCCTATCAAGTTCGTTCAACGAGTCGATCCAGATGTTAAATCCCAGAGTTTTCAGTTTCGTTTCTCTGAACCCAATAGCCTTTGTTAGCAATTCGGCCTTTTTATTGTGTTTGTCGATCCACTTACTCAGATAGCGCTTGTACAGTCTTTCATTCACAAGAGAATCATGTATACTGTCCAACATTTTTGATTTGGAAGTGATGTGTCTACTAAGGGCTAGCCAGAATTGGAAGACTTGTCTTTCCAGCGTCTGTGTTTCCCTTGAATGAACCTTGTTATGGAACCTGACTGCCGTTTTTACATTTATCTCCACTGCTTCTCTTTGGAGATACCAACTTAAGAGTAGCTTCCTCGTAATTACTGTGTCGTAGTGAAGTCGTGAGAACTCTGCACGTTCATGATTGATATTAAACTGTGTTTTTAGTTTTGATAAGGATTCTTTCATGATCAATCTATGCCGCCTACGATTAATGGATCGACTTGCTGCTTCCAACTGAATAGTTTTGAATGTTGTTGCAACTAGTTTTCGTCCAGTTTCCAACTCAAATTTTTTGGCAATAGTTGACAGTTTCCATTTCATGAACATTTTTGACGTTATTCTGCATTCGTAAAAATGATTTGCCGTTCTCGTACTTCTGGAAGCTTCAGCCCATTTACTGTAAGTATACTTTCGAAGATTGCGTGCTTGTGTTAACTCTATTGTTTGTATCAACGAATGCAAACGACTTACATGCCTCCAATGATTGAAAAACTTTGAATATACAAAGAGCTTCCCTTTTTGCTTCAGATTTTGTGAGTTCACATGTATCGTTTGAGTGGCCCATGGATAAAAGAATTTGCTTATTAAAGCTCTAGATTGCAGCGTGTTGCTCAGTTGCTGCATATCCCTGATTTTTATGCTCTTTTCGGTCCAAAAAGTCAGGCATTCTTTCAAAAGTCTGGTATTTTTGGGTTTAATGAGTTGAGAGATCATCAGAGGATTATTGAGTAACCAAACATCAAATATAGGGGCTACTGTGAGTAAATTTATTTTGGGGATGAGAGTATTCATGCTGGAAATATTGGACTTTTTGAGTTTCCATTTCCGAAAATGCTTCTTTTCAACACAAAGACGACTAGACTTTTCAAATGTTTGATGAGCTGCGTATCTGTTGGCCCAAACTCTGAAATAAAGGAACCGACTTAAGGAGTGGTGTACATCAGTTGCCTTTGCGCTTTGATGTTGCCTTTCATCTAAAACACTAAGCCATTTCTTCAAGTAGACTTTTTGAGAGTGGTTATTCCAAAGAATCATGAGTTCATCATCAATTTGTTTATTCTCATAAGCAGTAAGCCAGTGGGTCAACGTCTTACGCAATAACTTCCTTCTAAACTTGACATTGAATATCGCAAGAGCAAACTCTTCCGTAGGCTGTTCAAATAACTCAATACAGAGTATCTTTAAGTTGTCTATTTGTCTGAGCCGACAGTACTGTTCAACTTTTTGAAAGATTTTATCACGATATATATGCTGAGGGCCAGCCTCGTTCATAATGATTTCAGCATATTCCTTGAATATATCATGAAAGAATCTCAAGTTCAGAAATTTTGGAGTCAGAAACTCATCAGTAAAATACACTGAGACCACATCTTTTAATAAGCCAAAAGTCTTTAAAATACTAAAATGCTCAGTGAAATCAGTGACATGTTCTTTCTCTTCATTGTTCGTAAACGTGGGAAAGATCGGATTATTTGCAAAATACGTGTCCACGACATCAGATGTGGGTGCCAGATCTTTCACTAGTAGAATAGCCTGTTCATTGAAATATTTGTACATTTTCAAGTCAATTATGCCAATTACGTGCTTCATGTTAAGGAAAGTTTGAACCAGGGCTGTTGATAACTCGAACAACTGACCATCGGAGAGATCGTCTCGAGCAAGAATGCAAGACAGGTAGTTCTTATAGCAGTAACCAAAATCGTCATCATCAACTTGGAAATTCAATGGGCGTAAAACATTATCCGTTTCTCCATTATCTACCATGACAGCTATCTGTTGATGGTACTGGTACTCGTACAAGAGAAACCTGTGGACCAATTTGATTAATCTTGGGGTCAGGGAAATGGTAGAATAATTAGCATAAGTGTCGATGATGAGGTTCACCTTACGCGTAACATCGTCTTGTATCGGCTCATTAGAGCCTGCAGTGAAAATACCCTCTATTGATTTCAGCTCTTGCTGGAAATTTTCCATGTGCTGGGAAAATAAATCTCCATTTAGAATCAGATGCGGGGCATCGACTTCCTCGATGATTTTGGACAGACTAGGTCGTGATACAGAATCGTTATTCCTTATGATGTGAAAAGTGGAGTCACCATAGATACTGCTGGATATTGATAGCACCTCAGCATGAATATGCTCACCGATCAGTTCCTCTACCCGGAAAGTTCTCTGAAAACATTGGCGTATACGACTTAAATGAGGAATTGTAACATCATGATCATTATACAATTGAACAAGGAGGCTCATTAACTGTTGGATGTCATACTTGAGGCTCATTCCATATTAAATAGACGAGCTGGCCTGCATCACAACACTCAAGCGCTCTATCATAGTCTTCTGAGCGCGCGTGTTCAGTGAAGTGCAAAAAACACGCTAAAAGTTATCATTACATAAGCTGTCTTGAAAGTCTGCTTCTTGACCCTTGAAGGGGAGGCTACATCGAAATAAACAGCGTAGTAAATAAGTTGTGAGCCACCAGCAGATAGAATATCCTGACTCACTGTTACCCCTTTCGCCTCTCTCAATACCACCTACCCTTTTTTTTAGTAAGTCCTACACTTTCCACTGTAGTGTCCCAATCAATACCTTCCCTTTCAATACGTGGAAGTTAGATTTCATTTATCATTCATACTTGGACAGAACAATGAAACTTCTCTCAATTCTGTTCCTTTTGATAGGCAGTGTGTTTGGTGAAATCATCAACTCCTGGGAAAATGCTGATTATGTTAAAGTTGTGGATTTGTCCAAATCTTTTGTTAAAGAGAGGCATGTAATCAAGGCTATAAACACAGGTAACCAACCCAGCTCGACATATTACTTTGCCATTCCAAAGAGTATTTCCGATTCAATTTCCTTTGCTTTTGCTTCAACCGTGGACTCGTCAAAGACTGAAGTCCCCATGGAATCACATATCGACGAAATTGATGGCCAAGTTTACTCCGTGATTGAGCTTCCATTCCCTATTGCTCCCAAGTCGAAAGTGAGCTTTGCCGTTTCTTTGCTTATCACCAACCAATTGGAGCCATTTCCTAGGAAACAGGCATTGGGCGATATTCAAAATGTTGTTCTATCGATTAACAAGACTCCATTTTCCGCTTATCCAACAAAGAATTATACGATTAGATTCCAAGGACCAGCTTCCGCCAAAGAATTGAAAACAACAGAAGCAGCTGATTCATTCAACTGGGAGCTTAAAACTCTTGACGGGGGTTTCACCTATGATGTTAAAGAAGAGTCTTTTGCCCCATACACAGAGAGCCCCGTTTCATTGATCTACGAAAGAAACTTGCCTTTGCCCTATGTGAAAGATCTCCGCAGAGACTTATGGCTTTCTCCAAGGTTAAACACTCTTCAAGTGGAAGAGCATTACGATTATTCCAACAAAGCTGCAGAATTGATCTCTGGATTTTCCCGTGCCGAGTGGATGACCAAAAGAATGGCCACGAAAACAAGCCCCGCTATCACGGCCATCCATTTCCCTATGTACAGAGGTGTTGAAATGAAAGACATCTATTTCACAGATTTGGTCGGAAACGTGTCAACTTCAATGGTCATGGAAAACAACCTAATCATCAAACCACGTTTCCCTATTTTTGGTAACTGGAATTACAACTTCACCGTTGGCTGGACCCACAAGCTAAGTGATTTCGTACAGGAGGATGCTGAAAACAAGCATGAGTACACACTAGAAGTCCCATTAATCGGGGGCTCAACTGATGTTGTCTATGAAAAGGTTGAAGTTTCTTTCTTTTTGCCCGAAGGAGCCGAGTTCATCTCGGTGGATTCTCCTCTATCTGACACCGAATATTCGATCTCACAAGTCTATTCTTACCTGGATATTTTTGGGTCTCACACCAAAGTGACATTAAAGTATGACAATCTGGTTGTTGATCTCAGAAATGTCAAAGTGGCCATCAAATATAGATACACTCTTGCCGCATACTTAAGGAAGCCGATCTACATTGGATTGAGTATCTTAGTTGCTCTGCTGAGTTATATTGGCATCACCAAGATTGACCTTTCTCTGTCCAAATAGAACCTATAGATCGCTTTACGGTTTACGTAATACATACATCAAAAACATATATTTCTCGAACCTGAATTTCGACAGACATCTGAGCCAACTCTGTAGAATAACATTTTCATTGAGTACTACAATATGTCGCTCCCTGGACTGGATCAGGAAACTAGCGTATGTATCTGACTTAGCTCTGCTGTCTCTCTTCTTTCTAGTTATTTTGGAATGTCTATACTAACTTTCACTCAAGGCTATACCTGCCTCCAATGAACAATCGAACATAATAACTTTAAAGCCCAACTCAGAATGGCGGTATGAGATCTCCAGTGAAGAAACCATCAAAGTCAAAGTTATTGAGGGATTTGCTGAGATCTTTGGAACTGAAATTGCGCAGAATATAGAGTACACATTTCATGGGCCATCAAAATCGTGCATTTTTACGTATAGAGGTTGTAAGTTACAATTTTCAGGCGATCTTTCCTCCGAGTATGTTAGTGAAGAAACCACAATGCCCATATATCTCAATTTGCACTCATTGCTAGAAGAACAAAGAAAGTATGTGACAGCTCAAAACCAGAACAGGAAGGGTAATGAAAAATTACACGGGCCTAGAGTACTCATCATCGGAAGTAAGGACTGTGGAAGGACGAGCTTGGCAAGAATCTTGGTATCCTATGCCCAAAAAATGGACAGACAGCCACTATTGGTCTCTTTAAACCCCCAAGAAAGCGCTTTCACACCCCCAGGTGTTTTAACGGGTACTCCTATTAGTGAAATGTTAAATGTTGAGAATATCAATTTAGGTGAAACAATCACAACAGGTGCCAGTTTTTACCACCAGAAGCAACCAATTGTCAAGTATTACGGAGCAGAAACTTTGGAGACTAATGAACCTCTTTACAAATACGAAGTTTCACGATTGGGCGTCAGCTGTCTTAGTAGAATGGAGGAAGACCCAGTGGTAGGAAATAGTGGACTTGTGGTGGACCCACCTCCATTAGGTATCAAAAATCTTAACATTATAGAAAACATGATTAGTGACTTTGAAATCAATGTTCTTGTTGTCATTGGTAACGAGAGATTGTCTATCGATCTAAAGAAAAAATTGACAAAACTTAACAATCCTCCTTCGGACCCTTCCAAAATATTAAACCTGGTCAAAGTGGCAAAATCAAGTGGTTGCGTCGAAAAGGACGATTCTTTCATCCGCAGCAGGCAACAGAGAATGATCAAGGAATATTTTTACGGATTTGACAAAATTGTCTTATCTCCGTACACGATTACTGTTGCCTATAATGAAGTCATTCTATTTCAATCTACTAATACAAGCGAATTTGACCAGTCTCTAATTCCTTCTGCAGACTCGTTTATTCCGGATTCCAGTAATGCCGACCGTAAGGGCCATGCTACCATGAATTTCTTCTCTAGATTGGAGCCATCTGAGAGTTCTCTGCAACACAGTATATTAACGATGGTAAATCCTTCTCAGCTGGATCTACAAAAATATCTGTACACTAAGGACGATAATGGATTAATGGAAGATGTAGCTAATAGCTCCGTTCTGGGATTTGCCTATGTAATTGGGGCTGATGACTCCAAGGAGAGGTTGAGAATATTAATTCCTCAGCCTTCGAAACAGCTCCCATCCAAAGTACTAATCTTGACAGATTATAGATACAATGAATAGACAGATATATACATATTAAAACAAGCAAAATGAACATGAACTTGATCTTTTATTTTGGAGGCAAATCGCTCAATTCTGTGGAATTGCCTAGTTCTGGGTCTCCTTCCCTTGCGATACCTGGTTCGATTAAGCCTTCAAAAAATGTATCCCTTAGCTCTTGCCAACGAGTAGACCAAGTGCCTAGACTGACTAAAATTACGGAGCTCAAAAGTTGTAAGAACCACCATAAAACAGAGGCTGGTATTCTTCCTGAATAAAGCCAACACACCAAAAAGTTGATCAGATGTATTGTTATGGCAAAGTCCCACGCCAATTTGCTTCTTCCGACGATCCACATCATGAAAACAACACAAAGCAGTGAGTCAAGCAACCAAAGCAAAAACAATGTCCAGCCTAAAGTGTTTTCAGAGGAGACCAATTCCCATGAAAAGATCCATTGTAACGAAAATTGGAACCCTGCCAAAGAGGCTGTGAAGTAGAACAATATAAAAGCAATCACATAGTACACCAACTGCAGGATAACTATCTGCGAAAAGATCCTAGATGGCGAGAACTTTCCCTCGGACATGGATTCATACTTGAATCCCTTGAGGACTTCTAACATTAGATTGGTAATGGAGATGTTGGAGATAAGACACTTATGCAGTTTTAAAGAGTATCAACAATTCGCTAAACAGTTGGAAGGAGCTTGTATTAAGGTTGGCTTGAAATGGGGTTCGTTATATTCAATACGTCTACTTAGCAGAGACTTTACTTTCCTTACTGATGTCAGGGTATATATCGTAGCGGCGTTGTGTTGTAACAGGAATTCCGGCTCTGGCAGACTCCAGTAAGCTTGGGTCAAGATCAGCATAGACGATCTCTTCACCTTCACCAGCTTCGGCAATGATGTTTCCACTGGGGTCAACAACCAACGAATGGCCATAAGCATGATAGGAGGAATCCATATCTCTGGCTGGAGAACACAGAATGACAAAGATTTGGTTGTCAACGGCCCTCGAACGTGCTAGCAACTCCCAGTGGAGAGGACCAGTTACAGTGTTGAAAGCGCCCGGATAGATCATGATTCCAGCATTGTGTTTTCTAGCTGCAAGAATTGCCAGCTCTGGAAACCTTACATCATAACAGATACCCAGGCCAACCTTTCCAAATTCTCCAGAATCGAATACAGTGGCCTTTTCACCTGCTGAAAGGGAAGTGGATTCCTTGAAAGTAATGCCACCGGGAATATCAATGTCGAAGAGATGAACTTTTCGGTGTTTGGCGATAATTTCACCTTTTCTGTCAAATGTCAATGAAGTGTTGTAGATCTTGTTATCCTCACCTCTTTCTGGGAAGGAACCTCCAACAATGAAAATTCCATGATCGGCTGCTTGCTGGCTCAGAAACTTGGTAGTCTCTCCATTAGGAATCGACTCAGCGTAATTGGCAAACTCTGTGACGCTGTAGGGAGAATTGAAACACTCTGGAAGAACTACCAAATCCACATTGGAACGAGTGGAGATGGCTTTCTGAATTTGATTGGCGAAAGACTTTAGGTTTTGCTGTTTGCTGGCAGTTGTCTTCAATTGGATCAACGCTACAGACAGCTTCTTCTTAAGAGGGTTTATGATAGACATGAGCTGTGAATTATGGTGCTCTTGCAAAGTAGAAGAAAGAGGAGAGGAAAGCTATGGCTAGGAGAAGGGGCGATTAGATGTTCCGGATTTCGAGACACTAAAAAAATGTTGTCCTACTTACTACAAGAGAAACTAAGCAAAAGTAGGGATCTTGTTCCAGTCCCATGGATCGTTGAATCTCAATCCAAGATCGAGCGCTGAAATGGCCTCTAAATCCTCTTTTGTGAGATCAAACGAGTCGACATGCAGGTTGCTGAGCAACCTGTCTGGTTTGCTGGACTTTGGAATGACAGCTAGTCCTCTTTGAGTTGCCCATCTCAACAAAACCTCACCCGTAGATCTGTTGTGGGATTGAGCAATTCGTTTAATGGTGTCATGCTCAAACAAAGATACAGCGTCCAAGGCTCTCGTGAACTTCAATTCCAAGAATGATTGAGGCCCGAAGGAAGAATAAGCCACAACGACTATGTCTTCCGATTGTGCATAATCAATCAGATTCTGTTGCACGAGGTAAGGATGGTGTTCGATCTGTAATGCAGCAGGCCTGATACGAGCACCTCTTAAAAGATCTTGCAACAAAGCACCGGTGAAGTTAGAAACACCCAACGATTTGATCTTGCCCGCATCTACCAGCTTCTCGAGCGCACGGTAGGTGTCAATGAGCGGCACATCTTCATAGTGGAAGTTATCCCCGTCCCCACAGTAAAACCCGGGAGGATATTTCTCCTCCAATGGTACAAATTTGAAAGCAATTGGGAAGTGGATGTAAAACAGATCCAGATAGTCTAAACCCAGGTCGGAAAGAGTTCTGTCCAAACCCTTCTCGACATTGTCAGGGTGATGGTAGTTGTTCCACAACTTGGATACGATGAAAAGGTCTTCTCTTTTGACAATTCCTTCATCAATTGCTTTTCGCACACCTTGGCCTACTTCCTTTTCATTGCCGTAGTCTTCGGCTCCATCAAAGAGACGATATCCTTGCTTAATGGCATTGTAAACAGTCTCGGCTGTTAGCTCGTTAGGAATCTTCCAGACACCCAATCCTACCTGAGGAAGTTTAAGACCGTTGTTCAATTTCAATACAGAAGCCATGTTGAGTCAATAGTTCAGGAGAATTCTGAGTCCAGGAGAGATTTGAGAGGTGGCGGGCTCTCATTTAAGCGCATGATCTTTGCTTTAACCGCGATTGATTACGAAATGTTGTCATACTATGATGTGATGTAAAGCTTAGCACTTAAGGTTGACGGATGAATACCGGTGCCAAGCCAAAGGGAAGTTACAATAACGAATAGGAAACACTACGACGTCTGTCGAATCGGATTCCTCCGATTTTCACTTGAAAATCTACTCAAACTTAACCCACAATGTGGGTCCTTTTGAAAAATAATTTTCATCAATTCCTGACCTATGTACAACGGGTAGTCATTCAACCGATTTAACTAGTTGGTCTCAAAACCGAATCCTTTCATGCAGACTTTATATTGGGAGATTAAATCATCACATTTTCCCGATTCTTGACCATTGATTAGCAAGCACTGATCACGGGCCTCTTTCTCTGGCTTACAGACGCAACATGGCTTTGGCTTGGCTGCCAGAAGTTAGTACACATGTCCTATATCTCTTTGTGGCTCGGAAGTGCTACTTACACTCTGCTTTTGGTGGTTGAGCTGGTTCGGACATCTTCGGTTTAGTCTTTGGTAAAGAAAGAAAGAAACAGAAGTAGTCAATCGCGAAGTGCTTTTGAACAATAATTCTCGCACGGGAAAATATCACCATTTCACCGCATCCTCCTTCTAAAAAATGCTCACCTCCTCCCACATGGGGGCCCATGATACGCGAAACCTTCCTCTATCTATTTGTTCCCCATCTGTCACTCTTTTCTGTTAAGGTTTCTCTTTACATTACTCAGCAATGTCTGATCAGTGCAAGCTACTAGGTCCGTTTGCTTTGTTTGTTCAAGCAATCCTAGGGCTTTTATCACTGAGCACTCTTCTCTTCAAAAGATACAAAGAGTATCCTCACCAAAGACCATGGACTATCTGGTTCTTTGACGTGTCTAAGCAAGTGTTCGGTAGCTTGGGAATACACATCTTAAACGTCATTGCAAGCATAATATTTGGAGGTGATGACTTTGAAATGGACGACGAAGACGAAAATCCGTGTGATTATTACTTCCTGAACATCTTGTTCGATACCACTGTGGGTATTCCTATTCTTTGGTTATTTTTATGGATGATTTACAACGGCTGTTCAAGACTGGGCATAGAAGGCATAATATCTGGCCAATACGGCAATCCGCCTAAGTTAAGCTATTACTTCAAACAGTTGAGTCTGTACGTATTGGGGCTGTTTCTCACAAAGACTACAATTTATCTATTATTGCTATCCAACGATTGGTTTTATCTAATGGCAGATTGGATCCTGAGCTGGACTGAAGGTTATCCAAGGCTGCAGCTCTCCATTGTTTTAATGATTTTCCCCCTAATTATGAATGCCATACAATATTATATTGTCGACAATATCCTGAAAAGTCCTGAGTATTCAGATGGCGAAGATACTGACGATGGCCATCTATCACCAAATGGCCTGCTTAATCAAGGAAAAATTGTGGAGAATTATTCTTCCGTTAATGAACCATAAACATTTTCAATGTAATAGTAATTTCATTTCATTACACGGCCATGTTCCTACTCATAGATTGACAAAAGAAAAGAATTCTATATTACTATTTAGACAGATTCATCCTCGTCATTCCCCAAAATCCCATCTACAGCTGCATACAGCACTAATTTGGAGGCTTTAGGATCCTTCGTTACCACAAACTTAGTCTGTTCAGTAGCGTCACCATGTTCATATTCGTGTCTAATAATATCGATCAACGATTTGACAATACCCCATCCATTACCTTGCTGTAATCCGATCTGTGCGGAAAGATCTTGAGGTTTGTAGGTAGCAACACCTAAAATTACATGAGTTTGGTTGCTCTTTGGAGAGTTTCTAGCAACAAATCCAATTTTGATGGTCTCGTTTCCTGCCAAAATTGCTTCGGTGGTCCAGTTGGAGATCTTATTGTTATTCTTCTTCATTTCAGAAGCCATGATAGCACCTCGTTGCTGGGTCAACTTGACCTTCCAGTCAAATTCCTTAGGATCATATTGGTTCAGAGCCTTTACCGACACAAATCCTTGGTCCTTCATGTAAGCATCAACAGGGGTTCTGACGATGATTGGCAGAGGCTCAGCTTCTTCGTCATTCTCAGGTAGCAAGAACTTTCTGTATCTGTAACCCTTTGGAAGAATGTCGTTAGATACTGGGAATGGTGGTTCTGCAGTCTCAAGAGTCACACCTCCGTTTTTAACCACAGTAGAGTCAACAAAGTTATCATTAATTATAGTGGCCTCGGTGATCAGGTTATCAGCATTATTAATGTTGGTATCATGAGTGTCAGATGGAGGACTAGAGGAGTTCTCATCCACGGTAACCTTATCCAATATGGATCCATCTCTCTTGTCAAAGTAGTAGTTGTCACCTTTTCTAGTAACAATGACATCCCAAGAGTAAGAAGCCCTCGAAGCACACATCAATTGAGTTAAAACGTTGGAAGAAAAAAAAGCTTTTGCCTCCTTTTTTTCAGCCAAATCCTTGATGATAGGATCTTTGGACACAGTAGGGTTGATAGAATGACGGTTAGAAGCTTTGAGAGGGGCAGAAACACCGTTGTTCAATTTCTCAAAAGTCTTTTGGTACAAAGGGACAGTACCGAAGGAACGAACGTCAGACCCAGGACCGACCTCCAAATTCAGCTTAGTAAGTTTAGAGAACTCAATATCAGAAATAATTTTCCAAGATTTGCTGACTTTTATGGAACTCTCTCTATTCTTGTTGATATCTTCCTTCATACGGTTGTTATACCAGGTGCTGTTATTATAGCCTGGCTTACGCTGAGTTTGTTGACGAACTGAGGACTTCTTTCCCCTCAACACGGTTGGTTGTCTCTGTTGATTATTATTCTGGTTGTTATTCTGGTTGTTGGATTGAGCGTTAGGCAAGTTGAACGAGTCCTTAGCATTAGAGATGGAGCTATCGACGACCGAGAACTTACCATCTTCGTCGTTTTCAGCAGCAAATGAGGCAGCTGCAGAAGCTCCATAAGCGTGATACTGGTCTCTTTGGCCTCTTTGTACCTTGACGTTCTTTTGGACAGATTGTTGTTGTGATCCTCCGTCTTTGGACTGTTGCCAGTCAGCAGCCTTACCTAGCTTGTCAGATTTGGAGTAAGGCGCATATGGGATGTCATGAAAGCGCAGACTTTCGGGAACGGTTGTTGAGGGACCCCAGGCGGAGCCGGAGGGTGTCAAGAAATCAAATTGCAACGGTACTTGAGACATTGTGTTTCTGGTGATGGTATTTGAAAGAGAAAAACGAACGAAAAAAAATATATAGGTGAATTTTCTCTTCAGTGAAAGTGCACCACCCAATATAGAAAAGCACCCTCTTAACATTCAGTGGCAAGAGAGGGAACGAGTACCTTAGTAGTTGACACATTCTCTCATACATATACACTTAGGAATAACAAGATATCCCCAATGAACGGTATTAATGTGGATATAAACCATCTGAAAAAGGGGGAGGTCAACTTAGGAACCTCAATTATGGCCGTCAAGTTTGATGGAGGTGTCATTTTGGGAGCTGATTCCCGTACTACTACAGGTGCTTACATTGCCAACAGAGTGACAGATAAATTGACCCAGATTCACGGCACCGTGTGGTGTTGTCGATCAGGTTCTGCTGCCGACACCCAGGCTGTTGCAGACATAGTGAAGTATCACCTAGAATTGTATGAAGCTCAACACGGAGCACCACCAACGACCAAGATAGCAGCGTCATTATTCCAAGAAATGTGCTACAACAACAAAGACGCCCTAACGGCTGGTATTATCTGTGCCGGGTATGACGACAAGGAAAAGGGTGCAATTTACAGTATTCCAATTGGAGGATCTATTCACAAACAAGAATATGCCATTGCAGGATCAGGATCGACGTTTATTTATGGATATTGTAACAAGCATTTCAGAAGCAATATGACAAAAGATGAGACTGTTGACTTTATCAAAACTTCGTTGTCACAGGCGATTAAATGGGATGGATCTTCAGGTGGTGTCATACGAATGGTTATTTTGACTGCATCTGGAGTTGAGAGATTAGTATTTTATCCCGAAGATTATGTTAACGCTTAGATATAAAATGAAATGTCCACGGGTAGATCGAACAGTTTTGCTGTAGTTTTAATTTCTGGTAACTGTCTTTCCAGCCAAGATCAGATTCGATTCAAATTCTCGAGATCTAGATTATATAATTTCTCCTTCTCTATGGAATGTTACTATCTGAATATCTCCAGGAATTGCTTCCGAAAGATGTCGCCTTTGATGTCCTTCACATCCAGACCCAACCAAAGGTAGCTAAGAATATTATATGCGGTATAAATAGTGACGCCGTTTGCATCAAAATCCAGCATTTCATTGTTCTGTATTTTCAGAATGTCCCAGTCATTGGACTAGAGGTTTACAGATACGTGATTATCCATAAGGATCACACCCAATTGTTTTTATTCGTGTCCAAGGCAGATACCACGGGCCTCATCTCTGTTCCATTTTTGAAGGTGAGCTTGGTTGTAAAGGGTTGCCTGAAATATATTCTTCGACTGGATCTAGCTCAAAGCTTGAACAAAGTGTTGCCAAGATTTCCAAAGTTCGAAAGCATGGAGAAGATGAATACAGTGTCTGATTCTTTGAAGTTTCTTGCTGACATATCAAGTGGAAAGAAGTCCTTCAATCGGAAGATAGCCTACCTCAAGTTTGAACCAAAGGGTCCAATCGTTGCCCAAATCAGCATGTTCACTCGCCCTGAACCCCAATATCTTTTTCCCAACTCGGGAAAGAACCATTTGAAGCATCAATTATCTGGCGAGAGGCTGTTGAAATGGTGGATTCTTATAGTCGATGAAATAGCCACCGAATTGAAGTTTCAAGCAGATACAAAGTTTAGAGTGACCATTCCGGGAGCTGAAAAATCCACCATAACAAAGTATTTGCCAAACGACAGGTGGAAAGTTGGAGATATATTTTCTTCCCAAGAGTCAGATATAGCTGTTTACAGAATTCCATTACTTCCAGATGACCCGAAAGGAAGATTCTTAGAGCACTTGGTGCTGGAAGGAAGAGCCAAGTCTACAAATGTAGGGCGATTTTGGTTGGAACTGAGTGCTAGGCAGGAGTTCCGTTTGGGTATTACGGTAGGAGTGATCGGTGTGTCTGGGGAATTAGAAGTTCCAGTTTTAAAAAAAGATAACTACGAGGATATGACTGTTTTCCGAAAGAAGAAATTTCTGAAGCTAAAATTGTTCGTCACAGGAGAAGATTATTCATCATTAGAGGATATCAACTCCTTCAGAGATATAAAGAACGTCTTTGGCGATAGAGTATTTTCGTCGATCGTTGGAAGAATGAAAGCACCCCAAAAGGTGCCCAGTATACCCAATTCTAGCTCCAATACCCCTCAAGTCAACGACCTGACTTCCATGATTAGACGAAGAAAATAAGACCGAGAACGAGTACCTTGGCATGGATAATTGTCAGTCGCCAATTCCGATTATAACATGATTTGTCCCAACTTGTGAATGGAAATCAAGAAAAACATTTATGGAAGTTCTGATACGGTGACTTTGACTACTCGTTATATAATCTCAACCCATCAATTGAAAAGATCCGCATCCTGCTTTTCAGTGAAGTCAAGCGGAATAATAATCGTATCCACATAGACAATGGAAAATATAGACAATTTAACGTACCACTCAAATGCCTGCAGAGCTAATTTTTCAGTCAGCATGCCAGTAACTACGTCTATATTTTTAAGATAATGAAATGCTGGACCATTTATCAATCACTTATGGTTCCAGCGAGTTCAGAATTCCTTTTATACTCATTTAGTTTAGCTACATGTAGAGCTTAATCTTCCATGTAAGTAGTTAGTCGATCTGACAAAACTTGAGCTTTGCTTTCTGAAATCTGAAAATAAATATCAGATCTATGAATATTATCCGCACGAGATGTGTCAACCAAAATACACTTTGACACGCTCGTTTGAACTAGCTAAAGTAAAAGCATCTGGGCGTACAGAGGGCAGTGTTGGTGGACTTGTTGGTTCTACGGGTTCTCGGTCTGGCGCATTCGTTGCTATTGTTTCCACTATTGCTACGTTCCTTCTAGAGGGATAGGCGTCTTTGTGAAAAAAACTCACGATTCCCGCCCACGATTCCCTCTGGACAACCTTGCCACCAAGTGTTTTGATCTTCGCGAAGAATCTGTATTGCCATGCTTTGAAAATCCAAAAGTCAATGCAACTCTAAATAAAGACTGTACTGTACACCCTTGCCATCTGGTTCATCTTCAACATTACTCTCAATTAAAGATCACACTGACTAGATACCATCTTTCCACACTTATAAGATACCCACTGATTTATACACGCCCCTTATCGCAACCATGTCTGCATTGAAAGATCTTATCCCAGTCGTCAACAAGTTACAGGACATAGTGACAGCAACAAACCTGACAGAGCTAGATCTACCCCTACTAACGATCATAGGCTCCCAATCAGCAGGTAAGTCTTCTGTTCTAGAGAATATCGTTGGAAAAGATTTTTTACCCAGAGGAACCGGAATTGTCACCAGGAGGCCCTTGATTCTTCAACTGATCAACATTCAGCCAGATGATCCGTTGGTTCACCAAAACTCCTCCACCGGTCAAGCATATCCAGAGCATCATCCCGATCCCATGGAAGAACCTACATTGGAGGACCATCTTCGAAAGAACGCTCACTCAACAAGTGCAGAAGATGAATCTCCAGTAGCAGAGTGGGGTCAGTTTCTCCATTTGCCAGGAAAACGTTTCTACAACTTTCAAGAGATCCGAAGAGAAATTGAGGCAGAGACCGCCAGAATTGCAGGTAAGAACAAGGGAATTAGTAGAGTCCCTATCAATTTAAAAATCTATTCGCCAAACGTCTTGAACTTAACCATGGTCGACCTTCCAGGGTTGACTAAGATTCCTATAGGTGATCAGCCAACAGATATTGAAAGACAAATTAAAAATTTGATCCTGGAGTATATTGCTAGGCCTAATGCAATCATTCTAGCCGTATCCCCTGCAAACGTTGACTTGGTTAACAGTGAAGCTCTGAAGCTGGCCAGACAAGTTGATCCTCAAGGTAAGAGAACTATCGGAGTTTTGTCCAAGGTCGACCTCATGGACCACGGAACCAATGCTCTGGACATTCTTACGGGAAAAGTATACCCTCTGAAATTAGGATTCATTGGAGTCGTCAACCGATCACAGCAGGACATTTCTGTCAATAAAGCGTTATTCGACAGTTTGAGGGCCGAAGAAGAGTTTTTCCAATCTCATGCTGCATACAGGAATATTGCAAACAGATGTGGAACAAAGTACCTGGCAAGGGTTCTGAACCAGACCTTGATGAACCATATTAGAGAAAGGTTGCCTGATATCAAGGCCAAGTTAAACACCCTAATGGGTCAGACTGAACAGGAATTGGCATCGTATGGAGACATGGGCTCCGTCTCCGAATCCAATAAAGGTGGCCTTATTCTACAGTTGATGACTAAGTTCGCCACTAATTTTGTAAACTCAATAGAAGGAAATTCTTCCTCTGTGAGCACAAAGGAGCTCTGTGGAGGTGCAAGAATATATTCTATTTACAATGATGTTTTTGGAAGCTCTTTATTGAGTATTAATCCAACTGCTAGTTTATCAGTGAGCGATATTCGCACTGCAATCAGAAATTCCACTGGTCCAAGACCTTCCCTTTTTGTTCCAGAGTTGGCATTTGACCTTTTGGTTAAACCCCAGATAAAACTATTAGAAGGACCATCGCACAGGTGTGTTGAATTGGTTTATGAGGAGCTAATGAAGATATGTCACAACTGTGGCTCTCCTGAACTTGGCCGTTATCCAAAGTTGCAAGCTAAACTGATTGAGGTGATATCAGATTTACTCAGGGAAAGATTAGGGCCAACCACTCAATACGTTGAAAGTCTTATTGACATCCACAGAGCTTACATCAACACGAACCACCCGAATTTTGTTGGTGCTGCCGCTGCTATGACCAGTGTTGTTGAAGAAAGGAAGAAACAAAAGGAGGAGGGCATGAGGGCGAAGGCCCGAGAGGAAAAGAAGAAGACATCCGAAGCCGGATCTGCTTCTAGCCCCGATTCGCCTAAAGAGTTATTATTGGAAAACGGTTCCACAAACAGTTCAGTCAGTCAACTTATTGAAAAGCATCGCAAATCTAGTGACTCTGTTCATGGGGATGATTCACGTCATGCGCAGGCCCAGAATGGTGATAACAAGGAATCCTTTTTGAACTTTTTCTTTGGAAAGGATTCTCAACAAGAGAGCCAACAACAGCAATTACAAAACAAGCCAGCCACCAGGCCTTTCCAATTTGCAGAAGACAGTGAAACGTTACACTTTGCCAATGAACCCGAAGCGCAGACTGCTATTCAACGAATGGATGCTCTGAATCTGAATAAAGATACCGAAGACCATCTCTCGGAGAGAGAGCAGTTGGAATGCGAGTTGATCAGACGTCTGATCGATTCATACTTTGACATTGTCAGAGAAATGATTCAAGATCAAGTTCCTAAAGCAGTCATGTGTCTTCTGGTAAACTACACCAAGGAATGCGTTCAGAACAGATTGGTTTCCAAGCTCTACAAAGAGTCGTTGTTTGACGAGTTACTCTTTGAGGATGAAAATCTGGCTCAAGAAAGAGAAAAATGTCAAAAGTTACTAAACACCTACAGAGAAGCAAGTGAAATCATCAGCGAAGTAATCTAGATCTGTAGTATTTTTTATCTGAGTGTACTGTACATATAGAAAATGAAATATTAGTTGTTTAGTAAGAGTCCTTCCTCTCGAAGCCCCTCCTGACGAGCGCCTTTGAAGAACTTCCCTCAGACATTTTTAGTTTTCTAGCAAATGGATGGTTCAAAGTTTAAAATGTAAGTTAACAGCACTATCACAATGGTTGAAACGGTTTTTACTAACAATTAGCCTTCTACTGAACCCAGATCCTTCTAAACCATCCAAGACTTTCAAGATTATCAACAGCTTACATAAGAAAAATGGTCCTTTTGAAGCTGCTTTCCTGCTAGGCGATGTCTTTTCATCGAGTGAAGAATTAGGCAATGTTAAATCCTTGTATGTTCCAGTTTACTGTCAGGAGGAGTTAGAGCAATCACACGGGACTGAACTACCTGGGATTGCCAATTTAATGTTTTTAGGACGGTTCGGTACGTACAAGTTGAACTGTGGGTTGACGATTGGATATATTTCAAAGACGATATCGGATTTTGATGAAGTAGAAAAGTATTTTGATGGCAAAACGGTAGATATTCTTCTGACCTTTCAGTGGCCCAAGGTTATTGCGAGAGAGAAAAAATTAACCCTGGTCAGCAATGAACAATTAGATCCTATAGTTTCAATGATTCAGCCGAGATATCATTTCGCAGTAGGTACAGAAGCCGGAAGACACCTGGAAAGAGACCCGTTCAAATGGAAAGACACCGACAGAGTTACTAGGTTTATTTCTTTAGCAAGATATGGCGGAGAAGATAAATGGTGTTATGCATTCAACATTGGATTGTCAAACAGTGAAGACCAGAACTTAGATACGTCATCCAAGAATCCTTTTGAAGAACCGATTGAGGAGCCAGAAGAAGAAAAAGACATGAAAAGATTAGCTGATCCTGTTGCTACGGCTAAGAAAAAACCTAGGATTATAGCACCTTCAAGTTGTTTTTTCTGTCTCTCAAACCCCAAGGTGGCCACATATATGATTATTTCAATTTCCAGCTCAGTTTATCTCACAGTAGCCAAAGGACCGTTAACTTTTCCCAGAGATGAGCTAAACTTCAGTGGACATGGCATTATAATAGCAATTCCTCACGTCCCCACCTTACGCAGTGCCGTGGAAGACGAGCAGGTCAGTGTGCTTCGCTCAGGTTTTTACAGAGATGTTCTCAGATATCAGCTGGCTTTGATCAAAATGTTTCAGTCTATCCAAACAACTACATACAGTGTGGTATTCTTTGAAATCAGCAGATCTTCATCCATTCATTACCACATTCAATTCGTTCCTATCCCCATTGAGCTGATTGAGGATTTTGAAACCCAACTACATAAAACATGCAAAAAGAACTCGGAAATGTACCCTAACAATGTTCCAGTGCAATTTGAAAAGCTGGATGAAACTATAGAAGCAGACAAAAACAAGCTTGATTTGATCATAAACGACCAAGAGTATATTCTCTTCACAGTCGCCTACAATGAGACGAAGTATATCAAGTACATTGCCAAGTTGCCCAAAGAAGGAACAGTAGACTTGCAGCTTCCCAGAAAAGTACTTTCTTACCTTCTTTCGACACCTAAAAGGTCACAATGGCAAAAATGTGTTCAAGCACCCAATGTCGAAGAAGAAGAAGCTCAGAATTTCCGAATAAAGTTCAAACCTTTTGATTTCACCATGAACGAAACCCAGTAATATAAAGTCAAATCATCAATTAGAATACCATTATATAATTTTTTTCTTTTAACTAATAAAGAGTACCAAAATGAGTCTGATACCTCAGGTTTGCGTCTCCTCTGATATTCTGGTTGTCCAGAATAGGACTCAATATATTGGAAGGGTTGCTGTTAGGGTCATTCTTGTGCTTGAAGGTGAATCCAATAAAATTCTTATAGTCACCTCTACAGGAACCTTGCGCTTTTCTCTCATCCTCTTCCCGTTTCAACATCACGTCCTTGTATTTGGCCAAATGCTGCTCGTTGTTGAAATCGTCAAAGTATCCAGCATCTTCCTCGTTGTCCAAATCTGGTACAAATGGAGGTTTGCGAGATCTCAGGTTCGACCAGTCAATTTCTGAGAAATAAGGCAAAGCCATAACATGCTCCATATCTCTTACACGATCTTTAGGAGAAGCAATACACCTAGTGATCAGATTCCAAGTACGGTCACTAAAGAAGTATCTCCCATCTTCCAGTCTTGGTCTTCGTAGAGTTTCTTTCCACTTTCGCAGATTGTGATATGTTTCCTCAGAACTAGCTCCAGAGAATGGTGGATATCCCACCAAAATCTCAAACAACATACAGCCCAATGACCAATAGTCAATAGTGTAATCATATGCCTTGCCTTCCAAAACTTCCAAGGCCATGTAGTCTGGAGAACCAACAACTGAATGTGCATAGTGGACATCCTTCTCTCTCAATGAACGATACAGTTGCTGTCTTTCCTTAATTGATCTCTCTGTAGGATGAAACTGTAAATCTTTGACCTCGTTCAGTTTTAGTTTCATACTTTCAATCCTATCTGTAGAAACAGAACCAGCAGCAAGGCCAAAGTCTGTCAATTTGATGTGACCTGTGGCATCAATCAGGAAATTCTCCGGCTTCAGATCACGATGCGTATAACCCAACTCATGCAAAGAGTTGACAGCTGCAAACATTTCACTAATATAGTATCTTGCTTGGGGAGGATTCAGCACACGGGCTCCTAGCAAAAGAGTACGGAAGTCTCCACCAGGAACAAATTGCATAGCCATATATACATTGTCGGAATCTTGGAAAGCGTAGAACAGCTTAACCAACCATTCAGATCTCGTATTTGTAAGAATATCTCTCTCAGTTAGTACATGTCTTGCCTCAGATCCAGACAGAAGCAAACGTTTGCTTAGCACTTTAAGAGCAACAACTTCTTTGGTATCCTTCTTCTTAGCCAAATACACTGCACCATAACCACCTTGGCCAACCTGAGTAATAATATTGAAATCTTTATTCCTTGGTTTATTTCTCCTTTTTCGTAAAAGGGCTCTCTCTCTTCCTGTGTAGTTTCTCCATTGAAGTTCCCTTTGGTCTGCAGGAAGTCTCATCAAAGATTCTTGAACCTTCTCCAGTCTTTCACGACGAGAGATAACATAGTCAAACATGTCGTAATAGTAGTCCAAAAAATACATCTGGCAAACTGTAGCCAAACGGCGGGTCTTCGGACTGTTAGCCTTTAACTTAATTTCACGCTGCTTTCTTGTGGGAGAGGTAGGACGTGATCTCATGGGACTCTGACCATATCTTCCATTCTGATGAGATAGGACACTTTTAGCTGGAGAGGTAGGAGGAGTGTTTTCTTTGCCAGTTAAACTGGTAATTGGTCTAATAAGCTGAGCATTAGGAATGTAGTTCTCCATTAGAGGGTTTTCGAACTTGGTTGGAGTGGCAGGCTCAAAAGAAAATCTGCTATCATTAGGATTGTCAAATGTGATACCTTTCATTTCGGTGGTGATATCTTCCATCTCACCTCCGCCCATGGTTTGGGGTTTAGAGCTACGGCCAAAGAAGTTGGTCATCTTTAGCGTCATAATTCAGTGGAGAGCAAAGCGTAGAAAAGACTTGGGATAGGTGTGATGGAGAGGAAGAAAGAGGTGTGTTTGTGATTGATAGCCATTAAGGAGGAAGGGTCTATTTACATATTACCCAATTGGGAATTCCTCTCTTGAGTCTTTCAAAAGAACATCCTTGCGACATCCTGGATGGACTTATGATGTGGGTAGTACACATACATTTAGAGAAAGAAAAATATTCTAAGAGGAGACGATTGCACAGACAAAGGCACTCATCATGGTATTACCGGAGTACCGAACATCTCTGTTGAACAAAGTTGATGGCTCGTCGACAATCTGCATTGGCGAGGCCAAAGTGATTTGTTCTGTAACGGGACCAATTGAAGCTAAGCCAAGACAAGAATTACCCACACAATGTGCCATAGAGGTGAACATAAGGCCCGAAGTAGGCGTAGGTTCCACAAGAGAAAAGAACATAGAAGATAAACTGAGAGTTGTTTTAAACGGAGCAATCAACAAATACCAGTATCCAAGACAGCTGATCCAAATTCATTTGCATATTTTATCCAAGAGTCAAGGTACGGATAACACTTTGAAAGATCTGCATGCCTGTATCAACGCAGCCTATTTAGCTCTCATTGACGCCAACATATCGCTTCTATCCTCATTTCTGTCAACGTATGCCGTAGCCAATGATGATAGACTGATTTTCAACCCCACGGCTGAGCAAATGCAATCCTCAACATCTCATCACTTGGTCTGTTTTGATATCAAGGGCGGCAGGGCCGATGAAATTTTGTTGGTCGACTCAGTAGGGGAGTTTACAGAAAACGAACTCATGAAAGTACTGGATCAAAGCATAGAAGAGATTGAATCCATGAATAAAATCGTTCGGAAAACGATATCTGAAAAAGTAGCAAGGGACTACGTTTGGAAATACTAATCTAATAACAATCTACGTATATAAACAGGATGGAAAAATTATAGTTATCACTCGCTTTCCTACAACTTGAGCTGTTGCAAGTTTGCAATTGTTGCGTTAAGTCCCTCCAGTTCGGAAATGAAATTCTGTTTCTTGGTTTGATCTTGCTCTTGGATTTCCTTGGAAGCTTTACTAGCGTAGTTACTGGAAGCCAAAGTCTTTTCCAGTGCTTGCAGTGATTTTTCCACCTTGGAAACCTTGTTTTGGGTCTTCGATATCTCGGCATCTAGGTCAACCTGTCCCTTGACTAGAATATGGGCGTTGATCTTGGGGGTGACTGATTGTAAAGCACATCCCTCAGGAACTTTCTCAGGAGAGTCAATGACAATCAAGTCGTTAACTGGCTTGATCAAAGAAACGATAGAGTGCTTCTCTTCTGAAGCCAGCTTATAAGCTGCAGGATCAGAAGACTCAATGTACAGCTTACCTTCCTTGGTGATTCCATATTGTGCAAACAATGATCTTGCAGCTCTGGTGATTTCCAAAATTTGTTCGTAGTTACTTTCGGAAGCAACGTCATCGTAAGAGGCATTGTACTCTGGGAACGGAGCTTTGGAGATCGAAATAATGCTCTTCTCAGATTCACGACGAGGCAATCTTTGCCACATTTCTTCAGTCAAAAATGGCATGAAAGGATGAATCAACTTCAAAGCAGCATCAATACAAGTAAACAATGTATCTTGAGCCGATTTCTTTTGGTCAGCAGTGCCCTCAGTGATCAGGTACTTGGAGTTTTCGATGTAAACATCACAAAGTTCGTACAACCAGAATTGATAAATGGCATTAGTGGCTTCAAAGAAGTCACGCTTTTCCATAGATTCACTGACAACCTTAGAAGCCTTAGATAGTTTATGCAAGATCCATCTCTCAACCAAAGACTCATTTCCTGTCAAATCACCTGTAGAAGGAGGTTGGTAGTCATTTCCCAATCTCATTAAAACAAATTTGGTGGCCTGATAGATTTTGTTACAGAACTTTCTGTAACCTTCAACACGCAAAATGTCCAAGTTAATATCTCTTCCACCAGTAGTGTACGCACAAAGAGCAAATCTCAAAGCATCAGTTCCACATTCTGGAATACCGTTAGGGTAGGACTCTTTTTGACCTTGCTTGGCCCTTTCAACCTCTCTTGGATCCAGATTACCTCCCAAAAGCTTTGCATGCAGGTCTTGCAAGTTGATACCATTAATGACATCCAATGGGTCAACAACATTTCCAAGAGACTTAGACATTTTTCTTCCCTGAGCATCACGCACCAATGAGTGGCAGAACACTTCTTTGAAGGGTACTTCTCCTGTTAGTTTTAAACCCAAAAGAATCATTCTCGTGACCCAGAAAAACAGAATATCCCAACCAGTTTCTAACATGGAGAATGGATAAAATTGCTTCATGTCAGGAGTTTCGTCTGGCCATCCCAAAGTAGAGAATGGCCACAGTCCAGATGAGAACCAAGTATCAAGAACATCCTCATCTTGCTCAAGTGTAAATTTCTTACCAGCAAACTTTACAGAAGATTTTTCTTGAGCTTCCTCCAGGGTTCTTCCACTAACCCAATATTGCCCATCATTCTTGTCGTTCGACTCACCTTCAATATTGACAAAGTAGACTGGGCAACGGTGTCCCCACCATAATTGTCTAGAAATACACCAATCCTGGATGTTCTCTAACCAACGGAAATATTCGGATTCTGAAACCTTTGGAGTAATCGTAATTCTTCCATCCTTGACGGCCTTGATAGCATCTGCAGCCATCTTGTCTTGAGCAACCCACCACTGCGGTTTCAAATAGGGCTCGATGATATCTCCGGAACGAGAACAAGTAGGAATAGTCATCTCATTGTTTTCTGCACCTTCATAGAGGTCAAGTGCTTTCAGCTCATCAATGACGATTTGACGAGCATCAAATCGCTTCAGACCCTTATATTTGCCACAGTTTTCGTTAAGATATCCATCATCAGTGAGAATGTTGATGAACTCCAGCTTTTGACGCTTACCAGTATTATAATCGTTGTTGTCATGACCAGGAGTGATCTTCACGGCACCAGTTCCAAATTCCATATCAACGGCCTCAGCATCGGTGACAATAGGAATTTGACGATCCAACAGTGGATGTTTGACAAATTTTCCATGCAAGTGTTTATAACGGGGATCGTCAGGATGAACAGCGACTCCGGTATCACCAAAAATGGTCTCTGGACGTGTAGTAGCCACAACCAATTTTTCATCAGAGCCAACAACAGGGTAGGCAAAAGAATGCAATACACCAAATTCAATCTTATTGTCGTACCCAGGAACAGAAATGAGAGTCTTACCTGGAATGCTTTTATTCTCAACTTCTATGTTTGAGATGGCGGTATTCAGCTTGACAGACCAGTTGACCAATCTTTGAGCACGATAAATAGTACCGTCTTCGTGCAATCTAACGAAAGCCTCGGTAACAGCTTTACTAAGTTGTGGGTTCAATGTGAAAGCTTCTCTGGAGAAATCATAAGAAGCGCCCAGCTTTTCAAATTGAGACCTGATTCTGTTCTGGTAGACGTCTTTCCAGTCCCAGACTTTCTCGACAAACTTTTCACGACCCAGGTCATGTCTAGTTTTACCTTCTTGTGCCCACAAGGCCTTTTCTACAACTGATTGAGTGGCAATACCAGCATGGTCAAATCCTGGCAAGTACAAAGTAGTCTTACCCTTCATTCTGTAAAAACGAATCAATGTATCCTGAAGGGCGATAGTCAGAGCATGTCCAATATGTAAAGCACCAGTAATATTAGGAGGTGGAGCAGGAATACTAAAGACTCCTGCAGGCTTTGGCTTACCGTCTGGACCAAACTCAGGCTCAAAGAGTCCCTCTTTGACCCACCATTCGTACCATGATGATTCAACATTCTTGGGGTTATATGCCTTGAATGCAGGATCGTCCAGAGAAGCCAAAATCTTCTTTTCCCCCTTTGGAGTTTTGTCTACATAGACCGAAACTTCCTCAACTGGCTTCTTTTCTTTCTTAGTTTTCTTTTCTGCGTTTGCCTGTTGGTTTTTCTTCAAAGCTTCCTGCTTGGCCTTCTTGGCCTCAAATTTAGCCAGCTTTTCAGCTTTTTTCCTCTCCTTTTCAAGCTCCTTTTCGGTCTTAACCTTTGGAGGAATATTTGATTCAGGTCCTGTGCTCATACTCGTCGCTCTAAAACTATGGATCTGGGTTACCAATGACTTGTATTTTTGCAAATTTCCAGGGAATATTCGCATGGAGAAAAGGTTTCCTATGACTCTTGACCCAAGAGAGAGTCCAGTCGCGAAGGAAAAGTGAAGAAAAAGTCGTTTAGCGCACTAACATATCTAAGAGATGTATGTGAATTTTGTATAGTCATTACTTAGATAATGGGTTTGGCGGATGATTTGCTGTCCGATTTCTCTGACGAGGAATTGGATCTTAAGTTGAACACAAGGAGTACGGAAGGTCTGAAGAATGGTGGGTTGAGGTTGCATGATCTGGTTAACCGTCAAGATCTTTTTACAATTGACTCTGTGATGGAACTCTCTCAGGTGAAACCAGAAGTTGAGGAGTCAATCCACAAAATTGACGAACTCATAAGTCAACCGGTTAACAAATCTTTGGAAAAAGACTTCTTGAGTGATTGCAATGAACTTTTGGATAAAATCATGGAAGAAATACTGCTATTTCATACATTTGTGAGAGTACATTATCATGCAGTGTTTCCCGAACTGGAGGCGTTGGTCACAGATCCTGTACAGTATTGTCAAGTTGTTAAAATTATTCGGTACAACCTATCCAAATCGAGCAAGTTAGAAGACGAATTAAGCCAATTCCTCTCTCAGGATAAGGTTTTGGTTGTTTCAATGTCAGCTAGTCTTCAAGCCCAGAAAAACAACCAGGTGCTTCAAGAGAAAGAGATGGAGGTAATCGAAGAAGCTTGTAATGTTGTTGAGATGTTTGTCAAAAACAGACACTCAATTCTAGAATATGTGATCTCAAGAATTCAGGTCTTTGCACCTAATGTTACTGAGCTGGTTGGGCCTACAGTAGCGTCTCAATTGATAGCAGTCCACGGCGTGTTGGGTTTATCTCGCACACCATCCTGCAACATTCCATCTCTTGGTTCCAAGGCTGGAGATCCAGGTTATTTATACCATTGCGATTTGGTTCAGCAGGTTCATCCAGACTTTAGAAAACAGGCTTTAAGGACGGTTGCTGGTAAAGTGATACTTGCAGCAAGAATTGATGTGAGTGATAATGACGGAGACTACACTGGTAGCTTTGGTCTCAAATGGAGAAACGAACTTGTAGAAAAACTAGAGAAAATTCAGGCTCCTCCAGATAATAGGCCTACTAAAGCCTTACCGATTCCAATAGACCAGCCATCGAAGAAGAGGGGAGGGCGTAGGATACGAAAGTTGAAGAAACAGTTTGAAATGAGTGAGCTTCGTAAAGCGCAAAATAAAATGGAGTTTGGCACAAAAGAAGAATCCACGATGGACGCATTTGGAGAAGAGATAGGTTTAGGCCTAGCAGCCAGGCATTCTCAGGTCGGTAAAATCAGAAGCATTGGATCCGTTGGAACCAACCAAGCCAAGATGTCCAAGTCCATGCTAACTCGTTTAAGGAATAAGCAAGGTGACCTGAACAATTTGAGTGAGGAGTTGGTGTTCAACAATCCGGAGATCTTGGAGCAGAAAAGAGATCTTGAAAATTCACAGGAAAAAGGTACTTGACGAGTTACTACTTTAGGATGAGTAGATAGCACAACCACATCCTCTTCAACTAGAGTATAGTGATCGACAGAATGCTGGAAATACCAGACACGAACCAGTCCTCGCATAGTCAGGCAATAACCCTACCACCACTTCGTCACAAGTTAGGGTTCATTCCTTTGATTACTTGGAAACGAATGGTCCACAAATTTCATACATACCTTATACAGTCGGTTCAGGCAACTAGTTGGGTACTATACAATAAAAATTTCACTTCTACTTTAGGCAATTCGGTGGGGGATGGCGAGAATAATCAACCTCCGATATAGAGCATTAAAATAAGAAAAAAAAATCGAGAATCTCATCGTCCCGATTGCCTACCATATACATAGTGACCCTAAAACATTTGCCGGAAACTACCACCTCCGTTTGATCAATGCCCAAAGACGATCATTTGAGACAGGGTGCTACTGTAGGGGTAGCGGTTTCTGCTACAGCTGGATCTGTAAGTGGGATGGTCGCCAGGGCTATCACAGCTCCGCTGGATGTAGTCAAGATCAGGCTGCAACTGGAATCCTACTACAACCCTCAGGCTAAGGTGCACCAGTACAAGGGGATAACAGAGACTTTAAGGAAAATAGTTGTGACTGAAGGTGGGATCAGGCATTTGTGGAAGGGTAATATCCCAGCCGAGATCATGTACATGTTGTATGGTGCAACTCAATTCACCTGCTATTCTTCGGTAAACACACTGTTAACCCAGACCGAACACCAGTACAACTTCAAAGTGCCGGTCTCTCTTCATTCATTGGTTTTGGGTTCCGTCTCCGGAGTGTTCAGTACGTTGATATCTTATCCGTTTGACGTCCTTCGTACGAGACTTGCCTCCAATCGGTCGAAACATTTCGCCTCCATGTTTGGCTGTTCTATTGACATGCTGAGAAATGAAGGCATCAGATCATTCTATTCGGGTATAGGAACAGCAGTGAGTGGAGTTTCTGTTTCCATGGGGTTAACGTTCTGCGCTTACGAATTTTTAAGAAATTTAGATTCTCATTACGATGAGCTTGCATTCATCGAACCCTTATCTGGGTTCATGGCAGGAATAATTGCCAAATCAACCACATTTCCCCTGGATCTTATAAGACGAAGATTGCAGGTGCACAAGAAATGGCTCGGCCATGAAAAGGAAACTTTCCTGACCATTTCCAAGAAAATATTTATCAGGGAAGGCCTAAGAGGCTTCTACTCGGGTCTATCGCCAGCTCTGTTGAAAACGGCACCCACTACAGCAATTAGCATATGGACTTATGAATACGTCGTTAGAGGTTTAGAAAAAGCTCAGACTTTTGGTTAATGACTAATATTACACATTTCTACCATACCCACCCATTCATATAAACTTCACGCTGAGCTTTCAATTGGGCTTCTTCGGACTCAACACCGAACACTTTGTCAACTTGTTCGAATTCCAATCCGACTTCGGTTTTATACTTCTTACTCAGTTCTCCGTCTAATAATTTAGCATAATCCCAATCCAGGAAATCCTCCAAATTGTAACTGTACTTATGGAAAGGCTGTGAAAAGATTTTGGCCAGAGAAGCAATGTTTGGATGGTAATGGGTGCTTAAAGTTTCGAGTTCCCATGCTGATGATTCTATAGCTCTGGTATTATCTGGATCTGTTTCGTTGTCGTCGTATGGATCCTGGTACTCTTTTGCCGCGTTTGGGTTGTGAATCAGAACCATACATGCTGGATGCCTTCTTAATAGATTGTATATAAACGGTATCACAATAACAATTCCTGAAATTGGGGCAGTCAATGAAAGTCTTGCTAGTTTTTTTATGAAAGATGCTACCATTGTACTGGAAAGATAGTCTCCAGTCAAGAAGATGTCTAGCATTCTGAAAAACCTAGTCTTATGAGGAGAATGTAGAAGATCTCCATTCAGAATCCGGTAAAGCTTGGTGAAGAAGTCTGGGTATTCCAGGTTGTAGTTTTTCATTAGTTCGAATAGACCATTCAGGGATAAAATACAGGTGTTGACGTGGTTGTTCTCAAATCCAAAATCATAGGTGTCCGTCAGGAAATCCATTAACTGCTGCTGATTCTCCATGAAGGGCAGCAATCTCTTGTGAATCAGTCCCAATACAGTTTGATTTTGTTCAAAGGAGATGTTCCAGTTCAATAAGCCTAGCCAGCATTTTTCAAATGCCAGCTTGAAATGAAGTTCGGTCTTTGCAAGCTTTGGTACGAACTCGACCAAATATTCTGCATTGTCAAAGTCTTCGTAAATAGGTTGGTCATAGAGCAGGGTCAAATAGTTAGAAAATGCTAGTACCTTATCTTCAAGCTGTGTAGAGTCGAGTTCCTTTTGAATCTCATGGAATAAATAGTACTTTAAATCCTGATACTGAAATAGAACCTCCTTGAATTCCAAAATCAAGTAGTTATCAATGGTACCGTCCTTTAGAATCGAGTTTATGTTCCCTGTTTGCAATAGAGTCAGTAAAAGAGACGTATACAACTTGGTAGCAAAATATGGCTCGGCTCCAGCAGGTCCACAGTGCGATGATTCTAGCTTGATTAGTTTGATCATCATATCCAGGATATCTAACTTGAAATATTTAGATTCCTGATGCAGCTCAATGATTTGCAAAGACAGCATCAATTCAATCTTGAACGCATCATATTTTGCTCTTAACCAAGAGGAAATCTGCTTCTTCTCTGTAGCGTCCCTTGCAGTGAATGATAGTCTACCCTCTGTAAGTAATTTTTTGAACACTTTGAAGAGCAAATTTGTAAGCTTTCTGGCCTTAATTATATCTTCAGCATTGCTTGAGTCTATGTAGGTATACTGAGCAAGTAGTTTGGGGATGTTGTTGTAGAATTTAGGAGATTTATTGATCTCCTCTACCAGTTCTGAAATTTGTTTAAGACTCAACACAGTGTCTCCAGTTTCTTTGGAAAGATCAGCTTTGGACTGCTTCTTAATCGGAGAAGACTTTGCACTGCTCTTCGATCTTAGTGACTTTGCGGCAGCTTTTCTGCTGTCCTTCTTCATGATACTTTTTCGTCTTACCAGTTCCTGGATTTTTTTTTTTCGTTCTAAATAATAATTTTCCGTTATGAACCCGCGCATGTCGCCTTTTTTTCATATAAAGGCAACTCCCTTCATACTTTTTTTCTTCTTTATCCTTCCGAGTTTTAATACTCAAATGATGAATATTTAGCGTATTTTCATACAGTGTCCATTGGATGAGGTTGAGCTTCTCTTGGGAAATTCCTTTGTTTGATGGGTTAATCTGGTGAAAGCGTTTGGCGCACTTATATCTTGTTACATTATATAACGGACGCCTATCCAATTCTGAACTGAATCTCCGAAGGAACCATTATGTGTTTGTGCTTCTGCACAATGACTCTTCTATAGGTAGTATAGACCATTAATGTTTTTTTTATCTTGTTTATTTTGGTGGCCTGTATTTGTCGTAGGCAGAATGTATGTAGTAGAATAACCATGCTTTAGGTGGACACACATCCAACTACATGATGTGACGTCTGTATTGAGAATGGTATATCGATAGAATTCCAACAGCGGTGCTAATTTCTGAGCTTCTCAGAAAGCTGCTGGAAAGAGTTTGATGCTAGGAACTTCAAGGAGCCATTTTTGTCTACTGTTTGAAGATCCTTTTTTTTTCTTATTAAAGAACCAAAAATCAAACGAACATGCAAATATCCCTTTTCTTACTTAACTATTGTTTATGCAGTTGAAGCAATAGTCCATCTCGTCTTCACTGAGCGAACGAATGTACAAGCATTTGCTAAGAATCTCTTTATCAGTTTTGAACTCGTAGAACTTCGACCAATCTATCATTTGAAGAAGGTTTTTCACAATGCTTGAGAGCAATGAGAATTTGCTGATGTTTATCAACTCGTTGTCGTCCGCTGCAAGAGAATCGACAATCTTGGTTCTCATCTGAATAGAACTTTCGACATCTTTTTTTATAATGGATGGGCGTTCGTTGTTAAAAAGCAGATCGTTCAAGTAGATGCCAATAAAGGGTATGCATCCTTTGGAAGCCGTCACCTTTTCTAACTCAATCCTCAAATTACAGAAATTTTTGGATGGATAAGTGATCTTTTCAAGGCTTCTAAGAATAAGAATATCACCTGCACTGACTCCTTCCCAAGTAGACTTGAGCTTGCTGATCCTCGTTGAGTTTAGAGCTAATACAATCTGCAACAAAGTGGCATAGTTTTGTAAAGAATGACAATGTTTAGCGATGTGGATAAATTTGGAAATTGTCAGAATTCGGTCTTCTGAGTTTGCAGTCAACAAAATCTCTGAGATAATCCAATTATTAGTCAAATTGAATCTTGATATGATTAAGTTTACCCCGTTGTTGGAAATTTTGCTTAACAAGAGTTCAAACCAACTATTGATAGGTTCTAAACTACTCTCCCACTTCATTTCTACAAGCTCTTTCCAATCAACTTCACTTAATGCATCTTTCTCAATGTTTGTAAAATGTTGCGCTAACAGTTCAGAATCGTAGCTTAGAACAAACGAAACATGGTTACCATTGCTCATTGTACTCTCGACTGTGTTGTCAAAGCTTGTGGAAACAAACTTTTCTGTCTTCCCTTCAGGAGTAGACAAAGAGATTTCGGATTTTGATACATCACTTTCACTAAGTTCAAGTTCCTCTTTGAAAACCTTCTTTGGTGTCAGGGTGTTCTGATACACAGTGACTGGTGATTTTGGCAATGGATTGTTTATAAACAAGTCAATTACATTTTCCTGAATTTTTAACTCTTCAAAGGAGGCCCTTTCAACTGATTGTTGGTTATTGTAATGTTCGACCTCGTCGTTGAGTCCATACATACTGATAGCTTCTTCCTTATCGTTGGCTTCCAGCCTGTTGAACGCTGCCTGGACAGGGTCCTCCGGCTCAGTTCCATCGGGAATAGCCGCAAGTTCTGCTATTGCAGTTGTACTCAATCCCGGGTATGGTAACACAAAAGAAGAAGAACTAACAGACGAAATCATGCTAACATTAGAAGATATGGGAGAAGAATTATTTTGAAACCCTGTGTTCCCGATTATTTGTTTCTTGGGTGTGCTCAAATCTTCCTGGAAAAGCTGAAGCAAATTGCTACGTTGCCGTTGATATTCCAAAACCATGTTTGGCGCCAGCTCATTGTCCGATAACAAATCTTCCTCGTCATCTGAAGAATGTTGCTGATGCTCCTGTTCTTCTTGTTCATAGAATGGTAACTCTCTCAGCAATTGTTCATTAAGCATCCCAACTCGCAAACTCGAAAACCCTGTCTTCTTTTTGAGAGATCGATAGCCAAAAGAATCATACTCAACACTTCCAGGCATGTCAATATGGCTCAATTCAGAGTCATAGGTAACATAAGACTTGTGAGTACTGCAGCTTTCTCTGGAAATATTTCTGATAGAGAACCTGTTGTTGAAACTTTGATAGCTGATTGTTTGATGTAAAAGTTCCAAAGAGGATCTTATTTCTTGTGTTTGCTGTAAAGCTGAATCAGTTTCAATACGAGCTGTAGTATTCGTAGGTGGCTCTATTTGTAAACTATGAGCAAGCTTTTCAATTTCCACTGCAAAAGATTCATCAACATCTTGCATGTCAGTACAAGTTTTAGGGTTATGTTCATATACTGGTGATGGAAATTGAGTTCCTTCTTGTTCTTCCTTTGGTTTTAGTTCGGGCTCAGGAGTTATGAGTTCATGGTCGTTCTGAAGTTTCACGAGAAGACTTGACGACAAAACCTCATCTTCAGTAAACGAAATATGACTTTTTGTTGAATGGAAATCTTCTTCAACAAGTTCTTCATCGTCCAGTTTATCTGATAGCAGATCATCGGATAAGATCTCAGGAGGATTGGGAATTTCAGCATTCTCAATTGGGTCGTACTCCATATCTAATGTCATATTCATAGACTGAGACCAATTGAGTGTAACAGAGGGAGTTTTGAAAGAAGATCGCTTAGAAAGATTCAAATCCATGTTCACGACATCTTCATCGAAGCTAGCTTCTTTATCGAAATTGCCTGAACCTTTCTTTTCGCCTTTTTTGTCGAATGCCAATAAAAGATCCTCGGTGTTGAGTGTGGTGTTAACTTCAGGTATAACACTTTCACTGTTTCTCGCACTGCATCGTTTCTCAAAAGCATTAAGGATTGACAAATTCGATCTGCGTTTCGATTGTTTTTGCTCAAGCAATGCATGCTTAGCAATCTTATTACGAAGCTCCTTCTTGGTAAGCAAAATATTGAACTCCTCAATGACTCTTTGACCCAAAATATCCAACTTTTCTGTTGGTAGAGAGATTTTAGTTTTCTCTACTGGATTGGTCGATGGTTGATTAATTACCTGAAATTTGCTCTTTGTCTCTGGAGGTGTTGTAGAGTTAACTAACGTTTTATGTCTCCAATGCAGCCCAAATAAGCCCTTTTTGTGATTTTTAGCATTCAAAGTGGGTTTCCTTTTAACAGGACTAACGTGAGGGAATGATCGTTGCCTTATTTCAATGTTCATTTTCTTAAGTGGGGTGGATGGGATAATGTAGCTAACTTTAGCATCTTTGAACATTGATATCCCACCTTCCAGTATATTTATATTTTCCTTGTCGTAGTCTTCCATTGTTGAAAGACGTTTAATATGTTCATTTTCCGGAAACGACATATTTGTTATTTTTTTGGGATTCTGCAATTTCGTATTAGTGCTGAGACTAATTAGTGAATCTTTTGGTTTAAGTTGATGGTGAGGGTGTCTTTGTCTTGCTGATCTCATCTCAACTGATGCAGATTTACTCGATAATAGAAAAGAAGTGGTTCTGTTGTTGGGTAATAATGAGTTTGATAGTTTTGAATCCAATTGCTGTAATAAAAGGTTGGTAGATGATAAAGAGTTTCTTTCGTTGAGGAAAACTAACTCTGACCTTCGAAGAGCAGGGTTGTGAACATGTTGTAGCCCTACTAGCGATAACCTAGACGAGTTAAGATTTTCGTAACTCGAAAGGTTGTAGTTGATCAATTCCACATTGACTAGTTTTTCCAAAGGTAGGGTCGACCAGTAGATTTCGCATAATTTGATATAGATCTTTTTCAAATCAACAAGAATCTTGGAAATCAGCTGGTCATCTCTGTATGACGGATTGGAAGCAAACTTATTGATGCAAGCGACAAAGGATGTTCTAATTTCTGTATTATCTGTGAAATCGTCAAGAAAATAGTTCAGCAGCCAATGGCGTAAGCACACAAAAGTTCGAATTAGGGCCAGTCTTCTGATGCTGGCATTGTCGCCATCCTTTAAACACCATTCAAGTCTTGCCAACAGTAACCTCATGAGAAACTCTGGCTCCAGATATAATCTATATGTGAAAAAAAAGTCAAACATGAACGAGTAGTCAATCATAGTGGGAGAAGTCAATTGCACAATCAGAGCTCTAACGTTGCAAGCAGCTACCGTTGAAGAATCTGTTGTTTGTTGCTTAGAATCATCTATTTTTGCTTCATATTTTTGACGTTTGTCATGGGAGTTCTGATACCATATCACTGATTGACTCGTTGGTATTGGACAATAAACTGGGTCATCGAAGACTTCTGCATCAATCGCCTGGTTTACAGACATCGTGTTATAAGAGAAGCAATAAATTAGCTACAGTTGGACAAACTCTGGTGATCCCAATGATGCTTGGTGAAGAGAACTTAGCCTGGGATTTATTGTGATTTGTTTATTAGAGATTGTTTTCACCCTCGACCGTTTTGTTTACATTTCGCAGCATCAAGTGTACCAACCACTTTGGTTCCTATGTACAACCAGTTGGTGTCGCATAAATCTGGATTGTTCCTTGGTTAACTGTTGTACTCTTGCATACACTATGCATGTATACATATCGCGTACAGATATAGAGGACTGCCAAAAAAAAAAAACATACCAGGGAGGTGTTCTTAGACCATGTCGGCATGGAATCCAAACTCATTCATTACGTTGTCAATGTCTTTCCATAAAAGGTCTGTGTCCCAGTGTTGGGCTGGATCCCAGACGTCAAATCCCAAGCCTGCACTTGCATCTAAGTTCGAGGACGATGGAGAGTCCGTAACGTTCGAGTGAATAGAAGCTGGCCTTGTTTTGAAATCTTGTTGATTGGTTGGTATTGAGTCTGAAACAGTCAGCGGCTGGCTGGGCATTGAATAGAAAGGTTTATTTGGCGAGTTCTGTTTCTGCTTCGCAACTGGAGCCTCTATTGGCTGTGGATCTAGTGGAATGGTATTGATAATTCTACGAGCAGAAGATTCAGGGTGGATTGTATTCGATAAGGATCGCTGCTTCCGTTTTGGTTCGGTTGTTGATGAATCACCATTTGCGCTGTGTTCCGGATGCTGCTCACGTTTTTCAATCTCATTATCAGAATCACTTTCAATTAAAGTTGTTCCTTCCCTTGCTGGATTTGCCAATGTGCTACGGTGTCTCTTGGGCACAAATTTCATCACACCACATTGTTCCTTCAAGATTAACAGACTGTCAAAGAATACACTAGCAAATAAGCGACTCCGAATTGTTACATTTATACCCTTGAAAAAATTCTGAGAGTTCAATGTATGAAACAATGCCCACATACTTCTCATTATACCAGAAGACCGATAAGCCATGTCATATTTGACCACTGATGCCTTAGAGGTCAAATCAATGGCTATTTGATATAGCTGTTTCCCAGCCCCAACGTCAATGAGTGAATTCATTGGAGAATTAGTTACTCTGTTGACAATAACCGATGCTTGCCATATTGTCAATATGTAAACTCCTGGCAGGTATTTGATAAACTTTTTCGATCTTTCAGTAGAATCCCTGGCATGAGCAATTAAGGCTAATGCTGCGTTAAAGACTTTTATCAGACCTCTTTGTAACTCAAATGTTGCTACTTTTGTAGTATCTAAAAAATAATAAGTTAGTATCCGCATTCTTGTGGAGAGTAGTTGAAACCGTCTAACATCATCCAGCGGCAGAACGGAAAACATTTTAATTTCTAGTTCGTCGGCCTGGTTGCTTAACATTTGTAGTAAGGGCAATCGTTCTGCGGCATCCACTAAGCCAAGGTGATCTGCAGGGTTGGAGTTTAAAGTTTTGGCGGCTTGATCCTCAAGGTGCTCAAATTCCATCATTTGAATCAAAGTTTGAGGAATATTGGCATTTGACCCTGCTCTACAGATTGATAGAACACTGGCGTCAAAAGATGTGAACGCTGGAAACCCAAATGCTGAGGCAATTGTCTGAGAAACGACGTTACAGGCAATCCATGTTCTGATCTGTTCAGTGACCAATTCTACTTTTTCATTTGCATTAGATTGGCCCGCACTATGTAACCCAATTCGAATTGCCTGAAAAATAGCAATTCCAATTGTGTTCCAAGAAGTGTCTGCAGATAGGGAGGATGTAAGCGGCGGCCAGAATGTGTACAGAAGAAAACTTTGCACTGAATACACGCTGGAAACGTTCAGTATCGGTTCATTAACTTCGGTAGGCTCAAATCTCGTAATGGGGGCAATAGTAAGCTCAGCCATGGCGGACTTTAAAATGGGAGCAAGCTCCATGTAAAGTTTCAAACTGGCATCTCTGCTCAGTGTACTAGATTTAAATCTTCTAAGAGAGATAAATATGATAGTCCAAAATAACACTGGACATAGTCGATAGATCCTTTCTGGGCCTTTATAAATGTCAACAACTGGCAAGACCGGATGGTAATTGGCTACAAATTCCTGATACAACTCTTTGATGTGTTGAGACTCTATAGTAAAATCGTCCAGAGTTTTATCAGAACATACCAGAATATTTGGAGGCAAAACGATTTGTTCATTTCTACTATGATTCGTGTTTCCGAATCTATGGATAGCTGGAGTAGGTTCATCGGCGTTTGCTCTTATGTGTAAAGTCGTATTTTGGGGAATAAGTTGATCACCATTCGGTACGATGGGCCTTGTAGAAGATTCAGAGCTATTAAAATTATTACTCAAAGTAGCTGATGGGCTCTCCTTAGAATTAGACAAGACTGAATTTTTTATGGGGGCCAAGGCAGAGATATAAGGCATCTGGTTAGGAGGCACAGATGAAGGACCGTAGTGCTGACTCTTTTGTTGGACCCCATTGACAGCTCCCTCCTGTAGAGTGCGTCTCAGGTCGATGAATTCTTTCTCTATCTGAGCCATTCTAGCTCGCTTAACGGTTCTTTTGAAATCACTTTGTAGAGTACACACCAGCTGCTTTTTGGTACATCTCGTACAAGGGTTTGGAGTCTTATCAGAAGCGTCACATTTGCATTTCTGTTGCCTGCATTCCACGCACGCTATTTTTTTAACTTTCCCTCTAAACGATCCGCTTGTAAACATATTTGACCGAATAGGGGCCATGCTCAATTGCTCATACTTCAGATCGGACTTATTTTGCATAAACGAAGGGGAAATAGTTCGAGGAACTCTTGTCCTTCAGGCGTTATGTAGTAATACGTAGATTTCGCGATGACGTTGAAACTAAGATGGTGGAAACAGATGAAGGACGCGGAGACACCTTTTTCTAGTCAGTTCCAACCTTTGCGTGACTATTACACAGTTGCTTGCTGGACAGTACTCCAGGACATTTTACGCTGACACAAGGAGAAATCTCAAATCAGTTTCCTTCACCCGTGAAAGACTCTCTTGAGAATATTTCGAGACATTTAACCTTCTCTTGCACCATTCACCTCACAGGAACTCAATGGAATGATACATATAGCAAAGTCGCTTCAACAATCCAATGCTGATATAAGGCTGCTATGGCTGTCCACGTTCATCAGAATGGCCTCTTTTGGAGTCACGAATCTAATTTTAACCCTCTACCTCAAGGCAATTCATATTGAAGAGGTTTATATCGGCTGGTTCATGACATTGACTTTAGTAGGAGACACCATATTATCCTACTATTTAACCTGGTACAGTGATAACATTGGCCGCAGAAAAGTGATGTTAATTGGGTCTTTATTGATGGTTATTGCTGGGCTGGTCTTTTCCTCTGAAACTGAAAATTTTTACATCCTGTTACTCGCAGCTATTGTGGGAGTGATATCTCCCTCAGGAAATGACACAGGTCCTTTCAAATCCATAGAGGAAGCGTGTATGGCCCATATGACGCCTTCCAATCATCGTCCTGAAATCTATGCCGTTCATTGGCTGTCCTCGGCAGCTGGTGCAGCTTTGGGATCTCTGATGGCCGGGGCCTATGTTGACTACTTCAAGTCAATTGGCTGGGTGGGAGCTTGGTCCTATCGTTGTGGTTTCTATCTCTATACCTTTCTTGCTGTTGCAAAGTTTGTTTCCATCTTATTTTTGTCGGAAAAGTGTGAATCGTCCTACGTTCCTCCATTCAATACAGAATCGACTCCATTACTGTCGACTGACGAACCTTCAGTCTCATCCAAACTTTCCCCGAAAACTAAGAAAATCCTCTACAAGCTGCTGGTCTGCTTCATGCTAGACTCTTTTGGTTATGGCTTTATGACTCCAGCTTGGGTAGTCTACTACTTTAAGATCACTTTTGGGGTATCGGCTACGTTCCTTGGAGAACTATTTTTTGTGAACAATATCCTCAGCTCTGTGGCCGCAGTCCCATCTGCCTGGTTTGCCAAACTTTTTGGACCCATCTCTTCATCGTTGTACACTCAAATTCCAGCTGGGCTAGCATTCATTTGTATACCCATTTGTCAAGCTCAGTTGACCCCTTCGGTGATCTTTTTGCTGATCAACCAGATGCTTTCTGCAACAGACGTGGTTCCAAGACAAGTCCTCTTGACAACCTTGATTGAACCGCTGGAACTAACCAAGGTTTTGGGAACTGTCAATGTTGGGAAAACTGCTGCAAGAACCATAGGACCCGTCTTTACTGGACAACTGTCCAGCATGGGCTACCTATGGGTCAACTATTGGATATCGGGAGGCCTGCTAATCGTTAGTAATATTCTTTTAGGATTACAGTTTAGGAATGTAGACAAAGAAATATTAGACAAGCAGGCTGTCACTCATGATATATAGACAATAATATAAGAAAAAAAAATGTATGATACACAGCAACTACTCACTATGCAAGACTAACTTTCTTCCAATGTTGTTCTTATTACTTCTGGAAGAATGAGGAGGAGAATGAACCTTGACATTGCTTTCGTCCTTTTCAGTGATTGTGGCAACGTTGTTTTCAGAAGCAAGAGCCTTTAAGTTAGTTGCACTGCCAGTTCTAGAAACTAAGGTTGAATTAGCTCTCGTTAATTGATTAGAACGAGACTCCAGCTCTCCCACATTGAAATAGTCATAACCTCCCAAAATGTAGTTGGAAGGAGCAGTAACTGAATCACCTTTAGAAGTGGGCTTCTTTTTGTATTCCAGACTGTTATTAGAGTTGATCAACTCTTGTGGCAAAGACTTGATAAACTTGTTTACGTGAGACTCAACATCATCAAATTTGTCCACAGTATCTTCTAACTCTCTAGCTCTAGAAGAACCGATCGTTTTGGTTCTGATTTCTGGATGTGTCTTGGCCCAGTCGATCTTGATCTCTTCAATGACCTTTTTCAAGGTAGTTAAGAATCGTTTCGTTTGTCTCCATTGAGAACATGCGACGACAGATATAGAATCATCCTTGATGATGTACCCGATACCAAATCCACTGGCAATTGATGGGGTGACTCCAAACAGATTCAAAGCTGGGTTACCACAGTTGGCAATTAATAATTCAGTTTGGTATAAGAAATCAATAGCAGGGTCGAAAATTAGAGGAGGGATTTCACTATCGCTTATCTTCTCCATATCAGGATATAGCTTGGAAAACAAATCTTTTTGGATATAGGCAGATCTGAGAGCACTTAAATGTCTTTCAAAACCCTTACCTTTCATGGCCTGAGAAACCTGTTTCGCATGGTCGTTACAGGCAAGAGCAATATATTCCCATTTCTCCTCGGGGGAGAATTGAGAGATAAACACCTGGCAGGCCTTCAATACAGACTCACGTTGAACAGATACTATCTCAGTTCTAGCTTTCCTAAATCTTCTTAATGAAATTGGCTCTGCAGTTGATGGAACCTTTCCATATAGCGCGTAATAACTTATCTGAACAGCAACCTGGAACAACGAATCTGCACTAACTTGCATCTTGCTGGCAAAGGTTTTACCAAAATTTGGAATTTGAGTCGTAACGTATTCGTGCTGACTGATAAGGTCTGCAAGTCTGGTTTCCGCCAAATGCAAACCTTTAAATAGCTCGTTAGACAGCTTGAAGGTCAACTTTGAAAAAGTAGGCTTCACAACTTCACTGTCAATCTTGACAGTATCAGCCTTTGGCCACAAAGTGTAGTTAGATCCGTTGATTTGTCTGGCCAATCGCAAAACGGAGTCGGTGTAAACGTCACTTATGAAACGCAAAACTGACGTTCCGTCTAAAGAAGTAGACTCCCAAGCGACGCCAGCCACTGCGTTTTTAGTGACAATAATTTGTAGTTTATCATACCATCTAGAGGTACATGAACCAATTTGGATTCCCTTTTGGATTCGAGTGGTACCATGAGAGATACAACTTACCTTCTCATCGTCAGTAGTAGGAGACTCGTGATCAAGACAGACAACAAACAGAGCAGAATCAATCAGATCCAACTGTTCTTTGTTCTCTTCGGCCAACTTAATACGCATATAGTTCCATGTTGCCTTGCTCTCTGTGGTCACCGATCCAACGGACTGTCTTGTTCTATCGATAATATCGGTAGACTCCGAGTCCGCAATGATATCTTCCAAGATCTGACGAAGCTCGTGACGAGAAAACCAAAGTTTATGACCAATGTCCTTTTTGTTTGGCGTTAATACCTCCAAGCTATAAAACTGACTGTTGGAGATGATAATAATGTGACGGGAATCATTATAGGATTCTGCTTTTTTCAAGGAAATTCCGATCTTCTGGCGATTTCTAGCATCGACCTCGTATGGAATTCTGGACGTTCCGAATAGATTATGGTAAGAGTTCATGGTCAATGGGTTCCCACTTTTGGGAGACACATCGGGCTTCAACACCTCACTTCGAAGTGCACAAGCAAACCTCAATGCGGAACGAATCAAGGCAGAGGCACGAGAGGCTTGTGTAGGGGGAACAACAGTTTTTGAAAGCGGGTCATCTTCAAGAACAAAGAAGGGATTTCTAGGAAGGGTCTTACCACGGAGTTCACCATAGGTACCAGGAGTCGTGGTGCTTATTCCCTCGGCATCCAGGTAGCAGTCGTTCTTCTCGTAAGATCTGACCAATCGTGCCTGAATACCCCGAATTATTTTGCTGTTGATGAAGTCACTGTTTTGTGCCACCAATAACTTGTATTCCTCGGGCGACACTATAGGCTTTAGACTCTGTAGGATTTGTTCAGCAGTAGAAACCAAAGCTGGGACGGGCAGCTTCGGCAGAGCCTGCTCGTGATCAAAAGTACCATTATCCATCTTTGTGTAAATTTGCTGGATGTGTCAAACTGGAGCGGAGTTGGAGAAGAATTGCTGGAAGAGCCAAGATGCAAATATATAAAGGGTACTTCTTCCCCACCATAGATGATCCATTCTCGGCTCTAGGGTTAGTATGATAAGGTCACGTGAGACTGGTCGGATTGAGTGACCGATTTTTCGGAAGGGTGAAGGGGGGGGATGCTGGATGATGGATGATGGATGACGGATGACAGGGCGCGAACAAAAGACAAAAATAATGGAAATGGTGACCTCCCAACACACGTTTGACGTTCACGTGAGCTTTGGAGCAGTCACCGTAAAGGGAAACAACAGTCACGCGAAAAAACACTCCCTCGCAACCCAAACCCAGAAGTCCCCAGCTTTTGTAAGGCGTGCGCGAGAGAGATCCGCGACTTGCAATTTTTCTCAATAAAAATTCCATTTTCTTCAAACATCAAGTGTTCATACAACAAGTAGGAGATCCACAATGTCTGAAACTTACGACGAACAAGTTGTTGCCGAGCCAGTTGAGGTCCAATATGTGGAGCTTTCCACCAAGATCCCTGCTGATGTCAGAGAGGGAGCTGAAGAGATCAAGTTGTTCAACAAATGGTCTTTCCAGGATGTCACCGTCAAGGACATCTCTTTGACCGACTACATTCAAATCAGACAACCAGTCTTTGTTTCTCACACCGCCGGAAAGTATGCCGCCAAGAGATTCAGAAAGGCTCAGTGCCCAATCATTGAGAGATTGACCAACTCTCTGATGATGAACGGTAGAAACAACGGTAAGAAGCTGTTGGCCGTCAGAATCGTCAAGCACGCTTTGGAAATCATTCACGTTTTGACTGACCAGAACCCTCTGCAAGTTTTGGTTGACGCCATTGTCAACACTGGTGCCAGAGAAGACTCCACCAGAGTTGGATCTGCTGGTGCCGTCAGAAGACAAGCTGTCGATGTTTCTCCTTTGAGAAGAGTCAACCAGGCTATTGCTCTGTTGACCATTGGTGCTAGAGAGTCTGCTTTCAGAAACATCAAGTCTATTGCTGAATGTTTGGCTGAGGAGCTGATCAACGCTGCCAAGGGTTCATCTACTTCATACGCTATTAAGAAGAAGGACGAGTTGGAACGTGTTGCCAAGTCCAACCGTTAGGTAGTGTTCATTTGTATAATGGTAATCGATACTATGAAAGAGATAATGTAGAGGGTTTTCCGGGTTTTGTTTGATGTTGGATGGGGGGCCAACACGTAGAACTATAGTAATTTACTGCCAAAAGACTCTTGAGTGTTTCATTTCAGCTTATTTCCAGCTAAACGGGCACATGAACTATTAATTATGATTTTCTATGCTAAAAGTATGTTTTATCTATATCCACTACTAATATAATTTTGTTCTCAAAAACTGATCATTGGCAAATCATAAGCCTGTGCTATATACTAATTTCCAATTGACGCTAGCTCTTGCCAAAAAAGAACATTTCCTGTTCATGACACACATAACCAACATAGTCTAGATTCTTCGACAAACAATAGAAACTCCGACTGTGATGCAAACACCACCAGCAGCCCTACTAGAATTTTTTCGCTGACTAAAGGCGAGTACGAACTTTCACTAGTAACACGGTGAAATGTCTTGGCCTAACCATATTGACATTTGAGTGAATAGTTTCACATTCCAGGGCTATTCTCATCGCATGCACAGACGTCTTACATAAAGCCAATCGCCGCCAAACAGCAGGGGCAATTAGGAGAACTAAGAAAAAACTCAAAAAAAAGAAACAAAAAAACAAAAAAACAAAAAAAAACGCACCAAGAGAAGGATTACAGACGCAAATGAATAAAACTGAACGTAATCCTATTGGTACTGTCGATATTATTGGCTCAACTCCTTCGGTTGTCGGCATTCAAGCCCATAGCTGAGTTATGAAGAAAGACCCCGAGGCTGCGGCCATTGGCCACAAGTTACCAAATCGCCGTCTGCCAAGAAGAAACTTCATACTAGAATTTTCCCTCACATTTTCAATAATAGCCTCCTACACTTTGCATCACGTTTACTTCAAGTGTTTTGTTCACCAATGAGGCAATTGCCTATCAGAGAGAAGGCCAAGTGGGCCGAATAGTGGTGCCACATGTGTGGATCAAGGGTAATCCTGGGTAGATAGGGCCATGTCATGCCCTTGCTGAAGACACCGCCGTTATTTCTAGCCACATCTTTTCAAAATGCTCACTGTCGCAGTGCTTTGACAGCGGATTGTTAGCGGATTGTTTTCGGTAAAACCCTCACCTCAGAATTGTTCATTCACCTAAAGTAAGATTTAGAATTGCCGCATTGGGCCAAAAAAAATAATACCCAGCCACACGCTTATTTCTTCGTTGACCGTTTCATCTGTTCGACGACTTCTTTCCAGCTCACTTGCGCAGAACGTCACACCAACAGTGACTCCCTCAACTAGCCGATCGCATCTCCTGCTGGCCTGCCCTGAATCTCACCAGAGAGTGGATTAGTTAGCCCTGGTCTCCCCTTGGTTGGGCTGCATACACATCGCTGCACTACTATGCATGCAAGTATTGCGAGAAACGACTAGCATGTATTAGAACTCTCCTAACAACCCAAAAAAGTAGATGAGTTTTATTCCTAATTGGGCATCACAGCTGTAATTTGTTTTGACTTGGGATCGCCCATATAAATGAACCTGTTCTTCCCCTTTTTTTGCCCCCTTTCCTACTATTTTTCGTCCAATCTATCTACTCTAGGTTCAGAAAACAAATACTGAAATGCCAGACATCGAAAACCAAGTGGACGTTCAAGCTGAGATCCCAGCCGAGGATGCCCCTTACATTACCAACGCTTACAAACCTGCCTACGCCAGATGGGGTTTTGGTTCTGACTCTATCAGAAACCACTTCATCGCCATGAGCGGTGAGTTCATCGGAACTTTCCTTTTCCTGTGGTCTGCTTTCGTCATTGCCCAAATTGCCAACCAGGCCCCGGAAGTGCCAGGCGGTGGCTCCGACCCTGCCAAACTGATAATGATCTCCTTCGGTTTCGGTTTTGGTGTCATGGTCGGTGTCTTCATTACCTACAGAGTTTCTGGTGGTAACCTTAACCCTGCCGTTACTCTTGCCCTAGTCCTTGCCAGAGCTATCCCTCCTTTAAGAGGTATTCTGATGGCCATCACCCAGATTGTCGCCGGTATGGCTGCTGCTGGAGCGGCCTCTGCCATGACCCCTGGTGAAATTGCCTTTGCTAATGCTATCGGTGGTGGTGCCTCCAGAACCAGAGCCCTCTTCTTGGAAGCTGCCGGTACTGCCATTCTGTGTTTGACCGTCCTGATGTTGGCTGTTGAGAAACACAGAGCTACTTGGTTTGCTCCTTTCGTCATCGGTATCGCTCTGCTCATCGCACATTTAATCTGTATCTACTACACCGGTGCTGGTCTTAACCCTGCTCGTTCATTCGGTCCAGCCGTTGCTGCTAGATCCTTCCCCAACTACCACTGGATCTACTGGCTGGGACCTATCCTGGGTGCCTGTCTGGCCTACACCATTTGGCAAATGTGGAAGTGGTTGGACTACCAGACCACCAACCCAGGTCAAGATTCCGACGCTTAATTGAGGTCACCTATCGCCTCCGATTGAGAACACCACTATTAATAATCACTCAGTAGTCACATATAGAGCAAAGAAGGATGAGTCTCATTATGGTATTTCAGTTGTTGCTGCATATATTATGCATAAACCTGGCCCACAATAAAACAGTAGTAGCTCGTACAGGCATCCCCGAATAAGCTTGTCGATTTCTGGCTAGTCTCCCTACCCCACCCGTTCATTGGTGCCCTCTGAGTGCGCATTCAAAAAGCTCAATGTCGCCTCCACAATTACGTGCGTACTGTGTTCGGGTACCTTAATCTCCAGGTCGGGTGCTGCGTAACGGCTAACCCTTGATGGATGGCTGATGCTGGATGTTGGATGGTAGGCGTGGGCGAAGCTTTTACCTGTCTCGTTCGCGCTCAGGATGCTTCTCGTTTTTTCCTGATGCTTTTGCATTTGTTCCACTATCACAATGTCCCTACTTAAGGAACTGCACCGAAAATATATCAAGGAGCTGGACAGTCACAGGGATGACTACGCCTACTGGTTGACCGAGCATTTAAGGATGAGTAAGTCTTTTCCTGTTAATCAATGCCTCCCGTATTGAGTTTTCTTTGACTTTTGCTAACACTGTAGATGGCCTCTACTGGGGGATCACCGCCTTGTTCACATTGAAGTACGAGGACACCTTCAACAAGGAAGAAGTGCTGGACTTTGTGATGAGCTGTTGGGATGACGTGCACGGAGGATTTGGTGCCTTTCCCCAACATGACAGCCATATTTTATCCACCCTGTCAGCTGTTCAGATACTTAAAACTTACGATCAGCTTGACAGGCTACAGCCGACACAACGGGAAAGACTTGTCAAGTTCGTCAAAGGACTGCAATTGAAAGATGGCTCGTTTGAAGGCGATAGATTCGGCGAAGTAGATACCAGGTTTGTATATACTGGACTGAGTTGTCTGTCTATCCTGGAAGAACTGACCCCGGAGGTTGTAGATCCAGCAGTGGAGTTTATATCTCAATGCAGCAACTTTGATGGCGGTTATGGAATGGTTCCTGGAGCTGAAAGCCACGCTGCCCAAGTTTTTGTTTGTGTTGGGGCACTTGCCATTGCCAATCGGTTGGATCTTGTAAATAAAGACATGTTGATCCCATGGCTGTCAGAAAGACAGGTAAAAGGAGGAGGGTTGAACGGTAGACCAGAGAAGTTACCGGATGTTTGCTACTCCTGGTGGGTGTTGTCGTCGCTGAGCATTTTACAAAGTCTGGATTGCATAGATCAGGAAGCATTGAGACAGTTTATCTACACATGTCAAGACATTAAAAACGGTGGTATATCGGATCGACCAGATAACCAAACCGATGTATACCACACGGTGTTTGGAATTGCAGGATTAAGTTTAATGGGGTTTGATGATTTGGAGCCGATAGACCCTGTTTATTGCATGCCGAAAAGAATAACCCTCACGATCAAGAAATATGACCAAAAATAATAAACCCCTTATATAAATATCTCCTCTGAAGAGCATTTGCTGGTGGAAGGACAATAAACGGTATAGTTGCATTTGTTTCCCACCAAAAACTTTCCAGGATTAATGGTATGACATCCCATGTAAGTGATATCAAATGTTGGAGCAGATGGGTCACATAGGACTAGCAGATTCGGAGATGGATATAAATGCAAATATGGATCATAATCCCATAGGATCGGACGTATGTCTGTCGTAAATGGTGAGAGATGGCCTTGGTCAAGCACCGTCTTTACTATCTTCCTCGCCAAGCGGATTTCTGGAGATATCGACTTGTCTGAAGCCAAATCTTCAGCAACTTGTGTCGGTTCTATTTCTGTATCTAGCTCTGTCGATACGGGCTTAGTGATTTGGTTTCTTTTGAATCTAGCATTGATGTCATCTCTTACTAGTATGATTTCCTGTGACAAATAATTAACTTTAGTTGGATTGGACGCTACGAGGCAGGTCTTGATGATTCTTGTGAGTTTGGTGACAAAAGTATTTGAAATTGGTTGGTGTGGCCACAACGAAGAGGTACCACGATGAACGATGCTAGGCCATAAGTCGTTGTCATGGGGGACGAATATGAAGGTGGTGTTTTTGCAAATCTCGGGGAATTTCTCCAATATAGTAGCTAAGGAGTCAAATCCCGCTTTATACGATGCTATTGATGAAAAATTGGAGTTGATAGAAGAACATGAGAGTGGGTACTTGGTAAATGGGCCATTGAATATGATGGATAGTGGTAAATCCACTTGATTGTCAACATAGTTCTGTGTCAACTTGGTAAACAACTTTTTTAAAGCATCTAGAATAGCCAGGTCATCTAGAAATATATCACCACCCAGTACTAGAATTCTGTGAAAATCAAGCTGTTTCTCGGTTGCCATGAGCTTTAGCTTCAAGTCGGGGTCGATTTTAGTAATTTGCTTCGATGTGGAATGTATCCCCAAAAGATCTAGGTTTCCTATAATTTCCATTGAGATCTCTCTCTTCTCTGCTGAAGGGTGGGCAATACTCAAACAATGGAACACGTTTTTCTTGGAGTATATTCCATCGCAGACCACCAGACAGCCTGGTACAAAATATCCCATAGAAAACGTACATCTGGTGATATCCAGCTCAATAGCATCAGAATCATCTTGCAGCTGCAAAGTACCTGAATTATTGTAGGAAAGAAGTCCAAAAATCAGGAACCTTGAACCATTTCTACCTAATAAGTTCTTTATTCTTGTCACTGTAGGTTTGAACTCTTCGTCACGGAGTAATCTTTCGTATACCAAATTATACCTGTTCAAAAACATTTCAACTGCTGAACGTGTCTGAGCCAAATTAGTGGCACTTAGAGGATTTTGAGGATACCTTTTGAACAACTCTAACTGTCTTTTCAAAGAGTTGAACCTGAAAATGGGTTGTTGGTCATAATTAACTACTTTGAAATAGTTCTTCCAGTCTATTTGTGGCTCATTGATAACATACGTTTCTTTCAATGATGGGTTCACTATGCTATCAAAATCTTGTGCTGGTCTCAGCTGTTTCTTGCTGGCTAACACATCCAAGGAGACTTCCTTACGGACTACGTTGGCTTCTGCACGTTTGTTTTCCTTGTCGGTGACTTCTCTAATGATTTTTTCGGTTCCCTCTTTATCTATGAATAGCCCTCTATCTTGCTCTTTCCATATCTTTCCAAAGTTGTCGAGGAAATTCATACATTGAGTACTATTCCAATTGGTTCCATACTTATGACCGATGTATTTGGCTAGTCCCGCCAAAGCCTCACTTTTGATGTGGAGACCGTGTTTCTTCGACAGTACCCTATAAGAAAGCGGCCTAAGACTTGCCGGGTGCAATTCTATAGGGAGAACTGGCTCTGACATTGGTGTCTAACAGTGATACTTAGAGAAGAGAGACGCGTTAAGAGGGTTCGCGTCTTTTGCAAAAGAATAGCGATGCTGAATGACTGATAGATGTGTGGGTTTGTGCACAATAACGGATACAAGGCGAAAACTAGACTATAAACCGGGGCTGGATCTAGATATCACCTGCCATCCAGTTCCGTCTGGCAAACAGACTTGGACGGAGCGGGCCGACCAAGTTAAAGCATTGTTGTTCTGTAGGTATCTTACATAATCTCACTTCATACATCGCGTCTCTCACAAAGCTCTGTTTCTTACCACAACACCTGGATCAAATTCATTATGAACAGAAATCCTCTAGAGCCAATAGAAAATCGGCACCAGCAGATCAAAAACGAACGTGTCAAGAGAGCACTAGACTTTCTGGAGTCAAGAGTACACAGCAACAAAAACGGGCCCACTTCAAAGCCAAAATCGATTCTAAGAGCTAACCCCAATCATCACAGTAATGTAACCAAGGAAGAACCTATACGACGCACTCACATAAATACCAATGAAAGGCCGTTTCAAAAAGACTATATCAGAAAGCCGTACACGTCTTCTTCGAGAAATCATAATTTTGACCGTGTGGATACCAAGTTCCTCAATAAACCGGTTTCCAGGTTACCGCCACTAGAAAGAGGGGGAGACAGGGTTTCCATTCTAGATAGATTAGAAATGAAGGAGAAACAGAAAAGTCAAGAATTTCGTGAACGGTCCCCCATCAGACAAGTGCCTGAACTCAACAAAGTACCACTATCCCCGCTGTTAAAAAACAGTGGAGTTTTGAAATCCCAGAGGATTCAGCAGAACGATCTACTGTCTAAAACCAGAAAAGTAACGAAGCCCAAGAGACAGTCGAGAGTGCTGGGTGTTTTAGGATCCATAGGAAGCAAAATAACCAACTCTTTGCTTCGTGTGGATGAAATCGACGACCTCATAGGGAGGCACAACAAAAGGGTTAATCCAAATACTCTTTCCACATCACTAAGCACGATGACACCGAGGGATAAAGATCCCGCTAAGCCCCAAAGTTTGGATCCAAATGAGTTTTTTTTTCTGGTTTAATTTTGACTACGTAGAGTGCAGAGACACTTGGACCAGAGCTGGCTCCATCAACGATAGTATACCACCACTCTATTTTTCCCTCCGTATCCTCATAGATTCTCATAGACAGCTTGCATCCTAGACTCCCTTCATCCCACGCAAGATCCGATTCTTCGGTCCTCATCTCGTATGCCTCCACCCCAGATTATAATCAAGTCGCGAAAATAATTTAGAAAAAATCACTTTCTCACTACAAAATCCTTAGTGACCCTGTACCCTCATTCTTTCGTCCACCCCCCTGGATAATGTCGACAATTCCTCCACAACATCAACAACAATTTTACTCCAGATCTTCGGGGCCTCAGTCGCATCCAATAGCAGGGTCGGAGTTTTACGAGACTCAATCACTGGCAGAGTCGCCATATTCGAGCTTAGATGGTCGAGAAACTCCGCTAGACGGCTCCAATGCCATAAACGTTGCTTTGGACTTACCCCCAGATCTTAAACAGCATGAAGGGTCCGAGCAGCATCCCTATAGCACGGACTCTGCTCAAGGTATACCGATGGCGACCCAACCGGCTCCGGACGGGTCCACTCAACTAAGTATGCAGACGGCAGAGCAGACAGGTGAACAGCCTTTTTACGTAAACGCAAAACAATACCACAGAATACTAAAACGCCGGGTGGCAAGAGCACGCCTAGAAGAGAGTTTAAAGGTGGCTCGGTGCAGAAAACCATATCTACATGAATCAAGGCATAAACACGCGATGAGGCGGCCCAGGGGTCAAGGTGGAAGGTTCTTGACCGCCGCTGAAATCGCCGAGAGAGAGAGGCAGAAACAGCAGGAAGAGCTCCAAGAGCAGGAGCCAAAAGAGAATGCTTCTTTAGAGAAGTAAAAAACGCCCACGACTGGGGATGGTTATCACGATAAATATTGAGGTAGACAATTTAACGAAAATGAATAAAAAAAAAGGGGAAAAATCTAATCACAGTCATCTATGTGTAATAATTAATGGAAGATGTTCGTTTGTAACTATATAGGTATGAAGTTTTTTTCTTTCACTTCTACTTCTTAATTTATTTGTGTATTATTCTAAATCCCCATTGAGGCCAGTGCTTGCTGTGACTCAACGCTCAGAGAGCCAAAGATTTGGCCCAACGTTCCACCACAGTTTTCATTCAGTTGGCCTAGGCGTTCTTTGAAAAAGTGCCTAATCAGATCCTGGCTCGACAAGGATAGAGTCAATACTGGCGTGAATGGAATATATGGAATAGAGTTTAACTTATTAAACGACGATCCAAACAAAAACTCTTCATTCTCAGAAATGTCAAGGTCGTCCTCCGTTTTCAGGTAACCGGAAATTGACTCTGTTGTTACCAGATGGATTAGCTTGTCGAGCAGTGGGATCAGTTGCAAACGGTATTGACCTTCTGGCGAGTAAAAGTGCGAACTGTTGGAAATGAGATTGGTTAATCCGATAACAATCACGTTACGATCCCTCAAGTTGTTGAACCCATCGCTCGATGGGATGATGAAGTTTGTAAGTATCTGACCAAAAATACCATTTTGAACTGAATCTACAAACTGGATGACAAAATCTGGGCCCAAAAGGGAAGCATTACGCACAAGCTTCTGGTCTTTCTCGCTGATCGATGCCAGTGTGGCCATCATGACCACAAATCTTTTCACAAACTTTTCAGTCTTGGAGTTTTGCAACCTTTGCAACAGTAGCATCGCAGCTGTCTTGGTATAGTTTGCCAAACGGGCAATTTCAAAGTTAAAGAAAATTGTTTCCAGTAGATCAAAGCCATAAGTATCGTTTACTTTTGAAGCAATCAGTTTCTGGAAAACACCTAGAACAGGGGTGATCTCTGCATCGGTTGCAAAACTTTGAGGAGACTGTTGTATGATCGCCTGCAACAACCTGGTCACAGCAGGAATGTTCCCCTTGAACTCCCAGACAGTGGGTGACATCAAGGGCTTGATTAATTGCCCATAAGTTGCTGGTAAAGGTTTAGCCGACGGGTAGTTTTCTAGTAGAAACGCAAGGATTTGGAAAATGTATGGCACAAATTCCTGAACGTCTTCTGCAAGAATTGGTAATAGTTGAGGTACAATCAGGTCCAACAGGTCATCATCAATTGTTTTTTGGAACTTTGAGACAGCGGCAATAGACTCAAAAGTGTAGTGAGTGAATTTTGGGTTGGAAGGATTCTTTGCAATGCTTTGAACTATACGCAACAATTGGGTTAAAATTTCCTTGCTCAAATGGTTGATAGCATCTTCAGAAACAATCAAAATACGCATAACACAAATCATTAAGAACTCATTCTCAGCAAGTTTTTCGGGGGATGAATCTTTGCTTGTAATCAATTGGAATAGGTTGGTGATTAGTTGCTGGAGAACGTTCGTTGGAATGTCTGCTTTCTGGAATAAAGGTTTGCCATGCTGTTTAATCGAAAGAATTTTCTCCAATGTAATAGCTGTGTAAGTATACACAACGTACTCACCGTTGTTTAAATGTGTAGAGAGAAGTTGGAATGCTTCAATCAACTGCTCTTTTGTCAGTTGATTTCTGAATGTATAGATGTATTTTATAGCATCGACTTTCAAAATTGAATTGACCTGATCGTTCACCAGATCCGCAGCAACAGTTGTCGTGAAAAATTCAACAACGTTCAATAGCAAATTGATGGAGGTGACACCGTTACTGGTGATGGTACCTTTCACTGCCAATGCCGAATACAAGTTGAGCGCTAAATCTTTGGAGCGCCAATTCTCACTGGGAGATTGTAAGTATTCTTGAAGGTATTGGTTTACGTACTTCATACCAATTGATGTCACACTTGATTGATTTTGTTCTTTTAGTTCTTTCAGTAGCTCCAATGCAGATTTTTTACGTGACTCAGAATCAGCACCTTCTAGATCTAATCTAATGAATTCAATAGGATCATCCTCAAAAAGTTCTTCATCAGATTGACGTATGCGGATGTTGGGGATTATAATAGCGGTGATAATTTTGTTTAGGTGCTCCTCGTTCTGGTAGAACGCAGCTTGAGCAGGGATTCTTGCCGTCGAGCTCATGAAAGTAAGTGCCTTAGAAACAAGAAGATCATTCTTTGGTTTGTTATCTGTTTCTATAAGTAAATCCCACGAGCATTTCATAAAATCGGGAATCAACTTTCCAAAGACGTCCTCATATCGTATTGTGTAGAGTTGAATCAATTCACAGATAGCGGTCTTTACCTTGGTGAGAAGATCAGCTTGGTCTTCTTCTTCGTCATCTTTTAGTACAGGAGGATTAAACAGTAGGTATTTGTGCATGAGGGACATTCCGACGGCCAAGTTATCTTCGAAGAACTCGGGAATATCTTGGCAGTTCAAATCATAGTAAATTTTGACTAGCAATAACAAAACGTCGAGTAGAACCTCCAAATGTTCCTTTGAGTTCATATTTTGATCCACAAGCTCGTCAACATGTTTGAACAAATTCAAAAATGGCACACTAAACTTGTCCAAAACCAGCTTGATCTCCAAAAACAGTTCATCAGATCGAAACAAAGGACGCCATCTTTTGAAAATGGAATGTGCCACCACCAAGACACCCCTATTCACACGCATATCTTCACCTATTCTGAGTACCAGTTCGTCGATCAATTCGGGCCACCTTTCTGGAAATTCACTGTCTGCGATGATGCTGACAGCTTCTCCGATCTGGGCCTGCAACGACGCAGGCAATTGGATCATTAGCCCGATCACTTCCTTCTTGATCATCTTAACATCTGCTTCCGGTACCTTGTAGTTGCCGTCCTCGTCCAGCCATCTTCTTCGAATAAAGTTCTTAAAGAAGACTGCTCCACTCAGTCGAATATTCATAGGGTACCCTTCATTGCTGACAACCCGAAGCAACTCTGTGGCAAAACCCTCGTGGCTTTCCAGTGCTGCCAGTTGAGCTTCCGATTCTTTAGCAAATTCATGGTGAAGCGATTTCTCCAAGATCGACGCTATATCAGACATTTGATGCGCTTGTTTATGACGGATAAATGTAACTTGAGGTTTTCCCTCTTGAAGAAATGAAAATTCGAGATAGTGTTGATATGATTATGTAATGAACTACTATGGAGGGGCCATGGGATGGGGACGGACCATCTACCGTATAACGCTCTCGGAGATCAGTCTAATGCTTGTGGGTTTGACTTCGCAGCTTATAAGGTCCGTGCTGTCGCTTTTGTTTACTATGTTCCGTGGACTAAACACCTTTAGGCTTCTGATGTGGGTGTCTTTGCCCGATTGATGGTTTGACTCAAATGAGAGCTTTATGAAGAATGTGTTGAGGATGCCATCTTCCCTGACGCCGTTGAATATGATATGGGACCACCCAATGGGCTCAACAAGCTCACACGTTGCCACCTTAATCAAATCATGCTCTCCGTTGCCTGAGTAGACGGAGATCACCTGAGGGGAGTAGCTCTCGTCCAACTGATAATTGGTGAAAAGACTGATTCTTTCTACGGCAACTTTCTTGGAAAAGTGGAGCTTGAGATTATGGGGCAGGTTACCATCCGATTGCCAGTACGTGTCGGGGTTGTCTTCCCTCAATTCCTTGAGACCGTAGTTGTGTTTGTGGGAAGATACTGACCACCAAGCCAGGTTACTTATCTCAACCAGGCCCTTCTTCTCCAACTCTGTAAGCCCTGCCGTCGTTAGCTGATTGTTGCCAATATTTGAAGAAGACGATACTTGCCTTTCTCGTATATGCTGTTGTTGTCAATCTGTTCCATTCTGTGTTCCTGTCAACCATGAGAGTGCAAGGAGAAATACTATATCGCGCGATGCTGGCTGGACGGGGAAAATAATACCAATGGTCGGTGAAATCTTCTTTTGATAAATATTTATGATTTAATAACTATGAGAGAGGGATATCTTTAAGAGACTCGGGGTCTTTGGACGTTTGGTCTATTTCTGAAGCGGACTCCTTCTCGACCGATGTTGTTTCCACTGGGGTAGGTGTTTCTGTAGTTTTGGACACTGTCTCGACCTCTGGCTCAGCCTCTGGTACTGGCTCTGGAGCAGTTATGGTGTCTTTTGGTCCTTCAATTTCCTCTGTCTTTGTTGCTGTTATTGGTTCAACTGGTTCAACGTTTGTGGACGTGGGGTCGGCCTTTTTAGTTTCAGCATTCGAATCAGTCTCGATCTTGTCTTCGGATTGTACCTTTGGTTCAGAAGGTTCAGCTTTTTCAACCACCTGAGTTGGAACCTCAACAATCGACTCAATAGACCTCATCCCCGCCGACATGAAAGTTTCCTTCTTCTTTTGGTCTTGTCTAGCTTTTCTGTCCTTAGCCGACGCTCTGTAAACAAGCACCCTCAAGTACTCCACAGTCCGTCCCTTTTCGTAAAACATCAGTGATTCGTCGATCTCGTCAATCAGGAACTTTCCCTCTTCCAGATCCTCAACAAACGAAAGCAGAAACTCGGTCCAGGATTGGGCAATCACGTATTTGGTATCGAAATCTCTTCCGAACAGTATAATTTGCCCCCATTTTCCGTTCGGTCCAGGAGCTAAATCGATGGCAATGTTGTTACCAGCATAGTCTTTGGCAACTGGGATCCAGTGATCGTGCGAATACACAGATTGTACTGCACCCGCTGGAACACTACTCTGTCTGTTGATAAACCCCCTGTCCTTCAAAGTGTCGACTTTCTTAGCGACATTTCTCCATATAATCGATTCTTCGTTGATACGGTCCAGTGAGAGAAGTGTCAGGCCAAAAACCAGCCCAACGCGTTTAGCATTAGAAAATTGACCGTCGTGAATCTGGTAACTTTCCCGAACGTCAAGAGGCAGGTTGACGTCCATGTCATGCTCAAATTGGTTCAGATCACTGCTGGTTGCGCCTCCATCCAGGTTCTCGCCCAGCTCCGGATACTCTCTTTCCAGCCAATTGTCAAGCCTCTCCCAGATCTCTGCAACTGGTGGAAGCGGGGGCTGGCCTTCAACGTAATCCTGCAGCCGGATGTTGCTGTTGGTAACTTGGCTTCTCAAGCCTGGGCGGTACGCAATGGAAGAACGTTGTGAATCAACCAGAGACGTGCTACTGTTGTTGACACTGCTTCTCAAGTTGGTAGAGGACTTGTTGTGTTCTGTGTGTCTGCTGGAATACTCGGCATAGTGATCGTTTGTAGTGAGTGAATATAGTACGCTTTTAAAGGACTCTTGGACGTTGTCTAGAAACCCCATTTTTCTGAAGCTATTGGGGTAATGTTTGGGTACTGGAGTTGAATTCCGAAACTTGAAAATGAAGGCTAGATCGTGAGCGCTGCGTCGGCCCCAGAAGGTTGTCGCGACGGCATGCACGGCGAGCTATAGTAGCTACAGGGGAACATATGAGGGGCCTTCCAAGTGCTTTGAAGATTGATTCTTAGTTGCCCTTCACAAACATGGATTATGTTCCCCCAGACAATGTACCAGAGTCCAATCTTCTAACTGCCATGATTGCAGGTTCTGCCGCTGCCTGCGCCCAAACTGCCCTTACTTATCCCTTTGAATTTGTCAAAACGGGTTCCCAATTGCATGTTGGGAATGGGTTCAACTACACCCTAAAATCCGCATCCTCCTATTTCAAAGGCTGTAAGGCCATGATGGTGGGGAACACTTTGAAGGCCAGCAGCAGGTTCTTCATTTTTAACTCGGCCTCAAAGTTCATGGCCAACGAAAACGGAAAGACAACAGCTCCAAGGGTAGTCGTAGCTGGTCTAATGACTGGGGCCATAGAGACATTGTGGGTGATCCCATTTGAAAATATCAAGACTACCATTATTCAAAACACTCTCCAACTGGAAAAAAGTAATGCGCCTCTGAAAGAACCCATGAGAGTAGTAAACAGCCGGAAAAGTGAAACCAAAGTCGTAAAAACTACAAAGTCTCCTACAGCAACCCAGCCGACTTTTCTTAAAGGCCCTAGTACTACATTTACTCTGGCAATCAGAGAGATTTACAGAACTAACGGCATAAGGGGTTTTTTACAGGGCTCCGGTTTGACAGTATTCAGGCAAATGGCAAATTCAATGGTTTGGTTTTCCTCTTACAACTTTATCAAGCAGGGGATTTCGCCAAACTCAACAGATATTTCAGATGTCACAATGCTGGGTGTCGGTATGTTGTCTTCCCTGTCCGTGGTTGCCATAACGCAACCCATCGATGTTGTGAAGACAAGAATGCAAACCAAAGACGCAAAGCAGGTGTATAGAGACTGGATGACCTGTGTGGTTCGTACCAGCTATAAGGAGGGAATTTCGAAGTTTTGGGCTGGTTGGTTGCCAAGATTGGTCAAGGTTAGCAGTAGTGGTAGCATCACTCTAGTGACATATCAATTAATGGAGTACTTATTGAATAACTCTATGAATGAACAAATCTTTAAATAACTTACAAAACATAATGTTTAATACAAGTTTTCAGCGTTGATGACATTACATCCGGATTCACCCTCCCTTCTAGGGCGCAGAGTTCCGATTGTAAATACTTTCTCTCCGGCAGCCTCCAAGTTGGCAATGGTCTTTTCCACTTGGTCAGGTTTGACAACAGCGACCATACCGATACCCATATTCAAGGTCTTTAGAATATCAGATACTGGAATACCACCAGTACGCCCGAACCATTTGAATATTTCAGGAATTTCCCACTTGGTAATGTCCAACTCGGCCTGAAGGTGATCTGGGAGAGCTCTAGGGATATTTTCGATGACACCTCCTCCAGTAATATGAGCCAGAGCCAGGATGAGTTTCTGCTGTATGCTTGGTAGCAACTGTTTTACGTAGATCCTGGTTGGGACCAATAATTCCTCTCCAATGGTCTTCGAAAGATTCCATGGAGCCTTGTCAGTGTACTTAAATCCTGTCTTTTCCAAGATTTTCCTGACGAGAGAGAATCCATTTGAATGGACACCGTCCGAGCCCAGTCCTAAAATGACGTCTCCCTCAGCCATTTGCTCTGTTTTTGGAAGCATCTGATCTTTCCAGACGGCTCCCACGGCAGTTCCATTGGTATCATAGTGGCCGGGATCGTACATTCCAGGCATCTCAGAAGTTTCACCACCAACCAAAGCACAACCAGCCTGCTTACAACCGTTAGCAACACCCTCCACAAATTGAGCAGCAATTTGAATATCCAGCTTACCAGTAGCAAAGTAGTCTAGGAAAATCAATGGCTCTGCACCTTGCACCACCAGATCGTTGACGTTCATGGCCACCAAGTCAATACCAACGGTGTTGTGGATATCCATAATTTGTGCAATTCTCAGCTTGGTACCAACACCATCAGTGGCAGCAACGAGTAACATATTGTCCACTTCGGTATAACCAGCCTTAGCAAGGTCAAAAAGACCACCGAAGCCACCAATCTCAGAGTCAGCTCCAGTTCTAGCTGTGGATTTCACCAATTTCTTGATGTTATTGACAAGGGCATTTCCGTTGTCGACTGAAACACCAGAGTCGGCGTACGTGATGGAGATTTTCTGTTCGCCAGCATCTCTGAATGCACGATGAGCAATATCCGTTCTGTTGTACTTTCCCTGAAACTGAACCTTAGAGACACCAACATAAGCTTGTTTTACTGCAGTTTCAAGGGTGTCTGCAATGGATGTGGCAGCAATTACACGGCCTCCACTGGTGACCACTTGGCCATCTTTGATAGAGGTACCAGCGTGGAAAATAAAAGTATCATGAGGCAGTGCATCCACAGTGATAACATCGCCCTTACGATAAGAGTTGGGGTAACCTTCAGCAGACATGACAACGGTGGTAGAGAATTTGGAGGAGATCTTAACATCTATGGAATCCAAACGGTGCTCTACGGTGGCTTGCATCAGTTCGAACAAGTCCGTCTCCAACAATGGTAAAACAGTTTGGGTTTCAGGATCTCCGAATCTGACATTGTACTCTAATACCTGAGGCTCTCCGTTAGGAGTTACCATGATTCCAACAAAGAGACATCCAACCATGGGGAAACCATCTTTTCTCATTCCATCAATGGTGGGTTTCAAGATTGTCTCTCTGATTTTGCTCAATAGAGCTGGTGTTCCGACTGGAGCAGGAGCATAAGCTCCCATACCACCTGTGTTGAGGCCAGTGTCACCATTTCCGATTCTCTTATGGTCTTGGGCTGGAGGAAGGTCGACAAATGAGTAACCGTCTGAAATACACAGAATAGACAGTTCGTCGCCGTCCAGAAACTCCTCAATGACAACTTCATCTCCAGCGTCACCAAAATTTCTGTCGACCATTATTTCCTTAATGGCAGCATGGGCCTCCTCTTTGTTGGTAGGAATCAACACACCTTTTCCAGCAGCAATACCTGAAGCCTTGATAACTAAACGATGGTCGTTTTCATCAATGTAACGTTTAGCGTCGTCAAAATTAGTGAAGTTGGCAAACTTTGCTGTTGGAATTCCGTGCTTGGTCATAAAGTCCTTGCTGAAGGTCTTGGAGCCCTCCATCAAGGCAGCCTTTTCACTTGGGCCAAACACTGGAACACCAATCTTGGAGAACCAAGAGGAGATTCCGTCTACCAAAGGTTGTTCTGGACCTGGCACTACAAGATCGACATTGTTCTCCTGAGCAAACTGAACCAACTGCGGGAAGTTTTCCTTGGAAGAGCCGATGTTGACATTGGTAACTTTGTCAAGTATATGAGTACCACCGTTTCCGGGAGCGACATAAACTTTGGCAACTTTTGGAGACTGGACGAGTTTCCAGATCAGAGCATTTTCTCTGCCTCCGTTACCAACAACCAGAATGGTAGACATTTTGCGTTAAAGTGTGGGATTGGGTAGTTTTTAGGTTGACAGGGTTAGTTGCAGAGGAAATTTTTTTTTTTTTCATTTCTATCGTGGAAATCTGGGGAGGATCTGGTGGGAGCAGCTGGTGGGAGAGGTTGGTAATTTTGGAAGGGGAATCTGAGAAGGAATTGTGGGAGGGGATTGTCAGAAAAAAGCTGATGTAATCAATATGGACCGTGTTCATCCACGACTTTCAAAGAATCTCTAAACCTCTCTGATCCTCTAATTACAACCGCTAGGAGCTTTTATTATGCCATGTCACGTGAAATTGTGAAATTGCGATGCCACATAAAATTATTATGATTAGGTAATATCCAGATATCTAGTGAAAATACCCATCCCATTCCCAAGGCAAGACACAAAATTGCTGAGCTCCAACACTTAAGCAGCTGCAACTAGGACTCCCTTAGCTGAATAACCAATAAACAACCCCACTGACACTGTCACCTTCAAGCCCAGTTTTTACGGTACACAAGTTTGTCCAAGCCGTACTTCTAAACCTTTGAGTTTTTCTCTTTTCCAAGTACTCCAATTTACTCAAGTTTCATTTGGCCTGTGGCTTCAACTCGAGATTTGCCAGATATAATAAGAGCCAGGTCCTACAATGTCGTTCAACAGAGACAATATGGTAGACACAAACCTCCTTAATGGGACTAGCCAGGATCAGGACAACACCGAGACCTCCGCTGCTCTGTTGGAGCAGTTGGTATACATCGACCATCTTAACATCCCAGATGTCGATCCCACAAACTTTGATGATCAACTTTCAGCGGAGCTAGCCGCATTTGCTGACGATTCGTTTATCTTCCCAGATGAAGATAAACCTAAGAACGATAACAACGATGTCCCTAATGAGCAAGCTACGGTTTCCACGATGGGAAATAACACCCCTTCGCCGTTAAACCTTCAGAAACACGATCAACGCCATGGCAAAAAGCAGTCTGGCACTGATTTATCCGGTCTTCCAAAAGCTGTTGTACCCCCTGGGGCTATGTCCTCTCTGGTGGCAGCTGGTCTTAGTCAGACTCAGATTGATACTCTGGCCACCTTGGTAGCACAATACCAGCATCTACCCCAACCACAGCAACAACGGCAGCAAGCAAACTATCTGCACTCTGTAAACCCAAACCTCAACGAAAGTACCATCTTGAGCCTGAACGACTTGTTCAACTACAACTCTGGCTCGAATGGGACTTCTAACAGAGACACAACTACCGGCACTAGCCCTATGTCGCCCTACGGTCAAGTTCAAAGGGCTGAGCCTACCGGTCAACAGAATTTTGGAAATCAGACAGACTCCGCTGCGTCGCTCAGTTCTGTGAGCTCTACCAGTATTGATCTGTCCTCGGTGCAGCAGGGACGTCGAAAGTCTTCCAATGCCACCGCACAGGTACCCGAGAATAAATATATGGCTGATGACGATAAAAGAAGGAGGAACACCGCAGCTTCTGCCCGTTTCCGTATAAAGAAGAAGATGAAGGAGCAAGCGATGGAGCGCAACATAAAGGAGCTAACTGAGAATGCAGAGAAGCTGGAGCTAAAAATCCAAAGACTTGAGATGGAAAATAGATTATTACGCAACCTAGTTGTGGAGAAAGGTGCTCAGAGGGACTCACAAGAATTAGAGAGACTTCGTCGTAAAGCACAACTGAGGGCTGATAAATCCGAAGCAGGTACTTCCAATTTGGAGCCAATGATGAAACAGGAACCAATATGAGGTCTTTGCGTGGCAGAACGAAATTGTCGATAGTCTATGTATAATAATTGCCCTTTGAAAGGGATTTGGATATTTAGTTCAATTTTGATGATTAGATACTCACAGTTTCGGTGGTAATTTCAGGATGCCCAACTGACTTTGTCAGATGGTCGTGAAGAATCCGTATCAAGAGCATATGGTTTTACTGGAAGAGCCTAGGAGAGTAGATTGGTTTTCTTCACAGAATGGCAGAACGGAAAAAGTCTGCTCTTACAGCTCTAAAGCACCAGAAGTGCACCAAGTCGGAATACTCAGGCTTCCGTAGGTGCTATTGTGTCCACAGAATGGTAAACTCTCTAAACTAATAGTGCACTCTATCAGTTTAGGTAATCACCTATCGATTGAGGCTCTCAACTGACTATCTAGTCAGAAGCTTTTCGTCTCAGCCTCGTCTCCTTGAAAGTGCTTCGCCTCCGCCTAGAAGTTCCCGCCCAAGCCCGCCTTCAGTATTTCGCGAACTTGTTTACACATCTCCCAAATAAGACATATAACACAGCATTCTCATCTGGATCGTTATCCAGACCCAAATTATTGTTTCACCTCTATTACAGACTTTGACCCTAAATCTTCTGGTCACATGATTGTGGAACTACAAGACATTCCGGATGATTTACTAAGTATCAGCTCTCAATTGCCTTCATTACCCTCCACAGTGAAATCAAATGTCTCTGGAACTAGCTCCACATCACAGGAAAAAAGGGGACGGAAAGTTGTGTATCCGTCCCTAAGTAGGACTCCCTCCCCCTCCAAAAGTGTTCAGAGCAGGGACTCGTCCATTTTCAGTGCAGGATTGGGCCTTTCTCCCAAGAAGAAATTGGACGTATATGTCAGACCTGATAACGTTAATTTATCTGATAAGTACCAGCTACCTGTTCCCTTAGAGATCAAGTTCCCGGAGAAACTGAGTAAGCAAAATCGGAAACGTCAATCTGACACTTTCATTTTGACGGGTGAGGGATACCAGGCGGTCGAGTCTGTAACGCCAGCCCTGTCTCCCAGCATGTCTCCCAGCTTGTCTCCAGAACGGTCCTCAGAAAAACCACTTCCCAAGTCACCTCTGTTGTCGAAAGCTGATTATTTGCATCCAGGACATAAAACTGCTGTCCGAGATCCTTCTCCATTAAGGAAACAGACTAGGCTGGACAGTTCCCAGTCGACGCATTCTAGAACACCCTCCCATGGGAACATTACCACAGGCCATCATAAAGCTACAAATGACACTCCTTCCCGTTCTGGTCATCAAACTCAACTTAGTCAAAGTGATAGAATATCGTTGAGAAACAACATTTTCACAAGTGATGATGACAGGAATCCCTCATTTGAACTGAAAGACGCAGAGACATCTTCTTCTAGAAACATCGACGAATCTAGTCTCACTTTGAAGACTATTCGTTCCCACAACAGCTCAATGGCCCACTCAAAGTCTCCCTCAAAATCAGATATTGAGTCGCGTCAATCTCTTAGAGATGATATATTCCAGGGAAGAAGTGATCAGTATGAGGACCCTTCTCATATCAACCCATCCGATATAGGCAATGCCAATTACACAGTAGAACCTAGAAAGACTGATGAGAATTTGAATATCCTGATAGATCTCTCAGGAAAGGATGATACCATCTCTTTGGTTAGCAGTCCATCGCTCAACACAAATGGGTCGATCATTAGAAGAAGAATCGCAAATGGTAAGGTCGTGGATGTTGTTTTGGTTGATGATGATCCAAGCTCTCTCGCTAGAGCAGACTCCACCATCTCAGATCACGAGCTAAACCGTATTTATTCATTGTATTATAATGGTGGTCGAAACTTTTCAAACAAACCCACGATAAGAAGCGTTTCTAATGCCAGTGCCAGATCAGATTTAAGTTTTGTTCCTGGAGATGAAAGTAATATCCTACAAAATAGAACGGTGAGTGGGTTAAACCAGGTCACGTATAATGATTTCCGTTCTGACACAGATCTAATGTATCAGTCGGCTACTTACCACTGCTTGGACGATGATACGGATACATCTATAATTACAAGTATAAACGAAACTGCCATTCCAAGCCACGAAGTAGAGGATCAGCTAGAAGATGAAGATAGCGAGATCCATCTCCTCACAGAAGATCTTGATGCGCTTGGAAATACGCTGAAAGATAACGATTACAAACCCCGTTTCAATTCACCATACTTGGTTTTCCCCAAAGACAAAGTCGACTCTACTGTCTTGAAAACAACCAAGATTAGAACGCCCTATCAAAAACAATATGAACCTCCTGTAATCAAAAAAAGTGAAAACTTTAGCTTTGAAGCTGCCAACACCAATTTTCACGCGTGGAAACGTCAAGAAAAATAATATTTAATGCTTCAATTATTGTCACTTAGTATGCTACTGAATTTAAAATTTGCTGATTTGTGTTTCCAACGGAGACTGGGTGCCGTCATAAGAGCCCTCACTAATAGTGGTTAATGGAGAATCTGGGTGGTTCTTGAACCAGGGTGGCTTACTAAATTCAACTGAAGTCGCTAGTATGTTTTTGAGAGAGTCATCAGACTCTCGAGAAGAAGATGACGAATCGGAACTCAGACTATGGATCGTTTGCAATGTTGGAGCTGGGTGGTGGAAAAGAGTTACAGTTTTGTTGTTCTGTTCAAACCGATTAGATCTGGGTTTTACAGATCCAAGAATGGGGACTCCGTTTCTCTTATTTGGCTTATGAATCATCGATTTGAATCTACGAAATCCTTCACATTCTTTAATATCATACTCACTTGGCGACTGTACCTCTTGAAATGACCTACTCCTGCGACACTCTGACACGTTAATGTCCTCCGGAATTCTATTAACTTCGTCCAAATACAATTCTTCTGAGGTTGATGTTACTGGAAATTGACCAGATAGAGTTGTACCTTTAGATTTATCATCATCTGGGAACCAGGAATATCGGCTCGTAAAACTAGTATCTTCTGTAGTGCTTAATTGATGATACTTGATACTTCTAGAGGGATATAAAAATGTTTTTGGCTTGATAGTAACTGCAGGTGGCTGGTTCTCTTTTTGAGTAGATTCATCCTCCTTTCTACTCTCTGCTTTCGTTAAAAACGATAAGATCTTATCGGTTGGCTGTGTCATTACTGGAGATGGTGATTGTGCTATAGGTGGAGTTTGTAGTTGTTCTTGTGATTGCTTAGCTTCGGCATTTTGCAAATAATCGAAAAGTCCTTTAGCGGACTCGTTAGCAAGTGTTTCATGGCTTCCTTTGGAGTTCTCTGTTTCATTAAATGGAACATCCTCCTTTATATCTTTAGCTGTGACTTTTTGGTTGACAGATTCTTGCCTTTTCTTTGACTTTACTTGGATGCCTGCTTGAGCTTCAGCTTTATCTAGATAACCAAACAAATCCATGGCTTGTTGTTGAGGTACCGGCGACTCCTTTGGGGAACCAGGTGATATAGGTGGCTCAATGTTGGTTTTACTAATATTGATCTCTTCCCACTTTTCTTTGAAGTTATCCTGATATTCAGGCACATTGTCACCTTCATCCTCATCTTCGAATAGATTCCTATTGAACAACTCGTCAGTATCATCCCCCAACTCGTCATCATCGTAGTTGAAGTCCTCCTGGAAATCTTCCATGTTGAATTCCGATCCCAGGAAATTCTTTTGTAACTGAGCCTGATATTTGGATTTTAATTTATCTTCCTCTACTTGTAACTGTGCTTTGCTTTTATAATACCGAATAGAAGTGTTCCTACAACTTTTCCAGTTCTCTTCAAAGGAAAAATCAGAAACGGACGATGAATCGCTAGGAAGATCTTCGTCATGCTTGGGTTGACCGTAGAATTCCGAAGAAATCTGTTGGTCTATTGGAGTGATAGGGTCAGTGTCCTTCTCTGCCCCATCCTTAACTATGTTGACTTTCAAGTTTAACGCAAGCTTTGGCTGCTTCTCTGATTCTTTTTGAGATGAATAAATTGAAGATGAACTTCTGTCGAAGGAAAACTGCGATTCATTCGAAATCGGCTCTTGCAAAGAAAGGGCAGGATTCGAAACTGCTGGTCCGGCAATCGTCCCCACACTCTTGAAGCGTGATCCAAATGGATTCTCTATCAAATCATGGCTTGACCTTGAGAAGTCATTATTAATCCTATCAACTATTTCGGGTTTAATTTCGTTCTTCTTAGAAGTGCCTGGTTTGCTTCCCCAGTCGTAAGTTCGAGTGCCAACAATGGTTGGCCGGATGTTATCCGAACTCATGGATGCCTTTAGTCGAGGGATCTCCGGAGAGCTATTCTGTTTGTTCAACTTACTCAATTTGTTCCCCAACAATGGCAGGCCGTGGGGGCTTTCATTGGTGGTCATTTTGAGAGTTGGAGAAACTGGAGAGACATTGGAAGAGGATCTCTTGTGCTTCAAGAACACTTTAATGGGGTTCTTGCTCTTTTTCTCTGTTGTGATGGAAGAAGGCGAAGACGGGGTGGTACCAGGCGACTTGGGCAGAAATTCTCCATGGAATTCTGTGTACCTGCTCGGTATTGGAGGTGGAGCCAGCCCGGAGTCGCTCCCGCTCCCGAGCGAAGAGTCCCTCTTGTGCGATCTCATAAACGACCTCATATTCGACTTTGTAGTTAGAAGTCTCTAACAGAAGAGTGAAAGGGCGCTGTGGCGTGAAACGACGACGTTGTACCAGAAATCTAAGAGAGAACTGTAGAAGCAGGCAGAACTTAGATTTCCAAAGATTGTTCGCTAAAGGGCTGAAGTGCGCCAGATGCATGTCAAGTACACTTGCCCGTTTAGGAACCTGTATGCACGGTTGCCTATTTCGCAAAATGAAGGCATGGGATAAACTTCAGATTTTTTCTTTCCCGAACTACTCTACCTCTATTTACTATAGATCTTCTTTTGGTCTTTGACATTGGAAGACTGGCTTTGATGTCCACCAGAGGCAAGTCTCTCGTTGCGCTCGGCCATCTGTTGACATCTCTCAGACAAAGTAAGGGCAAGCTCATGGAGTTTGGACAATTCGTAGTCCTTGGAAAGATCGATTGACTGGTTGAATTGGTCCAAAGATGCACTAATCTCGTCGTTGTAGATCATCTTGGATACAACAGCAAGAACCTTAGACTCATGAAGTTTGAATAAAGTAGCAAGTTGCTTGACCGATAGCTTCTCGTAGAAGAATATGTTGGCAAAGATGTAACTTCTCAGACCTTCGGTCTGAAACTTCTCGTACAACATCTCCTTGATGCCTGTGGCATTGTTGAAAAGGCTCCAGATCGTAATAGATGAAATGAAGTTGATGGCCTGTTCCCATTTTCCAGCCTGCAGGGAAGCAGCGGCTCTCATGATGTAATCCTTGGTAGACTCTGGAGGTCCGATGAAAACTTGTCTGTTGTAATAGTCTAGCGTACGTCTGAAAGACTTCGTAGCTTGCTGTTTGCTCGATAGCTTTCTACCAGAATTTTGCTGAATAATTTGAGGAATCTCCAACAACAGAGATGCCGTAAGGTACACACAGTCTAGAAGCTCCAAATTAATGTGCATGTGGAAAGGAACCAATCTCTGTTTGTCAACCTGCGAGACGGGCTGTTGTCTTTGGTTAGACCCTTGGCCGAGAAGTTCCTTCTGTTTTTGAGAAGTGCAGATCTCTTGCAAAATTTGCTGACTCTCGGTTAGCAAACCTGCTCTGAAAGCACATAATCCTAGTTGCACCAAAGCTCTGTTGAAAAGTACTTGCAATGGAATATCGGAGGTGTGGATGGTAGATTGTAAATGGGACATTAAGAACATATCTCTTGCCTTGTAATACTGGTCATTGAATGAGTAGTAGTAGATTTGACATAACATGGCTTTTTTCCTGAAAATGGAGTTTGTTTGTTTGTATAGCAGAGATGACAAATTGTTAATAAGTCCATTACAGTACTCCAGCTCATCATTGGAGTCTTCGAATTTGGGGTAGATCAGCGACTGTTTGTTTGTCAGCTGGGACCATCCAACCTTCTCACTGATAATGATCAGTTTGGTGGGTTTGTAATAAAGGTTTTCTAATCTCTTCAATACGACTCTAGCCAATTGTTCGCCCTCCTTCTGAGAGTAAGCAGCAGGCTCAATTATGGATTCCAAGTACAATTGGTTGGCAAGAAGCAGCTGGTAGACGGTTGACTGGTCCTTTAATCTCTCAACGTATTCCGTGGCATGTGGATCTGTCGATTGCAAAGATTTGGTCAATTCATCGTCCAATCTTTCAACCAATGCTGTCACAGAACCCAAGATATGTTTCACACCATTCTCGTCAGCTTCTGGTTCCTGACCCAATTCATCTGTAGCGGAAGCCAACTCTGTGACAACGTACTCACCGCGCACTCTTTCTAAAATTTTCAAAAGAGCAATGATTTCATTCTTGGCTTTTGTCCATTGGTCAATTGGCATAGACTGTACCAGTGAGGAGCTTTCAAATCTCAATGGAATCAACATCAGATACACCAAAATAGAATGGAAATCATTTCCCTCTGCATCTTGGACCAGCTCTTCCAATGTGGCGATTTGTTCGTCTCTATCCACATTCTTTTTACCACGTGTCTCTTGAATAGATCTCAAAGAAGTAATGAGCTCGTCAATGAGAGCCTTGGAAGGCTTGGCCTTATTTTCTTCTGATTGTTCGTCCAACTCGTTCTCAAATGCCTCAGGGTTAGCTCTGTACTGCTCAATTTCAGCAGCGTGTTCTTTAACAAACTTTCTGGTTCTTTGCTTAGTTGTGTTGAAAGCTCTGGAACTGTCAGCCTTCAAAGCTTTAATCTCTTCGTTAGGAATTTCAGAAATTGTGCTGTCCAACTCTGCAATCATACTGATGTACAGTCTAGGAATACCTAAGTTTTGTTGACGAGCCTTGATCAGCAGCTTGTTCAACTTGTCAAACTCGGCTAAAAGACCGATCCATTCCTTGACATCTCTTCTGATTTCGATCTTGTCTACAAGACTTCTCATCTCATCCAAAAGTTTATCCTTTGCACTCTTGACCACTTTCTTACCTTCTCCTTCACTGTCACTGTCTTCATCGCTGTAATTGTTCTTGGCAAAAGAGCTCTTCAGGAAATAGGATGGCCCACGAGCCCTAGCTCCATAATCGTCGTCACTGGAGTCGTCAGACTCTTCTTCTGTGGCGAACACTGAGTCGCTGCTGTCATCCTCTTCCTGCTCTGCCTCTTGCTCATCAGCACTGGAATTGATGAGCTCCTCCTCGGAAGTCGACAACAGCTCTTCGTCTGATGACGATAGATCCGAGTCTGAATAACCTGACGCAAAGAAACGGGACATCTCTGTGTTTAATGATTTGGCTGGTGGAAAAGAAAAAAAATTTGCTTACCTCGAGTGAGAATAAGTGCTGCGTAAACTTTAGTCTGCTTATGTAAGTTGACAGACAACTAGTCAGAGTGAAAAGTTGAGAAGAAACAGCTATTTGGAGTTGCACATGTCTAGCTTGCAAGCTGAAGTGCTATATGAACTTACTGGTTAGTGAGTAGTGGGTTTTTCCCCTAAGAAAGGTCCTAAGACGGGCGTTGGGCCCGCTCATCTTGTCCCCAAGTTGGTCTCTATCTAGCGAACGTGCTGAAATATTTTTTTTATCTCTGATCTTCTAGCATTCATTTTATATTGGTTTGAACCATCGTTTCCACCTCATTAATGGTTTTCAATCCAAAAACAGCCTGTCATTTATGTCACAGCCGTAAGGCGGTCATGAAAAGACCGAAAACTCTTCAAAAGCTATGCAAGGAGTGCTTCTACAACGTCTTTGAGACGGAGATTCACAACACCATTATCAGTGCAAATCTCTTTCACAGGGGCGAAAGGGTTGCCATAGGAGCATCAGGTGGTAAGGACAGCACAGTTCTTGCTCATATTCTTAAGACTTTGAATGAAAGGTATGACTACGGCCTAGAACTAGTCCTCCTGTCAATTGATGAAGGAATCGTTGGCTATAGAGATGACAGTCTTGCTACTGTCAAGAGAAACAAAGAACAATATCAGATGCCGCTAGAGATAGTATCGTACAAGGAGCTCTATGCGTGGTCTATGGACGAAATCGTGGCCTGCGCTGGCATACGGAGCAGTTGTACCTACTGTGGGGTCTTGAGAAGACAGGCCCTGGATAGAGGTGCTGCAAGGTTGGGCATAGCCCATGTGGTCACGGGCCACAACGCCGATGATATGGCAGAAACTGTGCTCATGAACCTTCTCAGAGGGGACGTCAACAGATTAGAGTCGAGTACCAACATTATTACACAGTCTTCGGGATCTCCTATCAAAAGATCCAAACCATTCAAGTACACATATGAAAAAGAAATTGTTCTGTATGCCCACTACAAGAAGCTGGACTACTTTTCCACAGAATGTACATACGCTCCAGAAGCGTTCAGAGGGACGGCCAGAACTCTTCTGAAATCATTAGAAGCCATTAAACCTTCTTGTATAATAGACATTATCCAAAGTGGAGAAAACTTCAAACTCAAACCCAAGAAACAGCGTACCAACGTTGTGAAGAGAAATATGGCTGCAGAGGTGGAAGTGCGAGCAGATGGCTCCGTTTCCTTGCGCAGAGATGGTAACAAGTGTGAAAACTGTGGTTATCTGTCCTCCAACAAAATCTGTAAAGCCTGCATTTTATTGAAAGGTTTGGAATCCTCAAGAGCTAAGGTGGCCATTGAAGGCGGCAACGTAGCCATTGACGGGGCTGCCCAGATGACAAAGAAGTTGGAAACTTTGAGCTTTTAAGTTGCAGGCTGAAAGTTTTGTTTACAGTCCACGTATCATTAAGCTCATTATATTTAATGTATTTAGTACCTCTTTTAGATGAAATAACTTTTCCAAAGTACACCTTCTAAGTCCTCCAATTGATTTTGGGTAAAGAACTTACTGTCAATGTGCCATGTATCTTGCCTGGTTTTCTTGAATGTGCTCAGTAAATCCTTGGCAGTTTTACCGACAATACCCTCAACACTTACAGAACTGTTGGCAAGAATCGATAAACTTTGTGGAATCCATGAAGGAATAGGCGAAACATAGGGAAAGGCTTGCAAGAAGCTACCAATTGCAAGGGTGCAACCGTGTAACTCATTCAATAATAGCGGCAGGTCTTTCTTGAATCCTTCCGACTTTGAACGTTTTAGCTTTGCCCTCAATTTCAGATATTTCTCCTTGTTGGTCGTAAGCTTCTTCTGATAATCTACTAAGTTATTAGAGATGAGATGCTCTACCTCATTGTCACTCAATGTTTGAATCATACCGGACAAAACTTTTGCGGCAGAAGTTCGGACTTCAGAATTTCCATGGAATAAGAACTTTGCAACAAAGTTTACCAGCTCCATGTGCTGTTCGGCGTCTAACATCAAATACTTCAGATAGAAAATGGCCTTGGTAAAGTCTAATATTGAAAGGATCTGATGCCAAAGAGGCTCCTCTGAAATATCATGAAGTTTTGGTAGACTTTGAAGAACAAGCTGCAAAGGCTTACCATTACTCAACGAAAATGGTAGTAGTAGATATGACTGCATTGGTGAAATTTGTGAGAGATAACAAACGTCCTTTCTTTCATCCAATTTGAATAGAAACTTGATATAAGGCACAATAGACTTTGCTTGAATGGCGACAGATTCTTGGGTGAAGAATAACGAGTCCATATATTTCATAAACGTCTTCGAAGTATGGATATATTCGCTTCTGGCCACTTCTTGAGAATTCATTTCAATTGTTGCTTCCCTCAGTGATTCTAGTCTTTCAAAACATGAGGCAATAGCTGACTTATAAGGCTCAACGATTTCTAGACTGATTTCGGTATTTTCCTCCTCATTTGTAACATCCATCAAAAATTCTTGAAAATTTGAGTTTGGATTCCTAGCTATACCTATGAAAGTAAGCATGGACAAAATCAGAGATACCTGAATCCTAATTTTAGAAAATGAACTGCCCATATTACCAATCAGATTGCTGAATGTAGATTCGTTCAATGGATATCTTTTCCCCAAACTGCTAATAAAGTACTTCAATAGGCCTAAACGAGAGTGTGTCGCAAAACTGCTTCGTTCATCTATATTTTCGAGTTGAAAGTCCGTAAAAAACTTGAATATCTTTGGATATCTTCTAACATCCAAGTGTTGTGGAAGCCACCAGGACAATATACTCCACACGGGATACGTGTCAGGGGACAAATCATTACAAATGATCTTCTCGAAGCGTTGAAGAACTTGTTCACACACTATGTCCTTATAATTTTGATCGGCAATCTTGTAAGCTAATATTAATCCAATTATCAGCTCCATTGCCAAAACATGTGTAGCTTTCTCATCCCTAACATATATCACGTCAATGAGATCAATGATGTCCTGAACACGCAAGTTTGAAGTGGGCACATAGTTGTTGAAAAGTAACTGGATGACATTAACGGTGAAGTACACATGAGAAGATCGAAAATTAGGGTTCTGTTCCAACCCTTGGACCATGGTTTTGAATATATTGTAGAACCATTCTTTGTTTATCACGTTCTGGCCTAAACTTTTGAATAACTCTTGTTCTTCTAATGTTAGATCTAACTCATATACAATGAGATCGTCACCTTTTATAGCAATCAAATCTTGACTCCAAAACAAAGAGTTGGTTCCAATCTTGTTGTCAAAGAAATACTTCGGATTTTCAAGATTATGAACTTCTTTTAGGTATTCATTGATAAAATTATTTCCATTTTCTTTCTTGGGAGTCGTATCAACACGAGTAAACTCTTTAGCCAAATAATCAACATCATGCATATTCGAAAGATTATGCTCATATAATGAAAGGTTCACAAATTTATTCATAATGCTTACTGAAGAACAGAGGCATAGATCACTCAATAGAGGGTGCTCATTGCTACAGTTCTTCATAATCAGTTCTATAACTTTGGAACTGAAATCTTTGTGTTCATAATCACTTTCGATCTGAATGAGTAGCTTTAAAATCAAATACTGAATTTGCCATGATTTATCGTTCTCCCAGTATAAGTTGTAGAGTTCCATTTCTAACTTGTGAATGTGAAAAGCATTAGTTTTGCGTTTACTCTCTTTTGCTGATCTGAGAAGTTTGATTTGGTTGTCGAGAAAAGGATTTGAGGGAGGTTTGATACTATTGACCAACTCAAAGTCCAAATTGCATACGGACGGTGGTAAACTCCATGCTGATACAACAGCCTTAAAAAGATATGTCGCTTTATCATGAATAATAGAGTTATTTTGCTTCAAGCATAGTAACAATATTTTGACATAGCGAGCCAGTTCAACGTAGTTCGATTGTATCTTGTTTCGAACTCCTTTCAGGTAAAAAAATGAAAGAGATCTTTCAATTTTCAGGTCATCATTGTCATCTAATGCCTTTCTCACAATATTTAGTCCTGAAACGATAGTACCCAAAGTTCCTATCAGCTTCTTGTTGACTAATAAAAGACAATTCTGTGCCATATGTCCAATATCAGTGTATATGCTCATGGAAAGACGTACCAAATCGTGAACCAACTGCTTTTCTGTGGAACTGACTATTCTAGTACCACCAAATATCGTTAATCGTTGCTGATGAAATAGTTCAATTCTCTCTCCAATTATTGGTCTAGAATACGGTTTTCTAAGCCTTGGTAATTTATACAAGGAGTTTAAAAATCGATATGAATCCTTTGTTTTACCCGTTTGAATATAGGTGTCAACTCCTACGTCACAAATGTAAACTGCAAACAGACCTGAAAGTGATTTGAAAGCTGCTACATCAGCTTCATGATTTTTTATTAAAAAGTTGCAAATTTCATGTAGCGATTCACCAATGGATAGCCTTATTTCATGAATCTTTTGATACAAAAGGCTGCTTTCTTTTGTGAATTTGGAATCTCCAAAAAAGTAATTGCATCTGTAGAGTTTACTATCCCTTGATGTCAATGATGGGCAAGTACCTGAAGAGGTAGCTGCTGAAAAAGCTTCATTCTCTGGTGTGACAGAGTTTTCCTTCGAAAGTTCACCATAGTCGGAAGTTTCACCATCTTCGTCGGCGTCTTTGCTAGCCTCTTTGTAAGAACTTATGGGTACATTTTCAAAAATCTCAGCACTGGGATCATCATCTTTAGAATTTAGATCATTTAGCGAGTTGCTTATTGGAGTTTCATTTCTGCTAACGACAATGGGCGTTTCTCTTCCTTTAAAATTCTCTAGCTTATCAGAATCATTGCTAAAAGCAGGGTCAAACAGCTCCGCAAGGCCAAAGAGGGCCCATTGGATGTAAGAAACATTTCTGCGAAACTCATTTTGAAAAATGGTTGTTTGATGAGTTTCTTTCAGGTCTTCTAGGTTCTTCAGCGCTTTCTGCACGTGGATTTCGAAAACTTTGACAGCAAATTCAACAGTGTCTTCTGTAGGCACAAACCATTTAAACTTCATGAAGTCTTTGTCGTCTACATATTTCTTATTGTAGTCAAACTGAAAAGCACCCCAATATGACTCGTCAACTTTATCAAGAAGGTGGACTGGTAGCAAAAGCTTTTCGGTCATGGATGATTTTGTCAGGGTCGATAAAATTGAAGTTAGCAAATTGGGGCCAAATATAAGAGCAGCACTTCCAGTGCATTCGTCCATAATGAATTCGGTTATTTCCAGAACATCATCAGCAATTTTTAAGATCTCCTCATGCGAGTTCTCCATTGTTGCTCCTAGCAGTGACACATACCAAGCAAGGGCACGATCTCGTGACGAAATATCGTCTGAAGATCCAATGATTTTACCGGCCCCATTCTCATTTATTTCTAACTTAATCCTTGGAATCAAATTGTGGTAGAACTTTGGTACCTGATACTCTGCATCTCGCTTAATAATACAAGCAAGAATATTCAAATAAACGTCAGTGATCTCATGATTGATATTCTCCAAAATGTATTCAAGGAACTCTTTAGCAAATACTCTAAAGAGGTCTATGGACAAGGAATTAAATATGATACCAACGGCAACAGGAATGAAGTTCACAATCTTCAATTCAATATTGTCAGTATTGGGATCAGGTTTGGGTAAATTCTCCAATAGCTTGGTTAACTGTGAGAAAAATTGTTTAATAAATATTGTGAATGAAGATGTTGCAGATTTTATTGCTAGGCTTTCTAATTCTTTGTCGACTGGAAACTCTTCACGGTCATTTGAGGAGAAATAGCACGATTCTAAGTAGGAGATGTGTTGTGACGTTACTTCCATTGCTAGCATTCCCCCATCTGACCCTTGCGAATCTCCACTCAAGTCATGAAAAGGAACCGATAAAGAAGTGGCAGCAAAAAACTGAAGAGCCAAATAAGATTTACTCAAGTCATTAGAATCAATTGCCTCCAAAAACAATGACATCAATCTGATCAAATGTAGACGATAAACTGGAGTAATTGCCATATATCTAGCCAGAACTGTACACTGTTTAAGTGCCACAGCCAATCTATGCGAGGAATTGACGGTATCAAAGGAGGTATAAATATCTGTAATGACGTGATCAAGAACAAGGTTAGGATTCACGAATCCTAACAGTGAAAGGCAAGCGGTGTATGTTTTCACGACCTCGTTGGCCCTGGATTGGGTTCCGATAGTTATAATCTTCATCAGCTTTACAAGTATCTTGTCGGTAACATCATTGTTGAGCTTGATAGACTTTGGAAGAGCACTCAATGATTTCATTTTATGAGGATATTTATCCGTTTCTTGAAGATACCGTCGGTATAGTTGTAGACATAGGGCATGGCACAGTTTTGCAATTGAGGAAGACCAAGCACCTAAATTAGAGGGATGCGCATAATTAGCCATGACTGACAGTACTGTTGATAGCTTATCAAAAATGCATTCGTGGTTATCATTCGTGATTGAGTTGATTATTATTTGAGCGTATGCTTTAAACAAGGTGTTGGACTTGGAACCCTTCGATTGCATTACACTGGTAGATTGGGGATATATTTTGAGACTTGGAACTAAGTGATACATGACAGTTTCAAATTGTTTTTGAGTGAACACTCCATATTGTCCTAGTATCTGAGTACTGTCGTTGGCAATGGCCACCAAGACTTCTTCGGAAGTTTTTCCTAACATTGAAACAAGCTCAGTGGTTGATTTTGAAGGTGGGATTCTCTCCCAAATAAAGAACAATGCCGGTATATATTTGCTAATGTCAGATTCAGTCGTGTCTATTTTAATGGGTAGCATGCTGTTCAAAATGACAATAGCAGTGTGGTGAGTTTGACTAGTAAAGTTTGACAGAACCTGTTCCGTTATTACAGGAATATCATCCCGATCAAAAAAAGGGTTAGCATAGGTAGCTAGTTTCAGCAGTTTATTGAAATGTTTACGATCTCCGGAGTCGTAGTTAAAATCGGCCTGGGGGTAGTAGTTCTCCAACTGTTTCATCAATGGCAACCATGGCAAACGCAGATCGTTGAGTATTATTTGATCCTTGGAAAGAACCTTGAAAAGGTGCAGATAGAGATTAAGTTGCAGCTGTTGACCCTGCACTAAGCACACTCCATAAAAGGTTTTGATCAGCTTAATTCTGAGATCCAAAGGTATGATTCCTTTCATCTTGATAAAAGAAAGTAGCTCTATAGTCCAATTCTTCAAGCTAACAATGGAGGCCGATTTTGGCTGTACTTGGGATGCAGGAGTGGAGGAGCCTAATAAATGTTGTTCAATGCAGTCGTCAATGTCTCCGTTGTCGTCCTCAAAATCATCTTCTTCCTCGTTATCCACGAAATCATCTTCATCTTTGCTGATTGGATGACTTTCTTGAACAATTGCTGAGGCTGGGTCTAAATCTTTTGCTGTGAGAGGTATTGCGTTTCGCAAATCCAAAGTGTTGATGGCGATGAATAAATGCTTAACGATATGGCTCAAGTATCGAGCCTGGTCATGGATGGACTCTGTGGCATAGTGTAGCTTTTTTGGGAGATACAAAGTCGGGGATCTATCTAAAGCAAAGTAAGGAGACTCCTTGTCTGTGAAATCCACATTATCAGGGTAATCAAGGTGGTAGAATTCTAAATCTGTCTGTGTCTTTACAAAATCATGGTGGTCTTCGTTCGAAGTGAGATCAACCGAGGAGACCACGGTCTTCAATGGCGAGCCCACAGTTGGGTTGGTGAAACTCAGTGGTCTTGGGTGCTTTAACTTTGGCATTCCCAGGATGTTGAGGCACTAGTAGGAAGAAGAGGTGGTGTTACAGGCTACGCAGGTAGGTGATATGTTTTGGAGGTGGCAAACTAGGGTATTGTGTCATGTGATGTCGCACGTGAAAGATGATATCAGATGGAAGAGAAGCCAAAAAGACAGTCCTACGTTTCTAATAAAACAAGAAATACCAGAAATAGATGGATTCTATTCTCCAGAAACATACAAATATGTATCATGAGCTTTAGTTATTAAAGTAGAAAACGGAGAAGAGATAAAACACACTTATGCAATGTTGAAATAATTTGTTCTCCAGTTTATTCTTTAATAAAAGAAAGCCATGAAGTAGTCTTAAAGATGACAACCATGTCTTCTTATAGTGAGCAAAAGCTATATGGAGAATTTTGGATAGAGACAGCTGTTTCAATTATAGAAATAGGTAATATTGGCCCAGAAGAAGCTGTGAGACCAAGAAACAATTCCAAAAGATATAGTATGGAGAAAGAAATAAGAATCTATAATCAACCAGAAGAAAATAAAACTAAAAATGAAATTCTTGAATATTTGGAGGAAGAAAATGAAGAAGAATCTTATATGCGTGAAAAACTTGAATCATTATAATGATGGGACATACATATAGAAGAAAGATAAAACATATATGAAATGTGTGAATAAACCAATAGACTGGAAATTAGAAACTAAATGGTCTGAGGGACTACTAAAAACTATGTATTATAGTTGTATATTTCAAGAAGAAAACTATGAAAGATTTAAGGAATAATGGGGAGAATTGGAGTTGGGAGGAAATCTAGTTAATGAAATATTTTTATGCGAAGGTCACACTATAGTAAGACTTTTATGTTCAAAAACGGAACAAAAAACAGCTCATTGTCTTCCAAACAGATGAACTAAAGACGTATGATGCTAGAAAACTCAAAATATGTTGAATTGGGAAACAACTTCATATTTGGGAATTTTTTTGCGCTACGCTATGTGGTATGGAGGGGGGGTAGCATCTATTAAGGTGATTGATGATTAAATACAGTGCGAAGAGAGGATAAAAAGTGTGGGTGGTCTTTTTCTAATTAATTTGGTTCACTTCTATTAGGTTCACATGGAGTAGACTTCTTTAGCAAAAAAGATCCTGTCGGAGTCAAGCTTGCCGTCGTTAGAGAGGTCAACAGCGTCCCCAACATCGTCCACCAAAGTTTGAGGGCCACATGAAAATGCCCATCTTTGAGTAGAAGGTAGGCATGATGAGGAGTAATTTTCGATTATATCGATGAGTTTGGGACGGCCAAAGGAATAAATAGTTTTGTCTGGAGCTTCCTCTTTATTGCCCTCAGATGATGAGGAAATGTGGGGGTCCAAATCGGTCTCCAAATCTCGCTTCAACTCGGCTTCTAAATCTTCGTCGGCGAGGTTGGCTGCCGGGTCCAAGTCTTGAAGCTCTGTATCATTCTTGTCAGTAAGAAAATGCTCAAACTCTTCGTCCTGGACCACGTTAGATTGAGCTTCTGTACTTTCTTTGGTTATATAAACATTAGCTCCTTTGACGCCGAACTTCTTTAAGATGTAGATGTCAGCTTTGTTTCGCAGAATCCAAACCAGCTGAATATTGGCTTGAGGATTGGAGGAGAGCAGATGGTAGAGAGGAATACCCATAGAGATTCCTGAGCCTGCTACTATGATGATTGCGTTATTAATTGACTGTGCCATAGTCGGGGCAATCAGAGGGGAGGTGTAAAGGATGGTGGACAGGTGGTACACTGGTGTGGCATCCCATTGAAATCTGTTCTTGTTGGAGACTATCAGATGGAAGTGGTCTTCATCATAACTAACGATCGTATAAGGATGGGAAGGGTAGAGAATCTTGTGGAATTTTCGCCAAGAGGAGGTGAAATCGGCAGATATTCTCAGATGCGGTAAGAGCTGGTCTTCTGGTATCGGTAGTCCTCTTCTATCGACACTTACTACAGACAAATCACCTCCGTTGTCCTCGATTGCATCGGACTTTGTTCGGCACAGGTAGAAAAAGGTCACAAACAGCTGGTAGGCCAGCAGAATGGAGCACCCGACAACGTACCACAGCACTCCAGGTTTCGCATGGATCTGGATGAGACCCACAAACATCCCGACAACAACCGTGTGGATGACGAAGAATGTCTTGTAGTTGGCCACTCTGGCCGGCTTGATAGAGACAACAAACAGAACCACAAAGGCAACTAGCAAGAGATAGGCGATGTCACATTTCAGTAGAAAGTAGTGGGGGTTGCCCTCAACGGCCCACTTGATGAAGAACCCGATACTGTGCAGAATACTGAACAACAAGATGACCCTGCTCAGCCAGCGGTGAACGGCCATCAGATCCAGATAGTTCTGGAAGAGCACAATGCTAGGTCTGAATGCGATGATGATATCCAGCGGCAGCAGAGCCACTGCCAGCCTTCCCAGCCGTTTCAGGAACAGACCGGGTTTGTCATAGTAGTGGAAAATGCCAATCAGCTCTAGGATAGTCAGGGCGATTAGCCAGACAAACACCTTCTTCAGCGGAGACGCATAGTGCAGGATGGCCCAGATGTTCCGCCGGTTGCCCTTATCCTTCAGGGTTCGGGTGAACTTGTAACCCACAAGGAACTCGTAGGCCAGGTACAACAGAGACAACAGAAGCACCACATAGCCGTACTTCAAATTGGCAAAGTGGAGGTTTCCGTGGCGCTTGAGCAAGACACTATAAGCTTCTTCTTCCTGCTGAATCATGGATGGGTAAAAGTGGGAACATTGAAAATTTCTCCAACAAAAATAAGACTATTATATCTGATACCGTGGCGAGATAACGGTTATTAGCTGAGCATAGATAAGTAGTGCACCACCCGCTTTCAGGCGTTAGATAGAGATAAGTGAAAAAATTAAAATCAAAAAGGGTAATAAAAAGCGTTGCGACCAATTTCAGATTGTGGCCCGATTCCGGCAGGTGCAACAACAGACTGGGGGAACAACAAAACGAAAACCAAACTTGGGTGAAATTCGCGGATAGTCTGCCGCAGTCCAGTCCTGCGACTGGACTGTGAGGACTCCGGTGGCAAAGGGACTGCAAAAATATATGTCCCATGAAGAGAGGGTCCAATGAAATTCATAAGGCGCAGTAACACACAAGGTGTATGTATGCACGTACAAAAGATTATGTAATTATGTAAAAATAGTTATGTAATTATGTACCATAGTTTGTGTAATTACGTATCCAACCGTTATCAGGGGGACTAGCTGCGAATCTCATTCTTGGCGGTGACCATGCATTGGGGCAGCATTAGAACAGTAGTTGGTCCCCAGCGTCCTCGACGCAAAAAGACGGGTTCGGAACGGTCTTTACAAAAGCACCTGTTTGAGAGCAGACAGTGAAGGGAAAAAATAAGCCAATTGGCAGCTCTCGGTGAACCACTTGGGAGTTCGGATTGCCAAAATTTCTCCGCCAGGCGGCTTTTCTTTACGCAGTTGTACTTCGAAATATCATGCTATTAATTGCCCCACCCACGTCTAACTAGAGTCCTGCAAACCTTTTAGAGGTGTCCCTCAAGCAGAGGCCTGTATGTATTATTAAGCCGAATAGCGAGGACGGTTTCTAGACCGTCTCTGGACCACATTTGGCAAGACCAGCAGAGGCATAAAAAAATCGTCATATCTTTATTGTGCCTACAAAGTCTTGTTTTTCCTGAAAAACCTCTCTGTACTTGTCGAAGAACAATAAGCTATAAGGCACAGCGCTTTTGTCATTAAAAACCACTACGTCATTTTCCAAAGGTATTCTCGGAATCCTTAAAAAATGAAATCCATGTGCAGAAAAAACCCATCATGCAGAAACATATGTATGGCTGGTGTGCACAACCGCTTATTTTCTAGAGACGCTCTTAGTATCGCACAGAAGGCGGCATTCTGCTGACGTAATTTGTCACCAAAAAGGCATGGTGGAAAATACAAGTGTGTCCTCCCCCTCTTTTCAAAATCCTGACATCATCAATGCGCGGATATATAAAAAATGCCTTCATCCCTTTCCTTAATCCATTATCTCTCTTAAACTTCTGTCAATTTTGCAGTTCAAATTCACTCCTTCTTCCTCCCGAATTTGCCTTTCATAATGTCATATCATTCAGAAGCCAGTAGATGGAACGCCTACCAGTTCAACGACCCGTTTGCAGCGGACAAGTTCTTTGTCTGCAGTCGACGCACGAACACCTGTTGTCGTCCGAACTGTGGGCTGGGATTCAATCACACGAACGAAAAGAGTGATGTCCTGTTTGTCGATACCATTGAGGAGGCCGAACAATCGGGCTTCTCTAAATGCCGCTTTTGCATCACTCCAACTCACGAAGGAGATCTTCAAACCTTACAAGTTGACGTCAATCTCCTTATCCGCACGGTGGAGCATGTCAACCACCAGATCGGCTTCATGCCCCCATTGTTGGACGAAGAAGAGGAGAAGGAAAACACTATCAAACACAGCTTCATCAAGAATAAGATCGTCGGAAGGAGACAGAGCGTGCCAGATGTATCCGATTCTGGCAACGGGCTCAGCAAGAATGAAAACGATCATCTAAAACTGATAGACCTGGCTTGTCGTCATATCGCCTTGGCCGCCGCCTGTGCCCTGATGTCCTCCAAACATGCCTCTGCAGAGGAGGCTTTGATGTCTTCAACCACCGCCGACGAGAACAGAAAGAGGCGGAAACGCAGAGGAGGTGTCTTGGGTTTCAAGGAGCTGGCAGCCAAGTCTAAGCTGTCCCCATGGCACTTTCACCGTGTGTTCAAATCTGTCGCTGGTCTGACACCAAAGGCATACGGAGATCGTTGTTGCGAGTATATCAGACAACATGATGAGAAATATGGTGTATTGATTATGCCCGGAAGTACCGAAAGGTCGAATTCGGTGATTGAAATTAATACTCAGATTGCAAACCCATCTTCTCCTAAATTGCATGCCAGCCATGGCGAACAGTCGGAACCAGCCTCAATGCGTCATTCCATTAGCGAGGGAACTCAGTTCTCCCCCAACACGGGCGCAATGGCACCTCCTTCCACTGCCAACTCCACCACCAGCACCAACACAAACACAGAGACACTTCCAAAATCTAACATCTCCAGCTCTCCAGCAAGCACTGTTGTATTTGAGATGGATCAGAATGCCATAATCGACGAAAGACCTACCAGCGCACCTACTTCCGGCTTCATCAGCCCGGTCTCCTACATATCGAGCTCCGAGAAGATGCCCCAAGTCACAGTTGACTTTGACCAGATGGACTTCAACAACGACATATGGTCAATGCTACAGAACGATCGTGGGCCATCGCGCCAACGAGGACACTACCGTTCTTTTGCTGCACCAGAAACAATGATGGATGATTACTTAAAGCATGATAACTACGAGATGAACTTTGATTTTGGAACTGAGCCTTCCAGCCCCGTTTTGGGGCAGCCCCAGCCGGACTTTGTGTTCAATTCTAGTGTGTTTCAAGTGAAGCCCCAGGCACAACAGCATTCAATCAATGACGTACTGTCACCTCGCTTAGAGGCTTCCCTGGAAGATGAAGGAGACAACTACAACCCTTTATCTCTCGAGTTGGAAATCTTGAACCAAACTCAGCCGTTTATGATGGAAGATCGCACTCCTGCAGTGGAAATTTCCAACCCTCAATAACTAATTCCAGATATATCTTAAATACTTCATATTTATGAAACTCCTTATTGTCTAACCAGATCGATCGGCGCCGTAGTCTCACTCTTTATATTAAGCCATCTCACAGATAAGCTTCGGGAAAAGATAAAGGTGTATGCAAGAATAAAACCGAGGACACATCACATAACCCATACAGGAAACTGTCTCGGTGATGCCCCCGCGCGATGCACATCGGTACCCACCGGGAAAACTAAAAAATGCCCATGGACGGAGTGGCGGTGGGGAGTCTCGGTGACTGATGACCCTATCCCGAGCTGTTACTAGCTACTCTACGAATCATGTTGGATAACTTAAACTCTAACAAAATTTGAAGTACACCAAGCATCCATTGGACAATTCCATCTACCCCCCTATCGTCTGGAATGGCTAGAATAGGCCGTTCTAGAACACCTGCGAAAAACTGGGCTGATTAAAAAGGTCGTGTTTTAGCTATATATATACTCTTAATAAAAATAATCAGGCAGGTCAGGTGACATCGCTACTAAGGGGTGTAAAACCGGCACCCATCCAGCGTCCATCTGACATACGTATTTAAAGACCATCCATTGTACCTGCAACGTCATCGTCATCATCCTCGTCACTGAGACTGCCCACACTGCTCAGGTCCTCATCTTCGTCCTCGTCCTCGTCCGAGCCATTGCCATTGGCATGGCCATTCTGGAACTGCTCTGCATTGGCGTACTTCTTGACGTACTCTTTGACCTTCTCGGTGTACGTCTTCTCGCTCTTTAGATACAGGGCAGAGGCATCGCCGTTTAGCGGATCACTGGCGTTGGGGTAATGTAGCAATTGCGGCAGGAATGTCTCAAAAATGTTAAAGATATCGAACATGGGGCTCCATGTCTGGTTGATCACATCCAAACAGACGCTGCCACTGACCTCGTCAATGTTGGGGTGAAATATCTTATTTTGGAACCCGATGCTGGGCGATTTGTATGGGTATTGGTCGGGCAGCTCCACATGTATCTTCCAAACGCCTCCCTCGTACGGAGACTCCTTAGGGCCGTGGAATGTTACGTAGAATTCTTGCATGTTGTCGTTCACCAGATTGACTTCGTAGTCGCTCATCAGCAGCTTCATCACATCCGACTCGATCCGTCGCTTGGGAGAACTCATGGTGAATAAGGCGGCTGTGTAAGAAGGGCGAGAGTTGACTCCTAAGACAAAGAGGGAATTAATTACCTGGATATATGGGGTCAGCCTGGCACAGGACCTCGCGCGAATGTAGGGCTAATACGTTATTATTATGTAAGCTTAATTTTTACTCTACTGAAACACCAGTCTCTTTTGGATCCTGTAGTATGTGTTGCTGGGATACTCTTGGGGCGTTGTGTCCTCTACCTCCTCATCCTCGTCCTCCTCTGGCTGTGTGGCTTCTTCGACGTCGCCTCTATCTGTGACGACTTGGGCACGAGAATGGGGCACTGTATTCAAATCTCCTGTGACTTCGTAGACGTTCTTGTGATATCTGGTTTGGAATCTGGTGAGTATTTGGTCGTTCTGAGCCACCAGCTCCCGAATGGGTTCCTTGTCTTTGTCCTCCTCGATTTTGGAGTCCAATTTGTATCTTGTCAGATACTCTTTTTCCAGGTTGGCGATATCACTGTTGAGGGATTCCAGTTCCCGGTAGGTGGGATCTGTCAAAGCCTGCTCTTTATCTAACGCTTCCACCTGGGCTTGCAGTCTTTTGCTCCATTCTTCGTAGTGTTGGGGGTTCGTGGCCAGAGAAGGGTTGATTTTTGTGAGATCAACATCGGTGCTTCCATTGAAAGATTCCTGTGTCAGGTGCAATAAACCCGAGATTATCTCGTTGTTGAGCACATATTTGGTTGCTATGTTTGCTTTGAGGGAGACGGCTGTGAGCTGGTAGCCGTCTTGCACTCCAAACAAGATCGACGACGGATGAGGAGTCATTACCAGTGTTGTGTTGGGAGGAAAGGTTTGATGTTGATCGCGCTTGTTTGTTTTCTCAGGCGGAGGGGACTCATCTCTTAGCGGAGTTTCTCTTTTCCTCTCCACAACCATGCTCCATCCAACGGATCTGATATCTCTCCCACTCAGAGTCTCCATAGTAGACGGTAGACAAATCAAAGGAACCCTGATAGCACTAGATGACGATTGCAACCTACTTCTCTCAAACGCTGTGGAACTAAGAACCGAAAACGGAAAGACCAGCTCCAGAGAACTCAGACTGGTCAGCATTCGAAAGTTCACAATTTCCAAGATAGAAGCCCAGTCTGCCTCGTACCACGATACGATCAAGATGAGAGACCAGAATAAAACAGCCAATAAAAAAGGCGTAGTCATCATATAAAAGATTTCCCAAAAAATCCGATTAGAAAATAGATACTACAAAATCAACTTTAGGCGTCAAATTCGTCGCCGCTTTGCTCGGCACTTGGGGCGACACTGAGCCCACGGAGCGTCACATCTAGTCCATCTTCCTCGGTGTCATTTCCCAATCTCCACGAGATGTAATCTGTGGAGTTGTTCTCTTGAAGTGTACCAAGGTCTCCAGGAGTCATGATGTTTGCACTGCTGGAGTACTTGTCTCTTGGGGAGCCTGGAACAGACAATGGCCGAGTGATTTTGATACTGTTGGATTCGCTGAATGGGTTAGACTGCTCATTACTCTGGTTCTTGAACTCGTCAGGGTAAGCTCTTCGGAGAGCCAAAGAACGGCCCTTAACATACTCCAACCCCATACGACGCCAGTCTAAAAGATCAGACAGACGCTCAACTCTGTTTCTCTGGTTGATACGTTGTCTTCGAGTCTTGTCGACGAAGTTAAACATGTAGGACGTTAATTGGTCAATACTCTCATCGACCGATTTCATTCTTCTGTCCACAATGTAAATACCATAATCTGAAGAATTTTCGATCAAATCCTCCATGTAGCAACCGAATCCGGATAAATTAGTAGTGATTGAAGGAATACCCATCACAGTACATTCTGCTGGAGTGTAACCCCAAGGTTCATAATAGGATGGAAACACTCCCAAGTGGCATCCTCTCACGAATTCATCGTAGTCCAAACTCAAAATCGGGTTATTAGAGTTTAGGAACTCTGGATGGAATATGATCTTAACACGATCCTCTGGTCTATTGAACAGCTGGACGTTTCTGATCTGGTTAAGGATAGGATCGGTGCTATCGTCAGCCATGTTATGTGTGACGATAGGTGGTAATCCTTCCCTCTTCATGGCGAACATACGACGCTTAAGAAGGACTCTATCAGATGGCTTCAACAAGTCGTCAATTTCGGGCATCTCAATATGAGAGCTGTTACTGGAAGTCGCTGGGTGTTGACAGAATTCAAACAGACGTTTTCCTACCAATGACTGGATATCGTTAATGGTGTTTTCCAACTGTTTGATAACAGCTTGACCCTTGAGAGTCTCCACAGTGTAAGAGTTTGTCTTTGCAGGCATGATAATAAATGCAACCACAGTCATGTTGGAATTAGCCGCCTTGAGCCTGTGGTTGAGTCTTGCCAATGACTCAATGAAGAAGTCAACACCTTTATTACGATATTCGTATCTACCGGCAATAAAGAAGTAAAGGGTGTTGTTGAGCTTGAAGTCCAACTGACCGTAGAAGTGACCACGGATAAACTCATTAATTTTCTCCTTTTTCTCAGCATGCAAATTCTGGAACTCGTGCACTGCTTGAAACTTGATAACGTTCAAACCGTTTGGAAGCACACCATCAGGCTTACGCTTTAGCAGATGCTCGGCCTCATAAGCCGTAATATGTGACACTGTGGTGAAAACATCGGCGCTATGAGCGGCAGCCCGCTCAATGCAGTATCTGTGGTAGATACCTCTCTTTCCAGCTTCAGCATCCACATCGAACTTGTCCAGATTATTGTAGAAATCCACAGAACCAGCACACAAGTATCTACCCAGTAAAGTGGCATGTGTAGTGAAGACCGTAGTCACGTCAATCTTTCTTTTGCGGCAAAGAGGCAAACAAACAGCGGCCAACCATTCGTGAGCATGGCAAATAATAGCTCTCTTGTGGCCATCATGGTGCACCAGTTCTCCCAAAAACCAAGCAACTAGATATCCCAACAAAATGGCGTCATTAGTTTCCACATCATGCTCTGGAGTGGGGACTCCAGCGATGTTCCACAGATCTGACTTCCACTCGTTCAGATAGCCCACTGCACTGCCGATGTCGAACAGAATTACTCTTGGGGCACCCTCAATCAACCATCTACCGTAGAGATAACGGATGCCTCTCTCAGACATCGAGTCCAGAGTTCTCTTCAGAACCGGATCCACTACGGGAAGCTCTTCGACTTCGACGTTTGCACTGTTGGCATTGAGAGGACCAATCAAAGTGTATCTGTCTTTGTATTCAGCGACAGTGACCGGAGCCTTGGACTTCAAGACGGAGTAGATTCCTCCAACTCGATTGGCCACTTCAGTTGCAATCTCAAACAACAGGTGGTTGGTGATATCTTTTCCCATTAGGTGTGGTTATTTTAGTGTTGATAACGGAGACAAAGGAGGAAAGGAAAAGGCAGGGGAAATTCGAAACCAATGCTGTTCGATGCTGTGCTGAAGTATCATGTCACCGAGAAATGGCTTGCATCTCGCGGGGTAACACCTTTTCGGTTGGGGGAATCCCGTGGGGAACAATACAACTTCCTTCGCGACCACACATTCTTATCTCCCGTCCAAGAAGCCTTCCCCCCCTGCAGAAACGAGAATCGGGTTCCTTCCAAAGTTAACCTTGCTTATTTGATCCATTCCAGCATCCTACTGAGAAAAGATCGTATTTGCATGATCTTTAAAGGGACTCCCAGATTTCGAACTCTTGCCGGGGTCGTGGGAACGTCACTTCGGTTCTCTGCTCCCGGCAGGAGTTGCGGTCCACAGTTTGTATCACGTTCACTGTCCATCGCCTCGCCAGCAAGACCCAAATCCAAAGGCAAACTGCTCAGATTCACCGCATTATTTTTGGCCACAAGTTCCTTTGCATACTACGCTGACAACAAATGGGCGCACTCTGCTGTCACTAGAACCGTGAGGTCCATTTCTGTCCTCGTCAGCATTCTGATCGATTATAAGCTTCACTTCACTGTGGACGACGATATTTCCTCCCTGCACGAAAGATCTGCTACCAAGCTTCTGGAACTTATCGTCAATAACAAAGGTCTTTACGTCAAAGTGGGGCAAATAATGGCCCTTCAGTCGGCCATCTTCCCCAAAGAATTCAGGGAGAAGTTTCGTCATCTGTACGATCAAGCTCCACAGGACGATTGGAGCGAGGTTGACAAATTGCTGGCCAAAGAATTGGGAGACGATTATAGAGGAAAGTTCCTAAGCATAGATGAAACTCCCATAGCCAGCGCCTCAATTGCTCAAGTCCATCAGGCGACGTTGCTGGATGGCACAAAGGTCATACTCAAGGTTCAGCATCCTGCTATTGCACATCAGTTGGAACTAGATCTGTTCACTTTCAAAAACGTCCTTCGGTTGTATGAATGGGTGTTTAAGGTACCGTTGAGTTTCAGTGCTGATTATATCATCGGCGAAATGCGAAAAGAGGTCGATTTCCATGTGGAGTACACCAACACTACCACTTTTGAGGATTTTGTGAACAATTCAGAGTTTAAAGGTGCCATTGCCGTTCCTCAATTGTATCCGGCTCTTTCCACGTCTAGGCTGATTACAATGGAGTACATCGACGGTATTTCTTTGGTCAACAGTGACGCCATCAAGGCAAACCACATCGACATTCATCAGCTGCTGAAAACTTTGATCCGATGCTACGCAAAGCAGATATATTCGTGGGGTTTCTTTCATGCAGACCCCCATCCGGGCAATTTCATAGTGAGAACTCTAGAAGATGATCGTCAGCAGTTAGTCGTCATTGACTTTGGACTATGCATCTCATTAACTGATGATTTCAGAAGAACTTATAGCGATCTGTGGAGAGCAATATTGGAACTGGATTACGACAAGCTCTCGGAGATATCCAAGAAATGGGGTATTCAATCCACGGACATGTTTGTAGCCATGACTTCCATGTCCACCAGAGGTGTCAAGAACCTAAAAAATCAGGCTGAAAAGATGAAGAGCCTTTCAAACTATGAAAAGCAGCTTGTAATCAGGGACAATTTGGTAAACTTTTTTGAAAACTCGGACAAGTTCCCTCAATGTCTATCGTTCATAGCAAGGTCAATGCGCATGATACAGCTACTCAATTACAAGTACGGAAGCACGGTCAACCGTCTGAAAATATTCAATGACGAACTGACGAAAGCACTGAGAGAAGACATTGTTCTGAAAGTGAAAAGCAACCTGGACAAACCGTCGTTCCGTATGTCACTACTCCAGGTCTACCGATACGCAGTTTTCACGATCGTCAAGTTCGTGATAAACTTAGCGTTCTACTTTTACAAAGCCCGAAAAGCCGTTTTCGCCACGTTCAACAAGTCAGCTAACACTTTTGAACAGGAACTAGAGGTCCAGATGCTCAACATGGGCAACAACTTCGGACTTCAGCTTGAAAAAGGTGATCTATTCCTGGATAGCGCGAACAACGATTGGAAATAATGAGATGACCACACAGTAAATGTTGTACATAGAATACCATCCCAACACCACGTAGAATAATCCTAAAAATTTCGGTTCTCAGAAAAAAAAAATATTGTAACAACAGTACTCCTTTAACATCGATGAATAGTACAAGTTTGAGGTCTACATTTGCGGCCACCGACCTGGAGGCCATATATGTGGGTGGATGTGCTGCCACGATGAGTGAAGACGGTACGATTCTGGCTACCGCGGTGGAAGAAGACATAGTAATCAGCAATGTTGAGACCAACAGCGTTCTCCACCGCTTAGAAGGTGATGGCGAAATAGTCACTGCCCTTCAGTTGACTCCCGATGGTAAATATCTGGGAGTTGTTTCTCAATCTCAACAGCTTAGAATTTTCAATTTGGAAACAGCAAAATTTGTCACAAATTTCAAACTCTCTTCGCCAGCGTACATCGCCGCTGGGGATCCTACGTCTACATTGTTCGCATTTGGAGGAAGTGACGGTATAGTCACGGTGTTTGATGTTGCAAACGGATATGTTACGCATAGTTTGAAAGGTCACGGTACCACTGTGTGCTCGCTAGTATTCCACGGTGAGCTGAATGGTGGTTCTTGGAGGTTGGCAAGTGCAGACACTACAGGTACGGTCAAGATCTGGGACCTAGTAAAGCGCAAAGCCATCAGGACGATGAGTGAGCATAACGGTGCAGTCAGAGGTTTGGCTTTCAATGATGATGGTGACTTTCTGCTCACTGGTGGAAGAGATAAAATTGTGATCCTCTGGAACACCAAGACTTGGAAGCAATTGCTAGTGCTACCAGTAAAGCATCAAGTGGAAAGCTGTCAGTTTACAGACAATCATACAATTTTCACGGCTGGTGGTGACTGTCTGTTAAAACTATGGAGTCTCACTAATGGAAAGCTGATAAATTCCACTGAAAAACCGTTGGAGACCAGTGAAGAGCTTATGATCACTGGAGTTCTAAACGCTCACCCAAAAAGATCTCTGTATCTTGTTTTATCAGACCAAACGTTAGTAGAAGTTGACGTCAGCATCATCAGCGAAGGTTCCCCACTGACGGAGGTAAGAAGAATAGCTGGTAATCATGGAACCATTGCAGATATGAGATACGTTGGCCCTGAACTGAATCTTCTGGCACTGGCTACAAACTCTCCAGGTTTGAGGATAATCGATCCTGTCAATAAATCTCTAGAAATGCAGCTCTATGAGGGGCACAGAGATTTATTGAATGCGCTGGATGTCAGTATGGACGGTAAGTGGATTGTATCCGCAAGTAAGGATCATGACGCCAGGTTATGGTTTTACCAGGAGGGCCGATTTGTCAACGTTGCAGTGTTTGTCGGACACGCAGGGCCCGTCACGGCAGTGGCTCTGTCCAGAACTTCGACTGGTGTTCCCAACTTTATCGTAACTGCCTCCACTGATTTGACCGTTAAAAAATGGAAACTTCCCAAGCATTTTGAAAGAGACATAGAAGAATTGAAAGAGCCGCTTGCTGTTAAAGTTTCTGAGTTCACCAGAAGAGCTCATGAAAAGGAAATCAATGCCATTGATGTTGCACCTAGCGATCAGTACTTTGCTACTGCCAGTTATGACAAAACTGCAAAAGTGTGGCACATCGATTCTGGAGAGACCGTTGGGATTCTCAAGGGTCATAAGCGAGGCCTTTGGGATATACGGTTCTGCCTTTACGACAAACTTATCGTTACAGCATCTGGAGACAAAACATGTAAGGTGTGGTCTTTGCAAAACTTCACCTGTTTAAAAACACTGGAGGGACACACCAATTCTGTTCAGAGATGTCTCTTCTTCAATAAGAACAACCAGGTCGTTACCACCGGAGCCGATGGACTCGTAAAGATTTGGGATAAGTCTTCCGGTGAGTGTATCAAGACGCTTGACAACCATGACAATAGGATTTGGGCATTATGTCTGAAGAATGACGGATTCAATTTTATCACAGCTGATGCTGACGGTAAGTTCAGCTTCTGGGAAGATGTTACCGATGCTACTCTGAAAGAAGAGGAGGAGAACCGTAAAGCCCGAGTAGAGCAAGAACAATCTTTGGCCAACTATGTCTCCAGTAAAGACTGGAATAACGCTTTCCTTCTGGCATTGACATTAGATGAGCCTATTAAGCTTTACAAGGTGTTGAAAGCATCCATTTCTACGAGCGAAGATCCAGAATCTGTTCTCGGATCCTTTGCTTTGGAGAGGACTATCAAAGGATTGGAGTTTGATCAGATTACGCTACTGTTCAAAAGAATCAGAGATTGGAACACCAACTCAAGGTACTTTGAAGTGGCTCAGAAACTGATCAAAGTTATCCTGAAAGGATGCAACTTGAAGGAGCTGATCGAAGTACCAGGTGTTGTCAAGTTCATCGAAGGAATCATTCCGTATAGTGAACGTCATTTTTCCAGAATTGATGATCTTCTGGAGCAGAGTTACACCTTGGACTATGCCATTCAAGAGATGGACAAATTAACAGTATAAATAGTATAAATTAATAAGATGAGGGCATAATAATACCACACTAAAAGTTGTTCTTCATTTTTCTTAAAGCGTCCATCACGTCACCGTCAATGCCCGAGGTCACGCCTGTAGCTTTGATCACCGCCTCATCTTTCAGCCTCATAAACGGGTTGAACTTCTTTTCATCACCAATAGTGAATCTGCCAGTGGTAAACTCGTTCTGCGAAGTAAACTGATCTAGTTTGGCCAAAGCATCGTTTGCGGGCATCACTGATTTGGAGAATTTGACATTGCTGGCAGTATACTCGTGACCTGGATAAACCACGGTATCATCTGGAAGGCTGGCAAGAATCTTGTTCAGAGCAATATTCATCTCCTCTCCGGTTCCTTCGAAGAATCTACCACATCCAGAAGTAAAGAGAGTATCACCCGTGAAAACTGCTTTCTTTCCAGACTCTGTATCCTCGACATACCAGCATATGGAGTCCTGCGTATGACATGGCGTGTGTAGGGCTGTTATTTTGAGGTTACTGCCCAACTGTAAAGTTTCATTGCTCTTTGGGGTCTGAGTCACTAGAGGCGAGTCTTTACCAGCAATGACAGGAAGAGAAGGATATTTTTTGTGGAAAAAAGAGTTTCCTCCAGCGTGGTCGTGATGGTGGTGAGTATTAACAATTGCCTTGAGATCAATGTGAGTCAAAGGTTCCAGTTCAGGGAATACTTCGTTAGGTTCGGCTGGATCGATGATCCAAGAATGACCTGTAGGATCATCGGTAAGCACGTAACAGTAGTTGTCTCCGGAGCCCCATCTCATGGGAATGGACTTGATATGCATTTTTCTTTGAACTGAGCTGTATAGGGATGTTTTGCGAAAGGTATTCAGTAGCAATCGGGTATTGTTCAAGGTTGTTCCTGGGAACATCAGGTGGGGAGGGATAGATACGGAAACTACGTCATTTCGAGGAGCTCCAGAAGGAATCTTGTCCTTGGAGAGCAAGTATTCCAAGAGTGGTGTTCATAGGGGCAAAGGTGTCAATGGAGCTCTCTACGTTTCATTATGGTTACCAGATATCATAGCTTCCTCAGCTTTGCCCATGATCGGCGTTCATAGGCAGCTCAGAGTAGACTGGTTTTTATATTTTGGATTATGTAAGCAACATCAGAATTAATATTTCAATTCTCAGATTTGTTCCCCATAAATGCCATCAAGTTTCAATGTTATGCACCAGGATTCTTACAAGGTTTAGGCTTTTGGTTAATATAAAACGTCTTAACCTCTGCAATAAGAGTGGACAGGCTCATTTCCTACCCTTCAGAACAATATCATCTGGAACTCCACACAGTGAAAATATTTCTTCCAAGGTCAAGCTTGAGAAGAATGCTACATTAGACGACACGTTTGGCCCTTCAATACAGAAGCTAGACGCACTCATTGCAAATAGAAAGTTTGAAAAAGCGTTCAAGTCGTTTTGGGCTACCAAAAATGCGAAGAAACGTCTCTCCCTCTACCATGGTTTTATGGCCAGAGAAGATATCTCCCTATTTAACAAAGTCGCACTAGCCTATTTTGATGTGAACTTTTTCAAGTCGAGGTCCAGCATTTCCACTAAAATATTCACTGATCTGGCAGCTGGTGATGTCAATTGCGAACAAATACTTGAATTTTTAGAGTATTTGGGTTGGTTGAGGACCCAATCGGGAAAACCCGAAATGAAGTATACCATTAACGAGAAGTTGCTCAATAGAATAGTGGACAAATTTCCAGAAAACCTATATTACCTGCTATTTCATAAAGCTATATACTCGGGGCTGTTCATTCCTGAAGTCACTGTCATGAACAAGGTGTTCAAGTATCTCAGAGAGGGAAACAACCTGGATAGATATGTGAGCGAAGTTTCCAATCTTCCCAAGTCCAACTACGCATTAGATACCCACAAATTATCAACAGAGGAAGGCAATAATATTGAGTATATTTACTCCTTCAACATGTGCTATAAACTTATCAGTAATATAATCAAGAGAGGCAACAGGCAAAAGTCTGAAGTCTACTTGGAACTGTACAATCAAAAGCTCTACAAGTATCAAACATCAAAGTCCGAGGCTACATCTAGATACCTTGATGTCACCAACAAATACTATCTTCTGATTTTCAGGTACACACTAATGTTCAACCCCAGCCAACGAGATATGGTGTTGAAGAGCATACAGGATAAAGGATTGCCCATAACCGAAAAATACCTCTTTTTGTACCTGGAGTACACCCAGAACATTGGGGATTCCAAGGAGTTCATGGCAACGATCAATCGAATCTTGAAGTTCTATGGTGAGGATATCAGTGATACTGCTGTATCTACGGTCATCGATCAAATCTTCAAGCTAATGAGGCACCATAAGGTTTCAGACATCAAAACGATTGCAAACTATTATTGCAGGTTTTTTAAGGAAGGGCAAGACCTTTTAACCAAGTTGGGTATACTTCCCTATATCTATGATAACACCGTCTCCAGGGAGGTTTCAGACTTGCCCCAGGTCTCCAAGGGAAATAATGACGACATCATGGTGAATGCCCAATTGCAAAAACTACGGTACGGAGCAATTTATACGCTAGCAGATGTATATATTGGACTATTTCGTTCCATCGAAGAGACTCACCAGTTGAGTGAAAGTACTCTGTGTGATTTGTTTGAGTGTTATATTTCAACAGTTAAAGAGACTCAGAGCTCGGAGGGTATTCCCGATTTGAAGGATTTGGAGCTTCGAACACATCCATTAGCATCCAAAAGACTCCAAGACAAGATTCTGAAAATATTCATAGACGAAGCACTGAAGCTAAAGAACCTCCAGTTGGCCAACTATTTCTTAGAACAATCAACGACCGACATAGAATACTGTCTACTAACCGCAACACCTTTCAACATGGTCATAGAAGCAGCCAGACACTCTGACTTAGAGCTATCTGTCCGCTGGTTTCTATACCTTCAAGAACATGAGATGCAGCTCAACTTTCATGCAGTTTCGGGCCTCGTCAAGGAGCTCACCAAGATTGGCAGGACGGACCAGGCTGAGGAGCTGTACACCAGCATCCTGCTCAAAAACTGCGCCCGTATAGATGACCGGAAGATCGTGGAGATTGCAACCAACAATGGCTGGGAACTACCTTTCCCTAATCTGTAATGTATATAAATCTTTCATAGAAGCTAATGTCATACCAACTGAATATCACTCTCGCGATGTTGTCTCCCCAGATGAAAAATTAGATTATTTTTTCCTCTCAGTAGAGGCCTGGACTGCTAGGGTACAACAGCTTCGAAAATGTCCCATAGCAAGGAGATAAAGTACAAGAATGAACTGCAGGCGAAGTTTCAGTATGCCATAAGCCAAGCAAATAGTAAAGTGGCTTCATGGGTCATAACTCCTCAAAAGCTCACAAATAATGAGTCTGAGAACTTTGCAAATGCATTTTTGAACCTGCCCGTGATACGACAGGGCTCTGGGCTGGGCGGTATCAGCAATGAACAGGTGGATGGAGAGAACACAATTGATACGATAGGAGATTTCGTCAACGGTACCAAGAACCTCTCCACGATGACGAAGAAACAAAAGATGAAGAGTCAAGTGGATGACAAATTGGCCAGAATCAACAACAGACACAGAGTATCCAAAGACGATAGTAAGGTGATACAATCACTGAAGAACAAGATGAGAAACGACGATAGAAGGAGGTTCCGTCGGGAGAACACAGATAGACAGAACTTACAAAGATCTCTGAATATTGATAGTGACTCTAGTGATGAAGAACAAGTTTCAAGGTCAGTGAAGAAAGGTAGCAACCTTTTAATTGAGGCTAAGATGGGTAAGAAAAAGGGCAAATAGAGATAAATAGGTTACAGACAGTCAATATGAAAAAAAAAATCAATTCTTAGAACAGAAAAAAGAACTCCTCATCAGGGGCTCGAACCCTGGACATTTCGGTTCCTTGTGTTGACTTAAAAGCCGAACGCTCTACCAACTGAGCTAATAAGGACGAGTTCGAAGTCGACTAGAATTTTTAATATATAATGTGGAAAATCAGTAATTTCAAATCATTCAATAAATTTCCCCTAGTAAATGATGACCTATTCCGGTTAGTATTTCCTGGTTAAACGTGGATTTTCTGCGTAGGCCATGGCAGTTTTTATTGATTCCAACCAAAGTCTGTATGGTTCATTAATGTTCATCTAATGGATGAGTTATGGACTATTGCCTACCTAATTCTATTTTGACTTACAACTTTGTACCACCACACCTCATATTCATTCGCAGCGTGTCATTATGAAAGTCAATTCAAATGCCTCAAACACCTCCTCTATATTATGTACTTTAGGAGCTGCTTTGATACGGTAGAATATTTCAAACCACAAAATAATCCTAACTATGCCAAGTTAGGTAAGCTAGAATATATAAAAAAATTAGAATTTCCAATAAAAAATTGGTTGTATAGTGTAGTGGTTATCACTTTCGGTTCTGATCCGAACAACCCCGGTTCGAATCCGGGTACGACCTCTTTTTCCAGCCTTTTTTTTTGCTAGCCACTAAATAATTATCCCAAGTATGTACATGTCTATCTAATCCCCCGTGGAGTGTAAAAACCCTAACTGCTCTTTCATGAAATCATTACAAAGCGCATCTCTGTCCTTTCCATCAAACTCTCTGTATCCGATATTTTCCTGGCAGATATAATGGTCGATAAGCTCCCAAATGAAAAGTTCCACGTCGAAACCAAATCGTATTCTATTCTTTCTTCCGCCATACCATCGTTGTTTCGCCGCATGGTTTCTACCATATGTCAAATCATCTTTCAGTATTCTATAGGGTTCAATTTTAGGGGTATGACAGTGCAGAAATAGCTCCTCGGAGTTCGCTTTGTTGAACGAATCTCTGTAGAGCCTTCTATAGGAATATATTGAACCTTTGACATGTGGAGTAAGCCTGGATTTGCTGTGTTTCCTCGGTGGTTGTTTAGATATCTTGTCAGAATCTGGTTCGTGGTTATCTAGTACGTACTGTGTTTTCTTTTTAGTACGCTGGAGGTTGTCGTAGTCTACAACAGGGTCAAACTGGACAATTGCCGAATGCTCAATTCTATCGTTGTTAGCATGGTCAACCCAGCCATACAACATCTCACAATTTTTATACACTTGATAGTAGGGAAGGTTATAATAGTGGGAAGTCGCAACAAACGTTTCCTTATCTCCTTCTCCAGCTCCTCCTTGCGACAGCAGCGGATAAAAGCCCATAGGCCCGTTGAAGTTGTAGAAAAGACCCAAAAGAATTGCAGGAAAATGCACTTCTTTATTAATAACCAACTGCCCACTTTCTGTTGTCCATTCAGGGATGGTGCCTTCTCTATCATGCAAGGGTATCTCTGATTGGGGATTTTCATTTCCGTAGAAGTACTCCTTTGGATCAGTGTAAAAATCGTTGAAATACCGGACTCTTTTATCACCGATCGGTGTCTTTGTGATGTTGTGGTAATAATGGGGGCTGGTGCTTCGCAGCCAAAAATCCGGCCAAGTGATCATAGTGAAATTCTGGTACAATGCGCTTGAAAATATGGGATCCAGATTGCGCAAAGGCAAGTTATCTGCGTCTAACAGGAAGCTGTTTTTGAAGGAACTTGCAGCTATAGCAAATATTTTATACTGAAAACCACCTAGTTCCAATCGGGGAAAAACCTTATTACCAAATTGCTCCTCTAAGACTACACATCTTGCATTCAGTTCTGGATAATACTTTTCACAGAAATCCTTTTCATAGTCGTCAAACGTCGGCAACACTACTTCGACTGGTAACGTACTACCAGCTCTTCTTATAGCTCTGATGTTGATCAGTGCTAAAAAGGTGTGTCTGCCACCACCTACAATTACGTACCCATCTCCTTTATACATGTCCTTGTAGGGCCAATGAGTGGGAATTTGTTCAACCACAGTATCAAACTTGTCACTGGTATCCTGTATGAACTCGGGACTAAACTGTACCAGGCCTTTCAGGTAGTCTTCCGAGAGTAGTTGACCCAATCGGTTGAATTGCTTTACATCTGTAACTTCATGGTCCCATCTTTCCGGAATGGGATACGACAAATTATTCTGCAGCAAAAGTTCAAAATAGCTATCGAAGAACTGTTGGAACGACCGGGTTTCGTTGATCGGCCTAGTTAGCCCTACGCTCTGCTCCAGTATAGGAAGTACCGTTTGATCTCCAAAGTGGTAAAATAACAGCAGAGAAGTCGCCGTACAAACAAGCACAGCGGCAGAGAGCAGCTTAGCCAAACTCTTCGACTCTAATGGTGCCAATACACTGGACATTCAATGGCCAAGAAGGACTCTCGAGTAGCTTTTACGGTTGGTTTGAGTACTAGGTTTCGGGTTCACAGCTGAGCCCCAATACCATACTGAAATTCCCGCGAAAGTGCAGTTAAGCATAGGACAATAGCGCAGAGCATGTACGCTGCCGCACCCATATTCAGAGTATCTGAGAAGGACATTTTTCCGTCATAGTGGTAACACTATAAGCATTCTACATTACTTGATTGTTTTGTTTAAATAAATACGGAACTTCACGTAACCAGACACCTCTCGAGATCAGAAAAGGACACCCTTCGTACTAGGAACATCGTCCGTGCCGTTGCTTGAGATAGCCTCTTTGATGGCTATGGCCAACGCTTTGAATGCACTTTCAGCACGATGGTGGTCATTGAAACCACGCAAACAGTCAACATGCATTGTCACATGAGCTCCCTGAGCAAAACTTTCTAGGACATGGGGGATCATCTCACAGGACAAGTCTCCAACCTTCTCTCTTTTCAAGCCCAACTCAACAACAGCATACGGTCTATTGGACAGGTCAATAACAGCCCTGCTGAGAGCTTCATCCAGGGGGGCAAATCCAGACCCAAATCTCTTGACTCCACGGACATGGCCCAAGGCTTCTTTGAATGCCATTCCCAATGCGATTCCAGTATCTTCCGCTGAGTGATGGTCATCGATGTGCAAATCACCTACACATTCGATAATGACAGACCAGCCGCCGTGCTTAGCAAGTGCATGTAACATATGGTCCAGGAATCCTATTCCTGTATTCACAGAGATGAACTGGGATGATGTTGCCTGAGCGGCATGCTCTGCGGAATAGTCCTTCCCTTCGAACAGAGATTGGTCCACGCTCACAGGACCACCATCCAGACTGAGGGATATTTGAATTTTGGTCTCGTTAGTGATCCTCTTGATGGAGGAAGTTCTTTTCTGTACTCCATTCATTATAATCTAGTTATCTGGAAAGTTGTGAGGAGTCACAGATTTTCTCTCACTTTCTGTTTTTTCTTTTTTTTTTTTTTGTCGATCTTTCCTTCTGGGAAGAAGTGTTTGTGGGGTGGGCCAGCTCTTTCTAGGACGGCCTTCGCTAGAAAGAAAGTTCACTATTAAAAATATTTCTCTTAGTTAGAATTCAGTTGTATGCTCCGTGTACACACAATAAGACGGTTTAGTTGGAGTTCTTCCGTTTTGATCCGTGCACCCTTCAAGAATGCTGATAATGCAGCGCTTATTTCGGGCGGAAAATCGGTCAGTTTTAACAGAAATATGCCAAACAATAGCAGGGTGAAGGCCTGGGAAAGGGACGGAGAGGACAAAGATACATGGTTCAAAAGAAAGTACGCCCATGTCCACGCCAAGCAGAAGAAATTAAGGCTAGAGAAAGAGGCCGCAAGGTCCCAAAAAAATGCATCAAAAACCTTTGAGCTCAGCCCTGACTCTAGACATATCAAGAGAAATAGACCCCCAAAGGAGAACCCACTAGAAGAACGCATATATGGAGCCCAGGCAGTGTTTGCAGCCCTCAAAGCCAATAATAGAGAATTCTTCAGCACGCTGTATGTGCATAATCCAAAAGATAAGCACGAAGAGATAACCGAACTCTGTAAAGAGAGGGGAGTGGACATAAAGTTGGTGGATACCAAGAACGACCTGAATCTGCTGTGCAACAACAACGTCCACAATGGTTATGTTTTGAAAGCGGCCAAATTTCAGACTAGGGAGCTGGCTGGTTTACCCAGAGTTACTTCTGAAGGCGTGTTCAGTTTGACTTTACAGGATTATGGTGTGAGATCAGAAGAGCAACTTGAAGTGCAAAGATCGAATGGGTCATATCCATTGGGAGTCTACATTGATGGAGTATCAGATCCTCATAACTTGGGAGCAATCATTCGATCGTCTTATTATCTGGGGGCCGATTTTGTGGCCATTGCAGAGAAAAATTGTGCTCCATTGAACTCTGTAGCGTCCAAGTCCTCCGCAGGATGTATGGAGTTTTTGCCTATTTTCAACGTGGTTAAACCTTTACAGTTCTTGGAGACATCAAATCAGAATGGCTGGGCTACTGTATCGGCTGTTAGTTCTGTTGCCAGGAAGTATGCTGATAGAGAGGTATTGCCCGAGGAATTATCACCTACTCTGTCAGAACAGCCATGTCTATTAGTAGTCGGCTCAGAAGGTGATGGTATCAGAAAATCACTGCTAGATCGAAGTTCTCACTTTGTTTCTCTGAAAAGTCAACGAAGGGATCTAGACTCGTCCGTGGATAGTTTGAACGTTAGTGTGGCCACTGCTGTTCTATTGAGAGACTTTACTGTATCATAGGGCTTGTAATTGTGCTTGTAAATACTTATATACATGATAAATTTCTTTATTCATCTGAAAACTCTCTTTCCCGGACCCTAGGACTTGTGTATATCTCTAAGAAGGTTCAACAGACTTTCACCGTTGACATTACTTGTGGTACGGTCTCTAGACTTACCCACATCAATGGACAGACCCTCGTCAGACAAAATAGCATTGGTAACCTCAATCTTGAGTTTCTCCTGTCTAGCATGCTTATCACTAGGAGCATTGAATCTCCTGTAGTAGTTGAAAGAAGTTCCAACAAAACCTCCCACTGCGAACATGTTGTTCTCACTGTTAGATAGCAACCTAGCTGGAGCGTGGTTCTTTGTTGAGATTCCGTTGGGAGAGTTTGCTAGTCTGTTCTTCAAAATGTACGAAAGACCACCAGTACCAGCGATTTTCACTCTTCCATCAGGAAGCTTAGCTATTTCACTCAGCTGCTTTTTGACACCTACAACAGAAGAGTTTTTAGATTCGTACTCTTTCAGAAACGTCACAGCATGCTCGATGTTACTTCTTCTCTTTTTGCTTTCATTGGGAGATAGCATTTCGTGTAGTACCATTGGATGCTTTTCGTATAACCACTTGAAGAAAGGCTTTCGCAACTTTTCAACTCTCTGCAAAACTTCCTCCACCTTACATTTCGGCGTCGTACTGTCCAAGTTCAGCAGACTAGCCAATGGGAGCTTGTTTCTATTGACTACGGTATCGCTTCTAGTCTCTGTGTTTCCAGCGAATAGTGGGTGCCCATGTTCACTCTTATTGGCAGGGACATTGACTGGGATGTTGAGTTCCTGGAACCTTTGTTTCTTCCAGTAAAACGAGGAATCTTTCTCAAAGCCTGTCATGTGTTCGATGGTGTCCAGTTTGTCCAGAACGATGTATCTTGAATTCACCTTGGAAGGGAGATCGGCTTTCAGTCCAAAGTTGTTTCTGAACAGTGAGCTTGGAGTTGTTTGAATGATTTGATGTGTTGGATAGATCTTCCCCTTGGCCACCTTCTTGCAAGTGTTTGGACGGGCAACTTGGGCCAGTCTTGACGACCTCAGAAGCTTGGACAGATCACTCATTGGGGAGTCGGATGGAGCTTCGAACTTTGAGAATCAAAATTTCGATGGACGAGAGAAAATATTGGGTGAAGGATAGAGTTCCAACAGTGTGTGGTACACGCAACCGGGATTAGAGGTTATCAGCTGCGGGATTGCGCGTTTCTTGCTGATCCCTCCGCTGGAGAACCTGCTTCCTCCAGGACCCCTCTAGCCTGCCCTCGATTCTTTCCAAGGTGCACAAGAAAAATCACATTGGTGATCTGTTCCCATAAACTGCATTTATCAGCCCGATGGTCAAGGAAGAGATTAATGTCAGCAAGCTGTTTAGAAGAACAGAGGTCATTGGAAGGGGTCGGTTCGGTGTGGTTTACAAGGGAATCGAGAGGCTAACGAACAGGGTTGTTGCCATCAAAGTCCTTAACCTTGACACAGGCGAAGATGACGTAAAAGAAGTTCAGCAAGAAATACAGTTTCTCAGCCAGTTGAAGCAAGCGCCTAATATCACGCACTACCAGGGCTCTTATCTAAATGGCACGCGGCTGTGGATTATCATGGATTACTGCGCTGGTGGAGCACTACGATCACTTTTGAAACCAGGGCCCATAGAAGAACGCTATTGCGCCGTAATAATGAGAGAGCTATTAGTGGCGCTCAATTATGTTCACAAGGCAGGTGTTATCCATCGTGATCTAAAAGCTGCTAATATTTTGGTTACTAAGGAGGGAAATATCCAACTGTGTGATTTTGGTGTCGCTGCCCAGCTGACCAGCACTAGCGTGAAGAGGACCACTATGGCTGGTACTCCATATTGGATGGCCCCCGAAGTGATTATGGAGGGAGCCTCTTATAACGCTAAAGTTGATGTGTGGTCGCTAGGGATTACTGCATACGAAATCTCCACGGGAAACCCTCCCTACTCCGATAAGGATGCTATGAGAGCCATGCAACTGATAGCAAAATCCAAACCCCCCAGACTGGAAGGTAGGCAACATTCACCCTTGCTAAAGGAGTTTGTTGCGCTGTGTTTGGACGAAAATCCTGATGAACGTCCCACAGTTGAAGAATTGCTCACTCGCAAGCTCATTAAGTCATCTAAGAATGTCCCCAACACTATCCTAAAGGAACTTATTGCCAGGTATTTGTTGTGGCGGGAAAAGAAGGGTTCAAGAGAAAGCATGATGTACAACATTGACGATGAGCTTGAAAAAAACAAAGAGGGCGAAGAAGAAGGTCTGGAGATCAAATGGGATTTCGATAGTCTCAGTAGTGCTGACTATTCAAACTACTATATGAACGAAGAGTCAGACCATGAATATCTTGCAGGGGAGGAGGCCACATATCAACCTACATATGGGCAGACAACAGTTAACAGAACCGTCACGGGTACTTTGCGAGACCCAAATAAGAAAGAGACCCCGAAATCTCTACTCCAACTATTTGATGAAGGTTTCGAGTCGAAATCTGTACCTGAGGAGATTGTTCCAAGAGTCACCAGGAAGCAATCACCTGTAGTGGAAATAGAGATTCCGAATATGGATGATCTTTCGGTAAGTACGCCAGGTGGTAATGCGCCTGGAAAACTGAAAGCATCTACCCTCTCCAGAGCTCAGAGCAATAACGAAGTACCCCTCTTGAGTAGAAGATCAAACACGATATCTAATGCGTGGATACCGCTTTCTCATACAACAAGTAATTTATCCTTTGCATCCATTCAAACAGCCAGAAAGACGCCATCTCCAAAGAAGATTCTCCCAGATATGAGTTCTCCTCCCAAAAAAACTATCAATACTCCTCCACAAATGAAACCTATTCCTTCAACCACAAACATGCCTATGCTACAACCGATTAATAAAGCTGCATCTGGTCCCATTCCCCCATCACAGCAGCCTCCTACAGTGGATCCGAACGAGAGCAAGATTTTACGCAACAAAAGTTATCTTACATTACAAATGCCACAACCAACATTCCCTAGTCCATTACAAGAACAATTGCAAGTGCCAACATTCCCAGCTGCTAACGCTAACTCTCCCAACAGTGAAAATTCTGACCAGATCAACCAGTTTGGTGTTAACGCCACTCAAGCGGCTCAGGTACCTTTGGCAATGACGCCGCTTACGGAAAGATCTTTCAGCTCCATAATGGGTAGTGCTACTACTCCTGAAAAGGCTAACGTCAGCCAGCCTACCATAAGCAGCAAGCCTTCCGATTCAACGACTGCTTCTGACGAACACGATTCGAAGCTTCTCCCACCCACTACGCACACTGCCAATAGGCTCCCGATTACATTACCACAATTGGATAACAAGCTATTTAGTGACATGACTGCAAAGAACGCCGTCGTGAATGAACTCGGATCTCTGTTGGATCAAATGAGCAACACACTGAGCACCATAGAGGATGACTTTGCAATGATGATGGAATGACAAACTCTAAATAGAAATACATGTTCTACCAAAAATTCCTCTATTCAACCAATCCATGAACATTAGAACTCTGGTTCTCGTACTCACAGACTGTGCGAAATAGATACCTCTCCATAGATACATGGCAACCAAACCTCCCACAAAAGAATGACCTGGTAAGTCAAACACAGCAGAATTGCCGATGTAGGCTAGTGATCCAAGATGTTGATACTTGAATGGTTTAGCGATAGCATCGTCAATGTCTCCATGCAATATGGTGTCAATTGGCAGAGTGGCATTAGAGGACGTCAGTTTGGAAAGTTTCTTGCCTAAATAGGTTCCCTGTTGATGTGCCCTTTGAGCTGTTGCAGGTAGAGAGGTAACCTTGGAATCGATCTCTTGGAGAAGTTTTGTAATTTGGTCGAACGACAGTTTTCCGGTTTTTTCTACATCGTATTTGGGAATCAGCTCGCTGATGAATTCTAAGCTCTCTGAAGCCAGTGGATGTTTAGCAGAAATATGACGCTTTAGTTCCATAAGCTCAGAGTGCGAGAGCAGAAGATGCCTGATGTCGTCATCAGTAACAATTTGATTCCTCTGGGAACCTTGATTGAAATATTTGTTGACCACGTAGTGTCTAATGTACTCAACAGTGTGTTCAGCCATGTCTGTTTTAACAGTGGAACAGTCACCGATTGCGTACACTTCGCCTAGTGGTGCTCCAAGAACTCGCAGATGGGCATCAGTCTGTATGGCTCTTTTGTTGTGTTGGTGTTCTGACAGAGACGCAGTAACGCTTTGGGCCAGTGGATTTTGGGAGACACCGGTAGACCAAACACAGAGTCCAAACGGCACGGTTTTCGTTTCCAGTTCACCGGTAACACAGTTTTTTTGATTGAAAACAACTTCATTAGGCAAAATCTCGTTTACACGAGCATTTATAAGTAGATCAATATTATCATTTTCGAAGCGTTTCATGGCATACTCACTGATAGTCTTGTCGTAAGTGTTGAGGACATGACTTCGGGATTGGATTATGTGAATGGACACTTCCTGTTTTAGAATCTTGGGGTAAGTAGTCGTCAAGTCTTCGTTTAGCAAATCAAAAATTTCAGCAGCCAATTCAACACCAGTGGGACCTCCTCCACATACGACGAAGGAGAGTAATCTTTTACGCTCTTCGTCCGTTGTGGTCGGAAGACATGCCTTCTCTAAGTTCCCTACAATCTTCCTCCTGATCTGTAAAGCGTCTGCTGCTGTTTTCAGCTGATGGCTATACTGCAACCCATTAACCCCATGGGTATTAGACGTGGAACCAACAGCCACCACTAACTTATCGTATGGTAAATAGAACTTCTGGCCACTATCGTCGCCAGAACCCTTGCAGGAGATCTGCACCAGCTTTTCGTCAAATAAAATTTTATCAGCATATCCCTGTAGATAGTGACCGTTGACCCTTTTGAGAATTGATCTAATGCTCTCCATTAAAGTCTTGATCTCCAGCGTTCCGACAGCAGCACAGGGAAGCATCGGTGTAAACAGAAAGTAGTTGGTCGGACTTACCACGGTTACGTCGTAGTCATTAGGATTCAGATTGTTAAGGATAGCCACACTACCCCATCCCGAACCAAGAATGACCAATTTCGGTTTGCGAAAAGCTGCCTTCTTGGAATCTGTGTCCATGGAGTCTAGCTGAGACCTGAGTATGGGAAGATTATCAGGGCCGCCAGTTTCAGGGTTGAGGGCAAACTTGGAGACCTGAACATTGGCACCACAATCATCGGGGTGGTAAGTTTGGGAATCATAAATGAAAAATGCAACCAGTAAGGTGACAACACTTGAGGAAATGATACCGGCCCCAATGATGGTTCTTTTCAGCACAACGCCAAGAAAGGTGTTCCAAAAGGTTTTCTTTTTGACAACAAGATCCTTGGTGGGGGCATTAAGTCTGCAGTTTGAGGATGCAAACGACCGAGACGCTTGAACGAATGTTTGCGGTCTAAAATGGCATCTCGCAATGTAGCGATGGGCAGCCGAATGCAAATGATAGGCAGACCTGGACGTTGCTAGTTGTCTAGCAGCAAAAAGAACCATTTGGGGAACAAATCTGGGAAACAACGGATCAAGAACTTGCAAAAGGAGAAAGAGAGAAGAGAAAGGAGACGGAGTTACGGTGTAGTGTGTTCCTGAGAGATTAGGGAGCAGAAATATTTCGCTCAATCTCAGATATACCGCCACATTCTTTTACTCCGATGCCAAGAGGTTTTGATCGCTTTCTACTGAAAAATCAGTATGACAGGGTTCGGTAGTGATCTATGGCAATGAGCGTGAAGCCGTAGCATGAAACCAGTCAAATCGGGATCTCATCAACTCAAAATTGAGTGCTTATCGGGTGATATGATGTATGCTTGCCGAAGCTGGCTGATCGTTCCGAAAGGGGGCAATAAGTGGACGAAACGAGATTTGATGAGATTTTTTTCCAACAGGAGATCAAGGCGAGTGGAAGGGACGCTATAGAGCAGACCTGAGCTACACATAGCATGAGGATACCAGACATATAACCAGTGGACGGAGGATGGAATATACACAAAAGGCCACCTTCCGTTGATGCATCGCATCCTCCAATGCACCAACTCCCGGGTTTAATCACCAACTCTACGCGCAAAACCGCCCCAACACCCCAACATGCCCATCTCATCGTTTCTGCCTTCCCTTTCCTCTCCCTGAAAGTCTTGATCATATCCAGAACCTCTATTATGCACTGCTGCATGAAAATCTCCGCCGCGTTTGAAAGTTCGCACCCTTCGTACTTGCTCGCTGATCTCACCCTTATCCTTATCAGTTGATTTATATATAAACCCTCCCACCTCTCACCTCCTCTCCACTTCTAATTCTAACAACCTGTATTACATTGATGGCAAACATTCACCTTATTTTATTGGTTCACGGTCTCTGGGGAAAGGCTGATCATTTATCCTACATCCAATCAGCGATTGAGTCTGATCCAACTGTCTCGTTACATTCTAAGGAGAAAATCGTCGTATACAGAACTGGTTCCAACGAAGGCTACAAGACTTACGACGGAATCGACCTCTGTGGCAAAAGAGTGGGAGAAGAGGTGGAACTCGAAATTGCGCGGCTGAACACCGGTGAAGACAGAGTCACCCATTTGTCTGTTGTCGGTTACTCCTTGGGTGGCCTTATTGCTCGCTACGCAATCGGTGTTCTGTACATCAAAGGCTACTTCGAAACAATCGAGCCTGTTAATTTCACCACCTTCTGCTCACCTCACGTAGGCGTCCTTGCCCCTGGAGATGGTATAACCGTCAAGATCTTCAACTTCTTGGTACCATATCTTTTGGCAAATAGTGGTAAACAAATGTTTTTGATGGATAAGGTAAGGGTGATTGATTACGTCAATCCCGGCGACGAGGAAAGTACTCCTTCATCGCCGTTGTTGAAGACAAACTTCAATTATCAGCCACTATTGCTATTGATGGCCAACCCCGCTTCTGTGTTTCACAAGGCGTTGAACAGCTTCAAGCATAAGTCGCTGTACGCCAACGTGACAAACGACAAAAGGACTTCTTGGTGGACTGCGGGGATTTCCACCATGAATCCATTTGAAATCTTGGACAAGAATCCCGGTGTCCAGATTGATAAAAATGGCGCCATTAAAATGGACAATGGCTCTAAAATGAGCTTCCACTTCATAAAGGATTTTGAGCCTAATATTCTTGATGTTAAAAAAACAATCACAGTATCCAAGACCACTCCTAAGGATACTATCTTAGAAGAGCAAGATGTTTTTGAGTCTACAGAGCAGATTGCTGAGAATTTCTTCAAGAGAAAAGTCAAATGGCTTTTTGTTCTTTTTAACATCGTCATTTATGTCCCTTGCTGGGTCATAGCTTTCATTGTTACAAACTTAATTCAAAGATTTCAATCCACTGTCAGGGTAATCAAGGCTTCAGCTGCCGAGACTGATTTCTGGAAGGATCTATACCAGCTGACAAACGAAGACGAAAAGAAGCCTATTATTGAAAGGAGACCTTCCATCTCAAGACGTTTGAGCGAGTCTTATGATGAGTTTGAGAGATCTGTGCAGGACAATATCCAAACTCAAACTGAAGACTTGATTGAAAGTGTTTGGGATGCCATGACTTCTAAAAGATGGGACGAGCCCGTTCTTTTCGAAGACGGACAACCTGAAGAAAATCAGGATTCCTTATCCGTCACGTTGGAGGAATTATCCACTCTTGAGTTCAAGAACGATTCCTTACCCAAGGATTTCAACCATGATTTAGAGTTCTTCAAACCCTTCCAGTTGAAACTATCCCCACCTCAAAAGGAAATTGTTCACAATCTTAACAAACTTAAGTGGAACAAGTTCCCTGTTTACATTACCAAAACTACCTCATCTCACGCCGCACTTATTGTCAGACAGGATGATCCCGACTTCATAGAGGGAAAAAGAATTGTCCACCACTGGGTTAGGAACGTTCTCAAATTTCCTACCGCCTAATGAAGATGCCAACTACAACATTTAATGTTGTGCCACATCATCTCTTGTCGTGCGGCTGTGTTTTTCACTTTTATATTTGCAAAGAGAGTGGACACAGAAAGAACCAGGATAGATTACAGAAAGAATGCCTGGTTTCTTCTTTTGACTTACTACTAAAGAATACTATCAGTGTCATGTTGAATGAGGACTCAAACTCAAGTAATTCTACAGAGATCATTCCTCTTACAGCTCGATCGAACTTGGTTGTTCCAGAATTCGAAACCCCGAAGGTGACGCTCTCTGAAGTACTAAACAAAGTATCCATGTATATTGGAGGGCTGCCCAAATCATACACAGAAACAGATCTGATGAATTTGTTTCTCCCTATCACTAGGGTGGGTTCGGTCAAGATCTGTACCGACAGGCACACAGGTAAATCTTTAGGTTATGGATATCTCAATTTTTATTCCAAGAAAGAAGCTCTTCTTGCAAGAAATATTTTAAATTACAAAAAAGTTCAAGGTCAAGAGATTCGTATTCTCCCTGCAAATCATGATTGGCAGAACTGTGGAACTAATCTCTTTTTCATCAAGCTGCCTGTGGAGTTTAAGAACACACGACAACTGTACGAGTTTTTTAACAGAGATGACGAGAATTTATTGCGTTGTAAACTAAACAAACCCCAAAACACAGCTTATGTCCAGTTCACTGAACCTGAAGAGGCAGCTGAAGTGATGAAGATGTATGAAAAGGATGATAATGTCGTCTGTGTAGTTTACGAGTCAACTGTGAAGAAATCAAGCGAGTTAAAGCAAGAACTAAAACTGAAAAAGCAACAACGTTTAATCACCAATAAAAAGGCAGTGTTCATAAAAAACCTTCCTTTCATATACTCCGAGGCTCAGATTCGCAAAGATTTTGACCTTGCTGGAGCAAGTGATATGATAATTGTAAAACAAGAACCAAAATATCAAAGTAGTTGGGCTATACTGTACTTCGAACTCAATAAAATAGCCAAATCATTTTTGGAGATCAATCAGGACAAAGTGATTGAGGGGAAACGTGCAATAATGACATATGTTAAAGAAAAGGACCAGAGAAAACCTCGCAATATAATTTTAATCAACAATATTGCCAACTATATTTCAAGAGAAATGATCCACAGTTGGTGTGGAAATTGCGGGATGGTTGTCAGTATAAAATTGGAGGACGATTTTGGGCATGTCGAAATGGTTCAAAGGGAAGCTTGTATCCAGGCAATGAAAAGAATGAAAACTTACGGCATAGTGTCTATTTTTGTCCAAGAATATGCCAACAACTTCAAGAGAATAGTATCGTCAACACCATCTCCAACGCCCACAGTTAATATGCCTTTACTATATCCCATAGGGCTACCTCCATTGCTGGATGCAAGGCCAATGGCCTTTAATGTAACCAACAACGGAAGGTTGATTCGAGTTCCCTGTGTTGCTCCTGAATATACGACAGTTCTGAGAAAGTTTGAGAAGATATATGAGCTGGTCTCAGAGATTATCACTACGAACCCAGAGTTCAAGTATTACAAATCCAGATTTGACACAGAATGGATCGCAAGAGAGGTCTATGAATCTTACCATAAGCAAGATCCAGAGTTTCCTTACAGGAAAATCGAAAAGTATGATATAGAAGCGTTTAAGCATCGCATTCAAAACCTTATTACGGGATGTTCATAGTTAAAGAGAAACCAAAAAATCAATTTTCGACATGATCAGACCAACTCTACGTAGTTGGCAGGGAAAATACCTTCTACTCCATTGGTGCGGCCAGTCCACCAGTCATCGGTGGAGTTGGACTTTTGGATGATAGTGATGACATCTCCCTTCTTAAAAGGCAAATCTCCTGCCTGCTCTCCTTGGAATGAGTACAAAGCGATTGCTTTGTTTGCCTTTGAAGATGATGGCCCTTCGTTTCTAGATCTACTGGATTTCTTCTCACTGAGGCTATGTTTTTTCATTCTTCCAGTAAGGTCGCTATCATCACCATCTGAAAAGTTGTTATAAGTAGGCTTAGATGATCTGTCAGTAGGAGGTCTATCATAGATATCGTCCCTCCATTTGGAGCTTGTTCTTGTAGATTTGTTGTTTCTGGAACGGCTGTAGTAGTTGTCGTCTTCGTCGTCGTCTGAGTAAATGTCATCATTAGCACGACCCCTTCTGGAAGAACCTCTTCTTGAATTTCCAGGTCTTGAATTATAGCTAGACTCATCATCAGAGAAGTTGGAAGGTATGTCGTTGTAAAACTCGTCATCAGTGTCGTCATACTCGTCATTGTAGTTGCGATTGAACACTCTGGAGTTTAAGACCCTTAGCAAAGAATCACAAGCTCTTGGAGGAGCAACATCTCCAGCCAGAATATGTCTGGCTTTGCAGTTATCTCCGTAAAACTTTCTGTTAGCCTCTCTTCTCTCCACAATGACAGAGCCTTCCAAGGATACACCTGCAAATAAACCTTTAGTCTTGGAGTACGCAAAAACAGCACTGACAGCTTTCAATGAGGCAGTTCCTGAGACTTCGGCGTTTCTTCCCAGTGGGCCAGCTGCCACCGAGACGTTACCACCAAGGGTTATTGATCCATACTGTGCGAAAGAGTCCACGGCTGATTGGGTGTTCAAAATAAATACAAAGTCCGTCAATTCACCACCAATCTGACCACCAACACCTGCACCGGCGGTGGCGATGGCAGAAGGGGCGGACCATTCTCCGTTGGGGAGTCTGGCCATTATCAGACCTGATCCTACTCTGGCACTGAAGAGGAAACCACCTTTCAAAACTGTCATCACAGCAAGACCACGAGCATTCTGAAGGACTTCCTTGGGAATGACTTCGTCTGGTCCAAACACCTGGTTTGGTTTGATGAAGGAAGATAAGATCTTAGCAACTTTTCTATGGATGTTAGTATCATCACCGAAGGGGGAGGGAAAACAAACTCTCTAAAACAGGAGAAGGCTCGTTAGCCAGCCCTGAGAGTGACCGTGAGATCGGCAGAAAGTTTACATACTTGCATTCACTACCAAGCGATCTTGGAATGGGATTATTGATACCCATAGTTGCCTCCTATAAATATTACACTGTCGTAGATGTTTTTGATCAAGTGTTTAGACCGCTCTTTCCGAAATTTCGAGGGCCCCCGGAATTGGCAAATTGCCGAGCAGAGAGAATCAAGTAGAAGAGTGAGGCACACAGATATCTTGGGAAAAAGAGGTTCTTAAAGAGTTGTCATATGTGATGTTGCAACCAGTTCCGCCAGTAGCTTGTCGTGTGTGATTGGCAAACACAAACTGCACTGAATGGATATCCGGCGTCACTATCAGATGACCAGTACAGGGGCTGAGCAAGAGGTATATTCGGGATGATTACGAGGGTTTTTACGGTCTATCGGAGTTGACCAAGACATTCAATTGTCTCCTAGACACTCAAGCTGAAGCTGGTGTCACATCTACCAGATCGTCCTACTTCGCATGACAGATCGACCAACTAGGCAATAGTGCTAAACTTTTCTTATTCTTGTAGGAGTATGGAGTGTTGATTAGTGCGATTGTTCTCTGATGGTCTAAAATCTCGAAGAGTGAAAAATATCAACGGCTGGTCAACCAATTCGTCACAGTCAAAAGCCCCAATGTTTTATGGTTATTGATGGAATACACATATTTAAGTTTCAAGACTTCTAGTGTAATCACATAGTTATCATCTTGTAGATTCTTGAAAAAGTTGAAGGCATTAACTGTCAGCAGAGCAATGAAATTAAAAGTAGCAGCAACTTCTCCTTCTTGGGTAATTTTAGTTTCGATTAAGAACTATGCTTTTGTCCTGTATCATACAGGAAGGTTCACATGTCATCTCAGAATGAAAAGCTGTCCCAAGTAATCACAACGAACAGCTCCTCAATTACACATTGATTAGCTTGCTCAGCACAAAAGGTTGTTTCCTTCGGTCTAGATCAGTCTAGATCAGTCCACGTAGCCTAAACACCATAATCGTCAGCAGCCATTTCGTTCACCTAGATCCACCGTTCTTAGAGATGATTTCATGGCTGTTTCTGATAAGGGGATTAACCAAGCTCTCTGAGGTTAGGATCTTATAATTTCTTCTTATCTCAGTTGGTCTCCTCCTTCCCTTAACTCGTCTTATTTTTGCCGATTCTTCCTTCTCCACACTATGACCCAATTGATCGATAAAACCTTTGAGAATACTTGGGGGGTTATACTGCAGGCACAGGATTATGCCCAGGAATCCATCAAGTACATCCAGGACAAAAGGTCAGAGTTCAACTCCGTCTTTGAAGACTCAGTCGAGTCCATCAAGGATATAACTCATCATGCCAACCAAAACATCACAGCAGAAAAGGTCCCGGTGACACACGGGAGCATAATGACCAACTTTCTCTACAAACACAAATACAGCATAATGGGTGTGTGTGGCGTGGCAGCGACCTGCTGGCTAGGCTACAATTTCTCCCAGAAGCCAAATAAAAGAACACGATCCAAAGCGGCCAGGCTTTCGAACGGCGGTAGATTTGAAGTTGTGCTGATTATTGGCTCTCCAAGTAACATCAACGTGCAAAATCTGGCTCGAGATTTGAACCAAAAGGGTTTCATCATCTATATCACCAGTTTCAACGAGAGGGATATAAACTCCATCGAGTCAGAAGACTCCCAGGATATAAGATGTCTCCCCATATTCAGCAGATCAAACAAGGAAATCAAAGATAGTGTATTAGCTTTCAAACGTATACTGGACAGCAATGTCAATATGTTCGATGACCCATTGGATTCCACCTCTTCGCTTGACTCTGATTCCGGGGTGCATCTTCTCAATTTAAAGAGTATTATTGTCTTCAACGACTATTCGAATACCACATATCCTCGAGGAGACGTCCTTGATGTGGATATGCAGGAGATCGATCGAAGTATCCACCAACATTGTATTACCAGTTTCAGCTTACTCAATAACGGACTGTTGGACCTCTTGAGAATCAATAACGACAAGCAATTACACTTGCAGCAAGTGAATGGCTTAAAAAACAGGAGGAGCACCAATTCAAGTTCGATCTTCAACAAGTTGTTCAACTTAGACCCTGATTCTGCAAAAAGAATCGGAGGGGAGTCCAAGTTAATATTTCTGGACATTCTACCAGGCAACAAGTTCCCCCGAGCTACCCCCAACATTTCTTTAAGACTGATAAAATATATTAACGATCAACTGTTTGAGTCGCTATATGCTGAACTTAGTCACCCATCATTCATCAAAAGACTAGCTTCAGCAATTTATCAATGGTGGAAAAAGACTCCTCCTTACTTTACCTCTGAGAAGGTCAACATAACGAAACTCTCTGTGCGAGTACTGGATTCCTCTCTTTCCAGAAACGAAGTTCTCATTGACCGGGGCAAGAACCTCCTCTCCAACATCAAGTTAGACAGATGGTACCAAAAGCTTCTGAAGACGGTCTATCCGATTCTGAACCATTTCGTCCAGTTGACTCACCAGTCCCCCACAGAACTAAGTAGTTACCTGTTCACCATCTTGTACTGCAACGCTTACTTACCCAAGCGGACATGAACAGTGTGTATTATTGTATTACCTAATCTCAATAATGAGGGACAGTATTTATTTAGGAGTATTCGCTTCCCGGCTCATCTTTCATATAAAACTTGGCTTGCTCAGATGAAATTGCTAGCACCATCCAAGATCTTCTGATAATGGAAAAGTCTCAGATATTTAAAGGCTACAACTTCTTGCTAGTTCCCTTTTTGCGAACTAAACTGGCGAACTTCAGGCACAATTTGTATACCAATAACGGCGCAACTTTGTACCCCACAATAAACCAGCTTGCGAAGCAAGTCAAGAAGTTCAATTCGGAATTGAATCCTGAATACTACGACTCAGAAGAGTCTCTCCACTACACTACTGTTATTGTTGTTGAAGATGAGGAAAAAGTGCCAGATATGGCCAGTTTGTCCAAGCATTTGAAGGCACCCTATCCTGGTTTCCCATTAAATGAGTATAAGGTGTTGAAACTTGATTGGGTGACGGACAGCTTGGAAGAAAAGAAACTGCTTTCGTACTCTAAGTACTTGTTTTCCTCTTCTGAGCCAAAGAAAAAGGTCAAACGGGAAAGAGAAGCTGACGGTCTGGGCGATGTTAAGGACGAAAAAACACCGACCAAAAAGCGGAAGAGGAAGAGCGCAGATGAGGACTACAATTTGATCTTTGAAAAACTCGCGTCACCACCTAAGCTGGAAGATATAAAGAAAAAGGTACTTGCCGAATCTGACTCGTTCCGAGCATCTACTCCGGTGTCGGATGAGGAAGATTTGAAGGATCTCTCAAACAACGAGCTGATCATACACTACTTTTCGCAGATGGCCAAAGAGAGGAAAGTTGAAGGGCAGCAGTATAAGTCATTGAGCTATCTACGGGCCATTAATGCACTTAAAAACGCTCCAAAGGAAATAGAATGTCGAGAAGACGCACTTAAAATTCCCAAAATTGGAAAGAGTCTAGCGGACCATTGCGTGGAAATTATTGAAACTAGAAAGTTTGGCCAATTGAAGAGACAACAAGACTCACCAGAGGCTCATGTAAGTAAAGAGCTTCAGAAAATTCACGGTGTGGGAAATGTAATAGCAGAGAAATGGTTCAAGCACTATAACGTTCGAAACATGGCTGATATCTTTGAAAATGTTCCCGAATCAGAACTCACAGATGCTATGAAACTGGGCCTGTATTACTACTATGACTGGAATCAGAGAATTCCCAGAGAAGAGGTCACTGCTCATGCGGAGTTCGTCAGCGATGTGGGTAAGAAGATTGATGCAAAGTTCATAGTCAAAGCTGTTGGATCTTACAGAAGAGAGACTAAAACATGTGGCGACGTTGACTTTTTTATCATGAAGGAAGGATGTGATGATGAAGCGCAGCTTTCTCAGTTCCTTACAGCGTTAGTAGTAGATCTGTTCAAAGCAGGTTATTTGAAGTGTTCTTTATTTCCTGCTCATGATCGGCTTCTCAAGTTTTATACGGGAGGACAGCTTCCTGACAACAAATTTTGCCGAAGGGTGGACTTTTTAGCCGTTAAATGGAAATATAGAGCTGGTGCTTTGATTTACTTTACCGGCAATGAAATTCTGAACAGATATATGAGGACTCTTGCAACGAATAAGGGATTACGTCTGAATAATGAGGGGCTTTTCAAGCCCAAAAGACGCGTGATTGATGAAGCCAACAAGATGGGAGTACGACTATCCAAGATGGATTTCAAAGATGATGATTGGACACTTGTTGAAGGAGAGGATGAAGAGAAGATATTCAACATATTGGGACTCAAATACTTGGATCCAAAAGACAGAAACATTGGAAATCTGTCTGAAATAGGGGGATTCACCTTGTGAATAGGCAGTTTTGTAATTTGGTAATAAAAATTAGTGTTGAATTGCAAGAAAAGAAACATTTGGTCAGATGGAGGAGAAGGGATCATAGGTTTATGTTATATGATGCCATAATATTTTTTTGCCAAAGTAAGACTTCGTGGCCAAGTTGGTTAAGGCGTGCGACTGTTAATCGCAAGATCGTGAGTTCAACCCTCACCGATGTCGTTTTTTTTACCTTTAGAACTCCCGACTTTTTTTTCATCTTGAATGATGATCTGATGAACAGAACTAGTTACTGGTGCTATTGCCTTTTCAGAACTGCAACCGACAGCCTCTTAGTCCAATATCTCCAGTCATAGCTCAACTTGATTTTGCAATGGATCACAGCCGCATCATCCCAACTTCAACTGTGTCGTAGACCACTCCCCATCCATGTCTCTGTGTCTCACTATAAATACCCTTACACCTGTCACTCGGCTCTTCAGTCTCAACAAGCTTTTTCCTGCCATAAAATGCCAATTGAACTGATTCTTTCGCCAATAATGAGGCCAGTGGTGGTGGCCAAATCGTTGGTATTCCATCCGCATCGAAGAGCTTCTCGGTACGTGCCCAGGGTTGTGGAGCTTACCGACACCCCTTCCGAGTATGCTATTAGAAAGCGGTTTGGAACCGGTTCAAAGGTGTTTGATGTGTTTGACACCCAAGCCGAAGGATCAGGTCCAATTGGTCCAACGGATGCATCGCAAAGGATATTCTGGTTTGTCCGTTCCAGATCTGTCAAGGGAGCTTACAAGATGTATTCATCTAGCATTACAAACACGGGAGCTAATGGCGAAGACGAACCCGTGGCCGTCGTTAGAGCTGGGCTAAGATCAAACGTCCTGTTGATCAGAGCCCCAGACGTCCCAGCCGCAGAACTAGGCTGGCATGTGATCAATCACCGTGTGGATGCCAACGACAGTTATAGAATGTTTACACTGGCTGACGGAGTAACGTATCAGTGGACTTACAAGGGCAAGTGGTTAGAGAGAGTGACCAATGTAGGAGAGAAGGAATCTGAAATCAGGGAAAGGATAGGCCAAGTTGTGCCTGCTGCAGGAGCAGGATTCACCTTGAGGGTAGACGAGACAAAAATTCCAAGAGAGCTGGCCATCTCTACTGCTTTGTGCTCATACATTGATCAATGGAACACTCAACTGGAGGTTGGTGGTATCTACTATGCATCTCAACCATACCAAGTGAGATGGAAGAGAGACTAAAATCGACAATACTTCAACTTCAGCTCATTTCAAGATGGAAAAAAGGGGCTGATCTCATGAGGATTGCAGTTTGATTACTAGTAATATCTTCTTTAGTTACGTAGGTATTTAAGAAAGCCAGTATTCCATTCCATTCATTCCCTTCTGAAAAGATTGGATCACCTCCGTACACCTGATCACAGACCGCGCTTAACTTGAAAATTTCCCAATTAGTCAACCGATAGAGACATCTGATTTTTGGGCCATGAAGCAGCCAGAAGTGTGTCTCAACCTGGCTCATCAAGCTATAAACTTAACGCAGCTATAGAAACTGTTTCCAAGAGTGTCCCTTGACTGGCTCATTCCTCTACCTACCTCTGCTTCCATAGACAAGGTGGGAATTTTTTTTAAAGTCTCTCCTGCAACATTAGTTATGTCATACACCCGCCGCGCATTCCTATTATGACTCTCCCGTTTTTTTTCGCCCTTTTTCAGAATTTTTTTCTTCCCTCTCTACTCTTCCCTTAATTGTCATAAAATGTTCAAAGGATTACAATCTCTAGGTTGGAATCTTGCCAGAGGATCGGTCGCCGTCAGAGGCAGATCAATCGCTTTGACCCGGTTCAACTCAACCATTATTGAGAAGGCAGCCACCTACGCTGGGGCTGGAATCCTCAAGGGGTTCACCGACGAAAATGCTCACAAATTGGTCGACGTTTCCAAGGTCCTCGTTATTGGATCAGGAGGTCTTTCTATTGGTCAGGCCGGAGAGTTTGATTACTCTGGATCCCAGGCAATAAAGGCCCTGAAAGAGGCTAACAAGACTTCTATCCTGATCAACCCCAACATTGCAACTAACCAGACATCGCACGCTTTGGCTGACGAAATCTACTACTTGCCTGTTACCGCCGAATACATTACTTACATTATTGAGAGAGAAAAGCCAGATGGTATACTGCTTACGTTTGGTGGCCAGACTGGTTTGAACGTCGGTGTTCAGCTGGATAAGATGGGTGTCTTTGACAGATATGGAGTCAAGGTTTTGGGAACCCCAATCAAGACCCTTGAAACCTCCGAGGACAGAGACCTGTTTGCTCAAGCTTTGAATGAAATCAACATTCCTATTGCTGAGTCCATTGCGGTTAATACTATCGATGAGGCCTTAGATGCTGCCGAAAGCGTGGGATACCCAATCATTGTTCGTTCCGCTTATGCTCTTGGTGGTCTGGGATCTGGTTTCGCCAACAACAGAGAAGAATTGAAGAACTTGGCTTCTCAATCTCTTTCATTGGCTCCTCAGATTCTGGTTGAAAAATCCTTGAAGGGCTGGAAAGAAGTCGAGTATGAGGTTGTCAGAGACCGTGTTGGTAACTGTATCACCGTTTGTAACATGGAAAACTTTGACCCTCTAGGTATTCACACTGGTGATTCTATTGTTGTCGCTCCTTCCCAAACTTTGTCTGATGAGGAGTATCACATGCTGAGATCCGCTGCTATTAAGATTATCCGTCACTTGGGTGTTGTTGGTGAATGTAACGTTCAATATGCTTTGCAACCCGATGGATTGGACTACAGAGTTATTGAAGTCAATGCCAGATTGTCCAGATCCTCTGCCTTGGCTTCCAAAGCTACCGGTTATCCATTGGCTTACACTGCTGCCAAGATTGCTCTTGGACACACTCTTCCTGAACTTCCAAACCCTGTTACTAAGACTACCTCAGCCAACTTTGAGCCATCTCTTGACTACATGGTCACCAAGATCCCCAGATGGGATTTGGCCAAGTTCCAACATGTCAAGAGAGATATCGGCTCTTCAATGAAGTCTGTCGGAGAAGTTATGGCCATTGGTAGAACTTTTGAAGAATCATTCCAAAAAGCTATTAGACAAATTGACCCATCATATGTCGGTTTGCAAGGTGGAAAGTTTGAGAACTTGGATGAAGAACTTGCTAACCCTACTGACCGTAGATGGTTGGCTGTTGGACAAGCTCTTCTACACGAGAACTACACTGTAGAAAGAGTCCACGAACTTACCAAGATTGACAACTGGTTCTTGTACAAACTGATGAACATTGTTGAACAACAAAAAGAGCTAGAAGCTATTGGCTCCTTGTTTGGACTGACCCATGACGTTCTCACTAGATCAAAGAAGCTTGGATTCTCTGATAAGCAAATTGCTCTTGCAGTGGGTTCCTCTGAATTGGAAGTACGTGCTAGAAGAAAGTCTTTTGGCATCGTACCTTTTGTCAAGAAGATTGACACTTTAGCTGCCGAATTCCCTGCCAACACCAACTACTTGTACACAACCTATAATGCTAGTGAAAGTGATGTCACTTTTGATGAACATGGAACTATGGTTTTGGGATCTGGTGTCTACAGAATCGGATCTTCTGTTGAGTTTGATTGGTGTGCTGTTTCCACTGCCCGTGCTCTTAGAGAAAGCGGCAAGAAGACCATCATGATCAACTACAACCCAGAAACCGTCTCAACTGACTTTGATGAAGTTGATAGATTATACTTCGAAGAACTTTCTTTCGAGAGAGTTTTGGACATTTACGAATTGGAACACGCTCAAGGTGTTGTTGTTTCTGTGGGAGGACAGCTTCCTCAAAACATCGCCCTTCCTCTTCAAGAGAATGGTGCTAAGGTTCTTGGTACAGATCCTTTGAATATCGACAAGGCTGAGGACAGACACAAGTTCTCTTCCATCTTGGACTCCATTGGAGTTGATCAACCTGCATGGAAAGAACTGACCTCACTTGAGGCTGCTGAAAAGTTTGCCAACAACGTTGGATACCCAGTGCTGGTTCGTCCATCCTATGTTTTGAGTGGTGCTGCCATGTCTGTTATCCGTGATCAATCTGAATTGGACGAAAAGTTGGGTAACGCAGCTGAGGTTTCTGCTGAGCACCCTGTTGTCATTTCCAAGTTTATCGAAGGTGCACAGGAAATCGATATTGACGCTGTGGCTTCAAATGGTAAAGTCTTAGTTCATGCCGTATCCGAACACGTTGAAAACGCCGGTGTTCATTCTGGTGACGCTACCTTAGTCCTTCCTCCCCAAAAGTTGGAGCCTGAAATAATGGCCAGACTCAAGGAGATTGCCGACAAGGTCGCTTCTGCCTGGGAAATTACTGGTCCATTCAACATGCAGATCATTAAAGCCGAGAACGCAGAAACTGGTAAGCCTGATCTGAAGGTCATCGAATGTAACATTCGTGCCTCTCGTTCCTTCCCATTCGTGTCAAAGGTTCTGGGTGTCAACTTCATCGATGTTGCAGCCAAGGCTTTGCTCAACAAGGATGTCCCTGCTCCTGTTGATTTAATGGCAAAGGACTACGAGTACGTCGCTACCAAGGTTCCTCAATTCTCATTCACCAGATTGGCTGGAGCTGACCCATTCCTTGGAGTCGAGATGGCTTCCACCGGAGAGGTTGCTTGTTTCGGCAAGGATGTTCAGGAAGCTTACTGGACTTCTATGCAAGCCACCATGAACTTCCACCTTCCAAAGCCACCTTCAGGAATACTGTTTGGTGGTGACTTGACAAAGGAATACTTAGCTACTGTTGCTAAAACTATCGAGTCTTTGGGATACCACTACTACACCGCTTCTGAAGAGGTTGCTGAGTACTTGAGAAAGAATGTCTCCGTCCCAGTTGAAGTCATTGAATTCCCCAAGACTGACAAGAGAAAGCTAAGAGAGGTTTTCCAGAAGTACGACATCAAGTGTGTCTTCAACCTTGCTCGTGCTCGCGCAGAGTCTTTATTGGATGAGGACTACGTCATGAGAAGAAACGCCATTGACTTTGCCATCCCATTGTTCAATGAGCCCCAGACTTCCATTCTATTTGCTCAAGCTCTGAAGGAGAAGTTGCACACCAAGACCGAACAACGATCCACCGAGGGACCTCTCGAGATTCCACATGAAGTCCGCAGATGGAGTGAGTTCATTGGAGGAAAACCTGTGTAGTCTGAGTGTAACGAATAGAAGCAGAATACGATATATATAATACAGTTATAGTAGTCCCGTGTAGTACAAGCAGCGCCTGGGGTCGTCCTTTGCTCCGTAAGAGGACAGAGCGCGAACGCACTTTAGGCTTCCCGGTGCAGGAATGGGCGGCTTTCAAATTTCCAGTGCCATTTTGATTCATCAACCCCAAAGAAAAATATCTCAGATAAACCAAAACCAAGTAATAGCGGAGAGAGCCAGTATTATACATAGCAACCATGGGAATTTGTGGCTCCAAAGAGCTGGATAGCTCCAGCAACAAGAAGAGGGGGTCAGCAGACACGCAATCCACCAAGAACAGTCTCACAGTAAAAGGGGCTGCCTCCAGCAGAGGTGGGTCAGGAAGCAGTCCAAGCCAGACTGCAGTCAAAAGCAACAAAACCAAGGTCAATAAGACCGCCAAAATGTTATTACTGGGATCGGGAGAGAGCGGAAAAAGTACTATATTGAAACAAATTAAAATTATTCACCAGAACGGGTTTACGAATGATGAACTAATCAAATACAAGAAGGTAGTATTTCAGAACATTTTAGACGTGTGCCAAGAGTTAATCAAGGGAATCCGTCAATTTGAGTTCGAAAACGAGCTGACCACCTTGAACAGCGACGAGTTGAGCTTTATCAACGATTTTGTGCTATCCGTCAGCGATGACCATGAATCATTCAACCAGGAGCTGGCCGAGAAGATCACGAAGCTGTTTAATGAACCAGTGACTCACAAGCTGCTGACAGAACTAAGACACAAATTTTATTTAATGGATTCTGCCCAGTACTTCATCGATAATTCGCCAAGAATAATGTCTCCCGAATATTTCCCGTCAGTGTCGGATATTTTGAGAATGAGGCAGCAGACGTCGGGTATTTTAGAGATCAACTTCCAGCTAGAAGATCTCAATATCAACCTTTATGACGTTGGCGGTCAACGTTCAGAAAGAAAAAAATGGATCCACTGCTTTGATAATGTGAACCTCATCGTCTTTTGCGTTTCTTTGTCGGAGTACGACCAGACTCTTAGTGAGAATGACGAGCAGAACAGATTAACAGAGTCTTTGGTGCTGTTTGATTCTGTCGTCAACTCAAGATGGTTCACGAGGTCCTCGATCTTGCTGTGTTTGAATAAGATCGACATCCTGATCGATAAGCTGCCGGCTTCACCCTTGGAAAACTTCTTCCCTGACTACACTGGAGGGAATGATGTCGGGAAGGCCGTCAAATACATTTTATGGAGGTTCAAACAGTTGAACCGATCTAACTTGCCCATCTCGGCCTCACTGACCAATGCAACTGACACATCTAACATCGAAGAAACCTTAAATCGAGAAGTTAAGGCTTCATTACTGGACAATATGGTTACTGACATCGGAATTAGTTAAACAGCCTTCCCCACGGAGCTCTTTATGCAGCTACCTATCCACCCTTTGTAATTTTATGTACCGATACGAATAAAAACTTTAATGGTATCCACCCAAGTGATGTATTTCCCTCTCTCTGCTGCTTACATCAGCAAAAATGAACATAGTCCCGCAGCATCAAGATAGCTCCGTGTTAAACCTAATTTCGTCTCTACTCGTTGACATCTGCGCTATTATGGGCCAATACAGCATTTTCATTGGACTGGCCATTGCAGCTCTGCTTTGGTGCAAAGTGGTTCCATGGCTAGTTGGACTCGTAGTACCGTCGATCTCTATTCGATCGTTCTATCTCTTCAGCATCTCTGGGGTTGCAGTGAATACATCGCACTTTAGTCTCACGATAGAACATTTCCAAATCAATCTACTGAACAGAAAGTCTCAGCTGCTAGAGTTCCACGGAGTTAAGTTTCACAAGAAGAAAACATTGCCGGATACGGCGAAGCAGCTCCCCGTCTCAACCGAGAATAGAAAAGGTACCCAATTGGCAAAGTACGGTTCGTATATCCATAGGTTTTTAGGCCATTCAAAGGCCTTCAGTTCGATCCTACTATTTGACTTGACCTTCAATGATGATGATGGTAATGAATTGAAAGCTGAGAACGTAAACTTGGTTTTCACAAGCGACCAAAGGGGTCTTATCGTCAGGTTTGTTCTCAACAATTGTGTCCTTAACGAGAATCTGTTTGCTTCGAATACGATCATACTGGAAGCCTCTTCTACCATTGATCTGGAGCTGGTGGGATTCAGGCTGTATTTAATGAACGTTACCGCTGATTTGGACAAAATTTCACCCTGCGAAAAGAAATCTCTAGATAAAAAATCTACAGGGACTGAAAGCAATAACACACTAAGCTTTATCTCAAAATTGAAAACGTTTAATATACAACTGGACGATGTAAGAATTTGCAAACTGGGGCTGGTTTTCAGTGTGGAACAAATTACTACTACTATTCAAGACTTTCATGTACTGAATGAGAACTACCTGTATGAGCTATTATTTTCGTATACATGTGCTGAAGTTGAGTATCATGATAAACAGAGACAAATTGAACTGCCAAAGCTGCTTTACATTCCTTTTGGAAATGTTCTAAGCACTGTGAATTTGAAGAAGGCGCTATTTGATTGTTTATCGTTGAACGATTCTGCTTGTATAAAGGCATTACAACACTCGTTAACGGTAAACAACTTAAGAATAAAGCTGCCTCTTTTGCAATTGAATGCAATCAAACAGCATATGCAATCAGCCGAATTGCACGAGGGCAAGGTGGTACCCAGCAGGAAAAAAGATACTAAAACACTTTTCAGTGTTTTGACCAAAACATCTTATAATATTCTTTTACTCAAGACTCAAGTCGATCTTATTCTTTTAGACGGTGTTAGCATGAGCTTCGAGGTAGGTTCGATTTCACATATTTTGGATACGCAATCGCTTTCAGACTCGGATATTCTTCCAATGCTTCTGAAAATTAGGCAAACGACTGCAAGAATACAGGTAAACACAGAAAGGATACCCATATTGGATCTCAATAAGGTAAACAGTGACTTTTCTCTGTCCTTTGGGGACAAGATCTATATTCCCAAGGTAGATACCTTCTTTGGGACTCTTAACTTTCAGTTATTAAATATCAGTCATTTGGGTTATGTTGCTACGTTTTTCAAAGAGCTAGATCTGAATGCCACAAGAAAGTCAGCTACTCGGTCAAAATCATCAGAGAGCACAATTTTCTCTTTTATTAATCGTTTCAAATTCCAATTCTGCTCTGTTAAGATAACTATTGGAGCAGTTGACATATTACCTTCACTTAAAATAGATGAAAATGAGAAGGATCCTTCAAAATGTCACCATGGATTAATTTTCTCATTTAAGAAATCAGTGCTGAATTTAGGCTCAGACGTTCAAAAATTATCTATAAACTCCTTGAAAAGTCAACTTTCTAATGACGGAGTAACAAAGAAGTTTCTCATAGTTGATAGGATATTTCTTAAGGGAGTACTGGATCATATAGAGTTTTTGATTTCTTCAATTGATGCTCTAATTACGATTGAGCATGTTTGGGTTTTGCTTCTCTTGGCCAGAGTGTCGTTATGTTTTGTCAGAGAGATAATCTCGCTCAAGAAAGACTTTTCCAAGGTCGACACTTCTGCGGAGCATTCTTCAAAAGCAAAGTCTATTAATATTCAAGTTAATACCACACTTGCCCTATTTCTATTACCATACAATGAAAAGGTTTTGGGTGCATTTGATCTAGTACAGATCTTGAAAAAGCGGGATGAATCTGATTTTTCCATGAGTGCCTTCACAATGCGACTGTTTGTCCCCAGCCCTCTGGTGACAGAGTCTTGGATCAGTATCGTACAGTTCAAAGAGAATATAATTAGTAGTCATTTTGGAGATGAAGGCCAACCGCTGGTTACCATAGATGCATCGTCTATTGACATCTCAGTTCCCGACCATTTGTTAGTGTATAAACTCCTAGACAATGCCGTCAACTTTTTCAAGTCTGCCTTGCAGATTAACCTGAATTTCAAAGGATTTCAGCTTGAAGATATGATGTTGAAGTTGGTAGAGATGCCCAAGCTATTACCACATTCTAAGACACCACTTAAAATGCCAAAAGTGAGGCTAAAATCTAAAGCATTTGGTCTGCTCCTCCTTGACGATCCATTTGAGGCTGAGATTAATATAATCTATAAAATTGGACTTTTGGAAAACAAATCAAGGATTCTGAAAGTCCAAAAGTACAAGGAAATGGAAAGTGAACTTTGGTCTGAGTTTAACTCTAAGTTTGAAAGACAAAAGAAAGAACGAGAAGTGCTGGACAATTCTCATGATAAGGAGTTACAGGAATCAATAGACAAGACAAATGAAGCAAATGAGCTAGAATCTAGTTTGAGTAAGATCAGGATGAAATTGCAAGCTAACATAAGCAGATCCTGGATTACTAGAATTGATAAATGCAAACGTGATAGGGAAACCTTTGCTTCTTCAAAGATGTACCAATTTAATGTCAATAGCTCCGAGGTCTCCAGACAACTACTTGAAAAATATCATATTATGAACTCGCCGAATGTGTTACCTTTATTTGCTTTAGCTTTTACGGATTTTGACTTCACTATTGGAAAGCCAAAAGGATTTGAGCTTGACGACTACGCTGATTTCCTTTACAGAACCGGTAAAGGGATTCCGCGGGACACTGAATACTCAACATTGATACCATTAAATATTGATATTCAAAGTTCCAACATAGCAATCAGGCTAAGGGATTTTCCTCTTCCTATGCTACTAATTGACTGTGATAAGGATGATCCAATTCAAATAGAGGGAGATTGCATTATTGGCGAACAACTAAATACCCCCGAGGAGTTTAGATGGGTAAAAGTTCCTTTTTTGGAAGAGCTTAACTGTGATTTTGACTCAGATTCTGTCTATGGAATCAAAGTACCCAGAACTTTGACGAATATTAAAACTTATACAAACTTGAAGGTAAGAGTGAATAGTGACAGACCTTCCATTCTCACTTGGGGTAAATCACTTCAACCTGCTCTTTCATATGCAATGTCAATTTTTGAAGTTTTCACAAAACCTCCAATTGATACATCACCTAAAATTGGCTTTTGGGATAAACTTAGACTTTCTGTGCATGGAATGGTAGACTTTGATTTCAAAGGAGATCTTAGTTTGATTATAAAGGGCTCTTTGAGTCCATATAATTTGGTTGGAAATGGTGCCGGATTTGTATTTTCATGGTCTGAAAATGTAAACCTGAAAATCAATTATTCTCCTTTACCTGAGGAATTGGTAATTGTGACTAGTAAAAAATTCAAATTTGGGGTTCCTAATTTTGCTGTTGTTCAATGTGACGAATGGATGAACAGAACAAACAGAACATCTATACCCTTTACGTTTGCTAAAGTAATAATGAAAATGAGCAGCGATGAAGTTAAATGGAATTGGGGTTTAATGTTTGAACAAGAGGCAGATTCTAGTTTCTTTTCCATTCCCGGATTCAAGCAACGAACTACCGTCATGAAGCCTCATTATGAAGTCAGGTTGAAGCACCCCTCATTCTTCAAAGATAAGTCAGAGAAGAATAAATGGGATGCCTATCATGGATTCAGAAGCAAATATACACACATGGCGATATCTGTGGAGTCTTTCAAAGGAGAAAAGGTTTATAACTCTGTGCATTTGTCGCCTGTAGCTTTTGCCCATTTCTTCAGCTGGTGGGGATTGTTTCATAATAGCATTTCTACGCGTACTAGAGAGAACACTATATTTGGAAATTCTGTCGGCAACGTTCAGAAGCCTGCGAATTCGCTTTTGATGACCATTAAGTATCAGATGGTTCTCAAACCGCTTTATATATCTCATTTTTATCGCCATGCTGATAGTGAGGACTTGAGGTCAAAGAACAAAGTGGCTTTTACCGGTCTAAAAGCTCATGTTGAATCTTTCACTATGGACCTACACCAAAGAAAGGAGGAGACCAGGTACTTGAATGAATTCCTTAACTTTTGCAAAAGAGATTGGCATTTCAAAATGTATCAGGGAGAATTGGATTTTGTGGAGACCAACATAAAAGTTATTTCTGCTGTATTTGATGAGAACGCTCTTGAAAGCTATATCGCTTCTTCTCTTGGGTTACAAAAATCGAACTCGTTCAAGATTCCAGCTCCAGCAGAGACTAATCCGTGTAATGTGGAAACTATCAACTCGTCATGGGTTGATGATGATGATTTTATTGAGCTGCATGCCACTGAGCTGACTTCAAAGAAACCTCATTTGAAGATGATAACCGTTGCATACTCTCCCAGATTCTCTTACTTTAGACAACTAAAAACCAGTAACGAAGTGGAATATCCTTTTGGTCAAGAAAGGTCTCATAATTGCTTGATTGGTCAAAATCATCCCGAATATACACAGGAAAAGCTTGCTAGAGAGCGGGCTGAGGAATTTGAGGAGCACATTAGGAGCAACGAAGCCAAACTTGCAGAATTATCAAACCAACCCTCCCATGATTCCCGTTTAGTACTAGATCTTGTGGAAAAGAATCGAAGTTTCAAGAAAAGACTTGAAACAATACAAGGGATGATCATGGATCTTCAAGACTTGTCTGTCCACCAATATCAATGTATGAACGACACACAATTGACGCCGACCAGCACTAGCAAGTCAATTTTTCGGGATATGATGGACACTTCCAATGTCAACATTTCCTCAACTTTCAATAACCGATTTATTATTCACAACATGAATTTAAAATGGAATGAGGAAATTCGGGATTTGATCTTTCAGTACAAGTATCGGATAGAGGATAGACTATCTACAGTTTTCAATATGAGTCAGAAAGCTTTGAAGCTTGCAGAGGATTTGATGAACAACGCTTTTCCAAAACAGTCAAAAAGTACAGGATCTGAAGATTTTATGGACTCTCCGTTTGAAAACTGTGACGAAAAACTGGGACATTTTGAGTCGATCCTTAGGGCATTGGACGAAGATGAACAAATATACACAGACCAGTATCTATTCAAACTGATCTCCCCTCAAATCCAGCTCACATCCGTGAAGGATCTTGACAACTGTGTTTTGGTGACTTCACGAGACATCTCACTGAGCGTAGTCACGATATCAGCGTCCGATACTTCTGAAGTTGATTCCAGTATTGATTATGATATTATTGAAAGGCGGTATGGTGTGCAGTTAGAAGAAGCTCTGTATTACGTTTTGAATAAGCAGAAGTTTCTTGATAAGGACTACGGTTACTTCCATTTTGAAGACGGTACATCTTGGCCGCCATTTTTGGGTGTTGAGATGTGCTACGATGGCTCTCCCCTCAAGTCAGGGTTGGTGGTTGAAAAGACTTCCATTGCCCTGATATGCTGGAGTCCTAATCCTCTTCATTTTGACAACGAGAATCCAACTGCAAAATGTGAGACAATTAAGGCCTGGTTTCCCAATTTGACCGTGAATGCCACCTCAAGCCAGTATTATGCTGTGTATACCATCATGAATAAGGTCTTCCTTCATTATGACGGCGAAAGGAGCAAAATTCACAACAGGCTTCGTAATATACTCGCTTTCAACAACGAATTTGAAGGACTTGGCAAAGTTGATCAACGGGTCAGGGATTTGCAGCGTGAGATAGTGATACTTTGGAATGTTAAGCTCTATATGAATCTGATAAAGTCATTAATGCCGCAAGAAGATAGGGACAAGGTAATGTGGCTTAACGTGGAGACCAAAAGATTGTCGCTGGAACTTTTCTATTTGATGCAAGTCGTCAAGAACATGGGAGGTCCAAACAGCTCTTCTCACGAGAGTCGCAATTTTTTCATTTTCACAGATCAACTTATTGTTCATTTACTTGATGAAGATGCTAAGCCATTTGTAGATGTGGGAATAGCAAATTCTTACTTTGTGAGAAGCCAGTCTATGGACGGCGCTAACAAAAACAAGCTTGTAGTTCATTTGATCCAAGCATTTAATTTACTCAAGGGTGCGAGATATCCCGAAGCTTTGGCCCCCTTATTAGCTAATGAGTCAGAAATTCCTGACTGCAAAGAGGTTAACCCGATGTTCTTGATCAATTGGAAGCTCGGAAAGCCGGTCGGTAGAATCACAGTGATCGAGATGTTTGAGGTTGAACTTCAGCCTTTAAAAGTTCAAATTGACCATACTACTGCCAAACAAGTGTTCAAATTCGTTTATCCCGATTCAAAAGATTCGGACAACGACGACGACGACGAAGAAGAGGGTGGTAGTGATGATCAGTATTTAGAAACGCTCGACTCGGCTTCTGTTTTGTCTTCTGATTCGGTTGAATCTTCTAAAAGCCTCAGTTCAAAGGGGATGAAGGGGTCAATACTTTCGTTTCTCAAAAAGAAAGGAGATGGTTCCAAGAATGTCAGCCAAAGCTCATTCGCTTCGCTACCGGAATCTTCTTCTATCAGATCCACTGGCCTGAATTTGAGTCCAAGATCATCTGAGGTTAGCCCCAGAATAGACTCAACAAGTAGTGATGTTGACCAAGGTGTTTCTCAGATGTTGAAAAGGTCTGCGGAGTACGTAGTTGTGAACAAAGCAGAAATCCGTCCTACAACCCTTTCTATCAGTTTCAAAGGATCTGGAACATTGGCTCTCGCAGATGTGGAGGATCTGACTATCAAGATCCCTAAACTGAACTACTTTAACAAATTGTGGAGCAGTGAAGAGTTCTTTCTTAATTTCAAGAAAGATGTGGTCAAGCTAATCTTTCATCATACTGGCAAAATCATTGGAAATATGCTGACAACACATAAACATAAACACTCCAAGCTTCTTGAGAAGCCTCTACCACAACTTTCCAACTTTGGGACGTATGTCCCAGTGAAGGATCTTCAAGAGCAGAGGATAACAGAGGAGAATACTAAGAGGAATATGGGAGCATCCAACCGTGGTATGGACATCGGAGGAAGGAGACAAATGAAGCCACTGGACCCAGAATTACTGGAGCCAGTGATTCGCCCGAGCCCTAAGAAGAGACATTCTAATACGTAGATTACTTTAGGCAAGCTAAGGCACTACTAAGATAGACTTTACTGAGCATCAGGCTCCAATCCTCGGATCAAAGATAAGATCCCCAACCGCAAGCCTTCGCGAAATCTTTGCCCAGAGATTTGTTCGCTGTGACCTGTATCGACTTCCGTTCACTCCTACCAACCAGAGAACAATTCACCCTATCAAGATATATCCGTAATCGACAACCATTGAAGACCATTTATACAAGATTACAGTCACTTTAGTCGCAAAATGTCTTTGCTCAATAACTTGATCTCCAAAGCTTCGCAGCTAACGATCTTTGACAAACAGCCGACAGAGAAGCGACTTAGTAGGGATGAGCTGTTTTGCAACGAGTACCATATAAGCCAGGGAGAAACAATTATAGATGAGTGTGCCGCAGAGTTGGCAATAGAAAACAGCTTCAATAAGGATCTTCCCGAGGTGCCACTTGAATCAAACCTCAGCCAATTGCATTTTCTTTCTGGTAAAGTGTTTCTGTCGGAGCACTTCCTTATATTTAGAGACACCTACGACAGACAATCAGGGTGTTTGAAACTTCACTTGTCCATGGTAAAGCAGCTGAAACGTCTTCCCAGTCGAAATTACCTTTTTCTTTTGAGCATCTTGACATATAATGACTTACGCATCACGATTCAGTTTGTTGGAATTCGGTCACACTGTGAACAATTTAGCTACAACTTGAAATCATGCTTGACAAAGAATTTGAAAACCACTCCTGAACTGGGTCCATTTCTAGAAACACTGTACAGTGAGTTCCTGCTAAGCAAAAATGGCAGCAGCAGAATGGACATTGTTACCCCTCCTCCCGGTGGTCTGGGGCTAATTTTCAAATTTCCAGGCGATCCTGTAAAACTTCAAAATAGAATCAAAACAAAAGCTTGGTGGAACTATCTGAAAAGGAATGGTCGCAATCTATGTATCAACTTTGACAGGAGTTTTCTTCGACTTATCAATGTCGGTCTACCTAACAGATTGCGAGGAGAGATATGGGAGTTGAGCTGTGGTTCTATCTATGACAGATATATGAATACCCACGAATATACCGATCTATTGGCTAAAAACCAAGGGAAGAGTTCAATTGCCATTGATGAAATTGAAAAAGATCTGTACCGGTCTTTGCCCGAATATAATGCATATCAAAATCCAGAAGGAATAAATCGCTTAAGAAGAGTCCTAACCGCTTACTCATGGAAAAACCCAGAAATTGGCTATTGTCAAGCAATGAATATTGTTGTTGCTGCTATGTTGATCTACATGTCTGAGGATCAAGCCTACTGGTGTCTGGACAAGCTGTGCGGACAAATTATTCCCGGATATTATTCCAAGACTATGTACGGCGTTTTGCTGGATCAGAAAGTTTTTGAAAGCTTGGTAGAGAAAACGCTTCCAATGATGCATCAGCATTTTAGCAAACATGACATTCAACTGTCTATCGTCTCATTACCGTGGTTCATGTCTCTATTCCTCAACACCATGCCATTGATTTATGCATTCAGAATAATGGACATTTTTTTCCTGAATGGTCCAAAGACGCTATTGCAAGTCGCATTGGCCGTCGTGAAGATAAATGGTGAGAAGCTATTAGAATGCGAAGATGATGGTGAATGTATTGCCGTATTCAAGGAATTTTTCCACACCCTTGATGACCATATTCCTGATGTTCACTACAAAAACAAGACAAAATTTCAGGAGCTCCTGGTAGTTGCATTCAGAGAATTCTCTCATATTTCTGACGAGACCTTCGTACAATATCGAAGTAAAAATAGAAACGAGGTGATATCTGGAATTGAATCATACCTCAAGAAAGCACAGTTAAGGAAGCTACCAAAAACTCCAAACTTGAAAGAAGAGCATTTGTCAAATGTTTATGACAGGTATTTCTCGGTCCTGAACACCAATTACGTTGAAGTTGGATCTGATTCTTCAGTTATGAATTTCAAAATGTTCGCCAAATTCATGGATGGGGTAGTAGACTGGATAAACTTAGAAAACAAAGAAAATATTGCTCAACAGAAGAGCTTTTTGATTAAACTATTTAAGGACTGGAGATCTGATGAGGAATCGGGACTCACATTAGAGAATATTGCAGTTGGAATGAATAAATTAATGGAGAATGATCTTATGGCCTCTATATCTAACTTTTTTGAAATATACGACGTCAATGGCACAGGGAAGGTTGATCGGGACGGTATATTGCAGATTTCTGAAGATTTACTATTTTTAACTACACCCTGGAGAGATGGATACCGTTTCGATGAAATAACTAACAAAGCTATAGAATCAAAAATTGCTGATAAGATAGTCGAGAAGAGAAAGAACTCTGAACAGTCCGGTGAGATTAACATTCCATCGGAAATGAACTTTGACCAAGAAAAATGGGTTCATGAGCAATCACAGCGGTATCTTTCTCTGACTAGCAACTTTTTGCATAGAGCTTTTGAATACGCATTACCGGAAGAGGATAACGTTGATTTGATAGAGTTGGATGAAGATGAGAAGGAAGAGAAGAAGTCTGTCATAGCTAATCTTGCTTTGAATCCTTCTGCGCCAGTGTACTTGAACTTGCCAACATTTAGGATGGTTATTCTAGCTGATGAAACTTCGGAACTTTTCTTTACCAAAACATTTAGGCAGTCAATCCATTTAGATCAAAAGGTGGAGAAGGGATCTACCAATGTTCGTGACTTGTTTAACAACATTTTGGCTGATGGGCGTAGAGTTGCAATTGAAGTGCGTCGAAGGATGAACTCCGATATGGCGTCTAGGTCCAGCGACAAAAGCCAAGGAAGCAGTACTGGAGTCTACAATGAAGACGATGACGATTTCACAGCTAATGATAACAATGAGGATAATGACTACCTGCTGAACAATGCTGAGGCAAACGTTCTGAATGATAGTATCCCAGTAGAAAAAGGGGATAAAGCCTTTTTGAAGCGTATAGACCATTCTATCGGCTCTGAAAAGGAGCAGGAAAAAGTGATCGATTTTTAGAAAGTACCATATAGCAAAAAATAATACTCTACGAGACTTATAATGCATAAACTAGAATCTAAATAAAGGAATAAATAAATTTGCCTTTATAAATGACACAAGGTCAATAAACGTTGTAGTTTGCGGATTTAGCTCAGTTGGGAGAGCGTCAGACTGAAGAAAACTTTGGTCTCAATAATCTGAAGGTCCTGTGTTCGATCCACAGAATTCGCAGTTTTTTTCAACTTTTTTTGTGTGCTTGACACACGTGCAATAATAAATACCACACTGATATAAAAGTAACTAGAAGTAAATTAAAACAAGGATGTGATAAAGTACATAGACCTACTATTTATTATTCAATCCGAAAAGCTTCTTGAGCTTTCCGAACTTCTTCTTCTTTTGGGTAGACTTTGGTTCCACCTGTTCACTGAAATACCTGGTTTCGGTAGCTGGAGGGGCCTCCGTGTAAGTTGGGGGCGATTGGTGACTGGAAGATCGGAAGGGTGAAAATGAATGATGCTTTTTCTTAGTTCGTTCTGGTGAATCTTGAAAGTTAGATTGAAGTCTTGGAGGTTGCAAATTAGTAACTTCCAGATTTTCATTATCAGAATCAGTGTCGTTAAACCTTGAGCTGTATTGTGTTGGATTAGCTGGCGGCGTCTGAAAATCCTGTGCCGCAGCATCAGGCATCTGCCTTTTATTAGCTTCAGAGGGAATCTGGTCTCTTAGTGTTAAGCGACCAGGTTTTCTCATAGTAGTTTCCTTATTTTTATTGAAACTAGAAGAGCGCTGTAATTCTCCGCCATTATCTAGAGTGGTAAACCTTTTCTTGGAATTTGCAGCCTTATAGAGTTCACGAGCTCGTTGCTTGGCATCTGGAGAAGTGTAGCCCTCTCTGATATTGCCACTACCGAAACCATTGAGACTTCTGGCCGGGGGTTCAGATAAACGATGGTTGCTAGCACCGGTTCCTTGCGATCTCAAGCTAGTCATATGATGTTGAGGTGGGTTCTGTTTCCTTGCGCTTGGACTTCTAGATAGGGATTGGGCATTCGCACTGGGATTGGCATTTGCTGCGTTCATTCTTGTATTTTCAGCAGTGGTAAGTGATAGATATGCTTTGGCCGCGGCAGATGCATTAAGATCAGGGTTCTTGTTTTCAACGTGTTTGCCATTCAAATAATGTGAATGTCTTTGGATTGAAGTACGCTTCTTCAAAGCGGATTTTGGTTTGGGAGTCTCGGATACAGGTCTTCTTTCACTTCTGGGAGGAACTAAGGACGCAGCGATTGGTTCGGATCCATCAATGGAGTCAACTTTCTGTTCTTCAGCTGAGGAAATTTCGTTAGCTTTATTGCTTTGAACAGGTGAAGAGGCAAGCTCTGGTCTGTTCAGACGAATCTGTTTGGCCATGCTGAGCTTCTGGCTGGAGCCAGTGTTTTCTGATGACACTTCGGTATCTCTTGTAGAAGGAATATCTTCATCGTAGTCGGAGCTTGGAGATTGCTCCTTTTCGGCAAAAACCTCAGAGTTATCTGGAATAGACTCTTTGTCCGAAACTTCAGCACGAACGCTAATGCTTGGGACGTCCTCTTGAGTTAAAACCATTTCTGCTACAGCTGGACTAGAATCAGCATCGACAGAGAAAGGAGCGGCGAGACTATCGCTAGGAGGTAAATAGGCACCATCTGATTCCAGCTCAGTTTTCTGGAACTCCTCTGTGACCTCTTTTGCGACCTCTTCAGGAACCGCTGCAGTTATTTCCGTAATCTCTACTTCTTCGGTAACAGTGACTGGCTTCTGAGCAGGCTCCGAAGTAAGGTTTTTTAAGGCAGCTTCAGAGTGGGCCAATTTCAACAGCCGTTCTTCAGCTTCTTTATGCTCCTTTTTCATTTGCAATTCACTCTCATGTAGCTCCTTCAACCTTGCTTGCTGCTCTTTAATTTTAAGCTCATCGCTCTCCTTGAGTTTTCTGCGATACTCTGATTCCAATAATTTCTTCTCTTGAAGGATTTTGTTGCGTTCATTATCAATCTCCGACAACTCAGAATTGAGAGTCTGGATTAGATTTTTGTAATCTAAATCTACATCGTCCTCCAAAATGGTGTCTTCAGCAATATTTGGAGAGTGATAGTAGTTGTAATTCATATTGGAAGCAGGCTGAGTCGTTTGAGAGTTCAACGTAGATGAGCTCATACGGTGACGAAGGCTACTGTTGCGGTTCACCGCCTTGTAGTTTGTATGATCAAAGGACTGGAAGCTATGATTTGCAAAACCCCCCGTGCCCTGACTGCTGTTTCTATTTTGTAAACTACTGCTTCTGGATCCATTTCGGGAGTATGGCCGGGCAGACTTTTGAGGTGGTCTTGTTGGAACATCGGTGACCACAACATCCACGGCAACCAACCCATGGGCAGAGGGAATGTATTTTTTCACCGTGCGAGTCTGCAGACTACCAGTGTTCAATGAGTTGTGCCTCATAGAAGTCGACCTCTGAATTGAAGCCGTTCTGTGTTGAGGTTGTAAGGAGTTCGACCTCTGCAAACTGTTTGTTCTGCTGTTCCCACCCAAGCCGATGACGCTGGCGGCCGCAAGCGCATTCTCCGACGGTTTGTTCCCCGTGGCAAAGTTGGCGTTGGAGGCATTTACGCCTGTATAGGCACTAAAATCATGGGTTGATCGGCTTCTCCTTCTGTTGAACATATTTCAGGTTGTGAAGGAGAAATGGAAATATTGACAGGTGCAATGTTTGTTTATGTAATGGCAGCGAGCGAACAACGAGCAAAGGTTACGGTGTTGCTGGATTCCCCAATCAGTACGTCCGTGTCACGTTCACTGCGCAGAATTCGAGGGCCAGGTCGCCTGTCTAGGTTATAGGTGCTGATGGGAAGCACCAAAGGGTTATCCATTGCGTTCCGCGATCATCTGGGGAGGTCTCGCTTGGAACGCCTTCTCCCAGCCATTCAGCCATTTCCCATATAAATTACCCCATATGTCTTATCAGACTGTTACTCAATTCTTCCCTTATTCTTGAAAAAACCCCCGAAAATGACAGATACCAAAGAGTTGGCCACTCTATTAGACAATCTGCTGAAATTGCAAAAGTCAGGAAGCCTTACTGAAATTGTTGAACAAACACAGCGCATCTACCATGGCATTTCTGACCTTTCTGTCCTATCCGGACTGTCGACCCCAGAAGTGCTCTCTCCCCAGGCATCTCCGGAAATTCCCAAAAGGACTCCGTCTGAAGTCAACTTAAACAATTGCACTCCCTCTGTTGGTACCAATGAGAAAGAGAAGTTTTTTGACGATTTTGCTGAAGACTACATCGAGTTTACCTATAAAAACCCCACTACTTACCACGTAGTACAGTCTGTAGCGGAATTGCTAAAGAAGAGCGGATTTGAATACCTTCCCGAGACTACTGACTGGTCCAAACTCTTTGGCTCCGAAAAGACAGGAGCTTACTATACAATTCGAAATGGAACGTCTTTAGCAGCTTTCACTATCGGTAGCTATTGGTCCCCAGCCAAGGGTGTAGCCGCCATTGGAAGCCACATCGACGCTCTTACAACCAAGCTAAAACCTGTCTCCAACAAGAACAAGGTTAGTGGTTACGAATTGTTAGGTGTTTCTCCCTATGCCGGGGCATTATCTGACGTATGGTGGGACAGGGACTTGGGTATTGGTGGAAGAGTAATTTACAAAAACAAATCTACTGGAAAGCTTTCCACCACCTTGGTCAACAGTACTCCTCATCCGGTTGCTCATATTCCAACTCTGGCTCCCCATTTTGGTACTCCTTCCAACGGTCCGTTCAACAAGGAAACTCAGGCTGTTCCTGTTGTGGGGTTCTCTGACGGAAACGAGGAGGATACACCCACTGAAGACGAGCAAAAGTCTCCTTTAGTTGGCAAGCATTCAATAAAGCTACTCCGTTACATATCTAAGCTAGCAGGAGTGCCAGTATCATCATTAGTTGACTTCGATTTGGACATATTTGATATTCAAAAAGGTACCCGGGGCGGTCTTTCCGATGAGTTCATCTACGCCCCAAGAGTGGACGACCGTATATGTTCTTATTCTGCAATCCATTCGCTTATTAGGCGTCACAAGGATCCCGAGTCGTTTGTCACTGATGACTCCTTCAACCTTGTTGCTCTTTACGACAACGAGGAAATTGGATCTCTTTCCAGACAGGGTGCCAAGGGCGGTCTACTTGAATCAACCATCTCCAGAGCAATTGCTGCATTGAAAATTTCAGAGCCAGGGACTTTACAAAGATTGTATGCAAATTCAGTAATCCTTTCGGCAGATGTTACACACTTGTTGAATCCTAACTTTACCGAGGTGTACTTGGAGCATCACAAACCCCTCCCAAACACAGGGATCGCACTTGCACTTGACTCTAATGGCCATATGGCCACTGACCTATTAGGAAAGGTTATCGTTGAGCAGCTGGCCAAGCTCAATGATGATAAGGTGCAATATTTCCAGATCCGTAATGACTCAAGATCTGGAGGAACCATCGGGCCCAGTATTTCCAGTAGTACTGGTGCTAGAACCATTGACCTTGGAATTCCCCAATTATCCATGCACAGCATTCGTGCTACTGTGGGATACAAAGACGTTGGCTTGGCTGTCAAGTTCTTTCAAGGGTTCTTTAAAAACTGGAGAAAAGTTGTCGACGATATCGAAGAGTTCTAAACACTTTCTGTCGACGTTGATTTGGTTTTATAGTCCACATATCTTTCGTAGAAGTGGAAAATTTCAAAGCATACCTCAATCATGATTAAGTAGATGATGATCCATTCCAGCCTAACACCCTTTTCCTCATTTAACGTGGCCAGCAAAGATTTCGATTCTTCGGTTGCATAGTCTAGTTTTCTATTCAGGATGCTAATTCTGGGATTAACGTCCAAAGTTTTGGAGATATCTTTGTAAATTTTTTCAAGATGAGGCTCTGACCAATACAGATCAGGGGTCTCGATCAGTTCTGAATACAGGTTCAACTTCCCCCTGAGGAGTAGCAGACGACCTGTGGACTTCAAAACTTCCTTACCGTCTACACCCAATTTGATTCCTGTAGACAGGTTTTCCGTTGTTTTTTTTGTCATCTGAATGTGTTTTTCCAAAGACGATTCGATGACCGCTGTCCTGGTAGATCTGGCCAACCCATAAGCAAATGCAATCTTGTCGAGTAACCTATCATTATAGTGGGCCCCAGAGATTATCATGACCTCACCATCCATGTAGGAGCCAGACGTCCTCTCCGAGGGTTCAGTTTCCACTTCGATGTAATCCATATCTTCGCTCTCAGGCTCATATCTCGTTACCATAGAAGTTTCAGTCAAAGGAAGAATGGTTGATTCTACCTGTTTCTCGGTAAGACCCCATGCAACTACCGTACCCGTGTGGAGAAACAAAATATCGTGGAATTGACTATCTACTCCCATAGCTTCCGGATTCCTCTCGTACTTGACGTGAATCATCTCATCCGGAACGACCATTGAGCATTGAAATTTCTTGCTGTTCAAATTTCGACATAGCTCCTTGAAATCAAAGGATTCTGAAACTGTAACTGTGGAGCAGGGGAGTATTTTATGGCCCATTAGTTTGTCGTCTAACTTCTTTATGTGGTTGTCATTCAGCAAGGTGTTCAGGCTCAGCTTATTCAAGTTCATATTGTGCTTGACTGGGGTTATACGGGCCTTGATGCTGTCTGCAAAGGCTCTGGAAAAACCGACACTACCACCGCATCTGAATAAACTCTGCAACTTGACTATAGGTTGCATTAGCGTATTTTAGACTCTCTATTGAAGTAATTCGGATGTTACTGGAATGTTATGTTCATCTGAAATATATAGTACATGATATATGACGGCACACTACTTTTGAGAGGACTACGAGTAGATATGTCAAAGTGATGCGATACATGGGGAAGGGACTATTGACCCTATGCTATGAGATTTTGTAAGTCTTCTGCCCCATGAAATGTCCTCTTAGTTAGCTAGTCTGTTTAAACTTTCAGCCAATGAAATAAAAGATAGAAAAGTGTGAATAACTATCAATGGCTCTTAGGGTCTGGAAGCTAGATCTTTTATCTTGAACTCCATGTCCAGCAGAAGCAACAGTGCAATGCACTTCACTCTCGCACTGAATTTCTCAGTATGGGATCCCTCTTATATGGGCAAAGTTGAATTTTTCACCACCCAGTGCAAACACTTTGGCTCGTTCAATTGCAACGAATATTCTGCTAGAGAAAGTGTCGTAGTAGACGCAAGTGATCGGCCCTGAAAAGTCACGCTGGCCTATCATTTGAAGTTTGAAGTTTTTCTCTATCTCAACAATATACAGTTTCCCGGCTGTCAAGCTTGCAAAACAATATAGATCGTTTTTCAGAGGTATGATTTCATCAATCTGATCAATGTGTCCTAGCTTTTCTTCCCAGTCCAAGTCCTTACTTGCGTAGAAGCCCGAGTTGGTAAGGTGAAGAAGAGACTTATTACCTAGACTTATAGTCTGCCTAACATCCATATCAGATGAAAGTGAAAGACCTGTTTCCAGGAACCAGGAACCTTTGTGCTTCAAGCTTACAGCCGTCGATCCAGTTCCTGAGCAAATTATTTGATTATCAAAAACAGAAATGTCTCTCACGTATTTGAGTGAGGGTAATGAGATGCTTTGCTGAGCAAGGAAAAACCCATCAGAGCTTTCCCTGAGAGTATACAACACCAATGACACGTCCTCTTCAGGTCTGCTATAGGCCACGATGAAAGATTTTTCCAAATCGCTGCCGTGAAGAGTGTTTGAAAAGGCTGAAAGTTCATCTAGAACCGTGACGTTGCTACAGGCACAGGAGTAAGTTAGTTGATAGACGATATCCAATTTCTGATTCAATACCATCAAAGTGGCCTCCATTCGAAACTCAGAAATGGGACTGAGTGATATAGCACCAAATAAAAAACCTTTCTCTGTATGCAAAAGTGGAAAGGTCCAACGGAGAAATCCAGGAAAAAAATTCTTGCTGATATTCATAACTTTGAACTTTTCGGGGGAAAGTACTGGTAACTCAAGCAGAAAGAAACCCTGACTGTTTCCATAAATCAACGAATTGTCAAACTCCATAAAAGGTTTTTGACATTCAATTGGCAGGGAAAAAGTGGCAAACCCCGTGTACTCAATATATTGTTGTCCATGGCTTACGGTGGGACTTTCCCAAAAATGAATAAGCTCGTTGCTGTTATAACAGGTGCAAGAAAATGAAGTGCTACCAACTATCCGCTGCCTTTTTAAGTATAGGTTTGAGTCCATCTCATTCAAGATTATATCATGGAAAATCCCATCAGAGGTTAGGCAGCAAAACACATCGGGCTGTCTAAAGTCTATTTCTAGTATTCCAGGCAGTTTGATACTAGAAACGCTGTTCGAAGAATGCTGTGAAGCATTGGTATGGTAATACAACCTTGTGCCATCGGTGAATAGAACATAGAGGTGGTTGCAATCTTTGAAAGCTTTAATCGTGTAAAAACTCCCTGATTGGATAAAACTGACGACATTGGATTTGAATGACAGAAATTCAAGTTTGTTATTAGCACAATAAACGATGCCATGATTCGGTATAATATCAAATGAAGCTGGAGCCTCTGGAATACGAAATGTTTCTACTCTGCCATCAAGAACCTGAACGCATTTGTCTCTGTATAGAATACAGTTACCTTCAATGGTGAGAACATTTTCTAGACTAAGTTTGTTGATGGGAATTTGGAAAAAGCTCTTAGATTTCTGCAATATTGGGCTTTTAGTATGATTCCTTGAGTATAAGGAGATACTCAGATCAAAATGTCTAATAGCAAGTGTGTTTTGATCAGAAACCCAATAGTCAAGAACGTTATCAAAGTCTAAAATTTTAACTGACGAGCATTCTGCTTTTGGGATATCAAGTATGGACACTAAAGATGCTACTGCGTTACTCTGAGTAATCAAGAACGGGGCCATGTGAAGAGAAAGACCAGAGGGTCGAATCATTCTCATGCAAGTTATTGGCCAGTCGATAAAACCTTCTTTGGCACTGCATTCTCTTGAACTGGAATGCATGAATGCTGAATCTAACATGAGTGATTTGAGAGGAAGAAATTGGTCGAATGTTGGTACTACATTTTCCACATCCACTCTCAGGAGGCCAAAATCCTCAGTAGAAACCAAAAGAAAACGATCGTCCAGGGAAACAGCGTCAACCGCTAAAAAAGGAATGGTTAAATGATAATGCAAACGGACCCGATTGTTGCCTTTCCTGGTAATGTCTTTGGTTTTGATGGAGAATATGTGGTTATCCTCATTCACCAGATACAACCTATTAGTGGCCTGTAAAACGATAGAATTTTTCAAAGGCAACGAAAAATAAAAGTCCTCTGATAGCGCCCATGAATCTAGACCGCCTACCGTGCTAAGTACGTTATATTTCGTTTTGTAGACTAGCAAGTACTTTCTGTTTGGGATCAAAGTAACAACATCTAGCAGACTACTATTGATGAAAACCTTCCCTTTCAGTTCAGGACTGGAAATTGATGTTTTCTCGTCGCCAATTATCACATAATAGTCTTTTATCAACGACCAACGAGCATTCTTGGGGAGCCTAACTGTGGAAACTTTGGCGATAGAAGACTCATCTTTAAAAATTTGATAGATTGACAAAGCTCTCTGGTCACCAACCAACACAATTCGTCCATTCTTGATAAATTTGTGAGGCAAATCCACTGGACTTTCGACTGTACCGAACAAACTATGAAAGGAAGCTATTTTAACACTGCATTGTTCGTCGAAAACGACATACTTATCCCCATGTTGGCAAAAAGGAAACAGACGCAGCGATTTCTCTTGCTCAACCGCCGCAACCCCATGTTTATTCACAGGGATCAGTCTCCATCTATAGCAGATGTACTTGACATCGTCATGAACAATCGATGTCAAAAGCAAACTGCCATCCATTGACGGTTATGTTGGCTTTATCTATACCATTATGGCATCACGATGGGGGTGTTAGGGTGTTTGTAATTAGCGTCGAATCTGGTCAGCTTGTAAGGGATGGGAACTTTACCTGTCAAGAAGATGTGGAAACACTTGCCCAACGACCTTTCCAGCGACCAATAAACAGAATAGGCAGGCGGAAGGTTCGATATGCACTGTCATGTCCCCGTTTGAGCAACCAGAGAAGGATGTTTACATTGTCCTGCGTGTTTTCTCGGAAAAAAAAACGCGTTTGTATGTCATCATCCCTTCACTAGGAAGACCGTGTCATACATGAATCAGTCAGGCAAGCGGTCAAATAAATACTTCCAACATCCCAGAAAGCTTGGAAGAGAAAACCTTCAACCTCTAAATGTCATCTTCAACGTCAAGTTCCAGGCCAAGCTTGACATCCTCAACGACAAGTGCTAGTATTACTAGTACGAGCTCCAGGGCGAGTTCCACGTCGAAGAGTGAAGAGACGAAAACTACGAGTGCAGATAATGAAGCCGAGACCTCCTCAGATGAGGATGATGAAGATGACAAATCCACAGATAGCAGAGAATCGAGTAGTACGCAAAGTTCGTCCAAGGATTCAAGTTCCACAACTGCAGGGAGTAGCTCCAAAAGGCCTAGTTTATCAACGGCTACCTCTTCCAGTTCTAGTGCAAGTTCAAGTTCTGAGTCAGATTCCATGACAAATTCACAGTCCTCCACTAGAAGCGGGCCTGCAAGGCTAAATACTACCACGGCTTCTATGCCTGCACTCTCCACTTTAGTCACTAAAACCACATCATCATATACAGTCACCTTCACTCCTACCGTGCCCACCTCATCTGACCCTTTTATCCACAGGGAGACAGCCTTGAACGGTACAGTTTTCATAGGCGTGGGCTCCGTACTCGTGGGGGGTCTTCTCCTCTACTATTTGCATCGACTCTACAACTATTACACCTCAAAGAAAAACACCGATACAGGAAACCTGATGGAGCAACTTAATACTAATTACATTTTCAACAAGGGAAAGTTCAATTCTGGCGATTCGGACGACGACATTAGCACTGTTTTTGGAAACCACTCCTCCTTATCCTTGAATAAACTGGCTAACGATGCCAATGCGAAGGACAACAAATCAATCTACTCTGCCAATCTGTTCAATTCCAGATCCTCACTGATAGACATGAATGAACTGGTATCGCAGCAGGGCAGATCTTACAAAAACGCTATAAATAAAATTGGAACCACCAGAGCTTCCTGTTATATCTCACCCGTGGGCCAGCTGGTACAGCCTTACGGTAACGGAGATTTCGAGTTACCCCTAGATTATGACAGCAATGCCAGCTCTTATTCATCGATGCAGCCAGGAAACGTCTCCAGGCAAAGTAATACTCCCAACCTTTCTTCGAACGGTAGTTCGGCGAAGGAGCCTTCCAAAAAGAAACGGCGTCCTCCGAGTGTCTTACTGGATGACCTCATAAACCAGGCATAGAGAAACATTTTTAAATTAGTCTATACACATGAGGTAATAAATACTTAGAGTAACTACTTGGTAATCACCTATCTTTTCTAATATTGTCTGGCAGCCTCCTGACAAGCCTTGAGCTGTTGAAGGTAGTATTCACAGATCTGGAAGTTACCATTGTTGTCGTCCAAACATCTAGTGAAGTTACGAGCATCTGCGTCACAGGCACGGGCTGTCTCTTGGTTGACCTGAGCAGAGGATGCGAATTGTTGTTCAGTTGGAAGTTGTTGTTGCTGCTCAACTGGGGCAGAAGAAGATCCACCGAACAATCCGGTTAGCCCGGCACCGATAGTGTGTCCGACGGCAGAGCCTACAGCGACACCAGCAGCGGTAGAAGCCATCTGGGAGAACATACCTGGCTGTTGAGGCTGAGCGTGGGTCACTGGAGGAGCCTGGTGCTGAACAGCTGGGGCAGTGGATGCATGTCTAGTTTGTTGAGGAGCAGCTCTTGGGGCTGGTCTAGGAGCAGGACGTCTAGCAGAAGAACGGGCCATCTTTGATTAAGTATGAAAGTGTAGATCTAGTGGCGAAAAGGGTAGATAATTTCTTTATATACAGATGGAAATTCAATCGTGGAAGTTACCCGGCGAATTGGGCCGTAGAAGACATCTTTTTGGCAGGGGAAGCTGATTCTAGTGGGGAAGAATGCACAAAGATATTCTTTCGCGAACAACTTTTCCTAGCAGGTGCCGCCCACCCGGTCAACAATTCATTCGTCTAGACACTTCTCGTAAATTCGCGTGAATTATTTACATCTTTTTTATCTAACAGCATCTTGTCAAGTTACGAGCCCGGACTCCCAAACTACCCAATTGAATCTCACCAGTTGTAATGAGAAAAAAGGTCCCTTCATCACCACCTTACAAACGGCTTAGATCATGTTTGCCAGACTACACGCAAAAAGAGGTTGGACGTCTCTTGCAAGAGCACGCATTGGTTCACGTTTGCTGTCGAATTCTAGCATTGTCCGTGCTGCTCAAACGAAAGACTCCAATGATTTTTACACCGTTAAGACAAAGAAAAACGATTTCTTTCCAGTAGAGGTTGATGGCCTTGAATCCTCTCTCGGCAAGTACGAGGAGTTTGCAAAGGATGCCCATGAATGGGAGTCTTGGAACTTACAGAACGAGGACCATCCTGAATACCCTGTGAAAAGATCCAAGATCCGTCATTTTACTCTTAATTTCGGTCCCCAACATCCAGCTGCCCACGGTGTGTTGAGATTGATTTTGGAATTGCACGGTGAAGAGATTCTGAGATCTGACCCCCACGTTGGTTTATTGCATCGTGGTACGGAAAAACTGATTGAGTCCAAGACTTATATGCAAGCATTACCATACTTTGATCGTTTGGACTATGTGTCCATGATGACCAATGAACAGGTTTTCTCTTTAGCTGTGGAAAAGTTACTCAATTTGGAAGTACCTGAGAGAGCAAAATACATCCGTACAATGTTCGGAGAAATCACCCGTGTTTTGAACCATCTGATGTCAGTTCTTTCCCATGCGATGGATGTGGGTGCGCTTACTCCTTTCTTGTGGGGTTTCGAAGAGAGAGAGAAGTTGATGGAGTTTTACGAGCGTGTATCTGGAGCTCGTTTACACAGTGCTTACGTTAGACCAGGAGGAGTCTCGCAAGATTTGCCTGCCGGCCTGTTGGACGACATTTACATGTGGGCTACACAATTCGGTGATAGATTGGATGAAACCGAAGAATTGTTGACCGACTCAAGAATTTGGAAGCAAAGAACCATTGGTATTGGTGAAGTGACCGCAGAAGATGCACTCAACTACGGTTTGTCAGGAGTCATGTTGAGAGGTTCGGGTGTGCCATTTGATATAAGAAAATCCCAGCCTTACGATGCATATGACAAAGTCGAGTTCGATATTGCTGTGGGAACCAAGGGTGACTGTTACGACAGATATTTGATCCGTATGACTGAGTTTAGACAGTCTCTGAGAATTATTGAACAATGTTGTAACCAGATGCCTCCTGGACCTGTCAAAGTTGAAGATTTCAAGGTAGCTCCTCCACCTAGAGCTCTCATGAAAGAAGATATGGAGGCCTTGATTCACCATTTCCTGTTATTCACCAAGGGATACGCAGTTCCTGCAGGAGAAACCTACACAGCCATTGAGGCTCCTAAGGGAGAGATGGCCGTCTATGTGGTCTCCGATGGTTCTGAGAGACCTTATAGATGTAAGATTAGAGCCCCTGGATTTGCCCATTTGGGAGCATTTGACCACATTGCCCGTGGTCACTTTTTGCCAGACGCTGTTGCCATCATTGGTACCATGGATTTGGTGTTTGGTGAGGTTGACCGATAGACACAGAGCATTTTGGAGTTAGTTTGCTTTCTGAGGAGGCATTATTTATTTATAATAAAACAATTTTTGAAACCAAAATAAAATAAACTCGATAAAAAGAAATAGATACTATACAGAAAAACAGCAAGAAGACAAAGTAGAGGCTACAACCAAACATGGTGCGTACATCAGAGCCAACTTTTGCTAGTTGCTTCACTCAACAGGGTAAACTCTGGAATACTCTGGAAAACTTCACCATAAGGGAACTCTTCTTCTCTATCCTCTTTAAGGCAAAAGCGTAAGCCCTAGAAAATGGGTACAAACCACCAAACCAAAGACAGACCCAGTACAGATGCCAAAACCACCTTATCCCGGTCACTCAAGCGTTCTTTGGAAGGCTGGAATGGTTCATCTTTGTATTCTGATTTTGAGGACGGCGACTTCCATTCGAAAAAATGGCCAATCTTCATTCCGTGTTGAGTCACCTCAGCATTACTTTGGGCTCCAACGCTTACAATGTTGTCTTTATTGGTGTCAATGTAGGTCTCTGGGGATTCGTCTGGCAACTTGTTAACCACAGCATCTGTGTTCTTTGAAGCTTCACTGGACAATGAAGGCACTTTCACGGAGACAATTGGTTCTGGATCGTCTTCTGGCTTGGGAAATTTGAAGAATTCGATGGATGATCCGTCACCTTTTGCTGCCTTCATGGCAGTTGTTGCGATTCCGTGAGCACCAAAGGCAGCAGTATCATGGTTGACAAGTCTGCCTATCAGATCGATCTTTCGTCCACTTACTTTGATTCCCTTTCTTCTGCATTCTTGCTTGAGGCTTTGTAGATTCATTAGGCCGTATTTCTGGGTTCCTTTGTCCAGTAGGTTGGTAGGGGTTTTGCTCGTTTGGTGGACATATCGTCGGAGGGAGTGGGATATGCTATTAGCACGGAAAGTAGCTGACCTTAGACTCATTTGTGTGTGGGGTTAAGTAGCAGTGAAAATAGTGTAGCAAGGGAAGAGTGAATGTTTACGTTTACTGCCCCAAAGAGGCAAGGAATCAGGTCAATGATTACGTAATATAAATATTGGATATTTTGAGGCCTTGCTTCTGATATCCATGATAATGGTGGTTAAGTGGTTCTGGCATGGTTGATTGTGGAACTTATAATAGTAATAAGAATAATACTCACTTACGAAGGTACCTTAGAAGGCCATCGTTGATGAAGTAGAATACAATTTTCTTCAGGTTGAGCAGGCAGTACAATTCTAGCAAAAGTTCATACTAGAACAGATGCCTATAAGTCTAGGGTGCATGCACAGTCAAGGTGAACCTCAAAAGGAACCATTCTATACGTCTCCTCAAGGGATGATTATTAATTTAAAGATAATGCCGTGTTTCCTCTTTGAAATATTTCTGATTTAAAGTTGCTCATTGACAATTAACCATCTTTCGGTACCAGTATGATATCGATCACAGAAAGTCAGGGTACAACCTGATTACCTCTTATTTCTTTCTCTTATTCAATTGATCAACCACATCAGCTTGGTCCCTCTTACTTGCCTTTTTTGCTGTCTTCTTTTTATCTTTTTCTACTTTCTTAACATGCTTTGCTAAATGCTGATCCCTTTCGGATTTTCCCAGCTTGGCCAATTCTGCAGCCTTTTCCAAAACTTCAGGGTCATCTTTTAATTTTCCTTCCAACCATTCTAAAAGCTTAATCTCCTCTCCCCATAATTGAGGGTTGTTCTCATTCGGCGTCTCCAACACAAGAGGAATACCTTGAAGAAATTGCGAATTGGCAATTAATCTAAATGGTTCCAAGCCCAAAAATCCCCAGCCAATCTTTTGATGCAAATCTTTGTTGGCACCCAGCGGAGCCTTGGAGTCGTTTAGGTGAATGGCACTCAGATATTCGAATCCAATAGTTTTATCATATAGTTCCCAGAAAGCGTTGTATGACTCCTCGTCACGAATATCGTAGCCTGCAGCAAACGTGTGACAGGTGTCAATGCAAACACCCACTCTTGATTTGTCATGGACCATGTCAATCACAGTTTTAATGTCTTTCAAATCAGATCCAATCAGGTTCCCATGGCCCGCCATATTCTCAATGACAATCTTGACAAACTTCGTCTCATTGATAGCCGTATTGATATTGTGTGCCAATCTTTCCAGAGCTTCTTGGTGGTCAGAGCCTAAATCACTCCCTGGATGAAAATTGTACATTCCTATATCCAGTAGCTCACATCGGGTAAGATCATCTAAAAATGCGCCATATGCCTTCTGTTCTTTCTCCAAATCGGGATTGGCAAGATTGATAAAATACGACCCATGAGGAAGAATATCTGTGCGGGAGTTGTAATTGTGTTCTTTGCATAAAGCTTTGAATTTGTTCACCTCATCATCAGTGTACATTGGTGAAACCCATCGTCTGGGAGATTTGAGGAACAGGGCAAAACTTTTGGCAGAAATATTAGTTGAGCTCGTCACTGCGTTCGACACTCCGCCAGAAGTGCTGAGGTGGGCTCCAAATTTGAGTTTAGTCATGAAGCAAGGATGTGTCTGAGAGGGTTAATGTGGAGGATTCGATTTCACGCAAGCACGCACAGTCTGATCCCCGGCTCGCGCTTTCACAGCTAAGCTTTAAAGTGTCCTTAAATTAGTTATACAATAGATTACTTAATCAAAAGTAGTCGTTAGCGGTGACCGAACGATACACTTCATCCAGTGAAGAGTTAGTCGAATATTTGATTAGGCCCCCTTTCGAAGGAATTGTAGTTACCGCTTTTCGAAGCGAAATTGTCCCGTTCCGGGAATTGTTTACCTGGCTAATCTTGACGTTGATCTCGGGGAGCGATTGTCTTAGCTGTCTCAGATCGGAAACTCCTAGGAAAGAGAGTATCTCCTCATCTTTGTCCAGAGCCAGAGTCATCTGGGTTACGTTGTCCGAGACTTTGATTTGAAACGGTTTGACGTGGTAGGGGGAATTGTAACCAAGAACAATCATCACCTCTTGGCTGTAGTCGTATCCAATGATCTTGATCGAGGAGTATCGCACTTTCACTGACTGCTTTATGGAAGGATTGTTCTTGAATTGGGACAGACTTACAACGGGATGCAGTTTTTCTAGCGGTGTGCCGTTAGTGACCCCATTTTGAGAACTCATAGCTGCCGGGGTTTCCCCAAAGAGAAAAGCTAACTCCGCAGCCTCCTGAGCCTGCCTATCGGCCTCAGTCTCAACACAACCATTGTAGACCCTTTCAAATCCATCGCTGTCCAGCTCTTGCTTAACAAAAAGGTTATCCATCCCAAACAGCGCCTGATCTGGTCTTCTGTTAGCAGTTGTGGGCAATAAAAGTTTGGCCTCGGCAAATAGTTTATCCAGCTCATACAACCAGGACACCAGATCCTTCAGTTTTACATGGATTGTCCTATCCATGTTGATGAGAAACTCGGCAAGTTGCTTATCTCCTTCCTTCAACAGCGCTTCCAACCGAGCAGTATCCAGCAGCTCTATGTTGGTCATGGTTATCTTACCGTCATGTGACAATTGACCCTGGAAACAACTGATTAACCCCTGTAGCATACTCAAATTGCGGCCACTCAAGTTCTTGCATTGTCTAAGGAAGTTCAGGTTCTTGGTGCTCTTCAGTTTGAACACCAACGCCGACGCCTTCACCTTGTAGTGTGTCACCTGTGTGATGTCCGTGTGTATCTCCCAATCTCTGTGGGTAGACATGTCCGACCTGGGGGGCTGCCACAAAGTTAGTTCCAGCTCCATTGTTTCGGGCCCGTCTATGTGGACCATCAGAAGCGACCCATACACCTTGAACTTGGAGGCTCTGTCAGGGAATTGGTTCCACTGGGACATTGCCTGAATGTGTGAATTCTTTACTGGGTTAAGGATACCAGACGCGCAGCGCGTTTATCAACAAATTTGACGGAACCACACATCTGAGCGGGAAAAAAAAAAAAAAAAATATGGACACCGGATGCTGTTGGATGTAAATAATCCAAATAACGCGGAGATGAGGTCGGTAATCAGCAACAGGATAATATTATTTGACGGCGTCCAAGAAGCCCGGTTCATTCTGGAGTACTAAATGAAAAGTAAGCACCCAATTCAGCAGTAAACGCTACAATTTGTCACATGTGTACTAACAATTGCAGAAAGCCGGCGTTCAAAAAAGAACCAGAAGCCAACACCCACCACTTCTGAAGACTTCTGGAACCAGGCTATTGAAGACGAAGAGTCTGGCGACAGATGGCTCACTTCGGACTTGGAGAAGTCACTTAGGTTCTACCAGAAAGCCTACAATCATTATCTCTCGGCTATAAAGTTAGACGGAACATATTTTGACGCCCATTACAATGCTGCTAGGCTGCTTTTCCACGTTTATCTAAAGTTCACATCTCAGGAAGAAATCGACCTTTCAAAGTTGGAAACGGTCTCCACTTTCGAAACAGATCCCAACTCTGTGATTCAGCCGCTCAATAAGATATTGATTGCACACCAAACAACGCTGAATCTGCCACCACCTGATGAAGACATGAATCTTTACATTGACATCTGTTTCAATGCTGCTGTTCTGTATACAGAGCTCATTGAAAAGGCATTTGATGAGGACGTGGATTTTGATACTCTGTTCAGCTATGCCAGTAAAGCTGAGGAGCTATTTACCAAGGTCCTTCAAACTCAGGGGGCCAACGAAAGTTTAGACTTGGAATCGATCTTGGATACGATCGAAGCTGCATATAAACTAGTCCAGACGGCATATGAATCGACTTCAAACGAATCACAATTAACCGCAGTTTGCAGCCATTTCGAAAAATTTGTTTCGTCTCTTGATGAGGTAGTTTCCAATAACCTTTCAGATATTTCAGACACTAGAATGTCAGATCTAACAATCTTCAAAACTTCTCTGCTTGCATCCAAATGTTTGGATTTTGACTCATTGATACACCTGTGGGAAGATTCTAAACTGCCTAACAACTATAAACGATACCTGCAAGCCGCAGATAGCGTTCAGAATTTTGTAGACACCATTATACTCTACGGCGTGCCGGTTACTGACGAGGACAAGTGGAAATACCTGACAACTTTGAATGGTTTGTATAAAAAAGCTCAAGAGCTGATTGTGAAAGAAATTGACCTGCTAAAACCACAAGATGCACAGAACTTTTCAGAGTATTCTATACTGAGGATTTCGACCTTAATTTCTAGGGCTGATGTTGATATTGAGCGCAGCTCTCTCAATGTTCCGCAAGCAATCTCCAATAGAGAAATACTTTTCAAGAATGGAATCACATTTTTGAAAGGTGCTATCAATCTTTCGAAGGACTCTGGGGGCTTGAAGGAGCCTTCGAAGGATAAATTAACCAGGTCTTTCAAAGGAAAACAGGCAGAACAAAAGCTATCACAGTTGGTGTAGAGATTATTGAAAATCAGGGTAAACTGGCAGAATGGACATATATGACAATACAATAGACTGGAAAGGTCATACCGAAGAAAGTCAATGGTTTTTATACTGCTTGAAACTGAGAGAATCCTACCATGATTACAGGGCTGATTGTTGAACCAGCGGAGCCTGATCCATGGAACGACGGCTAGACAAACTCATTGGCGAACAATCACCGTCAACTACGAAAAATGCTGCACTTGGTGAGGTAGTATAACTGTAGCACGCACACTATGGTTGGCAATCTAGCAGGTACTCTATCAAGTTATAGCCTTTAATAAACAATCATATTACAAAATCACTAACTTTATTCCTAAAAGAACTAGCGTGCAAACCTTAATCTGCTATCTCTGTTGCTCATAATAGACAAAATTATATAATTCAAATTTATAATAGCTGTTAACTTCCATAAGAACTTAAACCACCTACCAAATTGAGAAAAATGCGGATTTAGCTCAGTTGGGAGAGCGTCAGACTGAAGAAAACTTCGGTCTCAATAATCTGAAGGTCCTGTGTTCGATCCACAGAATTCGCATAATTTTTTTGAGTCTCATTTTTTTTTATTTCTTCGCCCTTCATTACCCCAACACTAACCATGAATTACGAGGACTTGAACCGTATAAAAAGGGCCAAGTCAGCAGACGAACCAGTCTCAACGTCCAGGTTGTTGAAAGCCCTTCTTATAACATTTCTGTCGTTTTTTTTTCTCTTCACAATTGGAAAGCATCTATCGATAATTGGCACTAAGTACAACGATAACGAATATGACTCCTTCAGTCAACTCATATACAAAGGATTGGGCCTTTGGGTGCTTCATATATGGGCATCATACAAGTTCTGTAAAGTGTTGAATTATTTTCTGTTTATTAAAGATGATGAGATTGATAATAAGAAGTATCTATAGAAAAGGCGGAACTATTTACGTGCTCTTTCCGTAAAACAGACACTTTGCGTATCCAAAAACCTTTTTAAAAGGCTGACATCTTTTGGTTTAGGCAGAAGAAACCCATTTTGTTCAAGGAACTTTATAATTTCACTCAGAAATAGTGGTTTGAAGGTTATTATCTGCTGGTATATTTCGTGGTTGCTCTTCAACAGCAATTTCCATTTTTCGAAGGTCTCTTCATCATTGGCAACTTCATTTTCGGGCTCCAACTGTGTATTTATAGGCCCTTGCTGTTTAGATCTAGGGTCCTGAGTTTGATCCTGAGTCATATTCAATTGGGTATAATTCTGACTCTGCGAACGAAAATTTTCTTCAGAATCATCATCATCAAGAGAGATTAACGTATCTTGTCTAGGTGGATTGAATAAAGTTGCATCGAATCCAGAAAACTCGCCCTCCAGTTCAGGTTCCCTATGTTTAACAACCGAAATTACTTCTAAGAAACTGACATCCTGTTCTGAATCCGACTCTGAATCGGGGATTACATTTATCTCTTCTACTGGAAAGGGGCTTTTCTCCATCAACTTGGATTTTATTTCTCTCGTTTCACCATTTTCGTTTTCTTTTATGCTATGGTAAACTACCTCTTTCTCTGGATTTATTCTGCCGTAAAATGGAACGATGGTTTTTTTTAATACTGTGATACTATCCTCATGGTCCCCTGCGTTGAGTGTTTTCTTATTAAAGTTGTCTTCCAAATGGCTCCTCGCAGTGGAATATACTGATGATTTATTTTGTGATTGGTTCTGAGTTGTGCTATTAATAACCTCTTGGGATTCGTCAGACACAATGCCACCTCTGTTCCAATCATCTAGAAAACTGGGAAGTTGATCTATGGCTGGCGTAGAGTCTCTGAATTTTGAGGGAAGTTTAATCGGCGATTGTGTTGACTTTGGTGTTCTTGAACGAGTTGACAATACTGGAGATGACCTAACATTTGTAGGATCCATGTCTTCAAAAGGCTGTAATACCTGTGACACGTCATTTTTCCTCTGTGGAGTTCCCGTATCAGAGGATAAGATAATTGGCTCAACCTGAGACGATTGTACAATAATGTCAGAATCAAGTGAAATGATACTTCTCTCGTTAGTTGCTAAAACTTCAGGTTCCGAGTCTGGAATATTTTCGTTCTCCTCTGATACCATGGACTGTTGCTCCTCAACATTCTCGCTTTCCTCTATTATTTTACTGGTGTCTTGCCGTAAGGCCTGGGAAAGCGTCAAAACGACTGACCGAGTGTCTGAAATCGACTCAAGCTCATTTTGCTGAACCTCATCAGCATCCTTTAAATCATGTAGTACCTTGATATCATCGGATGTCAATTGAATAGGGGGCATTGATGATGCATCCCAGATGCTGACTTCTTCTGAGTGCAAGCGTTCATTATATTTCTCTGTGATCATGTTTAACGTCTTTCTCGAAGGAGAGGACAACCTGGGGAAACGAATCCTGATGGAGTTTATCAGCAAATCCCATTCATTCTTAGTATAGAGCACCTCGCCAAAAATTGGAGGAAGCTCTTCAGTGGGGGTGTCTTCAACCTCTTCCAAATCTCCCTTGATTGCAGAATTCTCCAGTTCAATGCTCTCAACATGCTTTAAAACTTCATTGACCTTTCTTTTCTTTCCAGAAAGCACTTTCAAGAGCGCTCGTTGCTGTTTGAGCAGTTCGATATTTCCATGCAGCACATTCAACACCTGAGCGTTCAAACTTTTGACGGGTCTTTCCTTGTGACTTCTTTCCGCAATCTTGCGTTTACGGGGGTTTGGGTTGATATTTGTCTTTTCCGCAAACCTGTGCTCAAACTCTGCCGACTTAAAGCCAGACAGTTTTTCCTTGATATCCCTGTCACGCTGCTCCTTCTCTTCGTAGTCTTCATAAGTGCTCTGTATCTGAGTTGATACAAACTCCATGTCACCAAAAGTTTCTGAAGCTACGATAAGATATAATAATAGACCCATACACCAAACTGGTTCAGAAAAGTTGGCGCGCGTAATATCGCAAGTGTCTCAAATATAACGAGTATCACAACGCGTGTAGAGTTGCATGGTGAATTATGTCTGAAATGGCTCAATTAAAGCTACCGTTGAATCTGAAAGACCAGCACTTGGCAAGAATCGACACAGCTGACTCTGAGAAGTTTATTTTGATAGAGGATTACGAAAACTCCAGCAAAGAGAGCGAGATTTCTCAAGAGACCAAATGTGATCCGGATGCTGACACGTCTCAATCCGAACTTATGACACAAGAACAGTCTCAATCTTCTCAGAACTCATCAGCTTCGAAACTTTCAAAGGAGGAGAAATTGGCTGAAAAAGCCAGAAGAATGGCTGAACGAGTAGTGGAGAAAGAACAGCGTCTGCTCAAAAAACAGAAAGAAGAACATGAAAAACGCCTGAAAAAAGAGCAACAGGAATTAGAACGCCGTAGGAAAAAGGAGCAACAGGAAAGGGAACGACAGGAAAAAAAAGAGAGACTAGAAAACGAACGGAAAGAAAAAGAACTCAAAAAGCAACAGGAAAAAGATCGGAAGGAGAAAGAACGTAAAGAGAAAGAACAGAAAAGAGAAGAAGCTCGTTTGAAAAAGCAGCAGGAAAAGGAGCAAAAAGAAAAGGAAAAGTTGGAAAAGGACAAAAACCAATTGAAAATTGCTTCTTTTTTCACTAAAGCTTCAAACTCTGCCCCTCCTAGTTCTCCAGCCAAATCCGATTACGAAAATGCACCAAATAACAACTGTGTCTCCTCACCAGTCACAAATCATCAAGAGAAGACAGACTATGAAAGGAAATTTCTTCCTTTTTTTGAAAAGGAGGACGTTTCTGTGTATTACCCCGAAGAAGCTACATCAGAAAGTGTAAAAGAGCTTGACGATTTAATTTTCAAACAGACAGGCTTACCACAGAGTGTATCATCTATACCAGTGTTCAACAACAATTCAGAGTCAACTAAACTCAAAACAGAAGATGTGATTACCAAAATTAATACCAACTTTGCCAATGAAAGCGAAATCCATGATATGTTGGACCAATTACCTATAAAGTTTCTATGTTTTTATGAGAATGCAAGACTACCATATCTGGGTACGTTTTCTCAGACTATTCATGACGTTGACCCAAGATTGCCTGTCTCTCCCTGGTCAAAAATTCAATCTAATGAAATTGATTACAACTATGATTCAGATCTAGAATGGTCCAAAGAGGAAGACGAAGAAGGTGAAGGTGAAGATATAAATGGAGAAGATGACGAAGACGAGGAAGAAGATCTGGAATCAGATTCCGAGGCAGACGAGTTTGTGGAACAAGACTCTAACAATGGCTCTGTATCTAAGAAAAGAAAACTGATAGGTCCTTTAGTTCCTGTTGTGAAATTAAGGAAAATTGAATCAACAACTGAGAGTTCAAGTGACCCACTGCATGTATACTTCCATGATTTAAAACAACAGCCATTGATTCCTACACTTTCTTTCCCTATAGATCCTCTTTTTAGTTACTGGGGACCCAAGAAAGATGACAAACAGACTACCAAGGCTAGTGTCAAGACGCTCGATGCCTTCACAAAGCAGACTACAGTACCTACTACGTCTAACAATGATACCATCAACATACTCACGCCCCAGAAGAAAACGATTACAGATCCCGCAGAATTGATGAAGCTCGTTGACTTTGTCGATAAAAACTCCTGCTTCTCACTTCCTACAATGACAGAACTTTGTGCAGTCAACATCCTACCGAACCATAAGAAAAACGTTGTAAAAAATTCAATTCAACTATTTACCATTTATGACTCCAAACTTAAAAAGAGAGTCGTTAACGAAACAGAAATAAACAGGATACTCGACATAAACAAATAGACCAACTAATCTAACGATTTCTGCAGATTATCCACCTTCTTGTAGATGATGTGTAGCCATTTTACTACCTCATTCAAATTTTTGTCCTCAATAGCTTCAATAAGGCCTGGGAGTCTTTGACCAGCATAACCTGTGTTCCTTCCCGAGGCATACACGATATGCTTGAACCATCCTCTGTTTTTCAAACCATGTTCGTAGATAAAGGATCGTTCAAAGTACTTAAGCTTGAAGTTAGCAGCTTTGATTTTGAAATGGAGCTTGATTCTCTCCCAGAATGTAAGAGAATCCCTCATCTCATGCTGCTTTTGAAGTGAATCAGTGTAGGCGTCATATGTTTGCGTAGTGTTGGCAAAATCGATAATCAGGCCTTCGACATGCTTCTTCAAATGCTTCAGCTTGGTCTCAGATCCGGCACCTTTATGAACCAACTTATCGTGGAAAAGTTTTCCATGATGGAATGCTCCATCGTGGTGAGGAATTCTTCCGTGGTGGAATCCTTCTTCGTGGTGCGGATCTTTTCCATGGTGGAATCCCCCTTCATGATGTGGACCCTTGCCATGATGGAATCCTCCTTCGTGATGTGGACCCTTGCCATGATGGAACCCTCCTTCGTGATGTGGACCCTTGCCATGATGGAACCCTCCTCCGTGATGTGGGTTCTTTCCATGGTGAAATCCTCCTTCATGATGTGGGTTCTTTCCATGGTGGAACCCTCCTTTGTGGTGTGGATCTTTGCCATGGTGAGAAAACTTTCCACGATGACATGGAGACGATCTCAGTCCAACTTTTTCTTCGTCCCACTCTTCTGGCATTTGAGAGTAAGCTTCCAAGAGATACTTGAGCAATTCAGTAGCATAATCGTGAAGTTTTAAACCCAAAACCTCTTTCTCAGAAAGATCCAAAACCAAAGAACCCAAGTATTTAGCCAGAACATTATGGTACTCAAATCCTGGATCACCGCTAGTGCTCATCCAGTGGTATGAATCATAGTTCGAGTGATAATGGTATACTGGATCACCCTCTCCAGAAACGAAACCAATATCAAGAGAAGGAATTCCCAAATGGTCCAGGAAAACGGTGTAATCACTGCCACTTCCTAGGGTTGAAATGATGTCATTTCCGTGGTCTTTAACATAATTTTCGTACAAAGTTTCGGTCGAATTCTTAAATGTAATCTGTTTGGCATTGTCCTTTAATAAATTGAACAAAGAGGGAGAGGCGCCCAAGTGAAGGTGTGAGCCAGCAACGGCAACATCAACATTTAAGTAGGCAACGACCTTCTTCTGAAGGTACTTCTCAAATTGTTCTCCAAACTCAGTAGATCCGATCAGGCCGTATTCCTCACCATCCCATGAGGCCAGCACAATAGTACGGTGTGGCTTCCAGCCTGTCTTGATAAGAGCATTCAAACCTCTTGCAAGCTCGATCAGAGCGGCCGAACCACTGTTAGGGTCCGAAGCACCTCCTTTGATCCAAGCATCGCGGTGGTTACCGACAATGATGACTTCTTCAGCATTTTCACCTTTAATTTCTCCATAGACATTGAATATAGGTGTGATAGTAAAGTTTTGTTCGCTATAAAGATTCAAATGGATATCTTTAGCTGGACCTGTACTGTATTCGACACCCTTTAGACCTCCCTTCCAGGAATCTGGAACTGATAAACCTTCGTTGTTAAGCTGCTTCAGAATTGGCAAAGCGTCCTTGTAACTCAATGGTAACACTGGAATCGAAGGAGTAGTAGCATGGGGGTCTACTCTCTCAACACCCTTCTTCGACCCTACCCCTGGTGTGGTTGGGTCACCTGGGTAGATAGACAAAAATTGGGCGGAGCCTCTTTGCACAGAGCTTGGATTTCTAGCCTCACCTTCGGGATAAGGCTTGTAACCGTTTTCAGGAGTGATACCAAAATCATCTGCTGGGTCACTGTATAAGATGGCACCAACAGCACCGAAGTCCTGAGCAAATTTGACCTTTAAGCCCCTGAAAATCCCACCGTATCTCATCACAGCGATCTTCCCCTTGATTGGAACTCCACGAGTCACCAAGTCCTCAAAGTCCTCTTTCGTACCATAGTTAGCATAAATGTATTCTGCAGATACATTGCCATTGGCACCGTAACCAATAAACGTGGGGATCAAGTCATCGCCTGAAGTAGTTGGGTCTTCCGACAAAACATCCTCTTGGAGTGAGGCATTGAACAACGACTTGTCTTCACCATTATCATAGAGTTCCAAACTATGGTCGATTGGATAACTCAGATACACATCATAATCGTCCACACTGCTCTGAAAGCCATATTCTTCAAATTTGGATTGAGTGAACTCAACCAATCCATAGTTGGTTCCGGCCAAATGGGGTTGGGAAGTGTACACCTTTGACCATTTATGAGCTTCATTCTTTTCCAGAGCCTTCAAATAGATATCCAGTGGGTTTTCATCCTCCTTCTGAAAAGAAAAGAGAGGACGTCTGATATCGGTCAAAAACACCAGGAAAAAGGGGATAGCTAGCAATGGCAGAAAAAGCATGTGGAGACGTCTTAGGACGCTCCTCTTCGGTTGATTCAATTGCTTCTCATCAATCATAATGGGCAATTGTTCAAAAGAGCAAAGAAGAATTGATGGTTAAGTAAGGCTAAGGGGTATAAATAATTTCAGTGCTTTTCTTAGTAAGGAACGCGCTTCATTCGGATTTCCGAACGGATTGCTGTCTCCTGATTCTTAAATGCCTTGGAACCCCGCCCCGCTTATGCCCGGCCCCAGCGGTGTTCTCGCGAGGTTGATATTCTTTGTAGCGTGCCGTCTTGGCAGGAAGGTGGCAGGAAGGCCTTGGGCTGATGGATGGCAATGGCATGAAATGGCATTCTAAGTCTACTAATGATATGTTTTCTCATCTCTATTTATAAAATATGTTCTCCAGTAAGACGGGCATCTAGAACAGCTATATCGTCCTTAATCTTGGCTTCCTCTACTGATTTGACCAACTCTTTCGTACATCTAGCAACATCAAAGGCTACTCCAGCAAGACGCTGTTTGAAATTCTTGTCAGCATAGTCGGTATCGTTCTCGTCATCTCTGGAAACACAAAGGGCAGCCATACGGCGGGAACATCCGTCCAAACTCTGGACAACCCATGACCCGTGTGTTCTCAATTGCCCATTTCGGGTTTGACTCATGGAGATGTTCGTCGCCTCAGTCATTTGATCGATCACTTTGTGAATCGCACTAGCACTTGCTCTTAATTCACCTCGGTTGGCATCAGGGTCCTTGATGGACTTGAGGAGAGTCTGAATTGTAGATATGACATCAACAGTTTGGTGTTCCAGGTATAACAGTAGTTGTTTTAATGTATTGTCTGGGTTCAAAATGTCAAAAGTCTGAACGTCAAACGTTTCAGCTTCTTCTTCTTCGTTTTCTTCAAAATGTTGTTGTGGATGCATATTCGCCGAGTCTTTTGTGGACACAGCTGTCTCTGGTGGAGTAATCAATACATTTGGAGCTGTGTTTTGTGATGTCTTGAGCTGGTCTTGCTTGGATGAGGGAGAGGGACTCTTTTGCTCAAATGAATCAGCCGAAGAAGATCCCGATTCAACTTGCCTCAACTTCATTGGTACGATGTTGTGCTTGGAAGTACCGTTTGAGCTAAGGCCCTTCGGCTGATCGATTTGTACGTCAACTTCGTATGTTTCTAGAACTTTGTCATCTTCTTGGGGTGAGTTCATGTTGAGCTTCTCAACCGATTCAACTGTAACTTCGTTAGTATTTTCCTCTATATCAATGGGAGTAGGTCTAGCATACGATTTTTGAGGTACGGGATCTGGCAATGTCGGTAAGTCGCTTCCTGTGCTACTCGATATCCCAAGCGCACTCAAATTGGATCCAGTAATTGGATTATCTTGAGCCAATTTGGAGTCAGCATTTGCACTTTTGGAGACAGGGTCTAAACTGGCAGAGATCCGCTTAGAAGCATTGGATTCAATCGAATCTCTTGGAGAAGAAAAATTAGAGTCAACTGATCTTCTCTTAGCACCAAATTTATTAAAAGCATCGCTGACATCAACACTTGATCTTCGGAATGAAGGCTTGTTTTTCTCAGTATCAACGCTCTGAGAGGCAGACTCTAATTGTCTAACTCTATTTAGGATAGATCCCCGAGAACCACGAGAAGATCTAGCATCAGGAGACTGAGAATGACCATTTAATGGACTCTCTTTTGATGCTCCAGGTGATATCTTCACAACCTGAGGGACAATCTTAGGAGTATGGGGCATGGTGTCAGCGTTGCCATTCTGGTTCAAATCAACCGCAGTAGCTCGCTCAATCATTTTATCACGCTCCAATCCAATGTCAACAGAACTATCCTCACTCTTTGGCGAAACCTGGGAAGTCATAGTTCTTTGGCCAAATGATGTGGATATGGGAGACATAAAGCCAAGACCGTTCGAAGTAATTGGGGAAGGCAATACATCGCTACTAGTTTTGCTGGACGAAATTCTCTGTGTAATTTTCAAAGGCCTCACGAGGGTGTTCTTTTCATCCTCTACATGCGCAGAATCTTGGCTAGTGTTGTATTCTGCTCCTTCTGCTCGAGAAGTTGCAGCGTCATCAAGTGCTAAGTTTTCACGAGTATTGGAAATATCAGAATTTGACTGAATTTTCAAAATTGCAACCAAGTCGCATGCCGTGTAAAGAATGGCACTAATGGCACTATCAACAGCCACTTTCGAAAATATTGACTTGTAGATGGCATAGTAACGGACGGAAGTTATCGCATTAGAAATTGCAGCATTTAGGGGACTCTTCTTCTTCTTATGGTAAGAAATGGAGTCAACTTCACTGATGATGACACTGGCATTGACAGCTACAGAAGAGATACCTGAAAACAAGATTTCTGGATCCACGACATCTTTATGAAGCGTGAGGAGGAAAGCCTCCACTGATGCAAGCAGATCTGAGATCGCCTTCTTTGAGATGACTCCCTGAGAACTAAAAAATCTAGTGAGATCATCGATACTGGTTGGCTCGCAGATTTGTTCCGCTACCATGGTAGATCTTAATGTTTCGTATCTCTTTTGCCACTTTCCCACTTCTTGTTCATGAAGAGAGGATTGGTTAGACGTTCGCTTTAGTTTTGACTCTGATACTTCTTCATTAAGAGATTTACTACTCGAGATGATATTCGACGTATGATCTCTTTCAAGGTCTGACTGTAAGGAAAGAATCTTCTCTTTCAGACTGGCATTCTCTTCAGTTAATAGCGACCGAGTGTTTTCATCGTTCTTTAGAGAGTCAATCATCAGTGACTTTTCTTTATTTTCAACTTCCAGTTTTTCAATAGTCTCTTTCAAATCTTGGATTTCAATGTTCGTTTCACTCAAGGCGACCTGGCTTTGTTTGAAGCTGTCCAAGGTCTCTTCTAGTCTAGCATTCTCTTGCTTCAGTTCGTTGAGCTCTCTCTCAAGTTGGGATATTTCAACATCTCTTTGAGAGTCTTGGGAGAAGATGGATTTACTCTGTTGCTGAGGGGTACTTGAGGTAGAACCATTCTGCAGAGGTGATACGATTAGATTAGGGGCTGAAGTTAAATCGAGTTTCGAAAGGACTGACACTGAAGCATTATTCGAAGAAGAATCAAGCTGATTGAGATCATCAGACAGTCTGTTTTGATTAATTTTCTTGGCATCTTGGGTTGGAGAGGCTGAGTCAACACGGACGGGGGAAGAAATAGAATCGAACCCGTGTCCTCTAGTGACTTCATTCTCATCTTCCTCGTCGCTAGACCAAGCCAGTGTGGTTTTACTTGGAATTACGTTTTTCGTCCTGATGCCCAACTGAGCATTCTTTAGATCTTGAGTCACTGGATCGTCTATGGTGTCTCTCTTGACGGATTCAAAGCTGGTGTCAGCGACTGGAATCACGTCGTTCTGGGAGAATTTAGTTGCACTATTCCTGGTCTCCTCTACTGGCTCGGTGGGAATGTGCAACTCCCTTCTTTCAATTTCTGAAACAGTGTCCATGACCAGATCAGTGAAGCGAATGAATGTTAAGGAGGACAAGATTTTCCTTGCCTGATTTCTCTTGGGATGAAATGTCGTTTTGGGAAGCAAATGTTCAGGCTCTTGATTCGTCTTGTCATTCCTTCTCTTCATTTCGTCGTAGACGTCTGTGCATAGCTCACAAAATTGCCCACGGGAATACCTCAGAAGTTTTTCTTTACCTTGTGTGACATGCGACGTCGCCCTAGCTTTCCCAGGGTTTTTCTTTAGGAACTCCTTCAGCTCACTGTGGTACTTTACCAAATCTTGCTCCACTACCATGGCCAGTCTCTAGCTAGGGATATGTTAAAATGGGGAGGAGTAAGTAAATTGACTTTGTGTTGTGTTGTTGAAAAGGAATAAAACGCGTGGACGTGTTGCGGCGGATATTACGTAAGAAAACTCAAACCAGGGTTGGAAAACGGGGAGAGGTGTGGAGTAAAAGTTAACTAGAGTGTATTAGCCAGCCAGGGGTTCACGTTGTGGAGACCACACAGTGCTAGTACCCGCCGTCTACAAACCGTCCCGATGGATCTTGTCATGCACTCTATTTACATAATATATACAGGTCACCTCGTGACATCCTCTACCAACGATGGCATCAGTTCAGTTTCGATGAACTCTGTGGCCACTTTTTTCCCATGTGTTAAATTGATAGCTCCGACCAGTGCAAGTACCGTCTTTCCCAACACAGTCTCTTCCCCACTGGTGGCCGGGTCTTCTAATGTAGGATCGCGTTTCTTCCAGAAAACCAGTTGATCAAACTGTTTCTGCTTGGCGAAGCGAGCGAGCGACCTGTTGTTGCCGATCGACTTGGTGAAGAAGGATCCAAGACAGTCAAAGTTCTTTCCGTTCAATGCATAGGGGGACTCTGAAGGTTTTGAAATGACATGCACTGAGCTTTGCAACTTTAACAATTGATACCCGATCACAGAAAGCTTCTCGTTGTATGGCTTCAGCCCATGGGCAAAGGATTTATGAGTGAGAATTTGTAGTAGTAATTCGTTATCGGGGATGCTGTACTTGCCTGTTTGTGTTGTTTGTAGATATTGTTTGAGGTGACCAATGTTCCCATCTGTGACTCCGTATTCCCTGTCCTTCAGACGGAGATATTCGGCAGGGTCTCTCACAGCCCCCTGGACTCGAGAACCCTTCACCATTACAATGCTTCTCCGTTGTATCCACGTTCTTAGCATTGTATTATAACCCCTATTGGTAGTGTGACCTTTAAGTAGAACTGATATTTTGTCCTGTTGCCGACAAAAATTTTCTACCCTTACCAAAAACGAGCGCGCGCTGATGTTCAGGTGGGCTATACTGGATGACGGATGTTCCTCTTCCTGCGCGACAGGTAAAGAGGTGAAAAAGAATTTCGTACAGGAGAAAAGAATATATTTTTTTTCTAACCTAGACCTGACATGGATATATTTAGAGTGTTAAGTAGAGGGGCCAATTTGAAGAAGAAGAAGGGGTCTTTCACGGATTATGCGACAGTCTCGCAGAGTGACAAGGACGCTGCCGCCAACACCAGGCTGAACAGCGGCCAGGTGGAGAAAGAACTAGATTTTTTCCATACTAAGAAATATCACCTCAAGGAAGACAAGTCAAAGACTGACAGTAACATAGATACTCAAAAAGAGGAAGAGGAAGAATTTGTCCCTCCTCCTCCCAAGATCGCTAACGAATCCGATGCTAAGGCCTTCAGAAAGGCTTTCAAGGTTCAGGTGGAGGGTAATGATATTCCCCTCCCCATCGGTTCTTTTGAAGATTTAATAACTCGGTTCCAATTGGATAAGAAGCTCCTGGCCAATTTGGCAGATGCAAAGTTCACAGAGCCAACTCCAATTCAATGTGAAACTATACCATCCACTCTTCATGGTCATGACATCATTGCTTGCGCTCCAACGGGTTCAGGTAAGACTCTAGCATTCTTGATCCCGCTGATACAGAAGCTGGGACAAAATCAAAAAAACTTTGGAATCAGAGGGTTGATTCTCTCTCCCACCAAAGAACTTGCAACTCAAATTCACAATGAGCTTTTAAAACTGACTAAAGGTAAAAATCTGATAATTGGACTGTTGTCCAAGTCGCTCAGTGGAAAGTTGCGTAGTGATCTCGTAAAGGGAAACAAGTACGATATTATGGTGTCGACTCCTTTGAGACTGATTGAAGTTGTGAGAATGGGCAAGATCGATTTAAGAGAAGTTAAGCACCTCGTTTTAGACGAGGCCGATAAGCTATTTGCCCCAGAGTTTCTGGAACAGACCGATGATGTCCTCCACAACTGTTCTAACCCAAAACTGCAAACGTCTATTTATTCAGCCACCATCCCACCTGAAGTGGAAGGGTTGGCCCATTCAGTGATGAAAGAACCCATAAGGATCAACATCGGTCGCAAGGAAGCTGCAAACACTCAAATCAAGCAGAAAGTCGTATACACTGGAAGTGAAGAGGGTAAGCTTGTAGCCTTGCGCCAAATGGTTCAAAATTCGGAATTCAAGCCTCCAGTTCTTATCTTCCTTCAATCGATCACCAGAGCGAAGGCACTTTTTCACGAGCTGATCTATGATAAGATGAACGTCGATGTAATTCACTCGGAACGTACCCAAATACAGAGAGACAAGGTTATAGAGAGATTCCAGAAGGGAGAAATATGGGTTCTAATTTGTACCGAAGTGATTGGAAGAGGTATTGATTTCAAAGGCATCAACCTGGTCATCAACTACGATGTACCTACATCAGCTGAGGCATACGTCCACAGAATTGGCCGTACTGGTAGAGCCGGACAGACAGGTTCAGCAGTGACATTCTTCACCAAAGAAGACTCCCTTGCTATCAAACCCATCATAAACGTCCTGAAACTGAGTGAACAAAATGGTGGTTATGCAAGCTGGATGGAGACCGAAGATAAAGTTTCGGAGAAGGAATTGACCAAAATCAAACGAGGTGTGGAACGGGAATCCATCAGTACCGTTCCTACCGTAATTAGAGAGGAGAGGAAGCGTAAAGGAGTGCTCTATGAGTCCTCCAAGAGGCGCAAGTCCGAGAAATAGAGAACATAGTTAAATCTTAAATCTGATCTGATCTAATTTACCTGTGAAATTTAAAAAGTAGAATATTATACACGATTAGTGGTGGGCAGCAGTCTTAGGGCCGAAAGATGGGTAACCGACGATTTGTCTTCTTCCAATAATCTCGCCTAACGAGAACAGACCAACCAATTGGACACCGTATGCACCGTACTTGAGAATAATCTCCTTGTTGAGGTTCTTAGCAGATTCCTTGACGCATTGGAAAGCAGCCTGGGGATTAGCAAAAGACTCCAAAGCCTTCTTGTAGAGATCCTGGTAAACGCTTTGGATCTGGGCGGTGGTAGGAGGACTCAAACCTTCCTTGGCGTAAACTTGTTTGGCAATTTCACCGGTAACCTTTCCCCAGTAAACAACTTGAGATGAGTAGTTGGAAACCTTTTCAACAATGCTCTGCTTAGAAGCGTTAGTGGAGGCAAAACGCACGTTTCTGGTGGCGATCTTTGAAGATTGGATCAATGAACGGGACAACATTGTGTTTGTAGGTAGTAAACTATTAGACGTTGAGCAGGTTTAACCAATGATTGGACTGAAAAAAAAAACCCAGTCGCTCGAGTGAGAGAAGGGATCCAGTATGACTGAGCACCGGGCTCGCAACCAATTTTCACTTCTCATAAACTATGTGGTGTTCGGGTGCATTACTGATATCGCATAACAGGCATTGGAAACCAAGTTTACCAGAGAACCCAGTCTACAAGTGCTCAAACTTTGGATGATATACTTCACAGCCGGTGATGGCCACAAACGAAGAAGATTAAGGCCCTGGCAAATTAGGGAATCCACTTTGGATGAGACTATTGTACCGCCACCGCCAGATTCTTTTGATGGTAACCCGTCGTACTGGCGTCAGTTTCACGTTCATCAGTACGAAAGTTTCACTCTAGTAGATTTTGTATTTGAAAGTTGTAAGGACGATCTAGTGGTCGATACTCGTGGATTTCACAAACTGCGGAACGAGGCCAATGTCAAAGCTCAATGCGTCTGGACTGCTGATCAGAGAGGCCGCTTGTATAACGGTCTTTCTCGTTTTTCAATAAATCAGGTAGATCTGATCAAAGAGGAGCTCTTGCCAGAGAAGTCAGAGCTGGAGATATTGCAATTTTATTTTTTGATGAAGAAGGAACTAGCAGTATGCCAATCAAACGAAGAGGCTTCAAAAATGCTTGTTTCGTTGAAAGACTTTCCTATAAGTTACGAGATGAGCGAGACGTACATTGCATTGGAGGAAAAACAAGCGTCATTTTTGCAACAACTGGAACTGGAGAGTAGAGAAAATGAGACGGAGAACAAGCAAGATGCAGACGATACGGCTACCAACGGTGTACTGAAACAAAAGCATGAACATGAACTAAAGCAGAACTCTCAAGATGGAAATGAAGACTTAGACTCTCAACTAGTGAAACAGACCAAACCTATTCTGCCTGACGAGCTGGATGCAACTCAGGTCTCTTCTGATGAAGAGCTTAATACGCAAATTTCTTCCTCCTCCGAGTCAAGTTCAAACGAATCATTCAATGAAGATTATGAAGATTGTCAAAGCTTAGCTGAGGATAAAGACGATATGCATCCTATTGAACTTTTGTGGTTCAAACCAACAAATCAAACGACAGGAAGTTTGCAGGTCACACAACTGTTGATTGAAGTAGCTAAGAAATACCTACGAGATCTTATCTTTGTTATAATCAAGAACCAAATCCAGGCTCATGCATTATCGAGAAATAATTTGGAGCTGTCGTTTTGCAAAATGTCTGCGCCTGAAGTCACTACTGCGATAGTGGAGCTATCACCATACTGGCACCTTCCCAGGTTTAGAGACGAGAAGAAGGAGCCGAAAACACCACACAGGAAGAGGAAATTGGAAAAAAACACAGAGAACACTAATATAGACATACCATGGAGCTTTGCAAATGATGAAGAGATCAGAGGCACAGTTTTTCAGGATTTGGAGTCCACAAAGAAGGCCATAGCGACAGGAAGTCTGGTGAATCGAACGTACATCAATGGACAGGACGATTCTGCTGCGAATTCCTTGAGTAGCCGGGCAATGTTGGCAGAAAAGAAGCACCTAGTGAAACTTCACCGGGTACCATCTGACTATCAAATACCACGCAAAGACAGCTTTATTAAGGATGAACAGTTCTGCATCATAGATAGCGATTTACTGGAGTCCTTTTTCATCAAAGAAACGGATCACTTGGAAGAACTTGATCGGAGAAATTCCAGAATATTTGAGCATAATGTTCTGTCAGATCTATTCAAAGCAATGAAAAAGTCTCCTGTAACTACGAGAACTTTGAGGTTTACGCTAACGAGCAGGCTTGAAGTAAGATATCGTCAGTTGAAAAATGAAAGAAGTAGATTACTGGATACATATGTCAGAAATGGCCATCTAGTTCCAGAAGATGACGCGTTGAGGGCAAAAATGAAAATCAATTCTATCTCTGATGAATTGATGGATATAAAGAAAGAACTTGAGCCTGATGAAGTATTGGATTCCATGGCGAACCCGGAGTTGGGAAAGTTCAAACTGAATGCAACTTATGGATTTGAATGCCTGGATCTGGATGAATTGTATAGAAAGTTTACCTTCGAATTTTCAAATTACGAAGATGCCAATGTTGTGTAGTAATACATGTATATTTAGACCCGGTTCACTTTATCTTCCGAATTCCTGATCTTTCGGTTTGGATAAATGATGTGATATTGAACAATGAAGCAAAAGTCAAAGAGAAATGTCACCATGGAGAGCCAGAACTTCCCCTTGTTGTTATTCACCAATACGGAAAGATCCCATTTGAGGTTTACTAAAGAATAGTCGTAGAACAGTTGAAGCATGGCAAAGATGCCTCCTGAAAGGTCTAGCCAAATAGTCAATATGGGGTAACCGACCATGCTTTTTCTTTTGAAATTGAAGTACAGTTGTGGGAGGTACTTGATGAAACTTATAGAGATTTTCCACAGGGACAGGTTCACCGCATATACCATTAGATTGTAGGTGGTCGCATCACGGACAGACAAAATATAGTAGCCTGCCTGGAATGCGAAAAATGTTGCAAAGAAGATATAAGTTGAGAAATTGATTTTCAAACTTCTTCTTTTGAAATGCCACAGTCTGAAACAATACAGCTGACTCAGCGTAATGACATTCAGTACCAGACCATGAGCAACGAACAGGAGATCTATCGTAGAAAGCAATGGGAGGCCATGATAATAGTGTTCGTAGAGGATCCTAACTTTCTGATTGTACAATAGGAGAGCAATCGATACAAAATAGGCCACGTATCCCAGGGTGTTGAGCAGTAGAAAGTCTATCGATATGGCATCTGAGGACTTTAGTTTATAGTTCACTATCAGGGGAGGATAGAATGAAAGCGACTGAAATCTGCGTTAGAAGAGTGGACTGTGACAACGGAGCCTTCATTGTGAAATACTTACCCACAATGTGACATATGTGATGCCTAGTAGAGCTGATAAAGTCATTCCAGGGTTATATTTACAGGCTGATAATATATTTTCGGTGAGTTGGTCTAATTCGAGAGAGGACACCATCACAGCGGAATGGTTGTAGATTTCACCTGTAACGATAGCTATAACGAGCAGGGATGATATGTTGCAATTATGTCTCTAACAAACAGAAAGTTTCTTTACCACACTAATCCGGATGCACCGAAGCAATCCGTTCCCTTGAATCCATCCCAAAACCTCAGCATTCAGCTCCCTGTTGAAAGTTGAACCCTTCAAACGAGATCATCTGAGTATGCGGCTCAATTTTTTCGTCAATCCGTCACATTAGCGTTGTCGTATCGATGAAGGGAAAATTTCTGTATAAATAGAGAGGGCTTTCGCGCCCTTGGATATACCCATCTCCACAATCACATGCGCGTCACTTCTGGTCATTCAGCCCGCATACAAATCTATCCCCAATTATCATATGAAAGCAGATGCATTCTATTTAAGCTCTGGCCATTGCTGTAGTTTCCCATCTTTCTCCCCTCCTCTCTAGAGTCTTTGAAAATGGACAACCTCATCTTGCCTCACAAGCTACTTACCAAACGGCAGTTGAAATGGCTGGCCCAGTTGAACATCCGTTGGACGTCTAAACCGGTTCTACTTTTCTTGACGGCGGTCTTGTCTTCCGTTGCTGGTATCAGCGCCTATAACATAACAAAGTTGATTAAAAATATTAGAATTTTCCTATACAAAAGAAATAAGGACAGGCCTTTGGAAAAGGGTGGCAGAATTACAAGGCAGATTGATGTCCCCTACAAGAACTCGACTCTATCTGTTGATATACCCTATCCAAACTATGATCGCATAAGCGTGGACGGTTTGGTCTTTAAACAATACATTAAAGAGGAAATGCTGCTCAAAGATGCCCCCAAGGTCACTTCCTTCTGGAAAGCTATCAACTCTAGATTTCTCAATAAACTGTTCATTATCTGGAAGCTCGTTTTGATTCCAAAATGGCTAGATAAGAACTCATATCTCCTTGTTGCTCAATTGTCTTTGCTGATATTAAGGACATATTTGACGTTATTGGTTACGAAGCTAGACGGATCAATAGTGAAGAACCTGATCGGTTTACAAGGTAAAAAGTTCATTAGAGACATCATTTATTGGTTTCTGTTGGCTGTTCCTGCATCGTACACTAACTCCAGTATCCGCTATGTCACCAAAAGGCTGTCGTTGAGTTTCAGAACCAACCTATTGCGTTACTGCCACGATCTTTACATGGACAACCGTTTAGCTTTCTACAAGATGCAATTCAATACCAACGAGATGCTTCCCAAGGAATATCAATTGGACTCGAAGTACATTGATCAATACCTCACTGATGATATCAAGCAGTTTTCTTCTACTTTGGCTTCTTTATTCACCAATACAGGAAAACCATTCATGGACTTGATCTTTTTTGCCATCTATCTTAGAGACAATCTGGGAACCGCAGGTATTGTTGGTATATTCTCAAACTATTTTATTACCTGTTGGTTCCTACGTTTGAAAGCTCCCAAGTTCTCCAAAATGCTTAAAGAGAAGGCAAATTTGGAAGGTATCTACTACAACTATAACCTAAACCTTATTTATAATGCTGAGGAAATATCTTTCTTCAAGGGTATTCCTCTTGAAAACAAGAAAATCAAGAGTATTTTTGGAGATCTTCAGAAACAAATCTTCAAAGAAATGGTTCAAAGGTTCCATTACGGGTTCTGGGAAGACTACATTCTCAAATACACATGGTCTTGTCTCGGATACCTGTACTCTGCAATTCCAATTCTTCTTGCTCCCACATCTAAAAGAACATCCAACTCTTCTAAAAACATGAAGAACTTCATTGTCAATAAAAGATTGATGCTGTCAATGGCAGATGCTGGTAGTCGATTGATGTACTCTATCAAAGATGTATCAAAATTGTCTGGTTACACAGACAGAATCTTTACATTATTGTTGAACTTGCACCAAGTTCACGATACCGGATTCCAATACGGACTCGATTTGACTAGTACTCAACAGACTTCTCTTGCAAGGTTGCCATCATTGAGAATATTGTCCTCGTTCACCAATTTGAATCATCTTAATTCCCAAAACATGAAGAGTTTAGGATTCATTAATGGTATAATCCAAACCAACTACGACGGTTTAAGATTAGAGAATATCCCAATTATTGTTCCCTCTCCTAAAGGATCCAATGGTCCAAAGCTGATTGAGCCTCTCACTTTTACGATCAAGAAGGGAAACAACTTGCTAATCATTGGAAAGAACGGTTCCGGAAAAACTGCTTTCATGAGATGTTTGGCTGGCTTGTGGCCCATCTATGAAGGCTTATTGTCAAAACCTCTTGACTCTAACATCATGTATGTTCCTCAGAGACCATACTTCCTTTCTACTGGAACATTGCGAGACCAAATCATTTATCCGTTATCGAGTGAGACATCGACAGTAAATGATGATCTTCTTGTCGAGTTGTTGAAGGATGTAGGACTTGAGTATCTGTACGAAAGATTCAATTCTGATTTGAACTTCAGGCCTTCTAGCAATGTTGAAAACGCTGCAGACAGCAACGGAGCTGAAAGGGACAGTGGTAATATTTCCAAGAACTCTTGGTTTAGTCTTTTGAGTGGAGGTGAACGCCAAAAGATGATTATTGCAAGAGTACTGTTTCACAATAAGACTTACGTTGTGCTCGATGAGCCAACCAACGCAATTTCTTATGATATGGAGGATTACCTTTTCAAGCTTTTAAAGAAGAGAGGATTGACCATAATCACAATCTCCCATCGTTCATCCCTGGAGAAGTATCATGACTACTGTCTAGAACTGGTGAGTGACGTCGATGAGAAGATCGTTGACCTGGAAGATGAAAAGTCAGAAACGCCGATTACCACTCATAGGTGGAAGTTTAGAAACTTAAGGGAAGACTCTGACGACTCCGATGGTGTTGATGACGAGATTTCTGATTACAGACACAAGATAAGAGATCTGTATAAAAATCACAGGAATATCGACAGTGAGGGAAGTTCGACAGAAGACAAAAATCATCTTGCGAAGGAGGAAATTAAAATATTGCAACAAGAGCTTGCCCAGCTGGAAGAACTAGAGCAGCGCAAGTTGGAAGTCTTGAACTATTTAGATAACGAGTAGCAATGAACTATAGACTAACCATCCCATATAGACCTTTATATACTAACTACGATTACCTAACCAACATTACGTAACCATATCGAGATTCTCCAAAAGTTCTAGTTCATATTAAATCTGAAGCCCATACCTTTTTTTCCATAATAATGCTTAGAAACTTTGCTAGAAGTGAGTTCAAACGTCAGTTCTCTACGGGGACTACGACGATACCAACCAAGCTTACGAAGCTCTCAAATGGGATACGAGTTATAACGGATGAAGCTCCCGGCCATTTTAGTGCGATGGGCATCTTCGTAGATGCCGGTTCTAGATATGAGAGCCAGTTTCCAGAATTAACCGGCCATTCTCACATCATCGACAGACTTGCATTCAAATCGACCTCCAAATTTGACGGGAAGTCTATGGTGGAAAGTATCAATCATTTGGGTGGCAACTTTATGTGTGCCTCTTCTAGAGAGTCGTTGATTTATCAGGCTTCCGTTTTCAATAAAGACGTTTCCAAGATGGCTGAAATTCTCAGCTCTACAGTCAAAGAGCCCCTATTTACGGAGGAGGAAGTTGTTAACCAGTTAGACACGGCCGATTATGAGTTGGACGAGCTATGGTTGCAACCTGACATGATTCTTCCGGAACTATCTCAGCAGGTAGCCTATGGATCAAAGAATTTGGGTTCTCCTTTGCTATGTCCAAAAGAGTCTCTAGCTAATATCTCAAGAAATTCTCTTCTCAAATACCGTGAAACATTTTTCAGACCAGAAAACTTGGTGGTAGCCATGTTGGGAGTTCCCCATGAAAAGGCTTTAGAACTTGTTGATAAAAACCTGGGCGACATGAAGTCGGTTGGGTCTAATCCAGTGGTCAAAGAAGCTGCTAAGTATACGGGAGGATCTCTTTCGTTACCACCGGTTCCTCCAATGGGCGGTCTTCCAGAATTCCATCATATCTACCTTACCTTTGAAGGTGTCCCTGTTGATTCTGACGATGTCTATTCACTTGCTACATTACAGATGTTAGTTGGGGGAGGTGGCTCTTTTTCTGCGGGTGGTCCAGGAAAGGGAATGTACGCAAGAGCATATACAAGAGTTTTGAATCAATACGGCTTCATTGAAAGCTGCAATTCATACATACATAACTTTTCAGACTCGGGGCTGTTTGGGATTTCCATCTCAAGTATTCCACAGGCAAATAAAGTCGTTGCAGAGCTCTTAGGTCATGAATTGAGCTGCTTGTTTTCTGAAAATCCAGGCAAAGGTGCTTTGACCAACGCCGAAGTAAACCGTGCCAAGAACCAACTACGATCTTCTCTGTTGATGAACTTGGAAAGCAAGATGGTTCAACTAGAGGAACTGGGAAGACACATACAGGTTTATGGCAGAAAGGTAGATGTCACGGAAATGTGTGAAAAAATAAGCAAAGTCACGAAGGAAGATTTGGTTGCAATTGCCAAGAAAGTATTGACGGGAAGCAAACCAACCATTGTTGTTCAAGGAGACAGAGAATCTTATGGGGATATCGAGGGCACGCTGGCTTCCTTTGGAGTTGGTCTAGATGCTGCCAATGCTTCAAGGAAGAGAACTAGGGGTTGGTTCTAAGTTCAGTGAGGTCATTAATTACAGCAAGTACATGTACATATTAGTTGCTATACACATCCAATAGCTCTTTTTCAAGTTTTAAACTTTTCTCCTTAAATTCATCTCGTTCTCTCTCCAATTGTTTCTGTAACAAGATAGCTTCCGAGCCTTCTTCCTGAAGGGATCGTATCTTGTCGTTAAGCCTTTTCATTGTCTCACCGAGATTATCAACTTCATTTTGAGATCTCTCGCTTAGTTCTTTATAGTTCTCAATCTTTCTGTTCAAGTCTTTGACAAGACTCTGTAGGTTGAATATGTTTTGATTTTCATCAAACTCTTTGGTCTTCTTTTCAAAAAGCTTTTCTTCTAGAGTCTTTACCCTTTCGCTCCAATGTTTAGTTATACTTTCTTCCATACTTCTGGAACTCATTTCCAACGACTTAATCTTGCTGCTCAGTTGTTCGTTGTATTTACTAAGAGCCTTGTTTTCTTCCACTGTCATGTTGATATTGTCTGTTAATTGAGAAACTTTATCACTGTACTCCTTAAATCTCAATTTATCTTCCTCAATCTTGTTCTTGAAAGTTCTGACTTGTTGACGGTAGTCGTTCAGCTCGTTGGTTAACTTAGAAACATGTGCAGGATTACTGTTGGCATCTTCATAGATTCGCATACGAGATTCAAGATCTTTGGTAATGTCGGCAACTTTCACTTCTAAAATTCTCTTAGATTCCAACAAGTTGTCCCTTTCCCGATTCAAGTCTTCCACAGTAGCTTTGTAGGTAATAACCTGTTGGGTGCTTGTGGCCACTTTATGTTCCAGGTCGATCTGTTTAGCATTCAAATCATCATTGACTTTCTTCATTTCCGTTATCATACGATCCAAACTGTGTTTCTCTTTAAGTAGGGAATTTGTCGTATTCGTTAGGGCTCTGTTTTCTCTTTGAGAAGTTTCCAATTGTGTGGTCAGACTTTTAGCTCTTTTATTCAGTTCAACTTCTTTCTCCATCTTTTCATAGAGCTCCTTGTTCAGCTGCTCAATTTCCCTATCTTTGTTGGCAGAGAGAGAAGAGGTAGTCGATACTCTAAAGTCTGTTTCCTGCTCAAACTTCTCCTCTAAGTCTTCATACTTAGACTTAAGTTTTTTCAGGTTAAACAAACTATCAGAAAGCTCTTTCTGAAGCTCTCTAATTGTGGAGTTCTGCTGAGCTACCATAAGATCCGATTTTCTGTAGTTTTCTTGTGCAACGCCTATTCTTTCTTGAGCAGCTTGAAGTTCACCTCTCAAGAACTCTTCACTTCTTTTGGATGCTTTTACAGCAACCTCAGCAGCTTCCAACTTGCTATAGTAGTTTTCCGATCTGGATTTATACAGTTCTAAAGAGTCCTTTAAGTCTTGGTTTTGCCTAACGAGTCTGTCAATCTTTGACTTGTATTGTACAATTTCTTGTTGTTGAGATACGTGATCCCCTGTTTGAAGTCTTTTCAACTTGGTATTGGCTTCATTTAACATCGAGTTAAGACGTAAAGAGTTGACCGGTTCGTCTTGGTTCCTTTTGTTTAGATCATTAGTAGATTCCTTAAGCACATTGCCAAAATCTAAGGGTTTGAATTCTTGGTTGTTCAAGCGGGAAGAAAGTGTTTTATATCTCAAAAGTTCAGTTTGCAGTTCAACGTTCATAGCTTCAAGCCTTTTGTTGGCAGATTTTTCCGCCTCCAGTTGAATCTTTAGCTCTGAAGCATCAGTTGCTAGCTTATCAGAAAGCGAGCAACGGCTAGCTTTAATAGGAGAAGAAAGTAAATTATTGCTTTCAATTGGGATACCACTTTGTTCACTCATGGAAGATAGTTTAGCCTTTAACTGCCTGTTATCATAGGCTTCTGATGCTAGCTTTGTCTTAACAAAGTTCAATTCATCTTCAAGAGCATCCTTTTCTGATTTCAAAATGGAATATTGTGCTCTTTCCTCACTAAGCTGCAAACTCATTTTACCGACATCACCATTAGATGTAGGAGAGAAACTTTGGGGGCTAGAGGGTGATGCCACTTTTGACTGTTGTAATTGGAGATTCAGCTCAGCTGTCCGGACATCATAACTTTTTTTTGCCTTCAACAACTTGGCATTTTCTGTGGTTAGTGCTTTAAAAGAAATCTTATCACGAGAACTGTTTTCTTTTTCAATAGTCAACTCCTTAGTCAAATCATCTACTTTTTCCTTCAATTGAGATATCTGATCATCAAACGCCTTCTTTCCCCTTTCAAATTTGACATCATCGGCGATTTTGGCTTCAAGCAAAGCATTGGCTTCTTTTGCTTCTCGCTCAAGTTTTGCATTTAAAGCCAAAATGGAATTGGCTTTATGCTTGAGATGTCTACATTCTTGCTTAATTGCAGTATATTCGTCTGTAGACTTTTTCTTCTCTTCTTCCGCAACCTGTACCTGTGCAATTCTGAGCTCCAAATTTTGAGCTTTCTCTTGAAGTTCACGCTCCTTTGTTTGTATCTGTTCTTCACGTTCTTTTTGTGCCAGGGCGAGTTTGTCAATCTTAGCCAAAAGGGTCTTATTTTCTTCTTTTAGTTTACTTAGCTCGGCAGAAGCCTTTTCAAAGCTTGAGTTCTAAATGGGTTAGTAAAACTGATTCAATAAAATGAAACAAAAAACGGGTAATAATTACCATTTGGAAAAACAATGTACATACAGATTCATTGAGCTTTGATTCTAGTAAAATTTTGGTGTTTTTGAGATCTGCTTCTTTTTGTTCTTGATTGCTAATGGCATTCTTAAGAGATTCAACTTCTTCCTCTAACCGCTTTGCAGCAGTCAATTCATCTGATAATGACTTGACTTTATCATTCAATAAATTCTTTTGTTTTTCAATCTCGGTCAGTTTTTCCAGTTCTTTCTTTAAAGACAAAAGTTCATTGTTGAGGATCGCAGCATCACTCTTTTCTCTTTCAATTTGTTGGTTGACATCCAATAAGTTATTTTCTAGGCTTATATTACGAGCTTTCTCGCTGGCAAGCTCCTTATCCTTGGTGTTTGATAGATTTCTTTCAGATTCAAGAGAATTTGTCAAGACCTTGATAGACTCTTCCAACTCACTTTTGAGAGCAGCAAATGACACTTTTTCCTCCTCCAGTTCAGCAACCTGCTTGACTAAAGAGTCAATTTTTGTTTTGAATTTTTTCTTGTCCAAGGATTTGCGTTCTCCTTCAATCAAAGGAGTAAGTCTTAATGCCAGCTTGAACCATTCATCTTTTCGTGAAAGATGATGATACTCCTTAAAGTTCCGAGAAAGAAGACGAGCCGCCTGATGTTTGCGAAGTTTGTCTATAAACTCGGATCTTTGAATGAAACCTCTGATATTCGCCTGCAGCCCTGTCATTGTTAAGGACAACTTTGTAGCTTTCTTTTCTTCCAGTATGGCCAAAACTCCATTCCTGAAGAAAAGTTTTGTAAGACCAACTTTAAAATCTTCGGGAGGAAGCTCTAGTTCATTCAAAATGATTTCGCAGGTGCTCTTAAAATTGTCATTATTGTGTCGAAGTTTGTTCTTTGCTAAAAATCCGTAATTGAAGTAAAATTTGTCAAACGGAATTCTATTGGGGTAACCGGCTCTAGCTATTCTTATTCCTTCTAAAACTCCATTGCATCTAAGTTGGTCTAGGATGAGCCTCTGGTCAAATATGTTTGGCGATCTATGATTATTTGGTAAAATACATCTGACGAAATGAGGGTGTGTTTGGGAGAGCTGATCTATTAACGACGATAGCTGTTCTTTGTGCTTTGTTGCTACTGTCTTGGATGTCCCTTTATTCTTCTTGGAAGGGCTTGCTTGAACTGAAACTGCCTTCAGTTTTGAAGAAAATAGGTCCACAAAGAAAGGATTCAAAGAACTTGAAAGGACTTCGACAATATTTTCGTTTAATGGATCCTTATTCTTGCCTAACCATCCTTCAACATCATAGGTAACATCACCTGCATAGTGTTTTACGATGAATCCATTTCTTATTTTGGTTGGTTTGTATCTGGTATTTCCAAAGGGCGAATTGACTTCACCGTCTTTGATCTCAAAGTTCTTGTGAAGTTTACTCAAGAACTCTTCATCAGATCCCTTAGGGATAAGACACTCTTCGTCTAATATTGAGAAGATACCTACCCTAGAGTTTGGTTTATTTTCAATCAATTCTATGGTTGGTTTGAGATCATTTCCAAAATCAACAAACTTCCAATTGATATTCTCTTTCACATATTCAGCTTGCTCCAAGACAAACATGTGATGATTAAAGAATTGCTGCAGCTTTTCATTGGTATAATTGATACACAGCTGCTCAAAAGAATTCCTTTGAAATATCTCAAAACCGGCAATATCTAAGATACCAATGAAGTTGGTGTTGGAGGATAAACCAGAATATCCAAAGTTGCTATTAATCTTGTCCACTATGAAGCCAAACAAGCTCTCGTAGAGCACCTTAGCCAAAGCATCAACTGAAACTTTTGCCTGTTGGGCATTTTTTTCCTGCGTCACATTTTCCCTTCCAGCCTTAACTTTGGGCTTTATAAACGCATTCTTAAGTAATTGAGAACTCTCTAGTTGCAATAATTCTTGAATGTAAGTAAACGGAGACTCTTCCGTGGGAATTGCCTGTTTATCACTATCAGGATTGTGATAGGTGATGTTTCCCAGCAATAGAATGACTGCAAGAGTCGTAAAAATGTTATTGATGTCAGATGCGGAAAAGTCACAAACCTGCAGTGCTTTCATGAGATTTTGGAAATCTTGCGAGTCATCAACGTTAGGAATATCAGCGTGAGAATCCTTCAAGTAGTTAAAGTCAGAGATGGAGCTGGTGAGCTTGTACTTGGACAGTTCTGACTGAGAAAGGCCTCTCAGAAGTTGGTAAAATATATGATAATTTCTCTCTTCTGCATCTTGCTTGACAACCCTAGACTTCTCCAATAAATACCATTGTATACTTGCGCCGGCCAGAGTTTTTTTGTAGTAGTCAATGTCCATCTTGATGAACTTTCCAAACCTTGATGAGTTATTATTTTTGATCGTCTGAGCATTTCCAAATGATTCCAGGATGGGAGTAGCTTGTAGGATTTTCTCTTCGAAATCAAATTTTTGATTTACCTCATGCGAAGACGTGATGGTGGTGATGTACTGGATGATCTTTTTAGTATTTTCAGTCTTACCGGCACCACTTTCACCAGTGACCAGAATGCTTTGGTTCCTTTGTTCTTTTACCAGCCTTTGAATTGCGTTTTGCGCAACCGCAAATATATGAGGTTTAGGGTGGATTGCCGAGTCGCCGTCTATTTGCGGCTGTTCGTATGCTGAAGACTCGATAGACTGGTAGTAATCAATTGTGGTTTTATCGTAAATGCTCAATTTCTTGTAGGGGTTAACGGCAACCAAAAAGAGTCCAGAGTAAGTGTAAATTGATCCATCCTGATACCGTCCCTTCAGGTTGTCCAGAACACTTGGTTCGTTCAAGTAGGTGAGGGAAGCCATGTCATCACATTTGTCAAACTTGGCAGGATTAACACGGTCCAAGTGTTTTACCTTCGTCGTAAACTGCTCCCCGTTCAATGTCTTGACTTCTATCTCAATCTCATCTTCTCCAACGGGAGTTTCCTTTAGTACCCGAGCCTTTACGAAATCCTCAGCTCCAGGCTTTGAAACATATACCAGCAGAGCTTTATCTTCTTGGTCCATCCTTGGTACAAGCAAGCAATGTTTCTGATTATGTGGGGAAAACGTCGATGTTTTTGTTTGTACCAGAGAGTTTGGTTCCGTTACTTTGATGTTTACATTTCGTGCCTGTTTATATTTTACCTAATAGGGAGCTACGAGGAAGCGCGCCAGGCAGAGGCTGGCTGGGACTCTCGACCGATGGGGGATCGACCTTAGATAAATAACTACACTAGAAGCAGACAGATATGAGAGAGCAGTATACTAGAATTCGGATGGACTGTAAAGAATGAACTGAACATTTGCAATTGGTGATCGGGAGAGCAAGTTGTCTCAAAATATCCAAAAGAGAGACTGACCACACACCTCTAACCATCCAGAACTACCACCAACAAACGCTTAATTCAGGGCTTCATTCACTTCACTGAAACAATAGTGTATTTTATAAATATCGAAACTTCTTATAGAGTTCTCTAAGGTAAGAAAGTATGATCTTGCTTTGGTGGATATCTTTCTGTTCAACACTTAGTAATGGCAATGGCTCAAAAAGCAAGAGTTTTAATTAACTTAAGCAGACTCAGGGAACAACTCCTCCTTCAAATCAATGCCCAACTCTTCTCTAACGTCTTTCAATTCGTCCAAGTAAGCATCGTACTGCTCCTTGGTCTCAACCTTGTGCTTCAAACCCTCAAAAACTCTAACAGCAGTGGCATAGTCGTTAACTCTTCTGCAAGCGTTCAAAGCCTTACCAATGACAGCTGGAGAAGGAACTATGTCGTAGGAGAAACAGTTGTTCAAGACTCTCTAAAAAAACATATGTTAGTATTCTACGATGGTGACGTTTGATAGCGAGGGTACCCCTCTGAATTCTGACTTACCTGAACTTCAAACAAGTCGTATGCCTCATCGAACTCCTTTTCGTATCTCTGGGAGAACTCCTCGTAAGTCTCTTCATGGTGAGCAGAGTAACTTCTGATACCGATGGCAGAGTTCAATCTGACGACAGGACTAAATTGCTTAGCAACAGTCAGTCTGGTTGGGGTTCTTAAAGCCTGGCGGAAAGATCTAGCAAACATATGGAAAAACAAGAAACAAAATGACTATGGGTAGTTCTGTCTTGGGTGTAGGTTTTTTGTCTAGGTTCAGCTTGAAAACTGTAAGGAATCGCGACCAAGGGCTCACAACCGCAGGAGTTGGAGTTGGGTAGCTATAAGCGGGCCAATTTTGAGTTCTACGGCGAGTCAAAGGGGAAGAAGAAAGCAGAAACAATTGTTGAGTGTGCAGAGTGTGGTGGAAAAGTGTCTATGATGTTCGTTGGGCCGATTTACAATGTTTTATTCCAGACGATGGAGACTTTTGACCAATGAGAGAGGGCCATTTTTTTTAGGTGAGCATTGGGACATCGAATGATTTTTATAGGCGATGGCAGGTGGTACTTTGGATGCTCGAGTTATTGACAGCTCACGTGTAGTGTTCGACGCTGAGACAGTGTATTCATTATATATTACAGGATCGCAGGTGAAAGTGATACCTTCAGATAGAGTTGAGCTTCTTGGATGTGTTATGTATGCTCCAATAACCTCTATGATGTTTTTTCATAAGTCGTAAAATCTCTGTCCATTTGACAAAATACTTCTTGTCGACCTTATTGATATGTGCCAATTTAAGAGCCCATAGCAGTCGATATATGCTGCCTTTCTCCTCCTTGAGTGCTATTTGTAGAAGTTTGTCCACCAAGGTGATCACAGTTTTCCGCCCCAGCATGGAGCCATTGTTGGAATACAATTCCTGGTCTGTCACCTTCTGGAACATTCGCAGCCTTTTTATCATTGGAAGTTGCTCGTTCTTGAGTAAACCCGTCAAGAATGCTCTTATCAACGAGTTTGGAACAGTCTGATGCTCGTCTTTTATTCTTTTCAAATGAGCAGCTCCGTCTTCTATACTTCGCATGGTAGACTGCTCTAGTAAATATGCAATTGATTTTAGTTTGATAAGATAGTCTGTGTCTAGATGTGATGCTGGTTGTGATTGTGATTGAATGATAGTAAGTTTATCAAGGGTCGCTGCGCATTGACTGAAAACATTTGATTCCATTTCAGTGTGTAGTTTTGGATGTTTGTTTCTGTGAGGTGGCATTGAAAGAAGATCATTGAGCATAGATCTGGTCAGAGTTTCAATCATTATACTCAATGGCTCCTGGGATGCCAAGAGCAGATTTTGAGGGACAAACCTGAAAATGTGGCTCATTAGTTCGAAAATTTGGGTAGGTTCTTGAGTAGAATACAACGTTGAAGCAAACGCTTTGTAATTTGAGTGCTCCAATTCAGAATTGGAAAGTAGCTGAATAAACAATTTAGCTGTGAAGCGTTCTAAAGTTAGCTCAAGATCAAAATCCTTATATTTGATTAGGTGTTTATTGATGGAAACCTTATATTTCAGTTCTTGATGTTCAACAGCATGGTATATTGACAGAAGAATATCATTCTGTAGTTGTTTATTGTTTCTAACCATTGGATTTTTCCCAAGATATTTGACCATTTTTATCAACAGAGAGCCAGGAAAAAGCTCCAGCTTAGGATGGAAGGCAAGAATTGCAACTACTTTCGGATAAATCTTCTCATCAATCCTACCAGCTGGAAAAAGTCGGTCAATAAGCACTTCCAACAGAGGTTCGACGTTGGACTGACATCTATGGTACGTTTCAGTAAAAAACTCAGATTTATCATTGCAAAATGGGTGCTTCAAACAGTAGATTAAAACCCTGGATTGAGAAACAGGAGACAAGTTATTGAACACATATTTCATATAGTGTCTTAGAACCACGGTACCTGAAAGTTTAATTAGCTTATCAGTTATATGCTCTGTTATAGTGAGATCGTTCATCAAATCTTTGTGCTGATTTTGTAGTATTTTGATCAAGTGATGGACTGTCTTTGTACTTGAACTAGTATGGATGAGATACCACCAATCTTGTTTCCCAATAGTGGCATCGTTTAGAAGCGGAATCAGATGATTAACATGGTGATGTATTTTAGGCACAAGTTGAGATATGACACCAGAATGCTTCAGTAGACCTGACAATTTCAGTTTTGCTGTGAGACCATCAACATCAACCTCTTCAAATTGCATCCTCAACTTTAGCATCTCTAAAACGTTGAAGGGATGCACTACGTACTCCTCGAGTTCCAATAGTTCTTCCAGGGTTGTAAATGAATGCAACTCGTTATTCAGCTGGAGTACGTCTACAAGATTTGTATCCAATGACAGTTCATTGAGAATTTGTCTTACCATGGAGCTAGAAGAACACTCCAGGTACTTACTCATCAACTGGTAGAATAAAAACCGATTGTTCAGATCATTTTCACAATATCGAAACATTTTGCCAAAAAGCTCAAATATTGAGTTGATATTCAGTTCAGAGGCCAGTATAATCAAAATGCTGTTTTGGTACCACCCCATATCTAAAAGCTTACAAATCAGTTTAAACAACATGGTATCGTCAATATTTTTTGCGATTTTTAGATAACAATGAAGTAGAAAATCTCGCTTGATAAAGGTATTCGGGTTCTCCTTTTCGTTAAAGTCCAGAAGGAGTTGGAGTTGGTAATGGGGGTCTGGTGTAGATTGGAATTTGTGCTTGAGTTCGTTAGGGAGAGCTCTAAGGAGATTGATTTTGGACAGATAGCTGACATAGTAGACGTCGTTCAAACAAAATAGCTCCTGCTCAACAGAATTGTGTTTCATTATGCTCTTGATGCGATTGGATGTTGATTTCTTAGATGCAAGCATGATATTGGAGGCTTGATCATCTTCAAATTTTGGAAAAATCAAATCGTCAATTCCTTTCAAAGTAAACTTTATCAGTGAGTGGGTTAAGGATGGCTTTGTATTGCGGCCTAGATTGATATTGCTGTCAAATTCTTTCAGCCTATGATGGCTCTTGTGCCGTTGAGTTATCTTGAACGGCACCCTTTTATAGATGGATATGTGCCTGAACGATAACCGTTGCACTATCATCTTGTTTATTATCTTTATTGGTGTTTTATTGGCTCAATCGTATCATAACAGGATATATTAAGAGTCTCGTCTCCAAAGGCTTACTTAGTCAAGCTTGATGTGGTGGTAAGGATTTACTCCAAGTTTTTTTATTTTGATAGGTGAAAATCTCGAAAACTCTGCAAGGAAAATACTTAGTTAAAGGTATACACTACAATCTATGAAACCCTCCCTTCAACCCCAATGGAGTAAGTGCAATTACAATCCGTTTTCCTTCAATATCTTCAGTTTGTTCTTGAGATCTTGTTCGTTGGTCTCGATCCATTTGAGACTTTCTAAGTGCGTGTTGAGCAGCTGTAAAATATCGTCAACTGTGTTATTTCCATTGTCATCTGCTGCTGGTCCAACAGTGGTCTCGTTGGTTAGGGTCTTGTTAAACGTATCGCTGATGTTATTAATCTCATTCACCAATGATGACAGATTTCCACCCAAAAAGTCCAACCTGTCTTCCAACAATTCTGCTGTGTGGTATGCTCTTTCTCTTATTTGATCATTACTGAGAAGTGGTTCGCTCCCCGTCCCATTGGACTGGATATTCGATTTTTCAAAATTCCTAGAGGAGACTGAGGAAAGCAGCGACTCGGCCTGAGCATTATATCCATCCAACAATGTCTCAAGCTCCTCTTGCTGTCCTTCAATATATGTTAAATTTTGATCTATCTTCCGCTGTGTCTGCTCCACTAGAGCAGCGTCGTTGTACAGTTGAGTTAGTTTCTCTCCCGAGGAAACTAGAATAGAATCCCATGTGTTTATATCCTTAGCATACTTTTCAAACGTTGATGTAGCTGTTGTCAGTTGGTTTGTCCATTTGGTAATCAAGTCCTCCAAAGTTTTATTTTTAATAGACATTGGTTTAGCTTGTATATCTTGGGTTTTCGCGTTGACTTGTTTATCTGAGGTCACAGTTGTCTCGGTTTTTGGTTCAGTTTTGCCAAGGCTGAAACCAGAGGTAGACTTTGTTTCTTGAGTTTTATCTTTCGAAGCGTCGTCACTTTTCGTTGCAGAAGAAGCTCCAAAGGAAAATGCAGGCTTCGCAGAGTCATTACTATCGTCCTTCTTTTCTTCTGGTTTGGCACCAAACGAGAAAGATGGTTTATTGTCTTGCTTTGCATCAGTTTTAGCTCCAAACGAGAACGAGGGCTTATCGTCTCTCTTTTCGTCGGCCTTTGCTCCAAGTGAAAATGCTGGTTTATCATCTTTCTTTTGATCTGGTTTAGCACCAAATGAAAAACCAGCAGGCTTGTCGTCTTTCTTTTCTTCTGGTTTAGCACCAAATGAAAAACCTGTAGGCTTGTCGTCTTTCTTTTCATCAGTCTTTGCACCAAAGGAAAACCCTGTGGGCTTATCATCTTTCTTTTCATCAGTCTTTGCACCAAAGGAAAACCCTGTGGGCTTATCATCTTTCTTTTCGTCTGGCTTGGCACCAAAGGAAAATGAAGGCTTGTCGTCCTTCTTTTCTTCTGGTTTAGCACCAAATGAGAAAGCTGGTTTGTCATCTTTCTTTTCGGCCGGTTTAGCACCAAATGAAAACCCTGTGGGTTTGTCGTCTTTCTTTACATCTGGTTTAGCACCGAATGAGAACCCTGTAGGCTTGTCGTCTTTCTTTTCATCAGGTTTTGCTCCGAATGAAAATGCTGGAGCAGTTGTCTTTTTCTCATCAGCCTTAGCACCAAAAGAGAACGCCGGCTTGTCATCTTTCTTTTCACCAGCTTGTGCTCCAAATGAAAAACTAGCTGGTTTGTTATCGTTCTGCTGCACCGTATTACTGCCTCCAAAACTCAAAGCAGGCTTACTGGCAGCAGCGTTTCCAGCGTTAGATCCTAGGGAGAATGCAGGTTTATCACTTTTCTCTTCAGGCTTGTTTCCAAAGCTAAACGCAGGTTTTCCATCTGAGTTCGCAGATGGCTTTGAATTGAACGAAAATCCAGTAGCTGCAGGTTTGTCTGAGCTTTGGGTGGCGGCGCCGAATCCAAAGGCAGGTTTATCTCCTTGCTGAGCACCACCCAACCCAAAAGCTGGTTTTGATGCAGAAGTTTCGCCAGCTGGCTTGCTACCAAATAAACCACCACTTGCTCCATCGGTCTTAGCAGCGCCAGAACCAAACGAAAAAGCATTACTAGTATTATTGTTTCCGCCAAAAGAAGGGGTCGTGTTTGATGCGGTGGAATTTGCAGGTTTTTGGCCAAAACTGAAAGCGTTGGACGCATTGTTCGCAAGGGCCGCTGAATTAGAAGCTTGTTGGTTGTTTCCAAAGGAAAATGTACCTGTTGATCCTGTGTTGGATCCTGCAGCGTTACCTTGTGCGCCGGAGCCAAACAGGGAGCCCTGGTTTGTATTCTGTGTACCAAATAAAGATGAATTGGGCTTAGCTGCCTCAGCAGGGGCATTTACTTGTCCAAATGGGCCTCCAGAAGAAGCTTGCGTGTTGTTGGCATTGCTAGGATTGGACGGCTGATTTCCAAACAATGAAGGTTTGGAGGCATTCTGGGTGTTACCAAACGAGAACCCTGTGTTTCCTTGGGCAGAGCCCGTGAAACTGAACCCTGATCCAGACATTATCAATACCTTCAGTAAATAGTAGTGTCCCTTATTTTTTTGTTTGGGTTTACGATTTTGTCAGATTTTTTGGGAGAAGGGAATAGGACCAGTGCTACACAACCGGCTAAAATCCATAAGGATCATCAGACATCCAAATGGTTTGATTTTTCATCCCAAGCTCGTTTTTCAATTCACCCATGCGCCGTGCCGCGAGCGCACCGTACCATACCACAGCTCCCGCGCGTGCTTCCGGCGTTACCCCCGGGAATCGTACCTCCATGTCGCGAATCCCGGACAGCACTCTGACGGATCTCGTTATTCCTAGTGGGCTCACCTCCATATAAAAGGATACTCTCCCGCAAGCCTGCGTGGTCTCTAATTTCTCAGGAATAACAAAGTTCAATTATATAAATAAACAATGGTCAAGTTAATTTTGGTACGTCACGGTCAGAGTGACTGGAATGAGAAGAACCTGTTCACCGGATGGGTCGATGTCAGATTGTCCCCAACTGGAGAGAAGGAGGCAGCCAGAGCTGGTGAATTGATGAAGGAGAAGAAAATTCACCCAGACATTCTTTACACCTCCATGCTGAGTAGAGCCATCCAAACTGCCAACATCGCTTTGGACAAGGCCGACAGATTGTCCATCCCTGTTGTTAGATCCTGGAGATTGAACGAGAGACATTACGGTGCTCTTCAAGGAAAGGACAAGGCTGAGACCCTGGAGAAGTACGGAGCTGAGAAGTTCCAGACCTGGAGACGTTCTTTTGACATCCCTCCACCAGAGATTGAGGATGACTCCGAGTTCTCCCAGGTCAACGACGAGAGATACAAGGACGTTGATCCAAACGTTTTGCCAAAGACTGAGTCATTGGCTCTCGTCATCGACAGATTGTTGCCCTACTGGCAAGACACCATTGCCAAGTCTCTTCTTGAGGGCAAGGACGTTATGGTTGCTGCCCACGGTAACTCTCTGAGAGCTCTGGTCAAGCACTTGGACAAGATCTCCGATGCAGACATTGCTGGTTTGAACATCCCAACCGGTATCCCATTGGTCTACGAATTGGATGAGCATTTGAACAAGACCAAGGAGGCTTACTACTTGGATCCAAAGGCTGCTGAGGAAGGAGCCAAGAAGGTTGCTGCCCAAGGACAAAAGAAATAGATCTCTTGGTAAGTAGGTTAGATGAATGTATAAGCTGTTAATAGTATTACTGTTGATTGGTTTTATCTGAGTTGACGTTGAGGAGGAATTGAATCTTTTGGTAGTCCGATTAGCAGAGTTGTGATTCCAACAGAGTCTGGTAATAATATAAGGAAAGCTTCACAATTTGATTCAGTGTCCAGGGATATTTCTTAAAGGCTGAGATTTGCTCAATTTGTTCTGCTATACTCCAACAATTATTTCTGATGCTTACAATTGAGATTTATTCTTGATTATAAACATAAAGAAAGACGTCATAACGTAGTTCCTTTGATTAAGTACCAGTTGAGTCCGTGATAGTTTAGTGGTAGAACCACCGCTTGTCGCGCGGTAGACCGGGGTTCAATTCCCCGTCGCGGAGTTTTTTATATTTTTTTTGTCTCAAATTTCAATTACAAGATCACGTGACAGTCCAACCTACTCTGCTTTCCTAATAAATAATTGATGCACACATTATACAGTCTAAACTATGCTTCCAATTGCTTGCTTTGCTCCCTAGCAAGTCTCTTCTTCTCCTTTTCTTCCTTCCGGTTGTACTTGACATCCTCAGGGTTGAAACCTCCCTCAGATGAGCCCCAGTATGCCCATTGTGGAGTTGGGGCTATGTAGTCCATATGGGTGAATTTTTCACCAGATTCAAGCAACTGGAAGAATCTTTCGTAGTTAATATGAGTGTACCATTGGCCATCGATGTAATATCTCTTGGATGCAATCAGAATGCAGCAAGAATGCGCATGTTCAGCTGCAATTCCATACTCCAGACCTCTTGAGTTAAGCTCGTCATTCAAAGATCGGACAAAGTTCTGGCATTCTTCATAGAAGGGTATGTTCTGCATTGTCAATGGGTTACCGTTTCCGGAAGAAGACCCACAGAAGGTTGCTCCTTTAATCTCAATCAACGAGGGCAACGCTCTCTCCACCATATCAGCGTAACCCTTGACATCACCCATGTTGAATCCTTTCACGAGAGTCAGCCTAAAGACGGTTCTCTGGTGGGATTGCACACTTCTGAGGATATCCAGACACTCATGAAGCCTTTCCCAGTAGTTTTTGAACAGAGGACGATCAATCCTCTTGAGTTCATCTCTACTGGAAGCATCAATGGAGACGTATAATTGGGTGACTTTGTTCAGAGTTCTAAGTTGATCCGGATGCTGAGCATTGCATACCAAGAATGAGGAAATGTGTTTCGCATGCAACATCTGCAAGAACTCGTTGATGTAGGGATAGAAAATGGGTTCTCCGACCAGAGATAAAGCACAATGACGCACAGTAAAGGCTTCATTGAACCGGTCACTGACTATACCTGGCACACCTCTCATTTGCTTGATTTTCTTGTAATGGCCCTCGAGAGCTCCATTGAGGATGTCCTCGGGCTGGTCGACTTGCCATCTCCATGTCGTTCCAACTGGGTTGGAACCATGTCTCCAGCAGAAAACACATTTGTTAGAACATGACAACGAAGGAGTAGTTTCCATACAGAGGTGAGACCTAATACCATAGAAGGCAAACTTGTAACACGATCCTCTTCCTCGCAAGGCTGATTTTGTCCATCTACAAATTTTCACTCCTGAATGCGAGCCAACCACAGTGTAACCCTGTTTAGTCAGTGATTTGAAAGTTGGCGAATCTTTTGCTACCATTTGTTTTTTCTCAGTGACTTGGGTAATATCGTTCTCTTCCTTAGTTTTGGCGATCATTCTCCCCATATCTTCAACATCCACCAACGTATCGTCTGACACATCATCTTCATCGTCCTCGCTGCCGTTATTCAAATCACCAAGGTTAGCTTCTGGCTCATTCTCCGTTAGCATTGGATCATCATCTTTCAGGGTTTCATCAAAAATATCTATCCATTCATTTATCTTTGGTTCACCTCCAGTTTTAATGCATATAGTTCCTAGTGGAAAGATTCTTCTAGCTCCCAGTTTACTGAGCCATTTGTCCACCATCTTTGCCTGGTAGCAGAACTTTTCAGCCCAGGACTCTGAGTCTCCAAGACCCAGCACCGTGAACCCTGTCAGTTTCTTCAATGGGAACTTGTCAATTCTGAAATCGTTGGCGGTCTCCATCAGAGTTTCCAAAAAGTAATCCAGAGGCGAATCTGTGTCATAAGAAGGCAGAACTAAAATGTAGACCAGATTTTTCAAGTCTGGCGTGTTCACAAAGTAGTCTTCCAAATCATTCACATCTTCGTCCAAGTTTAGGAGCTGGGGTTTATTAGTGGCGATCTCAGACAGTTTTGAGTGTAAGGTCGTTGCCGCCTTACTTGAAGATCCTGTCAATGAGGAGTAGAAAATAATGAAATTAGAGTCTAGCAAACTGTGATTTGTGGCCGTCAATCCCTCTTTGAACTTTGGGGAGTTGGGTTTATTTGCCTTGAAAATTTTGGGTACTCTTTTCTTCTTTTGTTTGGTGTCACCTTTTCTCTTGAACAAGGATGGCTCTTTACTCTTATTGGACGATCTGCTCAATTTGACAGCTCCATTTGCCAAAATCTCATACGAGCTTTCATCCTGAACAGGTGGAGAAGTAGTTTTCTTGGAGGACTTGGAATGTCCACAGGCAGAAGCAGGCCGAGCAGGGGTCGAGGTGGATAAGTTTTGCGACAGAAGGTACAAGACCACTGCTAAACAAACAATACTAATCCTTCCTCCGTTCGCAAGGTAGCAGCCTAGGGCGCTTACCAGTATCAAGTGGTTTATAAGGGCCATCTTTGAGAGAACTGGTAGGGATGAGGGATTGATTTTTTTTTTCATACACGAATTTATGCAGAAACGATATATCGATTATGTAATAAAAGTTAAGCCAATGGAGGCAGGATGAAGGGTAAGCTGGGGAAGCTGGGGAAGCTGGGGCATGAAGAGATCTTTGCATAGACAGTCTAACCGTGTGCACTGCTCTCGTCAGAATTGGCTGAATTGCTGTTGATGGTAGGGAGAAGTAGAACACCTTACTCCTGACATTGATGAGCCTTAAGTGCTGTGAAGAGTCGATGAGGAAGCACAGTGTATGTGTGGTATATGCGTGGTATATGTCCAAAGACCCAATACTTTGGAGTTGATTTCAACCAACAATACAGTCTAAGATTCCCAAGCTTTAATTGTGCCTTATTTGGATTGTTGAATATGTTTTCTGGAACATATCATGTGCCAGCTTCTTTGCAATAATACAGTCAATAGAGTCTTTTGACTGGAAAAGTCAACACCAAAGAGGAAACGTGCTTCAAGCTTCATTGTTGCCTTGATGAATAAACGACAGTGACTACCTGCAACGATGCTCACACAATCAGTAAGGAATTAGTGAAACTCGTAACGCTATAAGTGAGTCAGTTTTTGATGGATCAAGTTATCAGTCACATCTCTGAGGCATAGTTAACAGGAAGTCCTTTGAACGATAATTCATTGCAAACGATTCTGATCCATAGCAGGCTGATCCGTTGGATCCAAACTCATCTCATCCCCCACTTCTCGGTAGATTTTTCAACCGAACACCAAGCTCATCGCTCCCCCATACTGGCCCAAACGGAGGCAGGAGCTTCAGCTTCCTCTTGCACAAACAAACGCAATGGTCAACGAACTTCACCCAGGAAAGCGTATCTGCCAGGTCGTCAAACTCAAGCCGGAATTCTATGACGAGTATGTCAAAGTCCACGAAGCCGTTTGGCCTTCGGTTCTGGAATTGCTTTCAAAGTATCGCATTGAAGATTACTCAATTTTCTACCTGGAACAGTACCAGCTGCTGATTGCCACAATGAAATATTTGGGAGAAGATTACGAGGCAGACTGCGCCAAGATGGTGGAAGAAGAAGCAAACCTGAAATGGTGGAAGATGACTGATCAGATGCAAGAGTCTCTGATTCCCGGCAGTACAGGTAGCGTCGATAGTAAAGGATGGTGGTTGAACGTTCCAGAGGTGTTCAGACACGACCACTAGTGCCTGATGAATCTCGAGTATTTGTCCCAGACACGGCAGATGCTGGACAACATCAATGCGTTGTTTTGGAGAATGTCTACCGGTACTTCGTTCTCTGACATTTGAGACAGGAATAGCAGGATATAGTCAACATTAGGCGTTGCAAGTAGATCCAGAAGAGGGTTGAAGTAGACTTTGTTTAGTGTATAAATGGTATGGTATAGGAAGGCTTGTAGATTACCTTGGCAGAATTCTAGAGGCGATAACCTTAATTTTTCAGAGATCGGACTATGACATAGTTGATAGCAGACCAGCCAGGACCCTTTAGAATACGGGTGGAACAACCAGATCTGTATTCCCAGAGACAGTACCCAGTAAAATGGAACCGTTGAAAGACTAAGCTGTTGCTCCAGCTTGAGCTTCAGAAAGGAGACGAACCAGTATCTGAACCAGGGCAAGACCAGCGAGAGATGGTACCGATGATCCACCAGAGCGTCCACCCGAATTGCTCTCACCGTGAAAGGGTTGGAGGAGTAGACTATGAACTCGTTTGAATTGACCAATTGGAAGGTCCGCAGAGTCATGATACTGGGTATCAGAAAGGTTATAAGGAAGGAGATCATGGGCCAGATATTTCCCGTTAAACCGTTAGATGTATGTTTACAAAGAGCGGGGGTAAAGATACTCCAGACAACCGAGATGAGGATGGGGAACATCCAGCATCCGTAAGGGTGGTGGAGCGGAAAAGTAGCTGTCCTATGGAAGTTTCCGATGCAGTCCAGGAGAGCTCCCTCCGAGTTGCCTTCGATCTTGCGATGATTTCTCCGTCTACGAAGGTGCACAATCCACCTGCTTCTCTCGGTGGAACCTTCATATGTCTTGAAAATGCCACCTGAACCAATTTCCCCCCTACCTCACCTGCCAGATCCTCCCCGCTACCCCCCTTACAACCAAATCTACTGCTCGAAGCCACGTTCACTCTCTGGCGAGTCGACTCCTGGTCTTTATTAACCAAAGCTCTTCTCAACTTTGCCCGGGCTCTCAGATATACTCCCTTCTCCGCAGGGCAGTGTATTCTCGGCCTCCGGATCCGGAGTTTTTTCAATCTTTTCACTGCCCCTCCTGGATCTTGAATTTCGTGCAACGCACCCGCAAATACTAGCAGCTAGTGTCAACTTCGCGCAGCTCTGAGACTTTGTTGTCCCTCCCCTCCAAAACGAGGTTTTACCAAAACTTCGGCCCAATTTCTCTTTTCTCTTCTTCTTCTCCCTCTTACACTTCCCAAAAACCCATCTGCAACGACCATGCAACGTATCCGCTGTTTCAGCACATCTCAGGCCACCCGCAACTACGCCTCCACCATCAAAAACCTCCAGGTCAACTCCTCGACGAAGGTGATTTTCCAGGGTTTCACCGGTAAACAAGGTACTTTCCACGCGCAGCAGGCAATCGACTACGGGACCCAAGTCGTCGGTGGTACTAACCCTAAGAAGGCCGGCCAATTGCACCTGGGACTCCCCGTTTTCAAAGACGTAGCTGACGCAGTAAGACAGAGCGGTGCCACAGCTTCTGGAATCTTTGTTCCCCCTTCTATCGCTGCTGCAGCTATTGAGGAGGCCCTGGAGGCTGAGATCCCCTTGGCTGTCTGTATCACAGAAGGAATCCCTCAACACGATATGTTGAGAGTAGCTGAGATGTTGAAGTCTCAATCCAAAACTAGACTCGTGGGACCCAACTGTCCGGGAATTATTGCTCCGGAGCAGTGTAAGATTGGGATCATGCCTGGTTTCATCCACAAAAGAGGTAAGATCGGAATTGTCTCAAAATCTGGAACGTTGACTTATGAGGCCGTCTCTCAGACCACAAATGTCGGCTTAGGTCAGAACCTGGTCATAGGTGTTGGCGGTGACTCTATTCCAGGTACCAACCTGCTTGAGGTCGTCAATCTTTTCCTGAACGATCCAGAAGTTGAGGGTATCATTATGATTGGTGAGATTGGTGGAACCGCTGAGATCGAAGCTGCTGAATTGATCAAGCAGCACAATAGTACCGTCTCTACTCCAAAGCCATTTGTCTCTTTCATCGCCGGTGTCACTGCCCCTCCAGGCAGAAGAATGGGTCACGCCGGAGCGATCATCTCTGGTGGTAAGGGTGATGCTAAATCTAAGATTGCCGCTTTGGAGTCTGCAGGTGTCATTGTCTCCCCATCCCCAGGAAGACTAGGAAAACTGATATACGACGACTTCGTTAATAAGGGTCTAATTTAAGGGATCATATATACAATATCATAATCATTATGTGTAACACGAATAGAATAGTCCTTAGAGAGAGAGAGTGATATTTACATACTTTGGAGATATTCCTGTCTCCATTTGGACTTTTTGTTTCGGACTACTCTTCTCACCACTTTTTTGGCATACTCATCTCCAAGTTGTTCTGCCACTATGTACAATGGTTTCACGTAGTTCCACTCCCAGTTGAATTGAGTCTCGGTAGAGAGCAAGAGCTTGCAGGCGTCGTTCAGCTCATTGCACTTGACTAGGAGGTTCAACATGTCTCTCGCAAACTCAAAGTCCTGGTTGTGTTTGATGTTTCTGGGTTGGGTTGAAAATGCTGGTGTCTTTCTGAACCCGCCTCTCTCCTGCCAGATCTTCTGGCCAAACTCTATGTCTTTACTGTTGATACTGGCCTGAAGAGCTATGTGGTAAATATCATGGGTTCTAGGGTATTTGATCTGTATATTGGAGGACAATCTGATGGCCAAAGGAGTTGAATGAAGACTCGATAGCTCTGAAGTTTGTTCTGGTTCTTCTTCCACTTCTGCTACATTATCGACCCGTTCAACATCAGGTTTCAATGTCAGCTCTTCGAAGGCCTTAACGAAGTCAGCCATTGAACCCCGAGTAGCCAGTATCATCAAGTATGTTCCAATTAGTTCAGAGGTGACGATGTCAGGATAGTGGAGGATTGTATACGACCAGATTGCCTTCACTTCTGCCAACACGTGTCTCCCTTCAAGCTCGTTCAGGGGAAGGAAAGGTGTTGCCTTGGGATGATAGTTAAAGTGGTTCAACGCCAGGGTGCTTCCTCTCAATGCCATCACCGCATCGTTTCCTATCGTCTGAATGGAATGATTATCTGGATACTTAAAATATCCACGCAGTAATATATTCAGAGCAATTCCGTCCTCTTTGGTCATCCTGAAAGATTCATTCATCTTGAACCTTGACTCGTGAATGGTGTTGTAGATAGCCCTGGTAAACGCTAAATCTCCATCTCTACTAGTAAGGTACATCATCACAATCATTAATTTTTCATTCAGTGGGAACTTTCTTTTGTAGTACTCAATGATAAAGTCCCATCCCCTGTTGATTAAGACCTTTCTGGAAGAACAACCTCTTGCCAAAGCAAGCAGGATCGTTTCATCTGGTTCGGTTTCCAAATTGTCATACAGATCCAATGCTGCCTCCACATTATCATTGAGCACATGCATTAATATCATTGAGCCATAGGCTGTAGTATCGGGATTAGTTGCAACAGAGTTGAACTTCATTGCGTCAAAAACCTCGTTGGTCTTCTTATAGTCATCAACCTTCATACATGTCTGCAAGACCATGGTGTATATCTTTTTGTTGGGTTCTATGTGGTATTTCAACTTCATTTGATTCAAAAGATTGTTGATCTTGTCAAGTTTCTTCCCCTTGGAATAGACTTTGATCAACGCTCCAAACGTATAATCCGTTGGAGTCCATCCCTTGACATCATAATCTTGGAAAAGAGACTCAACCAGCGGTTCGTAGTAGCTTTTCTCAGAGAATGCTGTCATCATCAAATCTGTCAAGTAGCGGTCAGGTGCGATTCCGCTATTAAACATCATCTCATTAATTAAAGACATGTGTTGATACTTCTCTTCTTTGGGTATGTTTTGAATCAACCTAGTAACATCAACAGTGGATAAGCCTTTAAAGCCTTGGTTCTTTTCCAGCTCCAGCAAAAGCTTTCCCCATTGAATATTTTCCGAATTACTGATGTGCTTTACCAGAGGTCCAATATGATCTATTACCCTTTCAGGGAGCGTCAAATTCGGTGAGGGAAATGAAAAGAGTTCTATCGACTTATTGTCTCCATCTTCGGTACCCGGTAGACTCTTTAACGATTCAGGCTGATCCTCTGACCCCATTAACTCCTCAAACACCAAATCCACATCGCTGCCCAAATTGCGTTCATTAGTTATTATATTCAGATCTTTCTCTATCTCCTGTGCCAAATGTTTATCCTCCTTCACGATGTGTGATTTCTCTATCTTGGTTTTGAACTTTTCTAGTTCCTGTAGCTTTGATTTCATCTCCTGTTCCTTCTGCCTGATTTTCCTCTGCTCTTCTTTCAGCAGCCATGTTTTTGCATCGCTTTTCTCCGGCCTCGCAAACTTTCTTCTTGCTATCACCACGCTGCGAACAGAAACCACCCTTGTGACTGACGCCTTAGGGATTCCTATTCTACTTAGTCTCATATCGCATGAACTATTGATAAATATTTTCTTGATAGGAATTTTTCACCATATACTATCGCGGCTTATGTAAGAGAAGAGAAGAGGGAGTCAAGGGTCCAGTTTTATGGAGGCTACAGTAAGGAGTCAGAAACAAAACGAACTAGCATACTGGCATATATAGGGGGCTCCTACTTAATTATAAAAAAATCCCGCTTATAACTTGTCGTGCTTTGGTTTTCCCTTCAAATCGTGGAATTCGTAAAGGATTTGAGGATTGGCCTTGATGGAGTTGACGTACTGAACCACTCTTTCACCGATTAGCTCTGGAGTGAATCCAAAGTACTTGTAGACATCCTCAACAGGAAGAGACTTACCAAAGGTGTTCATGTTGTAACCAGCAGTGGCGTATCTCTCCCATCCGTATGCGACGTAAGCCTCAACAGCGACGGTTGGGACTTCTCCTCTTCTAAGGACAGAACGTCTGTAAGTGATTGACTGTTCGTCAAATAATCTCTGACATGGGAAGGACAGAACTCTGACCTTCCATCCTTTCTGTTGTCTCAAAAGACGAGCAGTCTTGACAGCGAACTCCAATTCGGAACCAGTTCCGATGAGCTGCACATCAGGCTTACCTTGACAGTCTTCAACAACGTAACCACCTCTCTTGGCTCCTTGGGCCGAGGTCTTTCCTGGATATTGGTCAACCTCGTGTCTGGACAGAGAGAACAGGGTGGAGTGCTCAAGCTCAACGGCTACTTCAAACAGAGCGGCAACCTCGGTAGCATCTGCTGGTCTCATGTAGTAGAAGTTTGGCATAGCTCTGAACAACGAGGACAGAGCAATAGGCTGGTGGGTTGGACCATCCTCACCGGCTCCAATGGAGTCGTGGGTGGCAATGTGGATAGCCTTAAGCTCTTGCAATGCTGCCATACGCAAAGCAGGGGCGGCGTACAAGTAGAACATGTAGAAGGTGGAGGTGATTGGCAAGAATGTTCCCTTGTTGTAAGCAGCTAAACCGTTAGCAATAGCGCACATGGAGTGTTCTCTGATACCATACTCGATGTATCTACCGGAGTAGTCACCACCCAATCCGCAGAAAGTCTGTAACTTGGGGTTGAAGAAGTACTTCACACCATCCCAGTTAAGGAGAATAGAGACGGACAAGTCACCGGAACCAGCAATAACTTGAGGAAGGTTCTTTCCAAGGGCTCTGACAACTTCTCTAGCAGAAGTTCTGGTAGCCGTTGGCTCAGTCGGTTTGTCTTCAGGAATGTAAGTTCTCCAGTTCTTTGGAAGTTCACCTCTGATACGGGAAAGGAATTCTTGTCCCTCACGAGGGTATTCCTTGACATAATTATCAACCAACTTCTTCCAGCTCTTGACTAGTTCATCACCTTCAGCTGGTTTCTCGGCAAAGAAGTCATAGACTTCCTGTGGGAACCAGAACTTCTGGGCAGGGTTGAAACCATATTTGGTCTTCAGCTCTCTAATGCCCTCCTCACCTAAAGCAGATCCGTGAGCAGCGTGGTGGTTACCGAAAGCAGAATCCTGTCCGATCTCGGTTCTAACGTTGATCAAGGTTGGTCTTTCAGTCTCGGACTTGGCCCATTCAATAGCTTTAACAATGGTAGCAACATCTCTAGAACCGTCTGTAATGTCAATAACATTCCAGTTCTGAGCTCTGAATTTTGCAGAAATATCCTCAGTGTTGTTAACATCAACGGAACCATCACAACAGACTTGGTTGTTGTCGTAGATAACAATCAGGTTGTCCAAAGCCAAGTGACCAGCCAGGGAAATGGATTCCAAGGCTGGACCCTCTTGCAAACAAGCGTCACCTACAATAGCGTAGATAGTGTTGTCAACGACGGGGAAGCCAGGTCTGTTGTAAGTAGCAGCAAGGTTCTTGGATCCAATAGCCATACCAACAGCATTGGAGATACCCTGACCCAAAGGACCAGTAGTAACTTCAACAGCTGGGTTCTCAATTTCAGGGTGACCAGGAGTCAATGAATGGTAGTCTGAGGAGTGGTAGGATTGAAGCTGTTTGACAGTCATCTCTTTCAAACCAGTCAAATGCTGGAACAGGTACTGGAACAGACAGACGTGACCGTTTGACAGGATGAAACGATCTCTGTTGAAGTAACTTGGGTCGTTAGGAGCGTACTTCATCTGGTACTTCCAGAGAGCAATACCAATGGCAACCATACCCATGGCTGAACCTGGGTGACCACCGCCGTACTGCTCGACTAAGTCAAGGACGTAACAACGGAATGTTTTGATGACCAACTCGTGGATGTCATCATTATAAGAAACTGCTTTGGGAATTCTGGCCATTTTGTTCGATTATTTTCCAGATAAAATCAAATATAAATGTTTGAAACTAAACGAATCAAGAAAGCACTTTCAAAAGCGAATCATGAACTTATATATCAGGCATCCTGCTTCAGTTCATTTACTGAACCGAAAGGCTATCTGATGAAAAATGATTATAGGTTTGAAGACCATAATTTGCCTAGAGGCTAACCGATTCCTGAGGCTAAAAAAGGCAGGAGCACAACCCTAGTAGAAGCAATTGCATGGATTTTTTTGCAAAAGCGGAAACATGGTCGGGTCAGCAGCGGAATAATGGAGAGCTGATAAGCAGAACGGCTGGCCAACGTCAGACTTATCACACGCTGCTTCAGCATCCAACGAATAATAAGCGACGGTTAGGTGGTTTCATCTGGGTGGAGTTATTCTGGTGTTTGGATGCGAGATCTTCCCCACAGTTGAAGGGGGAGATGAAGAGGGTGGATGTGGTGGTAAGGTGATGGAATCAGATAGTTATGGACTGTTGGGGATGGAGTAGGCATATATTCAATATGTCGTAACTTGTATCACCATTTTCACTCATCAATGTAGGCTTGAAGATCTAGGGCTTCCATTTTCGATAAGATAGTATCTATTCTAGAATCCAGAATTTTGGACTGGTAATCCTCTTTCGATAACGAGTCGACATAGGGTAGTCCACTCTTCAATGTGTCATAAATGTCCATGAAAATTTTAGACTGAACTTTAATGAAACTCTCAAAAATGGGGTCCAAATAAGAAAGTCTTAACGCCATGAATTCGGATAGCTCAACTTTAAGTTTGGAATTCAGTTGGAGATATGTCTCTTCCGTTTCCAAACTTTCAGCAATCGACTTGCAGACCGATTCTAGATGGCGTTCGCCTTGGGAATCTAGTGAGTTGTTTCTCTTGTCAAATTCTAGTTGATCTTTTTCGGCAGTTAATTTCGCCAGTTTGGACTGTAGCATGTCGTAATCTAGCTTTTTTCTATAGCGCTTCTTTATCAGCAGGTCAAATTCGTCATTGTACTGCTTGAGGGTTTCTAATGGCTGTAATATTGTGTAATTGAACGGTTCTACCGAATTGGGCAACACGTCATCTTTTATTCTGTTGATAATTTCCAAGTACTTTCCTTCGAATCCATCTGTGGTGGAAGTTCCATAGTACGAGTCCAGCGTCGTCGCCACCGCCAGATTGGCCTTCAGAGAATTGTGGTGGTTTTCCAGCAAGCTGGAGAGTCGACGGTAGAGTTCTTGAGTGAACTGTTGGATAATCCGGAAGTTCTTTTCCTGGAGATCAAACTCTTCATCCAGACTTTCATCAAGATGATTCGTCTTCATGAGAACCTGCGTTCCAGCCCTGTTGACTGCTTTCTTAAATCCTGACCAAGACATGGTGTGAGTGGAGTGCCAGTTCAATGTCCAGATTAGCTTATAAGGAGGAAAACCGAGACAGCGATGGAACTACAATTTGCATATTCACCGCCCCATTACCGGTTTGGGAAATCCTGTTGATAAGACGTATTTCAGATTTGTTTCATAGATGGTAACAGAACTTGGGAAGGTTACAGAAGACAGGGGGGCTCAGTCAAAGGCTGGCAATAGAGTGACCTGACTGACATCTGATAGGGACGTCCCTTGCACAGGAGGCAAGAACGCAAAAATGATTACGTAACATTCTGTCAACCACACTGTAACGTTACAGCTACAAGAGAGGCCTCTGACTAAAAATCCAGTGTATCGTGTACCCAAGCCAAGTTGCTTCCAAGTCTTTTCTTAATCTGTCAATTCAACGTTACCCCACATAAATACCCCTAAAGGGCTGAAGTGAAAAAAAAACTATAAACTTGTTCACCCCATAACAAAACCTAATTATCCTTCAGCCAATGGTCAGTAAACCCCATTCAACGTTCCGAGATTTGCAGAAACTTCTCCTATAAGGAACGGAGGATAATAAGCTTCCTAACCCAGCAAGCCATGTTTTTCATTACCCCCCACTGAAAGGTTTAGCCAACGGTAAGGAGCTGGAAAAAGAAACTGGGACCAATGGAACACCTCCCCCAGCCAATGAAAGCTATTCCCTGGATTCCCTGCAACTCCCGTTCCTTCCTGTTGTTGAGTTGCACTATCTTCAACAATACCAAATAGGCAATTTAACCGATACTTTGAAAAATCGTACGGCGCGAATGCTTTTAGCCTAGATATCCTTTGTGCAGGGTTCCGATTCTTCTCCACATCCAGTCATTTGGGATGCATGCTGTTGTTTCCAACAATGAATGGCAAGGAGGATTAACCGCCAGATATATAAAGGCAACTGGTCCCCAGTTTAAAGTTTTTCTTTTATCCCCCAATCTGAGTGACCGTTGTGTTTAAGATAACAAATTCTGTTTAACTTAAAGACCAAAACCAGTTGCATATTTCCAAATTAAACACTAAAGTTCACTCTTATCAATTTATCAAACACCATAATGGCTAGAATTCCAAAGGCAGTATCCACACAAGATGACATCCATGACTTGGTCATCAAAACTTTCCGTTGTTACGTTGTCGACTTAGTCGAGCAGTACGGCGGTGGTCACCCAGGTTCAGCCATGGGTATGGTTGCCATTGGTATCGCTTTGTGGAAGTACCAGATGAAGTACGCTCCTAACGACCCAGACTACTTCAACAGAGATCGTTTCGTTTTGTCGAACGGTCACGTGTGTCTGTTCCAGTACTTGTTCCAGCATTTGACGGGTCTGAAGTCAATGACGGCTAAACAATTGCAGTCTTACCACTCCTCAGACTACCATTCATTGACTCCTGGTCACCCTGAAATTGAGAACCCAGCTGTTGAGGTTACCACCGGTCCTCTGGGTCAAGGTATCTCTAACGCTGTTGGTATGGCTATTGGATCCAAGAACCTTGCTGCTACTTACAACAGACCTGGCTTCCCCGTCGTTGACAACACTATCTACGCTATTGTAGGTGACGCTTGTTTGCAAGAGGGTCCAGCCTTGGAATCCATTTCCCTGGCTGGTCACTTGGCTTTGGACAACCTGATTGTTATCTACGACAACAACCAAGTCTGTTGTGATGGTTCCGTTGATGTTAACAACACTGAGGATATTTCTGCGAAATTCAGAGCTCAGAACTGGAATGTTATTGAAGTCGAGAATGGTTCTAGAGATGTTGCTACTATCACCAAGGCTATTGAGTGGGCCAAGGCTGAGACTGAAAGACCAACCTTGATCAACGTTAGAACCGAGATCGGACAGGATTCTGCTTTCGGTAACCACCACGCTGCTCACGGATCTGCTTTAGGTGAAGAAGGTATTAGAGAGCTGAAGGCCAAGTACGGTTTTGATGTCGCCAGAAAATTCTGGTTCCCACAGGAAGTCTATGACTTCTTTGCTGAGAAGCCAGCTGAAGGTGATGAACTAGTCAAGAACTGGAAGAAACTTTTGGACGAGTACGTTAAGAACTATCCTCAGGAAGGTGAGGAACTCAAGGCTCGTATTAGAGGTGAGCTCCCCAAGAACTGGAAGAGCTTCATTCCACGTGACAAGCCAACTGAACCAACTGCCACCAGAACTTCTGCTAGAGAAGTTGTCAGATCTTTGGGGCAGAACCTTCCTCAAGTTATTGCCGGTTCCGGTGACTTGTCCGTCTCTATTCTCCTTAACTGGGGAGGAGTCAAGTACTTCTTCAACCCCAAGTTGCAGACTTTCTGTGGATTGGGCGGTGACTACTCCGGTAGATACATCGAGTATGGTATCAGAGAACACTCCATGTGCGCTATTGCTAACGGTTTAGCTGCTTACAACAAGGGAACATTCTTGCCAATCACCTCCACCTTCTACATGTTCTACTTGTACGCCGCCCCTGCTTTGCGTATGGCAGCATTGCAAGAGCTTAAGGCTATCCACATTGCCACCCACGACTCCATTGGAGCCGGTGAGGATGGTCCAACCCACCAGCCTATTGCTCTGTCCTCGTTGTTCAGAGCTATGCCAAACTTCTACTACATGAGACCAGCAGATGCTACCGAGGTTGCTGCTCTGTTCGAAGTAGCTGTTGAGCTTGAGCACTCCACCCTATTTTCTCTGTCCAGACACGAGGTTGACCAATACCCAGGAAAGACTTCTGCTGAGGGAGCCAAGAGAGGTGGTTACGTTGTTGAAGACTGCGAGGGTAAGCCAGACGTCCAATTGATTGGTGCTGGTTCCGAATTAGAGTTCGCTGTCAAGACTGCTCGTCTCTTGAGACAACAGAAAGGATGGAAGGTCAGAGTTCTATCATTCCCATGTCAGAGACTCTTCGACCAACAATCTTTGGCATACAGACGTTCTGTTCTTCTCAGAGGCGAAGTTCCTACCGTTGTTGTTGAGGCCTACGTCGCATACGGATGGGAGAGATACGCCACTGCTGGTTACAACATGAACACCTTTGGTAAGTCTCTTCCTGTTGAGGATGTCTACAAGTACTTCGGATTCACTCCAGAAAAGATCGGTGAAAAGGTTGCTGCTTACGTCAACTCCATCAATGCCAACCCCCAAGTTCTTTACGAGTTCACTGACTTGAAGGGAAAGCCAAAGCACGACAAACTATAAAGTAGATTTAGGGCCGCTAACGGGTTAGTAATTGTGTAAGTCTTCTTTAACTTGATTTTTATTCGCTTTTGAACGGTAGTCCGAATGGTAGTCCGCTGATTAGGTGGGCAACGCTTATGACGTAGACTGGGAGTGCACGGTGACACCTTTAGGTTGTAGTTGCGTTTCTAAAGCTGGGTCGTAATATAAGGTTTCGGTTGGCAGTGTCAATCAACCAATAAATGTAACAGGAAGGCAAGGAGGAACATTTTCACGAATGGTCTAAACCATGTCATGGTGGAAATGTACAATATGCAATCCCCCCTTGACGAGGGTTGCAGGGGCAGACATTGTATCAGAAGTGGTAACCTCCGGATAGTGAGGAAGAAAAATGTGGGGGAGAGGCCTGCCATTACGGATATGAGGAGTTTGACATGGTGAAGCACTTGTTGACTTTGTGGGTGAGTAATCTGCAACATACATAATACGTGCATAATATGTGCATATGAGAGACAGGTTAATTTTGCTAAAATATGGGGTAAAAGAGAGGGCTGGGGTGAGCGTTGCTAGAAAACTGAAGGAGAAAAAATAGGTTGTAGTCGGTGTTAGCGTGGAATTGGAACCCAATTAGTGCTGTATATTGTGTAACAGTTTTTCTAGGCGGCCAGCTGTGTGACTGCCATAACGGCGGTTTGAAGAAAAGCCAAAAATAATAACAACTTGAGGCCTTTTGACAATTGGGGAGATAAAATCCTTTGAAATACTCATGTACCATGCAAGACTGCTGCAAAGGACTTCATGGGTGAAAAATTTTTGGGAAAAGTCCTTCTAGTCCATATCGCGTTGGAACAAACCCGAAGACATCAACACGGCCATTCCCAATCTAAGGTTTAGGTCCAGCCGTTTGAAAGTTCCTCTTTGTCAATAAAGTTCTGGTCTGAAAGAAAGTTGAGCTAATCGGAAGCATACTTCACGAAGCGGGGCATCGTGGAAGAATTAAGGGGTGGAGATGATCTCTACTCGGGGTCCGTTCTGCGAGGCATGGGATGACATTGGAGGCAGAAGCACATTTCGAACTGTTGTATCAAAACCAGACGACGACTGAAAGGGGATAAATTCACTCCGTTGAGTGCTCGCCAATGAAATTGCGGTGGTGGGGAGAGTTCTACAAAATCACCCCCACGGATCACACCAAGAGGAGGGGCAAACAGGGAGGGAATGAAACGGGAACGAGAGGAGCGCAGAGAGCACTGGAATGGCAGATAATAAAAGAAACCCACCCCTCCAGAGTGTTTTCTTTATGTCTCAAAAATTTTTGAGTCTCCTCCTCTCCTCCCTCGTTTGGCCAATGCTATTAATCCCTGTCCAGCATCTTTTCCGTTCCGTCCTATCCGATAAGAGGTTGGGTCGTGAAAAAGGTTATGCAAGCAGAGGGTGACGTGCCAAAATGTACGACATGGGAGTATGTTGTATGGCGCGATCGACCAACCCCTCTTATGGTTGTTAGAAGATCTTATGCAAAAAAATTGTAGTCCCGGGACTGTAAGGCCGTCCGTCCTCAACCATTGGTCATCTTGGTTCATCTAGAGGACTGCGCCAACCCCGATTTCCCCAAACGATGTGCCAGTCATTCATTCAGCACAACAGGGGTTTTTTTTGTTTCAACCCTCCCAATATATAAAATTGAGCATGCCCTCCCGAGAGGTTCCTTTCTCTCCTTCCTTCGCTTCCAATCACTTCTATCTCTGAGTTGCTTTATAAACATAGATTGCGTCGCATCAGACACCACACCACCACCCCTTTCCCTGTCCTCAAGATTTTATACAACACTCAATGAGTACCGCAGCCCCTATCAAGGAAGAAAGCCAATTTGCCCATCTGACGCTGATGAACAAGGATATGCCCTCCAACGCGAAACAAGCCAGATCGAAGGTCACTTCGGGAGCTTCGAAGACGAGTTCCAAGCCTTCGGGTGGATCAGGCAGCGACACCGCTGCTCCCGTGAAGAAGAGAGTACGCACTGGCTGTTTGACTTGTCGTAAGAAGCACAAGAAGTGTGACGAGAACAGAAATCCAAAGTGCGACTTTTGCACCCTGAAAGGCCTGGAGTGCGTCTGGCCAGAGAACAATAAGAAAAATATTTTTGTCAACAATTCTATGAAAGATTTTATAGGCAAGAAGACTGTGGACGGGGCAGACGGCCTCAACCTGGCGATGAATTTGCAGCAGCAGCAGCAGAATGCCGGTTCAATGGGCAGCCAGTCCTTCGCTTCAATGGGGTTGGAAAGCTTTGGCTACGGCTCCAACATGAAAAACGAGTTCAACTTTCAAGACCTGATAGGCTCAAACTCTGGCAGTTCAGACCCAACATTCACAGTAAACTCTGACGAGGTCCAGAAACTAGACATCTCCAACAAGAACAGCCGCAAGAGACAGAAACTGGGTTTGCTGCCGGTCAGCAATGCGTCCCATTTGAACGGTTTCAATGGAATCTCCAGTGGTAAGTCCCATTCGTTCTCTTCACCATCTGTCGCTAACGATGATGACCTAAGTGGCTTGATGTTCAACTCGCCAAGCTTCAACCCCCTCACAGCTAATGATTCCACCAGCAACAGCGCTCACAATCTTGGACTATCCCCCATGTCATGCTTATTTTCTACAGTTCAGGAAACATCCCAAAAGAAGCATGGAAACTCCAGCAGGCACTTTTCGTACCCATCTGGAGCGGAGGATCTTTGGTTCAACGAGTTCCAGAAACAGGCCCTTACAGCCAATGCTGAAAATGCTGGCCAACAGGGAGATGAAGCCGCTAAAAGCACCGCCGTCGCCTCCAAAGACGAGTCTTCAAACTCTTCTATTTTCAGTTCACGTTCCAGTGCTGCCTCAAGCAACTCAGGGGACGAGGTTGGAAAGATGGGTCCGTTTTCTAAGAGACCTGACATTGAGTTCAACTATGATTCTTTCTTGGAATCTTTAAAAACAGAGTCACCCTCCTCTTCCAAATATAATCTTCCAGATACTTTAAAGGAGTATATGGCCCTTAGCTCTTCTTACCTGAACAGCCAGCACTCTGACACTCTGGCAAATGGCAGTAGCAGTAACCTTGCCAGCACATTTTCCAACAACCTGAGTCTGAGCATGAACTCATTTTCTTTCTCTGACAAGTTTTCCCTGAGCCCACCAACAATCACTGACGCTGAAAGATTCTCTTTGATGAGGAATTTTATTGACAACATCTCACCATGGTTCGATACTTTTGACAATACCAGACAATTTGGAACAAAGATCCCAGTGTTGGCAAAGAAATGTTCGTCGTTGTACTATGCCATCCTGGCAATCTCTTCTCGCCAAAGGGAGAGAATAAGAAGGGAGCACAACGATAAAACTCTGCAATGCTACCAGTACTCACTTCAGCAACTTATCCCAACAGTCCAAAGCTCAAACAACATTGAGTACATTGTCACATGTATTCTTTTGAGTGTATTCCACATCATGTCCAGCGAGCCTTCAACTCAGAGAGACATCATTGAGTCACTAGCAAAATACATCCAGTCGTGCAACATAAACGGATTCACTTCCAATGACAAGCTGGAAAAGAGCATCTTCTGGAACTTTGTCAATCTTGACTTGGCAACGTGCACAATTGGCGAAGAGTCCATGGTCATTCCATTTAGTTACTGGGTTAAAGAGACCACTGACTACAAGACAATTCAAGATGTGAAGCCGTTCTTCACTAAGAAGACTAGTACGACCACAGACGACGACTTGGATGACATGTACGCCATCTACATCTTGTACATTACGGGTAGAATAATAAATTTGTTGAACTGCAGAGACGCCAAGCTCAACTTTGAGTCCAAATGGGAATTCTTGTGGAATGAGCTCAATGAATGGGAATTGAACAAACCACTGACCTTCCAGAGTATTGTTCAATTCAAGGCAAATGACGACGAATCTCAAGGTGGATCGACTTTCCCAACTGTCCTGTTCTCCAACTCTAGAAGTTGTTTCAGCAATCAGCTGTACCATATGAGCTACATTATTTTGGTGCAGAATAAGCCAAGACTATATAAGATCCCATTCACCACAGTCTCAGCTTCTGCTTCTTCCCCATCTGAGAACAAAAGTGGATCATCTGCTTCCAGCACCCCTGCTACCAATCCCCATACTTCCAGTGACCACTTGTCGCCAAGAAGCATGGAACAATCAGTCTCCACTACTTTGAGCCCACCTCCAAATGCCAACGGAGCTGGCAACAAGTTCCGTTCAACGCTGTGGCATGCCAAACAAATCTGCGGGATCTCTATCAACAATAACCAGAACAGCAACCTGGCTGCCAAAGTAAACTCTCTACAGCCACTGTGGCAGGCTGGAAAGTTGATCAGTTCCAAGTCTGAACATACCCAGTTGCTGAAACTGTTGAACAATCTCGAATGTGCCACGGGCTGGCCGATGAACTGGAAGGGCAAGGAGCTGATTGACTACTGGAATGTTGAAGAATAGAGCCAACAGACCACCCCCAAAAACTACATACTAACGAAACCAATGCTTTAACGACCCCTTGACGACACTAAATAATCTATGTTCTTTGTTTGTTATATATAATAATCTTATATTGGATACGGAGAAAACAAAAAGATATTTCAAAAGGCCCAAAACCGGTTCAGCGTGAAACACGGTAACTTACACGTTTTCGGTAAAGTGTATTTAAGCATTTGACCCGCTCTCTTTCTTTCCAAAGGCCTTGGTGGCGTACTCCTTTGCATCGGCTTGAAACTGCTTGTTGGCAGCCAGCTCGGAGACCTCCTTTTGAATTCCCTTCATGTCTCCCTTCTGGACAGCAGCGGCGATGTCTTTGATGTCCTGCGTGTACCCCTGGATCTCCTGCTTCTTGGTCTCCTCAGTCTTTTCGGTCTCTCCGTCCTTTTCAGCGTCCTTCCCTGCGTTCTTGGGTGGGGCTTGTTTGTCGGTGAGTTGTTCTTTGACAGCGTTTGAGATAGAGTCAAAAAGGGCCATGTTGATTTGTATGAGTGAAATTCGGAGGAGCAAAGTTGGCGAAAGATTACGCTGTATTTATAGGAAGATGATAGAAACGAGCGCCCGAAAGCATGAGCGCGCCTAAAAACTTTCGGTGCAGGAGCGGATTATTAGACGTCTAAGTAGGCAGCACGTATTGTTGAACAGAGCCTGCTAGACAAACAGGACGGAAGGGGCCCTTTAGGTGGATAGTACGCTTTATTCTTGATCCTGGGGCATGGCGAATACGGGGATGGTGGACTCTGCCGTGCAACCTTCTAGTGTTTTTGGGCTGCATAAATATGCAGGACACGTATTTTTCGACCAATTGTTTCGGAGGCAGAAGGAAGTGCAACTTGAACATGTGACGAAAATTTGGTGGAACAAATTCTAAGGGGCTACCGAAAAACACTTATTCTGTTTCAACGAATGGGGAGGTTGAACTAGAATGGGAGAAGACTCCTTTGGGGCTATATTAGTGGTTTATTAGAATAGTACTCAATAATTCATTATATAATGGATATTATACAAAGTAATTACTATCTTAGAAAATAGAATATATGAACACATTAGTAAAAAAAGGTTAATATTAAAGATTAGCTTTTGGTTATCTCCTTTGCACCTAATGTAGTAGGCTGATCGATATTAATACATAAATGGTCCCTTGGCCCAGTTGGTCAAGGCATCGTGCTAATAACGCGGGGATCAGCAGTTCGATCCTGCTAGGGACCAATTTTTTTGACTATTTTTTTTTGCTTGAGCCAGCTTTTAAGTTTCCTTGTGCTATTATTGAATCAGTTTATTATCATATTCGTTGTCATTACCTACTTATCTTCTACGAGGTCCCTTAGGCTTTGTGAAACGTGTTTTCTGTTGAACTTCAGCGGCGTCTTCTGGCTTGGAGTTCGTGTAATAGAGATCTAGCTCGTCGACATCGTTTATTTCTATGATTTTGTTCAAATCAATGCCACTGGATTTTAAAAAGTCCAAAAATCCCTTCTTGTTCGTAGCATGAAGCATTCTGTCTTTGACCTTAGAGCCGGAAGGACATGCGTAAATGAAGGATGTTTCTTCCTCGCCCTGATAAAGAGCATAGGAAGGATGCGCAGAGGTAATGAACTCCGTCAGTTCCTTCGGGTTTGAAAGAGGCTTTGTGGAAAGCAAAGTGACTCTTTCTTCAGAGATTGTGGTCGAAATTGCTTGGTTCCTCTTCAATTTTGAAATTGCATCTTTCACTTTTTCGTCAACCTCAAAGGAGATACCAGTACTTTGGCTAGGTGTATGGGAGTAATCCGCAAGGTTGAATTTTCTGGACATTCCTCCATTCTTCAGCAAATTGAGATCTTCAATGTCCTTCACCAATCTCAGAGACTCCTCCTCCTGCGTCAATGGCTGTTGTTCGGATTCATGAGTCTTGATGGCTTGCCATCCTTCATATGATATTTCGTCCAAATCACTGACAAATGCAACGGGGAAAAAGTGCTCTGAGCCCAGCTCCCGAATCAACGTGGTCTTAGTGGAGGCATAGAGCATCTTATCTCTGACTTTGGCGTCGTCCGGAACATATGAGATAAATGTATGTTTGTCAATTTCATCGTTTTTCACAATTACGTATCTAGGCTCAGTGTCAATCAATAAGTCCTGAATAAGAACAAAGTCGTCTTTAAATGATGATGTCCCTTCAACAAGTTTGTCTACCACAATTTGTTCGTCTTGGATCTTGAGCGTAAGAGCACGAGAGCCTGATTGATAGAACTTGTTGAAAGATTGGATGAGCTCCTTCCCGGCTAATTGTTAGCAATCAAGCTTCGTTTGTGAGGTTTAATCAGACTTACCTTCAATACCTGATTGGTTTGACATTTTGCAGAGATTTGTGGGGGAGGATGAACGGAGGGAGGAAAGGGAAATATGAATCCATGTTCACCAGAACCGCTTACATAAGCAGAATAATTGAATAGTTTTGACTATGCAGAAATAAAGTGACGGAAGACTAGGAAAGAGAGATCATAATCTAACATCTGCCAAAACCATTCAATGAACCCCTAGTCAGCAAAAGATCACTAGTTAAAACCCCCTTACCGCTGTATTCCATCTACTAATCAAGTTCGTGTACTTATCAATAGTATCGCTCAGTCCCACATTTACGCGCGATGGCTCTTCCAAGCAAATTTTTTGAACAGGTGAACCAACTGATACTATCCATACCAGGTAACAGCCAAACAGCAAGACAAAGATGGCAGACGATCTACAGAGTCAAACCCCGGACATAATCATCGGATCAACGATCGAGGATGAGTACGAGCAGTACGCAAGCGAAGAAGAAATCGAGGATCATGCCCAGGATCTCGATGAGTCAAAGTCCAAGAAAACCGTTAGTTTTGCTGAACTAGACGAAGTTGACGAAGAAGAATTGAGAAGAAAAGAGTTTGAGGAGGGTGGAGGTCTACCTGCTCAACCCGAGCATCCAGAATTTGAAAAATTGACGCCTTTATCGCCAGAGATCATCAACAGACAAGCTACGATTAACATCGGAACGATTGGTCACGTCGCCCACGGTAAATCCACCGTTGTCAGAGCTATTTCAGGAGTTCAAACGGTTCGTTTCAAGGACGAACTGGAACGTAACATTACCATCAAGTTGGGATATGCTAACGCCAAGATCTACAAGTGTGACAGCGAAGAGTGCCCAGAGCCAGACTGTTACCGTTCTTTCAAGTCTGATAGAGAAATACACCCCAAGTGCCAGCGTCCAGGATGTACTGGCCGTTACAACCTTGTAAGACACGTATCATTTGTGGACTGTCCAGGTCACGACATTCTGATGAGTACCATGTTGTCTGGTGCAGCAGTCATGGACGCTGCCCTGTTACTTGTCGCCGGTAACGAATCATGTCCTCAACCCCAGACTTCTGAGCATTTGGCCGCCATTGAGATCATGAAGTTGAACCATGTCATCATTTTGCAGAACAAAGTAGATTTAATGAGAGAGGAGACAGCTCTGGAACACCATAAATCGATTCTCAAATTCATCCGTGGTACCATTGCCGATGGTGCCCCAATTGTGCCTATATCCGCCCAATTGAAATACAACATTGATGCTGTCAACGAGCTAATTGTTAAGACCATCCCAGTTCCTCCTAGAGACTTCACCGCTTCTCCACGACTGATTGTCATTCGTTCCTTCGACGTCAACAAACCAGGTGCAGAGATTGATGAACTCAAAGGAGGTGTTGCTGGTGGTTCCATCTTGACTGGTGTCTTTAAGATTGGTGATGAAATTGAGGTGCGTCCTGGTATTGTCACCAAGGATGACAGCGGAAAGATTCAATGTAAGCCTATTTTCTCCAGCATAGTATCACTGTTTGCAGAACACAACGATCTGAAATTTGCCGTTCCAGGTGGTCTGATTGGTGTTGGTACCAAAGTTGATCCAACGTTATGTCGTGCCGACAGATTGGTAGGCCAAGTCGTTGGTGCCAGAGGTCACCTTCCATCCATATACACTGATATCGAAATCAATTATTTCTTGCTGCGTCGTTTGTTGGGTGTCAAGACAGATGGACAGAAGCAAGCCAAGGTACGCAAGCTGGATCCTAACGAAGTGTTGATGGTCAACATTGGTTCTACAGCTACGGGTGCTAGAGTTGTCGCCGTCAAGGCTGATATGGCCCGTTTACAACTGACTTCTCCTGCTTGTACCGAGATAAACGAGAAGATTGCGCTTTCCAGACGTATCGAGAAGCACTGGCGGTTGATCGGATGGGCTACCATCAAAAAGGGTACCACTTTGGAACCCATTGCTTAAATGTAAATGTTAGGGGATTGGGAAGATGTAGAGAAGTAATACTTTAACTGTACAGTCATTCATGTCACTATTTGGTAGTATCTGGTTCGAAACTGTGATGAGTTTACCAGTTTAAGCAATACGTCTTTTTGCATTAAGGCGTACATTTTGCCCTTTATTTCACTGAAGGCCTCTCTCACTTGATCTAGAATCAACGAGTTGTCGTTTTGAGTCAGTGCTTCCACGGAGTATTCATTGTCATCTTCGTGTAGGGGGATGTCAGTCAGATTATGTCTCATCCTGCGTTTGATCTCTTTGAGGGAGATCTCAACTGAGTTGATTAGAACGTTGGTGTTGGTTACATATTTGAAGCTCTCTGTGCTGTGGTTACCGATCAATTTACGGATGAGGACGGTGACTCTATTTCTGGTAGCATGGTCGATATTGATGTTGTGAACTGCGTCAGGAGCTAGGTATTTAAGGTAGATATTGAGTATCATGGCTGAACACTGGTTGAGAGATTTATGTGATGTCGGCAGGTCTTGGGTCTGGGGAAGTCGTTGCAACTTCTCCAAGACTGCTTCGATTTCAATGTAGACCATCAGGACTTCTAGACACAACTCTTCAGTAAGATGAACTTTGAAAAGGTAGAAAAAAGCTGGGTCGTTGAGGACTTTTTGGATGTCGGTGAAGGGAACGTTTGATTCCGGAGCTGGCTCCTGAAAGCACCAGTCCAGGATTTTGTAGCCGTCAACGGTCAAAACGTATAAATCATCAATATCCATATAGAACTTTGAGTAATCTCTGTCAAAATTGGAGGGTGATCCGAGAAGAACGTTGACATGCTGGATAAGCTCCTCTTTTATGAAATACTCACAAATCGTCTGAGCTTCTTCCTTGAATAAAATATCCGTACAATCCATTAGCCATTGAACCATTGTTTTGCCCAGAAAACAGTATTCCACCATCTTTTTGTGGTTGGAATGCACCACCTTATGGTTCTTGAATAGCCTAATACCCCTTGAAGAAACGTAATATTGAGAATTCGAATCACTGTTCGGGTTATTGAAAAATCGGTGCGCCAAAGGGGAGGGGTGGGTTTGGCATTCTTTAGAGTTGGTGTTCTCAAACATGTATTCGAAATCATCCCACGAGTTGGCCTGTAGCTCAATGCCAGCTTTATCGGACTTTTCTCCCGACTTTGCAGAGCCTTCGTTGTTGACCAGCTTCGTATCCAAAGGGCGATTTCCCAGCAAACGCTTTGCTCTTCTCAACTTGTCCTCAAAACAGACTGACGACTCAAGCGTAGTCAATGGGTCCCAAATGTTTGGCTCTGGACCCATGAGCTTAATGAAAATCAACCTGATTAGGTTTCTAGAGACCAGCAGCTGGTTTGTACCACTATTTCTTTCAAAGTAGTACAGTTGCATTGAGTTGAGAGGAGATCTCAGAACCGAGGGCAATTGGTCTATGGTGATGCCTAACTTGATACAGAACTTGAATAAAATATCCAGTCCCTTGGGAGTAGGCTGTAGAAGGGTGTTCAGGTGTTTTTCATCCAGACTAACCAATGTTCTTTCTCTTGGACAATGCATTAGTTTTGCTCTCAGAAACACATTTAGCAGTGCTAAACAGGAGTCTAGGTCCATGGAACAGGAAATGCTGAGATTCTTGTAGACGGATTTTATGTTCAAGGAGAGTCCATTCAACTTGACTATTGCCTGAGAAGCCTTGAAACAGTAGAGATGGTTGCAAGGTTGGGGTTTGAAGATTCCAAATAGTCCCGATTCGTTGGGGTCCCCCGCTTCCAACTGAAGAGACAACATCAACAGACTGAAGAAGTACTTAATTTCTTTGGAAGTGCACCGGATAGGCTGTTCGGTTGCCATAGTCATACCCTGAGTTGTGGAAAGAGAAACAAGTACGGGCCTGATACGAAGTTTATACTCAGATCATCTCTGTTTCAGATTAGAGAACCAGCGTTTCATGTTGATAAATTGAAGCATGCACCAATATGCAGGTATGGCCGGATCATTTTGATGAGTTTCGTTTCTCCAGCCTGACATCTGGCATCCACGGAATCTCCAGCTTCTTCTAGACGATGCCATCTAATAACCAACAAACCATCGGAATCCGAACTTTAAACGCCTAAAAAATGACGCCCGGTACCACTTTGCAAAAAAATCACACCAGAAGCACGCTTCCTTTCTCCCCGGGCCATCAAAGCTTACCATTTCCTATTCCAATATCTTCCATAGAGGGCATCGATCGGCTCGTTTTCGCGTGGGTCATACTAGAGCGGCTAGCTAGTCGGCTGTTTAACCTCTGTAATCGAGGGGTAAGGATGTCTTACATGCTGGGGAAGGGCCATATATAAAGAATGCCCCCTGCTCCCCTTCCATTCTTCTCCCGATCCTTTGCTTGTTGCTTCTTCTTTTATAACCGGAACAAGGGAATTTATACACGTTAAATGTCTAGTAAACACTGGGACTACAAGAAAGACTTGGTCCTCAGCCATTTGGCTGGATTATGCCAGTCCAATCCTCACCTAAGGCTAATTGAGTCCGAGAGAGTCGTTATTTCCGCAGAGAACCAGGAGGATAAAATCACCTTGATCTCTGGAGGAGGCTCAGGACACGAGCCATTGCATGCTGGCTTTGTCACCAAGGATGGTTTGCTGGATGCCGCAGTTGCCGGTTTCATCTTTGCTTCGCCATCTACTAAGCAAATTTTCAGCGCAATCAAGGCTAAGCCTTCCAAGAAGGGAACCTTGATTATCGTCAAGAACTATACAGGAGACATTCTCCACTTTGGTCTTGCCGCCGAGAAGGCCAAGGCCGAGGGACTCAATGCCGAGCTGCTGATTGTCCAGGACGATGTTTCCGTCGGTAAAGCGAAGAATGGGCTGGTAGGCCGTAGAGGTCTGGCCGGAACTTCTTTGGTCCACAAAATTCTGGGAGCTAAAGCATATCTACAAAAGGATAGTTTGGAATTGCATCAATTGGTCACTTTTGGTGAGAAAGTGGTAGCTAATTTGGTCACCATCGGTGCCTCTTTGGACCACGTCACTATTCCTGCCAGAGCAAACAAACAGGAGGAAGATGATTCAGACGATGAGCATGGCTACGAAGTGCTGAAACACGATGAGTTTGAAATCGGAATGGGTATTCACAATGAACCAGGTATCAAGAAGTCGTCGCCAATTCCGACAGTGGATGAGCTCGTAGCCGAATTGCTAGAGTACCTTCTTTCCACTTCCGACAAGGACCGTAATTACGTTCAATTTGACAAGAACGATGAAGTCGTCCTTCTGATCAACAACTTGGGAAGTACCTCAGTTCTAGAGTTGTATGCTATTCAGAACATTGTTGTCGACCAATTGGCTTCCAAATATTCCATCAAACCAGTGCGCATTTTCACCGGAACATTTACCACATCATTGGATGGACCTGGTTTCTCCATCACTCTATTGAATGCCAGCAAGACTGGGGATAAAGACATCCTGAAGTTCTTAGACCACAAGACCAGTGCTCCTGGTTGGAATTCCAACATCTCGGACTGGTCCGGCAAGGTTGACGACTTTATTATTGCTGCCCCAGAGGTAGACGAGGGAGACAGTTCATCCAAGGTATCTGTTGATGGAAAACTTTATGCTGAACTCTTGGAGTCGGGCGTGAAGAAGGTCATCTCCAAGGAACCTAAAATCACATTGTACGACACTGTTGCAGGTGATGGTGATTGCGGTGAGACGTTGGCTAACGGTTCCAATGCCATTTTGAATGCTCTGGCCGAAGGAAAGCTCGATCTTAACGATGGTGTCAAATCCCTGGTGCAAATTACAGACATCGTGGAAACTGCAATGGGTGGAACTTCTGGAGGTCTTTACTCCATCTTCATCAGTGCTTTAGCTAAATCTTTGAAGGAGAAGGAACTCTCCGGGGGTGCCTACACACTTACACTTGAAACTATTTCTGGCTCCTTGGTGACAGCACTTGAGTCTTTATTCAAATACACAAGAGCACGTACCGGAGACAGAACGCTTATTGACGCTTTAGAGCCATTCGTTAAAGAGTTCGCCAAATCCAAGGATTTGAAGCTTGCCAACAAAGCTGCTCATGATGGTGCTGAAGCCACAAGAAAACTCGAGGCCAAGTTTGGAAGGGCATCTTACGTTGCCGCAGAAGAATTCAAGCAGTTCGAGAGTGAGGGAGGGCTTCCTGACCCTGGTGCCATTGGTCTTGCTGCTTTGATCTCAGGTATCACTGATGCCTACTTCAAATCCGGGACCAAGTTGTAGCAATCCAATCCCAAGAGCAAATTCTAAATGAATACTTGGGTGGTACCTCCGATGACTATTTATGTGATAACGACTATATCTAGTTTTTATAAACGTTTAATGATAACACGGTTTGCAAGGTCTTTATGCCATTCATCACCCGAGAGAGCGTTGGGGAGGTGAATTGTATTTTGTATGTTAATTAGATGTTAGCCGTTGGGTCATTTTCAAGGACTAGTAATTAGCTAACCGGCAACGGGATTGTTCCTCTCAAACACCGGGCGTCTGTGCACCAGTTAAGACAGCCAAGCAGGCCACACTGAAGAAGAATGCCCAAGATCAGGCCTAACCTCCAAGGGCGACTAGGCAGAAACTTATAAGGTGACCAAAGTCCTCAAAGACCCTCTAGGGGTCGTACTGGGTCGACGACTCATAGAGTGAAATCTTTTTCGGGAGATGATGCCCTTTACTAATGAATAAACATCTGTAATCAGGGAGGTTGGGATGTCTAGTGATTAAGCAGAATAGTCCATGGAAGACTGTCGGTAGGGGTAGTCATTTCCGCATTAGGAAGCTCATATTTAGTCGTGACTCAACGAATCCGTTTTCCTATTTAAATTGTAACGTCCCCAACTAAAGGGTTTTAGTTGGGACAACGTTAAATTCATACCGACATGACGAACCAAACAGTATTGGTGGATTTACGCCCTTCATCCAAGGTAAATGTGGACAAGTCAGTCAAGTTGCCCACTGTTCTAGCGTGTTCGGGTTCAGATTCTTCCGGTGGTGCAGGGATCGAAGCAGACATCAAATCCATCACAGCATTCGGATGCTATGCTCTAACCGCAATTACATCGCTAACTGCCCAAAACACAAAAGGCGTGAAGAGCATTCGAAACACCGATCCAAAGTTTTTTGAAGAGATTTTGGAAGCAATTTTTCAGGATATCGAGATTGACGTGGTGAAAACTGGTCTACTGAACCCTGAGTCATCTCGGTTATTACTGAAATTTCTAGACAAATATCACAAAGGGAAGCCATTTGTCTTAGACCCCGTTTTGGTGGCTACATCTGGATCCGTTCTTGCAGATCAGCACGATTTGGCGTTTACCATTGATTCTCTTTTCAACAAGGCTACTATTGTGACCCCAAACTTTGAAGAGGCATGTGTGATATATTCTTACCTGAAAAAGCTGAAAACTGTAGATGAGTTGGGCGAAATAAAAACTTTGGAAGACCTGAAAGAAATGGCCAAGTTCATCCAGCAGAGCTCACAATGCAACTCTGTTCTTCTCAAAGGTGGCCATATCCCCTGGAGCAGTAGCGAGCAATTGGTTAATAGAAAGGGAGGAGATCCAACGTACATTACCGATATTCTTTACCAGGGTCATTTGGATAAATTCACTATCATCAAGTCAGATTTCTTGACAGGCTCTGGCACTCATGGTTCTGGGTGCACGATTGCTGCTTCCATTGCTGCGAACATCTCTCGTTCATTGAAGATTGAAGACGCTGTGACCTCGTCCATAAGATACGTCCACCAGGCAATTTCTAATGCAGACGAGACACTGGGCCAGGGAAAAGGCCCCTTGAATCATGTGTTCCACATCTCTCCACCTATCAATGGCACCAGTGAGAACAACTTTCTTCCTTTTTACCCTGGTCATTTTCTGGATTATCTGTTGGAGCATCCTTTAGTGAGTCCCATCTGGAAGAATTACATCAACCATCCATTTCTGGAGAAAGTAGCAACCAACAACTTGAAGAAAAAGAGATTCATTCACTACATCTGTCAAGATTACGTTTATCTAGCTTCTTACGCTCGTGTCCACGGTTTAGCTGCTGGAGTGGCTCCCGATATCGAAAGTATAAAGTCAGAGGCTCATATAATAGACTCTATCATGGAGGAAATGGCTCGACACAAAGAGGTGTTGAACTCTCGTGGCATTGTCAAACTGGAAGAGCTAAGACCTTCTAAGGCCTGCAAACAGTATTCTGATTACCTGCTGAACATCGCCAAAACTTCAGACTGGATAACCATCAAAATCGCCCTAGCACCATGTATATTTGGCTACTACTATGCTGCCATCCATGCTAGGTCGTTTATCAAAGATGAGGCCGATGTGGACCCTGAATTCCTGAACTGGATCAACACATATACGGGTGATTGGTACAAAGATGCCGTGGAGGAGGCCAGACAGTCTTTGGAAAACCACATGCAAGACGTTTCTCCTGTTCAGTTGGCAGAGCTGGTCAAGATTTTTGCGGATGTCTGCCAGTTGGAAGTTAACTTCTGGACTTCGCCAATTGAAATTTCAGAGGAAGAGCTCTGAAGCAATAGCATTACGTAATATTGTACTCATTTACCCGCTCCCACGCGACTCAGGTGGCTCATCGCATTAGGCTAAATAGGAAACTAATAAAGAACGACGACTCACACTCACCCGAATTTATTCAACTTCCAGAAAATATGAATCGAAGTGACTTTGACCTCTCAATCTATCTTGTGACAAATGCGGAGATGGTCCCTGAAGGATTGACGTTCTTGGACCAGGTCAAAAAGGCCATCGATAACGGAGCTACCACCATCCAATTGAGAGAAAAGAACATTGAGACCAGAGCTTTCATTGAAAGGGCCAGCGAAGTTCACGAGTTGACCAAAGCAGCAGGCATTCCTTTGATCATTAACGACAGACTTGACGTAGCTCTTGCCGTGGATGCTGAGGGAATCCATGTGGGTCAGACCGACATGCCAGTTCCTCTCGTACGCAAACTAGTTGGCGACGACAAAATCATCGGCGTCTCAACTGTAAACGTTGAAGAGGCTCGTCAGGCGATTAAAGATGGTGCGGACTATGTTGGAATTGGAATTGTATACGACACCAAAACGAAAGATCACAAGAAGATCCCGTTTGGAACTTTGGGTATCAGAGAGATTTTAACGGTCTTGCACAATGAAGGTGGTGCTGAAATCAAAACTTGTGCCATTGGAGGAGTGAATCAGACGAACGTACAAAAAGTTTTATATCAAGGTTCTGTACCTGGTAAGAAACTGGACGGTGTTGCCATTGTCTCATGTATTATGGCTCAGGACGATGCCGCAGAAGCTACTAGGTCCTTGGTGGAGAAATTTTACAGTCATCCTCCGTGGTTGGGCGATGATCACAGAGCTGACAACGATTTTTTTGCCAATGTTACGGAGAAGGCAAAGATTGTTGCTGATAACAACCCGATGATTCATCATATTACCAACGGAGTGGTCAAAAACTTCAGTGCCAATGTGACCTTGGCAGTAGGAGCATCTCCTATTATGTCGGAGTCTTACCAGGAGTTTGATGAGTTTGCCAACCTTCCAAACACTGGGCTGTTACTCAACACGGGAACCCAAAGTGCTGAAAATTTCGTTCAGATGGTCACAGATGCGGCCAAAGCTTACAATGCCACCGGAAGGCCCATAGTGTTTGACCCAGTGGGATGTGGTGCCTCTGCCATGCGTAGACACAGAACTAGACTATTTTTGGATGCGGGATATTTTACAGTTATCAAAGGAAACGTTTCAGAAATTCTCAGTGTCGCCGGAGAAGCAAACCAGATGAGAGGCGTAGACACAGGAGACCTCAGTGATCTGAAGGAGAAAGATATTGTTGCAGCAGCCAAGAAGGCTGCCCTGAATAACCGTTGTATCGTTGTGGTTACAGGTGCAGTGGACTATATTGTAGACGGAATCCTAGACGGAGCTAATTTCTACGAGTCACAGCCCACCCAAAGAGTCTTCAAGGTCCAAGGTGGAAGCCCAATCATGGGAGACATCACAGGAACCGGGTGCTCTCTGGGCTCTGTCATTGCAGCTTACATCACGACGTTCCCATCCACTCCATTGGAAGCTACGATTGCCGCTGTTCATCATTACAAATACGTTGGAGCCGTGGCTGCACGACGTTCTACCACTCCCAATGGAATCAGCACCTCTGGAGCCAGACCAGGATCGTTTATGTGCAACTTTCTAGACGACTTGTACGGGTTCAGGACCCAGGGAGAGTCCAAGGTGGGGCATAAGATTCTGATTGGACCTAATCCTGACAAGGCGTTCTACACTAAACTCGAGTCGTCCGAGAATGGACGCTATCCAGCGGAGGTTGAGGAGATCTTTATCTAGGAAAGCCTTTATATGTTGAATGATAATAATGATGTGTCGGGTAGATAAGATAATGCTTGCCAAGGTCCAGGGCCTCAAAGGAAACCCTTCTTGCGCGAACTCCCTTGGCGTTCGTGAAAAGCTACCCAATCTCGTACTGTAGTGGTAAGTAGGCAAACCAGAACCCCCCAGTATCATGCTCTTTAAGAAGGAAAAGAAATCTGAGACCGAGACCAATGAAACCGGGGAAATTGTATACACGCCATACGAATACCCGCTACCGGGACTGACCCCTCCTGCCTTCGAAGAACCTTCTGAGGAGAACTTTCCCAAATATCAACAGATCTTGGATCATTTTAGGAATGAAGATCTAAAACTCCCCATTACAGAGAAATACAAATCAGGGGATGAAACCAAAGCCCTGACGGAGCATGAAAAGGCGTGGCTCACAAAAGAGTGCATATTGCGGTACTGTAGAGCTTGCAGCTGGAATGTCAGCGATGCCATTAAGCGGCTGGAAAACTCGATATCTTGGAGGAGGGAATTTGGAATTTCTGGAGGGGAGTTTCAGACTTTGAGGCAGCAGTTGGTAGCACCAGAGAACGAGACGGGGAAGCAACTCGTGTTTGGGTTTGATAAAGAGTGTAGGCCATGCCTTTTTCTTATGAATGGAAAGCAAAACACGAAACCAAGTTTCCGCCAAATTCAACATCTCATCTTCATGCTGGAAATGACTATTTGGTTCATGCCTCGAGGCCAGGACAAACTAGCACTCTGTGTTGATTTCAAGGCCTACCCTGAGCTGGCAACGAAGTCTTTCCCCTCCGTCTCTGTTGGTAAACAGGTCCTACACATTCTACAGTATCATTATCCCGAGCGACTGGGAAGAGCACTATTTGTAAACATTCCGTGGTATGCGTGGGCCTTCCTCAAGATCTGCTACCCCTTTGTGGATCCGTATACCAAGCAAAAATGCGCATTTGACGAACCTTTCAGCAAGTTTATCCCCGAGGAACAGCTGGATTTCATTCACGGCGGAGACGTCAACTTCAAGTACGACCACGAACAGTATTGGCCTGAAATGTTGGCCATCGGTGAGAAGAAAAAGGAGATATACATGAAAAATTTTGAGAAACTAGGCGGAACTGTTGGCCTGAGCGAGTACGATCTAAGGTCAGAGGAGAATTGATTCTTTTAATATTATTGATGCGCCTATGTACATATAAATAAATGCTCCTCATCTTCAGTCATCTTTTATCTCGTTTCCAAACTCGTCATATGTCTTGACTTTTGCTTGGTACTCTTTTACAGCCCAGTTCTTTCCGATGAACTTGATGTCTGGATCGCTCAAACCTTTGGAGTTGGTGTATCGTTTCCAGAATTTGGGATCCTTGAGTCTAGGATCTTCAGGTCTAAATCCCAGCTGGTTGCGAATGTTCAAGACATTTTGCCTTAATTCGGCAGCAACTCTGCTGCGTAGATCCTGTGCTTTCTTGCCAAACTTCAGCTCATGTGATAGGTCTCTGGGGTTTTTCTTATCGTATTGCTTTTCACACAAATATTTCCATTCCTTTCGAAAACCTTCGATGACTTTATCGTCTACAGGGTCTCCAATGACGACCTTGATCTCTTGGCCGTAGTTTTGGGGGAGATATCTTTCGAAGATGTTTTCAGCTCCAGACTCTGGTTGAATCATTTCAAAACCAGTTGAAAAGATGGGAACTACGATGGGAGGCTTGGTGGGCTCCAAGACTAAACGGGAGGCCCCCCATCTGAAATATCTCATAGAATTTGAATGCGGTGGTTGTAGTTGGCACACGAATCCTTCTGGGAAAACGTGAATCCAGGAAGGCCTGTGTCTCATCACAGGTGGATGATAAGGCTTAGCGTCAATCTCCTTTATTTTTTTGGCCAATGGGCTTTTTATCCAGGGCAACAGACTTGCCTGCTGACGGGGAACAAACTCAAGATCCATCGTATCATCGGGGCTCAGTAATCTCACGGAAGCATCGAATGAGGGTTGAAATGGACCTCTACCAAATCTCTCAGTGGAGAGAATCTTGCCCGCAGAAAAGAAATAACTCAGGAACGTTCCCTTAAAGCAAACGTTAGATGCCGCAAGACCCCATCGAATAACATCAACGTCTCTGAAATACTTCCAGGGAAGACAGCCCCAGAGAAACGGATCATCAACCACAGACATGTGGTTCATAACGGTGATTATGCCTCTATCTTCTCTTTTGGACCTCTCCAAAGCAGCGTCTAACTTTTCCAGGCCAGTGACTTCTGGTCGGTAGGCGATGTTCAGGACGAGCTTGCTACCACCCACTACCAGGATGCAAGCGGCATGTGAGAGGTAAGCCCAGGCCTTGGATCTTCTCGGGTATTCTGAAAGAAAATCGTCTCCTCTTTCCAGAACAGCGGGAAAAGACATCGGTCAGTAAAGCTGGGGAAGGGAGTCAGGACGGAGATTTCAGAGAAATATTTTGACATTTCGCGCACGTTGGCCTTTGGTGGATGGCTCCGTGGAATTTCAATGGTGAGATGAGTCGACCTGAGGCCTGGTCTTTTACCCATTCCTTACATTTATCCGATCAATAATTTGGCGGCAGTAGATCGCCCAGATCACATGGCTAATTAATTATAAGTTTAATATACAGTATCTAGTTATTGGTGTCTTCTTTTCATGGGCAGAGTGCCAGATTTCGAAGCATTGTAGGTTTGACGGTTGTAATTCTGATTTCCTTGGTTTCTTTGGTATCCACCTTGATTTCCGTTTTGATAGCCACCTTGGTAGCCACTTTGATAACCAGCTTGATAACCACCTTGGTATCTACCCTGTGAACCACCTTGGTATCCACCCTGGTATCCACCCTGGTATCCACCCTGGTATCCCCCTCGGTATCCACCTTGGTTACCACCTTGATAACCGTTCCGATAACCTTCCGTATTGCCTTGATATCCACCTCTTCCCCCGCGGTTTCCATGCTGATGATATCCTGCTCCTCTTTGAGCGACAGTATCTATATGACTTCCTCCATGGTAGATGCCATGTCTGAGCGCCTTAGCCTCATCACTATTGATTTGAATGAAGGCTCTGTAGCCCCCTTGCCTTGGCAGATACTGTGATTTTCCATGTGGCCCAATGTATTGCCTAAAGTCAGCGTTTTCCTCAGGACTAAATCGATTTCGGCCATAGAAATTAGTTCCTCCGTACAAAATGTTATCTTTGTCTTCCTGGTTCAATCTTCGTAGATGAGGAATTAGACCCGACAGAATCATAGACTTCGCATGCGATTTAGGTAGTTGCTGAAATTCAACCATCAGAAAATCTCTGTTGGCAATATCAGGGTAGTAGATGTATCCCTCTAGCTGTCTGACTGGCAGACGCAGAATCGCAGATCTATTAAAGTTCGGCACTTTAGTGACAACTCCAGAGACCCCCGATCCATCAACTTCAAACTTGTAACTATCTTTTCCCTCTTCGTATAATTTTTGAACTAGAGTAGGAAAATGAGAGTGGCTTCTTCCTAAAACCAGAATTTCTGACCTATTGGTATTTCTCATCTTTTCGTCTTCAGACAGCTGATCGTACTTCGATTGTACTGCTTTCAGTAGTCTTTTCTCATCGATGAAAGGCAACAACGGTATGGCTTGCCAGATCACCTTTTTACCGTTCATATCCAGGGGGAACTCCTCAGGATAGAAATCAATGATCTCTGAATTTGCATCCGACATTAAACTTCTGAACACACTTGGTAAATTATGGCTCGAAGCAGCTGGTAAGACACTCATCAGCTGCTCATATGGTCTGAAGGGAGTTCCCTCGACAAACTCAACCTTCAGCTCAGAGAGATTCACAAAGTCAGCGGCAAAAGGAGCGTAATGGTATGGATAGTACCAATTCCAAGATGGACAACCCTGGTAATAGTACAAAAGAACCCACGATACACCTTCAATATACTTCTGAACCATATCTCTGGAAATCTTTGCAACCTTTTTGGGATCCTTAGTATGAAACTTGGTTTCGTAGTATCTCTTTCTATAACCTGGCTCCCACAGCCTGATCTCTTCATTTTTAGGAATAAGAATCTCAGTGGAGGAGTCTTCAGGATCAGATGTAACAAGCACATCGTCGTCTTCCTCGACAACTTCCTCAACTGCTTCTTTGACTACTTCTTGGGCTTCGTCGTCACTGATTTTTCTCTTTTTGTTAAGTTCGTTCTGAAGGTTTTGCTTCAGTAACTCAGCAATGGTCTTATTGGCTTCATTTGCTTTGGTGATCAAAGAAGAGTTGTTGACCATTTCAGAGTCGGTCATTTTAATTCCGACACTTTCTCCACTGGTGGTGTACAGTGGGATATTCTGGTTAGGTGTCAAAGGAGCTTTGTCCTTTCCAGTCGAAACTGTGGGGGGATTTTGAGATCTGGCTGCGTTTTGCTCTTGAGCAAGCTTTCTTCTCTTTTGGTTTTCCAAAGATCTCTTCTCATCCTCGTATCTTTTTCTGAAAATGTGATCCTCCTTCTTTGCAAGTTCCGCCAACAGTCTTTCAACATAAGGCAAGTTTAAGTATCCATCAGTGGTCAAGTATCCTTTCAGAGTTGGCAAGATTTGCTTCCATATCGTTACCAACGTGGTAATACTGTTATCTCTCACATCCAATGAGGGTAAATGAGGCAAGAAATCGTTACCACAAAAGAAACATATAAACACCCAATCATCTATAGATTTCTCCAGATCAAACGGGAACGAAAGCCCCGGTACGTTCAATTCAATCTGGAGGTATTCCCTTAGAATGTTCAAATGTAACCACAAGAAGGGAGTTTTCTTATCTTTTAGTTCTTGTCTTTCAGTGTCTGTCATACGCAGCTGATCCTGAAGGGAGTAGCTCTTCTTATCCTGAGCAAAGACGTCCTCTCTCAGAATCTTAAAATGGGGTTCATGAGTGGCCAAGCCCAAGAAAATCAAATCTGCGTCTAATCCATAGATACAATGCGTGGTATTTGGATCGTGCTTTGGAGACGAACGGAGTGATCTCACATACGACATGATTTTATGTTCACCCTCACCTGGAACGGAAGCATCGCTTATGATGACTTCAATTTCACTCCATCCTGGGTCAGTGGTCAGTTTGTAGGCGGCCCAGTAGCGCAAGGATTCGGCCAAGCGATGCATGAAGGGCGTACCTGGTGTGATAGCATTGGAATCCCAGGTCTTTTTGTTCTTGATGGCGTCGTCAATGATTTCACCTTTCTTCTCCATCTCTTTCAGCTCTGCATCCTTTTTGGCGTTAGCATCCTTAGCATCTTGGGCAGACCTGAATCTTCTGGAACGCTGCTGGTTCATCTTAGCCCTAGGAGCAACTCCATCGACGGCGATGTAGATCACTTTTCTCGGTCTAGCCATCATGATAACATTCTCTGTGTAGGCAAAAACATCCAACATCATCTCGTCCTCAGTCTCTGGCGCTGGCTTGTTTTCGGGATGGGAGCACGGATGCACAATACCATTCATATCCAGATAGAGGTTATCTAGCTCCCCGTTGGGGTTGGGGTCTTCGTACCTAGCAGGACGAGACTCACCGTCAACATCGACATCTTCATCTTGGATCACGGGCGAAATGATCTTGGGGTATTTTCTGGACAGCCATCTGAACAATGCTGGAACACCCATGGTGAAGTTGGTGTTTTATGATGGTTGAGCAGAGGAAGGAAAAGTTTGTTTTCACGAATCGAGCCAGAAGGTGGAAAAAAGTGGGCTAGAAGGTGCAAAGAAGGGGTCCAACGAGAGCAGTAGAGGGGGCTTGATATTGCAACCCAACAGAGGACACCTATGTTCATGTAGAGCCTATCTGTTCAGCTTTTTCCACAGATGATCTCAAGAGCCACTCATTCACCGTTGGTGCCATCAATCTCATCGATCCTCTCATTGGGCATCTCTTCGGCATCTGGCGCGAGAATATTTCTCCACTCAAATCAAGAGGTCTTCAATAAACTCTGACGGAAGTGGGTGTGTGAGATGAAAAAGTTTATTCATGACTACACAGTCAATCCCAACACGTTCAGCTTTAGGCTGGGCAAACAGCCTTATGAAAGGGCGTTTATGAAGGAAGTCTTAAAGGCGAGTGGCCACGACGCGTGGAACGAACGAGAGAACGAACAGACATTTATCAAGCATCCAACTACAACGTTCAATAGGCAATCACGGAATACAAAGAGGCCGAGAGGCACCAAGATGTTGACCAGTGACTTCATTGAAGACTCGCTGTACAACCGTCATTACGGCTATTTTAGTAAACAGGTGGAAATCTTCCAGCCTTCAGCACCATTCGATTACAACAAAATGGAATCCCAAGATCAATTCATGAAAGACTGGCAGAGCCAGTACGCTAGATACGAGCACAAGAAAGAGAATTTTAACGATAAAAGCCAAAAAGACCAGAAAACTGCAAAAGATATACAACTCTGGCACACGCCGACCGAGCTGTTTCAGCCATACTACGGTGAAGCATTGGCAAGATATCTGCTGGTCAACTACATGCTGAACCAATATCCATACAACGATCTCGTGATATACGAAATGGGTGGTGGTAACGGTACGCTCATGCTGAACATCCTCAACTATATAAGAAAGAAACAACCTGACGTGTACGAGAGAACCCGGTACCGAATCATCGAGATCTCTCACAACCTGTCGACCAAACAGGAAGAGACTGCATTACAATTGAAAGCCAAAGATCACGACCATCACGGCAAAGTTGAGGTCATCAATAAGTCCATTTTTGATTGGAAGGAACTGGAGCCCAATCCCTGTTTCTTTATAGCATTAGAGGTTTTCGACAATTTCGCACATGATGTGATACGATACGACAACACCACCAGAGAACCTTACCAGGGCTATGTTGTAGTGGACGAACATGGCGACTTCAAAGAGTTTTTCACCAAAGATCTGGATGATTGGGCCAATGCGTTTTTGGGGCTACGAGAGAACGGGAAATACCCACAACTCAATCGGAAAAGTCTGTGGGGAGAGCATCCTTTGGCCAAAAACGCTTTCTACAGAGCATTCAAAGACTCTTTGTATCCAGTGCATGCCAATCTGAGTGATCCAGAATACATCCCCACAAGACTACTGAAATTCTTCCATATTCTCAAATACAAGTTCCCCCAACACCAATTGCTAGCATCCGATTTTTCCAGACTGAACGAGACTATTCCAGGATACATGGCTCCAGTGGTGCAAACCATGCTGAACAATAGGATGGTCACGACAGATTCATACATGGTTCTGCAGGGCTACTTCGATATCATGTTCCCTACAGATTTCGAATTGGCGTCGGACCTTTACCGGCAAGTTGTTGGGAAATTAGCCGACGTTTCATCTCACAGAGAGTTCTTAAGCCAATGGGCAGACATTCAGGCTACAAAGACTCAAACCGGAGAGAACCCCATGTTAGAGTTCTACAAGAACGCAATGTTCATGTACAGCTGAACAGTAAGTAGTTTCTTTTCCCATCCACTCTTTTGTCCACCTTGGGCGTTTCGAAGGGGGATGGGGAAATTAAGTCGCATGACGTAGGTGCACAGGTAACCCATACAGTAGGAATTTCCTATTCGATGGGGGCCCGCCTGAAAAAAAAGAAACAGAAGGCCCCACCATACTATCCCCCTTGCACCAGTAAGGAGGCCAAGACAGTGCTTGCCGTTTTCAGTTTTGGTCATGCAAAGAACGAAGAGAAAGCTTAGAACTGCAAAAATAGAACCGAACGATCACGCAGATCTAATTTTTCCTTCGAACGGGGTATTGTTATTTCTTGGTTATATTTCTTTTTTTCTTTCCTTTTTTCAATTGATCATCTATTTTTTTAAAATAACTAGTCTCTTCTCCTGAATACAGCATTGTGCCCTGGTATTAATAAGCCTAAGAAAGACGTTCACACGGTAATCTGCACGCTAATGCGGACGGTGGAAGAGTTTTCCAAATAGCACACGACCTATTCCATCTGCCCCTTTACTAGAAGGATTTTCTGGATCGCATCAACAAGCCTATTTGGGAGTTATAAGCTACATTTGCAGACCGGCCGCGCGACATTTTAGGAATTCTCCAGCAGTAGCAAATATGTCAAACTGTCACCAGCTGCAGAAAAACTAGGAAGATTCCCGCAACACACGCCTACTACAAACTCTGAAAAGGAGTAAGTGTCAACTTTCCCATGGTAGAACCCAAAACATTTACCTTTACTTTCCAGGTTACGGTGTCGAATAAGCAAATTTATTCCGTCGAAAAACCGTTCACCTCTTCTAGCGGGACAACCGGATTTTTCTCATATTGCATGACATCATCATCGCATTAAAAATACCAGAGAAACGAAAAAAAAGGGCGAATGCAAATGCCGGACCTTTCTTTTTTCTACTTTTCATATCTCTTATAAGACACAGGGTCCTCAGGATTTCAGGCATCCTAGAACTCAATTGCAACAAAAAATGTCCGACTCAAGTAGAGTTTCCGAGAAGGAGTTTGAATCTTCGTCCAAGTCGAAGGATCCTAACTTCAATGTCTTCTCCACGGAGGATGACGCATCCACCTCCGAGAAGGGATTGTTCAGCTCTGGCTTCCTTCAAATGAACAAAGATTACAAGATGCAACGTCATCTAAAGAGTAGACACATTCAGATGATTGCCATTGGTGGTTCCATTGGAACAGGACTGTTCGTTACCATCGCCAACGGTCTGGTGAATGGAGGACCTGGTTCCCTGTTTATTGCTACTACCTTCTGGACTTTTATCATTTTAATGTTAACAACCGCCATCGGAGAGATGGTGTGCTACCTCCCAGTGGCTTCTCCATTCATTGAAATGGCAGGACGTTGTGTTGATGAGGCATTCGAAGTCATGGCCGGTTATAATTTCTTCCTTATGGAGGCCTGTTATATCCCATTCGAGATCACTGCCTGTAACACCATGATTCACTATTGGAGAGACGACTACTCTCCTGCTATCACCTTCGTGGTTCAGACCGTCTTGTACGTGCTATTCAACGTTTTCACTGTCAAATGGTTCGGTGAGTCCGAATTCTGGATGTCCATCACAAAGCTGATTTTGTGTATTGGTTTGCTGTTTTTCACCTTCGTTACCATGGTGGGTGGTAACCCCCAGAATGATGCTTTTGGATTCAGATACTGGAACAACCCAGGCTCTTTTGCTGAGTTCTACAGAGAGGGACCTTTGGGACGATTCCAGGGATTTGTTTCCGCATTAACAACGGCATGTTTCTTCGTGGTGGGACCAGAGTATCTCTCCATGGTGGCAGCTGAAGCTCGAAACCCAAAGAGGACCATGGCTGGAGCCTTTAGAACAGTTATCTACAGATTGGCCCTTTTCTATATTGGTGGTGCTTTGTCCGTCGGTATCTTAGTGGCCTACAACGACCCCTCTTTAGTTTCACGGGTAGGAGAAGAAGACGCTTCGGCTTCCCCATACGTGGTTGCTATGAACAACATGGGAATCAAAGGTCTTCCTGACGTCATCAACGTTACCATTATCATGTCTGCAGCTTCTGCCGGTAACTCTTACTTCTATGCCGCCTCAAGACAGCTGTATGCTCTCTCAAAGAGAGGATACGCTCCATCATGTTTCCAAATGGTCACCAAGCAGGGTATTCCCATCACATGTATGGCTGTCACAACTTGTTTTGCTCTGCTTTCCTTATTGCAGTTGGGTAATGATAGTGCCAAGGTTCTGGAATGGATTGTGAACCTGGTCACCGGTGCACAGATGCTGAACTACGCCTTTATGTCGGTGACGTACTTCTGTTTCTACAGAGCAGTCAACGCCCAGGGAATCGACCGAAAGGACAGAAAGCTGTTTATCTACAGATCGTGGTTCCAGCCCTACTCCATCGTTATTGCCGGAGCATTTATATGGACCATGGTCTTCATCCTGGGTTACTCGGTGTTTTTGCCTGGAAACTGGAACGTTGAGAACTTTTTGTTCTCTTACATCATGATCTTCGTGGACCTTGCCATCTTCTTATTCTGGAAGGTTTTCAAAAGAACCAGTTTCCGCAAGCCCACAGAGGTTGACCTCGTTTCAGGCATGGAGGAGATTGACGAACACATTTACGAGTACTACGCTCACCTGGAAGCTAACAACAAACGTGACGACACCCTATTCCACAAAATCATGGCATGGGTCTTCTAGACTGCTTCCACCATGCACCCTCATAATCCCCCACCCCATTTAATGTAATACAGAGATATAAATACTAGTAATCAGACACAGCATAAAAATACACGTCACGTTACTGTTCTTAGTTAAGGAATAACCGTTCAATCTGTAGTATCCCAATTCGCGGTAGTATTTTTGATGGCTGAAACTGAGGACCCTGCACTTTTGCTTACCTCTACGTTTTCTGTCTTTGTTACATCACGTACACTGGCGAACCAGGATGCTTCCGAATAACAAACGGAGGATTTGGGTCCGTCGTCTTAACAAGCCTCCCACGACCCTGTATGTGAGCTCATTTGATATCGTTGACGATGTAAAGATGTTGATTGTGCAGAAGTATCCGACCACTCTTGGCAGGCATTTCGACCCTGCTGACCTACAACTGAGAATGAACGTCAACCCTGCTACTGATGCCAACAGGCTATCAAAATCAGAGTCTTCAAGGCTTTCCCCTGCCAACGGTTCGATTCCCAAGAGAGCTTATGAGGCCCCTATCTCACCCATTTCTCCCATTCCAATTCCTCTGCGATCGTCTGGCTCTATTTTAAATCGGCCACGTTCTGGCTCTGACTTTCACACTGACCACCTACCAGCTAGTTCACCTATTCCCCATAATGCCATTCTTGGACCAGATCAGTCCATATGGAAGATCCTCGATATTTACTATCCACATGGAATGGCCATGAACGATGCATTCATCATTGAGAGCCCCGAGATGCAAATTTCGCCAGCGGCTGCGCCAGAGGCACCACCACAAGTAGCCCAATCCGTACCCACCGAGGATCCATCAGAAACGCATTGGAGGTCCCCCTTGACCTCTCCTAGTTTATCATCAAGTCTGCGCAAAACACATTCAAATCCACATTCACCAGCATCGACGGTTCTGCTTCTTCCTAGAAGTAATACGCTAGCCAAATCCACGGAGAAAAGAAGAAAAAACATACCAGATCTATCTCATGAGCCAGAGCTCAGCTCCGAACAACACTCTTCAAAGCCTAATCAAGAGCAGACTCAAGTTGAAGCGCAACTAAGTGTTTCCACAGACTCGACAGTTGTGTCACCTTCAAAAGCGCAGGCGACGAACACCAAGAGCAGCTCTAATGAAACTTTGACCAAAAGGAAACCCAAGTCGGCCCTGGATAAGGTGCTGCCCAGTGTTAATGTCTTAATTGTTGAGGATAACAAAATCAACGCTGCAATTCTGAGTGCTTTTTTAAGGAAGAATCATGTTCGATATTCTGTAGCTAAAAATGGTGAGGAGGCCATCCAGAAATGGAGAGGGGGCGGATTCCATTTGGTGCTAATGGATATCCAACTGCCAGTGATATCAGGTATTGATTCTACAAGGGAAATTCGAAGACTAGAAAAACTAAATCATGTTGGAGTGTTTGTGAGGAGCAACAGCCAAGAACCCGTTGCCGTAGACGAAGAAGATAAGCTAGACACCAATGTTTTCCGCTCTCCAGTGATTATCGTAGCCCTGACGGCCTCGACTTCAGATATTGACAAACGAGAAGCACTGGCTGCTGGATGTAACGATTTCCTAACTAAACCGGTCAATTTGGTCTGGTTGGCCAATAAGATCAAAGAATGGGGATGCATGCAAGCTTTAATTGACTTTGATAGTTTCAAAGGTTCCTCTTTCAGAGTGATTTAGGTAATTAGAAAGATACTCTTAATAAACGCTAACAGATTTTTTTATCAAAATACACACAGTTTAATTCAAAAAGTTGGAAAAGCGTGCAACGTTTCTCTACCAACCGATGGCATCTCTGCCAATAGGCCGGAAAACTCTGATCTTGCCGCTTTTAAAGTCGCTTAACCGGTAACTACCTGTCTTGACCTTGCCTCGGTTATCCTGTTCAATCACTCTTAATTTATTCTTGTGAGTGTCGAATTCAGCGATGATTCCACTATATGGTTCAGTTTTGTTACCGACTTCAAACGCTGGTTTCAGCTTGTGGGCAACAAACTTGGCCTTGAGCATACATAGAACATCTCCTGGCCTAAATTCATCTGTTTGATTCACTGAGCTGTTGCTGTTGTTCTTGTAGATGGTGGCTCCATAGCCTTTGACGCCGATTGGTGGGAGTATACCTCCTATCTGTGAATATATCGTTTCCGCTAAACTACCGTCAAGCTGTTTACCAAGGAATGAATGAGCAGACTGGAAAACTTTGGAACCATACTCCTGGGAGTTCCACACCAACGTTTCAACAGTGAAATCAGGAGCATCAATCCTATGATGCTTTGTTTCGGCCTGTTCAGGGAGGTTTTCTTCCCATTCAACTTCGAAAACATCTTGCGACAAATCAAATGACAAAACGTAAAAATCCCTGTAGATAGTGCTTCTGTTACCTCTTCTTTTGATGGTGTTGGTGTCAAATTCAACCAAAACATCATCATGTACTCTTGCACTAAACCCAGGAGGAGCACGGCCCTTGACATACCAAGTTTGGTCGGTAAATTTGTTTGAATGCGTCGCAGATAATACGCTTGATCTTCTTCTCTCAATCGGATTGGGTGCAACTGGAGCAGCTTTCACCGTTGTCGAAGGCGACTCTGCTGCAACAGGAGAGGAACCAGGGGCCGGAACAGCAGGTGGCGGGGGTGGCGCCTCCTTTTTCACTCTTGAAGGGACATGTGGAGGAGGAACACTTGGTGCAAATCCAGGAATTGGTGGAGCTGGTGCTGCAGGGGGAAGTGTTTGGCGTCGACCAATTTGTGGATCCTTCAATTGATTGATCTCGGTTTGGGTTTTTCTAATATCCGGTACAGGAATAGGGATTGATGGTTTTGTAGCCATACGTGAGGGCGATTTGTTTACATCTGTATCCTCATCTGCCTCGTATCCTGTTACGTTATTATCAGAGTCCTCTGGACTGTGATGCTCATGGTTGAAGTTTTGATTTACGGCTTCAGGAACAAAGTCTAGCAGGGGTGGCGCTTCCGAAGCACCACTGATAGTTTGTTTTAAAATGTCAGGAGAAGCAGAACTTTCAGCCATCGCTGTGCTAGGATCTATGAAAGCACTCGAAGGTATTGGCGGAGCTCCTGCAAATGGAACTTTAGGAATGCTTCGATTTGATTCTTCTGAAAATTTTCTTTGAGCAGGAGAGGATATACCCTGAGATGCATCAGCATTTGAAAGAACAACTGGAGCCCTATGAGTATCAGGTGAAACTGGAATTGGAGGTATGGGTGGAGCCCTGTGAGTTTTGGGTGAGACAGGACCTGAGGGCACAGGTGGAGCCCCATGAGTGCCAGAAGAAGTGACTGTCCGTTTAGGAATAGAAGGAGCTTCAGTTGATGGTACCGATGGGGAAAGAGGAGATTCCGCTTCATGTTTCTCCTTCAAATCGCTTTGAGTATGCAAGGGAGGAAGTTTCTTGGCATCAGTAACTGTGTCAAGCTCTGACTCCAAAACAGTTGATTTAGAAGTCTGCAGGGGCACTTGAGAAGCCGATATGGGAGCTAGAGGATGACTGGAAACCAAACTGGGTCCATCCTTTTCCTCAATAGCCATCGCCTCAGCTTCGGAGGTAGCTTCATCTGATTCATCTTCTAGTTCGGATTCATCAGATGGAATATTGTCATTACCATGTGGTTGAACAGTCTGGGGAGCTGTAGTACTGGATAAAGAGTCTAATTTTGAACCAGTGGTATCGGGCTTCTCCAGTTCGCTTTTTGAAACCTTTTTCTCATGTTTAGGTGCCGTTTTACTTGCTGCAGAAGCTCCAAAAGGAGAAGGTACACCCATCATACCAAACATGCCAACACCACCCGACAATTTTGCCATGCGCTCCCTGAGGTTACGTCTCTTCACTTCTTCTTCATCCTCTTCTTCTTCTTCCTCATCTTCAAAATCATCACCTTGGGTTTCTTTAACTTCATCTTGTGATTGTTCATAGTCGTTAGCTTCATTCGCAATTTCGTCGTCAGTTATATGGCCTTGCTCTGATTCTAGTTCCTCATTATTATCCTGATTATCATCGATTTCGGTAGCAAAAGAGGTTCTCGTAGTCTGTTTCTGTGCGACATGAATATCCTGTTGCTCTATACTAGCAGCATCTTCCTGTTCTGCAAGAGAAACAGAATCCACTACGTCACTCTGCTTAGAAGCTTCAGGGACATCTGAAGTCTGAGACTTGAGATCCAAGTCACCTTCAGTAGGTTGAGCTACGGCTTCCTGATGTTCGACGGCTTGAATGTGTTGCTGCTCCTTCTTTTTCTTCTTCTGTTGCTTTCGCTTTAACACAGCCTGAGTTCTTTCGGCTTCTTCTTGTTGGCGTTGCTGCAGCAGAGCAATTCTTTCCTTGAGACTCATTTTTGGACCTTCCTCTTCCTCTTGGCTCTGAGAATGCTCTGACACTAGATTTGCGGGATGATCTTGTTGAGGTGTAGGTTTTGGTTTTGGTTTATCGCCAAATCCGGGTGGAACATAGCTAGACGGTGCAGCTATGAAGGACTTTTTTACAGGAGCTTCATTCACCGGCCCTTTCGTAGGCATTGGAGCCACTGTTCCATGGTTGAATGTGGATATCCTGTTGAATATTTCATTTTGAGTACCGCTGTGATGTTTAGGGACATGGCTGGTACTCGTATTCTCTGCTTTGTCCGATGCAGGGACAGGCTCAGAAGTAACAGCCTTAGGCTTCGGAAGATCAATTGGCTTATTCTCCAGCTTTGCTGAATTTTCTTTTTCATGTAACTTTGGCTCTTGTTCTTGTTCTTGCTCTTGCTCTTCTTCAAGTTCTGAATCTTGATGTTCCGGTAGTACCTCTTCCACTTCTTCTTGTTCTGGTTCAATGTTCGTTTTCCCCTCTGCTTCCGCCTTCAAGTCTTCAACTGGGGCCGGCTGCTCCTTCGTATGTTGCGATGCCTCCCCAGGAGTATCTATTACGGCAACAAAATTCTTAGGAAAAATTCCCTCTTTTCTTACTCCATCCTGCTCATAATACCCACTGTACCATTCCTCATCTTCAATTTCGGAAACAGTGATTAATTGGCCGACATCAAAGTGCAAATCTTCCTCGTATTCGGTGGAGTACTGATACAACGCCTTCACGTAGAAAGGAGTGCTTGCAGTAGCCATTTTCTCAGGTAAAAAGCGGTTCAATGTGGACTAAATGACGCTCAATTGTGTTGATCACAAGTACTTGTAAGTAATCAAGATAGACTCAATAGACTCAATGGACAGCTCAATCGTAAGTGGAGTTCCAATAAGGGAGTTGTTCGGTGACGGGAAGGGAAACGGGACGATCTGGGTTGAGATAGGCATGACACGAACAAGAGACATCAGACATCCAAGATTTACGATCACATATCTCGTTCATTAATTTATTGTTACTATTTTTGTAAGTCACATATACAGATCTTTCCTGTCTTCGTAGAGTGCACAATGGCCCATTTGGTGCCCTTAGCAGATTCCTTAGAAAACGCATTGTAGAGATTTACCACGTAGCTTCTCGGTGTGGCATTGGATGCACCGCCTACTTTTCGCTTCCATTCTTCTGGTTGATTTAAGGAGGTAATGGAAAGCATATCCAATACCTCATCTCTGGCATCAATGGGGAAAATGGGACAGCTAGATATTTCATTTGTTACTTGTAAAGCAGCATTACGAGAAGCATCCTCAATGGCCCACCGGTCTTTACGGTTGGATTTCTTATTGGCTCTTGTAGCATCATTCGGCACCACAATCACTTTCTGTTCCCTATTATCATTGTCAACAGAGTTTGAGTCTCTCTGAGATTCTTCGGAAAGTGATCTTAAAGGAACACTGGCTGGAGGGTTCGCAGTGTCTTCAAAATCATTTCTTTCTCTCATTTCGTTCTTGATGAAAGGAATCACCTCCTCAAAGTCAAGGTCAGTATCCACCTGCTTTTCCAAGTTTTTCAATCGCAGAGGCTTATAGCGTTTTTTTGTGTTAATGGTTCCATATTGGTTTGGTTCTTGTTGTTGTTGTTTTATAAGAATGACCCACGTAGCACCATCCAATTGAGCTCTGTTAACTACGTCCTCAGTCGTCAGACAGTTCTTTAACAAATCGGCCCTAATTTCACAAGACCACAGTTGTTGCAAAAGGTCTATACCGATTGATCGCAACAGCGAGCCGGTAAAACTACACACCAAAACGTCCACTCGACTTGCACTCCATTTAATCTTGGAGGCACTTTGTTTCAAAAATTGAGATTTTCTTCTGGAGGAGGAATGTTTTTTGACAAACATGGATTCATACCTCTGCATGTATGTGAAAAACAAATCCCATGCTAGCCGGAATCCTACAGCTCTGGGAACAATCTCATGGGAATGCCTCGAGACATTGGACACCAAAGAATCGTATCTTCCACCAGCTGCCACGATGGATTTGAACTTCTCTTGATAGACTGCCTGGAAAACCAATCCGCCTTGGTAAAAAGACGATGTGTAAGCTGATAAGGGTGCAATATAGATCTTCTTTGTGACTCCAAAGTGCTTTAACAAAGAAATTACATTGGACAAGTAATTCAAAATGTTTTCAGACTTGGTAGCATAAGGTGAATCCAACATTAGCTTCTGAAATTTCAATTTAGCGTCCTTCAACTCTAACTGGAAATCAAACAGTTCTATATCGTTCAAAACAGTTGAAGGGATGTTCAACTCATCTCTAAGGATGTGCTTAGCCTCTTTTAACGTTTTGCTATATCCAACTTCACTCAATATGGATGCCACTTTCAAATACTGAGCCCTTTCGATCCCACAAAAGTCAAAAATATACTCTGCCAATGTACAATGGTTCAATACAAAAAACAGGTTCGAAGTTTTGAAGAATGGAAAGATAGAAATAACATCGTCTATAACTTTGATGCATTCAGCATCGTACAGTATCATATCCTTGGAATCAATGGAGACAATATCAAAGTCAATCTCTTTAAAATGGATGGGTCCTGACGCAGGATCACTCTCATTCGATCGATACACGTATCCACAACGATAAAGTTTCTGAATAGGTAAGATGCTTCTTCCAATTAACCGTGCCAATGGCAAAGTCAAATCGTAAGATAGCTGCAGGACAGATCCTGAATGATCTAGCAATTCGTAAACTTGATTATCAACGTTGTACAGAGGTGACTTGGGAAAGAGATCAGACTGGGTGATACACTCCACCGCTCCATGTCGCTTGAAGATATTAAGGATCTCTTCTGAAATTTTTGCATGAAGAAGGTAGTCTGAAGAGGAATAATCTTGAATCCTCTTATCAAATAGCAAATCTCGAGCTAAACTATAGGGCTGAGAAAATAAGACGTTTCTAGCCTGGTGGTGCCATGGAGACGAAGGATTTACCAGAGACTTCATGGCCTCCTTCATTAACTGGTCCTGTTTTTCAACCTTCAGTAGACCAGACTGCAACAATTCATTAGCAGAAGGTCTTTTTACAAAATCATGGTTTAGTAACATCTTGATAATCTTCTTTTCTTCGCCTTGTTTAGCAGTACTGAAGTCTTCGGGGAATCGAATTTCAGGTGACCTCAAAGCACAAAGAACAGAATACCTTTCCATACCTGTGTTCAAAGTATATATCATCTCAAAGAAAATTATTCCTAGAGAGTACATGTCAACCTTGTTGTTGTAGTTTCCTTCTCCTGATTCCACTTCATTGGCGACATACAATGTAGTACCGATATCTGAAGTCAAATCTTCATTCAACTGTAAAGATCCCACCTGAGAAGTCACTTGCAGTAAGCTATGCACATTTTTGGCTAATCCAAAATCTCCAATCTTAACATTTTGCTGCTCATCGATAAAAATGTTCATTGGTTTCAGATCCCTATGAATGATGCCTTGTGAATGAATATGCTCCAGAGCTTCCAAAATCTGTCGGAATATTCTCCAGTACTCAGCAGGATTGTTTGGGAGACCTTGTCGAATTAGATCATGCAGTGTTCGGTTTTCACAATACTCCATTTGAATGAATAATGTACTCTTTTTGTTCATTTTTTTATTATGGGGAGTGACATGTTGACTCTTTTCGTCCTCAGAACCAAAAGTGAAATCCACAGATATGTTATCCACGTCTGTACCAGTACCAGTAGCAGCATCTTCAGTACCTTCGGACTGATCTTCTTCGTCTGAAAACCCAAACTCTATATCTTGGTAGCTCATGGAATTGGATATAAAATCAATTGCACTGTGACTATGAGAAAGAGAGTTTTGAGGTTCCGAATGATCTTCTGATTCTGTTTCGGTTTCACTCTCCGAGGCAGTAGACTCAAACGGGTTGTCATTTTCTCTAGGGTTCAGAATGTATCCATCCTCTAACCAGGCAGCATAGTATCTCACGACATACTGGTGGTTTAATCTAGCAAGAAGTAATACCTCATTTAAAATGCTAGATAACTTATCCTCCTTATGCCTGATTTTTTTAATGGCATAAAATCTTCCATCTAGTTTATTCCTGGCTTTTACAACCTCACCGTAAGCTCCTTTACCTAGGATTCCAACTTCCTCAAAATCATTATTGTATCTCGAGTATGCCCCGCCATTATTGTTGTGAAATGAGTAGCGTCTGTTCCCAGTATTATTGAAACTTCTTCTGTGAGTTGTCTCCTTAGAGGCATCCAGGTAGTTCAAGGAGCTAAGCTTCGATGAGTTACTATCAATATGCTCTTCAACGATAGTATTTCGTAAAAAGGCCGTAGGAAGCAACTCCAATGGTCCCAGTCTATTCTTGGGCTTGGTAACAAATGTGTAGCCCAAAAATTCCTTTACAGATGGGTCCAAATTAGTATAGTTTTCCAAGAACTCTTCTGGAAAGTTGTATTCTCTAGTAATGTTTTGACCAGCAATCATTTGAACAAAAGTGACCCCAAGATCCCAGATATCTGTTTTTCTCAACGGTTTTGATCGTTCCAGTTCTGGGGCTGGCCAAGAATTTTGCAGCAGAGGCGTCTTTGAAGATTCTACATTAGGAAAGTTCTTCAACATGTCTAAAATTGTATAACCATAACAATTGGAGGTCAACTTCAATGTGGATGGAGTGTTGTCATAACTTGGTATAACCTGTAGACATCCGAGGCTTATGCTTCTGTGAACAAGACCCTGTTTATGAATATATTCTATTCCTTCAAGTAACTGGATCACCCATTCTCTAGCTGTGGGTAAATTAATGTATTTCACTGTATTTAACAGAGTATCCAAAGTTCCATTTGAAGGATATTCAGTCAGAATTCTTATTTTCCATAGAAAATGTTCAGGTTCTCTCCTCCGTTTGCCACCGATACCTCTCTCGATAGGATTCTCGGCAGAAGACTGTTGTGCAATTTTGTCAATTTGCGAAGCATACAGTTTTGCAATGTTTTCATGCTTTAGTTCGCAGGAGCTTTGCAACTCTCTATCAAGGCTGTGTAGTGCTGCTTTGCCATCACTTGTGTTCCAGTGGGGATTGTTTAGTTCTATCTCAGTCAAAAGGAGTAACGACGAGAGTTCCTCGTTTTGCTTGTAAATTGGGGTCGATTTCTTACCAAGAAGTTTGTAAAGCTCGGATTGGGGGTGGACATAAGGTTTGACCAGATATTGTTTACTGACGTTCTTCAAAACACCTACTTTCGGAACAGCAACAAAACCAGTGACAGTTCTAAAGTTGAACGAGACGTGGTTGTAGTTTGGTTTTGTCATGATTTCCTTATCGAAAACAAAATAGTCCGTGGAGTTTAACTCACCCTGAGGCGGAACTAAATATTTCTCTTCAATCTCGTAAGTGTTCAGCCCCATGCTTCTCCGTTTTTTCGTGTTGCTTGTATCTTTGCTACCCTTTGAATTTTTACTTCTTTCTGTTGTTGAAGAGGATGAATCATCCAATTGGTTCCCCGTTTCACTGCCATCATTGTCGTAAACATCAGATGTATTCGTTCTGCGAGTAAGCTCCCTTTGGATGAGATCGTTAAGCATTTCCTCCTCTTTTGCACGGTTCTCGTTCTCCTCTTCCAGTCTTGCTCTTTCAAGCGCATCCAATTCCTCTTGTCTTCGCTGGAGCCTGTGCACTCTCTCTTCCTCCAACGATTCATTCTTGGCACTTGATTGCCACTCATAAAGCTTTTCCTGAACCAAAGTTATGATCTCATAGCACATCTCCTGTCCTTTCAAGTCCTTAAAAGTGTGCTTAATCATATCATTGAGCTTATCTATCTGGGACGAAAGCACGTTCTTAGTTTTGACAAAGGATATGATGGGCATTGTCTTGGGATAGGTTAGTGTCATTTCGAATTGGATTGATACGGATAGGACCGGCTCCTTTGCCTCGTCTGAGTGAAGATGCACTTCGAATTTGGGATAAGGTGCCTTGTTCCAGGCTGTGGACCTCTCTGTCAGATCGACCAGATCATCCATGTAGATCGCCTTCAAAACGTCCAGCTCTTGCACTTGAAGATCATGATTTTCCTGTAGAACAGATGCCATTGTAATAGATGTACCTTGCCTGTGAATCCAGGAGCCGTTTTAGTGAAAAAACTACTCTGCTTCCACGGTTATAAGGTGTGTCGATGGTGAGTGTAAACAGGAAGGCAGTTATTTTTCTATGTGATTGTTTTAATCGAGACACCATACTAATCGAGATTCCTGGAGAAGGAACAGATCAGAACACCCTGCGATCGTACAGCTGGCCCCCTCCTAGGATCTTACAGCAAATGCCACACGTTGACAGGATACCTCCCGGGAAGGACACATTACGGCTTTTGCTGACGACAGACAACCATGTCGGGTACAATGAACTGGACCCAATCCTTGGGGACGATAGCTGGAAGACCTTTGAAGAGATAATGCTGTTGGCCAAGGAGAGAGATGTCGATATGGTGCTTCAATCTGGAGATCTGTTCCACGTGAATAAACCCACAAAGAAGTCAATGTACCATGTGATGAGGATCTTGCGATCTAATTGCTATGGAGACAAACCTATAGAGTTTGAGCTTCTCTCAGATCCCTCGTTGTGCCTGGACAACCGGGGCTTCAACTACCCTAATTATGAAGACCCCAATATCAATGTCTCTGTTCCACTCTTTGCCATTTCAGGTAACCACGACGATGCTACAGGTGATGATAACTTATCTCCACTGGATGTCTTAAGTGTCAGTGGGTTGATGAACTACTTTGGAAAAGTAGTTGACAATGATAATATCAACATTAAACCTCTGCTGTTTCAGAAAGGTGGAACGAAACTGGCTCTCTACGGGATGTCCAATATCAGAGATGAAAGAATGTTCAAGACGTTTAGAGATGGGAAGGTGTCATTTTCCACGCCAGGTATCCAGAGTGATTCGTGGTTCAACTTGATGTGTGTGCATCAGAACCACGTTCAGCATGGTGCTAGAAGTGCATATTTGCCAGAGAACTTTTTGCCCACATTCTTGGACCTGGTGGTATGGGGTCACGAACATGATTGCATACCTTATCCTGTTCCCAATCCTGAGACAGGATTTGACACTCTCCAGCCTGGATCGTCGGTAGCTACTTCCTTATCCAACGGAGAAACTTTAGAGAAAAATGTATTTATTCTAAATATAAAGGGGACTGATTACTCTTTGGAGAAGATTCCTCTTAAAACAGTCAGACCTTTTGTGATGAAAGATATAAGTCTGACACAGCTTGGATTAGACCCCAATACCAGGAACAAAAAGGAGGTTCTTGACTTTATGATTGACGAAATTAATGGGCTCGTCGAACAGGCCAGGAAGTCGTGGTTAGATAAGCAATCTAACAACTCTTCAAGTATGGACATTAACGAATTGGATATCCCTCTACCCTTAGTTCGTTTGAGAGTGGAATATTCAGGAGGCTTTGAAGTGGAAAACCCCAGAAGGTTTTCTAATCGATTTGTTGGGAAGGTTGCCAATGTTAATGATATAGTCATCTTTCATCGAAAGAAAGAGTCTGCAACTGGGATAACCCGAACTAAAACTAATATGAATAATGAAGGAGAAAATTTGGATCTGAATGAGCTAAATATCTCTAAACTTGTGGATACATTTGTGGATGATGATCAGTTAAATTTGCTGAACAAAAAAGATGTAGGATCCGTTGTCAAAGCATTTGTCGAAAAAGATGACAAAACGGCCTTGAAAACATTCATTGATGAAGAATTGTCCAAAGATCTCAAACTACTGATGGGTTTAAGCCATGGGGAACATATCGAAGAAGAAGCTGTTTCCCAAAAGAAATCATTCAATAAGATACTAAAAGATATCAAAGAGGAAAAGTCCCAAGCAATGATGAGTAAAATATGTATGGATTCGGTCAAACGCATCCCAGAGAGTATCCCAGAGAATAGGACAGCCTTGAGGTCAATCAATGCTCCTTCTAAGGGATCAAAGTCCGCTCAATCAAAACTGACAAACCGTAAGAAATCTCCTCCAATCACAAAGAAACGAGTTTTCAAGCCCAGCTTCCAACCTATAGTTTCATCGGAGTCAGAAATACTTTCGGATGAATTAGACGATTTCATAGATGACGATGTTGATGAAGATATGGAGATCAATTCAGAGTCAGAGTCTGATATTGATGATTTTATTGATGTCCCTCCACCGAAAAAAACTAGGCAGACCAGAGCAAAGCCGAAAGCTGCTTCCACAACTAAGCCGGTGGCTCCACCGAAACCAAAGCCTAAACCCAAACCAAAAGCGAAATCAAAACCAAAACCCAAAACTGTCAAACCCAAGGAGACCGGGGAAACCCTAGGGTCTCTGATTGGTAACCTAAGTAGGCGCTAATGGAGACATATCTCAAATTAATATACATACATGACGGAAATCTATAAACTCGTTAGATACTGTCTCTTCCAGGCCCAGTACTCTTGCAGACGAAGAGCACAGTACTCTGCGTAATCAAAGTCTATCAGTGAAATCTTGCTCTGGATTCCAGCCCAGATTCCCCAATAAAACCCTGGAAGCCCAAAGAACAAGGATATTTCATCTATTAGTTGATTAACATCAGCCTCATCGACTTGGTCATCGACTGAAGAGGAGATGTACGACCTTACCCAGCTTCTTAAGATTGGGTTGTCCTGCGATATATTGAGAATCTTGGATTGGTCGCACTCAAAACCCTGCCATTCAACCAAATGGTTAGCAATATCAAAGGCCCTTGGTCCTGGTAGCACGTATTCGTAATCAATAAAGAGGATAGGATTATTTTCAATATTAGGCAGCTTACTGCTCGTTGGAGTTCCTTTCAGTATCACATTCCCACTTAATAAATCGCAATGGCATGTTACGGTTGGAGATTTGTCTGCAATTTGGCGTTTGATCCACTCCAGTTCTTTCCTGAACACCGCAGGTAAATCTGATTCAATATGGGTACTGTCTTCCAAAATGTCTTTATTTTGAAAGCACGATTTTTCAAGCTCTTTTACAGAAGGGAGAATATCAATCCAAGCCTCCAGAAGCTGCCAGATGTTGGTCGAAAACTTTGGCGCAGCAGACGAGGTGTTGGTAAACGACTTCAGCTTGACAAGAGCGTTTTCTATTTCGTCTTTATCAATAATATCATGCCACTGTCCCAAGCGTTGCGCAATTAATGGGTATAATACAGGGTCTGATAGTTCGTCTGATTTCAAGGAACGGCCTTCCAAATATCCATACACCAGCCCATTACCAAATCGGCTATGGATCTGAGGAGCTAGGCCTAGATTATTGAGAAGCAACTGCGAGACAAACTCCCTATCTCTGTCTATGATCATGTCTGTACCTTTACCATAAGTTCTAATTAATGCATTTTCTTTCTTGAGTTTTGATTCGCAGGTCGCCAGGAGCAGCATATTTGTGATTCCACCGGTGAGTTGTTTGAGCTCAATTTTTGCGTCTTTCCAGTGGGGGAAGACGCGTTCCAGCAAGGTTACAAACTGCTGGTCAGCTTCGCCTTGGATCTCGTGATGGAAAGAAATCATAATATTGGGCAAATAAAGAGCAGAAGGCTGAATTTGCTGACTGTGCTCCGCGCGGACCATTTCCAGACCCTTGGAGGAGACCGAACAGTACACAGAAGTCGTCATGTGGAGAAACTCAGTCTTCGTTGGGGAATAAAAATGAAGGCTTAAACAGACGTTGTTCAATCTGCTAATCAAAAAAGCGATACGCCGGATCTCTCACGTGAGCTTAAGATAGCGCGAGGTCATCTTCCTGCATATGAAAATGTAAGCTGCGTTTCATCACTATACCTTATGTAAAATACAGTTATGTTTTTATGTAGAATGAGCAGTCAGCAATGTCCTTGGTTGATGCAAAGTGCGTTCATACCTGACATCCGCCGTCAACTGCGTCGTAACAGGGATCTTCGTCTTCCAAGTTGTAAGGAATGTAACTTTTTTCAGAGTAAATCGAGGGATAGTATCTCCTGTACGACCACCAAGCCACCAGGGTTCCCAGCAGAGATCCCAGGATAACATCGACAAAGTGGTGACGGTAATCAGCTGTTCTGGAGATGGCGATGTAAGCGGCTCCCAGTGTTGGAAGGCCGGCAATGTAATGTCTCCAAGTTCCGACGTCTTTATGACCAATAAAGAATTGACCACTGAGAAACAGAGTCAAATAGAACAATGCAGAAAATGCGATACTTGAGTGTCCAGATGGGGTTGTTCTGAATCCTTCTTGGATCACTTCCCAGTTGTCGTTGGTGCAGATATCATTTGCAAAGTACAAGACATCGGGAAGGGCGTCTGGAGAAGGAATACATCTAGCGAGGAAATCGGGGCGGCATCTACCGATCCAATTCTTCAGCACGTCCGTTATAGTGAGGTTTGTGTAGAATGACACCAAAAAGCCAACCAGGGAAAGATAGGTCACGTAAACTTTGTGAGGAGACTCTGTCAACAGCAGCCCAAAGAAGGAGATAGCCACTATAGGCAGTCCAAAAGAGATGTTGAACATCTGGTTAGTTGAGACTCGCTCGTGCTCAGCAAAAGGATGCGATATGGTCAGGTCATTGATGTAAAACTGTCTTTCGAAGGGAGCAGAGTTCCAAAGGATTATGTTAACACCAAATAACACAGCAATCATAATCAAATCGGGGACCTTCCATTTACGCAGGAAATCAAAGTAGGGGATTCTCTCTAGGTTCAGTGTAGCTCTATTCATTTTGCATTAGTTTACTGGCTCTTCGGTGGAGGATAGGGAGGGCACGGGCAAACAAAATCGGGGCACTTGGGATAATATGGAGCCAGCAAGCAGGTTTCGAAGGGCCCTCTCTCGTGCGAGCGTGGCATCGTGGTCGCGAAGTGCTTACGAGTTAAATGGCCAGCTCCCTTCCCCACGAACCGTACAACTGAGACTAATCTTTTTTACCAAGCCATTAGCATCTGAACAATGTCTACGGCGGTTATTCCTTTGGAGTCCAATCCTGAAATATTTTCCAGTTTTGGAGCGCAATTGGGGTTGCTCCCCCGATTTGCTTTCTACGACATCTTCTCTCTGGATACCGAGTTGCTGAGTCTGTACCCCCGTCCCAATGACGGCGTGATTCTGCTGTTCCCCATAACCAAGAAGTATGAAGAGCTCAGGGAAAAGGAAACCACGTCAAAAAATGTGAACATACATTGGTATAAACAGAAAGTCAAGAATGCCTGCGGATTGTACGCATTGCTGCATATTCTTGCCAACATATCAGAAGACCACCTACAGCAGGATGAGAGTAACATTCTAAATCAATACAAAAAGGACCAGGACAGCATTGACCAGTTGATTCAGGACATCTCTAAACACATATATAACCAGTACGCAGTGCAGGGAGATACTGAGGCACCGTCCGCTGAGGACGACATAGTTCTTCATTTTATAACGTTTGTGAAAAACGGCGATGGCAAGCTGGTAGAACTAGACGGACGTCGGGATGGTCCCATTGATCTGGGGCCTTTGGACGCAAGCGACATGGATATTCTTGACAGTCAATTGCTAAAAAACCGTATCGAAACGTATATGGGGCTGGTGGACGAGGAAAACAGGAACAACTTTGCTCTAATGGGATTGGGGCCTACCGATTAAGTATTTTTTATGTTAGCATGGAGGAGGCATTGAGGCTAGTCCACTAATTCTCCAATGATTTCCTGTTTGTCTAATCTATGCATGTATTTCACGACTGGCATGTCTTCTCTTTCTATGTGAATGACAGGAATGTCGTACCTGTACATTTCAAACCACTTCTTGTTGGCCAATATGTCTATATATTGCATATCGACTCCTCTCTTCATGACCTCAGGATCTTGTAGAACGTCTTCAAGAACGAGTTTGGCCTCTTCGCACAATTGGCAGTTTTCCTTAGTGAAGAACTTGATGCTGGTTTTGGGCAAAGTTCCCTGAAACCGGATGAACCTTCTTGAACTCCTCAAGCCAATGCATGATCTGACAGTCTGTGCACTTTTGACGAGAAAAGACATGTTCTTTAAGGATAGCAAGTCTGTTTTTTCACTGCTCAGCGACTGCTGTTTTAGTCTTTAATTTTTTGACATCTAACATCTATACTCCATACTTACTTTATAAAGTTCCTTCCACATACCTAGTAAACTCGCAGGAAATCACTCAGCCATTGGCCAATGACCTTTATCATTCTATCTGTGGTTTCGTGTCCTGCTTTCTTATCTATATACAATGTCACCGAATCTCCTCCAGCTCTGGCATTCTGCATTTCCTCCACCCATTCCTCTGTATACGCTTTGGGAACCAGATTATCCTGCCCTCCACATAAGGCCAGCACTTTGACGTGGTTCGGGAAGTTCTCCGAGATCTGGTAGTCCTGTTTGGTGACGTAATTGTGGAAATTTTCAGGCCATTTCTCATTCTCCTCGGGCTGTAGCTTCAAGTCCTCGTACGAAAGCCTTCGGAAATCCAGAATCTGCTCTTTAGATTTCTTTAGGCGGTTTATCAAAAGACTGCTGACATCTGGACAGCCAATGATAGGGATGATACAGTCAATGTTATCGGGGATTCGAACAGCCATTCTGTAACAGGCATGGCCACCCATTGATATGCCCAACGCCAAGTTTCTGAAAGCGTACCCAGGGTACAGTCCGGGAAGCATGTTCGAAATCAAACACGCATCATCAACGGAACCATCGATGTTCGACACCATGTCAATGGCATGAGTCACATTATCTTGGCTCCAATCGTTATTTCTCTCTGTTTCAATTAACCGTTCACCGTGGTTGCGCATGTCGAAATTGACCATAATCAAAGGCATTGACTTTTCGTTACAGCTGGAGTAGTATAGCTCCATGATCTGCGTTCCGACCTTTTCAATATACTCCTTATTCTGGCCCCTTCCGTGGAACAGATAGCACACGGCGACGCTGGGTGGAGAGCTTAGATCTGCGGAGGGCAACTGGTGAAGTCCATAAATATAGACCTTAACCCCTCCAATGGTTCTGGTCTTCCTGTCCACGATTGAGCTCATTGGTGAAGAGAAGAAAGTAAACTGAGTTAGTTTTCTACGGACTGGGGTAAAGGAGTCTCGGTGCAACAAAACCAAGCTCCCTTCCCCTGACCACCGCCCGGGAAACCGCGAGCTACCCAACTCCGAACAATCAGTTAAGATTTAATAATTATTCCTATAAATAGTCTATTTGGCAAGTTCTTTGGTCATATATTTGTAAGATGGCAGTGTGTCCAGATGCCCAAGTGCAGCAACTGCTATGGGCTTATCATGTATCCTCCATCTAGCCCATTGGATGACATCATCTTTGGTGATTCTATTCACCTTATCGAAGACTTCTTCTGGGGATAGTCTGGTTCCTGTGGTAACAATCTGTCTACCGATATCTTCGGCAATGGCTGTGGAACCATCTAGGCTCAAAAGTAACGAGCCTTTCAATTGGTCCTTGGCAGTTTCGACCTCCTTATCCGAAATCTGTCCGTTCTTCAATCTGGTCCATTCTTTTAGAACCTCATCGACAAGAGGTTTCAGATCGGCGTCTTTATCCGCAGTTAAGTACATTCCCCATAATCCAATATCCGAGTAGGAAGTAGAAAATGACATGTATGAATTAGCTAGCGGTTGTCCTTGTCCATTTCCAGTAGATACAGCAACCGTTAGTGGTGAAGGGGAGTTAATACCCACACCAGTGGATCTCTCCCAGTTGCCAACAATAGCTTGGGCAACCAAAGCCGTAAAGTAATCAAGCGCATTCCAAGACACACCTTCGATGGAAATTGCAATATAAGTGTTGGGCAACGAACGGTCCTCAACGCGTGCCTCTCCACCATAAAAAATAGGCAGGTCTCCTCTTGGTGAACCCAGTGGAACTGGCTCTTCACTCAAAGGGACATGACCAAAAGATTTCTGGGCTAGGCTTACCAGTTCCTCATGGTCAACAGCACCTGCACCGACCAAAACCATTCGGTCACCTTTGTAATTAGTTTTGATGTAGTTCTTCAAGTCTCCCTGTGTCAAACTTCTGATGTTTTCCAAAGGACCTAAAATAGTTCTACCTAAGGGCTGACCCTTAAATGTCACTTCGTGCAATCGGTCAAAGACAACTTCATCGTACATTTTATCGACCTCCTCACTTTCCCTAAGGATTACTGGCCTTTCCTTTTCAATGGCTAGCTTTTCCAGCTTCGATCTGGTAAGAATATCACTTAAAATATCCACTGCTCTTGGAATGTCTTCTTTGATCGATTTCGCATAATAAACTGTGTTCTCTCTGGAGGTGTACGCATTCAGGTGCGATCCACAATCTTCGACTTCCAGCTCCAATTTCAGTTGTGATCTATTTGAGGTTCCTTTGAACGCCAAATGTTCCAAGAAATGTGCTGTTCCGCTGGTGGAATCACTAACGTCGGCCCTTGAACCAGCATCAATCCAGACCCCAACGGTTGCCGTCTGAATATTAGGGATAGACTCGGTAGCAACTGTGATACCGTTGGGAAGAGTAGAAGTCCTTGTGACAGGCACAAATGAGCTATTAAACCTTTTTAAGCCGGCTCTTTTGATGCCCTTTGCTAAAGAACCTAACATGTCCAGTTACAATTGTGATTAGTAAGATGGGTGACTGTAGGTTAGGGAGAAGAATTCTTTATGGGTCTAGATAACTCATTCGCGAAAGTAGTGTCTGCTCCTTCCTCAGATTGAGAAAGGCTTCCTTGATGCTGTTATCGTATCAAAGATGTGAAGGATCTAGCCAAAGTAAAACGCTACGTAATACCTATTAACCCTGTGTATTGCTCTTTCCGACGACCACCGTAACTGTCTTATACTCCAAACTTCAATTCTAGCTCTCAAAGTCCTGTTCCATGGAAGTTTCATCGGTAGTGTTCTACCTAAATTAGCTACTCATTTCATCCTCTATTGCCACTACCTTTCTGTTACTAACCACTGTTCAAAGGAAAGGGATGACTGTAAGTGTTCCTCCTACAAATATCCGCAATTTCTAAAACTAACAAATTTCAGGAAAACAAAATGCAGATTGATAAGCCCGAAGAAGGCAAAATTGATGAAGGTTTGTATTCTCGTCAGTTGTATGTTCTAGGTAAGGAAGCAATGCTTAAGATGCAGAACTCCAATGTTTTGATCATTGGATTGAAAGGATTGGGTGTCGAAATTGCCAAGAACGTCGCTTTGGCAGGTGTGAAGTCCTTATCCTTGTACGACCCAGAACCGGTGGCTTTGCAAGACTTATCGTCACAGTTCTTCCTTACGGAGAAGGATATTGGTGAACAGAGGGCCTTTGCGACCTCCGGTAAGCTTGCCGAACTGAACCACTATGTTCCAATCTCAATCATCACAGAGCTATCCGAATCAAGTTTGAAGTCATTCCAGGTGATCGTCACTACTGAAACGTCTTTGGAGAAACAGGTGCAGATCAACGAATTTGCCCATGCCAACAATATCAAGTTCATATCAGCAACAACTAGAGGATTATTTGGTCAAGCTTTCATCGATTTTGGGGAGTCTTTTACCGTTCTGGATCAAACTGGAGAGGAACCCAAACAAGGAATTGTATCTGATATTGAACCAGATGGAACTGTGACAATGCTAGATGATAGCCGTCATGATTTAGAAGACGGCAGATACGTCAAGTTTTCTGAGGTTCAAGGTATTGAGCGCCTCAATGATGGCCAGTTATTCAGGATTAAGGTCTTGGGTCCTTATGCTTTCAAGATTGACTTTGACAACTCTTGGGGAACATATGAGAAGGGTGGAATATTTACCGAAGTGAAAGTTCCTCAAACTGTCTCTTTCAAAAAGCTTTCTGATCAGCTGAATGATCCAGAGTATCTCTACTCTGACTTTGCAAAGCTTGATAGACCACCTCAATTGCATTTGGGATTCCAAGCTCTCCACCAATTCCAGAACGCACATGAAGGTCAGCTTCCAAAACCACATCATGAAGAAGATGCAAACCAACTTCTCAAGCTTACAGAGAACCTTGCTGAACAAGTTCCATCTATTTTGGGAGACGGTGAAAAAGTTGACAGTAAATTGATCAAAGAACTATCCTACCAAGCAAGAGGTGACTTACCTGCGATGAACGCTTTCTTTGGTGGTCTGATTGCCCAGGAGGTTTTGAAGGCTTGTTCAGGTAAGTTCAACCCAATCAAGCAATGGCTTTACTATGACTCTCTAGAATCTTTGCCAGATTCCGAAAGAACTGAAGAGACCTGTGCCGCTATCAGTTCTAGATATGACAACCAGATAGCCGTTTTTGGTCTTCCTCATATACAGAAGATTGCCAATCTAAAGATATTCTTGGTTGGATCTGGGGCTATTGGCTGTGAAATGCTTAAAAACTGGGCAATGATGGGATTAGGTTCTGGTCCTGAAGGAAAGATCGTCTTGACGGATAATGATTCCATTGAAAAGTCAAACCTGAATAGACAGTTCCTTTTCAGACCAAAGGATGTTGGTCAGAACAAATCTGAAGTAGCAGCCAGGGCTGCTGTAGAAATGAATCCTGATTTAGCTGGAAAAATCGAAGCAAAGGTGGATAAGGTCGGACCTGAAACTGAAAACATCTTTGATAACAGTTTTTGGCAGGGGTTGGACGTTGTCACTAATGCGTTGGACAACGTTGAGGCTAGAGCATACGTTGACCGTCGATGTGTCTTTTTCAAGAAACCCCTATTGGAATCAGGTACTCTGGGCACCAAGGGAAATACTCAGGTTGTTGTTCCTAGATTAACCGAGTCGTACTCTTCTTCTCAAGATCCTCCAGAGAAGTCTATTCCGTTGTGTACCCTAAGATCTTTCCCTAATAAGATTGACCACACAATTGCTTGGGCTAAATCACTATTTCAGGGCTACTTCGCTGAAGCCCCAGAAAATGTCAACTTATACCTATCCCAACCTAATTATGTGGAGAACATCCTGAAACAAAGTGGTGATGCCAAAGGTACCTTGGAGACTATTTCTCAATACCTGAACGAGAGACCTTATACTTTTGAAGACTGTATCAAGTGGGCAAGATTGCAATTTGAGACCAAATTCAACCACGAAATTCAGCAGTTGCTTTACAACTTCCCTAAAGACTCAATGACCTCCAGTGGTGCTCCATTTTGGTCAGGTCCAAAGCGTGCTCCTACACCTTTGGTGTTTGATATCAATAACGAGGATCATTTCAACTTTGTCGTTGGTGGGGCAAACCTTTTGGCGTTCATATATGGTCTGAAAGGAGATCAGGGTGAACCAGATAAGTCGCACTATAAGGCGGTTTTGGACACTTTGAAGATTGAACCGTTCAAACCAAGAAGTGACGTTAAGATCCAAGCCGATGACAACGAACCAGATCCAAATGCTAACAGCAACGACATAAACGATGACGTTATTCAAAAGCTTTCAGACTCTCTACCGCCACCTTCTTCTTTGGCTGGCTACCGATTGACTCCTGCTGAATTTGAGAAGGATGACGACAGTAATCACCATATTCAGTTCATTTCTGCTGCCTCCAACTGTAGAGCCCTAAACTATGCGATTGAGACTGCTGACAAGCAGAAGACCAAATTCATTGCAGGTAGAATCATTCCAGCTATTGCCACAACTACGTCTCTTGTGACTGGTTTGATTACCTTGGAGTTATACAAAGTGGTGTTCGGAAAAAATAAGATCGAGGATTACAAGAATGGATTTGTAAACCTTGCATTGCCATTCTTTGGTTTCTCAGAGCCAATTGCCTCTCCTCAGGCCAAATATAACGACAAGTCCTTTGACCAAATCTGGGATAGATTTGACATTGAAGAGGATCTTACTTTACAAGAACTGCTAGACAAGTTTGAGAATGAAGAAGGGTTGGCTATCAATATGTTATCTTATGGAGTGTCTCTCCTGTACGCTTCGTTCCATCCACCAAAGAAGTTGAAGGAAAGACTACCATTGAAGTTGACCGAGCTGATCAAAACTGTGTCCAAGAAGGATATTCCTGCTCACGAGTCCAAGTTGATCTTTGAAATCTGTGCTGATGATAAAGAAGGCGAGGATGTTGAGGTCCCCTACATCTGTTTGCACTTAGACTCTTAATCCGACCTAGTTAAGTAAGCGATATAGTTTATGTAATACACGACTCTGGTTTAGACAGTACGAAGTGTGGTGTGAGACTGTACGTGGAGAACTTAATACTCCGAATTTTAGACTGTTAGAGCTTGCTAGTCTGCCGTCATGGAATACTCACTAAGGAAACTTTACGGTGGAGCCATAACCATCCAATTGCCTACGACGTTGCTGGATGCTTCTGAATTTAGGGAGGTACCCGACAGTCAGGAGGTCTTTGTCAATGGCGGTACCAACACTACCAACTACCAGGAATTGAACAAGAATGACTCGATCATCATCGACCTACTGGAGCCAGCAGAGGGAGATGTCGATGGTGCATTGAAGACGCATATTCAGGACATCTCGGAAGCCAACGGGGTCGGTGCAAACTGGTTCTTGGCTTTTTCAGAGACCGTCCGTGATGCCCAAAAGATAGGCATTGTCCTAGAGGAAGCTAAGAAATGGGGTCGAGACAGCAAAGGAGATGTCTTGGTCATGGTCATTGGGCTGATTCGTCTGAAGGATGTGTCCACCGATGTTGTGATAACAGCCAATGTTCCGATTGGTGATCAAAAAGAGATTGAAGGTCTGCATAAGCTCGTCGAGCATAGCTACCACCATGCTGATGACGATAACTTGGCTTTTCAAAGGATCAAAACGGCAGAGGCTGTTGTATTGAAGATTCTTGAGACTTTTCATGTTGAAAATTGGGGATTATTTGGTTAATCTGGAAGGACTGCTGCGTTTGGGTTGTCGGATTATTGAGGATTCGGTTTTAGTTTTTTGTTTTGTATTTGAATGAATTACTGGAGTTCATAGAGTAGTTTTTGGGTTGTTTGCGAGCTTCTGTCTTTATGGCATCTTGGTAAAAATTGGTAAATCGTACGTGTGATGAGATTGTTAGGACAGAGTCTGCAGATACAAAAAACCCTTGAATTTGAACTCTTATCTATCGGCAGTAAGCTTGGAAAATGAAACACTGACTCAATTCTCTAGCTAAAAATAATTCAGCATTGTTTGAAGATAAATCTTGACTGTGAGCCATGGTTACCTCCTACCATGTTATATAAGCTGTCAAAAATATTTACTACGCCATCTTGATAAGGATAATTCTAGTCCAGCAATGCCTAATACAATTTCGACGACCAAATGCTCCATCCTAGTCACACATTAGCACCGTCTGTAAATGTCCTGCATTACGGTGTTTGACTTTTTAAGTTCAACTGTTAAAGTGAGTCACTGTTTCGGACTTTGAGACTTTCAACGGACAGCTGCACTCAAACCATGCCATTTAGTGACTATCACATTGCAATCATTAACCCGAAGTATTCTTGCATACTATTCGATTCCCCGTGATGGCGCAAGTTACCCGATATGGGTCTTTTTGTTGCGATGAGCAAAATATCTGTCGCATAACTGTGGCGTCGAGATTACCGGATTATTTCTTTTTCCAGAGCCCATCTCCATATAAAGACGGCACCAATTCAGTCTTGGGGAGAATCATCAACACTGTTGAATGAAGTTAGAAAAACCGGTGAAAACAATTGCCATCATTGGCGGTGGGCCCTCGGGTGCCATTGCCCTGAACACACTCCTGGAAGAGGGAGAGTTTGAGGAGATTGTCCTCTTCGAGCGAAGGAACCAGTTAGGGGGAATCTGGAATCTCAACGATGAAAAATCCGACACGACGCTCAATCTGACTGCTGAGGGAATCAAGGAATATTGTACCGACGTACCAGTGCTTGATAGCAATGAGTTGATCCAAGAGAAGTGTGAATGGACCCGTCAAAAGTTCCATGGAACTGCTGGCTACCCCGGTATGAGGACTAACGTCAGCGAGGATCTAATGACGTTTTCTGACGATACCAAATGGCCTTGGCTTATTGAGCCAGAAGAAGCAGGATTCACGAATGCCGAAGCTGTCCATGCTTATCTAATGAAGTATTTTGAAAGAGTCAAGGGCAAGGCTAACTTCAGAATCGAATTGCAAACTAGTGTGGAAGAAGTTACCAAACCAGAGGATAGATTCCAATTGATTGTTAGAAAAGATCTGCCAGACGGCAAAGAGAAATGGTCCAAGCAGTATTTTGATTCTGTAATTGTGGCCCCAGGAAACTTTAACGTTCCTTTTATTCCTACCAATTATCCTGGAATCCTGCATGTGAATAAAAATGTTCTGTTTCATTCAAGATTTTATAGAGACAATAAGCAGTTTGCAAAGAAAACTGTCCTTGTCGTTGGCTCAAGAGTCTCCGGTGTTGATATGGTCAAATTAATTGCGCCGGTTGCAAATGAGCTTTACATCTCGCATCGTTCTACACCATCTACCATCAAAAGTCAGAACTACCCCAATGTTTGGAAGAAGCCAGATATCTCAAAAATCGTACAAAGAGATGATGGGAGGGTAAACGTTCAGTTTAATGATGATACAGTGATCACCTTTGACTTTATAGTATTTGCTACCGGATACCAACTGTCGTTCCCGTTCCTGAATAAATTTGATCCCGAGTTTACGACAGGAAATCGAATCAACAACTTGTATCTGCACACATTCTACACGCCAGATCCCCTTTTGATTTCAATTGGAGTCTACGTGTCAAGTTTATCCTACAGAGCCTTTGAATATCAAGCAATTACCGCTGCTAGATTCCTAAGTGGAAAGGGTGAGCTCCCTTCCAAAGAAATTCAACAGAAATGGTACGAGGACAGGGTTGAACGGTACGGTGATTCGAAGGATTTCTATTTTCTGGGTTTTGATGAAAAATTAGATGTCTTTGACGATCTAATCAAAGTTGGAGGGGGCATAGAGGGTAAGAGGAAGTATTGTGTGCTTACTGAAGACCAACACAAGTCGAGGGTGCGTGCTCGTAAAAGGCTAGAAGGATTAGCTGATACCATTTGAAGCACAGCACATTCAAGTTACCATTGTCCCAATGAACTACAATGGCTATCATTTAAAAAACAATTATATTAATAATTCTTCATCGATACTAATTTATAAACTAATGCATTTATTAATTACACATTTAATATATAGAGAGAAACTTCATTTTATTTTCATAAAACTCACAGCTAAAGCCAATCTTCACTGTTTTGCAATGATAAATCACGAATCATAATAAATATATTTAATAATAAATTATTTTGTTCCGCAGTTCCCAAAAATAATACTGTTTGACCAAACATCTACTAAAGTAGCATCTATAAATCAATCAATGAACTTCACCTCTCGTATAAAAAAATTTGCCTAACAGTAACTACTGTATGACAAACATTTGAATTAGGAATAAGCGCATTTGCCCTTTTGGCCAAGTGGTAAGGCGTCTCACTCGTAATGAGAAGACCGATGGTTCGATCCCGTCAAAGGGCACAAATGAATTTTTTTAATTTTGCTAACAAGCGGAATAAATTTTTTGAATATGCTCTGCTCTATATTTTTCTACCTAAGATTACTTAGTTATATCTGTTGAGTATATCTGAAAGGCTATCCTTGACATGGGCAACATCGACTTTTGGTGAGATGATCGTGTCATAAATCACCTTGAACCGAGACCTGCCTTCTGGCCCAAGGTGTGCATTCATCTGTTTTTCAAGATAGTCCACATCACAACAGCATTGATACAACCCATACGTCGAAAATTCAGGAACCTTGTTGAAAGAATCCAAAATCTTTTTGGTGCTGTAATCATGAAAGTAATTGAGAATTCTATTGGCCAATTCTTCGGGGATGTCCAGTCTCAGCAGCTTGGTCTTTACTAGGGTTAAAAAGTTCAGTAGATGATGAACGTAGCTACTCACATCTTTAGGAGCTTGATCGGGCTGCCAGCCCTTTTTATCGATCCCTTTATTCACAATCTTCGTAATTATTGGGTTACCCAAGAGGGTGTAGTTTTGAAAAAGAGTCAGTTCCAAATTGTCTAGTTTGACAAAAATCTCCAAATTATCGTCGTACAAATGTCTGTTAAATAACGAGTCATATAACTTAATAGCATCGATGAAAACAGAACTCTTCAACTTGATAAGATTTGTGAGCGTTATTAGCTTATATTCGTTTGGTTTATGGAAGAAATCTTGCTCAGACGAACTTGACTGGGAATCATATAAACCTTTTTTGAGCAAATTCTCTACCAAGAGTTGGAAAGAATTGAGCAATTGACGTTCTATGACTTTGAAGGTATTCTCGTGAGGGGTTACAGCAAAGACAATATTTTTCAAATCTCGTATAATGTTGTTGTAATATATTTGGATCATGACTGGCATCAGAGTACAACCTTGACGTAAAGTTGAAGTCTGCCAATTTTCAAGCTTGTAAAACTCTTTTACATCATTTATGAGATAGGCAAGCACACCACTGATTATTCTGCCGTTTATTTTCAAGTTTGTCAGATTCAACTGATCCCAAACATCAGGCCTTAGTCCCCAGGACTCACTCTGCTGATCTAACCTGGCAAAGACATCCAGTAGATTATTCTGAAATTTGTTCAAGTACTTTAATGTCGAAAGAGCGTTACTAAAACACGGAATAAACCCAAAATCAAAAGTAACTCCCGTGTATTCAAGATCTTTGTCGACTAGTTGTTCTCTCTCTGTTTGGTTTGTCAATTCAGTCAATGTATCATCATTGCTCTTGAAGAAAAGATTTAGACAACCGCAAACGTCGTAGATTAGCTTTTCAATCATCATATTTATCCTTGAGATGTCGGACTCTGTTAACTGAACATGGGCTCTTGAATTTTGAGGAATTCTATCAACTAGATGAGTCTTTGCAATCTGTTTCTGGTAGTTACCATTTTTAAAGTACTGACAAATGGAGACAAAAAGTAAGAGTTCATGATTCAAGAAATTCGTTAAGAACCCAATATATTCTTCAATTTGTTCCCACATGTTGTTGACCAAGGGCAAATCTAGGCGCTTGAGATCAAGGTCATGCTGGTTGTAAAATTCATGTTTAATTTCGTTGGTTAGAAAATTTAGACCATTGTTAGCCAAAGCTTGGGACAACAGCTCTTCAGTTTGGGTGTAATTCTGTTTTATCCGTTTCTGAGATCTTATCAACAGAGTTAAATGATTCAAGTCTGCTTCAAACAAAACATCCCGGGACAGATGCGCAAACTGATACTCTACAAATCCCATTATTGGACTATCCTCAACACCTATTTCTAGCAGTTTATTTATCAGATTGAGGAAAGCTGACTGATCATGATTGTAGTTGGAGTAGTTGATGCTTTTTTCATCGATATCATCCAGAGAAACACCAACTAGTTGGTCCCATAACAACTCACGAAAGTTGGAAACTAGGAGCTCCACCTGATCCCAGACTCGGAAAAGAATATTAGACACTTCACCTTCGTCAACCAGCTTCTCCTTCAATTCTTTTGCAGCAATGTAGTCAGAAATAAAAGATGTATAATCATTCTTCTGAATGGAGTTTTGTAGTGATTTAGGCAGATCAAAGATGATGCTGTTCTTCTGGATATATTGCAGAGTGTGTCTCAATGCACTCTCAGTTCTCGCCTCTTCTAATATGGGCTTTAACAGCTCATTTGAACGAGTAGTTGTTTCTTCAATCAGATTCTTCAAATAGTCAACTGCCGCCTCTTTTCCTCCATTAGCTCCCTCTTTACATATCAAGTTCATATTGTCGAATTGCTTGAAGATTCGATCCAAGGAGTTCTTAGCTTTTATGTAAAATAGAAACTCAGACTCAACCAGTGACCGAAGGTCTTTATTTTTCACCTTTATATCGTGTTCCAGGTAAGACAATCCTTGCTTCAGTTCAGATGCCGACAGGTTCGGATGCACATTCTTCAAAAAAAAATCCGGTTTGAACGATCGGCTGCTGATCAAGTAATCCAACTTCCTATCATCCCTGGTATCATCCACGACTTCGTTATCAATCAATTCATCTAGTACCGATGCATGGAATCCCAGAGGATCTTCGATGTTCTGTTTACTGCTTCTTCTGGAGTCTTTTGTGGTTTCAGTGGAGGTTTCAAGGTCAATCAATCGCTTTAGGAAATCAAGATTATCAACAATTTTTTTGCTCTCTGGATAGTTGAACTCATCATCGACCACATCTTTGTTCCAACTCTGAGGGTTGGTTGTCTTTAAGCGGTAGAATGAGAGAATGTCATCTGTGCTCATCCCGTAATGTATTGTTAGGAGTCTTTCCTACCAAGTTCTAATATCGATATGACACCAAGTCGCGACTACTTTCCTTATAATTATTTACTATGTAACTGTTCTGTTCCCATAAATATCCTGTTTCACAGCATTAACGGGTCTAACCGACCAACTTGCCATGTTTTATGGTTAAAACTCGATCACAAATACGTATCAGCTCCTGAGAATGCGTCACAATTATCACAGTGTAACCGTTCCCTCTCAATTGCTTGTCCACCAGGTCCTTGATCCCTTCCGTATTTTCAGGATCTAATGATGACGTGGGCTCGTCCATAACAATCACCTTTGGTTCTCTCAGTATTGCTCTTGCTATTGATAACCTTTGTGCTTGTCCACCTGACATCACTGAATTCAAACTGCCGATTAGAGTGTTCAATCCCTCGGGCAAACTTCTTACATATTCATCCATTCTTGTCAGTTTCAAGGCACGTAGGATTAGACAATCATCAAAGCCTTCGTTTCCATAGACAAGGTTCTCCCTAATGGTGCCATCGAAAAAGATTGGCTTCTGTTGAATTAAGGTGACCTGCTCCCTGAACCATGGGACTTCAATGTCCTTTATGTTAACACCATTGTACCTAATGCACCCTGTTTTTGCTAAGAAGAGTCTATTCACCAGCATGGCAACTGTAGACTTTCCGGATCCCGACGGTCCAACAATTCCAAAAACTTCACCTTTGCTGACTCGGAACGATATGTCGCTCAGAGCTGTTGCCTGAACGGATGGATACCGGAAATTAACATTCACAAACTCGACCACTGGTACCATACTCCTGCTCTGAGGTTTGAGATTGCCTTTAACTTCCACAGGGGAACCTTTGAGACCTAGTATTCTTATGAGATATGTTCCTGCTCTTTGCCCTCTGCTGATATCTGGAATCTGTTGTATCAAGTCAGAAACTCCCATTAAAGCAAATATCATTAAACTCATCACTTCCATCAATTGAGATACTGTATATTGACCTTCAGAGACAAGTTTCATTCCATAGTAAAGAATGACTGCCTGCGCAAGGTACACCAGAAAGAGAGATAACGAGTTGCCAAATCCAATATATATCGCCCTTTTGGTCCCTTTACTTTGCAGTGCCTCTCCCTTTGACAAAAACTTGCTAATGAAATGTGATTCCAGTTGTAGGCATCTTATTGTCTTGATGCCTGTGGTGACTTCATGAACCTGGTTTTCTGTAGATGCTACCTCATTTTTGTACCCATTCTCTGCAGATTCCAAAAGCCTGGCATACAGAGCTGCACTAAGCAAAAACAACGGAATCACAGATATAGCCACTAGCGACAACTTCCAACCAATTATTATTGACCAAACTGAACCAAGGATGAGAATAACAATACCAGTGAATATGACTTCTAGTAGACTGGACACCAAACTTCTAAGATCCCTCGAGTCGTTCATCAAGAGGGCTGACAATTCTGCCGGCTTATTCAGCTTGTTAGAGTACCAATTCACATCTTGTATCAAGAGATTATTTAGAGCCTTGGTCCGAATCAAATAGATCCATTTCTCGGAGGCATAGCCTAGAAAAATCTTTTTGGTAACCAAAGTTATAGTATCCAGAAAGATTACCATAATCACAAATAATGCCCACTTTAGAAGATATTTTGCACTTCCAATATAAGAATCAACTGGAACTATACCAGCCAACAACTTTGCAAAACACCAAGAAAAGATCGGATTGCAAGAGCCATTTGAAACTGCCAAGGTAATCCCGAATACAATCAACGACTTATGGCACAGATATTTGTTCATAAATTTGAAAATTTGCAAAATTGACATAAGGTCTTGAGGCCTTTCTTCTTTAACAGCTACTTTCACGTTTGAATCCATTGAACTTCTTTCTTTAGTAGATGGTTTATTTCCAGCATTATGACGAGACGTTTGACCCAAGAAGTTCGAAAAAATTCTACTCAGTCTGCTAAATTGAGCATTTGAAATTCTATCGTTTGGGTGCACTTCCAATGTTTCAGGCAGTTCATAAACATCACTAAAAACATCTGATATCATGTCTTGTTGAAGTTGCACCAAGTGTGAGAATTTGCTACTGGGGTTCTCTAGCAACTGCGTTTTTATTCCTATTTCTTTCACCTTCCCATTTTCCATGAAAATGATCTTATCATCATCTTGAATTTGCTGATAGTCATGCTCCATAAATATGGTTGTCTTTCCTCGTCGCCATTTTTTGATGGAAGTAAGAAGTATGGACTTGAACGACTCGTCCAATGCACTTACACATTCATCCAAGATCAGTATCGGTGTATCTCTAAGGAGTGCCCGGGCTATAGCAAGTCTCTGTTCTTGGCCTCCACTCAGACTAATGCCTTCATACAACATCAGGGTGTCAAGTCTTTCAGGAAGCTCCTCAATAAATTGAGAAAGAATCACTGCGTCAATGGCATCTTTAAGATCCTTTTCCGAAATCTGCTTACTCTCTGTACCAAACAAAATGTTGGCTCTAATAGTATCATTAAAGAAGGATGAGCTTTGTTGCACAACTGTTACGTTCTCGGTTAACCAGTCGTCACTCAAATATCCAACATCATAGCCCCCTACAGTTATTCTTCCCTGACTTGCTTTATAAAATTTGACTAATAGATTAGACAATGTGGACTTTCCAGATCCTGACTTACCTACTATGAACACATGCTCACCAGCAGGTATTTCGATACAAACTTCATCCAAAACTCTACCCTTTCTAGTTGGATATTCAAATGAAACATTTTCGAAAGTAATACTTCCTTCACAATAAGGGGGAGTGATCAGGTCTTCCTCCACAGTGGTCGAGGGACAAGGTTTGAACAAAACTGCGATGATCTTGTTCAGCGCTACTATAGCCTCTTGGAACACAACTATCTGCTCACTCAATCCGCTTATGGTTTGGGCCAACATCAAGCTTGAACTAAAGCAGGTTACAACATCACCTGCAGACAATTTTCCCTTTCTGACCATTGTGGCTCCATACCAAAATCCTTGCACAAACATCATTAAAGTTAAAAACTTTAAAGCTCCCAAATTTACAGAGTTTGCAATTAGAGCATTAATCGAAGCGAGCTTACTCTCAGAAGCTCTATTCTCAAACTTTTCAATTTCGATCTTCTGGGCGTTGAACATCCTTGGAATGACCGGGGATCTGACAAGCCAATCAATAATCTTGGCAGCAGAGCTGGATTCATCGTTTTCCTTTGTAGTATACTTTGCCAGTTTTTTCGACATAAACATCACCACGACGAACATTACAGGAAGAGTACCAATAATGACAAACGTCAGTGACCATGAGTAAACGAAGCTAGTAATCAGCAATGCTACAACCGAGAGAACCCCTTGAATGGCCAGACTTGTACAAATGCTTACCCCAACACGCAGTTCCTCAATACATCTGTTGATCTGGACCAATTCCCCGTTGAGCTCTTTATTGACCTCATACCAAGGTATGCTGTTGACTAATAGGGTTGCAAACACTTTATTTCTGATTCTCAGCTGCTGTCTCTCTCCCAATTGCATGTAGCAGGTAAAGGAGAGGAAACTAAAGATGAATGCACCCAGTCCTACCAACACCAAAGAGAAACAGCTCAATCTTGCGTCGGCGAGATAAGCTCCCAATGACGAGTATTCTCCCTTGAAAAAGTTTTGCAATTGTGTGAAGATCAATCCCATCAGCACCGTCATGCCAGAGGGAGCAGCAGCCAAAATAATTGAAGAAAAAGTTCCCACTAGCAGCAAAAGCCAGTCATTTTTCAGTTCCATGAACATGTAGATGTTCCTCGTCGTTATCACAACATTTTCAACTTTGATCCTCAATTCTTCACTGGCAGAAGTAGTCACTGAGAAGACATCCACGTCAGCACTCTTCTTTTCCATTCTTGCGTGAAACAACTCTGAGGGAATCGCATCTCGTGGAGGTCATCTTATATGATCCTTTGAGATGTGTCAAGATGCGATGATTTCCCAATGCGGACTTTAACAATGTAGATCCTCCTTAGGTGATAAACCCGGCCCCAGATGTCTGATGTTGCCATCCTTGACCCTCGATTTCTTTCACATGCTTATCACCCAAATCATCGCTTGGGAGCGAGCTCACTCTTTGTTGGGGAAACTACTCTGAAATATATAAATATCCGTCATCGACTTTGTCTGAAAATTAACACGTAATTCACCATGGCCGATCGACTTGTTCTCAACTTTAAGCAATTGGCTTCGGAAGTCAACCTCCAAGATAGAGATTTTCAGAGTAAGTTTAACGTTTGCTAATAGAGATTCCGAACTGTTCAATACTAACGACCAAGTTGCGCTTGCCTCAATTGTCTTCAATCCAACTTTTTGGAATATTGCCGCCAGAACGGAGTACAACACCCATCTGCTGACCAAATTGGCTTTCAACAAACCTAAGTTCGGATGCTATTTGCTGGCACTTACCATTTTCTCCTTGGGTTTATTCAGAGATTATCTGTACGAGAAGGCATTGAAGAACCAGGTTAGCTCCGTGCTGCTGGCCGACCCAATGTTCAGATACATGGGTATTGCATCTTTCTTGTTTGGAAACGTGCTAGTTCTCTCCTCAATGTGGAAGTTGGGGATCACCGGTACCTACCTGGGAGACTATTTCGGTATCCTGATGGAAGATAGAGTGACATCTTTCCCATTCAACATCGACAACAACCCAATGTACAATGGATCCACCCTTTGTTTCCTGGGAACTGGTCTATACTACGGCAAACCAGCAGGAATCTTTGCTTCTCTGGTTGTCTATCTGATGTACCAAGTTGCATTGAAATTTGAGGAGCCCTTCACTGCAAAGATATATGCGAAGAGAGAAGCGGAGAGAGAGCAGAAGAAAAAGAAGAGCTTGTAAACGCTTGATGATTGAAAAGTATAGTTTTAAGATGAATGACATTGTAAGCCTGTAGGGGAGTCGTTTTAGATCGACTTGAACAAACTGTCTTCCTCCCACCAGCGCAGGCTGACCTTCCCTCTGCACTCTTTCGTTGGCGAGGGTCTCTGTACCCTGCCGATGGATCCACCATTGTGAGATCCCCAAACAGGCAACTCTCTTATTTATTGTCTTACATTCAGACTGAACTTGATTCTACTCTTAAACAGATCAATGTGTTTCCTATAAGAGCAATGGTTCACGCTTGGTGACCAGCTTGTCTGCACTGTACAAATTTGTGGTTAACTGGTGCAATGTTTTCTGAGACTTTCATGATCAGTGGTACTATGTATCACTCCAGTGACCTTTGTTCGTGCAAGAGATGTCTGATTGGCACCAGATATCACCGTTTAGTGTTCAATGTTAGTACCACTGTTTAACCTCATGTTGAAACTAGCTTACTAACGATCAAAGTTCTTCTTGTTTGGACTGGGTTTTCCGCTTTTTTGGCTCTTCAACATAGCTATCACGCTGGCTATGATGGCCCAATACAAGCAATCGGCTCAATACTCTGCGGAAGCCCCATTTTCTACAGGGGAAAATGCGCAATTCCAGCCTCTTAGGGAAAGCGTTGATTTAGAAATGGTGATTAAAGGTGAGGGTCTCGATTATTCTTATCTTGGGAGTGTAAAAGACCCAGATGATTCATCACACACATACCATGACGAGATATACAAGCACATTTCCCGGTACGGATACATGTCTTCCCTAGGCTTGGGCATCTATCTGTTGTTTGGGATTGGTCTTTATCTCGTTGTATGCCAATCAAACTCATGAAATTTGAGATTTATTTCCCTTTTGGGACCTCAAAGGGAGGATTTAAAACATGGGGTCAAAGCCTTAAATTACAGCTCAAGACCCAGCTTCAATGTTTCAAGACAATTGAAATGGGTTTTGGAATACCTCTGATAGTTTTGTCCACTGTGGGGCTGGTGCTAACTGTTCCGTTGTTTGTGTGGCACGGAACGAGTAGAAATATACCAGCTTTAAGTTTGATCGTTTGGTTATTTTTGATGAATCTTGAGATTTTAGTCGGTGCTTCTATATGGTCATGGGGCAATTTCTTGACTGTGTTTGATGGCTACGGATGGTGTGATGTGATGATAAAGTTACACACGGGTGCTGTTCCGGGAATTCTGTCCTGTGTTTCTGCGATTTGTTTCAATCTGTGGGTTGTCTTGAGTGGATCTGAGTTCACTTCGAGATGGATGTCAATGTCAGCAAGGAAGAAGATACTTATCGACCTGGCTAGTTGCTGGACATTGCCTATAGTATTGATTGGTTTGAGCTACATTGTGCAGGTATTCCGATTTTTCGTCCTTAAATACTCAGGGTGTGTTGCTGTCGTTGCTCAGTCGTACGTTACCATAGTGGTATACTCAATGTGGCTGGTGATAGCTTCTCTATTTGCTACTGTTTTTGCAGGACTGACCTTGTATCAGTTTTTCCTGAGAAGAAGGGATGCCTCTGACCTTATGAAGTGCTCCAACTCGGGATTGACCTTGCGACGTTTCTGTCGTTTGTTAGTGTTCTGTATCCTGGTGATACTCGTGATGCTGCCGGTCTCCATATACACGTTTGTTGTGGACATCAGATATGCGCTTCCGCATTTTAGCTGGTCCGAGATTCATGACCCAGAGCTGTGGATTGGACTGGTCATTCCTGATGATTCTGTGAAGCCAATATACGATCGATGGATCTATCCACTCCTAACGTATGCGACGTTCCTCATATTCGGACTGGGCACTGAAGCCATGTCAATGTACAAGCGAGTACTTGTCTGCCTGGGAATCCATGGCATTTACAGAAATGTTGTCAAAAAGGACCCCCAAACAAATTACGCCGAACACTTCTCCGACCAGGAAAGAACAGAGACTGGAAGTTCACACTTTGCAAAGTACGACGAAACTGCGAAGGCGAATCTGGTATATGGCTCACCTGCTTTTGAAGATGACGAGAAGAGTCTTGGTTCTTACAACGTGAACTGCTTCCTAGACTCTCCAACTGATAAGGTATAGTACGTTAAATCCATAGCGGAAAACCTGTATGGTTTGCCCATTTTTTTAAATACTACATACTACAATTATGGAAAGAAAATAGTTACAGAACTCTATTACTGGTTTATGAGGACTCATCTTGGCTCTTGGGGTACTTCAGAGCCTCGATGGTATTCTGGAACAGCATAAACGAGTAGGTCTTAATCCCTTCCTTTTCGTAGGGGGTGTTGGTAGCGTCGGCTTCCACGTAGACTTTGACTCCTTTACCGAGGTATCTGGTCATATAGTCAATTTGCTTGTCGTTGAATACAGCAACGTTGAACCAGGAGGTGACCTGTTCTCCACTCTTATTCTTGTTGTTGACGGCAATAGAGTACTTCACGTACTTCTTTCCATTTGAAGTTTCTTGAGGAACCAAGTCGGTACCAATGGTTCCGATTAAGCTCATTTTGGCCAGCTTGGCGGCCGCGGTGACATGGAATGATCGTTTGGCGATGAGAGGAAGCATTAGGGCTGATAAGTGTAATGAGGGAGAAGACAAATATTGTGGACGAAACGCGCGCCATGTTTTTTAGACGCGCTTCGTTTATAACCCGGCTGACAAGTTTGACGGGAGTTGGTGGTGACATGGTGGGAATGAACTTGGAAGGTGATTGGTTTGATGCAGCGCATGCAGGAGGTCAGATATTGATGAACTGAAAACATTGAGCTCAGTTTCGTATTCTGAGTCGCAAAGTATTTTGTTCACCAAAAAACAGCTTCAGAGTCATCTTTCTCAAAGCGCCTCGCAGTTCAGTCCAAGTGAGCTGCTCCTCACTCCAGCTGAACCATTGCCAATCTTCCCACACTCACCTTCAGATACATCAAGCGAACAACAACTGCCAACGTCTGAACCACCTCCCTGCCAACGTTAGTACTCGATCACATGACATGGACTTGAACATCCGACTTTGTCCTACATCCACGTGACTCTGCTCGCTAACCAACTGTCTTGGCTCACTGCCAGCTGATCCGAGATGATATCATGCTGAAAACTTGGAAGCCAGAGCAACAGTGCAACTCAAACAACACGTCCCCTTATCTGAGTGGCATGACTCACGCTCTTAGGATCTCTCCTCTATGATGAAATCTCAAACTATGGCGCATGAAGACTCTTCTCGAAGCAACCTATTTTTTCCGAACAGCAAGCAGCACACATGCCCCTATTTTTCCGAGATAGTAAATAGCTATAAGGGTCTACTGAGTGTGCCCCTAAGATAAGATAAATTATTCTATGGCTCACGTGATCTAGAGCCATTTAGGGTGGATTCAGTCAAATCGGATCAGAGGGATGCTATATCAGCGTTCCCGTGTTCCATTGCAACATAATTGGATGTGACAAACTGGTCTATAGAAGACGGACCCTGTTAAAGATTTGACCACAAAGAAAGGGCCGGTGCCTACTACTGATACTCCTTCACATCAAGACCAGAAAATACAGCTTAGGCGGCAATATTCCCCCCTGATCCTCCGTCTAAAGTGTACCACCTTGCTGCAAACTCTAAAGCCATAAGGCCAAACCTTATTTTAGCTTCCACGCCGCACAACAACACCAGCAAAAGAAAAGACTTTTGAGAATTCACATATAAGATAGAGCAGGGGCCGCCTTTAATTGATTTATTTATTTTTCTCTGTCACCTCCAACAGCAGAAAATCATACATCACATATCCCATCGAAGCCAAATTACAACTCAACCTTATTGCCAGATTCAGTTACTTTGGGCTTTCCGATCATGTTTTCCAGGAAGCAAGTGCAAAGACGCAGCAACGAGCTAAGCTCGTTACATTGCTCCAATTCATCCAACAGTTTGAACCAGATCCACAAGAACGAGGAGGCAGCAAAGAACAATGCTGGCGTCACCTCCCGGGTCAATAATACCAGTGACGAAACAACTCCAGGGGTCCAGCTGAGGCCTCGCACGTCGTCTATTTTAACCGACAACAGTGAATGGATCCTTTTTTCTCCCGAAAATGCCGCTGAAGGCGACTACTTGATAACGTCCTCTGACGGCATACGGCGGACGGGTTCTAATCATTACTATTACAACTACAACGAGGACGACATTTTGTCGTCATCCAGGAGGAGCAGTGAAGATGTGTATGAAGCGGAACAAGAGTACACTAAGAACGCACTCAAGGCTGTTGTCCACGAAGAAGACGATGAAGACGATGAGAGCATCATCAACGATCTGAGCAATGTCGCAAACGATTATGAGTATGAACCGGAAGATTACAACCAGGACTTGACTACGAGGATAGATAATTGGCGGAAGAAGCAAGTCTCTGAATTGCTCAATGAACTTAATCACGACGATGAGCTGGATCCTGTTCTAAGTAGGGACAAGATCGATCTCATCCAGAGCTGGGGAATAGAAAACGAAAAGCCGACTTCCAAGACCAGAGCCAAAAAGAGACAAAGAAAGAGTCGACGGGCTAACTTTTATGGACAGGATTTGCTTTCTAATTACTCGATGAGTGACTTGAAAATTATAAAGGAGATTGTTACCAAATTAAGGGATGATCTGGACAAAGTAAAGAACGAAAAACCATCAGCACCTTTTCCAAGTCCCCGTAGCAACACCGTCAAACCAACAAGTTCTAATAATCAAAGTTCCTCGTTCATGAGTTACTATTCCAACTATCTCACCAAGAACAATAATCAACAGAACAGCTCCGATTCCTCATCAGGGAGCCTGCTCAACAATCCTAATTTAGATAAATATCTTCCTCTCTTTTTGAAGAACCTGCTGTATGAGGACAGCACTGGTAGCCATCAACACCCAGAAAAGTCAGAGAAGGAGCATTTTTGGGACAACGACCTCAAAAGCGTCAATAGCTCAATCTTGACACTTTCAAGCAACTCCAAGCTCAAACAGGAGATTTTATAGACTGTAACAACTAGCCAAACATTTAATAATATTCAATTTCACATCTGCTATGGACGACGCAATTGTATGTGTAGAAGCTCAGCCGCATGATACCATCTGGGAAATACAAAACTGCGGAGGAACTTCCATTGCACCCATTCTCTGCGACATTGACCCATGGTTTGGATTACAGTTGTCTTCAGCTGTATCCTGCTCACTTTCCTATGGTACTTCTTGTCATCTATTGGTCTTGTGTTTAGCCAGGACGCTGAAATCAAAAACATCCCCAGCATCCCTGGCCTGCCATTTTTTGGCAACACGTTTGACACTCTTTCAAACCCACATCTGAAATACCAGGAATGGTGCCAAAAATATGGATATGACATATTCCAAGTTCGAATTGGTACCAAGCGAATAGTTGTCGTTAATTCATATGATTCTATCCAGAAACTTTGGACTGAGAGTTGTCGCTCCAATAACTCTAGACCGGTTCTTTACACTTTCCACAAGGTGCTTTCCAAAAACGCCCTCTATACAGTAGGAACAACGCCGTTTGGCCAATCATTCAAGCGGAAGAAAAAGACAATTGCAAGCCATTTGAATTACAAAAACTTGTATGGTTACAATGAGCTCATTCAACGCGAGTCAGACCTGGCAGTCAACCGAATAATGAGAGAGCTGATCTCCAACCATTCCAGTGAGATTGATTTGTTAAAGTTCTTCCAGTACTACCATCTTCAGCTTAGCGTTTACATGACGTATGGCTACCAGCTGGATTTGGACTACTCGGAGAAGGAGCTTGCTGACGAAATAATTGAAGTTGAGAATAGTATAATCAAGATAAGGTCTCATACTTCTTCCAATTTGCAGGACTACTTTCCTATTTTGCGGTACATGAACTCTCAGAACAAACACAAAAAATCAAACCTTCTTAGAGAAAGAAGACAAGCTTACATGGACAAGTTCATGAGGTTCACAATAAAGCAAATGGAGCAGAAGAAGTTCAATGAAACTCTCCAAATGAAGTGTGGAACTAATATGAGGAACCAGCAGTCATTCTATGACAGAAATATCGATACTAGTCTCGTGGCTAGCAATTTGACAAACGCAAAACTGTCGTTTTCCGAGCTCCAGAGTATCTGCCTGACCATGGTATCTGCAGGGCTGGACAACACTGCTTTGAATCTTAATCACCTGATGGGTCAATTTTCACATCCGATCAAAGGACCGGCCTTGCAAACGAGAGCCGTAAACGAACTGTTGAAATGTCATGGTAACGATTACTGGGAGGCCTGGTGTCGCTGCGAAGAAGAATCCAGTTGCAATTACATCATGGCACTCATTCATGAAACCCTAAGATATTTCACCGTTCTGCCCACATCGTTACCCAGATACACTACCCGAGATATTGTGCTTAGCAACAGCGTCGTCATACCCCAAGGTACCACCCTCTTCATGAATGCCTGGTATGGCAACCACGACGAAAAGAAGTTCTCTCATCCAATGGAGTTTGATCCAGAAAGATATCTGGACGAAGAAGGCAAGCTGATGTCTAACGAGAAGGGGTTATTTCACTTTTCATTTGGGGCTGGGGCCAGAATGTGTTCCGGATCGAAGCTGGCCCTTAAAGAAATGTACGTCATTATTTGCAAGATGCTACTCTTGTTTGAAATTGGACCACCAAACTCAGAAGAATTGCTGGTAGAGCTGGATCCTAATAAATCCAATAAGTTCCCGACTTCGTCTGCCATTGAGCCCAAGAAGTTCCTCGTATCCCTGAAGCACAGAAATTCTCTTCTCTATCAAAAAGTCTCTAGGCACATTCAGCAGACGTTGTTAGAAGACTACAAACTGAAGATGCAGAATAAATACGACGACTTATCCGCTACCAGTAGTGCCTATTCTATTGTGGAAGACCTTTAGTAATATGACATCAGACATCTTAATCTATTGTTAAGCCTTTCCCTAAAGCGTGTGGGGAATTTTATCTCAGGCATCGTAAAATTCGCGCTCGTGGCTTTTTTCTCCCAACATCTTCCGTTAATTTCCATACCTCCCTTCCTTCACCAATATCCGAACCATCCCACCGCTTCACAATGACAGAAGAGAGAACCAATTATTCTTCTACTATCTTAGTGAGCAAGCCTCCAAAAGAGGCTATCGAATGTTTGGTTTTGAGGCACTCTCAAGTGGCAAACATAAATAAGGATTTGGCTCAATGGCTAGCAGATTATTATAAGATTAAAAAGCAATTTGCCAATTCTCTGAACAGTCTGTTGGCCCGTGGAAATGGTTTGTTTGAAAAGCGAAATGACGTCTATCACAATGAGTTGGTGAATGCTATGGGTTTGTTGCAGCCCTTGTGGATGTCAGTTTATAGTGAGGTTGGTATGGAGTATAAGGCCGCTGAAGGTGGATGCAGACGTTTGCAAGCTGAGATTATAAAACCAATTCGTAATTTCAACCAGGACTTTGACTCCAGCCTTGATAGTTTAGACACCTTAGAGCAACTTTCTCAGAAAATTCATGAGTTGAATACATCTAAGAAGCTTAAAGACAGTGAAAAAGAAAAGTTGAATGAGCTTAATGATGAATGGTCTTCCAAAGCGCCTTATTTGTTTGAAATTTTTGAAAATTATGACTTTAACAGATTAATTATGTTGAAAGATGCTTTCACTAGCTTCGAAACAAATGTTCAGGACAATATCCAATTATTTCAGAGACAGAATGAACAGGGTCTTCAATTGACCTTGAATTTCAATCCAGATGAGGAAATATCTCGTTTCAGCTCTGAGGTCTGTTCCAAGCAGATTCTGTTGCCTTCTAAAAATACTAGTGATCCCAAGAATAATGTAGACCACTCTGATGTTGAGTCTCAAGCAACCTCCTCCAAGACAAAACGTTCGTCAAAACTGCTAGGAAAGCTTGGCTCTCATAATCACGATCACCATGCAAACCCGTCAAGCCGTGAAGCTCATCCTGTTCCATCTGCTGCTTCAGCCCCATCTTCAGAGCCTTTTGGTTTCAATGGTAAATTCACTTCCAAAAGCGCCAAAGAACCAGCCCCCAAAAATCATAAGTTAAGGTCTAAAGTGGGTTCAATATTTGGTAGGAAGAAAAAGTCTAAAAATCTGAACTCTGACATGGGCACTATAGCTGAAAGCGCCTCCTCTTCGTTTGTCTCTACCAACAAGTCAGAATCATCTCTCAATGTAGGAAGACGGAACACTAATAGGGAACAGACTCATCTCGCTCGTGAAGTCACCTTGAACGATAGAACCACTGCGGATCAGTCTCCTGAAAAGAAGCAAGAGAGACCATCTAGTATCCAGCCATCTTTGGAAAACAATGTTAACGAAAAATCCGAAGTCAAACCAATCGGCACCGAATCGCAGTTAGCAAAACCCGTTCAAGATAAATTTGTTTCTTCTGGAGAAACTTCTTCCCCTGCCTCTCCTATCAAAATTCAGCAATCACCGCCACAAAATGAGAAACCTTCTTCCCTTTATTCTTTTGAGCCATTACAGCCCAAAAAACAACAGCAGCAACTTCCACCACAATCAGAGCAACAGCTACAGCAACAAGAAAATTCCGCACTAGTAGGTTATGGTACAGCTCAGCCACCAGCTCCTCCGACATCAAGACATACTTATACTAGCGACACTGCTTTGAACCTTCCTCGTTCAAACCATGGTGCCGTACCACCTCCTCCTGTGCCCAGAAACAACCAAAGGGTGCAATCTCATCTGTTTCATGATATTCCACAAGCAAGGCAACCAAGTTTTGCATCTACCGTTGCTACTAACAGCGACGATGTGAGTAGTGTGCGTATTGGTGGTGCAGGAATTGCTGTCCAAAATACAGGCTCTTCTAGTATCAAGCCCAATTTGACGGGTACCTCTTCTGGATCTCCTTTCCAACATCCTTCTTTGAGAGCCCCAGGATTGAACGCAAGCATTGCTGAAGTGATCAATGCTTCCTTCAAAGATGGTGTTAAGACTCTCTCTAGTATAGTTGGTGAAGTTGCGTTCTCCTATATTACAGATCCCACAAATAATGCACTGCCTTCGAATATCAACTTCACGTTACAAAATAATAAGAATCAAGCCGACAAGTTTTTGTTAAACAATGATATTTTGAGACAGCACACCCCAAATTCTTTCACAATAACTGATGTGCAACAAATCCAGTTTCAAACATTAGGTGCTGTGAAGTATCTTTTGAATGACGTTACTGCTCCAATTGTTGTTATCCCTACGTGGAAGTTTGAAGAGCATCAGGCAAGTGTCATAATTTCTGTGAAACTATCTCCAGAATTTGTGGCTACTTTACCTGAAAACTTCAAAGGAATTACGCTAAGTAACTTTTCGTTGTCTGTTGCAATCAAGGGTGCGCAAGCAACGTCAGCAGCTACTAAACCTCAGGGCTCTTTCAACAAGGAGAAGAACAGAATTGCTTGGAGCTTTTCCAACCCTATAACGTTGACGGCAATTAACGAAGAGCGCCTTATTGCAAGATTTATGACATCAGGATTGGCTCAAGAGGCAGACACTGGATGTTTGGTCAAATTTATCATCAATGACGATGGAACCAGCTTAGTTGATTCAGGATTTACCTTGCAGTACCAAGAGGTTGCCAATGATCCTTTCTCTTCTGCCGAAAATGTTTCTAGTGGAGAATGGAAACCAGTTCACGAGTTGAAGACCCTTGTTGCTGGGACTTATTCTGGCCACGCTTAGTTAGAGTTAATGAAGTTACTTACGTTACATCTAGGCGGATCTATAGAATGAACAATCCGTTTGATTTCAATTGATTTATGTACTACAAAATATACAATATGATTAGAGTTCAATATGTTGCGGCTGGCATTACGATGGGTGTATGGAATGCTGGACGGAACTGTAGATACCGCCTGCGATTTATGTTTAGTGGAGCATTGCCTTGTGGTAGCTGATTTTGAAGAGAAAGCTGGTCGCCCTCTCGCTCTACTGTCCTTGATTATTCGCTTCAACCTTATCGTTGTTGATGCTGATAATGTTGCTATTTTTTGCCGTAAGTGTCGGTGTCATCAAGGCCAAAAGTCCCTGTTACATCATGTGTTCTTCAAAGACTCCGCTGAAGTGAATGCTAAATTAGAGACCGATTCATTTTGGCAATAGTTTGAAAATTACAATAGCTACCGTGGAATCAGCTTTGCTGCTCTGCACTCTTGAACTAATGCGGTGGTTGATGTCTCCAAAGAGGTGCCACTAGAGAAACTGAAAGTACTTTTGGAATGCTCCGAAAGTGTTATCAAGGAAGAGGGTTCACCCAACGTGTTGGAACTATTATATGGACCAATCGAACTTGTCAAATAGCGGCTTTCAGAACTTGGATGCACAATGTTGGAATTGGTGGTTTCTGTGTCTAGTTCTGTGCTCAGACTACTCAAAATTAAAGTGCTACTGACATCCTCTTCATTACAAGTTCGTTGAACTGGACTGGAGAGTGTCTCAATGTCGCTTGGACCAGAAGGATTGGCATCAGCAATTAGAATTTCCTTTGATTCTAAGTCGAAAAGAGTGTAGTAGTTTCTTAAAAGTGATGAGCCAAACACTATCATGTCTTCATTTGGCCCTTGATCGAAACCTACGGCACAAACATTCTCGTCAATGTTCAAAAACAGATCTTCCAAGTGAACTGATAATTCCACGTTTGGAAAATGAAAGTGGAGGTAGTCAGAATCATAATCCTGGTCACAGGGAATTACGAGCGTATTGTACTTGTCCGAATATACGGCGCCCAGTAATAAGGCTAACTTTTCAGTAATATAACTAGGAAAAAGCGTCAAAGCAGATCCAGTATCAAATAAAACGTGGATTTGCTCGCTTAAGATAGAAGTGTCATCAGCATCAAGTCCATCAAGCAGAGTGTAAAAAGTGTTTTCATGGACCACTTGAATTTTCTCCAGGCACCCCTTATACTTACCATGGTCTACTCCCCCGAATATTACCTTTCCCTGAGTAGGTCCACTATAAAAAGAATAAACAAGCCGTTCAACTAGACCAAGAGCTTTCAAATGGTACGGAAAGCTATCATAGAAAACTGGAGATCCCTTAGAGTCAAATGTTCCCTGGTTTCCTTTCGGCCCAATACCAAAGATATTATCACCATATAGATCTCCCTTGGATACCAATGCAAAGTTGAACCGTGGAATTGCCCTGGAATCCACAACAATAGTATCACTCACAAGTTTATCATCGACCTGACTGCCACTTGCAAAAGAGAATTGTACATGAAGATTCTTTGGGTTTGTCAAATTTGAATAAGTGGTGGATTCGTTAGAGGCATAAGCACCAAAAGTACACCCGTCGTCGGCACACTGTGGATTTGTCACAGAGTTGACCAAGAGATCAGATGATCCAGTATCCCATTGGGCCGTGATGCTCTGTGGAGGGGACCCTATCTCAATAGTACTGAGAAACCCTATGGTGAACTCGTATCCGGTATCAATGGTGACAACACCAGAATGTCCAGTGCAAAGCAAGGATAGTATCGCAACAACTGCTGAAATGTTCATGATTATTGAAACATTATGATCTGTAAGACTTTATATACTAAAGGCAGTTAGCGTTTTGAAAACAGAAGATTTCATTGTGAATGGCTCAAAAGGGTAATACATCTGAAGACATCTGATATGTGGGAACTTGATTGGTATCTGACAGTAGCATAAAGGAAAGACAATGAAACCTTCTCATTGTGTGGAAGACAAGAGGGTGAGTGGCAATAAGGTGATGTCCTTAGACCACACAGGGTCTTTCACTTGCTTGATAAGCTACCAATGTGTAGGAAATTTGAGGGGAGACATAAGCCCGGGCCATCTGAGAAGAACAAACTCTACAGTCTTCCAAGAGAACCGTAGAACAAAGCGAGCTTCTCTTCACCTAACCTTGCCTGGCTGAGAGACCCTGCCTGGCTGAGAGATCACATTGTTCATTGAACATTAGATATTATCTCATCCTTACTAATTCCAGTCTCGAATTATTTACCTAATTTTGCCAACATAGCCTAAGCAATACTCTGGGGTTATATATAGCAATTGCTCTTCCTCTTTATCATTCTTCACAAGATCAAAATGTCCTCAATTACTACTTCAATATTTAAGGTCACAGCCGAAATTCAAAGCTTTGGCGGGAAGCTAGTCAAGCTTCAACACAGATCCGATGAGACGAAGACCGATATGGATGTCAACGTTTATCTTCCAGCTCAATTCTTTGCCAATGGAGCCAAGGGTAAATCGTTGCCAGTTCTACTCTACCTGAGTGGTCTTACCTGCACCCCCAATAATGCTTCAGAGAAAGCCTTTTGGCAACCATATGCCAACAAGTACGGCTTTGCCGTTGTGTTCCCCGACACTTCTCCCAGAGGTCTGAACATCGAAGGAGAACACGAAGCTTACGATTTTGGCTCCGGTGCTGGGTTCTACGTGGACGCCATCACCGAGAAGTGGAAGGATAACTATAGAATGTACAGCTATGTCAATTCGGAATTGCTACCCAAGCTACAATCTGATTTTCCAGTCCTAAACTTTGATAATATTTCAATTACTGGCCACTCAATGGGAGGTTACGGAGCTCTACAGTTATTCTTAAGAAATCCAGGAAAGTTCAAGTCGGTTTCTGCATTTTCCCCAATCTCTAACCCAACCAAAGCTCCATGGGGTGAAAAATGCTTCTCCGGTTACCTTGGAGAGGATAGATCCACTTGGACCCAGTACGATCCTACCGAGCTAATTGGGAAATATCAGGGCCCTTCGGACTCCAAGATCTTGATTCATGTCGGCAAAAGTGACTCGTTCTATTTCAAAGACCACCAGTTACTCCCTGAAAACTTTTTGAAGGCTTCAGAGGACTCTGTTTTCAAGGGAAAAGTTGATTTGAACCTGGTAGATGGTTATGACCACTCCTACTACTTTATCTCTTCATTCACAGATGTTCACGCTGCCCACCATGCGAAGTATTTGGGGTTAAACTAGAACTATGTACGGCATATAAGCTTTAAGCATAGCGGCAAAATAGGTATAAACCCCAGATAACCGACGCCAGATTCACCCAGATAGTAAATGCCAATATAGAATTTACCATCCAGCGCCTTTGACTAACGCTAACAGATGTGGGAGCGTTTGTCTGGATTATGAAGGGATTCTCGGAAACTGTCTTGGGAGTGGTGATGGTAATTGCAGTATTCGTAAGTTCCTCGTAGGACGGAGGGGAGTCATCTGCTAAAGCGTTCAACTTGACCACCTTGTAGATCTTGGGGTTGTACTGGTCCATGTTATTCAGGTCAGTTTTAGCATCAAACTCTACTTGCTGAAAAGACGGTAAAATGGTATAGTTAGGAGGAACTGTGTTGTTTTTTGTGTGTTCTGATGAAGATGAAGGGTGCACCTTATTAATATTGACGTTCGTAATGACTATTTTGCTCTGTTTTACACCGTTTATCTGGATATTGACATTCTGGTTGTCTATGATCTCTGGGGATTTCGACGAAGCTGCTGAAGGCGCTCCCGTGTAGTCGTGGTGGTTCATTAGAGAGGGTGGTTGCAAGATAAGGATTGTAGATTCATGCTGCACCGATAGCCACGGAGCCTACGATCGCGAATAATAGAAGCTTAGGTACCTTTCTGCATCAGTAGATCTTTTAGACGCAGAGAGAATAACTATCTAAAACCGCCCTCGCGCTCGCCCTCTTCTGTGGCCCTTTTCTGTCGCCCTCGCTCCCGCTCACCCTCGGGAGATTGTCTTTGACCGAAAGTTTACCGAGAGTTCCGATGCTAAGTAGCCAGTTCAACTGGCGTCAGTGTGAGGTTATGCCAAGGGACACACGCTCGTGATGAACCTGCCAGTTTGACAACACCCTGGGCGTTTGCGGGTGTATCCCCGGTTGATACACGGTGACCACCCCCTTAAATGGGCCTTTTCACATTCACCGAACCTGAAACTAAGCCATCATTACGTAAGCTCATTTGGCTCCTAGGAATGTAACAGAAAAAAAATAAATTCTAAGTTTAGCAGGAGACACTCCCCTGATATTGTCCCACAAAACACAGCCCATCTCATCTCTCTCGTCTTTTCATTTTCTGCATATAAACAACACCTTAGAACATCAGAGCCCCATCCACCGATCTGAAGTCCGTTAACATAGTAGACCACCACTCTTTACCACTACCTCACCCGAAAGCAATCAGATCAAAGCAGACAGATCAGAATTATGGGACTTTTTTCAAAGAAAGAAAACACAGAGAAAACCGAAACTGGTAAGGTACCGAAGGTTCACGTCACCAAAGATGACACGGACAGACTTAAGTACAGATCAAACAACATTCACGATCCTATCTTGATGGCCGTGAACGAGGCACAGCCGTTTGAACAATCAACAGACTACTCGCATGCGAGACAACAATCGTTCAGCAATAAATCTGGCGATGGAGAGTATATCCGTGACATCTTTGGACAGCCCATCAACAACCCTGACGTTTCCAACCCAGCTAGATCGAGAGACGAGAGACCTCTGGACACGATCCGATCCTTTGAATATGCCATTACTGGAGATGCTACTTACAAACAATTACTGGAGACCCCAACTTTAGGTTGGAGAGTACGTCCTGACTTCCCAGGTTATGAATCTAACAGAAATTACGAATACAACGACAGAATGAGACCCCCTACCTCTAGTATGGGCCAAAATCCTGTGATCTCCTTTTCCGGGAATCAGAACACTTTTGAGCAGGATGTAAGCTCCTCGACGGGAAATGAGAAGGGAAAGAAAAAGAGAGGTCTATTTGGCAGAAAAAAGGAGTGAAGACAGAGAGATTTAGTTAGGTTTGGTTGTTGTAAGTAGTAGTAGTTAGCAATTTGATTGGAGGCCCTATGAGGGCTCCTCGTCAGTTGAATAAATGGAAACGTAAAGCGTGCTTTTTGACGAATTTCAGTCTGGTCTGGATTCCCAGAGTTCACACGGCTCGACGCGGAACCCACATTCGCACAATGATGTCATACACCCCAACACCTTTTCGTCAGTTCTCCCGATCTGGGGTGTCTAGCCTACTACGGACATTGATCCAGTCTATCTAGGTATGGGCCTGCCCTCTAATGCTACTACTCCGAAAGTATGGCCAATTGCAAACATAAAAACCCTGTTATCAAGTATATAAGTTCATATAACATCGTGTATAAAGCATCAAATCTCGGAAACAGTGCCAATCGAACGCACTAGATGGTCATAGATTGGATCTTAATTTTTTTTTGTTAGATAGGGTAGCAATTTCTCCACTTCACCCTTAGACCCCAACCAGATACCAGATCTCTCATGCACTTGTTTTGGCTCCAAAGTAAGAATTCTCTCACCCTTGTCGTTAACTGCCTGGCCACCGGCCTGCTCCAACAGTAGAGCCATTGGGAAACATTCGTACAACACTCTCAGCTTACCAGATTTGGACTTGGAGTCTGCTGGGTAACCAAAAATACCTCCGTACAACAGAGTTCTATGAACATCAGCCACCATGGATCCAATATAACGGGCGCTGTAAGGCTTTCCATTCTCTTGAGGCTTCTTCAGAGAAGCAATGTATTCATTAACTCCCTCATCCCAGTAGTGTGAGTTACCTTCGTTGATAGAGTAGATAGCTCTGGTGTGTGGGATCTTCAGGGATGGGTAAGTAAGAATGAACTCTCCTAAATCGGTGTCCAAAGTGAAACCATTGACTCCACTTCCAGTGGTAAGCATCAAATGGGCAGATGCACCGTACATGGTGTATCCGGCAGCGACCATCTCTGTACCTGATCTCAATACGTCCTTAATTGAACCAGATGAGCCTGGGAGCAGCTTGTAAACACCAAAAATGGTACCAACAGAGACACCAGCGTCCAAGTTGGAAGAACCGTCAATTGGGTCACAAACGACAGCGTAGTTTCCCTTGGAGGATTCAAACACAATGAGGTCTTCCTGCTCTTCAGAGACAAGCAGCTTGACGTTACCAGACCCTTTCATGGCGTTGATGAAAATCTCATCACCAATGACATCCAGTTTCTTCTGATCATCACCAGTAGCGTTGGTGACACCAGCCAATCCAATTAGGTTCACCAGTTCGGATCTTCTGATTGTGTGGGCAATGAACTTGAAGGCAAACTGCAAAGAGTTCAGCAGCAAAGTAAGTTCACCGGTAGCATTTGGGGCAGATTTCTTCTGTTCGTTCAAAATGAAACGAGTCAGGGTGACCAAGTCGGTCTGAATACCCTCCTGCTCAGCTAGGTTTGTGTTGTTGGTACTGGACATGCTTATATAAGATAATAGAAGAAGAAAGGGATGAAAAGGGAAGAAAGAAGGGCTAGAGATAGGGAAACCGGCTACTATATAAACTGATGGGGGAAACTGGAGCTCTAGAGGCGACACGGAGTCAAATAATCTCCCTTCCGTAGGGATATTACTATAAGATCTTCGCGCAATCTTCTACCTCTCTGTGGGAGTGGCCACCATTCTTGCGGGGGATGCAATGCACTCTTGCTAGAAAGAAAATAATTTGGTGGGATAAAATCCCGGGGTCAACGTTCCCAGGACCACCTCCGGGGTTTTACTGACTAGGTAATAGGCTTTTTTTTTAGACAACAGCCGAATTCTAAACACCGCGTGATCCGTTTTCAGATCACCAGGCAGAGATTTGATTGGACGGTCGGGCGGAAAATGTGACAAGGGACGTTTTTTCTTTATCTATCCGCATCCATTGATGTGTGGTATCTCTGTTCTGTTTGGGACATTTCACCCCGTCTTCTTCCCCCTCTAGGCCCAATTTCGCTTACCTAAGCGTCGTGGTCTCGCAGCCAGAAACAAAGTCATGGTGCGTCGCATTATGGGTAGATTTCAAATCCGCTTAGGAATCGCTTAGGTAATCTCGAATCATTTCCAGCATTGATTCAACCACTGAACCAATTTCCTTCTCCACTCGTCTGACTTATGGGAACCACCGAGCAAAAACAGAGAAATATTCTTGTGCCAGTGCAAGGTGAGTGGGCGAACCTGGCTGCTGGCAAGGACAAGATAAGAACCGACAAACATGCAGCTTCGAAACCTGTGCACACAAAAAATTCCAACTCATCACGAGGTAGTACGCCAAATACTGCCACTACAACCGCTAATACCCATACCCAGACTGCAAAAGCGGATCATTTCAACCGATCTGAAATTTTCTCGGTGGTCAGAACCTCATACAAATCATTTGTGGACAAAGCCAACCAGCAAGCGTTGAAAAACGTCCGTTTCTATGCACCGTCGAAAGATTCGAACACATGGAACCTTCACAACAAACCGTCATCAAAGAAGAACAGTAACAAAAACAGAGACTCGAGGCCTAAACAGACAGCTGCCAAGTCAAGCTAACTTCGTCGAATATAATGAATGCATACTTATATTAATAGATGGGTGTTTACGATACCATCTTTCAGAAACTTAGGTCGATTACATAATCGGTCTGGTATTATGTATATATTTGTACCTCTAATCGCATTTCGTATGAACCGTGGGAGACAGCTGGTTGACTCCGTCGCGCACACGTCCTTGAAAAACTAGCCCGTCACACGGAATGTGTCTGTCTGATCGCGAGATATTCCCAGACGAAACTCTATCAAGCTTCAGAGCTCTCTACAGCTACCTCCACACCGGCCATGTAAAGGGATTTGTTTGGCAGGCATATTTTTCCGGCTCGGGGCTATTTTGCTTACAAAATGGAGTGTGACCACGTGCATTCCCCCTGGCACCACCTGGCACCAACCTTCTCTGTGAAAGTTCAGCTTTTCTGCAGAATATAAATACGGCCCAGAAACGCCCAACGCCGCAATATACGCGGCGAAAATAGTAATTGCAGTGAAAAAGTCCTGTCACCTACGCATTGTAGTACCTTCGTCCATGCAGTCGCACGTTGGGAGCGAGAAAAAAAAAAAACACCAGCCAGCAGTTTATTTAAAGACACGTTAACGTTCGTCGTATTTCCTTTTGACTCCAATTTAATTCCATCTTATACCCAAATGAAAGCACTTATTTTAGTAGGAGGTTACGGTACTCGTCTGAGACCCTTGACTCTGTCTGTTCCCAAGCCACTCGTTGAGTTTGCCAACAAACCAATGATTTTTCACCAAGTCAAGGCTTTATCTGAAGCTGGTGTTACTGACATTGTTTTGGCCGTTAACTACAAGCCCGAAGTGATGGTGGGTGCTTTGAGAGAGTACGAGAAGGAGTGTGGAGTAAACATCACCTTCTCTGTCGAGGAGGAGCCTTTGGGAACCGCTGGTCCCTTGAAGCTTGCCGAAAGCGTTCTGACCAAGAACGACGAGCCAATCTTTGTGCTGAACTCCGACGTCATCTGTGACTACCCATTCAAAGACCTTGCCGCTTTCCACAAGGCACACGGTGCTGAGGCCACCATTGTCGCTACCAAGGTGGATGAGCCATCCAAGTACGGTGTCATTGTTCACGACAGAGACGTTGCAAACTTGATTGACCGATTTGTCGAAAAGCCAGTCGAGTTTGTTGGAAACAGAATTAACGCTGGTATCTATATCATCAACCCATCAGTCATTGACTTGATCGAGATGAGACCTACTTCCATTGAGAAGGAGACCTTCCCTCTGCTAGTTGAGAAGAAGCAGCTGTACTCCTATGACCTTGAGGGATACTGGATGGACGTTGGACAGCCAAAGGATTTCTTGTCAGGAACCTGTCTTTACCTGTCATCCCTGGCCAAGAGAGACAGCAATGCCCTTACCCCCACCTCTGAGCCTTTCATCAACGGTGGAAACGTTCTCATCGACCCTACTGCCAAGATCGGAAAGGATTGTAAAATAGGCCCTAACGTCGTTATTGGACCCAACTGTATCATTGGAGACGGTGTCAGAATTCAGAGATCTGTCATCCTCAAGAACTCCAATGTCAAGGACCACGCTTGGGTCAAGTCCACCATCGTAGGATGGAACTCTACTGTTGGTAAGTGGGCTAGACTTGAGGGTGTTACTGTCTTGGGAGAAGATGTTACTGTTAAGGACGAGATTTACGTCAACGGTGGTAAAGTTCTTCCCCACAAGTCCATTAGCGCCAATGTTGACACTCCACAGATTATCATGTAAATTAGGTAGCAAGTAATGCCAACAATATACCCAGTTCTTAGATTTTCACCCATGTTTCCTATCCATAAGTATCTATAGGCGTTCCTGGTTTGACAAAGTAGTGTACCAATTCTAATATTTTTCAGGTAAACAATTTCTTGACTGATTCAACTACTTAGGATAACTAGTTCAATTATGGCAGTAGACATAGAGGAAACGGTAACGGAGGATTTTGGATTCAGGTCAATCAGCACGGGGATCAAAGTTGCTCCTGCTTTGGACACCATTCCTTTGAAGGAGTTGAACCTGCTAGCGTGGGGGAACATCACCAAGAAGTTTGCCCTCTCAATTGGAGACTCGTTATTGATTGGCGACACGGCGGAATTAGATGCTTATATCAATTTCTCAAAGACCGAGGAGGAAGAGAAGCAGGTGCCAGTGTTTACTGGTGGCCGCAGGTTTGATATCTCTGGTGTTTCACAGCTAACTTTCAATGCTACTGAGTCTACTCTGCTTGCTTCGATCGATAAAGATTTGAAAACAATCGATCCTTCCACTTCTGAAATCACAAATGTTGAATCATTTGACTCCTTCATACGGCGTATCTATGCATCCCCATTTTGCCAGTCAATTTGTGCCGTTTTACTGGAAGATCATCTGGTTATTATGGATATTTCAAATTCTTCCAACAGATTGGAAATACCAGGCGTCTCCTCGTTTTCTTGGTCTCAAATGGATAAGTCTACGTTCTATACAATAAATGATAAGACCATCCAGAAGAAGACCCTCAATGGTGCAGAATCGAATATCTCTCAACCAAATGCCATTGAGGATTCGTTTAAGCCTCTGCAAATTACATCTATCCTTAATAACGATGAGGAGCTGTTATTTACAGTATACGGAGAAAGTATTGATGAGGACGAACATGACTACAAACACTATATTCTAGGAGGTGCTGAACAAAAAATCCTGGATGTTTGTCCGCCATATGGTTCTCTTCCGAGGAAAGCCATATACTACTTAAGCCAACTCAAATCATGGTCTCCAAACTGGCCAAATCTCACCATTGTAGCTTCTTCGCCATCCACAGATATTCAAGCTTTTACTCCTGAGAAGTTAGTAAGCCAGCTTAATGACACAGATAGGGCTCAATTACCCCTAGACGAAAATTCTGGAGAAGACGACACGCCATTAGGACTCGCCGTTGACTTAACTTCTGAGCAGGAGGTGCTGGAGCCATGTAATGGAGTTGACACTTGCAAACCTTTACCGAGAGTTTGGGTTTTGACCAACCAGGGTAATCTGCTATCGTGGGCATTATTCGATTCCCATGGTATCAAGAGTAATTCTATAGGCAACGAACATGCATTACAAAGTTTTCGTTCATACTATGAAACTGCGAAGCAATCATCACCAGTTTTTCTCAAAGAAGTTAAAGCTGATGATGAACAAACTGTGTCCGAAAATCCCCAGCAAGATAATTTGGAACTTCATATTAGCCCTAGCCCAATGACTTTACCAAATGAGGAGAACTCCTCTTCTAATAATGAACAGCCTAGCACTTCCATTAATAAGAACGAGACGCCCTCTTTTGGCTCTTCAAGCTTTGGCTCTTCAGGCTTTGGATCTCAAGGTTTTGGGTCAAGTGGTTTCAAATCTCATGGGTTTGGCTCTTCTGGGTTTGGTTCTTCTGGATTTGGAAAATCAGCCTTTGGAAGCTCTGGATTTTCATCTACCCAGAATAATGATGGGAAGGATAAACCAGCTTTCGGGAATTTTAACTCAAACTCAAACGCATCGAATGCCCTCACGAAGAGCACCCCTGCTTTTGGCTCTACAGGATTTGGAAGTAATGCTTCTTCATCTTCTCCTTTTGCCAAATTTTCTCAACAAAGTAACAAAGTTACAGATGCAGGCTCTTCATCTACCGCTTCACCCTTTTCGAAGTTTAATTCCTCTAACAATTCTAAGACATCCCCCTTTGCATCCGTTGCTCCTAATAAGAAAAATGAAAGCATTTTTGGCGGAGACAAACCAAAAAGTTCAATATTTGACACTTCGGCAAAACCTACAAGCATCTTACAAAAGGAAGACCCAAGTGCCAAAAAGAGTATTTTTGAGCAAGCAGCAAGCAACGTATCTCAAATAGAGACTGCCGACACTAAACCCAACGTTTTTGGGTCTTCACCCTTTTCCAAGTTGAATAATAAGCCTAGCATCTTTGGGGAATCTAGCTCATCGTCTTCAATTTTCGACAAACTGAAAAGTGAGACCAAAAATAATGAGCTTGGAGGCTCTCTCTTTGGGAACATGACTACCAATGATAATCCGTTTTCGAAACTGAATATTGGGACAAAAGAGCCACCCACTGCAACTGAACAAGAATCTTTGGATGATGCTTTCAGCCATAAGATAGCAATACATGACGATAGTCAGAACTCTTCAGAGGAAGAAAAAGACGATAAAGACATAACACTCACAAAAACAAATTCTCATGAGAAACATGATGACATAAGTGGTGAATCAGAAGTTGATGAACCATCCGAGAATCCTGATCGTGATCATTCTCTACCAGTGAGTAACTCAGAACAAGAGCTTGCTAATACCCTAGATAACGAAGCTCCCACCATCTCATTGAGCGAGGAAAGTAACTCTCCAATTGATGAACAAAAGTTATCCAGGGAATCATCTAACTTGCAAAATTCATTTGATGGTAACGAGCAGCCTGAGTTTTCCCCAAAAGATTCGGACACTGTTGAGGTACTAACTGATGGAAATGGAGTCTTGAATGGTTCCAGCTCTTCTTTTGTAGTTGAAAGCCCCGTCGATGAATCTGCTCAGAGTGACACTGCTGGTTCCTACGAAGAGTCAACAGAGCCACATTCCTCTTCAGCTGCAGTAGCCCCGTTCAATCAAGCAGCATCAGCTGACAAGTCAGATAACTCTGAAGGCGATAGTAGTTCTTTTGAGATGGTAAAAGTGGAAGATGCCAAAGAAAATACAAATGACTATAATACCCAGGCACCCCAGAGCAAGGAGCTCCCACATACAAACCTGCAAAGTAATGGTACAGGAACTACTGAGTCACCAATGAAGAACGTTGCTGTTGGTAGCGATCTTTCCACGCTACAGTCCAGTAGTGGCACCCAAACGGATGACGAATTGACACAGAGTCAAAATAATATGCCGATGAATGTTCCCGAATATTTGGTTCTGGGTGAGACAATCATGCCACAGCAAGATAGTGATCCTATCGTGAATCAAATTGAACGGGTGTATCAGGAAGTGGAGTCTGAGTTTGCCATTTTAGAAATGAATTCTAACAATATCGGCAAATTTATCGAGGATCACCAAAATGAAGAATTGACTCATACTGAATTGTCTCTTGAATACGAATCATTCTGGCGCTTGAATGAAGCTTCAACAATCAAGGGATACGTCGAGGAGTTGTCAGAAAAATTAGAGAAGGACTTGAATGAATTCAAATCTCTTGAAGAAGGGACACTGGAACAGCTGTCAGCTCTAAAGTCACAATTCTCAGACACCAACGTCGTTAAAGAGCACATTCATTCTCTGGAAGTATTCAAGGCTGTTTCTGAGAGCCCTGAGTTTTTGAAACAACCTCTTGATTTCAAAATGACAGAATCTAGAAAGAACATCAACACTAAGCTGGAAGGGCTAGACCGCACACTTCGTGAAGCATGGACCGATACCTTAAAACTTAAGCTTCAATTTGCAAACATTGAGGGGAACATTGACTTACTCGATGAGGTTTACAAGGGATTCCTATCGAATGGATTTTAGGATGTGCTGTTCACTTTAACTACGATGAATAGATATGTACAAAAAATCATATAATGATGCGATTAAAAGGTGAAAGACGAACAACTGTTGGTCAGCTATTTACAGCAATGAGATCGTCATCATCAATTGAAATGTAACCCGGGCATGAAGTACCATAATGGTAGTTAAACTATAATACGATAAACCGGGATTTAATCTCGAATAAAAAGCCTACAATTAATAGGAAAAAGAAACATCCCCAAAAGGAAATGAATCTGTTATCAACTGCATAAACTCAGCACACCACGCACACAGTAAAAACTACTGCAAATTGAGTGACAGCCAAAGCGTTTTATTCTTGGTAAACAAATATGTAGAAGAGAAAGAAATTTTGTTCTGAAAAGATTTTTTGTAACTGAGTCTGCACAATTCGCGCGCGCTGTAGCTGCGCTTGTTGTATTAGGTTTTCGTAAATTAAGTACATGGTTACGGATGCTCTATAGGAATACCAAATCCATACCTTTTTCCTCCATAATATCATCCCAGTTACGTCCCCATTTATGCTTCTCGTCAGTTTGCCAGGCCAGCCTCATAATTTGTAGCGCCTTGGGTGCACAGGGGACTCCCTTTTTATCCAAGTTCATCATCTTTGCACTGAAAAACTCCTGGTCTGTCTCATCTATAACTTCACATCCGCAGATGAAAACACAAAAAATTGAACATATCTCAGCAGATGATCCAGGCTCAACGTCCGCCTCCAACGTTTGTCTAATAGTTTTGCAGCAATTCTGTACTATTCCGGATTGTCTGGGCAACAGCAGGACGCGACGGTAAAGATTGATCAAGCCAGCATAGTAGAAGAGCTTATTTGTTGCCAGGACTAAATGACTTGACTTAGCTCCAGCTTTTCTATCAACGTCTAACGAATTTTCGTAAGACTCCCAAAGCCTATACTCAATGTCTATGGCTTTTCGAATTAGACTCAAAGGAAGAGATATTTCCTTCTCTTGGTTCTCGTGCAATATACAATTGACCCGTTTTATTAAAACGCACAGCTCGGTGTATATCGCCAAAAGCTTGACATCAAATCCCAAGAAAAGATCAATAGAGTTGACCGTGCTTCCTTCTGGCGTATCAATATATGACTGGATACTTGGATCGTCGTAGTTGATATGGTTCTCCATCTCATTGTTGATATTCTCGGTCGACATTCGGTAACAGTTCAACTCTGTTGGCGAAGGTTTCAAAGGCGAGCATGATGAACCAAGAGTGTCAATAAATGCAAACCAGCGGAACACGAAAGCCAATAAGTGAGATTCTTTGATCATTTTTGATGAACTTGCCAGAATCTCCTTAACATTTGGTCGTTGATCGTTGACTTCGGTGCTAGGTAGTGTCTTGATGACGCCTCTGCTCAGCAAGATTTGCTTGGCCCCTTTCATATGTAGTCTCCATTTCTGTTGCTTCGAAGAAAAGATATCATATGAGCTAAGAAGCATTATTACAGTTAAAGTTAGATCTGACTTTGCTGTTTCGGGGTGTTGGAGGAAAGTTATCAAATCGTTGAGAATCCTTGCCATTAATTGATCAATCACCTCATGCGGTTCTTCTGTGCCTGTCATGTAACATTTGTGAGTAATTGCAAAAGCTATCAAGATAGCCATTATGGTGGGGTTGCCCATGGCAAGTCGGGGTAGCAATATCTCCACTGGATTCTCTTTATACAAGTGAGTGGGCATAGGGACCAACACCGATGAAGTTACCTCTTTGAAAAATATGAAACTTTCATAGTAATACGGAACACTCAGCAAAATATCAGGTAATGGCAATATCCCATTTGGGATCTGCTTCTGATAGACGTTATAGACTGATGTCAAGCGAGTGAATTCTTCACGCAGTGCTTTCTTATAAAACTTGATAGCACTTTCTGGTGGTTTGGCATCCAATGGCTCTAGTAAACTTATTTGAGGGTTATTGTTGTCATTGTAGGCTGAATTTTGAAGAAAGGTGTTCCTCAAAAAGTTCCAGAACTCATCATCGTCCTCCACAAATGCGTCCAGTAGGTCATTTTGCTCCTCAGTTGGTTTGTGTAATGAATTGAGATTGCTGTTAAGCAACGGAGAGTCATGGAAATAGTTGTGGGACTTTTCAAGTTTGCTGACACTAGCGAGGTCTTGTGCGTAGCTATCAAAGTCTTCAATGTATTGCACAACACTTTCTTGAGAGTTGGGGTCGAATGGTAGTGCAACTTGACTATCAGAATTGTTAACGGCGTTTGACTTTGACGATGAAAGAGGTGTGCTATCGTTGTGACTCAACTCTGATAGAATTCCCAACTGATTAATACCAATGGGCAAATCATGGCTCTTTATTAGTTCATCAGACGCTTGTTGGAGAGCATCATTGATTTGAAGCTGATATGGTTCAGTCTTGATAACCGGCGTTGGCTTATTAGGGATGGTACTATGTGAGGAAGACAAGCTTTCTGATGATTGAGAAGAGGCATATATCGATTCTTTTGGATCAAATAGATCTGGTATAGGGTCCATTTTGAGAACTTTTCCAGTTTTGTAAGGTCTGCCACGTCCCCATTGCAGTTGAATTGTGTAGTCACATGTGGGGAGGTTGCCACTTATACATCGTCCACACTTTGGTTTCTGTTCGTCGCATTTGATTTTTCGACGCTTACAGTTGCGGCAGCCAAAGCGACTTCTTTTCCCTTTCTTTGCAGGTTCTTTGCTCATGGGACAACGAGACAAACAGGCTATAGAAATTGTTTTGTATAACTAAAACGATTAATTCAGGCTTTTTTTTTTAAGCTTTTAATAACTCTGTCGCGACTGAAACTTGTCCACTAATTCACCTCATTGGAGGCAGGTCTGACAGGGCAATTAGGAAGTACCATCCTATCCGGTGTCTTGTCGTTGCAGATGTTTGACTTGATCTTTGAACATGTTCTGATGTAGTTTTAGTTTGTCCTCCAATTCTTTTATCCGATTGGCATACAGCAATTCGCAGATCTCTTTGTTCCCTTGGAGCCCGTTCTCTTGGTTGATATTGTGTTGTCTTAACAGATTGTAGTACAACTCTAGAGCCTCAGATGGCTTCAGAGATATTCTGTTTATATCTGGGTTGTTCTTCACTATCAGAGGATGACTGTTCAAGTTGCTAATTATCTGGGCCATTGATTGATCATCAACAGTCTCTTCCTCCACCTCTTGTAGCATCAAGTGAATGCTTTGACAGAGCAGCAGCAAAAACTGGGTCGTGTAAATTTGAGGGTCCAACACGGTATTAGCTATGGTACTGTCAATGTTACCCGTCATGTGTGGTGTTTTTGTATCAGAAGAAGATTTCTTACTGATCAGATATTCATTGCATAAAAAAGTCTCGAAGTTTGGACTTTAAACGTAAATAACATCAAACCACGCAGAACACACACGCTGCCTTCAGGATAACTTTCTCCATTGCTAGTTCTGCCCACGTCTTTGCATATTCATGCCACATTGGTGATTATGGAACTGTCGGAGAACTCCCAAGATGAGGAAGGCTTCCGTTATTACACACCCAACAAACGAGATTTGTACCAGGATCTTGATCTGTCCTATATTGCTAAACAGCTTGCCAAGATTGGTATTCACGGTAACAACGATGAGGTGGTCAAAAGAAACCAGAAGATATCACGTATTCCCACGCTAGAGAGTCCAAGCTTGAACAGAAAGCAGTTTCAGACTCCAAAGAAAACTCCCCCTGGCTCAAGGCTACCTGTGTTGGACCGCAGCATCGTCAGGGAACCATCAAAATCAAAATCTAACGATAGACTTTGGCTGAAACTAAATCAGAAAACCCCAAAGACACCCAAAGAGCTTGCATCCCCTACGTTAAAACTCAATCCACCTTCATTTGTGGAGAAACAGCGGAGAGTTTTCAGTGAAATCTCCCCGTCTAAGAACCGTTCCAACAATATTCGAAAGGTCTCCCTGCATGGACCTCCCAAATCACACAACAACAGAGAAAATAATGTTCCAAGATACCTAAACCCAACAGCCAGTTCATTGACCCGTAAGGACCCTCCGAAGACGGCCACTTTACCTCCTTCATCACATTCTTCATTTCCTGTCAAGATACCAAGGACTAGAAAGTCTCAAAAGTCGTCATACGTGCGACCTCGAGCTAGGTCCACGAGGCGGTCCATGCAACAGGACAATCGAAATTTCAAAATTGACACGACTGAATTGTTATATGGATGTCTTAAAAATCACACAAGCACCCAAGATATTGTATCGAACTACACCAAGATAAAAAGATCTCGTATCTCCCTATCCAGCTCCCAAGCTACGTTGAGCATGTATGAAAAGGGGGAGATACTACAGCAGAAAGAAGTCTACTTTGTAGGCAAATCTAAAGATTGTAAGTCGAAGATAAGCATGAGTAATCCTTCCAATAATTTCGGGTTTGACAATGCTGACAAGTCTTATATCACCAACATAGGAGATCATTTGAACTACAGATACGAAATTCTGAGCTACATGGGCAAAGGATCGTTTGGGAATGTGATCTCCTGTTTAGATCATAAAGACCAAAGCGTTGTTGCAATTAAGATCATTAAGAATGAAATGTGCTGGTCACTTCAAGCGATTAGTGAAATCAAGATGTTAAAAAGCTTACAATCTCGTCATCGGCATATCAACAACCACATTGTGCAATACCTGGACAATTTCCACTTCAGAGGGCATGTTTGTATCGTGTCTGAATTGCTTCTAACGGATTTGTATCAAGTGATACAATCCACCAGCTTCAGGGGCCTAGATCTCAATATAATTCAAGTTATTGCTAGGCAGTTCATCCAAAGTTTGGATTTCATACATTCCAAAGGTATTATTCATTGCGATCTCAAGCCTGAGAACATAATGTTGACTCCAGATATAGCCACTGGAAAAATCAACATCAAGGTCATTGATTTTGGATCTTCTTGCAAGGAAGGACAGCTGTCATATTCATACTTACAATCTCGATACTACAGAGCACCCGAGGTGTTTGTTGGGGCTAGGTACAATAGCAAAATAGACATTTGGTCCATGGCGACGATTTTGGTCGAGTTGTATACAGGAAAACCACTACTTGTGTGCAAAGATGAATTTGAGCTATTTACCAAAGCTTTGGAGTACTTTGGAGTGCCCAGAAGAGATACGATTCAGCATTGGCAGTTTGAACTAAATGCGTGTGGGCCGATAATAAATCAGAACGACAAACCCAACACCTCCAACTGTATCAACAAGTCAACGATTCTTTGGACTTGTTTTGATTCTCTGTCTTTCAATTTGAGATTGGATCACGTCCGGTCATTGAAGCCGAACGTCAAAATCAGAGGCACTAGTGTAGATAATATGTTACTGAGGCACCAACAGTTCTCCAAATCTCCGATGTTGTTCATGCCATTTTTGGACTTTCTTGACCATTGTTTTCAATGGGACCCACGAGAAAGAGCCAGTGCAAGACAATTAAGAGATCACAGGTTTGTATAGATACTAGATGTCTTCAATAAGCTTTTCACATCCCTGATCAACTAATCAAGCTCTATACCTTCACTCTTGCTATTCATAGATCAGTTTCGCGGTAGGTTTCCCCCAGATTATTGTCCCTCAGAGATCAATTTCACAATCTACTTTCTTGAAGAACAATGGTTAGCAAGAGAGAACTGCTCAAAAGTAAAACCAAAGCCGTCTTGGCCTCTACTATTGAGTACACGTCTGAGTATGCTGCGGACTCTCTTGTAAGGGGTAGCAAAAGAGGTCTGGCAGCTGGTACTGCGGCCTCATTGATGGAGTTGGGCTTGGACAAATGGGAAGGAGGAACAAGCAGTCGCAAGCTTCCTCCAAGCTCTTCACAGAACACAAAAGCTGACGAAGATGCTGAGCATTTTATGGACAAACTATTCGATAAGCTGTTGCGCCATACTGTGACCAAACGGGAAAGACAGCTGTTAAAGGGCAAGATCCAGGACCCAGTGAGAAAGGATCAACCACGTCTATCGATTAAGGTCATGATGGAGAACTTGAGGTCGCTGAGTGCACATCTAGAACTTGTATTTGTGGTTCAGCATGGAATTGCTAGAGTACTCAAATGGCACTGCCCTACAATGACCCTGACGTATCTATTGCTATATACCTGGGCGGTGCTATCTCCCTATATGTTCTTGGTGTACATGCTTGTATTCTTGACATATGGTGTTGTTATACAGAATTACTTGGAAAGACACCCAATTGAGCCGTTGAACTTGGTGGATACACCAAATCGCATTTCAGGATCTTTTTTGGATTTTCTGGCTCCCTCAGAATTCACTGATCCAGACACCGGACAGCTCTATGAGTCAATTCGGGAAGAGGTGTTATCGCAGGAACAAGAAGACCACAGTGATACGGAGAGTACTTTTTCGGTATCAGATAGCGTAGAAGAGGTTGTGGAAGAAACCGAAAGTGGAAAGACCTTCAATAAAGAGATGAATATCCTTATCAATATGAGAGATCTTCAAAACTTGCTGTTACAGCTTACAACACAGATTGAATTTGTTGAGCAGGTTTGTCATGAAAACTTTTCATTCCAAGATGAAGAGCTGTCCACATCCCTATTTTTGAAGTTCTGGCTTTGGATGATTCTATTATTCTGTTTTGGGTGTTACATTCCTTGGAAAGCGATATTTATCATTTCAGGATGGGTGATTGTAGGACGCTGTCACCCTAGTTTTCACAAACTGGGCGTACTATTCCTTTTACTCCCAGAAGCCTGGGATTCGACTAAGTCCGAAATTGTATCTGGAAAGAAACGACCTGAATACAAATCACTGATTTTGGACGAAGGACCAGAGGTGCGAACGGTTGAAGTGTTTGAACTACAACAGAACGGCTTAACTCCCTCTCAGTATATTCCAGTGTGTTTTACAACTACAGTCTTTCACCAAAGAAGCACTCTACGGAAACACCAAAAGAAACCCAAAGGATCTATTCTACTAAATGAGGTGCGGGCACCAAAAGAATGGACGTTCTCAATAGAGGGTTGGGCCTTAGATACTAATCCAAAGAAATGGTGCGATGACCGGAATTTGATTGACGGTGTCCTTTTCAGGAATGATGAATGGTGCTATGACCTGAATAACCAATTTCGTCGCCGAAGATGGGTAAGAGATTGTTTTAGATATGCTAGGCCTGTCCCTGAGTGATCACTGCCCCCAGAAAGATATCAGCACTCCATCTCAATTCGCGGCTTGCCTGGTAAGAACTAGGCATATGGTGATAAATGACACCAGACCGATTTTTTTCATCTGTACATGGATTACCATCGTTCAATCAGGGTGTTTGATGCGTTCCCTAAGACGGAGCCGGTGAATACGGTGAGGAGCACCAAAGGCTCCTACTCTACTATCATGATGGCACTATTCATTTTGTTTCTTGTCTGGGTGGAAATAGGAGGATACGTGGATGGGTACATTGATCGCCAGTTCAGGCTAGACAGGAACATTCAGAGTGCTCTTAACATCAACCTGGATATGTTTGTCGCTACTCCCTGCAACTATCTCCACACTAACGTCAAGGATCTCACTCGAGATAGACTTTTGGCACAGGAGCAACTGAACTTTGAGGGAGTGAATTTTTTCATTCCAAATTCTTTTCGTGTCAACGAGGATGAATCTCAGGGAACTACCTTGGACTTGGACGAGGCGCTGAGAGAATCCGCTTTGGCTGAATTTCGTGAAAAGCAATCATTCACCGGTGGAGACGCACCAGCTTGTCATATCTTTGGATCTGTGCCCGTGAACAAGGTAAAAGGATTTTTCCACATAACAGGCAGAGGTTATGGCTACAGAGACAAATCAATAGTACACCAAGAAGCATTGAATTTTACGCATGTTATCAGTGAATTTTCATTTGGTGAGTTCTACCCATACATGAACAACGCATTAGACTTTACCGCAAGAACCACCAATGAACACATTCACATCTTCAATTATTATTTGGACGTCGTCCCTACAGAGTACAAAAAGCTGGGAGTAGTGATTGACACAACACAATATTCCATGTCGCTCTCAGAGAACAATTCCTTACGCACAACGCCAGGAATATTCTTCAACTACCAGTTTGAGCCAATCATCTTATCCATCGAGGAGAAACGGATATCATTTGTGCGCTTCCTCGTTCGTTTGGTTACTATTTGCGGAGGTATAATGATTATGGCTAAATGGACTTTTAGAAGTATCGATAAGCTGGTGCGCGTTGTGTATGGCGAACGGGTTGCCAACCGTGGAAGGGAAAAAGCTCAGTCATTGTTGTAAATTAGTAGTATTACATTGTATTGTAATCGAAAATGTCACGTCATCTCAACTTTTTCAACAGTTAGCACTGTACAAAACTTTTGATGGTTTTAACTTTGCTTGTAACAGTAGAAGTGTACTTCTCCTTTATGGATTGATGCTGAATACGATTGCGGAGCGCGTTGCCACTGAGATACAAAGATTCTGGTCTAGCTCTCAACCTGTCATCATGCAAAATTTTGTCCCACTCAGCAAACTCTCTCACGGCTATTCATGAGTCCAACCAATTGTAATGGTTGAGCATCAATGAAGTTCTTCCCACAGATACTGCCGTTGAAACGACGCGAGAAGATTTCCATACTTGTATGATGTGCTTACTGCGAAAAGACAGGATTAAAGTAACTACAGCATACTTTACCTGGAAACGTTAAATGGTGTAGTCTCAAGAGGGCTTAGAGAATGTCAACCGTCCAAACATAATTAAAACCGGCCAGAACTAAGCTAGGTATTGACAATTGAACTTCTCCTATCTACATAGTACAGACTCAGCCAATTACTGTCACCAGTATAACTTAAAGGGTTCAAAGATGGTACTTCATCATTTGCCCAACCGTTCTCCTGATCCTGGATACCTCTTCTCTGCACTTTCCCCAAATATGCACGATTTAAGATTGATGGCTCACGTGAGTCGTCGCAATTGACTTTAAACGATGGTATACGAATTTTTCAATTCACAAAGTTTCACATGCGACAGCGGCTCATCGACAACTACAACCATTGGGCCGGTCAAATACCTTCAAACGGTCAGAGTAGTCTTGTCCATGTTGGTACTGCCTCCATTGGCTACTTGGAGGCCAATTACCCACCATTGCCCTTTTCAGCCGTACTTCTATCAAAGTTTGGCTCAAAAACACGTTGAGAATTGATTATGTGGCACGTGATGTCCAACAAAATTTTTCAAAGACATACATAAATACTCCAGTCCTGCTCCTACGTTATTACAACCCACCGTTTCTCTCCCTTAACCTTAAACTGTTAATACAATGTCTAACAACGAAACATTCTTTTTCACTTCTGAATCCGTCGGTGAAGGTCACCCAGACAAACTTTGTGACCAAGTCTCCGATGCTGTTTTGGATGCTTGTTTGACTGTCGACCCTCTCAGTAAGGTCGCTTGTGAGACCGCTGCTAAGACCGGTATGGTTATGGTCTTTGGTGAAATCACCACCAAGGCTCAACTGGACTTCCAGAAAATTATCAGAGACACTGTCAAGCACATTGGTTACGACCACTCTGACAAGGGTCTGGACTACAAGACAATGAGTGTCCTTGTTGCCATTGAACAACAATCTCCTGACATCGCCCAAGGTCTTCACTACGAGAAGGCTCTGGAAGATTTGGGAGCTGGTGACCAGGGTATCATGTTTGGTTATGCCACTGACGAGACTGACGAGAAACTGCCTTTGACCTTGCTGTTGGCTCATCAACTGAACCACGAGCTGGCTTCTTGCAGAAGATCTGGATCTCTGCCATGGTTGAGACCAGACACCAAGACCCAGGTCACCATTGAGTACAAGCATGACAACGGTGCCGTCATCCCTCTGAGAGTTGACACCGTCGTCATTTCCGCTCAACACTCTGAGGAGATCTCCACTGCTGACATCAGAACCCAATTGACCGAGCACGTAATCAAGAAGGTTATCCCAAGCCATCTGTTGGATGAAAAGACCAAGTACCACATTCAGCCATCTGGTAAGTTCATCATCGGTGGTATCGCCGGTGACGCTGGTTTGACCGGTAGAAAGATTATTGTCGACACCTACGGTGGATGGGGTGCTCACGGAGGAGGAGCCTTTTCTGGTAAGGATTTCTCCAAGGTCGACCGTTCCGCTGCCTACGCTGCTAGATGGGTTGCCAAGTCTCTTGTCCACGCCAAGCTGGCCAGAAGATGTCTGGTCCAATTCTCTTACGCTATTGGTGTTCCAGAGCCTCTTTCTATTTACGTTGACACGTATGGTACTTCCACCTACTCATCTGAACAATTGGTCAAGATCATCAACAAGAACTTCGATTTGAGACCAGGTGTCATCGTCAAGGAACTCGACCTTGCTAGACCAATCTACTTCAAGACTGCTTCTTACGGTCACTTCACCAACCAAGAGAACCCATGGGAGCAGCCTAAGATTCTTAAGCTTTAAGCAAAATGCCAGAAAAGATATTTTTTTTTGTCAAAGCTTCAAAGAATAAGGTCGCAGGCTCGTTCTCTCCTTCTGGCTTAATGTAGCCGTTGCTTCTCACATTATTAAAATATATCCAAAGCTCAACTGTTTGGACGTGTGAATTGTTTTCTATTCTTTCTCAAATTTTTGTTTTTAGACGTTAATGGGTTGATTTAAAACGGGGGTTTTAGTTTAGCATCATGTTGTCGTTGTACCTGATCCATATATACATAGACTAATAAAGGTTCTTCAACAGAGTAAGGAGGAGACTTCCACTTAGTTGGGCCAATCGTAGATATATTGGTTACGTAATGCTAAGAATGTGCGGGAAGTACGCTCATTTTTCCGGCCGCCGCAATGGTGGTACCATCGGCAAAATGCGTTCGCAAAAACTTTCGCTTGATAGGTAGTAATAGCGCATCCTTCGCGCGCATACCACTTTCAATCTCAAAATTTATTACAACTCTTCATTATAAATCAGAACCATGGTTGACTCTAGGCCGGAGAACGTGAGTTATTCCTCCATACCCTCTGGAAGGCACAAGGGGAAGACCCACATCATCATTGTGGGCGCAGGGATTATCGGAGTATGCACGGCGTTCTATTTGACCAGACATGCCAAGTTTGATCCCGAGAAGTACCATATAACTATTCTGGAAAGTAAGAGAGTTGCAGGAGGCGCTAGTGGGAAGGCTGGAGGGCTGCTCGCGTTGTGGGCGTTCCCACAACAGATTGTTCCATTGTCTTTCCAATTACATAGTGACTTGAGCAAAGAATTCGGTGGTGAGGATGAATGGGGTTACAGAAGATTGACAACATTGAGTGTGCAAGGGGATATTAGCGGCCAGAAAATAAAAGGCAAAGAAAAAGGTGCAGGCAATTCTCAACGCAAGAGCACAGTTACAAAGAACTCAATTCAGGTCAACTCGGGTCAGGATACAGAGCCTTCAACTCTCCCAGACTCTCTCAATTGGATAGACAAGGAACTAATTCAGGAGTGGAACCAATTAGGAAACGAACAAACCACTGCTCAAGTTCACCCATACAAATTCACCACTTTCATTCTCAAAGAGTGTCTACAATCTGAAGCTGTAGAATTGCTCATTGGCAAGGTCGATGACATTCTGTTCGATGAGGAGACTGGTCACTGTAATGGAGTAGTTTACTCACCTTCTTCCACCAAGGCCGTCTATGACCAATCCATCAGCAAGAAATACGAATTGGAAGGTAACAAGGTTATTATGTCGATTGGACCATGGACCACCAAGATTCTTCCAGACTGTCCCATCTCTGGGCTAAGAGCTCACTCGATCACCATCAAGCCAAAAGAAACAGAAATTGCGCCTTTTGCAATTTTCTCAGAATTGAAGACGGGTCCTAGAAAGTTTGCCTCACCAGAGATGTACGCTCGTAAAGACGAAATATATGTGTGTGGAGAAGGTGACACTACGGTACCAATTCCTGAGACGACCGATGATGTGGAGATTGTTTCTGAAAAGTGCGACGAACTCTTTAACTATGTGTCCTGTATTAGTTCTGATATCAGAAACGGAAAGATCCTGAAGACCCAGGCATGTTACTTGCCCGTGGTTGATATTCCATCGTCCTCTGGTCCTCTGATTGGAGAAACCAACGTTTCCAACTTGTATCTTGCTTCCGGCCATTCATGTTGGGGAATCAATAATGCTCCCGCCACTGGTCTATTAATGAGTGAACTAATCTTAGATGGAGAGGCCCACACGTGTGACATTAGTGCTTTGGATCCATCCTTATACTTTGATGCCAGCCTGATTTATGACAGCGAGAACGACTCGGAGGAAGCTGAAGAGGAGGAAGAAATATCGGGTGACACAGAAGAAGAAGACGATTCCGAGAATGAAATTGACGATAATGATATTACTGCCGCATTCCGTGTACGTCAGTAGTCTATGAATGGGACTGACTTATAACGACACTGGCTTTATAGATCTCTGCTGTCACTAAGCAAACTCCGGTAAATTGAGATTCCGTTCGTTAAAAGATCCCTGATCAATGCTTCCTCATTTGGAGTAGTAGTAATTTATATAGTCGACTGCAGAGAAGTAAAAGTAAGAAAGAGTACTCTGGACATTACCCCGCCAGTAGGCATTCCCTTCTAGTTCAACTTCTCGACAGCGTGCCCTCGGCTGCGGAACGACCTCTTTCCTTGAGGGTTTGCTTTTTTTTTAGGAAAAAAAACTTTGTTTTCTACCACACTTACATCACACCATCCACCCTCTTAAGATCATGTTTAAGTGGGTTCAATCAGGATTATCAGCCGTCGCTGGTACAGCAGAGCCAGAGTACGGCCCAGACGCAATTCAGCCTGTCACTAAGGGTTTAGACCCAAAGAATCCCTGGACTGCTCTTACCAAAGATGACTTAAAGTGGCAATATCCTGACCATACCCATGTTGAGACCCAGACCTTCTACTTCAACTCTTCAGAATCTGGATACCTTGGGTTTGCCCAGGTCATTCACAGTAATGTTGTAGGATTGCACACCAACTCACAGTTCACTTTCAAGATTTTCCACAAGGATACACCTGAGGATTTTATTTGGACAAGCACTGGACTGGAGAATTTCAGAGTAGAGGGCCCAAACTTCTATGCTGATCATCTAAGTATTGAACTTTTAAACGACAAGACGTATCACCTGAAGAGTTTGGTGAACCCCGAATCCATTGTCGACCTCACTATCACCCGTCTGACTGAGGGCGTGAAGTTTGGTAAGGACGGCACTACCTATTACGGAGAAGATCACGAACATCCATGGGGCTCCATGAGGCATATATTTTGGCCTAGATGTCATGTAAAGGGTAAAATTTTGCTTGAAAAGAAATCCGAAGATGGTTCAAGCAAGTCAGACGAATTCATTGAACGACCCATTGAAGGTATCTCCATGTACGTTATGGCGTTGCAAGGAATGAAACCTCACCACGCCGCAGCAACTTGGAACTTCCTGAATTATGTGTCCACAGATTACTCTGTTGTCATCATGGAGTTCACTACTCCTCCCTCTTATGCTACTACTAAAGTATCTGTCGGTATTGTTTCTGATAACGAAAAAGTACTCATTGGCTCGGTAGACAATGAGACCAAACATATTGACAAGGTTGTTGATGATGTTACCGGATGGAGCATACCTACATCCATCGAGTTCCTCCTCAATGGCTTCCAAGGCGATTCTCAATTGAAAGTGTCTGTCAAGGGAAAACTTGAAAAGTTAAGCGAAAGAGTAGATGTTATGGCTGAGATCCCCCAATTTGTCAAGAGCATTGTCAGCGGAGTTGCTGGCACCAAACCTTTCATCTATCAATTCAATAATCCATTCACATTGACCATCACAAAAGATGGAGAAGAAATTGTTTCCGAAGAGGGTAACGGCTATAACGAGGCAACCTTCATCACCGAAATTTAGGTTTCTATGCCATATAATTTCCTTAATATTTGTTTTTTTAGTTAATCAGTTTAGTCGGGTAGTTACACCATTAATTTAATAATACTTATCGTTTTCCCTGCTTAGGTAAGGCGTTTTCGAATGTTCCTAATGTTTTTTTCTTAGGCCAGTTCTGGAAGAGAGAAGATCAAGATGGAGCACAGTGAACCTCTGATACCTCAAGTCAAGCAAGAGACTCCTGCTTTGGCAGAGGCGACGCCTGAACTAGAAAATGATATGGTTAAAAAGGAAAAGTCAAAATCTCCCGACACACAACAGTTAACAGCAGAGGAGGGCACAGTCAAGAAGAGAAAAGTTGAAATTCCAGCAGGCTTGGAAGCGTCAGATATAATTGGGGGAAGTGATGTCCGGAAGTGGTTGAACAAGGAACTCACGTTTGAACTCATAGAGGGAATAAAACAAATGGCCAAGGAAAGACCACAGGATTGTCTAGAATGGCTGGGTCAATATTTACTTACGAAAAGCAAAGAACGAAAGGAGAACGCACAGAAAGATAAAGATTAAATCACATCGTATACTCATTATATGTACATAGTATTTAGAACTGTTCTTCACCAACATTAGTGTAGTTGTTCAACATCTGGAATCTCCAATTACTGAGAACGTGAAGGAGACCAACTTTCCAACCGCGGAAGATGCTTTCCAGGCCTCTATTAATATTGTTCAGTTCGGTGACTGACACTTTGTCGAGAGAAGGTTTGGAGCCAGTATAGATGTAGTACAGAGTGCTGAAGTATCCATAATAACCTCCAAACGGCACAGAGAGCTCGCTGTGTTGCAATCTAAGCGCTTTGTTGCAAGTCGGGTTGTTCAAAAGAAAGTTGAGCTGGGCTCTGCGCAGCAGCGTTTCCAAAGGCAGCCTGATGAACAACTCAACGGAGTTAGTCACAAGAGTAATCAATGGGTATATGACGGGGGAGTTGTAGATATCCATATTGAACTGGGTGAACAGAAAGTAGGGAATATACCTCTTTAGACCATTGGATGCCAAACTGTGATTGATGGTTGGTAGAAGCAAACTCCATGGGCAAAGGAAATCTCTCGGAGAATATTGACTGATTTGAGATCTGAACGATCTATTGGTATCGGTCTTATTTGTAGGGGTAACCATAAATCTCACATTGATTAACTCAATCGGCTGAAGCACCACGGCAGTGATAACACTAGCAGCCAGCATAAGAACTAAAGCCTTCGTAGGGTCCGAAGAGTGAATAACATCCACAAAGTATGGATCTGGAATACTGAGTAATGGCGAAATAAAACCAGAGATCCACGCTTCGATAGTAGCAAATAAAGTGTTGTAAATAAAAGTTGTGTTTAAAGCTCTGAACATGCCCTTCACTCCGTCCTGTGTAAACAGGGAAGATATTACATCAAGCGTGTTTAGTGAAAATGGGTTCAATCGATACTTGGAACATTCCTCGTCAACAGAAACAACTTCAATTGTCGGTGGAGCTGTTTCAATACTGGAAATTCTCCTATGAGAACGACTTCTGGGTCTCCCTGAGATGGACCCTGCGGTAAGGCTGTTGCTACTTTCAAAGGACGATCTTGAGCTGCCAGCCGGAATTAAATACTCAATATCCTCGTCATCCGAGCTTTGATTATCGATAATTACCGCAGATTTGTGTTCCTTACTTGAATCGTCATGCTTTGTGAAAACCCCTACCTGCAGCAACAGTCTAGCAACTTCAAAAGGCTGCGATATTAGGTTTCTCAGATATTTTCTGATGAAATTATTCAGTACAGATGCCAAAATTTCCTTGACTGAGTTGTAATCGAACATTTCCTCTTGGACCTTCGTGGTTCGGCTTTTGTTTACTGGAATGGCAGAGATCCCCAGGTTATTTCTACTCATGCTGTACGGCTTCTGGTTATTGTGTTTGATTGTTGTAGGGAGTGTCATCGAAATGGGTTTCCCCGCTTCTTGATCGATAACTCCATAATTGCTCTTGAATACGTAGGGATACTCGCTTTGGAAGTTATCTGGGTCGTAGTAAGGCCTTATCTCTGCTGTAGATAACTCCTTCATTTGATTAGTAGGGGAAAATTTTGGGTGCGATCAGCAGTTGCTCGATAAGTTAAAAAACATATGATGTTAGGAGGAGCAGGAAGGCGGGAACGCCTTAAAACATGTTACAAAAGCTACTGGAGGGCCCCCTAGCAAAACTTGGAGGCTATCATTGTCCTCACTAAACCATTCATCATATCAACCCTCTAGAAGTTCTCCTATTACTGTACAAAAATATAACTATGCAAAACACAGCAACCCCACATTCAACTACGTTCCTTCATTCTGGAGGAAACTGTTCTCAGGTTACCATAAATCTTTCCTGGAGGAGAACCTAAGATCAAGGAAACCACCGCCTTCCTAGCTATTTTGATGTGAGTGAAACCACCCAGAATATGAATCTTGGAATCGGCCAGCACGATACGAGTTCTAGTGGCATTTTCAATAGCAAATTTGGTTCTTCCATCCTTACCAGCAATACGACCAATAGCACGGGAAAGATGGTCTCCGTGTAGCGTCTTGATATCTTTGATTTCAAATGTATCAATATATAAGTCATCCAACCTCAATAAAGCGATTGCGTCGTCAATGTCAAATCCTAGAGTGAAAGCCTTCACAAAATCAGCACCCTTTTGTAAAGCGCCTGGGTCCACGGTTTTGGCACAGGTTCTCATTTCAACGGTTTTGGTTCTCAAGTTCATTCTGACCTGTAGATGTAAATGGTCAACTAATGGAGGGTAAATTTTGGGCCAAGCAGTCTTCAGAGGGCCCATTCTATGCGGAGGAACAGTGACTTTTCTGGATTCTAGTTTCACCTTCATTCCAGACTCTTTAGCTGATGCAAATCTTGGTTTTCCACTCTCGTCAAGAACCATAGCATCCTGTACAGTGCTACTCTTCTCAACAGGTTCCTCTGTCTGAGTTTCTTCTGGTTGCTGTGCGTCATGATTGTTCACGTCAATATCGATCATGACTTCTTCGTCTTCAACTTGAGGAGGATTGACCTCCACTTTCTCTGTGGGTTTGCTTCTAGCTGTGGGTGCTGCCATTATTGATTATTATTATCAGTCCTGAAATTTTTTTTTTTTTCCTGTTCCCTTTCCTGGAAACCCATGCCTCGAAGCATCGCGATGCCAAAGCCTTTTACTGGGACAGATTGGTAGGAGTCGGCGGTGGGGTCGGAATCGTCTTCGACATCCGGTCCGACTATCTCAGATTCCGAGGGTTTATGATTTTTGGCATGGATCGACCAAGTGTCTTTAGGGGGGTTGATTATTCGCAGTTTTATGTCTTCGTCATCTTGCTTGGTGGCTGAAACAGAATTTACCGCACATATCTGGACATCCTTGTTGGCTGCTTCTTCAGTTTTTTCAAAAGCTTTTAAATTTTGGTTGCGCCGTATCGGCTTTGTTATCTTCTTCTTGAGTGTAAATTTAACCATAGTGAATTGTAGGTGGCAGGAAACACATATCGCGAAGGAAACCTCATTTAGGAAGACGATACGAGATCTGGGGAGCTGGAAGTCTATACAGTCATGAAGATTGTTTAGACTGTGAAAGAAAGCGTAGAAGTATAAATTCCTGTCTAAGTAGAAATCTGGGAATTTTCTGTTTGCCTGCAAAATTTGATCGCCTGCCCCGCACAATGGTTTTTTCCTCTGCTCTCTTCCTGTGTACTTTTCATTTTCGCCTATCTCCTTCTGCCTTTTGATCAGTGCTTCGCCAAGGTAACACAACATCTATTCTGCACACCATGAGTAGACGATTTGCTCAAGGGATGGCCCATTTCAAACAGTTCTTCAACGATCTAAAGAACAGTGACAATGTCAAGTCTCTGAAGAAAGAGCTTCATGGCTATGACTTTAGGGCCATAAATGGCTCCGTCAGTGAAAAATTGAACACAATGTACACAGAACTCAACTCAAGCATAAGCATCACCAGCAGGATAGTTAACGAGATAACAGGCTACAACAGAATCGAAGCGTTGAAGAAAGAGATCTTGTCCAACGAAATCAAGTTGAACGAGTTAAAGAGCAACATTATTCAGGCCAAAACCAGATACCAAGACGCCATTAATAATAGAAACAACAGCCAAGTAGAGATCAATAAGCTGTTGCAACGTAAAAATGATTGGAACCTTCAAGAACTGGAACAATTCACCAATCTGTACAAAAATGACCATAACTTGCAGACCAAAGAAAATGAAACAAAACTTGAACTTCAAAAGCTGGAGTCGAAAGAAGATGAGTACCACAATAACCTTATCAATTCCATTTTGAATAGATATCACGAAGAGCAGATCTGGTCTGATAAGATACGGAAGATTTCTACCTGGGGTACGATTATGATTATGGCGGTGAATGTACTTATGTTGGTGATTGTGCAACTGCTTTTAGAGCCCTGGAAACGGCGAAGAATGCTACAAAAATTCAGTGACAGCGTTAATGAGCACCTTTCCGTCTTGAAGGAAGAAGTCATTGCGAATAAGAGTACGCCAGAAACTGATCTTACGTCGCCAGCAGAAATATTAGATGGTAACGACCTAGAAACTCAGGTTCTAGCTGAAACGGATCCAGAAACTGCGCTCAATAAAGCGACTGAACTCTCCTCAGAAGCTGATCAAGATGTCAGTCTCACAGCCAAACTGATTCGATTGAAAGATATCATCCTCTTCAAAACCAGAACTCTTATAAACTACATTTTTGGGACGCATTTGGATTGGGGATCTCCGCAGACATCCGCATTAGATACTTGGGACCCTACAGTGGCTGTTTACTGTCTATCGGGTGTCATAGTCGGCATGTTGATAGGTTGAATACTTGCTTAAATAGAAAGTAATAGAGAGGACTCGAACCCACTACGCGCTCCGGCCACAAGTGCCCTCTCCGATTATTTTTTCTTTTTTGCCTTCAACGAGCTCTCCATCTTTGAAAGCCTCGAACATCTTGGGTGGCCAATTTCTACACCAACTACTAACAGCTAAGGTCACAGAGATGGAAGAATTAGGCATACAGACAAAGCTTCCCCTGACGTCTAACTTCAAAAAGTTGACCATAGAGAGTGATCTCCCCAAGGACCACGATGTGTACCTCAGACTGAAGCAACTACAGAAGCAATTGGAATTGATCTTGCTTCAAGAGGAGTACATTAAGGACGAACAACGTCATCTGAAAAGAGAGCTTATCAGGGCTCAGGAGGAGGTCAAAAGGATTCAAAGTGTTCCATTGGTGATTGGACAGTTTTTGGAACCCATCGACGAACATACAGGTATAGTCAGTTCCACCACAGGCAGTAATTACGTGGTACGGATTCTTAGTACCTTGGATCGTGAGTTGCTGAAACCGTCATCATCAGTAGCCTTGCATCGTCATTCCAATGCTTTGGTCGATATCTTACCACCGGAAGCAGACTCCTCGATCTCAATTGTAGGGGAGAACGAGAAGCCAGATGTTACTTACAATGATATTGGTGGATTGGACATACAGAAACAGGAAATTAGAGAAGCTGTTGAGCTACCGCTGACTCAGTCGGATCTTTACAAACAGATAGGTATTGACCCACCAAGGGGTGTTCTATTGTACGGACCTCCTGGTACAGGAAAGACAATGTTGGTCAAAGCAGTTGCCAATTCATCTACTGCTTCCTTCATTCGTGTGGTGGGCTCTGAATTTGTACAGAAATACCTCGGAGAAGGTCCTAGAATGGTAAGAGATGTTTTCCGTTTAGCTAGAGAAAACTCTCCGGCAATCATCTTTATAGATGAGATTGATGCCATTGCTACAAAGAGATTTGATGCCCAAACCGGTGCTGATCGTGAAGTGCAAAGAATTCTGTTGGAGCTGTTGAATCAAATGGATGGTTTCGATCAAACATCAACCGTGAAAGTTATTATGGCTACGAACAGAGCGGACACATTAGATCCTGCGCTTTTAAGACCTGGTAGATTGGATAGGAAGATCGAATTCCCCAATCTTAGAGACAGAAGAGAACGTCGTTTGATTTTTTCTACAATTGCTTCCAGGATGTCAATTTCTCCAGAAGTTGATTTAGATTCTTTGATTATCCGAAACGATCCATTAAGTGGTGCTGTTATTGCTGCAATTATGCAGGAAGCTGGTCTAAGGGCTGTCAGAAAGAACAGATACGTCATCATTCAAAGTGATTTAGAAGAAGCCTACTCTTCGCAAGTGAAGACTGGCTCTGATGTTGACAAATTCGAGTTTTACAAGTAGAAAACAATTAGTTAAACGTCAAACGAACAGAAGAGTAAGCTGGGACGCAGTTTTCATACTGGCCTCAATTAATTACATCGTAGATGCCGATGCCAAATGCAAAATTTTCTAAATGGTCTAAGTCAATATGGTAGAAATAGGTCCATGTCTCATTCAGCATCCCTTCTAAAAGTAATGATGAACCTATTGGAGTAATCAACTTGGCTGGTCGATCAATTTTGGATAGAAGGTCTGTTAATTCACCTAAGGGCATTCCCATTGCGTCTATTATATCGCCCTTTATTAATTCATCTTTGGAATCTTGATCTTTGTTAGTGAACCTTACCGTCTGATCAGAGAGCTCTAGGAGATACGACGGAGGTTTGTAGGTTCTCCACCACACTTGAACTGTAGACGGAGAACATCTGGTGTTACGCAGCTCGTTCAATGCAGGAACAACTCCGCCTTGATGAAATACGCCCATCAAAATGCTCATGAGGATGTTAAACACTATGAATGCGTTCAATAAATACTTCGAACATCTGGGCTTTATGTCGAAACAGCACGACAACAGGGGTATCGCTGGAATAAGAAATCGTAGCTCTTGGTGGGGAAACACACTCAAAAAACAGACTCCGGAGAGTAGAGAGAAAAATGATAGAGTATTCAAATGTTTCCGGGAGAGCAACAGCAACCCAGGGCCCAACATAGTGGGAATGTTGATCAAAATATGCTTGAGACGACTATCAACACCGTGAAGAGCTAGATTGTCATAATTCATGTTGTAAAGTAAATTGTTAATTGGCGTTATTGACCATTGAGGGGTGTTGAATAGATGTGTGTCGATTGCAATAAAACCAAATGCAAAAAATAAACCAAAGAGTACGAATAATGCAAATGCCTTGAAATTGGATGAAAAATATCGCAAAACGTAACCACCCGGTATCAACAGCCAAGCCAGAAAAGTTATCCTGTTAAAGACTCCAAACGTGAGCAAAAAGGCAAACCAAATGACAGTTGTAGAAGACAAGTCACGTCCTATCTTAACTTCATTGATGACCACCAAACACAGCAAAACTAGCAAGGTCTCCACGCTGTTCGAAAAGGTATGTGATTGGTAAACTAATGTGATATAAGACAAAGAGTTCAAATATACGGCCTTAATTTTTTCCTTTTTCGTTGGCATCAGGTTGTACAGGCACCAATGTGTCACCAATTCTGTCAATAGACATAGCTGTAACTTGCACATGAAATATATGGATAGAGGGGGCAAATTGAACCATTTACCCGCTATTATAGTGGGGCCGTACACTAAAACTAAAGGTCCGAATGATCTACTTGGGGTCGAAGGATTGAACTCCCAGGGTAAATTAGTTGAGTAGCCTAAGAAGTGGTTGCATAGAACTTCCAAGCTTTGAAAATGTTCATCTGGGTGGATATAAGACAACTCAAACACTAACCATACACGGAAAGGTATCGACAGCAGGTATACTGACCTCCAATCCATGAGTTTACTGACAAAAAAAGGCACACTTAACGGGAAAGGTACGTTCTCGCGTAACCTCCTCTCCCTACAAAGAAGATTCCCCCTACCGCGTAATCGAGGATCTCATCACTACATTACTACTCCTCGGAAAAATAAAAAACTCATAGTCAATCTTCAATCATGGATAAAGGATATCTTGTGTCGCTGATAGAGACGTCATTTTCCAATGATGTAAATAGAAATCATGACTTGACCCGGTATTTGGACGAACTAGAGCGAAAACCAGGCGTTGCAGAGTCTTTTTTTGACCTTATTTCCGATGATTCTCTAGAGGCACCCGTCAAACTGTTTGTTGCAGTATATTTCAAAAACATAGTGAAAAAACATTGGAACGTCAACGAGAACGACTCATGGGAACTTCAGCAAAAGCAGATTCCTCCTGAAGAAAAGGCATTCATCAAATCCAAATTCGTACAGGTTTTTCTAGCCAATGTGCAGGACAAGAAAGTAAACCAATTGTTATGTGATGCCCTGTATTTCATATTGCAGCAAGAAATTGATCAGTGGGACCAGCTGACCAGTGACACTGTACAATTGTTACATACCAAGGACAAATATGAGTATATTTACAGTGGGTTGTTGATCCTCAAGACGTTTATGAGAACTCAGCGTTGGAGCCTGGGAGATGACCGTAGAAGGTTGGATCTCATCGTCGACAATTCGTTTGAATTGCTGGAAGGTTTGATGGATGATTTGGTCCCTAATGGGCTTCAAGACTCACAAGCAAGTAACCTCACTTACCAAATTCTCAAAACATTCAAGTATGCTACTTTTACATCGATGCCTCAATATTTTACCAGGGATATTGGAAAATTGGAGAAGTGGGTTTCTTATCAACTAACAATTGCTTCTACAAAGATCTCTCCCTCGCTCATGGCATTGGACGTGGAAAAAAGAACAGTGGATTCAAGATCAAAATCTCAAAAATGGGCTTTTGCCAATCTATGTAGACTGATTGGAAGATATGGTGGAGGTAAATCTATGAGCAGAGAACCTCATTTGAATCAATTTTGCGAATTGGTTACATCGAACTTTGCTCCGGAGATTCTGACTCAGATATTCAAGATTGTCTCAAATTGGTCTCAAGACCCTCAAACTCATTGGTTATCCCAAAAAAGTCTCTACTATTTAATTTTCACTGTTCACCAGTATGTTACCGGACCATCAAATTGGCAATTGGTGCGGCCTCATTTAAAAGAAATCATTGCTCACTTAGTTTTACCTAGCCTGCTACCCACCGACGACGTCATGGAGTTGTACGAATCTGATCCAGATGAATATTACAAACGTTACATTGATTTTGGAAACAGTACAACCACTGCCAGCGACGCTGCAGTAAATCTATTGGCAGGGATTTCTGAAGATAAACTCAAACAAATTTACTCAAATACAGAAGATTTGGTTGTTAGTTGTTTTACTAATGAAAAAAACAACCCTTATCAAGTAGAAGCAAGCTTGAGAGTTTTGGCTTGTTTCTCTTTGCAATTGAATCAGTCTGATTGGGATGTTGAAGGCATAGTGAAAGTGTCCCTGCCTTACTTGAATGCTAAGGAGTACCCATTCTTGCAAACGAGGGCTTGTGATCTAGTTACTTGTTATGGAGCCGGTATCAGAGATCTTGGCCTTTTGTCGGAAGTTTTCCAGGGATTATTGAAGGGCTTTCAGCAAGACGATGATCCACTGTTGATGTTGCTAGGTGCCGAGGCGATAACAGTGTTGATCTCCAAACCAGAAGTTTCTGATTCTCTTAGACCTCATATCAACTCTATTATCAGCAAACTCTTAAAACTTTCAACCGAGTATGAGTTTGAAGCCGTCAGCGATATCATTCAAGCATTTGTTTCTGAATTTGGTCCAGAAGTACAACCATTTGCTTTGCAATTGTTTTCTGATCTAAATGAAAATTTCCAAAGAATAATGGAAGAGATGATACACAATAGAAATGACACCGACAAAGAATACCAAGGTATTGGAATTCTGGATACCATGCTGTCGATTGTTAACAGTTCGGACAATCCGGAACATCTTATGCAACTTGCCAACATCTTCAAGCCTACGGTGTTGTGCACCATCCAGAATACTCTAGACATGTTCTTAGTGGAAGTATTATCTGTCTGTGAAACTATCATTAGCAAAACAAAGCAGGTCTCTCAAGCACTATGGGATGTGTTCATGGAGTTGTTTGAGTCGTCATCTTATTACTTTGTACCAGATATTTGTCAACCATTCTGGGAGGCTTGTATCATTTATGGTTTCAAAGACTTGAACTTCAAAAGCCCTCAAGTGCAGAAGGCTATTGAGATTGTTTCCAATCCTGAGCTTTTTGAAGACTATCCCAAAGTTCAATACGAATTGCTAAGTCAAATAATATTGGGTTGTGATGTTGAGCCAATCATTCCAGATATACTCAAACTATCGAACACGACTGAGACTCGTTTCCATATCGACATTGTTTTAAGTTGTCTAGCTACGAAACCCCAATCAACAACTAACATCATTGACTTGGCTCAATTCCTTCCTCTTTGGATGGATAATCAAAAAAGGAACCCCACACTGTTTGATATCAAACTGCAAATATTGGCTCTGGTATCACTTCTTGAACTTGATGGAGTTCCTATAATAGAACAAGTTAAGGACCAACTTACAGTAACACTTGTTCAACTTCTGGAGTCTTTACCTGAAGCTGTAAGAAAACGACAAGAGTTGCTAGACTCTCTGGAGAACATTCAAGAAGAGGATTTTGAATACGAAGAGGAGGAGGAAGTAGATTTGCTCAGAGAAACCATTTTGGACAACGTTGATGTTTTATCCAAATTCAAACAGCTTTACTCAACGGGGAAAATCATTGTTCCTCAGGACCGATTGCAGAACCTCCAATAATATACTATCGGCATAGCGTAACGACACTTCGAATTGATCAGGAATAAAGAAATCAATTAATAGTATACATTATATTACATTCTCTCATGAGTTCATACATATATCTTCAAGTTCAGCTCATTTTTGTTACATTAATGCGAATCATTCAGGTTTTTGTTGGTTCTGTTGCAACCGATTTCTACTGGCTCTAAATAGCTCTTCTTGCTGTTTCAGTAGTTCCTCTTCTGTGAGCCCACTATTTTGGAACTTATTATTTCTCTTGTCCTTGCTTTTAGTCAATTCTTTGTGTTCCTCCAACAGTTTCCTAATGGGGTTTAAATACTCTAAAAAGCCTAAATCCTCGACCGCTTTCAAGACGTGGTCAGATGAGATTGTTTTCTTCAGCTCTTTTTCGGCTATTTCATTCGACTCAGAGGAAAGAATCATAATGAACTCCACACAACAGTCTATCAACGATTCCCTGGCATCCTTCGTGAAAGAGAATTCTGATGGCAGGATCTCTGAAATTATCTTTTGCACTGTCGCCTTTGGAAGAGAAAGCTCCTCCGTCTGCGTAAATTCTGACATGTCCTTCCGTGAATGATCTGAGCTTTTGCGCTTGGTCAGAAATCAAAGCCTTTTTCTGTGGGCTTCCGTTTTTTCTTAGGCCTTGAGGATCTCTATGCAATACGCGGTCTTCTCATTTTTTATGGGAATTTCCGTCCTATATTTATATTATCGAAGATACCAATAATTGAAGTAGTGTGTCACCCAATGCTTGTGAAAAATTATTTTTTTTTCCCTTCTCTCTCTAAGTTACCAGATTCCCAGTAGAAATAAAGACGCAACAATGTCAAGTTGTTTCGACAGTGATGGTGAGCTTTTTGCCCTTGTGGCGAAGGACCTGGACCGCTGTAAACTGCGTGTTTCCTCCATTGAATTTTTGGCAACAAAAACCATCATTTCACAGCTATACGAACTAGATAAGGGCGAAGAGATTCTAAGTACCACTTTTGCTTCCAGTGATATTTTTGCCGCAGGTAACAGATCAACCTCCCATCAACAAAGTCTAGAGACAAAGACCGTTGCTATCGGTCTGAATACAGGAAAGGTGCTACTATATTCACCGGCCAACAATGATCTCATAGCTACATTGGAATCACCTTCAGGAGTCGGGATCACAGATTTCCATTTCTGTGGGTACAACTCTCGTGGATACGCCGTTGATTTGAACGGTAAAATTCATGAGTTTGACCTAAATAGTCACGACCTCCTACAATCTTTCTCTCTGGAAGATACCGGTATCAGAAAAGTCAGCAGTTTGATGTATGAGGGCTCCCTACATCTCTTACTGAGCTCTAACTCGATATACATCTATGACTTGAAGACCAACTCCATAGCCCTCAATTTTCCAGGACACGTGTCTACCATTTTTAACATAATCGTTCAAGACTCTACTATTTTCTCTGGTGCAGAAGGTGACCGTTTCGTCAATTGTTACTCTTTAACCACCAAGAAGATTCTCAAAGTTGTCGTCTTCCAATCACCAGTTGTAAAGTTCAGATATGGTGAAACACAAGGACATGGCGCCCTTGTTGGTGTCACTGAAGATGGAAACATTGAGCTTTTCAATGATCCGCTTACTACCATTACAACAAAGAAATCCGCTAAGCGAAGAAGACAGGTGGAGTCGATAAATAACGGAGTTATCATAGACATTAATCGTCCTGAGGACAGAAATGCGGCTAATGAAAATATGAAGTTCATTGATCTGTTTATCAAAGGTTCCAACATAATTGTTTCGTGGATGGAAGGGTTGGTCCCTGTTTTTGACACCTTAAGTTGGGTCAAGACGGTTGATGATTTTGCAACCTTACAGATAATAACGGACATACACTTGTTCAAGGACAGAGTGGCATCCCACAAAGACCAAGGACTAGAACTGCATGATTCAGCTGCGCCACGGTTGTATACTGAAAAGAACGCAGTGGTAACTATGGGAGACAACTTTAAAGATTTGGAAGTCGACCAAGAGGATATGGAGACTTTTGGTGACCAATTGAAACAAGCTCCTATCAAAGCTGCTAGGAAAAAGAAATTAACTACAGACTCTTTGGCAACGGTTTTAACACAGGCTTTGAAGAGCAACGACCATTCTCTGCTGGAATCTGTCCTTAATAACAGAGATGAGAACGTCATCAAAAAGACTATCTCCAGATTGGATCCTATTTACGTTGTGAATTTTCTGGACAGGTTGAGTGAAAGGATTCTCAGAAATGCCAACAAGCAAACAGCATTAATTGTGTGGATCAAATGGGTTATGATCATTCATGGAAACTACCTAATGCAACAGCCTAATCTTTCTTCGAGTTTGTCAACCCTGTATGTGATTCTCTCCAACAGATCGAAAACTTTGCCCAAACTTTTGCAATTGCAAGGACGTGTGAACATGGTTTTAGACACAATAGATATGAGAAAGAGCATCCTTCAAGACAAAGAAACCGTAGAGTCCGACGACGACTCCGACTTGGATGAAGATGTCGTAGAATACATCGAGGATGTCGAGGATGGTATTCTTGTTGAGGCAAGTGACTCTGAAGAGGAAGGAAGCGTCATGGCCGAAGATGGCTTTTCAGAAAGTGACGACGACTTTTAAAACCCCTGCATTGTAGTTAACTCATAATCCAAGTCATTTCTATTTCATTTATTTTCCGCTCAGAGAATGGTCGTATACATCCACGTCATTAGTATCAAGCCGTTCTATGGTCTACTGTGCGGCTGTCCATCACAAAACTTCTTTTCAACCTACATCCTTTCTCCATATAACTATTATCACTGCTTCTATCCTCTATCCTTTTCTAACACTAAACAATTGCTATAAAGCTATGAAGAGATCGCTATCATGGCACAATGCCATCATCAAATCCTTGATAGATGATTGGACCACAAAATCTACTGAAGACAGCTACCTGGAGACGTTCTACACGAATTACAACTTTTTGGACGGCTACTCTTCATTAGACCTAGATTTGAGCCATGCAAAATCGTCCCATGGGGAAGAGATTGGGTCTCGTGCCACTTCGAACACCGGTCCTGACAATGCAGGGGCAAGAAAGTCTGGAGAAGACCCTCGAGAAACCATCAACGACAACGACGACAACGAGTCCGTCATAAGCCAAACTCTATCTAGCAACGACTCTCTGGTAAATGTCAACCTTTACAGGTTCCATTACAGGACCTTGAGCCGAAAACAGGCTAGAACCAAGCCTACTCCGAGGCCTAAAACCAGACGTAACAATAAGCGTACGTCATACGCAAATGTTGTATTCAAGTTGTCCTAATTGGGAAACGCGTTTGCTCATTTTTTTTTTCTGAGAGCAGATAAATTTCGTTGAGGCCACCAATTACTTCTTTAGCAACCCTCTGCTTTTTCAGGATGGCGGACGAGTCCAAGATGTATATTTCGTACAACAATGTACACCAGTTGTGCCAAGAGTCTGCAGCAAAGATCAAAAAGTTCAATCCAGACTTCATCATTGCCATCGGAGGTGGAGGGTTCATTCCTGCTAGAATTTTAAGAACTTTTCTGAAGGAACCTGACCAACCAAGTCTGAGAATTGTAGCAATCATTCTGTCGTTGTACGAGGATCTTGGAACCAGAGGCGATAATGCGGAGAAACCGGGTGTCAAAGTTGAGCGTATACAATGGATCGACTATCAGCGTTCAGGCCTTGACCTGATAGGTAAAAGAATCTTGGTTGTAGACGAGGTAGATGACACAAGAACAACACTTCATTATGCCCTCAATGAGCTTGAAAAGGATGCCGAGGAGCAAGCTTTGAAGAAAGGGCTGGAAAAGAGTAACACGGAGTTTGCCATCTTCGTTCTACATGATAAGATCAAAGAAAAGAAAGCACAATTGCCCAAGGAGATTCTAGAATCAGAAAACAGATATATTGCTGCAAGAACGGTACCAGATTGCTGGATTGCGTATCCTTGGGAGAGTGTGGATATTGTACCACATACCAAATACGCAATAGAGCAGGGTAATGATGCATTTATGTAAACTGTAACCATATTTGATCTTAATGTTAAGTATAAAAGTGATAATCTTTCCAGACTTCATTATAGTTGACTTTCCCCTTGGTTTCAGGGACCCTTCTTACAACAAAGATGAAAAAAAGGACACACACGAAGGTGAAGATGAAATAAACATTACCAGTTGGCAATGTCTCGTTCAAGATGGGGAAAAAGTAGGAAACTATAATTCCCGTAACCCAGTTCACTGTAGAGCCCAGAGATTGAGCTGCTGGTATAACATCATGTTCCAACATCTCAGGGATCATTAAGTATGGTACTGAAGATATACCAGTGGAGAATCCGATGACAAAAGCTGCAACAGATATCACGACAGCCCAAGTCCAATCGTTTTTAAGACTCAGGGCTAGAACAAATGAACCCAACATCATCAGAGAGTCGGATATGAGCAGCAGAGGTTTTCTTCCACATTTATCGACGAAGAGTGACGACAATAGTGTCACGATTATGTTAATAACAGATAAAATAATGTTGATCAGACTTGTGTTCTGTGGGAAAATGTCACTCAGAACATCCACACCGTAAAAGGTAATAGAGTTTTGACCTGTGAGTTGAATAGAGAGCATTAAACCTATGACGGCGATAACATCTTTGTGAAATCTTGGGATTCTCAACAGTTGCCAAACTGTTATGTCGTTAACGGACATATCCACAGAGTAACGACGGGATTTGGTGGGTGCAAGTTCTTCTTCAATAGGCGCAAGCGAGTTGGATTCGGTAAGAGACATATCAGACACAGTGCCATAAGTTTTGCTGTGTCTCTGGTTAATACTAAGACGTCTCCAATGATGGACTTCACCCTCAACTTCTTCATTCGTACCCCTGACTTTTCCTAGCAACACGGTTGCCTTTCTTATATCTCTTTTAACTGTGATCAGCCATTTCGGGGATTCCATTGTGAAGGGAAGCAGCAAGGTGTAGGCTAAAGAGACAACGAAGTTGAATGCAAATATGTTTCTCCATTGCGTATCATTAGCAAAATAAAAACCCATAACTTGAGAGGCAGTGATACCACAGCAAATGGAGAGCTGCATCATTGTCCCCATGAACCCCCTATGAATGACCGGGGTAATCTCGAAGATAAGCATAGGAGTTACTGTCAAACAGGATCCTGAACTTAGACCTGCAATGAATCTTCCCAGATTTAGCATTCCATAGGTATTTGAGACGGTCAATATGACCGACGACACAACGTATCCCAGAGAAACAATTATACTTATCCTCTTTCTACCTATTTTGGTGGCTAACCATCCACTATACATGGATCCGAACAAAGCTCCAAAGGACAACATGGTGGTAATCATAGCCCGCTGGCTGGAATGCATTGGGATACATTGTTCGAACAACTCAGGATGCTGGGCCCACCAAGATGCTGGGCCGTCCTGATGCAACCTACAGGATATTACTCTCTGGGGTGCATTCAGTTCGCTTAGATGATAACCGAATATGAATGAACCGAGACAAATTACCAATATGTTGAAACCAAGCGTGGGTGTAACTAAAGCCTGGTTGTCAAAATGCATTTCTCAGTTGTATTTTGTTTAGCAAACGAAACAAATAAAAGGGAATCAAGCTATAAAATAGGAATTTTTCAAGTACGTGAATTGTTGCTCTTTTACCAGATTCGGGATGCCGATTTGATAAGAGATCCAAGATCGGATCGGAGCCAAAAACAGGTCGGTACCATCCTAGGAGAACGGAGATTGAACGTTAAAAGCGCAGAAACTCGTGACAATATGCAGACGAGTCGCCAGGTGATTTGTAATTCGTATAATAGTAAAATCAGGTTGTCTCTTGTCGGGATGCCTTTGAAGAAACCATGAACTTGCGTATCACCATAAAGGAGATTTCCGCTTAAGTGACATCCAACATCCTTTCAAAAGCAATTTGGGCTATTTTCTGACACCCGAGGTTTTCGGTCGCCAATCTCATCTCATAGGGGACGTGTGTTTCTCTCGGTTTTTTTGGTCTTTTTCAGTGACGGCATGATTCCTAGCAATCAAGCATTTGATATTTTTCGCAACGAACAGCGCCATCGAACATCGAGCCTGTTCCCATCTCGTCCTTTTCATCTTCCCACGTTCTCACATGCGCTCAACAAAAAACGTCGTAACCCTCGTTTATTTTTTCTGATCCTCAAAGATTTTCACACGTATAAATATCGTGAAAAAAAAACCTCTGTCTTCCTCTTCCCATATTAACCCCAAATCATACCATGTCTAACTACAAAGTTGCCGATATTTCACTTGCTGCCTTCGGAAGAAAGGACATTGAACTGAGTGAGAATGAAATGCCAGGTTTGATGTACATCAGAAAGAAGTACGGACCTGCTCAGCCTTTGAAGGGTGCCAGAATTGCTGGATGTCTGCACATGACCATTCAGACCGCTGTCCTCATTGAGACCTTGGTCGCCTTGGGTGCTGAGGTCACCTGGTCCTCTTGTAACATTTTCTCCACTCAGGACCACGCTGCCGCTGCTATCGCTGCTACTGGTGTCCCAGTCTTCGCCTGGAAGGGAGAGACCGAGGAGGAGTACTTGTGGTGTATCGAACAACAACTTTTCGCCTTCAAGGACAACAAGAAGTTGAACCTGATTTTGGACGATGGTGGTGATTTGACCTCCTTGGTGCACGAGAAGTACCCAGAGATGTTGAACGACTGTTTCGGTCTTTCTGAGGAGACCACTACCGGTGTTCACCACCTGTACAAGATGGTCAAGGATGCTGCCTTAAAGGTTCCTGCCATCAACGTCAACGACTCCGTCACCAAGTCCAAGTTCGACAACTTGTACGGCTGCCGTGAGTCTCTGATCGACGGTATCAAGCGTGCTACCGACGTCATGATCGCTGGTAAGGTTGCCGTTGTCGCTGGTTTCGGTGACGTTGGTAAGGGTTGTGCCATGGCCCTTAGAGGAATGGGTGCTAGAGTCATCATCTCTGAAATCGACCCAATCAACGCTCTTCAGGCCGCTGTTGAGGGTTACCAAGTTGCTCCTTTGGATGACGTTGTCTCTATCGGTCAAATCTTCGTTACCACCACTGGTTGCAGAGACATCATCACTGGTAAGCACTTCGAGCAGATGCCAGAAGATGCCATTGTTTCCAACATTGGTCACTTCGACATTGAGATCGACGTTGCTTGGTTGAAGGAGAATGCTCAAGACGTCAGCAACATCAAGCCTCAAGTTGACAGATACTTGATGAAGAACGGCCGTCACGTCATTCTGTTGGCTGACGGTAGATTGGTCAACCTGGGTTGTGCCACTGGTCACTCTTCTTTCGTCATGTCCTGTTCTTTCTCCAACCAAGTGCTGGCTCAAATTGCTTTGTTCAAGTCCAACGATGCTGAGTTCAGAAAGCAGTTCGTCGAGTTTGAGAAGTCCGGTCCATTCAACGTTGGTGTCCACGTCTTACCAAAGATCTTGGACGAGACTGTTGCCAGATGCCACTTGGCTCACTTGGGTGCTAAGCTGACCAAGTTGACCGACGTTCAATCTGAGTACCTGGGTATCCCAGTTGAGGGACCTTTCAAGGTTGATCACTACCGTTACTAATTTCTGTCATTTACTTCCTTGTACTATATGCATCAACTGCATTGGTTAAAGCCAAAGACTTATAGAGCTTTTACCTTCCTTTTCAATTGTTTTTTTGTGCTATTTTGATATACGTGTCATATATAATCTACATAGTTAGAAATCTTCAACGGATTTATTCCTTTTTGATACCGGATAGTAGGGCAGATGTAGTTACGATAAGGGTCTTCTTGCACATACTCGCGAGTTTTCATCAATTCATATTTTGTTCCATGTTCCATAAATGATTATTGCCCATCTAATATGGCTGTTCATTGTACCGATAAGTAGTGAATATGTTTCCAGTTACACAGATGAGGAGATATTGCAGTCTTCATTTACCTTGCAACATCTCGAGGTGCTCAAAAATGAGACTAGAAACTTATTCCAGTTCTCTTGGAACAGCTATAAAGAGCATGGCCTTCCCTACGATGAAGTCAGACCCTTGAGTTGTGCACCAAATAAGAGACGAGAAGACAGTCTTGACTTACAGAATGACGTTCTAGGCAACTATCACTTGACACTTTTTGACAATCTGGACAGTTTGCTAGTTCTGGGACTTTGGGATCAATTTAATGAGACTCTACAATACCTTGTGGACACAAATTTTGTGAGTTTTGATATCGACAGCGATGTTAGTCTGTTTGAGACCGATATCCGGATACTTGGTGGGCTTTTGTCAGCTCATTTATACCTTTCAGATAGCAGGCATGAGATGTTCAGCCCCCAAAAAAGTGCCGAATTGCTAAAACTAGCTGTAGATTTGGCGAACAGATTGCTACCAGCATTCAATACCCCAACAGGGGTCCCATTACCCAGGGTCAACCTAAAAGGAAATGCAGTAAACTCAGACCTCCCACAGGATACTTGCACTGCATGTGCGACCACGCCTCTACTTGAGTTCTCATTGTTAAGCAGGTTGACAAATAATAAAGTCTATGAAAAAGTCGCAAAGAGAAGTTTCTATCATATATGGGACTCAAGATCTCCTATAAATCTCCTTCCAATGACAATTGATCCTTTGGAAAGCAAATGGCTAGATAATGTGAGTGGGATTGGTGCAAGTATTGATTCTTTCTACGAATACGCATTAAAGGGTGCCATCCTCTTCGATGATGAGGATCTTTTCAATGTTTGGAACATTGCCTACAATTCTGTCCAAAGCAACATGAAAACATTCAGTGACTATCTCACAGTAAACGTCGACGTGACCACTGGCAAGAACAGGGCATACTGGATTGACTCCTTAAGTGCATTCTGGCCAGGATTGCAAGTGCTTGCTGGTCATATCAAGCCAGCAATTAAAAGCCATTTGGTGTACCTTAAAATCTGGAACAATTTTCAAAGTATCCCTGAACGGTGGAGCATTACTGGTGACTTTACCATAGAAGGCTCTATGGCGCTAGAATGGTATCCTTTGAGACCAGAGTTTATTGAAAGTACGTATCATCTTTATCGAAGTACCAGAGATCCTGTGTATCTGGCCATTGGTCAGGATCTGATAATGAAATTTCGATCAACATTCTTGTGTCCATGTGGATTTTGTGGATTCCAAGACATACGAAATGGAACCAGGCAAGATCGAATGGAAAGTTTTGTTCTCAGTGAGACATTGAAGTATCTATACCTACTTTTTGACGAAGCCAACTACATTCATACTGTGTTGGAGAAACGGAACAACATGATTTTTTCCACGGAGGGACATCCCTTTTGGTTGCCAACACACAATCTGTCTCTCAATGCCCCAGCACAATATTTCGACAAATCGCCTTTGTTGACAGAGCACAAATTCCTTGACCGGATACCATTGTTGGGAACCTTGTGGAGCAGACTTTATCCAGACAAAACAACGACTGAACGAGCAACACTACCGCCACTCTCGTTGCCTCAATCGTCGTGCGAGGTAGTCTCCAGAAGTACCGATATCTTCTTATCGTCCAACTTGCTACAGGATCCTGCATTGTGTCATATCGACAAAATATTTGAGCGATCTCTTATTACACCACCTTACATGAATTCCACCACTGCCATTGAATTTCAAGATAGATTCTACCATAACTACGGTGGTGCAAATACAAACAACTTGGTCAGCAAGCCCGTCTTAGAAACAGAGGTTGTTACTTACAGAGTTGATCCATTTTTCGGGGGTCAAAACACTTTGTTGGACTTTGGGTCCGATTTTGTCATCCCATTCATCAGAGATTTACGAATGTCGTTTGAAATAATTAGACCATTTGAAGCGAGCTCTCTAGGATTATTAGACGACGCGGCAATAGAAGCGTATAGCCCTCTTTTTGACAATAGACAGCTGGAATATGTTACCCGACTAGTCAGTATCAATGGGGTCGACATCCCCGCCAATAGCAATGTCTATTGCGTCAAGGTTGCACCCTCTTTGATAAAATCTGACCAAGTCCGCATATCCACGGAGGGCTATTTTACCTTTGACAAATATCCTGTCATGAACCTAATTATTTACACAGATCTCGACCAAGACTTTGGCATAGCATCCACAACCTGAAAAGATTATAGTGGCATAAACTTTAAAAAAGAATGAAAAGAAAAAGAAACAACAGGGAAAATAACGTTCCGGTCCCCTACAACGATAATCTGAGGCTCTCTTACATACCCTGAAAAAGGTAAGAGGGCAATTACTCGATTTGTCAAATCTCTAAATTATTCGAACGCCGCACTAATTACTATTGCACCAACTAATTCCGACCCCGTCGGACCCGTGTTAATCGCCTATCCCAAACAGCAGACATACGCCTGTGAAAGCATCACGGCAACAACGGCTGTCGGGACCGTTTCCCACAAGTAACCTAAAATTATTCCCGCCAATCATATCTGTTATTTATTATCCCGCTAGTGCCTGGGACCCGTCCTTTATCTTATCTGTAAAACCTCTCTACACCCAAACGGGAGCCTGGAAGGGAAAAAAAAAAAAAGAAATACTCCTACATCAACGCTTTTCCTTTTCTTTTCCTCAATACAGTCAAGTAATACAAAAGTGATTTTTCTTCCGACAACACCATAAACGGAATGTCAGACTTTGCAAAGAATCTATTCGGATTCGGTAAAATGCCTTCGCAGAAATTTGACCAAGGCTCCAAGGTGGAATCGAATGGCAACCCAATGACTCAATTCCCTAATATTCTGCAGACACCAATTCCCACTACTGCCGTCAGCAAAGGTGAAAGCATTTACGGGACGACCACCACTCTGAACACCGATCTGTGTAAGAAATACAGCGAAGTGAAGAGTAGTGCTCCGCAGACACCTGTGCCCATTTCCAAAGAATCTTTGGAGAAAACAAAACCCTGCAAACCCTTGGTATCATTGGAGGGGCAAGAATCTTCCACAGGGACTGCCACCAGCATTCCTAGAGGGAAACTGCGAGTTAGTATCGAGGAGGCTCAAGGTCTGAACATCTCCGCCACTAGCCATTCATTGCCCTACGTTGTGTGCACTTTCGAAAGTACTGAATTCATTACTCATGGTCCCGAGAGTCTTACCAACAGTAACCACAATAGTAATAAACCTGTCTACCATAGGCAATCATCATCCAAACTGACCTCGTTGGCCAAACTGAACTCTTCAGGTCATCTCAACACTTCCACGGAGGAGAATTGTAACCCAATCTGGCACCATCAGGCAACATTTGATGTAATTGGTGCAAGCTCTGAACTTGACATTAGTGTTTACGACGGCTATAGAGATGACTTGTTTCTGGGTCACGTTAGAATTCTTCCTAAGACAATTGTGCACAATACTAGGTCCGATAAATGGCTGGATCTACATCCCAGGGTTGTAGGTGAAACTGTTACTGGTAAGATCAAGGTTAAATTAGAATACTTTGATGTCACTAAAAGGCAGTACGGTCCAGAAGACTTTGAGGTTCTGCGATTATTAGGAAAGGGTACATTTGGCCAAGTTTATCAAGTCAGGAAGAAGGACACCAAACGTATCTATGCAATGAAGGTGTTGAGTAAGAAAGTAATTGTCAGGAAAAAGGAAATTGCGCACACAATTGGGGAACGTGACATCTTGGTTACCACTGCTTCGACTGCATCATCGTTTATTGTCGGATTGAAATTCTCTTTCCAAACACCTTCAGATCTGTATCTTGTTACAGACTACATGTCTGGAGGAGAGCTGTTTTGGCATCTACAAAAGGAGGGAAGATTCTCCGAGGATCGTGCCAAGTTCTATATTGCTGAACTGGTTTTATCTCTGGAACACCTGCATGACAACGACATTGTATACAGAGACTTGAAGCCTGAGAACATCCTTCTCGATGCCAATGGGCACATTGCCCTGTGCGACTTCGGACTCTCCAAAGCCAATCTGGCATCAAACGGTACAACAAACACTTTTTGCGGTACCACAGAGTACCTTGCTCCAGAAGTCTTGCTAGATGAGTCTGGATACACCAAAATGGTCGATTTCTGGTCTTTGGGTGTGTTGATATTTGAAATGTGCTGTGGATGGTCCCCATTTTATGCAGAAAACACCCAGCAGATGTACAAGAATATTGCTTTTGGCAAGGTAAAATTTCCAAAAGACGTTCTTTCCGCTGAAGGACGCTCTTTTGTGAAAGGGTTATTGAACAGAAACCCGAAACATAGACTGGGGGCTATCAATGATGCCCGAGAACTGAGGGAGCATCCATTTTTCAACGATATTGATTGGGACCTTTTAAGGGTAAAGAAGATACCACCACCGTTCAAACCACACTTGACTTCGGAGACAGATACGTCTAATTTTGACCCAGAATTCACGAACGCTTCTACCTCGATAATCAACAAGCAAGTAATTATGGGCTCTACGCCCCTGTCGCCAGCTATTCAGGACAACTTTAAAGGGTTCACGTACGTCGACGAGAGTGCCATGTTCGATAATTTTTCATACGCCAACAAGTACAAACTACAAAACTCGTACCGTGGCACGAACCCAGTGATACTAGGGAATCCCAACAATCCTGATGAAGATGTAATTGAAGAAGCTGAGGAAGGTGAAGATGACAATGAGATGGATATTGATGGAGATCATCACATGGATGATGATTTTGTGAACGGACAATTCGACTTGTGATTGCATTTCATAAGAATTCAACCATAGAAACAAAACAAAATGTTAATCAAAACCATAAAAAAGCAGCAAATCAAAGTTGCACCATTCCCTCATTAGTAGGTGCCAAAGTTTCACACCTTGCGCCCCATTTAATTGAGGGGATATATACTAATAGCAGCCACATTTGGAGGTATAGTCCACTATGTGCGAGCATTCAAAGAAGGTTTATGGAACCTCCTAAATCATTCCCCGATGCAGGGATTTAGTTTAGACATAATATATCGGTAAAAGTATGGAAAGTCCGTCATACCGCTAGAATAATATAATAAGATTGAGAACAATAAATCTTATGATTTCCGCATTTGAGACAATAGAAGGATTTTCATTGAAATAATACCTCGTTTTTACGAGATAAGTAAGTACTACCCGATTAGGCATGAACCTTAGCAACTCCCTCCTCCAAATCCCAGTCTATTTACTTTCATCACTGCAAGAAAGCCATAAATGATAAAGGTGAAAGAAGATCCATCTTCGGTCGGACATGGCTCTACGGACTTCGTGAAGAAGCTCTATCAAATGCTTGAAGATGAATCCTATCGAGACGTTGTGAGGTGGACGGATTCAGGAGACTCATTCGTAGTGCTAAGCACCAATGAATTTACCAAAGACATTCTGCCAAAACATTTCAAGCACAGTAATTTTGCGAGTTTCGTCCGTCAACTGAACAAGTACGACTTCCACAAAGTAAAATTGAGCAACGAGGATAAACAAAGGATGCAAATGCTGGAAAATGGAGAAATATTTTGGGAGTTCAAGCACCCATTGTTCAAGAGGAACGAAATTGAGGCTTTGGAAAACATCAAAAGAAAGGGACCCATCCAGAGGAAACCAGGAGAGGATGCCAGTGAACTGGCAGAAAAGGTTGAATTCTTAACTAGAAAGGCGGAAGAATTGGAGAGTGAGTTAGGGATTGTCAACTCAAAGTATAATACCATTGTGGAAAGTGTGCTTCATATGAGGAAGCTCAATGATGGTACAATGAAAGTTCTAGACATTTTGGTGAAGACCTTGCACAACGCAGGGATCAAAATCCCCCCTTTGGAGATTATAGCGCCTATGCCCGGCGGAGTTCTGCCTCCTTCTGTGGGCCCAAAATACCACCCTGGCCAACAACCACATCACCAATTGCATCAGCAACAACAACAACAACAACAACAACAGCAACAGCAACAAGAACAACATAAGCAACATCAGCATTTAAACTTCCCTTCTCAGACATTCCCGGCCCAACCTCAGCATACCTTGAAGTCAATACCCTCCTCCGCAGATTCGAGTTATAGCTCACTACCCAATCTCCGCAACCCTGAGAAACACCCCAATCCATCGTTACTAAATTCCACAGCCAACATTGTGAAGAAACCTTCTCTACCACATGTTGATACCTCCCAAATAAACACTGGTACTCCCATGAATGCTCCAGTCGACTCTAATGGTGATGCTCAGAGTGCACAGTTAGAAAGACCTGAGGGGTCTCCTTTCCATGTGCTCTTAGTCGAAGATGATAACGTGTGCATAAAACTCTGTCAAAAGTTCCTAATGAAATACGGATGTACCGTTCAAGTTGTAACTGACGGTCTCTCCGCAGTGGATGTGGTTGGGAAGGTGAAGTTTGATCTAGTATTGATGGACATTGTTATGCCCAATCTTGACGGAGCTTCAGCTACAGCAATAATACGAAACTTTGACTCGCAAACGCCCATTATCGCCATGACAGGTAACATTGAAGATCAGGATTTACTGACATACTTGGAACATGGAATGACTGATATTTTAGCCAAACCTTTCACAAAGGATGACCTGTACATGATGCTTGAAAAACATCTGATCAAGCAAAAGATGATAGATCCCCTAGAAGCTACGTATACAAATGGAGACGAGGGAAAAGTAGCCAAAAACTCCAATACTATTACTCCAGACCCTAATCTATTAAGCGAAGAGCTTGTGGTCCCTTCTTCCAAAAGGCAGCGGATTTAAGTGATAAGTCATGACAAATCGAACTTTCATGTACATTATAATAGGCTTAAAAGATACCAAATATCTTTACCAGGTTATTCCTGGCATAGATTTATTTGTTGCTGTGTGCAATAACTTTCTCATTGAATCGTACTGATCTTCTTCTCTTACCCTGCTCCAACTCCTGTTCCTCCATATCGAACTCGGCGCTTTCTTCCTTTAACATCTCTCTGATTTCCGTCCTGTTGTCCGTTTCGGCAATACTGTTTCTCGAAGATCTTCTTTTCTCCCTCTGTTTTGATTCAGTTTCACAACGGGGACATTCACAGATGAATCCCCAATTTAGTCGCAGTTCCCTCTGTCTGTCTTGTAAAGACATTGTAGGTGAAACATAGGTGGTGGTCAACTGCTCGCCTGCAGAGATATCTCTCAATGCAGTAACTTGCAGGCCCTCAGCCCTCTTTTGCTGAAGTTCAATGGAGACGTTTCGGTCACATGAATGATTTAGATGGGCATACACTAAGAACAAGCAATTGTCCACATTGTTGATGTTATATGTTCCCACATATTCCATAAAGGCTTCATAGGATAGTGGTCTCTTGGGGAAACATTTATTGAAAAGTTGGTGACTCTCGGATAATTTGCCTTCATGTATGGAAGCTTCAAATTCACTCATAGAACCAGCTTGATCTCTCACAGTTTGACTAATTTTGGCCATGGAATGAAACTGGTTAAAGACGTTCTTAGATTTATCTAAAATCTCTCTAGCATAAATGATGGCAGCAGCATATACAGAGCTCCAATTCATTTCAATGCAAAAATCTTCGAACGCTAACCAAGACTTAGAATTGACACCTTTCGTACGAATACCGTACACACCATGCTTCGCTTGAACATGTAGCTGGTCTTTTCTCTTACAGCCAATAGAGCACCAGAGCTCATTGCATACATTGCAGTCCAATCCTTTGAGCAGACGGTCTGTAGTCATAGACACCATAGGTTTCCCACAATAAGTACAGGCCTTCCCATGTTTCACCAAGCGCAACAGTTCAATAGGAGGCACCATAATAAATGGCTCTTCTTTCCACAGTACTTCGCCTTTGGCAATGTCTCTCTTGGCATATAGTCCCTTGCCTGACTTCTCGCTAAACTCGACTGTAAAGGGGGCCTCCTCCTCCTTGATAACCTGGGTCAAGTTTGGGGTCAAAGTGGAAGTGATTTGCTCGGCAAAGGTGAACAATGTCTGGTCCACAATAAATCCGTGATCCTTTAAGGTTTGCTCCAATTGCTGTTCCGTAAAATCCCAATTAGGATTCCTCTTCTTTAGTAACTGGTAAAGCTCTCCAATAAGTGCATCCTCAGTGTCAGGATCCTCCTTCCATAAATCAATAGCCGCTTGGACCATTTGTCTCACATGAGGGACTATGACTTCATCTTGTGGCTTGGGTTCTTCTTCTTTGTCATTCAGTGACAAAACCTGAATATCATCTGACAGATCTGAGGACATTGGGGGTGTTGTCTGGATGTCACCGATTTTTCAGTTTTCAATTCTTTCGAGAAAGGCAAACTCTGGGGATATCATATTAGGTATGGAGAGGCAGTACAGTGATGAATTTCTTAGAGATATGAGGAGAAGGAGATGTAGGAAGTAGCTGAAACCACCAGCTGAATTGAAATATTTTTATATATATTTCTTTTAACCTTGTTATAATTGTTGCGGTATGAAAATAGTGGCCGATTACTCTGCAATAAATTAAAAGCTGCCATTTATATCCAGAACACAGCACAGAAATAATATTATCTTAAATCACTTTTGATTAGATTATAATATTTACATATTAAATGAACTATACTTCAACCAGAAATTTCATGTCACTTCAACACCAAAATAATTTCTCAAAATGAAAGTCAAGACAAATTGATTAAGGACACACTCACATCCTTACAATTCATCTACCGGGCGTGTGGCGTAGTTGGTAGCGCGCTCCCCTTGCAAGGGAGAGGTCTTGGGTTCGATTCCCAACTCGTCCATTTGTTTTTGCTCTTGTACCTTTATTTTATTTTTGGATCACTAGTTCTTGTCCACCCTAACATGGTCCATTTTCCTGCCATCGCATGCATGAACATCTGCCATAAATGACTGTGTGGCATTTTCCAAATCTTGATAGAGGTTCTCTTTTAGCTACACGAGGCTTTATGTGGTGTGCGCTTGTTCTACTGCATATGTACTATGTCTATTATTATCAAATCTCCAACTGAAACGAGTCTTTCTATTGATAGATATGCGCATTGTCCAAGTCGTACAGAATAAATTGCGCTTAATCGAAAGGCTTTCCAATTTTATTATGCCGTGCATTCTTTTTTTAGAATTGGTGAATTTCTCCTGATGCTCGAAAAAACTGATAGGATTCTTTCAACATCAATTTGATAAACCTCTCCACCTGAAAAATATATATATCATACCAGCTTCCTCGTCTTGCTGTGGAAAAATATACATATTAGGCTGAAAACGATAGCTAATGAGTGACGATCATAAGAGTTATACGGTTTACAACCAGGAGTTTGTTATTGACCGAGACTTTGAACTGATCAAGGCCTTGGGGCAAGGTGCATATGGAGTGGTGTGCAGTGCACAGTACAAGGGCAAAGAAGATGGTGGAAGAGTGGCCATCAAGAAGGTAACCAACATCTTCAGCAAAAAGATCCTAGCAAAGAGAGCTTTAAGAGAGATCAAATTGCTGCGCCACTTCCGTGGCCATAAGTATATCACCTGTCTCTATGACTTGGATGTCATTCCCGATCAAAATAATAATTTCAACGAAATTTACCTCTACGAAGAATTAATGGAATGTGACTTGCACCATATAATTAAATCCAAACAACCCTTAACTGACAGTCATTATCAAAGTTTTATTTACCAAATTCTGGGTGGATTAAAATACATTCACTCAGCTGATGTGCTGCATCGAGACTTGAAACCTGTGAACTTACTGGTGAACTCTGATTGCGAACTTAAAATTTGTGACTTTGGGCTTGCAAGAGGTTATAGTAGCGATGCAGAGAAGAATGCTGGCTTTCTTACAGAGTATGTTGCTACTAGATGGTATCGAGCTCCCGAAATAATTCTCAGTTTTCAAACATACACCAAAGCAATTGATATCTGGTCAGTTGGCTGCATATTGGCCGAACTTTTAGGTGGTAGACCAATCTTTAGAGGAAGAGATTATGTGGATCAATTGAATTTGATTTTAAGTACTTTGGGTACTGTTTCGGAAGAAACGTTACAGGCAATTAGATCAGAACGTGCCCAAGACTATGTTCGTTCCCTGCCATTTATGCCCAAAGTTCCGTTTAGTCAGCTATTCCCTGGGGCCAACCCCGAAGCTATCGACTTATTGGATCGAATGCTGACCGTAGATCCAACTCATAGAATCACAGTCACGGAAGCTTTAGAACATCCATATCTCAAAGTTTGGCACGATCCTAACGACGAGCCGGTTTGTTCTTCCAAATTTGATTTTTCATTTGAAGTTGTCGATGATATCGAAACTATGAAACAAATGATCATCGATGAAGTGCTATCACTTCGAGAATTTGTCAGACGGCCCATACAAGAGCAGCAGTTACCATTTGCCGAACCTGACAAGCATCCTGATACAAACTTTGATCAGCCACAGATTGAACCTCCTGCTGAAAACTATAGAGATGATCACCTCCCTAGACCTCATGAGCTAGAGTCTCAGATTCTAGATCTAGAACATGAATTACAATACGGATTGGATAGATATGGTCCACAGTAAGAATTTGAGAAAAAAAACGTCTAATAATATTTTTGCACTTATTTATTGCCAGCCTTGAATGCATGTCTAATCCAGTGAAATAGTTTATCATACACGATAACATCACCGTTGTGGTAACGAATACTGTGATCACTATCAGGGAACACATGGACATCATAATTTTCAAGACCATGTAAATCAAATAAATCTAGAACTTTTAGTGTATTTTGAAAGTGAACATTGTCGTCACCAGTTCCGTGCATCAGCAGAAACCTTTTTACACCCTTGAAATTATCAATCTCATGAATTGAAGAGTTATAGTAGTTTGGATTTTCCTGGGGGGTATGCATGTATCTTTCCGTGTAGATAGAATCATAGAATTTCCAATTCGTTACTGGAGCAACTGACATTCCGTACTTGAATGTTTCGCCTTTATCTTGTTCTAGGACTTTTAGTGTCATGTAACCTCCATAAGACCAACCCCAAATTGCAAGCCGATTCTCGTCAACGTATGGTTTGGAAGCCCAAAGCTTACCTGCCTGTATTTGGTCCAAAGATTCATAATGACCCAAGTTGTCCCGCACTACGGATCTATAATCTCTTCCTTTGAAACCAGTTCCTCTTCCATCTACAGTGACGACAATAGCATCAAGTTCAGAAGAGATAACGTGTTGAAAATTTTTCGAAAATGTCTTTGTTACCAACTGCGAACCTGGCCCACCATACACAAAGAATAGAACAGGATACTTTTTGTTCTTGTTAAAATTCTTTGGCCTGATTTCGACATAATTGGATCTAACACCCTCGTGCAGTTCAACTTCACCGTAATTGACTTCGGGTAATTCAAATAAAGCAATAGATTCTTTCAAAGATGCATTGGATTCGATGATTTCTTCACTACTCTTAACGAGATCTATCATCTTTTGATAAGGAACACCAGGACCTTGGTATGACAACAATACGTATCTGGCTCCAGGAGAAAAACTTGTGCTGTGATATCCATCTGATGAAACGTCAGTGACATTAGTAAATCCTGTACCGTCTATTCCGACAGAATAAACATGTCTCTCTATGGATGATTTTTTTGTTGCAGTAAAATAAACAAGATTTCTCTTTGAGTCAAAAGCAGATGGACTATCAACGACTTCCCAGTCACCCTGTGTTAGAATAATTTTTGGTGTCGGGTTGTTAGGTGGAGAGAAGTAGGCTAAATGATCGTAACCATTGACGTCTATTGTATCAATGTAACCGTCTTGGTCCCTTCCCACTAAAGTGTTCTTAGGAATGTACATTGTGTTATGCTCAATCTCAAACCAAGACTTGGTGCTTTTGCCGTCTTCGAACCTTACCAGTTCACTGCTGTTAGCCTCGGCATCTATCAAGTAAAATGCTAACAAGTCACTTTCCCTATTAGTAATTTTGGTCAAAAACTGTGAATCACCTACCCAGGTAATCTCGGTGATCAATCTTTCCTCGTTTGTAATATTTTCATCGTTGTAAAAAGGGTCATCAACTGGTAACCTGGATATTTTCTGCTGATGAACATCGTATACAATCACATCAACAACTGGATTGGGGAATCCAGCTTTTGGGTATTTTATAAGCTTCAAGAGGGGATACTGGTCAATATCCGATTCACTATCGGATTGCACAAAATATGGTATAGGATAAACTGGTACTTGGGTATCATTAGTCCGCAAGATCGACAGATACTGACCATTTGGGGACCACCACATGGCAGAGTTGCTTTCAAAAACTTCTTCTTCATAGACCCAATCTGGTCTGCCATAGAATATGTTTTCACCTCCATCAGTGGTAAGCTGAACAATTTTTGCGTCAAAAAAATTGTGAAGCTGTTTTAAGTAAATGTTATTCTCCAACACGAATGCTACTTGAGATGAATCTGGAGACCAATGAACAAGACTAACAAGTCCATTCAACGATATGTCAGTGTCAAATAAAGGCTGAATCTTATCAGGATTGTTGACTTTATACAGCCAGTAGTGTGCAAAAAAGGAATGACGCCAGTTATGTTTCTTATCGGTAACAACCAGTGCATATTGAAGATTATTGGACACGATGACATCCTCCACATGATGCTGTTCGCCGTTGTAATAGATCACAGATTCGTTGAATAAAACAGACTCAAAATCAGGGTCAGATAAAGACTTTACTGTGTAGGAAGAATTTGAAGAGAGAATGTAGTATCCCTGGTCGTCCTCTTGGCCTATGTCGGTCCACTGAATGGAGTGGAATTTGGGCGAAAAAGTGCCATTTCTCCAGTTCTCTAAGGTTAAACTGCTATTCGATAGAAACGAATCCCCTTCAGCAAACTCATTCAGAACGATACCGGTGTGACTTGAATGGTTATGATAAGTTTTGTGGTTGTAGTGTATTAAGTTTATGGTACTGATGAGTAAATGTGAGCCGTATAGCAGTACGATCAGCAAGATCGAGTACTGCCATAGAGGCACCCTCCGTTGGGAGTCCCGATACTTATGTTCGGGATACATGACAGGAAGGTCGGTTGTTAGAGAGAAAAGAGTGTGTATTGAGTAGCAGTTTTTTCTTCTCTCGCAGGATGCATTCATCAGGACCCGAATCCGCCCAAATAGGCCCCCTTCGCGAAGGATGGCAGTTCTGCTATCTTTGCCAAAAATGGCTGAACATTCGCGCAAACTTTTTGCCTCTCCTTCGAAACGATCAACAAACTGGGAGTCTGCACTACTTTGTTTGACACAGCACTGAGTAGAATTTTTAACCTTTTGACGACTTTTCATAAACAACAGCGTGTGCTTAACAAAATTATTGGTACACTAAGATAGGAATATGGATAAGGCACTCAAGAAAGAAGAAGAATCAAGACATCACCACCACACGATTGAGGATCAATTCATTGATGCCGATATCATCAATGAGCAAAACAAACAAGAGCAGGAAGAACAAGCGGTAGTGGGGCCTCCGGCAGGCGACGATTTTGCACAAGCATTTGACACACACGGTGTTGAGCAGGCGGCTTTAGATCAACAACAGTACCAACAGTTCCAACAACAGTACCAGCAGCAACAGGCCCAGGTCCACATTGACCACCACCAGCCCAGTCAGGACCAAGACCCTCAGGATGAAAGTGCGGAAGCAAAGATCCAGCATCTAATACCGAAGTACACGGCAGCTGCAAGTAATGATCTGTCACATCTGAACATTGAGTACCACCACCAGCCAACGGCAGCAAGCCACCAGCATGTCCTTCATGGTCATAACCATGTGAATACCATGAGAGTGCCCAGTCACGTGCAGCACTATGTTATTCCTGCTACTCCAGGAGGACCTAAGGATATCCCAATATTACCGGAGGACGACGAAGCGGTTTTCGTGACACCGTGGATTCAAGAGAAGGAGTTTGATGACGTTACTGAGTTGCGCCAGTTTGTCAAAGAGTTTGCTAAACGTAATGAGTTTGGTATTGCCATTGCTCACTCTAACAATAAAGCTATCTACTTCACGTGCGAGTTGGGTGGTTCTTATCGTGAGAAGAAGCCAAGGAAGGACTCTGCAAACAAGGATATTCCAACTAAGAAAGTCGGCTCCAAGAAGATCAAGTGCCCTTTCTCGATGGTTGCTAATTACTCTAAAAAGCATAACAAGTGGACTCTTAAAATCAACCAAGCTAAACATAACCACCCCAAACTTGATCCTTTAACGTCATTCCCAATGCTGAGAAAAAGATCTACACAAGTGAACCAGACTATCAAAGATCTCTATGCGAACGGGGACAAACCTTCTACCATTCACCAAAAATTACGTGAGATATTCCCAGACCTTTTCTTGAAGCGTGAGGACATCTACAACGAAATTCGTATTCTCAAAAAGCGAAAGCTGGTCCCTTCCTCAGCTGAGATAAAATCTAGGAAAATCCAGTCTGATGAGACGTCTGTACTGAGCAATCCTGATCTCATGTCCCATCACCAAAATCTTAATACTTGGTCTGGTATCTCTCCTGACCATCACGATCTGGAGACTAACGTCAAGCTCGCCGCTTATGCACAGGAGGCGGCCAAGAGAGAAGCTGAGGTAGCTGCTGCTCAAGCAGCAGCTGTCATGAACGCAACCAAACAAGATTTGGAACCAGATGAGACCAAGATCGATGAGCATCTCATCAATATTGACAGTAGACTACATTAACCTAGTTGCCGGAGCTGGGCTTATTCAATATTGGTTCGTTTGCTCTTGCAGCGCCTCTCTTATATCTGTGTAAAATTTGTATTATTTTAAATTACTTCTGTTGACATAACTTTACCATTATTACGTGCGATTCGTCTTAGTAGTTTTCGTCCCAGTGTATCTTTTCTCTCCCATTAGGTTCCGCGCGGAGAATAGCCCTTTGGCAAAGAGACAAGCTCGAACCTCTCTGATTTTGTCTGCACACGACACGCCTATTTGCCATCGTAAAACTCCAAGTAAGTAACCTCTGACCAACAATCGACACTCCTAATGTCACCTAAAGAAAAAGAAACAGCTAATCCTTCGAAGGAGAAAGATGTGGAGCAGAAGGAAACTAGCACTAAGAAGAAGATAGAGCTTCCAGAGGACGAATTGAGCGAGGAGGACGCTGCTTTGAAAGGAGAACTGGAAATGTTGGTAGAACGTTTACAAGAAGACAAGGTGGAGCTTTACCAACCCAGCATGGAGTCTTTGAAAAAGTTTATCAAAGAGAGCACCTCTTCAATGACTGCTGTTCCTAAACCTTTGAAGTTTCTGAGATCACATTATGATGCACTGATAGCAGTCTATCACAAGTGGGAAGATAAAACGTTGAAGGCTGAACTTGCAGACATTCTCTCTATCATTGGAATGACTTACAATGAAAGTGACAATAAAGATGGTGTTGAAACGTATAAAAGAGAATCTCTGAAGTGGAGGCTGTTAGGAGGTCTTAAAAGCGTTAACGAATGGGGTCATGAGTATCTGCGCCATTTGTCATTGGAGATCGGAGAACAATACCAAGAAGATTTAGAATTCAGTAAGGAAAAGGATGAAAACTTGTTCACTTTAGCTTTGGAGATTGTCCCAGAGTTCCTTAAGCACAATGCTGAGACGGAGGCTGTTGATCTGTTACTAGAATTGGAATCAATTGATCAATTGCCACAATTTGTTGATAAGGATACCTTTGAACGTGTATGTTTGTATCTTGTCAGTTGTGTTCCTTTGCTAGCTCCACCAGATGACTTGAGCTTTTTGAACACCGCTTTTTCAATCTACCTCCTACAGAATCAATTAACGAACGCACTGTCTTTGGCAATCAGATTAGATGACGAGGAACTAATCAAGAATGTTTTCGAAGCCACAGACGATGAGTCAGTTCAACAGCAGTTAGGTTTCATTTTGGGACGTCAAAACTCATGCTTTAAGATCGACAATGAAAAGGTACAACAATGTATATCCAATGTCAAAATCAGTGAATATTTCAAATATTTGACTAAGGAGCTGAACTTGTTGGCACCCAAAGTTCCTGAAGATATCTATAGAAGTCACCTCGAATCGTCTCCAACTGCCATCATGAACAGTTCGATGGAAAGTGCTCATCAGAATTTGGCATCTGCCTTTGTCAACTCATTTGTCAATGCCGGTTACGGTACTGAAAAGCTTATTCAAGAAGATCAATGGATTTATAAGACCAAAGGTTCAGGTATGCTTTCTACTACTGCATCTCTTGGTCTGATCAACCTTTGGGACAATACCGAAGGACTTCAGAAATTAGATGAGTACCTGTACAACGAACAGTCCGAGATAAAAGCAGGTGCATTGTTGGGTATGGCCCTTTCTTCAACAAGTGTGCACGATGAGGTTGAAAGTGCTTTACTGATTCTCCAAGATTACCTAAGTGGAACCGAAAAGAACATTTCCATTGTTACTAGTGTTATTACTGGATTGGGTATTAGTTTTGCTGGTAGTGAGGATGAAACGGTGCTTAATCTACTATTGCCCTTGATTAGTGACACCGATGTTTCATTAGAGGTCAGTTCGCTTGCAGCTTTAGCACTTGGACATGTATTTGTCGGAACTTGTAATGGTGATATTTCCTCAACCATATTGCAAACACTTTTAGAGCGTGAATCTAGTGAATTAACTTCAAAATGGATCCGATTCATGTCACTGGGTCTAGGTTTACTATACATGAGTAAATATGACCAGGCTGATGATGTCTTGGACACAATCGAAGCAATTGAACACCCAATTGTCAAAACTTTGAAAGTGATTGTCACAGTATGTTCTTATGCCGGTACTGGTAATGTTTTACAGATTCAGGCACTGCTACAAATGTGTACTGTCAAGCCACACCAGGATGAAACAGAAGAAGACGAAGAAAAAGATGGCGAAAAAGGAAAGGAATCTGAAAAAGAGAAAGATAAGGAAGACATAGATAACACTACCACACCAGAAAACGAATCTTATCAAGCATATGCTGTTTTAGGTTTGGCTTTAATTGCAATGGGTGAAGAAATTGGACAAGAAATGTCTCTTCGCCACTTTGGCCATCTGATGCACTATGGTAATTCCATGATTCGTAGAGCAGTTCCTTTAGCTATGGGTTTGGTTAGTTCCTCTAACCCTCAAATGAAAATGTTTGATACTCTATCGAGATACTCGCATGACCAAGATCTGGATGTTGCTATCAATTCCATTTTCAGTATGGGTTTGGTTGGTGCTGGTACCAACAATGCTAGATTGGCTCAACTTTTAAGACAGCTTGCGTCCTACTACTCCAAGGACAGAGACTCACTCTTTATTGTAAGAATAGCTCAAGGTTTGGTTAGTCTAGGTAAAGGTACGATGACCATCAGTCCTTTCAATACCGACAGAGCCATTCTGTCTAAGGTTTCTTTGGCAAGCATCTTGACAGTTGCAGTCACTTTGTTGGACCCCAAATCGTTTATTCTTGACAACAATTCGGCTCTATTGTACTATTTGGCACCATCTATCAAACCAAGAATGTTGGTGACGGTTGATGAAGAGCTGAACCCTATCAAGGTTAACGTAAGGGTTGGACAAGCTGTCGATGTTGTTGGACAAGCCGGTAGACCCAAGACAATAACTGGTTGGGTGACTCATTCTACTCCAGTCCTTTTGGGACATGGTGAGAGGGCTGAACTGGAAACTGATGAATATCTCAGTCTAGCTACTGCCCTTGAAGGTGTCGTAATACTGCGCAAAAACCCTGATTTCGTAGAAGAAGACTAGATACTTCCTGTATGAGATAAATAGAGTAAGAAGTGGTGCATGAAATGATGATTTTTTTCAATATCTCTAGATACTAGTGACTATGTAAGCTTGGAATGTATGAAGTACAGTTCTGGGGTTGGTTTTTTTGTTATAGTAGATCATCATGGGGCATTAGCTGAATTCTGCAGCTTTACCCGCCATCAAAAGGCCAACAATCAGACCAAAGAGACCTAGGACAGAACCGAAAATTTCGATAACCAGAATCTTCACAAATAAAGCAGAGTCAGCTGCATCAGCGATTGCAGCAGTAGACCCCGTTACACCAACAGCAAGACCACAAATGAGGTTGGAAACACCAACGGTCAAACCTGCCCAGAATAATGAATAACCTGTATACTGGTTAGATTTGGAGAGCAAGTTGACAGCATCAACAGGATTCAATTTTGAACTGAAAACAATGGCCATAATAAGCCCGTAAATAGCCACAACCTCACAGAAAATAATGGAAATTAAATTTTTTGTTGTGATTCTGGGCGCCTTGACACCTGCTCCAATAATGGAAGAACCAGTAATGAAAATTCCCCAGGCGGCACCGATAACAGAGAACCCAATGCAACTAGCTATACCCAAGTTAGCCCACATGTAGGGAGAGGTGGTCTCCAAAAAGTCACCTACGTTGAATTGTTCTCCATTCCCGTTGAATAAAAGGTCTGTGAGTTGGCTGTTAGTATTGTTGACTAAAACACTCAATATAAAATCCCAAAACAATTGAGACTGAAATGCAATGATTACTTACATCCTCCGACTGTCAGTAATGAGAACGTTATCAGCGTATTTGTATAGAGAGCCATGATCACTGAGTGTCTACCAGTACTAGTTAATTGGTTGCAAAGTAGGCAGACGAGGTCGAGGGTTAGATTTTTGATAGAGGCAGGATTTCGAGAAGATGTAAGGTGAATCCTAGCTGCGTCAGCCTACTAACGGGTTAGGGAAAAGTAAACTTATTATCATAATCTAAAAGGATGCCCTAATTTCTATTTAGATACTTCTTCGACGAGAGAACCTTCGAGAGCAGGCGTTAATAATTTCCAGCTACACGTAATTCCTTCAACAGCAAATCTGGCGATGATGTCATTAGCAATCTGGTCGAAGTTTTCAGTAGCCAAGGCTAATATTGTGGGCCCAGCACCAGAAAGGCATATTCCCAGGAGTCCTTTGTGTGATTCCGGAGTAAATGAAGACAAAATTTCAGTTAATCCGCGGATCAAAGTTTTTCTGTATGGCTGGTGGATCCTATCTTGCATGGCAGGGTAGATTAAAGATGGGTCTGGAGGGGATTGTGTCAAAGCAGTAGTAAGAACAGCAATTCTTTGCAGGTTGAAAATAATGTCTTGTTTCTCGTAAGTGGATGGAAGAACGCCTCTAGAAGAGGCAGTAGATACTTCAAAATCTGGAATAATGGCAATGCACTTGATCTCCTTTGCCCAACCGTATTTAATGTGGTGTCCGATGTCTTTTGGAGGCACTGGAGGGTTCATACCAGTATTAACTCCGCCTTGAGGTTCTGGCAGGACTTCTGCCAATGGGATTTCCTTTCTTTGCGTTTCTTCTGGTGAAAGGTCTCTGAGATATGATCCGACAAAACCACCAACCATAGCTGCGGTGATGTTATCTGGATGACGTTCGATCATTAAACAGTAGTCCAACAAACGCTGTTTAGAATATCCAAGCTGTCCGATGGAGTTGCCAAGTAATGCACCGGCGACAACTGCTGCACCTGAAGATCCCAAACCTCTTCCAAGGGGAATAGGATTAATGACATGGATTTTCGTTCCCTTGGGGAACGTTCTAATGTTGTCACAACGAAGAACATAGAGAGCTGTACGGGTGATCAAGTTTTCATCACTTTTCAAAGAGACCTCATCGGCTCCTTCGCCTTCGTATGACAATAGGACATTCTCGGGATCGCTAGAGGTATCAATTTCAGGATTAATAGTGACCTGTAGTTCCAAATAAAGGTTGAGGCCTATTCCTAGCACGTCAAATCCTGGTCCTATGTTCGCAGACGAAGCTGGCACTTTGATGGTAAAAGATCTGCCCATTTTCTATCGCTCAATTTAATCACAACAACGAAATGTATATCTATTAAAAGAAACAAAAACAACAAAAATGCGCTGAAATTTTCTTGGATCTTGCTTCAACGAATGAACGAAATTGGAAGAATTATATGTATTTTTTCCCTCTTCTGATGCTATAGAGAGAGATGCGGAAAAGAGCAAAAAAAAAGAAATGTTCGCTGAGTTGTGGGCGAGCCTCCGCCTAATGGACCCTTGTAAAAGTCATAGTCTGGAAGAAAAATGGGACGGAAGCGATTGACGATGCCTGATATTTACCGCATGGGCTTGGCTCGACCGACTCAATTTTGAGTCCTATGATTTGGTGTAGCTAGGTGGAAATGTCAGGAGCGTTGATCAATTGATATCCAAAATCTCGGAGTATCGCTCATCTCTATACGGGCACCCTCTTTTGAAGGGATCTCTTAATCGTCTTTTTGCAGACAGCACGGGGCCCTTGCCGTAGGGATCTCTGGAGAATTCAGATACTGCAAACCTCATCTCTGAAATTTCAAGATCATGAAAGTAAGCCTCCTCTTTCTCTTGACGCTCTTCTTCCGTGACGCAATCGCTGAAAAATGAATCCAACAAGGTAGGTCCAATTGATATGTAATCATGGTCTCCGTCCCAACTAAGAGCTGAGATATGCTGGTTGACAAATCTTGCCATTTTAAATCCCAACCCGATGATCTTTAGGGATTTTGGATAAATGCCAAAAATTTCTTTGTATCTAACGATGGAAAATAGCACATTCTCAAAAGAGTCTCTGGCATACTCTTCAGTATAGATTCGATCTTCAACTGCTTGGTTTTCGTATAATCCCAAAGCTTTTCCTAGAAACCAATAGCTTTGAGCTTCACTTATGGGCCCACACGATCGCTTAGTCTGTCCTCCACTAAACATCAGAATCGAATTTTCGGTTTTAATCAGTTGATCTACCCCCGTCTTTACATGTTCAACGAAAGCCAAGTGGTCATCGGCTTCTTTCTGGAAAGACGCCAGTTCCCATTCTGAAGCATTGTTCCCAGGATTTTTGGAATCATAGCCTTCTGAGTATTTCCAAATCGAGTGTCCGGGAACAATTATCAAAGACATTTAGATTCCTGCTGAGATGAAAAACGTCAAAGTATCAATCTCAGTCGTGCTTAAAGTAACGTGGTCGTGTCGCATATATGCATAAATCGTATCTCGAATATCTACACTAAATAATATGGGTAGCTGGTATATTGTCTGAGGATGATCACCGGTTCCTTACTATGTCCCTTTACTTTTTCTCTCCCCGCTGAGATCCGACTCGGTGTAACACGGTAGTGGATCTTCGTAGCATGGTAGTTCAACATGATCCAGATGTATAGCTTCTTGGGCACCTTCGGAGTTCTCCAAAATCATAATGGGTCTGAAGATTTTGAAGGTATGAACGTCCTCCCCATTCTCAGTAGCGGCAATCTGAATCCTGAAATACAACTCGGAGCAGATATTGACATGTTTCCTCAGTTGAAAATCGGGAGAAACTCGGTGAATTTCAGGATATTTATTCATATTCTTTAGAAGGTATTTCAATAAGTCTTCGTTATATTTGTGAGTCCAGCTCCGAAGCGGCAAAAGAGGCGATAAGGTTGGCTCCCGCAGACCTTCCTCTAAAAATTCGTCCAGAGAAAGCTTGTACGATAGTTTATCGTTCTCGGGATCGAGCTTTCCACTTTCCAAAAGGTCAATCTCAAAAAGTCCATCTGCACCATTCCACTGTTTGTAGTATACTAAACGAGGAGGTATGGACCCACTACTGAATCTCTGGTCTCTTATTTTGACTCCTACGGTTGTACGGACAAAGACCGCTACATTTTTGATATAGAATGCTGATAGCTTCGAACTCTGGTTCTGAGACAATTGGTAATGCTCGTTGAACGGTATGGAAAACTCAATATTAAACTTATCTTTCAACGACTCGCCAATCAATATAAACGGACGCTTAAACAGATTGTTGTTGGTAATTGCAACTGTTAGCAAGATATTGAAGAAATTTGTTCCATGGTCGGCTTTTTTCCTCCTGAAAAGTTTGTCTAATCTAGATAGGCTGGCCTCGTTCAGAACTGGGCCTTTAGACTTTGAATTAGGTACACAGTCAATTAGTATTTTCTTTTTGTTTTTGAACTCTTTGTGATCCCTATAGCCTTTTCTCCAGTATTTTAACATTGGATGCTCCAAGTCGTCTGTCTCTGGGACAGGGACATCCTTCTGATTGTCATCGTCATCGTCGATGTCGCTTTGACTAATAAACTCCCCATTGATATCCTCCTTAGTCCTTAGTATGCGGCTGATGTAGTCAATTCCAACGTTGTCCTGATACTTCAGCTCCCATTTCTTAGAGTGTTTAGAGTTGAACGTGTAGTATACATCTAGCCTCAAGAAGTACTTGATGTCACAGCTTTGCGTTCCACCGATGTTGTAAGCGTTGGAACTTGGCATAATGTCAAAAAAAGGCCTACTACAGGAAACCAATTCAGGATCAATAAACCTAGGAAATGTAAAGTCGTATTCAAAAGTTGTAGTGAACTTTTTTGGTAATGTGTAGTTACCACTACCAGAGGTAGCATCTGGTTTGGGGAAGACAATTACATCTCGGGGAGTAAACAGTTCTAGTTCTTGTTCATATCGGCTGCTGCTATCTCCGCTGCCCTCAACATAACTTATATCTGCCACACCATTCAAAGACAACAATATCTTGATGACATCGATCTGTCTTCGTGTGGTAAACGTCAAAGACCCCTTGATATTTTCCCCAGTATAAACATGTGTATCAGGAAACTCTGGATTGAATTTTGAATCAAATGACTCAAAAATACCCATTGCAGGGGATTGGTCTCACAGACTGAATAACCTATCTAGAGGTAAAGAAGAGCTGATGGAACTTAGAAACTGGATCATTACCAAATGCGATAAAACGCGAAAGCAGATGTGACATATTTTGTTTCAGATGAGCAGTTTTCAACAGTTTTCGGGGCAACAGCAGTGAAATATCCGAATACTTGGCAATGTATTACCTGTTGTTACAGTTGCAGATCTGTAAATCGTCCCTTTCTCTACTTCCGAAGCACTATCAAGTCTGATTTTAGGCTCATTGTCCGAGTTCTTCCTCCCTCCTCTAGACTAGACAGCAGTAATCTGAATTCCAGTGTGTGTTTTTTCTGTAAGAGCTGAAATATATCTATATCATTGGTTAATCGTAACCCTTGGTTCTTTATGGATCCCTTTTTGTATTGGTCTTCTAGTGGCGTGTTTGCATTCAATATTATGTCATCTTCGGACCCAAATATCTGATCATATGGAAGCAAGTAGTCATCGCCTACTGTTGCAAAGTCAAACTTGAATCCATAATATACGTTCTGAAATAACAACCTTCGTTTTGTGAATGACCTTCTATTGTAGAGAATAGCGGACTGTTCAACCAATTCCAAGCTCACTTTCTTAACGAAAAATTCCCCCAGAAGTGACGACTGTTGTGTGCCCGGTATTAGAAAATCCGACATAGGATTAGCTACCTTGATCCTGATAGTTAACCGTGGTAATGGACCTCCTATATAGCAATGTTTGGAACTCATTGTCATTTGGGCCTTCATGTGCACATCACATACTAGCTGTTTGTAATTTGAAGGCACAAACTTTTCATCATAAAACTGTCGAATATATTTCGAATATTTGTAGCTTCCGGTTAGTTTGGAATTTACAATGTGGTCTACCTCATCACCTTCCATTTGCTCCTCCTCTTCGGCCTTTATCAACTTTCTCGGATGACTTGACCACTTGGCATCCGCTGTTATCATCTGGATATCAACCATATCGCTATTTGCCTCTTTCATTAAGTTCAGCTGACGTTTGCTAAGCCTACTTTCAATAAATAGTTTGATCTCATGGTATTGTCTTGTGAATACCATGTTGTCTGTCACCAAATCTATATCAATCGAATAACTGACCATGTATTGCTCTTCATGAGTCCCGTAGTAGTTTATAGACGGTGGCAGGCAGCAAGTTGTACCTTCTGTGCTTTTAGGTAGACCAAACTTGTTCCACCACGAGTCTTCTCCTCCGTCCATTACTATGTAATCCGGTATCTTGACATTAAATGCAATTTGATGGAACGAATCTTTGTACCAAACTTCGTCGATCTCCAGTGATTTTTCGGAATCAACCTGATCGTTGAATCTCAAGGGGTGAATCAAAAAAGTGACTGTTCTTGTTTCCAGTTTGTTGGATAAGATGCTGAAATATTGAAGGAACAGCTCTCCCTTCAGTGATCCTTCAATCCGTTTGACTTTTGCTTTATTAACCACATCGACATCCAAAATGCCATTAATCGTGTCATTCGGATACAGTGTCACATCTTCATTTGTGATTGTAGACGATATCTTGAAGGTACTTAATATCTTAGAAAACATACAGCAGAAGAGTTCAGATCACGTAATGGAGATGCTTTTCGCTTAATAAAACTTGATCTCGGAATTATGCTCCAACTTGGACCCTTGGTTAAATTTTACTTCTAGATTCAAAGCCAGTTCTGCGATTAGCTAATTAACTATTTAAACTCAGCATATGATGCCTTCTCAATAACCTTGACCCAAGGCTTTTCTTCCTTCTTCTTTTCCTGAGAAGTTTCTATTATACCGGCAGCCTGGAGAGCTCGCATTTGATCGTACGCTAAATTTCCCTCAGGTTTCAACTTCCTGAGAGAATCAGTCAGTTCAGAAGATAGCTTGACTTCAACGCGCTCTGGAAGTACCGTGTGATGTTTTGATCTCGGTTTCCTTTCCTTAATTTCCTTTGTTTTGGAACTTTCCAACAGTTCCTTTTCGATTTTATCCAACTGATCTATTTGATCCATCTTTTTCTGTATCTGTTGCAACTCTTCTTCTAATTGTAACATTGCTTTCTCTCTTTTGATACTGTTTCTTTGGACTCTTGTCTTCTTTTTGTGTACGATCTTCTCGGGCAAATCAGATTTGGCAGATCTGTTTTCCTCTTCGTCGGAATCATCCTCATCCTGTTGGCCGGGTTGTTCTGGTTCTTCTTCTTCGAGAGTTGCCATCATCTTCTTGATGAGGGTCTTATGCTCTTCAAGAGCAATTAATTGATCTTCTACCTTCTTCTCTCTGAAGAACTCTTTCTCTATCAGATCTTTCCAACTGTCGACTGATGGGTTGTATGATTTACCTGCATGAGGAATATCCTCCAACTCAGCTACTTTGACAGGAGGAAGCTTCAGTGTTTCTGGTCTCACGGGAGGTTCAGCCTCGGGGAGATATGGTTTCTTTGTTTCTTCCTTAGGTTCAGTACCCCATAGTTCCAAGCTTTTGCCAGTTTTAACGACACCATCTCTCTCAATCAAGGCAACCGTCTTTGACTTTCCAATCGTCTTTCCGGCAAGAGACATCAAACGACGTACCTGTTGCTGTGGGACAGGCTTTCTATTTCTCTTTCCAGAGTCCAAAGCAGGAACCTTTGAACGTTGTTCAAGGATCTGTTTAGATTTCAAGGGAACAATGTTCCTCTTTTTGCGAATTTGCTCTGAACCATGAGTGTCAACAGTGAAAAGATCCATCTCTTCGGGATTACCACCGTACTGGACATCGTTTTCTCTGGATTCTTCTAGACCTTTCTCCACATCATTCAAGTCAATATTCTTTCTCCAGGCCCGTTTTCCTTTCCTTGAAGAATGACTCTTCTTGAATGTATCTCCTTCACTCATATTTAATTTAAGGTCTGAAATTTTTTTTTAGATAAAAAAATTTAGGTGCGAAAAAGAAAAACGATGATTAGATCATCAAGGTCGATGATCCCAAGTGCTGGAATAGTATGTGTATGTGTACAGGGAAGGTTAACCGTAAGTCTTCATTTGGAGATAATGCACAGCAGTTCTCGTAATAACCAATTTATAGCCAACCAAATCCTTTTAGAGTTTCTGATTTTTTAAGCTGGTCGCTTTGTTAAAAACAATCAGGTGTGGATTTCCTACCATCGCCCAATACCTTGCCAATCTCCAGAATAACATCCCTGGTGCTATCGTCCGTAAAGTTCCCAGAGATGGAAACATATGTAACTACTTGGTATTTCTTGGTGAGCAGGTAGGACAGTCGATTCGTCACGTCTAATAACTCTTGATTTCCGTTAAGTAAAGTTTGGTGAACGCTTCCTTTTCTCTAGACGGGTGGTTAGTAAAGTTCAAAGCTCACTACCAGGTATGACAACACTTACGTCAGGGATGCCTAATACGTAACAGCCTAAATTGTCATCAGTTCCATTTTCACTCAAATGAAGTGTCATGGGGATCCGACACCTTGGGTTTGCTTGAATGTCTTCCAGTAAGGGCGTTTCTAAATACATCAGGAAAGGATTACCCATAAATGGGCTTATTTCAGTTTTAAACACTTTTCTTGACATGTTAAATCACAATCACTTTGCAAGAGGCAAACAGAGTGGAGGAGAGAGGATCGATGAGCTTGCGCATGTAATATTTCAACCGGTCGCGTAAACATAAAACTATTTATTTACCCACAACACGTAAGTTACTCTCAAACCGCAACATGTCAAATCATGAAGTCATTGAGGACTCTCAGCGGGTGATGAACTTAGAAGAGGAACATCAAGTTCACACAGGCAACGGCCACGTGGAGCCAGAAGAAGAAGAAGATGACGAAATGTTTGGACCAATGCCTATATCCAAACTGGAAGGCAACGGAATCAGTCCTGGAGATATTAGAAAACTTATGGAAGCAGGGTACAACACAGTAGAATCGATTGCATATACTCCGAAAAGAGCTCTGCTTACTGTCAAGGGAATTTCCGAGATAAAGGCTGATAAATTGCTAGCTGAAGCTTCAAAGTTTGTTCCCATGGGTTTTACCACAGCTTCAGAGTTTCATCACCGAAGATCCGAACTGATTTGCATCACTACGGGTTCTAAAAAACTAGACACGCTACTTGGCGGGGGTATAGAGACAGGATCGATAACTGAAGTGTTCGGAGAATTTAGAACAGGAAAGTCTCAATTATGCCACACACTAGCAGTTACTTGTCAATTGCCTATCGATATGGGTGGAGGCGAGGGAAAATGCCTTTATATTGACACAGAGGGTACATTTCGACCAATTCGTCTGGTATCAATTGCCAAACGTTATGGCTTGAATGAAGATGATACTTTGGATAACGTAGCCTATGCTAGAGCGTATAATGCTGATCATCAACTTCAACTGCTTAATCAGGCAGCTGCTATGATGTCTGAATCAAGGTTCTCCCTTCTTATTGTGGATTCCATCATGGCTTTATACAGAACTGATTTTAGTGGAAGAGGTGAGTTATCTGCAAGACAGATGCATGTGGCCAAGTACATGAGAACTTTACAACGTTTAGCTGATGAGTTTGGAATCGCAGTGCTCATCACTAACCAAGTAGTAGCGCAGGTTGACGCTTCTGCTGTATTCAATCCAGATCCTAAGAAACCAATTGGTGGAAATATCGTTGCTCACTCATCCACCACTCGTCTATCATTCAAAAAGGGTAAAGGTGAACAAAGAATTTGTAAAATTTATGACTCCCCATGCCTTCCTGAGAGTGAATGTGTCTTTGCTATTTACGAGGATGGAATTGGTGACCCTAGAGAAGATGACGACTAAATATTATTGCTATTTACAACCTAACTAATTTGTGAAAGAATTCAAAATTCTGGAGCCATATTTGTATCCAACCAACCTAGGAAATCGTCTCCTTTATCGGACCAATTGTTCTGTTGCTGAAATATTGAGTCGATAAAACTTTGATCATTATTCAAATCGTTCATATTAAACTCTTCGTTATTTGACAAGAATGAATGAGGATTGTTATTAGAGCTTGTAGTCGATGCTGTGCTGTAAACATCATTCACGTCTAGCTGCGAGTTGAACAGTGAAGAGTTGAACGGACTTTCCGTTACGGGATGTTTTTCAATTTTAACCGGTGCTGGCTCTTTGTGGTTCTGAGAAATTCTTTTAGGTGTGTTAGCTGGGACGTGGGAGGTGGAAATCACTTTAGCAGCATCTTTAGTAGTGAGCTTGTTTGTCTTTTCTTTTTGATTGCTGGACGTCAATGAACCTGTAGCCTCAAGCATGGCCATCGGAATACCATTAATCATGGTGGGTTTGGCCAAGCCCGCTGCAGTAGCAGTAGCCGTGGCATTTAGCAAAGCTTGGTCCGTTGGCACTAGCGTCGTAATTGTGGTACCGTTCGGCGTCGTTGAAGTGATAGTTGTGAAATCCTCCTTCGTAATCTGGTTGTAAAATGGTAAAGGTAGAGGTCTGTTGGCAAGTTTATCTTTAGACTTTTCTTTATTCTTATTTTGGGCCTCATTTAAAGTCCTTCTGCGAGCTTCATGAATACACCAAACCAAATCATAAAACAAAGACCCTGTCAAATGAGATCTCATCCGAGAAATAATTCCCTCTGATTTGACAAACAGTTCTGGATGGGTGATTATCACCAAGTTTAGCTTTTCCAAAACTGTTGCAGTTCGACTGATATCATTTTCCACATCCTTCCAAGCTGAAAGCATGTTCCTGAATAACCTGTGGACTGTGACTATACTTTGCCTTGCACTGTCAACGTATCTCGGTAATAAATAAGGTGTTAAATGTAATCTGAATAACACCAACACAGCCAAAGAGACAGATTGACGAACGTAAATTGGATATTCGATCAACTGTCTTCGTTCGTTCATTTTGGATATGATTGTGACTATCCTAGTCGCTGCCAGGTAAGCCAGCGTAACATACTTTGTTTGGTCTTCCGTGGGTGTTTCAGGTAGGAAAGCAAAACAACATATCATCAGTTGAACGTAGAGATAATAAATCTCTACAGAAATGTCATCAATTTGGAGCTTAAAGGCCAGCCTTTCCAGCTCTCTTTCCAAAATAGACAATGCCCCAGCTCTATTTTTGGATTCCAAAAGACCATCTGGAGACGTGACAGACAGTCCCATAACATTGACTAGTTTAGCTTGAAATATAGAGAGGCTGATGAGACACCGGAAATTCTTAGGTAGAGTATTGTCTATACGAGCTTGCTCGAGGAGAAAGTCAGTCTGCATGGAAGGGGGAAGGCCAAGACAGGAACTCCAAAATTGTTCACAAAAGAAAACCGCTAGCCACGTTCTAGTTCTCCATTTTTCGGCATTGGCTAGAGCTACTTGGGTACGAGAGAACTCGCTAATAAACTTTCCTCGGTGTAATCCCAATTGAAGAGAAAGATTCTTTGATAAGCCCACAAACCGATAGGAACAGTCATCCAATACCTTCTGGTTTGGTAGGGGCCACGTACCCAGGATCAATAATGCCTGAATAATGTGAGTAGATCTTGGTGTGCGAATCCATGACGTTTCAATAGCCAACTGTTTGATCAGAGAAGCCAGACTAATATACAAAGAAGGTTCAGAATCAGAAAGGCATGCAGTAAGTATGACTGTCCAAAACAACAATTGTGACTGTTCATACAGTTCAACACAGTTCGACGTTTGTAAAATGGGCAAGTAAGGTAAATACTGAGTAACGAATCTGTGATGAAGTTCATTCGCTTTATCCAGGGGAAGTGTAACGTTTCCAAGGACAAACTCTTTCATTTGCGTATCTGGAACCTGGGGAACTTTGGTATTTTTCATTTCTGGTGAGTTCGTATTGGTCAGATTGTTGCTCAACAGGTCATCCTTCAACAGCACAGTATTCGTAATGGAAGACCCAGAAGAGATAGCATCCAAAGCCACCTGGTCATTTTCTGTCTTGGGCAGCATATTATTGGAGGCGGAAGATGCTCCCGTTTCCCTTTTTGCCAAAGCCTTGGCTATTAAGCTTTCATTTCGAGTGAGGAATTCTATCTTACTTTTCAACTCGTCAACATCATTCTTTAGACTTTGAATCTGAGAACCCTTCTTGGGTCTAAATTGTGGATCTATTTCACAATTCAGGTTCATTTTTTCACACCTTTGGCAGGGCTGGGGGTACCTCTCACTAGCATTACATTTAATCTTGTGTTGTCTACAGTGAGTACAGGAAGTCACAGGACGATGCCCAGGGCTTTGCGAAACAGGCAACGATTCTTTCTGTTTCTTTTCAAAGCGGTCCTCACTGTCAGGGGATTGGTCTCCCTTTCTTTTCAAGGACTTATCCAAGGGTAGGATCGGAACGCCCTTCATGGTTCTGGGGTATTATTTTCTGAGAAGGTAAGATCTGTTTGAGTATAAATGTTTTGATTCGCGCGATCGGTTAAATTGAGTGAAAAAAAAGAGAGTAAGGTGGGATCAAGTGCTTTAAATGGCTCTTAAATTACTTTAGAATATGAAACTATTTAAGAGAAGTGTATCTTAAGTATGGCTTGACTTCCTTGAATTCACCGAACTTCTTCTTGGCATCCTCGTTGGAAACAGTTGGTGGAATAATGACATCTTTGCCCTCAGTCCAGTCAATAGGAGTAGCAATTCCACGTTTATCAGCCAATTGCAAAGCGTCAATGACTCTGAGCACTTCCGCAGAGTTTCTACCGGTGGAAGCGGGATAAGTCATCATCAGTCTGACTTTCTTGGAAGGATCAATAACGTAAACAGATCTGATGGTAAGAACCAATCCACCAGATAGGTTCTTGAAACCTTCTTCATCAACCATATCGTACAAGTAGGATACCTCTCTTGATTCGTCACCAATAATAGGGAACTGGAACTCTTTTCCGCCCGTAGCAACTTCTTCAATATCCTTTATCCATTCCTTATGCTTGGCAACTGGTTCAGCAGATAATCCAATCAACTTGACATTTCTTTTGTCAAACTCTGGCTTGAGAGCAGAGAAAGCTCCGAGCTCAGTAGTACAAACAGGGGTAAAATCTGCTGGATGCGAGAACAAGATAGTCCATGAGTCTCCAATGAATTCATGGAAGTTGATTTTACCCTGGGTAGTCTCCGATTCAAAGTTTGGAGCAACTGATCCAATTCTGATTCTTGGCTGGTTAGCAGCAGAGAATGTGATGGAACGAGTCAACGCACGAGTGCTGATAGTAGGAACACGGAAGAATTGTTTGAACATTAAAATAATTACACTTGGTGATGAATAGAAGAAGACGTCTCGTAGGCGTGGATCTCAGCTCTCCACCATTCTCGATCCTGATTACATAAGCAGGCTTTCAAAACTTGGCGTGGTTCGTTCTTTCCATCAGGACTGGACGATGCTTATCGCAACTTGGTTGGGTTGAATCTATACATTAGCCTCTACAGGATATTTAGACTATTGAAATACTTCATTGCTCTATGTACCGTAACCGTTCACAGTAGCTATTGGTCTCATAAGAACTAAGTAGTACCCCACCCAATTATTGAGCCAATAATATCCATCTCGACTGACCTAAACTGTAGGTAAACCAACTCTCTTTACTAGAAGACACAATCTACAATACAAAATGCCATACTTAGTTGCCTTCAGACCAGCTGTGTTGGTATTCTTCTTCATTAGACAACCTATTGGTGCTGGTCTTTTAGCTGGAGGGTTTTTATTCTGGCAAGCTGACAGGCATTTCAACTTTGGTATCAGAGACAACATCCACAACTTCAAGCAGACGATTTTAGGATTCCCGACACAAGCATCCAAATGGGAAACTTTCAAGCAAGTAGATGCACAAAAGAGAGCTGCACTAACGTCTGGTCCATCCGAGGAACATTGAAATTGACGAATGTTTGTGTGAATCATGTGCTCCTTATTGCGGTATGCTGTTTGTTATTCCCACCTATTTCAGCCCGTACTGGTAACGTATTAATGAGCTCAGTGTTATTTATTTATTAGAGGAAAGAAAGAGAATGAAAGTATTATTTTAAGTCGTAGAATGTAAAGCAGTTGTATCGTTATTCCAATGAATCTCCAGAAAGAAATAGCTAAACTTTTGGTAAAAATCGTGGAAGCCAGCTATGTAAAAGATATCCAGTGGCATTGAAGTTCAAGCGGTCATAGAGATACAAAATAATGTAGATCACTTGTGTTCGACCTCCTCCCCTTAGTCTCCGCTAGTACAAAATTTCAGTAACATTTTTTTTTCTCACCAACCGAAGATAAGCTTGTACATAGATGCTGTCCCATAATAATAATACCAGGTTATTAGCCCTTAAAGGCTTTAACAGAGTATATAAAAGGAATGTCACTATGTCTACAGAGATGGAGTCCACCCTTCTGACCAAGCCGTTGCATCCTGTTGTTGTTATCGGAGCAGGTCACGCTGGTATTGAGGCTGCTACAGGATCAGCTAGAACTGGTGTATTGACTTCATTAATCACTCCAGATTTATCGAAAATAGGCACCTGCTCATGCAACCCTTCTATGGGAGGTGTCGGAAAGGGTACCCTTCTCAGAGAAGTTGATGCGCTAGATGGTGTTGCCCCAAAGATTGTAGATAAAGCAGGTATTCAATTCAAAATTCTGAATAGGTCAAGAGGTCCAGCAGTTTGGGGTCCTAGGGCTCAGATAGATAGAAAGATCTATCTAGAAGAGATGCAGAAGGAACTAGAGGGATATCCAAACTTGAATATCGTGGAGGGGAAAGTTGAAGATTTATTGATTGAACCTCCTTCTCAAACGGAAATTAGTAAAGATGTTGAAGGAAGAAGATTCGGCAAAATCAGAGGTCTCATTTTAGATTCAGGTGACTTGATCAGAGCTGATAAAGTAATTATAACGACAGGTACATTTTTAGGTGGAGAGATCCACATTGGACTAAACTGTTATCCTGCGGGTAGAATAGGTGAAGATGCTACTTTTGGACTAAGTAAAACCTTAGATGAAGCAGGATTCCGTCTAGGAAGGCTGAAGACAGGAACTCCCCCACGTCTATCTTCCAAAACTATCAACTATTCAAACCTTGAGGTCCAATACGGTGATGACCCCCCTCAACCAATGTCCTATATGAATGATACTGTAAGGATAAAGGACCAGCTACAATGCCATGCCACAGAAACCACACCAGAAATGCACGATTTGATTCGTTCTAATTTAGACAAATCCATTCATATCAGAGAAACAGTAAAGGGACCCCGTTATTGTCCTTCAATTGAATCAAAAGTTATTCGATTCGCAGATAAAACGAAACACACCGTTTGGCTTGAACCTGAAGGTATTGACAACGATGTTGTATATCCTAATGGTATTAGTTGTACTATGCCTGAGGATATCCAATTGCAAATGGTCCGAATGATAAAAGGCCTAGAGAAGGTTGATATGCTTCAGCCTGGTTATGGTGTCGAGTATGACTATGTTGATCCACGAGAACTGAAACCAACGTTGGAAACAAAATTGATTGAGGGATTATACTTGGCAGGACAAATAAACGGTACAACAGGTTACGAGGAAGCTGCCTCTCAAGGTGTAGTTGCCGGAGTGAATGCTTCTTTAAGTAAGCAGAATAAACCTCCGCTAAAGTTTTCCAGAAGCGACGGATATATTGGAGTCCTGATAGATGACTTGATCACCAAAGGAGTCCAAGAGCCGTATCGTATGTTCACTTCTCGTTCAGAATTTAGAGTCAGTGTTCGGTCTGACAACGCTGATCTGAGGCTAACAGCAAAGGGAAGAGAAGTTGGTTGCGTTGGAGATGAGAGATGGAATCACTTTTTGAAAGAGAAAGACCTTTTAAACAGCACTAGGGATTACCTGACAAACTTTAAACAATCTAGTGCCAAATGGAGGCAATCTCTGGGGATCAATATTAGTGATGATTCCAAGCCCAAGTCAGCGTTTGACATCCTAAAATATCAAAATGTGGGAATGAAAGAACTTCTTCCTCTTCTCAATTTCCCTCATAAGGGAGATCTTTCGGATAGAATACTACACAAGTTGACAGTAGAGGGGTTGTATGCAGGCCACCTGAAAAAGGAGATTGGATATATCAAAGCTTTTCAATCTGATGAAAATCTGCTGCTACCAACTGGCTTTGATTACAGGGATGTACCAGCATTAAGCTCTGAAGTTGTGAATCTTTTAAATACAATCCAACCAGAAACAATAGGACAGGCCAGAAGAATACAAGGTGTTACACCTGCAGCATTTTTTGAACTCTATCGTTTAATTAGGTCAAGCTCAAGCCAAAACGCTATGAGAGCTCAAAGAGATGCGGAGCTATAAATGTACATAATACTACACTAGTTTACAGATTTTTTTTTCGTTGATTTTTTCAGTTGGTTGAGATGAATCATATTTTCCAGTTCAATTAATTGCTCGAGATCTAATGATTCTCTTGCTATGGTCATAATATCGTTATTTTCTGTAGTTTGGTCTACTGATGCCAAATTTTTGTTGATGCGCTGTGTTAAAAGTTGGATATCGCTGAAATTTATCATGGATCGCCTCCCGTGTTCTGCGTAGCGGCAGAGGTCTTCTGACATTTGAGTAAAAAATTCATCACTAATGGATTGTAAGGTAGGGTATAAGTCAGTGCCAATTGGAATTCTTTCAGTCTTGTATTTGACCAATTTGAGGATCATTGATTTGGGAAGAAGTTCATTCGTTTTCCTGGGAGGTTTAGGTGATTTCTTCGTGGCTGTATCCTCTATGGCCGGCTCCAGTAATGACAAGTCCATACCGAATAATGGCTCGTCATCAGTGAATGTTCCATTGTCATGATTCTCATCAGCTTGGTCAGGTTCTAGGATAGAGTCTTGATTAAATTCCAAGTTGAAATCCTGGTATGCTTCCTGATCGCCGGCTTTGCTGGGGCTGAATATTCCCTGCTGAACCACTCCTTCAGGCATAGCTATATCAGTAAACTCGCTGAGATCTAGAAGGGGAAGAGTTTCGTGGACAGATGTAGATTTATTTTCAATGATTGATAAGTCATGGTTTTCTGTGGTCGCTTGGTTCCTTTCTTTGAGCAGCAAACGACTCAGGGATCTGAGGTCTTTGGTTGGAGTATATTGTGAATTTTCTCTGAGGGGAGTATCCTTGGTGGTAGACTGTCTCCTAGCACCTCTTGGGGTGAGAGTCTTTAGTGCCCTAAGAGCGTAGGGAGTGGTCGGGACCCTTCTGATCGAGTTCCTACGAGGTGAAATACCATGCGTGCTTTTCAAAACTGGAGTACTCCTCCCATCCGAACTTCTTTTCAGTTTGGGCGTTTCTCCTCCTGAAACTCTTCTTAATCGCTGAGTCGAACCTGATCTAGTACGACTGGGAGTTCGCACTGGAGTCTTTGGAGGGAGAGAATAACGCGACCTGCTCCTAATCCGGGACGAGATCAAGTTCTGAGATCTCACTGGTGAAGATTGACTTGCCACAGGTGTTTTTTGTTCTTCGGGTGGTTCATTCATCAAGCACGTCTCAGAGCTATCGTAAACAACAACTTAGATGTAGTAGAACAAAAGAATATTTCTCGCGAAGGTAAAACATAGATTTTCATGCAAAGAGAGAAGAAAAAATTCCTGATAAAATAAATTACGATTTCAATTTCAGTGTACGATGTCCACATTGGCTGACGATTTAGATGACGGATTGGAGTATGCTTATGCCTCTGACAACGATATGGATGAGGGTGTAGTAATCTCAGAGCCAGAGGAAGAGAAGAAGAATGGAAAAGGGAAGAGAAAAAGAGACGATAGTTCAGCCAAGGAGAAGTTGAAGGAAAAGAAAAAGGTCAAGATGCAATACGACATTGAGCACAAACTGAATTTCAGTAAGGAGCAACCAGATGTGATAGTGGAAGAGCTCGCTAAAAAAATCAGACAGCATAACAAGGATCTGAGTTCGTTGGAGCTCAGTGAATTGTACTTTTCTAAAGACAATTTTGTCTACACAGGAGACTATCCACATAAGAGAAACTTGCCAGGATTCAGCAAGTTTCTCAAGACCACATTTCCAAGAGTTTTTGGTAAGTCACGCAGACAGACCACCAAATATGTGCTAGTATTGTCACAATCAGCAATCAGATGTTGTGACATCCACAGAGCCACCAGAGACCTACCAGGCTCATCTCTAAAGCTCATCAAGAAAAACAAGATGAAAAACGATATTGACCTTATCAAGAGAGCCAAAAGTCATCTACTGTCCTCCACTACCGGTAGGTTAACTCGTCTGCTAGAGGAAGAGGAATGTACCTTAACTCCGGATAGCATTTCCGCGGTCGTGGTTGACTCTTCATATCTTGACTCTAAGAAAGTATCCTACTGGGATGATTATAAAAACATTGAGGTTATCAAGAACCTCCTCAAAGAAAACAATTCTTTGAAAGTATACCTGTACTGAAAGCTTTAATCCTTGTGTATTATGATAAATAAATAAATAATGACCGGTCAAATCATTTGAACGTGGGTCATGGACTCGTATTTGAACTCTCTATGCTATGGAGTTTAGAAAACTACTCATTTCTAATGTGATATCTGCTTCTAGTTTTTCTTTGCTGATTGGTTCCATCTGGAAAGCTCTTCTTCTTTGTACTTCAACTTTGGGTTGTAAGAACCTGACTCTCCCAACTTATAAAGACCCACACAACAGGCCGTAAATCCCACTAAAACAAAGACTGTGTTTTGCTTCCAATTAGCAGGAGTAAAGTTCCAACCCCCAGTGGGTGGCTTGACATAGCTTGGTGTATGTATGTGGTGACCTGACATTCTCTTAGTTGGTATACTCTCTACTCACTGGTCTAGGATGCTGATAGTTAGGATTATGGCGCTCCTTGATTGGGCGCTCGCGATAGTTTCTGAAAAATGTAGTGCAGATATATACGCCTGCCACAGTGTAAATAGAGGACCGCTCTGTTTGAGCGATTGGTTTTTTCAGACCTATTTTTCACCACAGGACAGACGTAGGAACATCTTCAATCCATTAATATAAGAGTGCATCTATAGTAGGATAGCCATGATTTCCCCTCGTATATTCCGTCCATTTGGCTTATCACGAAGATTGTACGGATCAGTCTCAGAAGTTTATAAGCCTGCCACCAATTCGTCATACAAAAGCAATGTCTATTCCATCCCAGAGAACAAGGCCGACTTTGGAAACTACCAAAGGACCTCTTTCCAACACAAAATCACCAACGAGGAAGCTTCAAAATCATCTGTGCTACTAGCGCTACATGCAAGATTGGGACTTAGTGACAAGTTTGAGTTATCTACCTTAGCTAGGGGGCTCACATGTAGATCCAACACCAACAAAGAGAAGGGATTGGCCGACAACTTTGGTCTATCTCTTTTTGGAAAGAACCTATTAACTTACTATGCCACAGAATACCTGATTGTAAAGTATCCAAGACTGCCCTTATCGATTTTGAATGCTGCAGTGGATTCATATATCGGCAAATATGCCTTGCTGGATCTTGCCAAGAATATATGGGGTATTGAAGAGGACACTAGAAGTGATCTTACCAAGTATTTGAACAATGAGCCTAAAGAGTATGCATACGGTAAGCTAAGGTATGATAGTTCTGTTGAGGAGAAAGAAGACGGAATTGTTGCTCTATCAACGGAGTCTGCCTTGAAGATGGACAAAGCTTCCGCTTATGCCTCTGCTGTTAGATCAATCGTAGCTGGAATTTATGCTCATGATGGCGAATCAGAAACAAAGCAATTTATCAACAATCATATACTTTCAAGAAAGCTAGATATAGCTTCAATGTTCGAGTTTACCCAACCGATCAGACAACTGAGCAGATTGTTACAAAGAGAAAATCTGCCCGCTCCAACCTCCAGACTCATCGCAGAGAACGGTAGATTATCTACCAACCCTGTGTTCATAGTGGGAATATTTTTTGGCAATGATAAGTTAGGTGAAGGCCAGGGTCCTTCTATTTTGAAAGCCAAGACTGATGCCTGCATCAACTCTCTGAAACAGTATTACCTTTACTCCCCATTGGAAGCAGTGGTTCCAAGTGAGGAGAACAACTTCAAACCTGCATTCATAGACAAAGGTGGTGAAGCTTTCGTTTGAGCTTGTTATTTTATCTAATCTATCCCCGTGTACTGCACGCAATCCAAAGTCCATGTATATACAATAAAATATTAAGAACTCATTACTTTTTTCTTCTACTTAATACTATCACTATAATACTCTACCAGCTGTCTCTGAGCTGATGTTAAGACTTCTAGATGATTTCTGAATTTGCTACTGTGTACGACGTTCAATGAAGCGTAGAGCTGAATTGCATACTTTCGGACACTTACATCCGCATGGTTCAGCAATGAATTAAGTCGTTCAATAAGGAGATCCGTGGGTTCCAGTTCAATATCCTGTTTCAATCTTAGTTTCATCAGTGTACTAAGAATAAAGCATAATTTAAGTGGGGTTTCCTTCTCGTTAATAGAATCAATCATCACAGAAGTATCATTGATGTGGCAAGCCAAACTTTGTGAGGCAAAATATAACTCATCTAAGAAACCTTCAACTTCATTAAATAAGGATGATATTACTGGCCACAGTCGAACTGAATTTTTCACAAAACCTAATACGCAACACTGCTTCAATAATGATATAACCATCATGATCGATTCTTTACCCACTTTGACAATATCAGCATGCTCTAAAAACAGTAGAGCATTATCTACTATCTTTTCTACTGGTCCCATTTGAGCAATGGGGGTAGTCCTCAGATGGTGAATGGCTTCATAGAATGATTGCGGGGTTAAATTTAGCAAATCCATATTGGAGATTTCCGTTAAATCAGTATCTTTAATCAACTCCTCAACTTCTTCTATCTGAGATTTTGCATACACCACTGAGAACTTTTGAAGCTCAAAGTCAAACCATGAATCCATAGTATCTAACGTGGAAACTTGGCCAATTTTATTTTCCAAGTGATGTCCTGCATCCTCATATATTTCTATGACCTCATTATTTTGATGGTTAAACGGGTCAGATTTCACCAGAATCTCTTGCAGTCCTTCATTTGAGGCCGATGTTTTAGAGGTACCACCTAATGAGTATTTGTGAGAGTTAGAAGAGGTGGCAATAGTAGCTGCACTAAAGTTTAATTGTGAAGTTGATTCTTTGTTACCTTCGATTATTTTGGTATCATCTCTCAGATTCGTATTTGGTACAATCATAGTCATATCGCCTTGAATATCAACATTATATATCGGTTGCATACTGGCTTTGTTGGGGTTGATCATAGTCATCTCCAGAGATCTTTCCAGTTGTTCAACATCATAACCGTAGTCTAGCATTTGTTCGTCATCCTCACCTGGTAACGAGTTCTGGATGTGCTTGCCTGAAGATAGAGCCTGTTTGAGTTCTGTTTGGGAATACGATGGTAGCTGATTAACACAGGCATTAAACACTTCGATATTTATACTTTTTAGCAGTTTCAAAAGGAGGGTTATTGCAGATAAAGAGTCGTGGTTTTCATTATCCTTGACTATGTCAAAATTCTGTAGCAATGTCTCCACAAGGGTAGTAAAATAGTTGTCACTGATGTCATGCCTTTCTAAGAATACCAAAAGAAACTGAGCATGAAAGAGAATAAGGGGTTGCTTGAACTTTATTATCTGCATTGATATGCGAGCGTTTGACTCATACCGTATATCGTTACAAGTCTGGAGAGTATGAATAATTTCTGAACAAACTTCATTATTGTCAATAGAGTTTGACAATTGTTCCACAAATGGTTCCATTAAGAATTTGTTCTTGAAATGAGAGTTGGATTCTAGTGCAATCACTGCGATTCGAAGGATACTTCTTAAGCTAGTACACTTGCTCAATTGTGTTATTGTGTCTTTGGTAAGCAAAGGTATGAGCAAAGTAGGGTCATTAATGGATATTGAGTTAACCAATGTGTGCAATTTTGCCGGCAGTGTTTCATTCATCAATAAAGAAAATCGGAGTAAAGAAATACCCTCTTTTTGTGTCGAAATAGATGATGAGCTTAGGAGGTGAAATATATTCTCAAAGGTCTGCGGTGAAGGACTTATTTGGCTAGCTTCATTTGCTGTTTTCTTTTGACTTCCCATAATCGATTCTTCATCCAAACCGTCAAAAACAGTTAAGGCCGCCTCTGCAGATTGTGGAAGTTTGGAGATGTTTGCCTCATTTGAGCTCCTCTGGGACTCGTTACCAGAACTGTGTCTTACACCTAGGGAAGAATGAGGCTTTTGGGACGAAAGGGGTTGCAGTTTGTTAAATGTGGCCACTCTCGACGGCTTCCCCAGTTCTAGTGGAGATTCAGTCTTTGCGTTTTCCGACTCTCTACTGAATGGTCGATGAGTGGAGGATTTTACAGGTTGCAGAGCATGCTTTGGCTTTGGGTCATCCTGAGATTGGATTTTCATTCTCTGAAGGGCTTTTTTAACATTGTTATCGAGTCGATTGAAAACAGCATCAGAAGCCTCAGGATATAGGGCATGGAAACGCCAAAACAATTCCCTCATGTTTTCTCTGACTTCAGCTGATTGATCTGGAAGGTTTCGCAATAGGATTTTGGAAATGAACTCAATTAACCCATTAGACTCAAAAACAGGTGATTCATTATCCGAGTATCGATATAAGAGAATAGTGGCCCATATAGCTGAATATAGTCTTGGCTGGGGATTCTTTTCAGTTGACGCGTTTTGTACCAAAGTAGTAAGTTTTGAAGTCAAATGGCAATTCGATAATATGCCACTTATTGAGGCCATAGAAGTCATCGAAGTTATCCTCTTAGTTGCACTACATTGCCTGAAAAGAGTGGTTGATATGTGGTCGATTGTAAAGGAGTCCAAATGTGTGTTCAATATAATGGAAGCTTCTTTTACAAGTTGGCATCCATTAGAACATAAGGTGGTTCGCAAAGACATTATAGCCTTACTAATAGATTCCAACATAACCCGAATGCACTGACTAAGCTCATGAGGATACTCTCGGGGAGCATTTCCCCTTAAAGCAGACCTCAAAAATATTATGGCTTGTTCCCTAGCTCTCCAATTGAGTTCTGTCTCTTTACCCTCAAATTTGGGATCATAAGAGGATAGCTCACGAGTAAAAGACTCAAAGTCAGAAATATCATGAATTCCAACGTTGGGCTCCAAGGCATAGCCTTCCAAAGTATTCAAGAATGAAGATAATGACGAAGACTGGGATGTAAGAGTGAATGAAGAGTGATGCAAAGTAGATTTCGTCGGTGCTGCAACTGGCGGTTTTCTAAGGCTGGCGATTGATGGTTTGGACTTAATTCGGCGAATAGTATTGACTTTTGATGAAGAAGGTATTGAGGACTTGATTGAGACAGATCCAGCAGAAACAAAACTATTTTCAACCATATCTTGTTTGAGGAACTTATACTCTTCGACTAACTTAGGTTCTATGCTTTCCAGTAGATCTTTGGCCATGTCTTCTCTTACGTCCTCTTTAACCAATTCTTTCGCTAGATCAATAGCAGCAGCCTTATTGGGGCAATTGGAGAAAAACTTTATCAGCAATTGCTTGGAAGCGTTTTGTAGTTCAAGTTTAGGAGATTTGAGTATGCGGACAATCTTACTGGTGAATGGTTTGAAGGTAAAGCTTTGAACATTAGTGGAGACCATATCAAGTAGCAGTAGCAGGGATTCCAAAACGACACCGCCTTCAACATTCACAAGGCCGTGGTCTCTTATGGCTGTTTCGACCTCCATAGGGCAAGATTCCCAATATACTTTAATGGCCTTTTTAGCTGAGTTCTTTACTGCAGTTTTGGGGTGGTCAAGTTTCTCTATCAAGACGGGCAATGCAAAGTAGTCTATTATTTTCAGTACGTTGGCATCTTGCATACTAACCCTCTTTACCAAATGACACAGAGTACTGAATGCTAGCACGGGGATTTGTGTATTTTCGTTTTCCTGCTTGTTGATGGCGATAGTCAAACACTCAAAGTACTTTGGAACATTGGCCAAATTGACAAAATCTTTCTTCACATGCGTCTTGAACTTGTTAATGAGCATTTCTGTGTAAGATATGTTGTTATCTATAACGGCATTATACAAGTCTTGGGCGTCGTTGTTCATAATCACCAGAAGAGTATTTTATTTGTTGTTGTTTGGCAGAAGAAATTGATATCTGAGACGCGATTTAAAATAGATGCGTGTGCCATTGTCGATCAATTAGCAGTTCAGGAGAACGACATGGCATGGATTTCCTGCTCTAACGCGTTGACCAATTGTGTATTTGGATGCTCTACTGCTCTAGGTACTTATATAGATGGTCAAGGTATGCTAATTATGTGATGTAGGATGATACCATACAATGTAAGGTTAAGGAACGCGCTCTAAGGTGAATGCTCGTTGTAGACAGGAATTAGTATCTTGCCCGATTTATGTTTGACTCCCGAGAACTTAGAGGCAAGTTTTCCTCCATATTCACTTGGCTGACTCCAGGCTATTTGGAGTGGCCTCAAATTTATCCCAAAAAATGAAAAATGACGAACAACCTTCAGTAGTTGTGATGCAATGCCAGATCTTCTCCATGCGGGAGAAACGTATATCCTAGCAATCCCAATGAGAACATCACTAACTGTCTGGTTTTCCACCACTCTACCTGTCTCCACTATAAACCAGCTAGGCCTATTATTAGGATCATTTAGAGACTCTGTAACTACGACTCCAATAGCCCTGTTCTCGGCGATGCAGAGAAAAACCTTGCCCTTGTTCTTGTCAGAGATCCAGTAATCGGATTCTGGAGGTGCATTCAAGCATTTATTCGCCATCCCTATCACTTGCTGAGCTGCATTAACTTCCACTTTATTGTCGATGTTCACCTCCACGTATCTGCATGCAACTAGTTTGGAATCTTTGCTAATGGTCTCTGAAATTGAGAGCGCTGACACGTCCAGCTCATTACCCCAAGATTCAGACCAAGGCCTGCCCAGCTGAACCTTCTGGTGGTACGCGTCATGAAGCTTGATATCTTGCGCCAAGTAGGGCACATATGCCATTTTGCACACAGAACATATCACCTGCTGGGATAGACTAGTTCTGAAATGGGACTGGACCTTCTTCAAGACGCCGCTAGACTTTGCAACCAATTTGGTCTTACCGCTCCCGACTGGTGACAGCACCATTAACAGAGATAACTTCCGCAGAAAGATGTTTAGTATTCTATCTTTATTCTTCCTTACACCAGGAGGAAATTTAAAAAATGTCAACCCCGGAATGACGCGAGAGGGAGAACGGCCTATCAATTCCTTCCAACTCTTCAAAGCCCAATATGAGTTTCTCCAATCCCAACCCCGAATTCTCCCATCTTTTGCCCGTGCATGGAAAATGGAAAAAAGATATTACCACTTGGATAGACGAAGATATTCCCTCCTTTGATTATGGAGGATACGTGGTCGGTGAAACCATGCAAAGTGCTACGTTATGGATCAAGTCAAACGGAGTTATCAGTGGAGTCCCATTTGCGCAAGAGGTTTACAATCAGTGCGGCCTGGAAGTTGAGTGGTTTCTCAAGGAAGGAGAGTACATTCGTGGTGGAGATGAAGGTAAAGTGAAAGTTGCCCTCGTTAAAGGGCCTGTTAGAAACATCCTCATCGCTGAAAGATTGTCACTAAATATCTTAGCAAGATGTTCCGGAGTTGCCACTCAGAGTTACCTGACTATAAAAAAGGCTAGAGAAGCTGGATATCAAGGAATCATTGCTGGGACCAGAAAAACTACTCCAGGCTTACGTTTGTTGGAAAAATACTCAATGTTGGTGGGTGGATGCGACAGTCATAGATATGATCTGAGTTCTATGGTTATGCTAAAGGATAACCATATTTGGTCGACAGGTTCAATTACCAAAGCCATTGAGAGCGCTCAAAACGTGATTGGATTCAGCACCAAAATTGAAGTGGAAGTACAGAACGAAGATGAGGCCAACGAGGCCATAGCAGCAGGGGCAGACATCATCATGTTAGATAATTTCACCGGTAAGGGGCTCAAGGTCGCAGCCATCAATCTGAAGAACAAGTGGGCCAACACTAATAAGAAGTTTTACTTGGAATGTAGTGGAGGTTTGACTTTGGAAAATATAAAGGATTATCTGTGCAATGAAATTGATATCTATAGTACTTCTTCGATCCATCAGGGAGTCGGCATAGTGGACTTCAGTTTGAAAATCAATAAATAAACCATATATAGAGTGTTTTTTTTTTTCTTTAAAAATTCTAGCTCTTGTCAGTTGGTAACTGCAACTCGTCTTCCTTCTTCTGCTTCTGTTTAGCGATAGCATAGACTAGACCTGCGGCAAAACCGATAAAGATAGAGCTGATAGAATAGAAGTTGATAGGAGCCTTGAAGAACAGCAATCCGGACAATGCAATTGGAAGCTTGTTCAAAGCACCCACCATTGAGTACGTGGTGGAAGATGTGACACGAACACACCATGCAGAAGTGTATGAGATACCCACAGCAGACATTCCGGAGATAATCATGGAAGCGATGACAGCGTACTTGGTTTCTTCTGGGAAGTTTTGAGCTATGTTCTTAGAGGACCAGTCTTCAGTAGTCAGGGAAGCAAAGAGCAAAATTGGGATGGAAAGCAGATTGTTGTAGTACATGGTATCAAAGTCTTTGAAGTTGGTCAGCTTTATTCTCTTTCTCATGAACAACACAAATGCAGCCGAAGAGAAACAGTTGGTGAACATCCAGAAGTAACCAATGTTGAAGTTAAGCTTACCAGTGTCAACATTGGAATCACCGTACGAGGCCACGGCAGAGGAGAGCACCATCAGCACAAAAGAACCCAGGGCCAAGTTGGTAACACGGCCTCCAAACCAGATGACTTCACCGTAAGCAATAAGAATGATGGTCAAGTTCTTGAAAATTGTGTAAATTGGGATACTCAGGTACTGCAGAGCCTTGGAAGAGGTGTAAATCATGACAACCAACAGCACAGCGATTGGGAACCATTTCTTGGCTTCAACTTTATTGAACTCTCTGAAGGTAATGATGTTTAATTGTTTCAACGATGTGATCAAGGTGATACAAACGATTCCCTGGACGGCAAGCAGAAAGAAATTTAAATTGAAATCAGTTCCCGACACGGCATATTTGTTGGTAACTGTCATCAAAATTGATGCCGCACAGTAGGAAAAAATTGATAAGGGCGCAGAATTGGTCAGCGATTTGGCTGCTACCGATCCGTTTTCAGGCATTTTGTCTTGGTTGATAGTTTTTGATAAACACGTTCACAAAAGAGAGAAAAGAGTACCGAAGCAAGTTGTTTTTTATTTTTTCAATTCTCTGATTTAGAACGCGCGACGGAAAAACGTTCTTCCAGTGGTTGCATAGTTGTCGTTAAATGAAACGCGAAAAATGGCAGATTAACTTACGTTATGAATAGGAATGCTAGATAGGGGCTGACCGGAAGGGGACATGAAACGGTCAAAAATGGCAGGTACTATTTACTCTAGCCTAGTAGATCATCGAGGAATTCATCACCGATAGGGTCAATCGTGTCGAGTTTTTGAAACTTTGGGGCAACACTCTGCTTCTTCCCCGTTTCTCTCCTCTCACTTCCACCTGCGTTCTTCAATAACGCGTCAAGATCGTCCTCTAGGGCATCACCTTTTGATAATGCGTCTGGCGTGAAAATGTTCTCGCCCAGTAATTCACTCAGATCGTCGTCAATGTCTGTGTTTACGCCGTACTTCAACTGCAGCGAAAGATCCTCCAGCTCTTGTTGTACTGCGTTTTGGTATTTGGATCCGTCACTAGCTGTGTTCAATTGGAGAACTTTTCCAGAAGGTTTCGGTTTGGATTTTCCAAACTTCTTCTTTAGATCATTCTTTATCTTGACTTTGGCAATTTTTTGGGCCAAGATGTTGAACTCATCTTGCTCTGATGAGTCAAATTCACGACTGGTGGAGGTGTTCTTCTTGGATTCGTTTCCCAGATGCCAATTCAACAGATCCTCTGTGGTCATTTTGTCGACATCAATAGCCTTTGCAGCTGGTGTGTGCTCCACTTGGTCCCGCAAGGACGATTTGATCACGTCAAACAGTTCCCTCTTCTCCTGTTCTTCTTGTTGTCGCTTCAACTCCATCTCTCTCTCTACTTCTGGATCATTACGAACTGTGATACTGTTAGAAGATTCCAGCCCATATCTGTACGAATTATCCACCATCGGTCTTCTGAAATATTTTGGATCAAAGCCGGGATCTTCTGAAACTTCATCCTTCACCGTGTCAGGCTTCAGCTCAGAATCTTCCTCTGTAGAACTCTCACCTGCAACTTCAGAATCTCTAACCAGCTCGTTATCGGGCAAAACATCAGTTGAAGTTCCTGTTTCATCTTTTTTATTGAGCCCATGCTTTTTCAAGTACTTGTACTTTGCTTTTCTGTCCCACTTGTTGTTGTGCAACACCATTAGCCTTGGTGACAATAAGTAGAGGTAGTAGTAGTGCACTTTTGAGAGATATCAAATGTCAGTCTCGAACGGCACCATTTGCTTGAACTTACTCCGTTCTACAGTGCAACTCAAAATGGTTCAAAGAGTACTAGTGGCAACAAGACATCTCTCATTAGTAAGCCCTCTCAGATCTTTCCTTTGTTAGAAGAGACTTCACAAATTCTAGCCCTGCTAGAAAAGTCTTAGTTATCGTTCAGCTATTCCATTTATTACAACATCTTCTCCTTGAATCTACGAAAAAAAAAAACCTACGATCTGAGAAGCTGCCCTTCTAGCAGATTCTACCATTCTAAACAGCCAATCGCAACCTATATTGCTATATCCTTCGAACCTTGCAATTACATCAAATTACATCATAAGAAGAGGTAGTGTAATCGCGATTAAAATTTTTTTTCCTGTGCTCTCACATCCTGTTGAGCCAAGTTATTCAGTTTTTCTTTCTCTTTGATAACTAAAGAAAAGCCTGCCACTGAAAAATGTCAAAGTCTGCATCCAAAGCTAAGAGAGAAGCAAAGAGAGCTGCTACAGGCAAGAAGCCAAAGCTTACCAAGAAGGCTAGAGAAAAGGCTGAGGCTGGCGAGGATGGAGAGTTGGTTGATGAGGTCGCCAACTTAAAATTGCAGCAAGACAAAGATGGTATTTCCGACAGAGTTACCACCGGTGTTTTGGCTTCCCTTGAGACTTCAAGAGATGTAAAGATTACATCTTTATCCCTACTGTTCCATGGTAAAGTTTTGATTCAAGACTCAACCCTGGAACTGAATTATGGTCATCGTTATGGTCTCTTGGGAGAGAACGGTTGTGGTAAATCCACTTTCCTGAGAGCTCTTGCCGCCAGGGAATATCCAGTTCCATCAAGCATGGATATATACTTACTTAATGAGCCTGCCGAGTCAACAGAGTACTCGGCATTGGACTACGTCGTTAGAGAAGCTCAAGGTGAACTGGTTAGATTGGAACGCCTTGTTGAGGACATCATTGTGGAAGAAGGTCCTGAATCCTTAAAGTTGGATCCTCTTTACGAGAGAATTGATGACATGGATCCATCTACATTTGAGTCTAGAGCCTCCATTATTCTGAACGGTCTGGGTTTCAACTCTCAAACCATTCTCAAAAAGACTAAGGATATGTCCGGTGGTTGGAGAATGCGTGTTGCTCTTGCAAAGGCTTTGTTCGTCAAGCCTACCATCCTTCTTTTGGATGACCCAACGGCGCACTTGGACCTAGAGGCATGTGTGTGGTTAGAAGAATATCTGAAGAGATTTGACCGTATTTTGGTATTGGTTTCTCATTCGCAAGATTTCTTGAACGGTGTTTGTTCCAACATGATTGACATGAGACTGAAACAGATTATGATGTTCGGTGGTAACTACGATTCTTATGTGAAAACTAGAACTGAATTGGAGACCAACCAGATGAAGCAATATGCAAAGCAACAAGAAGAAATTGCTCATATCAAGAAGTTCATCGCTTCTGCTGGTACATATGCCAACTTGGTCAGACAGGCCAAGTCCAGACAAAAGATTTTGGATAAGATGGAGGCTGATGGTTTAATTCAACCTGTTGCCCAAGATAGAGTCTTCTCCTTCAGATTCCCAGAAATTGAGAAGCTGCCACCACCAGTTTTATCTTTTGACAGTATATCGTTCAGTTACGACGGAAAGCCAGAGCACAACTTGTACGAAGATTTGTCATTCGGTGTTGATATGGACTCGAGAATTGCCCTTGTTGGACCAAACGGTGTTGGTAAGTCTACATTGTTGAAACTTATGACCGGTCAGCTGCAACCACAAAGCGGTCGTGTTTCCAAGCATACCCATATCAAATTAGGTGTCTATTCGCAGCACTCTGCTGATCAGTTAGACCTGACAAAGAACCCACTGGAGTTCGTCCGTGATAAGTTCTCGCACATCTCACAAGACTTCCAGTACTGGAGACAACAGCTAGGTCGTTACGGTCTGACAGGAGAGGGCCAAACTTCCCAAATGGCCACCTTATCGGAGGGTCAAAGATCCAGAGTAGTGTTTGCTTTGTTGGCACTGGAGGCCCCTAACATCCTTCTGCTGGACGAGCCTACCAATGGTCTGGATATCCCCACCATTGATTCTCTGGCCGATGCCATCAATGCCTTCAGTGGTGGTGTAGTGGTGGTTTCCCACGACTTCCGTCTGTTGGACAAGATTGCCAAGGACATCTTTGTTGTTGAAAACAAGACGTGTACCAGATGGGACGACACTATTTCCAACTATAAGAAGAAACTGGCCAAGAACGTTGTTTTGTAGGTTGGATAGCGAGCGATATACTATATTATATTTATACACCTCTAATAAGGATCTTCTTTATGTATAATTAATTGGTACACGGATAGTAATCTACTATCTGACGCCGTGTAATATTGCTTCACGATCCCTTCCCCACTGCTTTCGCTTGAGGTTGGTTCATTAGAAAACATTGTAGACTAGCATTCGGAGATATTGACAGAGATGTTCCGAGATAGAACCAACTTATACATCTCATATCGGCGAACCTACCCTCATAACACGGGTCAATTCAATGGTAATTCCCAACTCGACACAACGAACCTGAACAGCCGGTTCGACCTTTTGGGGGAAGAAGAGGAGGCCCACGGACTAGTAGACTCTAGCTATCACGATGAAACAGCTGCAAATGGCGATGAAATAGAAATGAAACCGCTGCCTCCCAAGTTTGCAGATATTTCTTCGGAGATTGAGTTTCTGTTGACGGAAATTCAGAAACAGGTAACTCAATTGAACTACCTGTACAAAAAGAACCTCTTGCCTGGTTTCAATGACACAACAGAAGATGACGAGAAAATAGATCAAATGAATTTTGTAATCACAAGCTCCTTTCAAAAGGTTTACAATAAGATCAAGAATATCGATGCTATCAAAGTTCAATACCAGGATGTGTTGAGACCCGAAGACATGTTGATATGTGACAATCTGAAGAAGAACCTGGCTGCAAAGACGCAAGATTTATCAAAGAAATTTAGAAAATTACAGAATAATTACATCAAGTACCTAAAGCAAGATGACTTCCAAGCACCCCAGAAGCAAAACGTCATGGATGAGTGGGATGATTCAGATGCTGTTAATATTGAATCATATTCCAAGCAAGCAATGCAACAATCATCTGCTTTGTTACAAGAGCAAGAGCAGGCGCAGGGCCTCAATGATCAATTGATTCAAAGGAGAGAAAAAGAGATTTACAAAATTGCCCAGGGTGTGATTGAGATTTCTACTATCTTCAAGGAGTTAGAAACTATGGTTATCGACCAAGGTACGATATTGGATAGAATTGACTATAATTTGGAAAATGTTGTTGTTGATTTGAAGCAGAGTAATAGAGAATTGCTTAAGGGTCAACAACATCAAAAACGATCAACCAAGTGCAAGCTGATCTTACTTCTGACGTTGGTGACCTTGACTCTTGCTGTAATAGTATTGATGAAACCGAGACGTACAGATCATTACTACCATGATTCTCCGACGCCATCAAAGGACACACCACAAGCAGAGGAGCCAGCTCCCGTTAAAGTCGATGACCCTGCGACAGAAGACTGATCTATGTATGTGAAAAGTTGATATACTTTAACTGTCTATTAGTAATTTACAAATTAGAAAGAATTATAAAACAAGACCACGAAACTATGAGCATAAGTTTAGAGTACGACTGAGATCACATGTGCCCGTAGGGACTGTCTCTCGACATAGAGGCAGCAGGAATGCTGTTCTTGTTTCGACTTTTGGGACCTCCGAACTGCTGCGGATCTTGGGTATTCCCCTGGGGAACATAATTCTGGGGTATTCCCAACTTCCTTCTAGGTCTGGCATTTTTTTGCTGGCCGCCAATAAAGAAATCTGGATTCTTGGAAAGCAGCAGGTCAGTTGTGCTAGGTTGATTTTGAAGAGTTATAGGTGCCTGGTATTGGCTGTTGTAAATTCCCTGATTTGGCGGCGGACCTTGAAATTGAGTCGGATTGTTTAACATCTGTGGGCTCGTAGAATAATAATTTGCACTAGCAGGGTACATTCTTTGAGAAGGCGCTTCCTGCGGTCTATCTATCCGACCAGGCAAGACTGGATAATTGCCTGCCCCAGGATAATATTGAGGATTTATTCCTTTTTGAGAAACACTTGTAAAGTTAGAACCTGTTTCAAACATATAGTCTGAAGATTGATCTTTGCTATCCGTGTTGTACTTCAGATGTTGGTCCCTTTCGTCAACGGCATCATCGAGAATAGTTGGATCCAAAGTTGGTGATGAATAAGGGTCTGCTATCTCAGGCAACATTGGTTGTCTTGCGTCTTGCATTATGGAAGAATCTCTATTCTGGACATTCGGTTGTTGTGGTAGTGGATCAGTTGGAACAGCTTCCATGACGTACCTTGATTTTTTTGAATCGTTTACGAAATCATTCATCCTTGTTTGTGTGTTAACAGACAAAACACCGTATCTGGATCCCGAGTCGCCAGTATCCAGAGTACGTTGGTGTTCCAGCTCCTCATTCTTCATGTCGGCCCTATCAGAGTAGAAGTCCGTCAATCCAATATTGTCGGTATTTATAGGATCCATATTGGTTAAGTCATCATTCAGATTCATCTTTTCGTTTTCATCTTCCTTATCTTGGTGCGTACGAGAACGCGATACCCAAACGGCACAGAGAATGACCAGCAGCACACTTACTAGAGAGCATCCTCCGGCCGCACACATTAAAGCCATAACCCAGGTGGTGTGCGGTGAAAAGAGCAGGTATGATACCACAATTACCAGAACAGTGGCCATAAATGCGATGATCTGAAGAAAACTAAACAGTTTCCAAAACGCCGGGGAGCGTTTAATTTTTGATATTAGAGACAACCCCCAAACAAAAGCAGTGACTAGTGTAAAAAATGCTGCCACAGGAAGTACGATTATGATCTTACTCAGTATCTCTCTTGCACTGTCACTCATAATCCAGCTTTCGTACTGCTCATCCAAAGAAGCAGCCATGTAAGGATATCTTGTAGTTTTATCAGAGCAATCGCTGGAAGAGCAATAACCAAATACCCCAAACTTGAAATCTCCAACCTCAGACAATGCGAGAGTGTTTGTGGCCGGCACCGTTAAGCAACTCAAGATTAAGAATGCAGTGCCGACGACCTGAAGCAAAAGGGCCACAAGCTGTGAAAAAAGAACACGACTTCCAAATTTATGAAGACCCATGTTATGAAGCAGAGTTGTGGAATACCTGGATTAGTTGATCAACTGTCGTTTCTGGTTCAAAAGGGCGAAAGATCAAAATACCAAAATACCAAACGCGTGGGATGTTGAGGGCAGAGAACAGAAATGGAAAAACTTTCTAAATTTATCTTTGTGATAAACAATCATAATAAATGAGATCGAAGGGTTGCCTCGAATGGCGGAATCAATCACTTATTGTTCGATATGCATGGTAGGCATGGACGAAAGGTTCCTCTCTCGCTACGCGTTACATTCACGCATCCCAAGTGGAAGGGCATTTTTTTTGGTCAACGCTGACTACAAGAAAAAGAAAAAAAAAAAAAGATAGTTCTACTCAAGTTCTACTCAAGTGCCCTGGTACCAGCAATCTGGAACCATCAAAATGTATCGCTCCATGGCCTCTCTAAATCTGTTTTTGTACTGCTTGGGTGTAACCACTGTAGGCTCCTTAGTTGGAGCTCCGCCACCTCCACCCACTAAACCTTTCTCCTTAACCCAACTTTCTAGCTTCTTATCCCAGGTGAATGTTCGTATACAGTCAATGATACCAACCACCAGCTCATGTCGATCAGAATCGATTCCAATGACCAAGGAATAGTCCATCACGTTCATTTTGGCAAGGAAAAGAGTGTCATTCCATAACGATGCACGGAGCAGCTTCTTCGCATGTTCGTCGATGAATAACGGAGACTCGTAGATATACTCCACCATGTTTTCATCCAAAAGAACCTCATTCTCTTTACCTGTCTGCTCCACGTGTCTATTTCTCATTGAGCCTTTAAGGTCAAAAATGCGAGACGTCTTTCTCCCGTAGAACAAGTTCTCCATAATCAAGACAGCCATTTGTAGATTCTTATTGGTTACTGTGTTCTTAATTTGAATGGTATAGAAACCAAAAACCTTGGCCAGTACAGTGGGAAGATCATGAAATAATGCTTGTGAAAAATATTCAAAGTAGCTGGGAGCAAAATTCACAAACGAATCAAGCTCGGAAGTAGTCAACTGTTTAATGATAAATCGATCATCTAACGTTTTCAAAAACGCTGAGCCACTCTTTCCACCAGTGGAAACCCATTTCACACATCTAGAAAGACTCTGAACAAATTTATCGTCGCATCCACATTGTGTTCTGAAAGCATCAAACTGTTCGGCAAAAAATATCTTACAGGATAGAAGCGATGGTCCCTCTTGGAATTGATATTTTAAGTGAATAGCGGTCTTTTTCAACATTATTCTCTCAAGTTCTGATATTCCGTTCTTAGATAGATTGGCTTTATCTGTAGCTCCTCCAGCTTGATTGCTTGAAATGCTGCCATCCTTCGCAGAACTATGCACCGAAAAGCCATCATCATTAGAGGATGGTACGACACCTCTCGCCTCTTTTACGGACCTCAACTTCTCGTTGTAATCTGACGTACTGAGGCAAAAAGCAATCAACGAACTTGGTTCATCTTCTCTGACCAAAACATCCGAGTCTACAAAAACATGCTCTGATGTCTTCAAGGGATAAGCCAAAGGTTTCCATAAAGCTGCAGACCGGTCTGCCCAGAAGTTACTCAACGTTTTGATTAATGGGACCTTCTCAGTCGGGGTAATCTCTTCATCAAGTTTGATCAAAGTTTCTTCCTTAGGTTTTAGCTTGTCCTTGGATGGTAGATTAACACTAGAGTCAGGAGTAACTTTCCCTTCAAAAGACAAACTGTGAACCATTGGTATTCTTCTCGAAGGATTCACTGCACCATCTTCCAATGCTTCAATCGCATTTTTATAAATTGCAACACGTGGATTAGAGGAGATGACCGGTATAGCTCGATGTGTCTTTATTTTCTGTTTTTCTCGTTCTCTTTGCTTCTCAAATTCCATTGATATCTCGTCAAAAGGTAACTCATTGAACATGTTAGCCAATCGCTGTACTCTCCCCATTGGCATACTAGACCCTGGAGGTGAATCGCCTTCAACATTTCTAGGTAATGCAGTGTCTTTGTTGCTGAAAGATCTCCCTCGTTTCAATTCCGCTTCTAATTCGAGAGTTCCTATAGGCATTTTTGAAGACCCTGGTTCTTCCCCTGTCCACTTCCTCTCTGGGGCACTTTGAGGTAAGAATTGTTCAACAGAAGGTTTCGAAGAGACATTGAATGAAGTTGGTGAGCCATTAGATGCTACTATGCTACTCCTATCTGGAATTATAATTGGTGTTGTTTCCTCTTCCTTTTCGCCTCCAACTGCAAACTCTCCCTCAAGTTCCCGTTGAGCCTCTTCTAACTTCTCATCACGTTCTTCTTTTTTGGGCTTTTCGGTTGATTCCTCAGGTTCTTTGTCACTGAACAACTTGCGCAAATAGTAAGACGTAATTCTACTGACATCCTTTTCACTGGGCAAATAGTTGGCCTCAAATGACTGAAACTCAGAGTCCCAACCTACGGATAGGTCTTGAACTTTTCTGACAATTCCATTCAAACATAAGTGCTCGTCAACTTTAGTTGTCGTGTATAATTCCATGGCCTCATTCTCTATTTTTTTCGATTGTTGCATGAGTTTTTCCTTTAACTGTAGAATCTTCTTTTGGCCCTCTTGCATTTTATCAATTGTCATCGAGTCAACCTTTACTCTATCTAAACGCTCTTGGACTGAATTAAAGAAAGTTCTAGCTCTTGTAAGGGTATGTTGCAAAGTATCATGCTTCAAATTTATATCAAATTCAGGGTTCCAATGCATTGTGAACTTTGGCACAACAAGATCTAATGTATCAACAGTCGAATACTCTATTCGAACTGCTAGATCGTTCAATCCAAAGTACCGGATATGGTCCTTGTAAAAATCATGTGTACAGCTTCCAATTACATGAGTTTTTTTGCTGTAAAAGGACAACTCTAAATATTTGCCAAAAGAGTATTTCCATGCCTGATCAGACATGAGTACAACTGGAGTATTAGTTCGGCAAATTTTACAGTAGCTCCACATTAATAACGTGTTCTGTAAACCTGGGATCTTGCAAGCAAAGGGCTCCACAACAACATCTAGTTTACCTCTGTCATGTACATATGATCGAAAATGGTCCATAAGTTGAAGCCCGCAACCTTCAGAACATGGATTAGTAGCATTGTGAGAAACGTGTTCAATATATTGTCCCAGACTTATGTCATTTTCTAGGTAGAAATTGATTTCTAAAATCTCAGGACCAACGCATGGAGTAGCATTTTTGGTTGAGACCAAGTTGTAAAGGAAAACAATACTTTGGTGGTGGTTAAACTCTAACATTAGAGTGGAATGGGCGCAAAATAGCTCCCATTGCCTCTGTTGTGAGTTCAGTAGATTTCTCAAATGCTCTATTTGAAATTCCAGTTGATATATTGCTATCTCAAAAAGCCTCTTCGGTTCAATGTCTGCATGAATATTAAAATTGAGAAGTCTCATGTATTTTTTGGTTACAGCCAATTTGCTACTTTTTGATGAGCATTCATTCTTAAATTCAACGTACAGTTTGTTCAGCCTGGAGAGCTGCTTCAATAAATTTCTAACATTCAGTAGAAGAGATGGAAGGGGTCGCATTACTCCAGGAGAGGATGAGAATATCGTTTCACGATATTTATTCAAAAACATCTCATACGATGGAGGTAGAATTTCGGAACTTTCGTTCCCAATTAAGCTTGTGTCAAACCTGAAAGAGTCTAAATCACTGCATTCATGATCTTGCGTATCATAGGTTTGTAGAAATTGATGCTCAAGAACCTTCTTTTCCAAATTAAGGTTAAAGAACACATATATCAAACTATTCAACGAAGTCTTTACATTAGGATCATCATTTATAAGAATAGTGCAGCCTGTGTTCGATTCACATTCGGTAAAGTAGAAGTAGGTTTTCACAATAGAATCGTGTAGGTAAGTTCTCTCTTCAAAAAGTCCGCACATTCCCAATCTCGGTTTTAAAGCAAGTTTATCGATAGATGAAACAATATCAGCATTGGTCATTTTAGAGAGTCGTTCTATGATCTGTGGTTTGATATCAGATGCAACTGTAATTGAGGCATCATCCAGCATTCTCAAAGCAAGTCCACTAATAGAGGCACCAATCAGAACAATATCAGGATTCATGGCTATTATTCTGTCTACTAGCTTTCTTGTATATTCCTCTTCTTGAGCAATCATTGGCTCCAAAGATGTAAAACCGTCGCTAGCGTAAGCAACAGGAAACATTATGAGACAGATCTTTGGGAAGCTTATCTTTCTGGACATACTTTTCAAAGGTAAAATCTTAGAGAAAACCACCGCATTTAGTAACTGGCTGTCCTCTACCCTGGCGCCATAAATCCTTTTCACTTTGAAATTTCTATGAAGGTCGTATCCATCAGATATATCAAGGTTGATACCATCAATACTCTGTAATATTTCAAGCATTTTCTTTTCCCACAAGTCTGCATTTGAAACTGAGTTCACTCTGATTATTTGATGCAGTAGTTTCTTGCCGTGAGTTTCACATATAAGGTTAAAGTTTTTGTTGACTATAGAAAAAAGTCTGCTTCCGGAAGACTTGGAATCAGAGTCATCACCAAGTCCAAAATTGAATATGGAGTCAGTGTTTGGTACTAAAGACAGGTCTGATTCACCTGGATTCTCGGTATTTCGAAACCGTGTTCTTTGGTTCATGCGAGACTTTTTGGGCCGCATTCTATTTTTCACCCTGTTTAGAGATGTGTAGCTTTTACTATTGGTGGTCCTTGAATCAGAAGGTGATATCCGGTCTTTATCCATATTCGAATCGTTTCGTTCCACTCGATGCTCCAGAGGACTTGTTTCCACATTGACAGGAGTTCTTGGGTTTTTTTCTGTGCTGAGATCAAATTTGTATGGACCTTGAGCTCCTTTATCAGAGTTCAAGGTTGTGTACAGTGACATTGACCGTTCGTTTTCGTTCTCTGAGTCAAAATCCCCAAAAATATGAGACCTATGGAAAGTTCCAAGAAGATTTGATATGTTTGAATCGTCATCGTTTAGTTCTGGTTGGTTCTTCTTTAAGCTTTCTGGTTGAGTTTGCGAATTGAAATTGAAATTGAAGTTGAAGCTAAAGTTGGATTTGTTTTTATTTTTATCATCAGCACTTAAAGAACCTGTGTGTTCGTTCGTGTTTCTTCTCGATCTGGAGTCCATTCGTCGGCTGGCTGGAATCTCAACAGCCTCCCCTGTTCTGGTAGCTGGAATGGCCATCATTGGAGGAGGCTGTGGAGGTTCACCTTCCAAAGAGAGACGCGGTGACTGATCTATATCATATTTGTGCGTTGAATTGGTTCTCGTTCTTGTTCGAATAGGCCTTAAAGAATCTTCAGGTATGCTATCATCATCAGTTGAAACGTCGTTTTCCAGTCTGTCGGCTACGTTTACACACAACTGGCATACTCTAATTCTTGCATTTATGTGGAATTTTTCACCTGATATGAAAATGGTACAACCGCTACAAAAGATTTTACCACAGATCCTGCAGTGGTGTTTTCTTCTGAAAGTGGTGAATCGTTTTTCACAGAGACAACATTTCTTGGCTGAACTGTTTTCCAACCAGTATTCTTTAGTGATACCACTTCCTAGGACGTTTTCTGATCTGTTTATGTTGAAAAGAAACTTTCTTGAGAAAGATAAGGCGATTTCACTGTACGTTGAATCCGTTTCACTTGGTGCATAATGATGATGATCCTGGCTCTTGAGAGATTGGGCAACGCTTGGTATCCTTCTCAGGCTTCTCTTGGAAAACTGTTTAGCTATTAAAGGGTTGTGGTGTGAGTGATTTACTTTAATGGAGGAGTCAATTACTGGTTCGGCCACGCTTCCCTTGGGTTTGACTAGAGATGGAATAAGAGGAGAGTTGGTCAAGCTTTTCTTTGAGGTCAAGGTGGAGCCGTAAGGATAGGAACTTTTCTCCTTCTCTTTCGAATCTGTATCATCGTCTGCGGTGGAAATTGGCGCCACTGTAGAGAACTCTGTGTCCTCAAGTTTGGGACTAAGTAATAATGGTGGTGGTCGTACTGGAGCAACATCGGTGGGCACAATGTCTATTGGATTCTCGTCATTTAAAACTGAGTTTTTCGAAATTGATCTTGATTTTATTCTAATCGTGCTAACATCACTCTGTGTTGTGGGCTCTTGAGCCTTAATATCAATCTCCAGATCTTGGGGAAACGATAAGAGACCACTGTTCTCTGTGAGGATCAATTGGGGGTCGTTATGAATTTTGGATGCCGGAAGCATTTCCTTCACTCCGTCTGTTTCACTGGTCTCATGGGAGACAGGCGGAGACTCACTGCCTTCTGCAGGCATTGGATGGATGGATTAGTGCACGGTAAAATGAATCAAATCATATTCAGAAAGAGAGATACATAATATACTTAGGTAGGTTTTCGCGAAATCTAACTTGCCCATGGATTGTCCTCTTCCCAGGTCTTATGAACAGCAGAGGTAGGTGCTTGTAAATCAGAAAACACTTCATTGATTTGTACGTTGTTACCCTCGACGTCATAATCACCTTCCTGTTTTCTTTCATTCTGTCCATCACTTTCTTTCTCGGCAATGTTGAAAAGATCATCCTGAATTTCAAGAGGTAACATAGGTTGAAACTTGTTAAAGATGGCATCATTGAAATTTCCGTAGCTATCACAACTGTATAGTCTAGTAAGTTCTAAAAGGTTTGGTAGTACTACCCCGGGAATGTAATTCTCATTCAAGAAAAGTTTCTCATCATTACCCTTGAAATGAATATTCTTGTTTTGGGGATAGTTGGGGGAATCTAAAATTGATTTTAAAAAAGTGGTCAGCTTCTTATCTATTCTTAGCTCGTCAACTTCATATTTGTAACTCTTTAATATTTTCAGTAATTGAAATGGGGTGAGTGTCTTGAAACTCTCCAATGTGGTCTTCAGCATTTCTTCGTCCCCCAACGAGCTAACAACTTGAATGAACTGCAGGAGTTCTATTAATGGTGAAAGCATATGCCTGCCAATGCTGTATAGGTTACTGTAATAGAAGCTGGAATCGTTTGAATTGTTAGGTTCACCTTTGAACCGCGTAACGTTTCTAAGAGTTATTTGATTCTCAACAATCGATTCAGGAAATCCCTCGTCTTGGAAAGTCATGCTCTGTATTTTGTGAGGCCTGATATTGTTTGTCCTCAACCAGTCTTCCACGGTAGAAATGTTTAATCTGATTTGCATAGCTACAAGTCTGGCATGATATTTTTTTGTGGACAACACTTTGTTAAACATGGTTGAACCTAACCAATAAAGCACTTGTGATAATGTCTGCTGTTTCATCAATTCACTGACATTATGCAAATCTAGCACGTACATTAAGGCACCTAGAGTTTGTATTACCTTTATCGGTGAGGGTTTCATCTGCTCTTCAGCTGAAGGTGGATATAGCATTTCTATGATCTCTTCGTAAGACGACCTGTGTAGGTTTTTTCTACTCTTGAAAAGTTTCCAGTCGCTTTTGAATACAACGCTGTCCAGATCAGGAACGCTATGGTAATTCAGCATGCAATCGTCAACCAGTTGGTTTAACTTGTAATTAATGCTAAAGACTAATTGACTTTGTACCGCCTGTATGCAATCTACTAATTCTTGCAACAATTGATAGTACTTGACAAAAAACTGGCATGCGCCATCCTTCAATAGATAGTAGTAGACAAAGTTCAGCACCGAAAGCCAGTAGCTTATTTTTACAATGTCCAAATTGGCAGCGTCATCCAAAGTAGTGATACCACCGGTGGAATTGCTGAACGTTCTAACCCTAGTTAGGAAAAGTCGAAGAAAATTTAGTACTAAACCTGAGCTTTCCAACTTGGAACTGGCGTATCGGAGACACTGGTATATGATAGCTGCGGGATAAACTGGGTTATGGGAATACTTCTCCGATAATGAGAAGATATAGTCGATCAATTGTGGTATATTTTCGTCAAAGAACTCAACGTACTGTCCCGGAAGTATAACGCTAAAGTCAAATAGTTGGTCTTTACCACTAACCAGCCCGTCCAAGTCGGCGTCAGCAGGATTGAAGTTGGATGATTTGTACAGGGTATCTTCACGACTGAACGATGTATCTTCCAAATTATTTGACAAGCTGTGCAATGAATCGTTATCTGATTGCACAAAATTTGATGCATGATTAGACAATAATCCGTGTGTTTGGTAATAGTCGAACATTTCACTTCCAGGTGTTGCCAAATCCACGGCAGACCTTGCACTCTTGCTTGACTTCTTCGAAGGATCCGCCCCTGCAGATAGAAGATCTGTCACTAGTGGCTGATAGTTAAAGTAAGTAGCCCACATTATCGGAGTCCAGCCGAGAAGCAAATCTTCCTGATTCACGTTAGCTCCAGTGGATATCAACAAATTCATGCATTCCTGTTGGTTGAAACAGATAGCAAAAACAAGAGGAGACATGCCAGACTTGTCCAAGTCGTTGATGCGGTGTTTATTTTCCTTGACGAACGAGGCCAATTGTGCCAAATCGCCATTACATGCTAACAGACATAACGTTGCAATGGGATCTTTCTTTCCGCCTATGAGCTCCAACGATTTCTTGGCCGCTAATATCTTAGAGTAGTTAATGTCACTCGACGAGATCACGGAGGAGGCCTGCTTTAATGCCTTCCACGGGTCCAGTTCCATAATCCAATGGCAATTTTGGAGCTAGTAGGAGATATAAACGAGGCAAGAGCGAGAGATTGGAGATATGAGGACGGTTGATACGTAAGACTTGGCCTTCTCGAATAATGACAACTGGAGAAATAAACGCCCAGAGGGGGACGTACTAAAGCTAAAGATCCATTTATCCATAACTTATGCCTCATGAGCCAAGGTTGAGACTGCTATTAATTGTACGCACACTCGTGATTGTCAGATGGCAAGATTAGTTACAAGCAAGGCATTGTAATTTATACTTTTTTCAGTTAGTATCTACATCTTTTACCCCAATCTCACTTCATCATGCAACTCCAAAGGTGTTTGTGTTACCAGATATAGACGCCAACGGTATCTTTGTCATCCTCTTTTTCCATGAACCTAGCAAACATTGCAATTGGCTATCAATGATTTTCAATATTAGATACCAATACACCAAACATAATGCCCAGTTATGGAGAGCTACCATGTTCTGCTTATCGGCAGCGCTGGCTTTGATGGCCTTATTCCTGATCCAACAGTACAATACCAGCTTTATGAGCTCATTGGTATTCAAAGGGAACAATTTAGAGCCAAGTGATGCCAGCTTTTTCGAAAGAGCACCTTTTAATCAAATTGATTACGGGAATCGAACTCATGGGTCAGCACCTCTTTTCAAATTGGAAGCATCCATGAAACCTGTGTTTCTAGAGGAGGGCGACTTGGAAGTGTCTTGCAAACATGACGATTCTGCCACATTGGCCTGTTCTTATAAAGGTCGAGTGAAGACTCCCCGTTATTACATCGAAGAAATTACCTTCGAAAATTTTCATCAGGACAGATTACCGTTCAGATTCCATTGGAATAGAAATGCAACAGCAAACGACTTGGGAAATAAACTTACGTTTAACAAGTTGGCCGAGTACTTTTTCCTGTTTGAGACATTGCACTCTGAAGACGACACTTATTCCAATATTGATGATTTTGTCTACTATGACGCATTCAACGACTTGTACCAAAAAGTTGAAGGATATTACTCAGGATCAGTTTATTGGAGGATTGCTACTACCAACTTTATCTGCATAAGTTTGATGGTAGTATTTTTCTTCCATGTTATGTTGGTAGTTTCTAGGAGATTTGCAGACCGACGTGTTCAGTTTGAAGTCCAAGAGGAAGCTAGTAGTCATACTGGTAAAAAGGAGGCTGCTTCTTCTACCCGCTTATCTGAACAATTGAATACATCTAGAGACATTGAATCAGTCAGAGACGAAACTCAGCAGGCAGTAAAAAAATTCAATCATCAGCTGCAAATATTCAGCAAGGCTCAAGGAATTTTAATGTTGTTCCACCTATTTGCATTTGTCTTCCTAATGCTCCTAATTTCAGTGGCTGATTCATTAATCATCTCATCGTTCTCTGAAGGATTGGTCTCACCGATCGACAGGAGCAGCGTAGAATCGCACAATAGGCCGCTTTCTCAGTATCTGGTGGGAATAATGGTCATTTACTCAACCTACTATATTCTTTTATACCGAGCATCTCTTTATTGACCTTTCTACGTTTGCCATAACGATTCTGGTTTTGATATAGAGATTTTTAGTGGTAGTTTAATTAGATAGATCGTTCGAGATGCTAAGAAAATAAACCTGGGCGTACCAGTAAATTACTAGCGAGATGAATATTGGTATCATTGGAGGTGGGATTTCTGGTCTAAAATGTGCCCAGGTTCTGAATGACCACGGATTGAAGGTTGAAATACTAGAAGGAAGGAACAGGCTTGGAGGGAGAATAAAAACGCACAGAGATGGAGTCCATGGTATCCCGTATGATCTTGGAGCCTCTTGGTTCCATGACACTTTGACGAATGAGCTTTTCGATCAAGTCATTGCCGAGAAGAAGAAAGGCAAGAACTATGAACTTGTCTATGATGATGGCAAACCATTGTACGTGACAGAAGATGAAGGAGTATTGGATTTTGATTATGAAAAACTAGATCAGGTGAAGATTGAAGCTTGCAAGTACATTGAGTTGAGATACTTTGAAAATTTGGAACTCCCGGACGTGCCTTTGAAAAATACCGTTCAGTCATATTTGGCAAAGCAGGAAGGTCTCCTGACTGAAAAACAGCAACTTTATGTGGGACAAATGCTTAGAGATTTGGAACTTTGGCATGGGGTGTCTTGGGATGAGATGAGCAGCAAGTATGCATTGGTCGACAACGTTGGAAGAAACTGTTACAATAAAAGTGGCTATGACCAAATCGTTAATTCTTTAAGATCAAAAATTCCTGAGTCTAGTATTGCACTTGAATGCGTTGTGAACCGAATAGAACGTGGCATTAAGAAAGTGAAGGTTCATACTAATAAAGGTGTCAAGGAGTATGACTTTGTCGTAGTTACAGTTCCTCAAAGTATCCTTCAATTGAGTCCCAATGAAGAAGGTGGCATACTGTGGGAGCCCAGTTTGCCTCAATTGCTGAAACAATCACTGGAAAAGATACATTTTGGATTCTTAGGAAAGTTTGTTTTTGAATTCGATCGACTTTATTGGGATGAAACCTTACCAGATAGGGTTATTTCAATTGCAACACCTGGTAGAGAGACGGATATAGACGCAATTCCGGCGACCTGGGAGTTTCCGGTTCTTTTTTTGAACCTACATAGAATGTTTGGCAAGCCAGTGTTGGTGGCATTCACTCAAGGGAAATTGACAAAACATCTAGAGTCTTCTCCGGACCTTTCTTGGGGCTATTTTAAACCTATTTGGAACAAAGTGTGCCACAATGAAATCCCTGATCCAGTCAATGTTGTAAGCTCTGACTGGAGTGTGGACCCCTTCTCGAGAGGATCATATTCAGCCTGTCTGACCGGCGATGACCCCACAGACTCAATTATTCAACTCAGTAAAGGTCTTGACAACGTTCGATTTGCTGGAGAGCATACTATTTTTGATGGGGCGGGAGCAGTTCATGGAGCCTGGTTGAGTGGTTTAAGAGAGGCCAAATATCTTTTGAGAAAGCTGGATCTAATACCCACATCAGGGCAAGAAGATGACTGGTGATATAGTACAGGCTCGGGATAATACAGATTATATACAGGAGTACTTAGATAACTTCTATAGGATTTACATGGAAATAGACTTGCATGTGCACGGATTACTGGCACATATGCAATTTGGGTCAAAAGACTTTTTAAGATCTTGTAGGAACTTATCAATCGATGACTCATGCTCCGATGATAATCGAAATATTTCATCATCAAACTCTGCAATTTTTAGTCCATTATGGTAACCGTCAATGTTTCCGTGCTTTGCGCAATTGAAACAATGACAATTATCATCTGGGCAGCAGCACTCGTTTAGATCTTCGATGGTAATACTGTTGGAGGGTACTTGTTGTCCTTGTTGGTAGTATGGATCCTTTTGCGGGAAGATCGTACCTATAGATTCTAATTTGACAGGACCAAACGGTTGCACATGATTCTTTGTTGAGTTCCTGTTATGGACTTCACATGAAGGACAGTTACAGGTGTTGGGATCGCAAGCACAGCTTCCGGGCACACTACACCCATCTGCCAAAAACCCTTCATAAACTTTTTCAATTTTGAGAGCGGGAGACGGTTTCCTGCTTATACGAGCTTTCTTTTCCGGTTCTAGCAATTGTAAGTGATCATCTGTGTTCTCTATCACATTTTTCTCAGACGCCGTGAGGACTATTACGGCGTTTTTATTATTACCTGAACAACAATTCTTTACCTTGTTCTCTGATGGGGCGGAAGCGGTGGTAGCGTTCGAACAGCAGCTTGGTGGATCTGGCGTAACTTCTATCTGTATTTGATTATTTCCGCCGCAACAGGACGCTCGTACCTCTGTCGGGGTCACTGACTTTTCGTTTAATATAGCTATCCTGTGGTTACAACTGGGGGAAGGTCTTCCTCGTGAGCGCACCTTCATAAGAGGTCTCTCCGCGTGCTTACAAGTTGAAGAACGGTGTCCCCTGATACAACGGATACACGCGTATTTCTCGCCATCTACTATGATCATATCACTGTATCCCTCTTGATACAAGAACCGTTGAAGGTGTACGTTGTAAAATGTCCCTGATTTTCTTTTTTTTCTGCTTATCTAATTTGCTCATTTTTAATGTTAATTTTAGGATCTTGACACTCTCAGATAGTGGAGAGCGAGAAAGCTAGGCAGGATCTCTACAGGTAAAGTTTCACGCATTCTCTGCAAGTATAAGACCATCATGCCTCCGAAATCAACTGCTCAGCGACGGTTATTGAAAGAATACCAGCAACTATCCCGTGACGCTCCAGAGGGAATAATAGCTGGCCCTGTGGATGAAGATGATTTGTTCCATTGGGAATGTTTGATAGAAGGACCAAAGGATACTCCATACGAAAACGGAGTGTTCTCTGCTCAATTGACATTTCCCAAAGACTACCCATTGTCTCCTCCCAAACTCAAGTTTGATCCTCCGTTGATTCATCCAAACATCTATGCTGATGGAACGGTTTGCATTTCGATTCTACATCCGCCAGGAAACGATCCCCTACTCTATGAACGTCCTGAAGAACGCTGGTCTCCAGTTCAAAGTGTCGAAAAGATATTACTCAGCGTAGCCAGTATGTTAGCTGAGCCCAATGTGGAGAGTGGTGCCAACATAGATGTGTGCAAGGTATGGAGGGATAATCGACCTCAATTCGATGCTATGGTCAAAGAACAGGTTAAAAAGACATTGGGGTTGTGATACAAAACAGAAGAAAAGCACACACCGAAAACAGATAAAAGAGATGAAGCTTGACTAGCATAAATAGAGTTATCCATAGAGTCACTATTCAGGTCAAAGTCCGTTTTAATCTATCACCTCTACTAGAGAGGTGATCTATCATCCCACCCCGCGAACAGACTTTTTCATTCTCGTCTCCGTATAACCCCAACTTATTGCTGGTGCTCCCAACCATCGCTTCTCCAACTCCAGATTTGAAAAATCCGGTGCTCTCCATCACCTGTACTCTTCTTTTTTTTTCTGTTTCCCTAAAAGTGGCCAAAATGACAGAAAATTCGGAAGAAAAGATGTCCCAAAGAGGTATGTAGTATCCGGTTTCAATATAAACCCGTTTTCCCAACTTTCTTACTAACTTTTCAGAGGTAGTTAGGCTTCTCATCCATTTACCTGGAGAGACGGAAAACGTTGAGCTCCAGTCTCTGATATCCGGCTCAATTGAAGATGTAGCCAGCACTCTCACATCGCTTTCTACTACGAATGGTTTTACTTGCTTCAAACTGACCACCTTGGAAGGTATTGAGCTTGACTCGCTGATCACACTGGAAGAACTTCTTCGAGGAGAGGATATTGAGGTTTTGGAACTTGTGCTGAAGGAAACAGCATACACCGAAAGGGATGCTAGAGATCATATCAAACATGTCAGAAATGTTGTTGATTTGGAACCTGTCGGATCTTCTAATTTTGGTGTGAACGCTGGAAGCTCTCGTTTCGCCCTCCTGGACTTGGATCCAGTTTCCATAAAGGAACACAATGAAGACACAGAAGGATCTAAAGCATCGGAGTCAAAGGAAGAAACTGCTGAAGAAAAATCTTCCAAAAAGCCTCAGCTTTCAGCCGAAGAGGAGAGACCCATTTCTGAATTCGTAAAATCATTCTTTGATTTTGATTCCGAGTCCACTAAACTTTCCTTGAAGACCCACGCTAATAGCTTTAAGTTGTCATTAAAGCCAGCTGTTGAGGCAATTGTGCTATCATCTTGGAATCCTCCTACTCCGAGACAGAAATTGAATGGTGATCTGCTATATCTTTATGTTCAAACTTTAGAAGGAGAAGTGTTCCACATTACCTCTCATGTGTCCGGATTTTTTGTGAACAAGTCCACCTTTGCCAAGTTTGATGGTGGTTTAAAGACCGTAACCAATAGTCAAAATAAACCAGTCGTGAGCAAATCTCATTCATTGCTTTCTTTATTGAACAAACTGTCTCCAGCTTTAAATAGACGGTTAAGCGAGAACAGAGAGCTACTCGCCAAGTTAGACTCCGCAGTGTATCAGCCGGCCACCAACACAGTTCTTGCTAACCCATGGATAGTCAGCTTACCATTAGACCCTCCTCATCCTGATCTGGCTAAGACTCAAACTCTGTACGTCGACGGAGGAATTGATGGTGCTGACATTATTAGAGACTGGAACGATGATTATCAAAACATTCGTGAGATGCCCAAGACAACATTTCAGGAACGTAACCTCAGGGAACGTTTACTGAATAAGACCTCTGCTGACTTCACCGAAGCTGCTATAAAGACTGCCATTTCAATTGTCAACAAAGAATTTCTTCCAATGAACCCTGAAAACAAACCTGAAGAGCACATCTTCCTTCGCAACGGCATCTTTTATTCTTTGGCTGTTGATGGAGTGGGCCAATTTTCTGAAACTGGTGGAGATGAAGCTGCCAGAGCAGTTACGAACAGAGATTTAGCTTCTATTCGTTATCTTAATCGATTAGATGTAACTAACGTTTGTCATCTTTGTACTGCGATTGTTGATTATTGTGGACAGAGAGTTCTTTGCCAGACTCCTGTGCCAGGAATTTTCACCGGAGTCGCTAACGAGCCAGAAGATGCCTCTGAGTCTGGATCTCCATCAGATGTTCTTTATGGTGGCTCAGAGGCCAATACCCGTTTGTCGAGTGATGAAAAGTTTGTTGCAAAACTTAAGCCAATTTCTCAGGCTTTTCATTTGAAGGAGCATAAGGTGTGGACAAAAGATGGATCCCAATCTGCTAATTTGGTAACGTCTATCGAGACCAAAGGAATGAAAGGCAATGACGGGCGTTCTTACATTATGGATTTGTACCGAACTAGTCCTTTGGATATTGAGTTTATCGAAGCCTACTATGATCCAAACTCGGATTCTTCTTATCCTCATAGGGAAGTTACCTTTAGACACGAAGCCATCGAGGAGTGGTGGAGAAGACAAGTTAGTGTCTTGGTAAAGAATGAGACCAAAAAACTAGAAGGAAAAAGCTCTGAAGAGACTGCATCTAATAAAGATGGGGATGATGAGAAACCGGTTATCGCTATTGATCCTGACGCCTGTACCTTGAATCCAGATGCTTTCGCATTGAACAAATCTGCAGCTCCGACACCAGAAGACTTGAAGGAATTGGAGGAAGATGAGTCCAGAGTCCGGGAAGTTTCTAAGTTTGTCACCGAAATTTTGATTCCCGAATTCTTGGACAATATTGTAGCTTCAAATATTATCACCCCTATTGATGGAGCTCACCTTTCGACTCTTCTACATACTCAAGGTATCAACATTCGTTACTTGGGAGTTATTGCTTTCAATATTGTTGATCGCTTGAATAAGTATGAAGAAGAACTTATAAAATCTAGAAAGGAAATTGAAGAACTCAACAAAGCATTGGAGAAGAAAAAAGAAGAGGCAAGAAAGCATTTGAAAGAGCAGAAGAAAGAATCCAACGATTCAGTCAAGGATGAATCAAATGAAGAGAGTAAAGACGAAACCACTGATAGGGCTGAGTTCTACCCTGTCAAAGCTTCTCTTAGGTCTCTTCTTGCTGTTGTTACCCAGGAGATTGTTTCTCGGTCTACTAAGCATATACTGAGAAAGCAAATTGCTTCTTTGCCCCTTGCTTTTGCTCCTTATGTTATAACACATGTTTTCAATTGCTTGCTGGGCTCCAAATTCAATCCGGAACCGGAAATTTTCATTGATGAGTATTTGTCAATCTATGATGCAGACGTTTCCTTTACAAAATGGACCTCAAAAGATATTTTCGAACTAGTCAGTAAGGAAGCATTCAAAAGATTCAGGTACACCATCCCTGATTCGTGGTTTACTGAAATTGATGAGGTTATCCTTCTCCGTGAAATCAGTATCAAATTTGGTGTTCAGATTAAGGGTCGTGATTATCAATTCAGCGCCCCTTCTGCTCTTGAAACTGAGATCAATCCAGAGTCTAAACGAACCAAGAAAGGAAAAAAATCTAAGAACCTTGCTTCAGATGTCACTCCAAAGATCACCAGCTCTGGAGTATTTTCAGTCGATGACATTTTGGCTATCGTACCAATTGTCAAGGAATCTGTTTTCCGCTCTACTCTTGTAGAGGAGGTGTGGGAGAGTGGTAGGACGTTTATTGCAAAGAAGGAAAACGAACAGGGATTTGCTTTACTGAACCAAGCTACTACCTTATATGAGCAAGTATATGGTCCAGTTCACAAAGAGGTTGCTGATGCCTATAGTTTATTGGCACAGAACTACGCGGAGCTTTCCTCTTTTGGTGAAGCTGCCACTTTGAGTAGAAGATCTGTGAACTTGACCGAAAGAACCGCAGGATTTGACTCATACTCTACTATTCTGGCCCTTATTAGCAGTGCCTACTTCGAAAGTCAAAACGGTGACTATTTGAACTCTTTGAAGATCTACAAGAATATTCTGCAGTTGTGGAAGACTGTATCTGTGTTGGAGCACCCTACTGTCATCAACACTCTAGAGAGCATTGCTTCTAACTTGCAAGCTTTAGGACTCCACGCTGAATGTCTAGCTGTTCTAGAATACGTTCTGAAGTTGAGTTCAAAGATCAATGATGAGGATTCCACGATTACTGCTCTCCAATTATTCAAACGTGGTCAAACTAAAACTCTTCTGGAGGACTTCAAAGGAGCTCTTGCCGATGTTTCAGCTTCCTACAAAATCTTCAGGAAGAATGCTGGTATTGATGATTCTACAACGGCTTGGATTTACAAATTGATGTCACAACTGACTAAATATTCTGTGATCACCGCACAAGAGCAGCAGAGATCGAAGCCCAATGGTGGAAGTGTAAATAGGAAGTCTTCCAAACCAGTTGGAAAGAAGAAGAAAGATTCCAGCACCACCGAAACAACGCCAGATCCAGTGATAGCCAACCAATCAATTGACGAGATTATGAAGTTCATTGAAGGTACTTCACCATCTGCTCAAAAGTGAAGTAAATATATAAATATATATATATATCCCTTGTATATAGTGATATTAGCACACTTGTATATAAGGAGAAGATTACAAGTCTTCTTCAATAATGTCACCGAATTCCCAGCATCCCAAATGGTTCCTTTTAGCTTCTGCCTCGAGCTTTTGTAATACATCTAACTCTGCTGAAAGAAGTTTTTCTTTTGCGGTAAGCTGTTTCTTTACAATTGCAAGTCCTTTACGAACGAGTTCGTTATTGATTGGGTAGACAACATCTTGTTTAATCTTCTCTCCATCGTAGAAAGTTACATCGGATTCAATACCAGGTGATGGGTTGGAAAAATTCACACAAGCGACTAGGTTTATACCCGCCGTTAGGTCAGTAAAATAATCAATTGCTTTTGAAAGATAATCCTTGGGACGACTGGGTGGTAACTTCAGCAACGATAGTTGAGCTGAATGAGCTTGTGGTGGCAAAGCTTTGGTATCAAATTGAGGAGGCAGTGCAAGTAAAAACGAAGATGACGTTAGTACGTCAATATTTCCGTAGTCAACATGTTTAACTTCATACGTATGGTTCGTTTTGTCAACTGAGGTAACAATGGCACGATAGTACTTGTTGTTCTCAGAAAACTTAGCAGCAACATAGTCACCGACCTTTGGTGCTCTTGATAAAGATGGCCTGTTGGTCTTAAAATAAGTGTGGAACTGATCCATAAATGAAGGCAGCTTTGCTTGGTTGGAATCTAAAACCTGGTAGGAAACAACTCCAGTGTCGGAAATATCAGTGATAATCACATCCAAGTACTTTTTCTCAATTGTTAACTTTTCTGTTGGGGTAATTATATCTTCAACCTGAGCTTCAGCATCATAGTTTTCCCATAACCCAATTTTTTGGTCTTGAGCTGATTTCTCAGCTTCCAAGAATTGTCGTTCAAACTTGGTTTGATTTAATGAGCCTCCGTGTACTTCAGTAAAACCACGCTTCAACAATTCTAGCTGCAATGGAAGTTGCTCATTCAAAAGATACAGATTACCAATGAATGCACCTGTCCTATCCATTCCATAGATATCAAAAAAGACATCTCTCTGAGTGACTTTCTGAGAAACATAGCTGGAAGCTTCTTTATACAAAGATGAATCTCTTGAAACAGAGCTAATGGAAAGACCTCCCAGAACCAAAGTAAGCTTAAGACCTTCTCTTGGAAGAAGAATTCTGAATCTGTTGAAGCCCGATATGTGTTCGACGACACCAAAAATACGTGATCTATTCTGTAAAGAGTTGAAAAATGTTTTAGCTTTAGTTTGTTTTTCACTAGCGTCAACTATTCTCTCAGCATCAGGAACCTTACCATGTAGTCCTAGTTTCTTGGAGGTAGCTTCAGCTTCCTTTTCAACCAAAAGGTCCCAATCCGAAGATCGGTCATCGTCACCTCTCTTGTGTTTGATAACCTTTGCAAAACCAGCAGCAACGATTAAAGTTGACAGATTTTTCCCATTACTCAATGTAACAGAAACCAAATGTCTTTCTTCAAATTGCTCACTTTTTGGTCTTATAGCTTCAATTTTCACACCACAATGATCTCCAATAGCCAACTTACGTACGAATTCCCGTGCAACAGGCACAAATGTAGGAGAATCCATTTGACGAGGACCACGCAAAGAAGCTAATTGGACTGTCAATTCAGAACTATCCCCTAAGGTCAACTGAAGAGTATCAGCAGAAATGATGCGAGAAATAGTTGCATTGATAACTGAACCAATTTTTAGACTGTTTGAAGAGGATCTGGGGGCAGAAACGGCAGATTGGGACGCTTGTTTCCATATGCCTTGACCATCGGCTTTGGCCTTTCGTTCCAGGTCACGCAAGTGGGACATAGATTGAGATCCAACCAAAGTAGATTGCCAGTCCGAAACTTCAGCTAAGCCTGATTCCAACAGTCTATCAGAAATATTTCCAGCAGGATGTATGACCTTGCATACAGGAATTCCAGATGATGACTTGCCCAGGAAAGTCAATTTCAGCGACTTGCCCAAAAGTCTAGTCTCTACAAATATCTTGCTTTCCTCTGCCATTGGCTCAGCTGGCTGGTCAGAGGAAGCAGTTCTGGGAGCACGGACACCCGCAATTAGGATTGGCAATACAGCATGTTCTTCGTCATTCAGAATGATGCGAGCAATTAGCCTATCACCTGAAATCACTCTCTCAATAATAGTGTCATATGTTTTCCCGATTGAGCTATCAGGTAACGTTGAAAGAACGGATATTGTTTTTATATTGTCACCATGCAAGCCGGCCTTTTCTGAGGCCGCTTTCTCTTCGATTTCTATTAAGTGATCGTATTCTTCATCATCAAATTTGTCGTTCAATTTTGCGCCTCCCTTTTCCAGCACGTACTCTACCAAGCTAGAAAAAATTGGAGCGGAAACATCGCCAAACTCTTTTCCTGAACTAGTAGTATAGATTGTCCAAAACTTGATTACTTTTCCGACTAACAATGTTCTTAACAGTTCTCTCGATTCGAAAGAGTATGCTTCACCATGACGTGGAGCATTGATATGGGCCAGTGATAAGATTCTTTCAGGGCCGCTGGCACTATTTGGGGGAGTCAGCACAAGTGTGTCTCCAGAAAGAACATTCTTGACCTTGGCACTGAGAACTTTAGGCATTGATGACGAGGGGAGTAAATATAAAAGAAACCAAAACTTTCATCATCGACCAAACTGAACACCTCATCACACCAATAGCCTGATCTCGCGAAATCCAACATCGTGAAATTCTATGCCTGGTGTTCTGATGGGACACCATTAGGTTAATAAAAGTGAAAATTTCCTAATCGGGAAATAATAATTAGACACGGAATAGGTAAATTGGAATCTTCCTAAGACAAACGATCTGTTACTTTGTTGAACTAACTCCATCTTTTTCCGCCATGAATAAAGAATTGATTATCAACTCGATCAGGGATCTGATACCGATCCAACCAGAGCCATTTCCAGGTCCGTTGATAGCAAAGGTGGACGATTACATCACTGGATCAAGGCTCAAAGCTGGACTTCTAAAGCAAAACCAAGAGTTTGCAAGAACACATATTTGTGCATTGTTGGCCATTGAAAGCCTGGGAGAGAAATTTGCCCTTCCAGAACCACTGGTTGAAAAGATTCCTCTACCCAAAACAGGATTGAAGAAAGTTCTGAATCACTTTAGAAGGGAATTGAAGGTAACTCGTATTGCTATCAGCGATCAAAATCCTTTCCAAAATTCACCGCAGAATCCCAAAATGGCTCCAGAAAGGAAAATCAAGTCGAAGGAGGCCGTGGTTGTGGAGGACATTGGACTGCCATCACCCATGAGCACTCCTCAGAAAAGCAACACATTAACAGAGAAGAAAAGACGTTCTCCAATGAAAAAAAGATCCTCTACGCCAATTACACCTAACTCTTCTCCTCGCAAGCAGATGACTATCACCATCCCCCAATTCACGGCATTCTGTGCAAAGTTCTACATCCCAGGTGAAACAATTCGTCCAATGTTGAGGACATTTTTCAAATTCAGTGAAAAAATCAAAAACCCTTGGTGCCTACTATGTGGATTGGTAGCTTTTGCATATATAAAACTTAACCATAGAGAAATGAGATCAAAACTGGGAGAAAAAACCAATTTATACAACAAGCTCCACTCGTTGCAAAATGGAGGAATGCTGAAAAAGGATATTCACTATTGGTGCAATTTGATTGAAAAGCTGATTATCCAGGAACGATGGGTTCAAGACCTGATATATTCCGTGAATGAAGGTCCATTTCGGGAAGAACGATACGGATTTGGCGACATGCTAACTCATAATGTTCGATATGCGACCTCCAAAAGTTTGAAAGACAACCATGAACAATGGTTGAAGGACGTAAACCTGTTTCTGGTAGACCAAGTGTAGTAGATGTATCTATAGAAAGCCAGTGTATTAGGTGCCTAATCAATGTCTTAGATCATACTTTGTTTGAACTGAAGTCGGTCATCTCTTTGGCATATCTGTTTTTGCAGATGATCCTCGAATTGTACTTTTTTTTTGAAACCGTTGAGGCCTGCCTGTAAAGGTGAACTCGGCCTTATTCCCTTTCTCTGCCTCATTCTACCCAGCATGGTCCGTTTGAAGAACAGATATATTCTATTTGATATACTGTATCCCGAAGAAATAGATGAGTTTTCAAGAAGCAAAGCATTGGTTGCCATGCACAAATCAACTTCATCTCAAGTAAATCCACAGACAATCCTCGTAGCATTGAGAAACTCTCTCAAGCAAAATTTCGGGGACCAAATAGCAGGATTGGCAGGCTCAACAGCTCAGACCAAATATTTTAGCAACAAAACGTCTACAGGAATAATACGTTGTCCCAGAGACTCTTTCAGATATACATGTGCAGCCCTCTCTTTAATAACTCACCTGGAAGGTCAGAGGATTCTGATTAGAATAGTGCGTATAAGTGGGACCATAAGAACTTGTGAACGCTACGCCGTCAAAAGAAACGAAGAAACTTTAACATTATTGCATAAGGACCATAACAACGTGTTGGACATGGTTTTTGGGGGAAATCAGAAGTTTCCTTCATTTGATAAAGATAACGACGAAGACGAGTGAAATTTTGAATTAGTAATTAAATAGGGGTCATTAATGCATTACTGGGGACATATTTACTTTTTAATACGCTTGTGAGCTTCTTCGTTCTTGCTTTCCTCAGCTTCATCTTCTGAGGCAGTTCTTTTCACAAATTCCCTTTCGAACTTGATTGGGCCTCCCGCCGATGGTAGCAAACTGTCGCTTCCACTAAATCCTAATTTTGCCTTTCCCAAAACCTCAAACTTAGCATTCTTGTTTATTTTCTTCAATTCTTCATCTGAGTCGACTTCTTCTTGTAGTGACTCTAGTTGTTTTGGTCTGTATATAGAGGACATGACTTCCTGGGCTGCGAACAACGGTTCATTATAAATCTGATCCTCACTTGAATTGACGTTTGTTCCAGACGCTTTCAAAAATATCCTCGAGTCAAATTGTGACTCCATGGATTGTGTGTCCTTGCTAACAGTCTGGCCTAGTACAACCTCGCCAGAGATGTCCCTATTCTTTGTGAACATTGCAAGCTGAGCTTCATCCTGGTTTCGGATCGACTTCAGTTCTCGCTCTGCTCTACGACGTCTTTCTGCTCGTATAGCTTCTCTCTCTGATAAACCAGCTAATTTGGAACCATCAATGCTCTCCCTGTCCTTTTGAGATTTGGCTAGCCGTGCTTCTCTAGCCTTGATAGCCATCAGTCTCAATTTCTCTTCCTGCTCTAGGCGCTCTTTTTCTTTTATCTTCTTTTGTACTTCGTTCCTCAGTTTGATATTTTCTCTTGCCGATTTGTCTGCCTTCTCTAATGCTTCTGAAAGATTGAAGAATCCCTCTTGATTGACGTCCGTTCTATTTGGTTCGTCGGCCATAGCTGCCATTCTCTTGTCCACAGCAATTGTAAATCCCTTAGGATTTTTCCAGTTGGAAACTGCGGGAGGGATATGCCAACTCCTCTGCTCTTCATTGGTAGCCTTTTTAGAGGATGTGTGTAATACTGGTGGTGGAGGCGAAGGGGGGCCTTGCGGCACTTTCCTGTGTTTGATACTTGATGGAAGCATGGGATCCTCCTGCCTTTCAACAATCTTTATGGTTCTTTGCTGTGCGTTACCTTCTAATGATGCAGGGGTATATTTTACAAACTGTGGAGCTTTGCTGGATTTACTAATACTACTGGGATTAGCAGCATTTACTTTTTCGTTAATGATTCTCTCTATGGCAAGTTGGGTCCTTTTAGTACAGTTGGCTATTTCTTCTTCAGAGGGTCTAGTAAGATCGATATTCTTTGTTGTATGCCTTAAGGGAATCAAGTCCCCATAAGAAGCCTGTTGGTAGGGCGTTGTGCTGAGCTGTTTAGCCTCCAAAGGTATTATAACTTGATTTTGCTGTTCCTGTCTCTGAGGAATACTCCGCTTAGAAGACGAATTTTTAGCTTCCGGCAAGAAGCTACTAATTGATTGCATTTACAACTGATAAATGGTAGAAAGAATTTTGGAAAATGGTTTATTATTTATAATTATATTAGGACTAGATAAAAATCAATTCGCGATGAGCATCTAAACTATGGGTTCGTAGTGCTTCACAGCGAGTGGTTTCGAAGCATCTAGCCTGGCCTGCTCTTCTTCGGTGTACACTATGCGATTCTTCGATAGTGGTATTTTGCACTTCTTTTGAATTGTTGTCTTGAGATTTTCGTCTTCTTTCGATAACTCATTAAAAAAAGAAAATAGTTCTCCACGAGAATAGTATTTCGGCTCACCATCCTTGAAGACTAGTTCTCCGGTTTCCTTATTCTCATTGATAGAATTGTTGATAACTTCTGTGTCAACTAACACAAAAGAGATACTGCTACCAGGGCAGTCGTACTTGGCATTTAGCAGTAGTTTCTCAAGTATAGCTCTAAGACCTCTTGCACCTGTACCATTCTTAATCGAGATCTCAGCTATTCTTCCAACTGCCTTGGATGTTATAGCTAGTCTCACATTCACAGTATCGAAGAAATGCACATATTGTTTCAGTATTGAATTTCGGGGCTCCGTTAGGACAGCCACAAGATCATCGACTGATAGAGGAGAAAGAGAAGATACAATCGGAAGCCTGCCGATCAGTTCTGGAATGAGCCCATAATTTTGTAAGTCTGTAGAGGAAACAAGTTCCAGAGCTGACACTTTAAAGCCGTCTGGAAGTGTGATGTATTCGAGTGTAGATTTGTCAGAAGATGGATCTGTTTCAGCGTCATCTTTCGAATCATCTACATCGAATCCAATAGAATTCTGCTTCAACCTATGGGCAATAATTTTATCTAAATTCACAAATGCTCCCAGTGTAACAAATAAAATATTTGTAGTGTCAACAATGTAATTCTCTTTGTCCTGACCAGAAGATTTGCTATTCAATCCAACTTGATTATGGTCAGGGCCGTTATTTTTCTTGCATTGAACTGTGACTGTTGTGCCTTCCACTAGTTTCAAAAGGCCCTGCTGGACTCCTTCGCCAGCAATATCTTTGGTTCCTGTATATACAGATGGTTTGGCCAATTTGTCTATTTCATCCAGTACTACAATTCCTTTCTCACACCGTTCAACATCGTAGTCAGAATCTATGAGTAATTTCTCAATACAGCTTTCAATATCCTCGCCAACATAACCAGCCTGAGTTAAGGAGGTACAGTCTTGAATTATAAATGGAACTTGGAGACAATTGGCCAGAGTTTTAGCAATGAGTGTTTTGCCTGATCCAGAAGGGCCAAGCAAAAGAACGTTTGATTTCTCCAGGTCTGGAACAAAAGTCGGACTATTTTCGTCTTCAAAATCATCTGTAAAACTGGTGAACCCCTTCTTGTCCTTGCCATCGAAAGGGCTGACAGCCTGTTGACTACGTTTCTTCGCCTGATTATTAATTCGAACGTAGTGAGTGTATACTGCGACGGACATTATCTTCTTGCATTTCTCTTGTCCCACAATGAATCGATCCAAGTACTGTTTGAGCTGCTTTGGAGTAGGTAACCTCTCCACGGGTGGTTGGTTGGTCGAACTCGTTTGGTTGTTGGTTTCTTCGAAATTAAATTGCGGAGATTCGTTGTATGAGTTATCTGATGCATTGAATTCCTCCTCGACTGTATTCCTCTTGTCTTTAGCAAAAGATGTCTCGGCTACGTCAGCCGATCTGAAGCCATTTTTGATAAAAAAGTCCGGATTAGACTCATCATCCCGAACTTTGTCAGTTGTTGGTACAGGCAACTTTGGTTTCTGCTCATTTCGATTTCTTGAGTTTCCGCTACCAATGTCTGAATACCACCTCCTAGAAATTAGCGGATGTCGTGCATAAGCGGATACTGTTCTTTTAAGCAAGCAGGTCCTTATCATCCTCTTACGACGTAATCTTCAATCTTAGACTTTAAGATCCTGGGGTGCGGAGGGAGTTGACCTAATAATCGCTGGCTTGCAGTGTTAGCGAAATTTCCTGCCAGATCATCTCTTCCCTTCCCATCACTCTTCACTAATCAATAAAATCAGCCACCTAACTGACTTTACCTCAAAGATTTCAGGGATTATGATTAGCCATATTTTGATCTGGCTAACATCTCTATGTTTAGTTGCTGTGGCGTCTGAAAAGTCAGTTGATATCAGTTTGCAAGCCAATTGGTTCAAGACACCGTTCCCGTTACTACTACTTGAGACCGTTGCAAGCGAGGATCAATCTGGCTTCTACACGATGCTGGACGCCATGTTCGACGTTTCGTTCAAGTCCTTAGATTTGGAAGATGAAGATTTGCAATTTGACGCTACTCCTTTTGTTAAATCTGACAAAGAATTATATGAAACATGGCTTCAGAAGGTTGGAACATCAGTTGAAAAATCGATCACTGATATATACCTTGCCAACAAATACTATGCTCCAAGAGTTCAATCACATTACCAACACTACAATGAAGCCGGTCTGTCAGTTCTGGGTGACAAATGTGGAGCAAATCCTGAGGCCTGGCTTTATTTTAATGGCGAAGTATACTGCAGCTCCGATGATGTCTTTGCATTGAAAACTGGTAGCAAAACGAGTCAAGTGCAACTATTGCCTTTTGATAGAGTTATTGGAGTTGCAAATGATGATGTTCCTGTTGCAATTGTCTATGGTGACTATAGAAGCTCTCTCTTTACCCAATTTCTTTCTAACTTAGCCGGGTTCATCAAAGATGGTAGATTGAGACTTGTCTGGAGATACATTCCTGACGATTCTGAAACGCAGAAAGAAAATCTATCGGGGTACGGTGTTGATTTGACCTTGAAAAGAACTGACTATATTGTCATTGACGACCGAGACATAGTTCTTGACAGATCACAAGATTCAAAAAACACCGTCACCGAATCGTCCGACTTTTGGGATGTATATTCCGACGAGATTGAAGCCGTATCTGAGAAAGACATTAGCGCTCTGGGTTTCAAACTTTCCCATTATATCAGGGGTCTTGAAGTGTCTGAAAATGAAAAATTGTCAATTCTTACTAAGTTAGTTCAAGACTTCCCAAAATTTGCCTCCTTCATCAATCGCCATGTAGCAGACGCTATTGATTCAACAGGAACGTCTGGAGGTAATTGGGAAAACCCATCCAATTACATCCCTCAAGGTATGTATATCAATGGAGCTGGTATCAATCCATCAAAGTTAGATTATATGGAAATTTTGAATGTCTTGAAGAGAGAATTTGCATTTATTGATGATATAACGCAATTTGGAGTTAAAGATATTTATGCGCATGATATTATGAAACGATTTGCCTCTCATGTCTCTGACAGGTCAGTCAACAACACTATGTTCAAGAGATTTGATATCAGAGGGTATTCAGATGCTATTTTCTACTTGAATAACATTGAAAGTGATCCACAATACTCGTATCTTTCAGACTCCAGAGACCCTTATATGGTATCCGTATCTCCAGGTGAGATTCCTCCTGTAAAAGAGAATATTCACGAATCAGTGTTTGTTATAGATTTAGCAGATCATAATCAGGTTTATTCACTACTACAATTTGCATCCATAATGCTTTCAAATAGAATTCCACAAAGGGTGGGCTTTGTGCCATTTATCTCCGATAAGCTAAGTGAGGAAATCTGTTTGCAGTTTATGTCCATTTTTCAAGATAAGGGCCTAAATCAGGGAATGCAGTACTTACATGATATTACTATGAATATCTTAGGAAGAATTCCAAGGGATATAGTAACGATAGAATCCATTACTAAAGTAAAACCTGCCAACAGGGTAGGTTCACTTGCAAGGATCAAAGAGTTTACTGATGCCTTTTCAGTTGATCATCCCCTACTTATTACCAATGGTAAATTTTTTGATTTCACCAAGAACTGGCAGTACCAATCTGCTAGAGAGATCTTTATGGACATAGTCGATCTAAACAATGCGATATCCAGCGGCGCACTTACTGATGATATGAGAGCCCAAGACTTTCTTTACAAGGATTCTCATGCTTCTAGGAATGGTTTGATAACCGATGCAAAAAACGAGAATACTAGGCTCCCGTCTCTTGTTTCTTTTGATAGCTTGGACGTTTACAAATCATTTGCTGAAAATGAAAAATTAATTGCCTCCCTAGTTGTAGATAGCCATGCAGATTCAATCCCGCTGACAGCATGGCTGTTGGGAGACTCTGAAAACAAGCAGTTTCTTTTACAGTTACGTCACTTGATATCAGTTGCATCTGACCTAGACCCTGTTAAAATTAAAGTTGTGGAAACGTCTTTGGATATTGAGTTTACATCTGGTTTGCAAACAGCAATGGACAACTCTTTGGTAGATGTCATAAGTTTTATTGATGATAAACTTGAAACCATTAGTGATAAACAAACTTTGGACTCTGAGTTAAACGATGAAGCTATTCATTTTATCCGAGATGCTTTAAACCTGGAGCTTTCCGGGCCATATGATATACATCTAGTTCTTAATGGAAGAGCTATTAAGATTGGAAAAGAAGACAAATTACTGACGGAATCTGATTTCAAACTACTAGTTGAATACGAAACGGATTTCAAACTACAGATTGCCTATCAGCTACTATCAGAGTACAACATCACTGAACTGAAGGGTCTAGATAGATTTGAATTGTTTGAATATTTTACTATGTGCCTATCGAACACATACTTTTTGGCTGAAGGTTATGATCCAGATCAACTATTATTTCCAAGATACGATACCAATTCTCTCAATGATGCATTCTCTATAAAAGCTTCCAGTTCCGAAGGGGAAAGATCCACAATGGAGGTGACTTTGTATATAGATCCTCTCCAAGAAGAGTCTCAAAAGCTTCTCTCGTTACTTTCATTATTTAAAAATCTTGATAAGTTGAAGTTCAAAGTGGTTTTAAACCCCCAAAAAGCCACTGAGCTAAACATTAAAAGGTTCTATCGTGGAGTGTTTCCCAATTCAGTTGAATTTGGTGCCGCTGGAACTGCTCTGGATGACGAAGATAAGGCTCTTTTCACGTTGGTACCAGAAAAGGTTCTGTTCACGCTAGACTTAGACGTTCCTAACCCATGGATCGTTGTTATCAAGGAAGCCGTGACCGATTTGGATAATGTACTACTAGAAAACTCAGGTGATGTAAAGGGCGTTTACGAGCTGAAGTCACTCCTTGTCGAAGGATATGCTCGTGAGAAAGAGACACCTTTCCCACCTGCATCGTTACCTATAGAACTTGTCGGACATTCTGACACAAGTATTATGGCCAATTATGGATACTTTCAATTGCAGGCAAATCCAGGATTATGGAAATTGGCTATTAAACCCAATTCTAGAGGTTCAGAAATTTACCGATTAGCTAACGTTACGGGTGAAATCAATGGTGATCCATTCCACTACGCTGTTTTGGATGGAGTTACTGTCATCCCTGTTTTAGATATGAACGGAAATGTCATCCTACCTATTTTTGAGAGAAACTCTGGTCAGGAGAATGAATCACTCATTGGCAATAGAGAAATTGCGAAAAAGGAAACAGGATTGAACAAACTCTGGTCTTCCTGGAAAAACCAAAATACTGTAAAGAACGCTGATATAAACATCTTCACCGTAGCTAGCGGTCATTTATATGAACGATTCTTGTCCATAATGACAAACTCTGTGATGAAACACACCGACCACACGGTAAAGTTTTGGCTAATCGAGAATTACATGTCGCCTACTTTTAAGAAAAATTTACCTTTTCTTGCCCAAAAGTTTGGGTTTGATTATGAATTGGTCAACTACAAATGGCCAGCATGGCTAAGAGGTCAAAGAGAGAAACAACGAACTATCTGGGGATACAAGATTCTATTCCTGGATGTCTTGTTTCCACAAAGTCTCGATAAAGTAATATTTGTGGATGCCGATCAAATCGTTAGGACTGATCTAAAAGAGCTGGTGGATTTGGACCTAGAAGGTGCTCCTTATGGATATACACCAATGTGCAATGATAGAGAAGAGATGGAAGGGTTTAGATTTTGGAAGCAAGGATATTGGCAAAAACTCTTGGGTAATACTCTAAAGTATCACATCAGTGCCCTATATGTAATTGATTTGAAAACTTTTAGGCAGATTGCCGCTGGTGATAGGCTAAGACAACACTACCAGCAGCTTTCTAAAGATCCAAACTCACTGTCCAACCTTGACCAAGATCTGCCCAACAATCTCCAACACCAAATAAAAATATTCTCACTACCTCAAGAATGGCTTTGGTGTGAAACCTGGTGCAGTGATGAGAGTTTGAAAAAGGCAAAAACGATAGACCTTTGTAACAATCCGCTGACTAAGGAACCAAAACTAGATAGAGCACGAAGACAAATTCCAGAATGGACTCAATATGATGATGAGGTACAGCAGATCATAAATGAAGCACCCGCAGTCGGAAAATCCAAAAACGAGCATGATGAGCTTTAATGTAGTAATTGTTCTGCACTAAATAGTTCAGGTTAAGCTTTAGAAGCAGTATTCAATTACGATTATGAATTAAAAAATAAATATGTTTAAATAGTAAAGGGAATATAAAATAATATAAGATTCGAAAAAGACACAGCTAATCATCACTGTCTAACTGATGATAATCTTAGACATATACGTGTTTCGTAATTATGTATAAAACTAGGAGGAAAGAAAAATCATTGAAGGGAAAACAAAATTTGAATAATTAGGTTTTAGTACAAATATTGTTAAATCTGCAAAGATAAAGCGCCGTGACGCAGTGGAAGCGTGTAGGGCTCATAACCCTAAAGTCGATGGATCGAAACCATCCGGCGCTACTTTTTTTTTTAGGAATAGCTTTTTGTTTGTATCCGTAGGCTTGATAATTGTGTTCACTGGTGAACTCAAGCCTAGATGGGGTATTAAAATCATTGGTTTTCCTATACAATTACGAGCGCTACTTTTTGGACGACTTTTTGTCTTTCTTTGAGAACAAAGGAAGGCTGGGAGTGGAAGAGTTTGGATCGGAGTGATTAGATAGTGAAGCATGACTGAAACTTCGCCCAATATGTAAGAAAGAACTTGTTCTGGTCCCTAATAAAGGCCTTGATATAGGACGACTTGGAGTTTCACTATATACAGTAGAACCAGAGGGATTATAACTGGAGGAGTAGTCGGCGATATGTGCCGAAGGAGGCTGGTTGAGTTTCAGTTGTGATGATGAGAATGTACTGAATTCGAAATCTAGAGGACTGGAGCTCCTATTAAGCTTGTCATTAGCTCCCATGTTTCTCTTCGATAAATTAATTGAAGACTGGTTTCTTGATATTGCTGGAGAATTACCGTTGCTTGAACCCCGGGACTTGGCGAGGTCCGAAATGCGAGTATGACTCTCTAAAGTCGGTGAGCGTAAAGGAAGCCTTAACGCGGTATAAGATCTCGAGTTAAACTGATTGGAATCAATCGAGCTTCTGTCTTGGGAAGATTGCGCTATTTTAAGTCTTCTGTTCAATTGCTCAAGATTGATCCCTGAGGATGAGGATGGTGGGAGATACACTGGTGTTGGCTCATCCATGACTTCATTCTTTACAGCAGTTTCATAGCTAGGAACCCTGGAAAGTAGGTCGTCATCCCAATCAATGTTTACAGAGAGGTTGTCCTTCGAGTTGGTTCTTGATAAATGTTGAACAGGACTTAATATTCCTGGTGTGTCAAATTGAAAGATAGGGGATTTTGGAACTCGTAAGGTACCTGTGGAAAACTCCAAAGTGTCTAGTTGATTAATATGAGGGGTTGAGCTTTGAGAGTCAAACACAAGAGAATTACGAGCATCTCTATTATCATCCTCATCATCTTCATCGTCACTTAACGTGAAAATAGGCTTCTTTCGATTGGGCTTGGATCCAGCATTATTTGAGTCACTCTCCTGTGATCCCCTTCGTGTATTCAAAGCTCTTAACTGTCTGACTAGTTGATCATTGTTGTTAAGTGACGAAGAGTTTGGTGTAATATTCAAGGCAAAGTAAGAGCTTGCACGGGAATGGGCTTGAGTAGATGGGGTTGATGAGTTACCGCCCACCGTGTTGATTGGCCTGGGGCTCGTTGTGCCAGAGGTTCCAGGGGAAGCTAACGGAGTGCCAAAATTGTCTACTGGTCTGTCGAACACATGATTTTCATAATTTGGAGGTGCCATCAGATCAATAGTGTTTGTTTTGACTGGTGGAACCTCTTGCAGTGGAGTGTTGGCGCCAGATTTGCCACGAGTGCTGAATAATAGAATCTCACTATCTGAACGAGTGTGAGTAGCAGAAGGTCTATTACTAGTTGGTTCAGACATCACATCTCCCACTTTTGCTGCAATCACCGGAACAAATGGACTAATAAATAGGATGACAGGAAGGGTTCCTCTCAACTCAGAAATATGCCCGTCTTCATTGAGTAAGCCTATATTGAACTTCAATTTGTGTCTAATTTTAACACTTCCAGCAATATCAGAGTCAGGGGAGCATTTATCTAATGAGTTTTCTATAGGAAGAGTGGTATTTATCTCCCATTTCTCTGTAGATAGCAGTAGTTCTTCGTTTCGAAAGAAAACGCCATCTATGTCCGGCTCCGATTGCCAGATGTTCTTACCATCTGCAGACTTTGTGGGTTTTTTCATAGATTTCTCGCATACAATTCTTTCTCCGCTATGACTTCCAACAGCACTCTTGTAATTGTACTGCTCGATAACAGTAAAAGTCATGTTTCCTAGCCTTAAACCTTTTGCTAATGGCACCAGTATTATTTCTAGCGGGTTAATGGATCCTATTGCCATGGCACGATTTGGTATGCTGACACAGTAATCAACCTTGTTAGGCCACGTATTCTCTACAGCAACGGTCTCTGTTAATTCGGAGGCATCAGAATTCATGGTTCTTATGACTCTCAGATGTTTCCTAGCATTAATGCTGGAAGCGAACCTACCTTTCTCTAAGTTGGCTTCAAGTTCGTATATTAGAGAAGCACCTGGAGAACCTTCTAATGATTCTGGAATGTCCCCTGGTAGCACAGTGGAGAACGGAATCTCATAGTTTCCCTGTCCGAGTGTATGGGTTTCACTCTTTGTCGAAGAGAAGTTTGCCAACGTCTGAAGACTGGTTGACGATTTCGATTTGGCCCTAACACTATTCGATAAACTCTTTAGGGATGCAGAGGAAGAGTTATTAGACTTAGAAATGTAACCCGTAGTCAAACCAGTAAGGTTGGCAGAGGAAACTGAATGATCGACAGGTAGGCTGTCTGAATAGGTCCTGTCTTTGTGGATGTAAATGTCGTAAAGATCTTTGAAGTATTCACTAATGTTTAGATCATCCCAAGAGAACTCAAAGACAGTTTTCTTGTATTTATTTTCCCTTGAAGCATGTCCACTTGATGTAGCGTAGGTCTCTTTCCATTTGAATCTTAGGGTAGCAACCAACTTAAGAGACAGTTTTTTGATGGGCATTGGTTCCAATACAGATAGTACTATGACCCCTGATAGAAGGGCAGAAGCTGCATCTTCATGGGACCCCTTTAGAAGAATAACATCGTTTTCACAAGACCTTATGCGTATATCAAAAAGAGTGGTTTGCTTGGATATCTTTCTCCTTGGCATTTTCAATTGCAAGGATAGAAAGAGGTAAAACGGTTAAAAAGACTGATTGCTGGAGGTCTAAGGATGCAAAAACCTTGGGCTAAAATACCTTCTATTATCTGGAGAAAGTGAGCGCCTTTGGGATATTACTTCCTGATAAGAAGAAAAACAGTAAGTGGTTCTGATTATGGTGTTTGAGTTAATAAATATGTTCTTGAGAGGAAGCGATGGAGGTAAATAAGAACTCAGTACAAAACAATTCGGTAGGTGCGCGCGATAGAGAAGTTGCAAGAGAGAAAAGTCCGTTGAGTCATGTCTGCTAAGATACCGTTGAGATATAGAACGTCAAAGTAGAGGTATTGGGTACAAAAGGCACAGATCATGTCTCATACATAAATCTCTACTCCGATTATGTGGTAACACACTTTGAATTAAAAGGTGTTTATATTTAGAACATCTTATTTTGGGCTGTAGTCTTAACTTTCGGAAAAACCTTCAATACGCGGAAAAAACGGCATGATTTTTCCGAATCTGTAGCATTTTACCCCTTTCTGAAAAAATTATTACAAAAAAAATATCCTAGCAAATCGGGATATCCTGATACGATTCCTTAACCTACTTATGATGTGGACCATCCACAATTAACGACTGCAAAAATTCTCCCCTCCGACCATTTTTGTTTATCCATCATTGATATCTGTCAACAATGAGTATTGACTCAGAAGTGTACAATCACCTCCTCTCTCAGTGTCCAGGCCAAAATTGTAGAAAAATCCTTCAGAACTGACAACCATAACGTGAAGAAGCTTCTGATGGAAAATAGACTCAGATGTGCTACTCGAATTGTCGACATCCTCGTGTTCCCCCAGTTGAAGTAGTTCGTTGTGTCCGACACTGTTCCCAATGGCGACTACTGTCTTTGTATCCTTCGATGCTGGAACTTTAAGAGATGCAAAGTGTCGATTAGGTTCTAGTAAAGATGAGAACTTGGGATGAAGGTAAGGACCCATTTTCTCTGCAGCTTTTCTTCCCAAATTTTGAGACGTTCTTCTAATCATACGAGCAACACTTCTTCTGGCACTATCCACATGTGGCTCAGCCTTATCTCCAATACTTTCTTGACTTCCATACGAACCAAGAGAGGTTGTCGACGACACTCTTCGAGGTACTGTCAACGAAGAGTTATATCTTTCCTCAGCCAATTCTTCATCGATATCCTCTTCCAATTCATCCTCGTCTGAGTTCTCATTTTCTACCAATTCGTCAACGTCTGGGTCTTGGTCTGAGTCCGACTCCACCAAGCTAGATGGTTTAGAGCCTTGTTTTTGTTTCATATTTTGCTTGTAACGCTGCAAAGCCAGCTTCTGGTTTTTGCTCCACCGGGACGGCATTGTATTATTGGCCTCATCCTGCCCCAATCGGAAGATATGAACAGTTTCAGTGGCTGAACTGGCACACAAGAACCGGTTATCTTGACTGAAAGACAGACAATAGATCTTTGTGGGGTAAGTACCTCTTCGGAACTGATACAGTTTGACGCCAGTTTCTACATCGAATACCCTCACTATGGTACCTTTATTCGAGGCAGTTGCCAGCAGCGTACCATCACTGCTTAGCGCAATAGCAGACAATTGGGCTTTGTGGGCTTCAATGACTGATATAGGCTGTAAAGTGTGAGAGTTAAATATGATCACATCTCCGTTTCTCAGATTTGATGAGTTAGAGTTAGCATTTTCGGATATATTCTCCAGATGTGATCTGTCATTGTCATTGCTGGCTCCCTTGGTAGATGTTTCTTGTCTGTTGGGAAGTTTTGGAGGAGATGGGTAAGCTAGAATATTATTCTCTGTGGTAGAGGAGAGGGCGACCAAGCCCTCTGGGTTACTTGGAGTCTCTATGGTGTGTAATATCCTCATATTGTTAATGTCATAAATGTAAATAGTGTCCTCCAATAACACTACCATTCGTTCTCTATTCATCTTCACGGCGAGAATACTTGTTGGAAAAGTCAATTCGCAGATGATCGATCTGCGCTTAGTGTTGAAAACTTTGAGCCTTCTTGGTGAAGAATCCGGCAGTTCTCCCTGTCCAACAATGGCCACCAAAGACGAAGAAAATAACATCTCGACTATACCTATGCTAGTATCTGCAAGGCTCAGGCATTTTGTAAATGGTTCAACGTTGAATATCTTGTATCCTGACTGATAGCCAACCGATACACAAGTCGAATCTTGGTTGAAGTTGGCAAAGTTGATGGAGTCGTTTGCCACTGGAGCATTGCCGGCGATCTTATCAGCCTCCTCAGCAGGTTGTGACATCAGACTATTACGTTTTGGGGTTATCTGTTACGTTGATCTCGAAGGTTGTGTGTCGTGCAAGTGAAGTGAGGGAGAGATGCAAGAGAGTTTGTCGCCCTTGCACCCGATCGCGAAGATAGGATTGGGGAAGTAGCTTAAAAGAAGCAACCAGATCTCATTCAAAGGGGGATTTTAGAAGAAGAGACCCAATGGGCGCAGCAGATGCAAAAATTTGAAAAAAAATTCTATGGTCAGTGATTCACACTGCGAGGGAGTTGAAGCACGGCTAGAATCCGTGTCTGTGTCCCCTGATTATTCATTACCAAGAAAAAAAAAACCAAGACTGAAAAAGATAAACCTAATCGGGAAACCTTAGCGGAAGCTGTTTCGGATTCCGAAAAACATTTCAAGACTCAAATGACTTAAAGGAAAAGGAGTACCAAATTGGTAACTCGGGGGCTACTTCCATCACCACCAATTCTTTGGGGCGAGTGAACGATGACTCAAGCTTGGATCATCAATATCCGTTGTTCATTGACTAGCGGAAAAGGAAAAGTCCAAATCGGTGGAAGCAATGTACTCTTCTCATTAGTAGAAACGAGCACTCTGTCCAATGTTTTACGATGTTCTTCAGTTTTTAGTCTTAGTATCATCTCAGTAGTCTTTCCTCCATCACCGACCTAGGTTTGCGGACGTTATGAAACAATCTATGTTCCTCTCTTTACATTGGGCCGTTTCTCTAGCCTTCCGAAGAACCAATAGAATAGCCCGGTTGAAACGGGTGTGGAAACTCCTTTTCAGATCATGGCAAAGGCTACAGAAATCCCAATCTCGCTAGGGCATTGCTCCCTCTAAACGCCATCTTAAATAACTGGTTGTTCGCGTTTAAGCGAAAAATTACCCCAGATGTCCTGATTTTCAAGGGTAATCCCCAACTTCTTGTGCTAATACTTAGTCTAATTTCGTTTGGGGGGCTGACCTTCCGGACAGAGGTTTAGTAACACAGTCAAATGGCGGAAAAACTATATAAAGTAGTCAATTTCTCTCCAGATGGCTTTCTCTTCCCATTAGTTGATAAACTATAAACCTATTACCCCAACATCACCACAGTAAACAATGAAAGTCGTCCTCGTTTTGTACTCCGCTGGTAAGCACGCCGCCGATGAACCAAAGTTGTATGGTTGTATCGAGAATGAGCTTGGAATTAGAAAATGGCTTGAAGAGGGTGGCCATGAATTGGTCACCACATCCGACAAAGAGGGTGAGAACTCTGAGCTAGAGAAGCACATCCCAGATGCCGATGTGATCATCTCTACTCCGTTCCACCCAGCTTACATTACCAAGGAAAGAATCCAAAAAGCCAAAAACTTGAAGTTGTTGGTTGTCGCCGGTGTTGGTTCTGACCACATTGACTTGGACTACATTGAACAGAACGGCCTGGATATCTCTGTCTTGGAGGTTACCGGTTCCAACGTTGTCTCAGTTGCCGAGCATGTTGTTATGACCATGTTGAACCTGGTGAGAAACTTTGTCCCAGCTCACGAGCAAATTGTTAACCACGGCTGGGATGTTGCCGCCATCGCCAAGGACGCTTATGACATTGAAGGTAAGACCATCGCCACCATTGGTGCTGGAAGAATTGGTTACAGAGTCTTAGAGAGACTTGTTGCCTTCAACCCTAAGGAATTGCTGTACTACGACTACCAAGGTCTTCCAAAAGAGGCTGAAGAGAAAGTCGGTGCTAGAAGAGTTGACACTGTCGAGGAGTTGGTTGCTCAAGCCGATGTCGTGACCGTCAACGCTCCATTGCACGCAGGTACCAAGGGTCTGGTCAACAAGGAACTTCTCTCCAAGTTCAAGAAGGGTGCTTGGTTGGTTAACACAGCCAGAGGTGCTATTTGCAATGCCCAAGATGTTGCCGATGCCCTTGAATCAGGCCAACTGAGAGGTTACGGTGGTGACGTCTGGTTCCCTCAACCAGCTCCAAAGGACCATCCATGGAGAGACATGAGAAACAAATACGGTTACGGAAACGCCATGACCCCTCACTACTCAGGAACTACCTTGGATGCCCAAGTCAGATATGCTGAAGGTACTAAGAACATCTTGAACTCATTCTTCTCCCAGAAGTTCGACTACAGACCTCAGGACGTCATCCTGTTGAATGGTAAGTACAAGACCAAAGCTTATGGTAACGACAAGAAGGTCGCATGATTCAAAAGTATTTAATTTGATACTACGTAAATGATTATGAGTTTATGAATTCAAAGTGTTCTTTTCTTTATTACTTGAGCCGTATTATTATTATCATTATCATAATTATATAATACTCATATTAGTTGTGATATTTTATTAGCACATTAGAATTGGTAAATGAAAATCACATAGGCAAACATTTCTATTTCTAGCTATCTATCATAAGCATCAGTGCTCTTGTATTTTGAGTTTCTCCTTCAAGCTTCTCAATTCCTCCTTCAGAAGACCAATTTCAATGTCCTTCTGCTTGGACCGTCCGTAACTCAGCATTTTAGCCATTTCTTCGTTCTCTTTCGTCAATGAACGCAATTTGGTCAACAGCTTATGTGCAATTTCCTGTTCATCGTACCGTCCATCCTTGGTAATTGCCTGGTATTGTCCCTGTACTGGATTCATCGCAATTGCTGTTAAGACACACTCTAGCCGCTCTTTGGTATCTTCAAGCTCAGCTTGGGAATCCTTCAACTTATTAGAAACTTCTGCGTACAGCTGCTCGTAGTTACCAATGTGGGATGACCCGGACATTGCATCGTTCTTCCCTCCTTGATTCTCCATTTCTAGTTTCTCTTGGTTCAATTGTTCAACTTCTCTCTCTAAAGCTTCGATTTGAGAATTCTTGTATTGCAGCTCTAGAGCAAGAAGTTGAGCAGGATCGTCACGCTTCTTGTTGCTATTGTCGTTGCTATTTGAGTTTGAGTTGAAGGGCTCCTGGTACATAGACATGTAAGTATAGTTATTACCAAACTTACAACCAGTATGATTCAGAGACTGTCTATAAGGAGTGTTATCTCCCATGAATGTCATTGCATTACTATTGAGAGGCGAGTTTTGCTGGCTCTGATGGGTCTGCAGTTGCTGTTGTTGACCAACCCCAGCCATAAATTCGTTGTGAAAGCTAGTATTGGTGGATGGAAACAATGAAGCCTTATAGTTGCCCTTTGCTTGTCCAACAGTGGAAGAACTACCAATTGTTGAAGCTACCGTATCCATTGAACCGGAGGAATCTGCACCCTTTCACCCCGAGGTTAGTAAAATGGTGGCCAACTCTTTCAATTGAGATTTCAACGTACGTAGTAATTCAGCATTATCCAAACTTGGCTTCAACTATAAAATCTGGGAGTGAAGATATATTTACAAGGAAGCCTAGACCCTTGTTTGAATACTTGACTTGTGTCTCCTTTATTAGTAAATTCGAGGAAAATCACCTGCATCTGCCAAACCATTTGACATTTTCTAATCAGAAAGTGGAAGCTTGCCGGAATCAGATCTATCAGATCTATTATAGATCGTCTTTACTTCCTACTTTAGCAAATATGTAAAGATACCCATTGGACTCCATTTCCTTGATGTTCGCTTCGTCTGCCAAAACGACTTTTTCGTCATTAAACAAAATCCATTTTGTTTGGCCATCCACCTTCTTCTTGATAAACACTACGTAATGGCCAGAGTGAACACTCACTCCTTTATGGCATATAACAGCCAATAACTTGTACTCTGGTCTCGCTATGGACTCTTTCATAACAAGCTCGCTGATCAGTTGGTCTTGGGTCTTTGCTGCTGGTGGCTCCTCCGGAATAACCCCATCATCATCAGGGTTCGAAAATAACCACTCAACCGCAGCTTCCATATTAGAATTGTTAAGAACCAATGCTTTCTTTGCCAGTTTTGATGTGAAGCCCATAGAGATAAGGTTATCTACCAACTCTTGGTTTGTTTCATTTGAGGGCTTACTGCTGCTACCATTTTTGGGCAATTCAAATGGACTGTCTATATCAGGATCTTCCATATGACCAAATAGCCAGTTCATAGCATCCTCAGCAGAAGAGTTTCCGGTATTGAACAAAGCTTTTAAGCAGCGATTGGTAGCAAAACCCATTGCTTCGAGCTGTTGGATAGCTTCTGCATTGGGTTCAAACTTAGGTTCTTCATTATCTACAACATCTTCAGGCATTAACGATTCTCCCTCCAATAATCCTTGCGACCTCAGATCCGAGAGGTCAATTCTTTCCAGAGTTTTCTCTTCTGCTTTCTTGAACAAAATTGGAACATCAGTTTTGACAGGTACCCAGTTCTTGAGTTTAATTCTCTCCGTTGACACCACTAGGATATCAGGGAAAGTTTGCAGCGAGTGACTTTTTACAATTTTATTTCCATGGCATGACGAACATTTATGTTCTATTTCTCCTTCTTGGGCCCAATTCTTGAAGCAAGAGTCAAAAGTTACAGGTTGATATCTTTCTCTACCATCATCATCAATATCCAATACTGTGTCTTCTACAGGAAGAGATAAGCTATTTGTAACTTCCTTAATGAATCTGACACTAGAGCAAGTGGAACATTTTAACTTGTTCTCTAGCACGAAATTTAGCGGCCCATTGGGAGAGTTTCGTTCAGACTTGTACAAGTCGTCAATCTGCTCAGTTATGTAAAGCCAAAACTCATAAGCATCTTGTTGTTTCATTGTAGAAAACTCTGCATGATTCTGACCAACTAGTGTCTTCAATCCAGAAGGTTTTATTCCACGTTGAAATTTGATCTCATCAGTGGTCGAATAGTCAGGTATCGAATACCTTCCAGAAAGAAGCCCATCTGCAATTTTTATAAGCTGTATGTCTAGATCAGTGTAAGTGGTACTCAATTTATCAATTGGAAATTCTCTATTGAAAAAAAAATCTTTGTAAGAGCGAAGGGAAAACAACGTTTGAAGAACGCTTGCAAGGTAACAAGAATTTCCCAAGTTCTTGAATCCGGTCAATTCTTTACCAAAAACAGGGACTAGTGATTTTCCGTCTTTTTGGTCCATTTGGAAATCCCATTTGACGTTTTGCTCTATCTGCAGTTCTGTGAGATTCTTTTCAGTCTTCACAACTTCGTGGATATTGATTCCAAATTTCGAAAGATATTTGCCGATTTCAGGAACTTTAACTTCATCGTTGCATTGATAACAATAGCAATCTGCAGATTCAGAAGATAGAGAGCCCAATTTCACTGCAATATTGTGGTTTTCGTGACTTCGATAATGAGACAACGCGTGGGAATTTCCAGGAACACCTCCAAATTGTGCTCTTCCACATCCCAGACTACCACAAACAACACAAATCCACAAGTTCTCTTTCAAGTCGCATGATTGACACTTAGTGAGGTCTAAATTTTCTATTGGCTGTTGAACAATGTCAAAACAATGATGGCAGGGTAGGATCTCTTGCTCCCAAGACTTGATTTCTTCCTTTCTTTCGTTAGAGCTTGAATTCAAGACGGTTTCAACTACTGAGACCGTACTGGCTGGAAGATCTTCCTGCTTAAACGGAAACTGAGCATTGCAAGTAGAGCAAAACAGTGCAGTTTGAATATTGAATAAATCCTCTTCCGATTGATCTTTGATTTCCAGCTTGGCAATCTTCTCTGGACTTTCTTCTCCCTCCTTTCTTTCTCTCTTGGGTTTCAAAACCTTCTTGATATTCAGGTACAAAGTATGATCAAACAAGGTAGAATGAAGTTGGGTATGGTTCAGATTGCCTCTGGAAAACGATTGAAAGCAATGCAAGCAAATATCAAGACCTTGTGGCTCAAATGCTGTATCGAAACACAGCATACAGTCATCCTTAAATACTGGTGTGGCCTTTGTTGGCGCTTTAATGCTATCAGCACTGCTAAAGTGTGTGCAAGCCATAATCGACGGTGACAGTAAAGATGAGTATAGGATAATAAGATCCTGGATCGATTTCTTCTAAGCTTAGAACTATTCGCGAGGGTAAGCTCCTTTCAGATTCCCTGTACGTTTCTGTATAGTGATGTGGGGTAAAGATGGAAACATATCAACGTTTGAGTGTTCAGGCCCAACGTATCAGGACTTATACCCAAAGGAAACTAAAATATAAACTTGAATGTAATTTATAGTAGTGTCTGTACATCTCTTAACTATTTGAATATGTATATCTCAATGTTAAAAAGTTATGAGGTCTCGATAATATGAAAAGAATGCTTGAGTAATGCCTATCATTGCGATAGTGATACCAGATGAGCCGGAACTGTCAGCAGAAGGAGCATCACCACCATTGTTAGTGACGCCACTAGTGCCAACATTTTGACTTTGTACATCGCCATAATCACACCAACCGTTCACTGGAAGACAATTGATATATTTGCACCAACTGCAACTATCGGAACTTTCACTACCCTTCGTCTGAAAGTTGTGAATCAAAAAGTAAAAGTAAAGGATAGCTATAACCAAGGCTGCCACACGAACAAATAACCATATGAAAAACTTGGGGCTACTCCGAGAGGTTTTTAGACGGGTGCCCAAGTTACTGAGCTTCTCCTTTTGGGGTACACGCGTAGTGTATGATTTTTCATAGTATTCCTTCTCATAGACAAAGAATGGATCGTCAATAAGCACAATTCCTAAAAGCAAACCCATAGCAAACCCTCCAATATGAGCAAAATTGTCTAAGCCCGGTAGCAACCCAAGGAAAAAGATGATGACAATTTCAACTAGTGAGACTACAAGGATTAACTTGAAGTTTCTGACCGGTGTTCGTCTCGTTTTTGACCCGCCAAAATGAGCCGTGCTTCTCGTCGTAACCAATAATAAGATGTTGACAGCCATGACTCCCAGAAGTGCTCCAGAAGCACCCGTGGAGCTAACACCTGCAGGAGAGAAGTTCGATCCCAATACAAATCCTGCTACACCAGATGCCAAGTATATTATACCGTACCGGATCGGCCCCAGGACTCGTTCAATGTTGTATGCCAAAGTCATCTGCAGTAGCAAATTGAATACGATATGAATAAACCCAGCGTGTAGAAACATAGGAGTGATCATCCTCCACCATTGATCTGGCAATGGTACTCCTGTATTACTATCAACGTGCTTAAATCCACCAAACGAACACAACTCCTCTAAGGAACAGACGTTTGTCTCAACTGTAGTAGAGTTGGGGCATGGCCATAACAGCTCCTCATCGTCAGTGTAACCTGGAATAGAAGTCATACATGGAAGGTATCGAGATCCTAAAGAGATTTGGACGTAGGATGATGGACCAAGCATGGGATTAAAGTAAGGTTGTGTTTGAAAGGGGTTTCCGTTATGGTAACTTCCAGCTTTAGCAAGCTCGTAAATGAACACGGAAATATCCACCAAGGTAATGAATATGGTGAAATATGCAAAATTGTGACGCTTGAACCAGCCAAAGCGAGACAAACCTTGTCCCTGAGGATTGGAGTGCAAACCGGGATACCCTGAGCCCATCACAGGAGGAGGTGGTAACGGTGCCGTGGTGTTAGGAATATACCTTTGGTTATCATTAAAAGGGTTAGTAGCGTAACCAGGATGTTCGTTATAGTAACCTTGGCGAAAACTATGCTCATTGGGTTGCTCATATAAATGCCTATTGAATTGGTCGTCGAAAACGGTCGTGGGTTGGGCCATTGGCTGACCGTATAGATTTTGGCTCTGGAAAGAGGAGTTTTGGGGTTTAATCAGATCTCTGGACTCATTGGTTGTGGAAAAGGAAATATCGGTATCCGACCTCTTCAAAGAGTCCGAGTCATTCTGATGCGACATAGTGGATCTGTTTATGAATTCTTCATACGATTGGACTGGAGGGATATTCGAACTCATGGTGTCATTAAACGTAGTTTAGTAAAGTGGAATTTGCTTCAATCCTTTTGCACTTCGCGGACGTGTTTTACATGATAATGACACCTTACATAATCAAGTAGAGCCGCAATCTACTGTATTTAGGTTATTTACCTTCGCTCGTAGACCAGAGTATGTAAGGCTGCATATCCTAAAATCACGAAGATTCCAAACATTACAGCCAGGGAAATTATGTCAAGATTGAGAGCTCCCACATCAAAGCCAAATGTGCTCAATATCACTGCTCCAGGCACCTGAATGTCCAAACCATATTTGTGTTCCCTAAGCATCAATCCGTTTACCTCGTTAACTGTCAAGGCTTCATATCCGTAATGGAATACTGACAAGTTTTGGAACCAGTTGATCTGGATCGGAATGGACTCCTTGTTAATGAACAACCCTGCAAAAAGCAAGGAAAACAGCATCACCAATACACCTACCATAGTAGCTGCACCAGGATCCTCAAATATAATTCCAATGATGAGAACTTCTATCGAAGTTGCTAGGTTGAAGAGTACCATGATGAGAAGCGATTTCTGAAACTTACCATCGTCCATGTTCAGTCCAACCAGAGGATATATGATCACCATCAGCAGTAATGGTGGGAAGATCCTGAGGGGCACCACATCGCAGATCATTTTACTCAGGTAGTAACTTAATGGATGGTAGTACTGATTTGCTCTTTCTCGTATAAAGACAATTCGTTCAATGGAAAATATGTGTAATCCTGTCAAGGAGGAGAAACCAAACATCGTCAGAAGGAAAAAGAACAATCCCAACCTGTTCTGGAATCCACTGATATCATTGGCGACATCATAGTAGAGGTAGGAACAGAACAGTCCCATTGTAATCGACAGCACGTAATGTGATAGCAATAACCTAGGATTTCGATAAGTGTTTTTGAATGTTCTTGAGCACAAAATCATCAACTGTTGAACAAAAGTAGCCCCTTTGGGTCGATCTTGATTAACAAGAGATTTGAACCCATTGCTGGAGAACTGCTCATGCAAATGATCAATGTCCGATTTCAATTGCTCATAAAGTGAAGACGACGTAAAAAGTTTATGGATCTTACGTTTAGCTTTGGATGTTGGTGACTCTTGGTATTCTTCACGATGTACAGCATAATGCTCCCATTCTCTAGATAAGTTTTCTCCCAGACTGTCAGTACTTTCAATAACTTTATGAATATCAGTTTCCTCCGAATGATCTAATACGGATATCACTCTTTCATCTGTGGTAATATCAACCAAAAAATCTGCAATGTTATATCCTGTAGGGCATCTGTAGCCATGGTCCAAAAAGAATTGGTTGCAGTGACCCATTAGACCCGAATAAACCAAATGACCATCTGATAAGAGGACTAACTTATCAAAAAGTGCGACAATATTAGATCTTGGTTGATGGATGGTAAATATAATAGTTCTGTTGAAATCACGAGCAAGTTTAACCAAACTTTCGATTACATTGTGAGCATTGAAAGCGTCCAATCCGGATGTTGGCTCGTCTAAAAATAAAAATGATGGAGAGGTTACTAACTCGCATGCTATAGATACTCTTCTCTTTTCACCTCCTGAAATACCTCTTTCAAAATCGGAACCAATAACCTTGTCCTTGATGTGCAAAATACGCAACTCAGCTAAAATTTCTAAAACCCTTATCTCTTTTGAAGCAGTAGACATATCACGGGGAAGTCTCAATAATGCAGAATTTAAAACAGTTTCGTAGACTGTTAGAGTTGGAATGAGGAAGTCCTCCTGGTCAACAAACCCACTAATTGCACTGAAGCTATCTAAATGTTTCTTCGTAGTCAATTTTTCTCCATTCAAATACAGATTGCCAGTTGTCGAGCCAGTTTTATTTTTACCTGACAAGATGTCCAGTAAAGTTGTTTTACCAGCACCTGATCCTCCCATTATTGCCAAGCATTCTCCAGGGTTTACAGATCCCATACTGTCTTGAAGAACTTTCTTACCATCGATTTCATAGGATACACTATCAAAAGAAAACACTACCGGAGTTTTAGTTTGTAGAAAGCTGTCTCCATTTGCATCTTCTTCCTCATTAGAGTCCCCAAGAGTCGGGCTTTGAGAAGATCCCGAAAAGAGAGGAGACTTAGAGATACCATACATACTTGCAACGATAATGATTCCCGAAGCAATCACAGCTATCGCTAAAGCTTCTAAATCTCTCAAGGTATGCTTTCTTTTATGAGGAACTTCATATCCTGGGATTTCACTTTTGTGCAGGCACTCTCCCGATTGACAATGTAGTGTGATATATGGATCACCAAAAACATTTTGAATCAAATCGTTCATACTAGGTTCAGAAAACTTGCAGTCTTGTCCTTCCAAGTTACAAGAGAAATCTCCGGGTCCCTTGATAGTCTCCACCAGGAAATCTGATATGTCAATAGATCCACTCTTCCCACAAAGGGTCTTTCCAGCGAGACATTTACATGAAACTTCGTCGCACCTATAGTGTGTTGTATTGGAGGAAAGGTCATAATCTAGGTTGCAATCTGACAACCCGCAATAGAACGATTCGTCTTCTTGGATCCAGAATTGGAAGTCACAAGCCTGTGCTGTCTTGTTGCAACTGAAAGTGACTTGAGGCAAATCGCCATTCAATATCTGTAAAATCTTCGCGTTGGTCACATTACAGACTTGATGAAACTTGTTAACGATTATTCCAGATTTGTAACATGTCCCCGTAAGGTCACCAGGCACAAATGAATCACATACTGAGTCTTCCAAACACAGGTTACAGTTGATACCACCCCACCCCTGTTCACAATCACACGGTTCATCCGGCGATGGCCTCAATGGACGATTATGTCCATCCTGCAAGCCTCCACAGAGTGGTTCCGAGCAGTCTGCTCCACCAAATCCATCTAGACACTCACATTGACCTGTGAACTCGTTGCATGCAGAAAACTGTTTGCATTCAAAGTTGGCTAGGTTACAGTTGAAAACAGGGGGACATTTGTCGTCATCCATTGTACTCACTGTAGCACTAACTACATGCACTAATCTTAGAGCCAATGTTAGGCCCAGAACCACAAGCATTGAACGGGTTCCTGTAATTGGTGGTTGTAAGAGAAGGGAGCAAATGTGTGTCAGAGGAACGGCTGGTTGCGAAACGTCCGCGATAAGCTGGTGGAAACAAGCTGCGCATCGGATGGCAAGCTACAAGGGGGAAGCTGGCCAGGAAAAAAAATAAGCTAGATAATAAATTACATAATATAGATCTCTTAAGTAGACTTCAGACTACGACGTTCAATGACTGCATCTGCCAAAAGGCGGAGAACGCTTTCAGTGTCCTCCCAAGAGATACAGGCATCAGTAATGGAACATCCGTAGCGTAAATGGGACTTTCCTTCCTTAGGAACATCTTGTCTGCCTTCAACGATATTGCTCTCAATCATGAGACCACAGATTTTACGGGATCCTTTGCGGATCTGGTCAGCAACGACCTTGGCTACCTTGGGTTGGTTACGGTGGTCTTTATTGGAGTTACCATGAGAACAATCAACCATGATTGCCGGGCCAGAACCAATGATACCGGTCTTCTCCAACTGTGCATGGGCAGCGTCGACAGAAGCCTCGTCGTAGTTTGTTCCGTTCTTCCCACCTCTCAGGATAACGAAGGTGTCTTCATTTCCTTCGGTACCAACAATGGCCACAACTCCTGGCTTTGTCACAGACAAAAAGTGGTGGGGATGAGCTGCCGCTCTCATGGCATCAATAGCAACTGTAAGACCACCGTCTGTACCATTTTTGAACCCCACGGGAAATGACAGACCTGAAGCTAGTTCTCTGTGTAGTTGTGATTCTGTGGTTCTAGCACCGATGGCTCCTAGGGAGAAGAGATCAGACAGGAATTGAGGGGAGATAGTGTCCAGCATCTCACCAGCAATAGGAATCTGTTCTGTAAGTTTGACGAAAAGTTCCCTGGAGATACGGAGTCCCTTGTTGATCTGGAATGAACCATCAATATCTGGATCATTTATCAGTCCTTTCCAACCGACGGTGGTTCTTGGCTTTTCTAGGTAAGCTCTCATGATGATATGTAGTTCACCTTTGATGGTTTCGTTGAACTTGGTCAACCTTTGACAGTAGTCTAAAGCTGCCTCAGGGTCATGGATAGAACAAGGTCCGATGATGACCAACAATCTGTCATCCTTACCTTTTAAGATATCAACAGCTTCGTTTCTTCCTTTGAGGATATTCTCCTCTGCCTTTGGAGTGAGCGGGAATTCATGTTGTAGCAGGTCGGGGGGAGTCAGAGGGTCGTAACCACGAATCCTCCAGTCTTCTAAACGAGATCTGTCACCAACGTGATCGTTCTGTATGAACATTTTATGAGAGCTGGGAACCTAAAATCCGTTAGTAAATCCAAAGACACAAAAAACTGAGGATTAACAAAATAAAATGGAGTCAGCCTAAGAAATTACTCCACATTAGGAGAAGAGTTTTTCATATCACGTGGTAGACCAGGAAACATAGTACCAAGCTACTGTCAAGATGAGAACTTGGGGAACCTGAAAAACGGGAAAAACACACTTAAAGCAGCGCTGAACATCTAAACTCAAGCTCTCGGCACACCCATAGTATTACTTTCGTTTTAACTTACTGGCATATTTGATGGTTCTATGAGTCAGAAGAAAGAAAGAAGAAAATTAGGGAAAAAAAGGAAAGATACATAGGACACAGAAAGATCGCGTATCACGTGTTAAAATATTGAACATCAGTCAAACTTCGGTTCGGTTGACATCGGATTATTAGAATCCCACTCTTATATACAGTGTAAAACAGTCGGGATGTTGAGCCTTAGACCCATTGAAGGTACTGTTCTCCATAGTCGGAACTCTTGGTCTTGCGGTCTAGAACGTTTTGCACCTTGAAGCTAACTCCCAGCTTGTCTTTGAACTTGATATCAAAGTATTTCAACACCTCGTCTCTGGTGACACTGTATTGTCTGTTGGAGTTGTCGTTTCCAGTTACGTAGTTTTCAATTTCCACCTGTGAAGGAAGTCCGTATTTGTGAGGATACTGGTCATAGTTGACACCGAAGAACTGGTCAATTCTAGCATTGGCGAGAACGTCGGACTCGGAAGAGCTCTCCTCCTTTAGGGAAGAAGATGGTTTGGCCAAAGTGGACGATGGAGCGCTGCTCTTAAGCAGGTTGTTGACCACTTCATCTGGAATATCCTGCAAAGTCTCGAAAGCAGGCTTGATGATTTTGTCCTCTGGATTAGTAGACTTTCTGTTGATCAAGTTCTTGAGGATACGTTCATTAAAGTCATTGGGTTCAACACCAGTCATCATGTTGTTGGCCAGAACCAGTTCATTGGAAATGGCCTCATAAATTTTTGAGTTTGCAGATCTTTGTAAAAGTTCATATGCAACCTTCAGGGAAATTGAAGATTTTGATTGGAGAGTCTTGAGTGTCTTTAGAGCAAACTCAGAACCGTCTGCTTCCAAAGCAGTAACTACAGATTCAACGGAAGGGTTAGCTTTAGGATCAAAAGCAGATTCGATGCTATTGAGCTCTTCTGGAGAAAACTTGAACTTGTAATCTTGGGGAATTGGCTCTACAAAGTCTTCAATAGCCTGGTCGACCATGTTGTAAAATTCCTTTGGAGATTTGTCTTCCTTGAATTGCTCTATATTGGCCAACCGTTGCAATAAGGCATCAAAACGATGTGATGGAACGTAATGTGTACCGAATCCGGCAACTAAAGAATCAAAACCATGCAATTCATCACCAGTTAACGCCAAATAATAACCCAGGTTGCCGTCTAAACGAGATAACCAGAAAGAAGTTCCGACATCGGGAAAAAATCCGATGTTGGTCTCGGGCATAGCAAAACGAGTGGTTTCACAGACAACCCTGAAAGGTCCGTGCACCGACAGTCCAACACCACCTCCCATTACAATACCATTCACCAAGGAAACGATTGGTTTGTTGAAGGTGGCCAGGAGATAGTTGAGGTTGTACTCCGCAGTAAAAAATTCAACTGAACGGGCGACCTGGCCGGCCAGGTTATCTTTGGCACACTGGACCACATCACCACCAGAACAAAAAGCCCTGGGTTCATCTGAACGTAACACAATCAGATTGTTGGAGTCAGATTTGGAGTATTCTAACAATCTAGGAACCATTTGATTGCACATGTCTGTCGAGAGAGCATTGAGTTTAGCCGATCTGTTGAGAGAGATCACTCGGGCTTTGTTGTCGACATGAAAGCGGACATCAGTTGACATTCTAAGGATTGAGTTCAATTGAAACAGACGCCTCTTAGCTATGGCGATGCTTGGAGGCTTTGATTTAGCAAACATGGTGGTTGGGGGGTAGAGGGTAGATATAAATTTTTTCTCGTGACTAGGCGGGGATTGGCGCGGGTATTTAGGAGGCCTAGTGGAGGGGTGCGGATGGAAGGGTGAGGAAAAGGTTACCCACTGGTCTGGCAGAAAGTCGAGATATTTCAAGAAAAGCGACTTTTGTCAGAAACCATAGATGTTGAATGTTCCAGTAATTAGTTTGAAGGATATGTATAATGGTATCTGGATACTCAGATAGCTCAGAGATAACTTTGAAAAATCACATGACTTAAGATGTTCCGTTATGCTGTCAAATCTAAGCCTACATGCCTAGAACTAGCAAAGAAAGAGCTGAATCCCAAAGACAGTCACATTCTTGGGTGCAAAAGTCAATGCTCATGGATTAATATGTAAAGTTGTATACCTGAGCGCCTGGGCTTCATTGCAATGGTCAGATATTGGTATTTCTTTTCCTTTTCCTCTTACGACTATACGAATATGGAACGTTTACTCTTAAAATCTTACGATACACATCTCTACACCACCCGTACATCCCTTCCCTATATAGAGAGGAACACCTTTTTCATCTTAGATCTAAGATACCCATACCCATGATAACTCACAGATCCAATAACGTGCAGTATGAAGTAACACCGCCTTCTGTGGAGGAGGATTTGGGACCACAGTTTGAATTCTACTGGACTCGCCAAAAAGATCCGCATAGCATCCGAAGGAAGAGAATTTTAGCCAAGTATCCCGAAGTGGCTAAGTTATGTGGACCTGAATGGAGAACCAAGTACATAGCATCTGCCGTTGTGCTTTTGCAGCTTTCTATTGCATATGCTCTCAGGAACACGCCAGTACTTTCGTTTAAATTTTTGGCACTTGTATACGTCATTGGTGCCACTGCAAACCAGAACTGTTTCCTCTGTATTCACGAGCTAAGTCACAATTTGGCGTTCAAAAAACCATTGCACAACAAACTATTCGCAATCTGGGTTAATCTACCTATTGGAATTCCATACAGTGCTTCATTTCAACCATATCATCAACTCCATCATAAATTTTTAGGCGATGAAGTGCTGGACACTGATCTTCCAACGCCTCTAGAAGCAACAGTTTTGTCCTCACTGTTGGGGAAAGCTTTCTTTGCCACTTTTCAAATTTTCTTTTACGCGTTAAGACCTATGATGGTGACATCTATCGATATGACGCTCATTCACCTCTTGAATGTATTGGTATGTTTCTTGAGTGACTTCGTCTTGGTGAAACTTGGATCAGTCAACAGCTTATGGTACTTGATTTTGAGTTCTTTCTTTGCCGGTTCATTGCACCCGACTGCAGGGCATTTCATAGCTGAGCATTATTTATTGGATCCTCCAAAGCATTATACCCAGTTTCAAGATGTTCCTCCCTTGGAGACGTATTCTTACTACGGAATACTGAATTTGTTCACTTGGAATGTGGGATACCATAACGAACACCATGACTTTCCATTCATTGCCTGGTCGAAGTTACCTCTTTTAAGGACCATAGCACATGACTTTTATCAGCCGTTACCCAAGCACACATCTTGGGTAAGAGTTATAGTGGACTTTATTTTTGACGAAAACGTCTTGATGTACAACAGAGTCAAAAGAGAGACTGTTAAAGGCCAAGATGCTGGGTCAAAGAGTACCGAATCGAGAACTAAATAGATTAAGTAGCTGTCTCACCGTTAACACTTGATCTAAATGTTTTAAAGTCTGTATTCGCGCGACTTATCTAGGCTGATACGCTGGAACGCTGTGTTTTCTGCCTTGAATTCTTTCACTACTACTTAAAGTCTCACGGCACTGGCGATAGAATAATGGTGTCAGACCTCAAACAAGCGTACTCAAGGTACTTCTTTCATTTGCCTTACTATATGCTGACCACAAATGAGGCTTTTGTTCTCCATTCTTTTGTTATATTATTCATCACATTCATTTCATACGGGCTATACAGCCTGTTATCATACTACATTTGATGCCGCTATTTGGCAAAAGGGAAAAGAGCTTGACGCTACAGGAACGGAATAACGGTCGTTATTACCAAAAGATATAAATTGGACAAGAAAAGAACGGTCATCTTTTTTTGTTTCTAGAATATGTAAATGAAATGTACGTATAGGTAGGAGGAATAGATGAGATCGGATTAGATTTATGTTGGTTCTCCAAAGCTCCTGCTGACTTTTTTCGGCCAATCTATATCCAGAATCTGCACTGTTGAACAAAGAGAGTTAAATTATGGAATAGACATTGCTGCTGGAAGTTTCACTGCAACTGCCGCTGAAGGACCCTAAATAATCAGTCCTCGTCAATCAGTCTTGTTCCCCAGTATGATTCAACACTAGATCCTTGGTTTGCAAATCTTCCGCAGAAAACGCGTAGGTTTTCTTGCTGGTAGGTGTTGGCTTTTGGGTATCGGAGTCCTCTTCCAGCCCATCCTCTAAATCGATGAGACTACCATCGGCATGCTGTGGTAGAGATCCAGTTCCGGTCTCTCCCGACGATAGAGACCGAATCTCTTGCTTACTTGGAAGCTTGGAAAAACTTGCACTACCAGTTGGATTACTAGAAGATACTGTCATTGGAGTGGCTAATGATTGAAGAACTTTTTGTTTCAATTTTTGGGCAACCATCTGTTGATATTGTAATTGTTGGAAAAGTTCGTCCTGTTTTTTCAAGTTCGAGCGATGTACTGAGAGTATTTGAAGTTCTGCAGGAGTCAAGTCCTCCTTAGCTTCAAGTCTCCTGTACTCCTTGAATTGTTCCATATTTAGTTGGTGAGCCTTTATAGTGTGCTCATAGTTTTGTAACGCGACCTGCTCCATATAGGCGTTCAATGCCAGGAACTCGTTTGATTCTGTTGCTGAAAGTGGCACATTAGAGTTGATCTTTTCCTGATAAACCATATACTTATTAGTTTTTTCATCCAGCATAGGCACCGGTGTTGTCTCCGAGCTACTAAGGATACTATCAGCTTCGCTCTTCTGTGTAGTCAGGTCTAAATGAGGGAATCGTTCCTCAATCTTGTCCAGGTCTACCTCCAAACTGGAAACACTAAGTCCAGTGATATTCTTCTCCACAGAGTCTGCCTTAAGTAAGTGCTGCTGGTTCGTCAAGTTGGCCACAGATTTGGAAACTTCCTCTTGAACATTAATACGAGCAACGTCATCCTGGAGGAAGGCTAGCTGTGCTTCATATATTTCCTTCAATGGTTGGCTGATAGGGTTCTTTATATTCTCCAAAAGCTTCTTAAAGTCGTATTCTCCTTCTTGATAGAAATCAAGCACTCTGTCCAAATGAATTTCACTATAAGTCCCCAGCAATTGTATAACCAAACTAGTTAACTGATAAGCATTAGGTCTCAGGGCGGGATCCTCCTGTAACATAATCACTATAAGTCTCTTCAATTTCGAAGAATAGCGTGATTCATGGGGGAATTGGTATGCAGAATGTAATATTGCCAACTCTCCAGTTTTTTCAAAAGGAGTGGTGTAGTAGCATAACTTGTATAAAAAGATTCCCAAAGCCCAGATGTCACTCTTTTCGTTGATAGGCAAACCTTTATACAGATCTACCATTTCTGGCGAACGATATTGAGGAGTTGTCTGACGTAATATATCGTGAGACAAGTAATGGAATTCTTGAAAGGTCTTTGGAGCCCTCAGAATTGGACAAGTACTTCCAAAGTCACATAGCTTAAAGTTATATTTCGAGTCAATAAGTACGTTCTCAATCTTAATGTCCCTGTGTATGAGCTTTAATTGATGCATGTAAAGCACTCCCAAACATATATCTAGCATAATTTTCAGAATTTTGGGTTCCGTAAGCTTGCTTTCTAAATGACTGTTCATATAGTCCAGCAATGATTTGTTTTCACAGAGTTCCATGAGAACCAATACCTCGTAACTCTGAGCGGAACCCACCAAATGCGAAGCATGCGAATCATAATAGCGGACAACCTGACTGCAACCACTCAATCGTTTCATTACATCAACTTCAGATCTCAACTGATGAAGGCCATCCTTATCTGGAACAATAACCCTTTTGAGACAGGCAATATCTGAATTGTGTTCCGGAGGAGACACTCGGACTTTGTAAATATGAGCATAACCTCCCTCGGAGAGGAACTGGATCACTGTAACCTTATGGGAACCAACTATCAGCTCAGTTCCAGGCTCCAGTTTTTCTAGCATCGCCAGTTTATCCATAATTTATAAGGTGTTCTTGAATCGGTTTAAGTAAAGGAAATTAAGGAAATAACGAGGTAAAGAAAAGAGCGAACATCAATATGATTACGTAACTACAAATTATTTATCATCGCAGGATATGCGTTTTTAAATGGAACTTTTAGACCTTAAGACTTACTGTTATCGGCCCCTATTGTTCATTTTTGGTGTTGTATGTAGATCTATAGAACGTCAGCCAGTAGTTTTTCTATCTCTTCTGCTGAAAATGGAATATATATTATTTCTTGACCGGACTCACCTTTGCTAATCACTAACATCTTATGCTCGCTGAACTCCGCTAGGGTAGTCCTAAAGTTCAAAGTATTACTGGTGAAAAATTCCTCAATCGCCATGGTGTATAGTTCCTTAAAGGAGACACCCTGACGAACGGAGCCAATTTCCGGGGCTGCAGCTGAATTGGTGGAACCCAAGTCTGACATCCGCTCCAGTTGAGTCGCTGCGAGAATTCCGTAAATACCACGAGCATTCGGGGTTAAAGAAGCCAACACATACTTGGCACCCTTTGAACCAACAAATTTCTTGGATTTACCTATCTGCAACACATCTTTGAAGGACACCTCTATGCTATAGGGATCAAAGGTTGTAGCGTCATGAAACACAAAATTGAAAAGACTTGCCCTATTAGCATCCCACATTAAAGGCGAGTCAACCCGATCTGTGGAGCAAACGAGCCAAATAGAATCGACACTGACTAATTGCGCCAGAAGGAGTTGATATTGATCCTGCTGTATGGACTCGCCGTCTATATTATGCAGAATGATCACTAGTTTTGGGATCGTCGTAACCCCACTAGAAGGGCCAGCTCTTCTATGGAGATATCTAATAGCATCCTGTGGCTGTTGGGGTATCATCGGTTTCCGTCTTTGTTGTTTGGTGAGAACCTGTTCCATACACAAACGTAGTAAATCTTGAAATGCGGAATCTGGGTTGTACCCGTTAAAAACTATGAATTTGGGGTTCTTAGATGAAGGAACATGCTGGAATCTGCCCATTAGAAATTTGGCAAAGCTCATCAAGACGTCATACTTAGATCCAATTCCATATAGACAGATGTTGAATCCTTGTAAAAGCTCAAAGTACCATTGAGTATGAAGCGTTGATATGTATTTCTTCATTTGGGATCTAGTTGAATGTTCCAGACCTTTGTCAATTTTGAATATGTTTTCCAAAAATTTGTCATGGCTTAAGGACACTGCTTGGTTCATTGTATGGCCACTAGTTTTCTGCCGACTTTTGTGCTGATCAAAATAGCCTTCATACCCATCTAAGAACAACGCTTTATCGTCCATGGTTGACATATTCTGTTGGCCATTGAGTTGGAATTCTTGCTCGAGATTTTCATTTAGCCCTGCCAGGTGATTCTCTATCTCGTATTCACCTTCTTGTTCTGTGTGAAGTGAGCGAGTCCCGTCTTTTTTACTTGCTTGGATGATCTTCTCAACAACAGAATATTCATCTCTGTCAAGGCCATCATCAAAATCTTCATCTCCGTCTTCTAGCAGTGATCTTTTTGTGCTCAAAGCCTTCAGTAGAGCAATTCGATTCAACTCGTCAACTCCTCGTTTGCTCGGAGACCTCAAGCCATTTCTTCCTGTTCTGTTCAATCTTGGAGACCCTAACTTTATGATTCCTCTGGTCGATATTTCTGTATGCAATTGGGGTGTTTGTTTCCTGAGAGACCGCCTTTTCAAAGGTGAAGCTCCTTCCAAGTTCAGTATCCCGCTTTTCCTTTTGGAAGGTGATGCAAATATGTCAATACGTGACATTGTAATGAGTCTGACCTTCTAGCAGGGCGAAACAAACCCTCCGATGATTATGGATCGTTCGCGAAACTGAAAAATAATATTTTTTGCAAGTGAAATACAGAGAAACCTGTACTAATAAATTGATTTACTAAGAAATTCCGACTACTAGTTACCACCGCCGGTCATGTTGATGTTCTGCCCCAACTGTCAGAATATGCTAACAGTAAGCTTCTTTTATTTGCTAGATTCTCGTTTTGTAATGCGACTAACAAGACTAGGTGACCAAAGCCGCTGACTCTATCAACAGATTCAATTGTGCTACTTGCCCGTACGAGTTTCCGATAGTGGGCATGCAAATGTATGAAAGAAAAGATTTGTCCAGAAAACAAGTAGACGATGTACTTGGAGGAGCCGGGGCTTGGGACAATGTCGACCAGACTGGTGCTCAATGTCCTGTTGATAGTTGTGGGGGTGATAAGGCATACTTCTTCCAGCTTCAGATTAGGTCTGCTGATGAACCTATGACCACTTTCTTGAAATGTTGTAAGTGTGGCCACCAATGGAGAGAAAACTAAATGCTTTTTATGACAGCAGAAACTTCACAAAACAGAACAACATTTTAAGACGTTAATAGATATTTACAAACATTATAAAGGAACTCGAAATGAAGTCCTACCACACATAGATTAAACAAATAACCCTTCACCCTTATCATACCCATTCAACAGGATTCTGTAGCACTAGCAGTAACTCCTCTTCCCTAGAGCCGGGCTCTGGGTGATGGTCATAAACCCAACCAGCAGTTCTTGGAAGTGACATCAGTATACTTTCAACTCGAGAACCAGGTGTTCTTAGACCAAATTGAGTACCTCTGTCCAACACTAAGTTGAATTCGACATATCTTCCCCTTCTAATTTGTTGCCAGTTCTTCTCAACGTCAGTGGAAATGGTGTCCATTCTTCTACGAGTGATGGCGGGATAAGACTCCAAGAAAGCATTGAAGCAGTCTTCAACCAGTTTCAGTGATCTTTCAGCATCGAACTCATCAAAATCATCAAAGAATATACCCCCGATACCTCTAGTTTCATTGCGATGTTTGATCAGAAAGTATTCATCGCACCATTTTTTGAATCTTGGGTACAGACTAACATCATGCTTGTCTAAAGCGTCCTTATGTGCCTGATGAAACTGTTTAGCATCATCTTGATACAGGTACGAAGGTGTTAAATCAGCACCACCTCCAAACCACCAAGTATGAGGCTTTCCATCCTCACTCCAGGTCTCGAAGTAGCGGTAGTTCAAATGAGTAGTAGGAGCATGAGGATTATGAGGATGAATGACCAAGGACAGTCCACAAGCAAAAAACTTTAGGGATGTTCCTTCTGGCAGATCTAGCTTGGAGTGGTCATTTCTCATTTGGGTCACAGCTTGAGGAGGCAAGAGACCGTGAACCTTGGAGATATTGACACCAGCCTTCTCAAACACTCTACCATCTTGAATAAGCATAGATCTTCCGCCTCCACCTTCGTTTCCTCTTTCCCAAGAGTCAGAACGAAATTTGGTATCATTACCTTCGATTGCCTCTAAAGCAGCGACGATCTCCAGCTGCTTTCGCTGGATGAGCTCAAACATCCTTTGACGGATCGAATCATTGGGAGAAGTTAGATTAATATCAGATGTGACGGCCATTACCAGTGAGAGGAACTGTTGAGTGTGGGGTCTTTAGCGAGTATGGCTACGACATTTCAATATTTATATGGCCTCTCTTGAAACCTTTCGAGACAGGAAAAATCATCCGACTACTTGAGTGTATCGTTTATATTTACCAACCAAAAAACTATAAAATTTGCTCTATCTCGCTCAGATCCAGCCCGTTAGTAACAGCCTCACTTACTGCTCAATCTAGATCTCTTGCGTTTCAGTTTTGTATTTATGTGCGTTTTGTAATGTTGCATACAGTTATCCTGACGGCTGAACCTCGCAGAACAGCTCTCAAACGGACACTCGTGCTTCTTTTCGCCAGTGTGAATACGCGTGTGACGAGCTAAATGGCCTGAAGTTGTAAAAGACCTTTCGCAAATCTTGCACTTGTACTTCCTGGTGGCTGTGTTGGGTGTGGAAGACACCACTGTGTCGGGGAACGAAGTCAAAGATTCCTTTAGTTTTTGCTGGTAAGGAGGGGAGAGCTGCGCCTCCAGGGGTGGGGTGATAGATGTTGGGATCTCGGGATTCGTTGCTCTCATAAGAGTTAGAGGCTGATGTAATAAGTGCCCTGTCGAAGGTTCCCCGGTTGCAAATTGGGGTTGGACCCTAGGTGGATATTCAGAAGCAGCGGCAGTGCCAGCACCAGCCAACAAGGATCTTATTGATGGTAGCTTGACCTCTTCCTCATGAAGGCCATGCCTTACAGCGGGTAGCGGCGGCCTTTGTATCACTTCCAAAGTTGGAAGCTTTGGGTATTGCGGGAACGACATTGTTTGTGGAGCTGGTAAGGACACCATGTTGTAGACTTGAAAACTCATAGAAGATAACTAAAGCGGGCTGAATGTGTTCAGAAGGACAAAGAAGAAATCAACAGTTTTTTCTGGGACCCAAAGAACATTAATAATTCCGATTTAACGCTCAGCACGGTAAGTAAAAATAGAGTTGAGTGATTTTCGATGTGGGAACCTGGCTGATAAATTGTATTTTCAGGGCTTTCTGCAAGGGTTGCGACGTTAATCTTGGCAACGTCCGGGAGACAATCAAAAAAAAGCTTTTTCGGCGAAAGAGATTGAGCGATGATTGGACAGAACCCAAAAAGGGGGGAAGAGGCATATTTGCATAGGTTGCGCAACGCCGTATGACGTAATAATTTCATAGGTTGTGAAACTGGCGAAGATTACAAAAATTAGCAACCATACAAAAACAGGTATCAAGTCAACGAGGCGTTTATTTTAATACTCTTATCAGGAATTATGGTTATATTTACTCAAAAAAACATCACCTTCTTTCGGGTCAAAAAGGATTAACGGAAATAATGCCTTCCGGATAAATATGCCAAATCTTGAAATAAAAAGCCGCTCACATTAAATGAGATCACGACTTTCTTATCATGTGTACTTAGCGCGCGAAATGTAGGTTGAAAAGGAGCACGGAACAACTGACACAGCCTGCCCGCGTTCCTAAATTAACCCTGAATAAATATACAAATTCTAGAGTGGTCGTGTACCACTTAGTTTGTCAACCCTGAAGAAGAGGCTGAAAAAAAAACTACTCGTCTCCGTGTAACATCTATTTGTCTATGCGATGCTCCAATTTATGGGTAAGTTTCTAGAGCAAAAAGATGTATGAATAATTTGATTGGATGATGAACATTTTTACAACATGAATTTCTTCACCTGAAATATTATGTGGATTCAGTAAAACAGAGCTTTTTAACCCTGACCGTCAAGTTTTTCATATTGCAATCTTTCAACATGCATAAAGATTATCAACAACTAACCCTTTATTAGCAGATAGATACCTTGTTTATATTTCAGTTTGTAGTTTAATCTGATTTTTGTTTAGCATTTTGTTTATACTAGGATTCCATGGTACTCACACCTTCTATATTTTTGTGCCAACTCTGGCCACTGAACAACAAATCTGTCAGCAATTAAATACAAGAGCTTTCCCGAGAAGCTCAATTCATTGACTCTTGTTAGTGATTCCATATAGATGATACGCGTTTTGGCTATTCCAAGAATGTTCAGAATCACCATACTGTAGGCTAATGGCACACAGGATCCAGGTCCATTCAGTAGAAGAACAGAAGGCATGTTTCGTTCCTTTAACTTCTTATCCAATAGCAGCACCTTCATTGTTCCCATCCAGCACCTTAGCGTTCCTTGAACGCTTTTAGGTATACCATCACCCACGTTTCTAGCTCTTGGAACAGTGTAGACGGTGCCGCTCACATGACTTTTTTCTAACCTCAGCACGGAAGACTCATCGTTATCTTGAACCATGAATGAGAAGCTGAACTTGTGGTCTAATTGAGATAGGATGTTCAGCATTTCCCCAGTGTGGCCTCCAGATCCCAAAAGTACAAGAATGCTTAATGGTTTGTTTAACACAGGGCCAGCATCTTGCAAACGACAAAACGAAAGACAAAATATCACACGTACAATCAGCAAAGTTGCTGATATCAACAAGGCCAAAAGGCAGTCAACACCTGTGGGCATCTCGTTGTTGGAAGCTGTATCACTTTCTTTACAAGCCGACTTGAGTATATATTGTTTAGCGAAAATACCATATTTTGATACCGATCCCCTCCCCCTTTAGCCTGATACATCTGAATGTCATCTCAGGATAACAGTGGCCGTCGAAGGCCTACGCTCAGACAAATGGTAGAGACTTACCTAGAGAACAGATCTTCCAGTCAAACTCAAACCAATTCCGGTGAAGATCCTTATACCGTAATATCTATGCTCCTTAGTCAACTACAGAATAGTCCCAGTTTAGATAGTAACCGATTAGATTCCATGGTTGATCTGCTGAATTCTTTCGGGGATCAAATGGAGGCGGGGAAAACCAACCAGGGTGTTGATGACGCTTATCTAGACCAATTGGATAGAGTGAATGTCAAGCATCTTTCTCCAGACGACACATGCCCCATATGCACTAATGAATTTCACAATGATCCTTACCCTTTAGTTGTGCGATTACCATGCAACAAGCATCATTACTTTGATTTAGATTGCATAGGGCCATGGCTGACTGTGAACAAAACATGTCCATTATGCCGTGTCGATGTTACGAAAAAGAAAGAGATCATACTTCCCTCGGACAGTGAGGAGGAAGACGAATTTGACGACATGTATGGCTAGGTTACTGTATTGTATATATCTATGTACAAAAAGAAAACATGAACTATTTCTGCAAACATAATTATGAAGTTTCTGGTGGAGGAGATGTAGCTTCCGTAGGCTTTTTGCTTTCAATATCTTTACCTAAATGAACAGCAAATTCAGGGTCTTTCAGCAACTCTGCAACACGAGCTGCAATTTCAGGATTAACAGAGGAAGTCAAGTTCTCAATGCCCAATTCTTTAAAATCAACACCATCTTCCTTTGTCGGCGTAGAAGCAGAGAAATCAGGATCGACTGCCTCTTCGACATACATATGAGCCTTAAGTCCAACCCCTGTCACTGAATACTTGTTCAAAACAGCTAACCAGATATCCACCACTTCAGGATTGGAGTCCCAAACTCTTAACAGTCTTGCGTGTGTTCTACGCTCAAAATTTTCCTTAGATTTGGCATGAACGAAAGGAGCTCTTATAACAGTCCATCTTTCCCTTCGAGTTTCCAACGGTTTAGGACCGGTCAGTGGCAGACCAAGGTAATAGCCTGCACGTAGAGCAAAGTCGCAAAAAAAGTCCAGATTTCTGTTGTCAAAACTTCGCATAGTGATCTCAGCACGTAATTCTCCATACTTAACAGGGATCTTTAATGGCGCATAGTGGTTTAGCTCCACAGAGATAGGGAGTGGTCTATTGGAACCTTGAAGTTCTGACTCCTCGGTAAAAACTTTGGGTATGTACTGAGGAGCTGCCTCGGTGGACACAGCGTTCCAAGCCCTTACGGAATGGTGAAATGGTCTAACCAACCTCTTGAACATGGTGGAGTTGATATTGAAGAATTTTTGTCGAGAAGTATTTATCTCGAGGCATATCCATGGGTTGGGCGGACAAGGATAAGTACGCGGGGCACAAAATCGAGCCCTTCTGTTGCAAGGTATCTTTTTAGAAAGAACGGGCGCACGGTGAAAAAAAAATATTAAAGAAAAAATACTACATTTCTTAATACACCATGGGAAAGACCAGTAAGGACAAGAGAGACCTTTATTACCGAAGGGCTAAAGAGGAAGGCTGGAGAGCAAGGTCTGCCTTCAAACTTTTGCAACTTAATGAGCAGTTCAATCTTTTCAAAGATGTTCGTCGTGTAGTGGATCTGTGTGCTGCACCTGGATCATGGTCTCAAGTTCTCAGCAGAGAGCTGTATGAAAAACAGTCAAATGATAATGAAACTCCTGCAAAAATTGTTGCCGTAGATCTGCAACCAATGTCTCCAATAAACGGAGTAACCACGTTGCAAGCTGATATCACTCACCCCAAAACGTTAGAGAAAATTTTGGAGATTTTTGGAGGTGAACCCGCAGACTTTGTCTGCTCTGACGGAGCTCCAGATGTTACTGGATTACATGATTTGGATGAATATATACAGAGTCAACTTATTTTGAGTGCCTTACAATTAACCACATGCATTTTAAAACCAGGCGGATCATTTGTGGCCAAGATTTTCAGAGGAAAGGATATTGATCTGCTATACTCCCAGTTAGGATTTTTGTTCGAACATGTTACATGTGCCAAACCAAGATCTTCCCGTGGTACATCGTTGGAAAGCTTCATAGTGTGTCAAGGCTACCGACCCAGAGATGGCTGGAAAGGAACCCTGGATGGAAAGAATTTGCTTACACCAGAGCAGTTCTTTGAAGATGTCAATCTTGGCAAGAGAATCAAGTTTGACTCAGATTTGCCAAATACAAAAGATTTTGAGGAGGAGAGACATGTCGCCCCTTTCATTGCATGCGGAGATCTTTCAAGCTATGATTCGGATGCAACGTATACCCTAGAGGAGGATTTCAGAAGCATAAGTTTAGATCCAGTACAATCACCAACGGCTCCACCCTACAAGAAAGCTTTAGAACTCAAGAGGCTGGGTCAACTTAAAATACATGTAAAATAGAAATAATGTTGTTCTTTTTTTTCGATTAGCTGAATAGACGATTCTGGACGCCGATAGACTTGGCTATTTCGACATCTGCAGAGTTGACGAGCCCTTCACAGAAGGCATCTATCTGCCCACTCAAAACCAGATTCTCCAACCTGGAGGGTTCTGTTGGCAGTTTGAAATGCTTGCCCCATTCATAGGAATCCGTTCTTAGTAGCTCAGATTCAGTAGCATTAGGGTTGCGCTTAAGTGTAGCTGCGTTCTCTTGGTCTCTCTTTGATACCCATTGGCTGATTCTTTGCTGTTCACGAGATAATAGCCTTTGGTAGTAATGGAAATTTCCCTGGTTATGATTAAAATGGTCAACTGTCTCTACCAATTGTTCTATGGTATTCAAATCCCCTTGGATGGAGTTTCCTAGAGCCAATACTTTCTTACTCTCATTAGAGACTTCTTCAGGAATGAGTCCATCAAGAGCACCTCCTACTAAAGACAGGTTACGTACCAACAAGGGCACTTCTTTCAACAAGTTTGAAAATGTCAACTCTGCTGTACGTAGGTTCTTAGTTATGAACTTTTCACGCAACTGGGATGTTTGAACTAATTGAGGACTCACAGTGTAGGCTTTGAAACTGACCAAACCTTGTTTTGCCTTAGAAGTCTCATGAACAATCAATACTAGCTCAGGTTGTTTATCTAGAGATTTGGCTCGTTGGTTGTGGAACTGAAGCATAGTCTCCAACACCGACTGGGTTACAAATTTACCACCCTGCGAACATAGGTACCAACCTGAAAACTGGGCACCAATTTTAGCCTTGTTCAATTCCTGTAAAGTTCTTTCTTGGAAATCTAGGTTCACGTTGGAGCGGAAAGAAAATCCCTCTTCATTTTGGTTGTGATGGTTATTGTTGGTTGGAAATGAGAATACATGAGAGATGTTTACTGAGTCAGGCGTCTCGGGGAATCCAAAAAGGGGACCACTTGCGGGATGAGGCCAATGCTCAGCACCTGATCTGGCAATCTTGAGAGCCACTGAGGCGTTTAGTTCATAGGACATTGGTATTTTTATCCTCTATTAAGGTGTTGGAAATGAGAAAAAATTCTGGACAGGATTTTCAGAGAAAGATCAAAAGTTTAAAGGTCGTGTGCAAATCAATATATGTTTTTTTCCCTTGCACGAACCAGCTGTGAAATAATCGGAAAAAAACGAAGACTCATAGTTTTATCTCTTCCAAGCGATTGAACAACGGAAGATGGCCGACCAAACTGAAAAAATTACCGAGCAGTTGCAAAAGACATACCTTGACGAGGTGACTGGAGAGCAAGTCTCCAAGTCAGAACTCAAGAAGCGCCAAAAGCTTCGTGCTTTGGAAGTCAAGAAGGCTCAGAAGGCAGCCAACGCTGCAGCTACTGCTCCTAAGGTTTCTAAGAAGAAGGATGATCTTGCTGACTTGAACCCAAACCAGTATTTTGAAATCCGTTCTAGACAGATAGATGAGCTCAGAGCTGATCTGCGTGGAGAGGCCAATCCTTATCCTCACAAATTCCATTTGACATTGAGATTGGACCAATTCCAAGCTAAGTATGCTCACTTGAAGAGAGGTGAAACTCTGCCAGAAGAGACAGTTAGTGTTGCTGGAAGAATTCATGCTAAGCGTGAAAGTGGTTCCAAATTGAAGTTTTACGTTCTGCATGGTGAAGGTGTTCAAGTTCAAATCATGGCCCAGGCTCAAGATGCTGACGGTGATTACGAGAAGATGCACGAACTTCTGAGAAGAGGTGATATAATTGGTGTCACTGGTTACCCTGGTCGTACCTCTCCTGCTAAAGGTGGTGAAGGTGAAGTTTCTGTCTTTGCTCGCAAGGTCAAGCTATTGACCCCTTGTTTGCACATGTTGCCTACTGATCACTTTGGTTTCAAGGACCAAGAAGCCAGATACAGAAAACGTTATTTGGATCTGATCATGAACGATGCCACCAGAGATCGTTTCAAGGTTAGATCTCAAATCATCTCCTACATCCGTCGCTTTTTGGACACCAGAGACTTCATCGAGGTGGAGACCCCTATGATGAACGTAATTGCTGGAGGTGCTACCGCTAAGCCTTTCATCACACACCACAACGACCTAAACATGGACATGTACATGCGTGTTGCCCCTGAACTGTTCCTTAAAGAGCTAGTTGTTGGTGGTATGGATCGTGTTTACGAGATTGGACGTCAATTCCGTAATGAAGGTATTGACATGACCCACAACCCCGAGTTCACCACTTGTGAGTTCTATCAAGCTTATGCTGATGTATATGATTTGATGGACATGACTGAGCTGCTGTTTTCCGAGATGGTCAAGGCAATTACTGGTGATTACAAGATCCAATACCAGCCAGATGGTCCTGAAGGAGAGACTCTGACTTTGGATTTCAATCGTCCATGGAAGAGAATCAACATGATCGAGGAGTTAGAGAAACGCTTCGACGTCAAATTCCCTCCTGGAGACCAATTGCACACCGCTGAGACAGGCGATTTCCTCAAGAAGATTTTGATCAAGCATAAAATGGACTGCCCTCCACCTCTGACTAACGCTCGTATGTTGGACAAGCTTGTTGGAGAGCTGGAAGACACCTGTATAAACCCAACTTTCATTTTTGGTCATCCTCAGATGATGTCTCCTCTTGCTAAATATGACCGTGAGATTCCTGGTCTATGTGAAAGATTTGAAGTCTTTGTTGCTACCAAGGAGATTGCAAATGCTTACACAGAGTTGAATGATCCATTTGACCAAAGATCTCGTTTTGAGGAGCAAGCTCGTCAAAAGGACCAGGGTGATGATGAAGCCCAGCTGATAGACGAAGTTTTCTGCAACGCTTTAGAGTACGGTCTTCCACCAACCGCAGGTTGGGGATGTGGTATCGACAGACTGGCCATGTTCTTGACTAACTCCAACACTATTAGAGAAGTTCTGCTTTTCCCAACTTTGAAGCCCGATGCTCTTAGCAAAGGTGAAGAAAAAGAACAAAACTAAATGTGGTAGGCATCTTAATATAGATAGACAGAGTATCAGCCCAGAAGTATCTTAGTTTATTTTGTTCATTGAGTGACAATCCACTCCCTGTATTCGGATCTCAATTCTCGTCTTTTCAACCCAATCTCTAATTTCAGAGATGGAATCTCAGTCTCACCATCAAACTTTGAGCAAGTACACACCAAAACGAGTACACCTCTTTTTTGGTTTCTCTATATACAGGCTCACATAATGGGAAGACCTAGGGTAAGTTATAATCACCCGCCTAATGCTTGACGCAACTATGTACTAACCTGTTAGCTAATATTGCTTATCCGTCATGGAGAGAGTGAAGGAAACTGTGACAAATCTGTCAACAGACACACACCCAATCACAAGGTTCCTTTAACACAGAAGGGCAGAGAGCAAGCATTGAATGCTGGAACTGAGTTGAGAAAACTTCTCGGTAAGGAGGAAAGGGTTCTATTTTACACATCTCCCTATTTAAGAGCCCGCCAAACACTGGACGGTATTTTAGAGGGTCTTGGTGACCATAATGATCATAATTACAAGGTTTATGAGGAACCAAGGATGAGAGAACAGGATTTCGGTAATTTCCAAGGAGAAACCGAAAGCATGCAGAAGATTTGGAAAGAGAGAGCTCATTATGGCCATTTTTTCTACCGTATCCCCTACGGAGAGAGTGCTGCAGATGTCTACGATCGTTGTGCTGGTTTTAACGAGACACTTTTCCGCCAGTTTCAGAATGAAAATTTTGCCGATGTGCTGGTGCTTGTGACACACGGAATTTGGGCCAGAGTGTTCCTGATGAAATGGTTCAGATGGTCGGTGGAAGAGTTTGAAGGCTTACGAAATATACCCCATTGTCAATTCATTCAGATGGCTAAGGGAGAAAACCAACGTTACACTTTGAAGACGCCTTTATTGCGATGGTCCGATGGGGAAGAAGGCCGTGTAGAGGAAATCAGAAAAGCTGTACAGTTCAGGTCCGGGGACCTGGGTGAGGAGGCCTTAGGTTACATAGTAGCTGCTGAACGGGAAGCATGTGTTGCAAGACCTGAAAAAGGTATTACGTATGATGATGGCGATGACCATTAAGAGACAGAGAAGGCCAAAAGAAGTTTAACCACCAGTTTTCAAACAACTATCATTTACTCGTCATGAGAGCAGAGCAGCTGGACCTAAAGTTTGGTTTTAGACATTTTATGTCACCCCCCTTTACTAGTTACCGTTAGTCCGACAGTTTCTCCTATCAATATTTATTAGCGTTATCGTTGGCGCAAATGATTTATTTAACTCCTACATTTCTTGATCTTTTCTACAAACGATTTTCTCAGTGAACTTTCACTGTCTGCGATGCTACCGATGGTAGACCGCCTATCTTCTCTTCAAATAGGCTATGGCAAGGGTGGAACTAAGTATATAATCTGGCGCGATTCCCCGGACTTTTATGATCCACATCAGATCATCCTGCCACCCTCACTTTTTTTCTGATCCTTCCAGCGTCGGATTTCTCCTTCCAGCGCCCTAGAGAGTTCCGTAACCACCGCAAAATAGCAGCACCCTCACCGCCTCTTTTTTATTTAAAAGAACACCCAACTGGCCCCGTTTTTCATTTCCTCTCAACTACAGTTGATTTTTTAACTTTCAATTTTTTTTCATTGATATACCAGATCTATCCTAATCACAATGGTACGTGCATTGAGTCTCATAAGTGCCATCCAGTCACACCTGGCGGGTGAAGGCAATGGGAGGTCGAGGAAACAGAATCCACATCAGAATGATCATACTAACTATCCCCAGTCTAGAACATTTTTCGTCGGAGGAAACTTCAAAATGAATGGCTCCAAGAAGTCAATTAATGAGATCATCGAGAGACTTAACAACACCAAGCTACCAGAGAACGTAGAGGTTGTCATTGCTCCTCCTGCTCCATATTTGCAACAGGCTGTCGCCGAGAACAAGCAGAAGACTGTCTACATCTCTGCCCAAAACAGTTTCGACAAGGCTTCCGGTGCTTACACAGGTGAAATCTCTGTTGAGGCCTTGAAGGACTTGGATGTTCCTTACGTTATCTTGGGTCACTCCGAACGTAGAACCATCATCAAAGAAGACGATGCCTTTATTGCTTCCAAGACCAAGTTTGCTCTTGACCAAGGCTTGAAGGTCATCCTCTGTATCGGTGAGACCCTCGAAGAGAAGCAAGCCAACATTACGCTGGAAGTTGTTAAGAGACAATTGCAAGCTGTTGTCGATGTTGTTTCCGACTGGACTAATATTGTAGTTGCTTACGAGCCAGTCTGGGCTATTGGTACCGGTCTTGCTGCCACTCCAAGCGATGCCCAAGAGGTTCACAAACAAATTAGAGATTTCCTCGTTACTGTTATTGGTAAGGACCAAGCTGAAAAAGTTCGCATCTTGTACGGTGGATCAGTCAACGGTAAGAACGCTGTTGAATTCCGTGACAAGCCTGATGTTGATGGATTCTTGGTTGGTGGAGCCTCTCTGAAACCCGAATTTGTGGACATTATTAATTCCAGAAACTAGTTTACATATATGAAAATACTACTATTCTATACTCTAGACAGCATTTAGCCTTCTTATTTTATCTCAGTTCCGTTGCTTCTTTCATATTATACCGATGTCGTCCTCACGTTCCGCCCTGTCTTTCAACGTTGAAAGTGCCAGAGGAGTCATGCTGGGTAGAGAACCGCCTACGGGGTCTAACTTCGGAGATTCTGATCCTTTATGCTGTATGACGGATTGCTGTTGTATCTGTAACCCAAGGGGTGGAGTTTGTAGCCACATTTTAGATGGTGAACCGACAACTGACACTGGCGTCAAACCAGGCGAGTCCGGGGTGCGGACCGTACTTCCAGAGCCGTGTTGCACCAGTGCTATTGCAGGACCATGAGTGGCGACCGCCGTATAATGTTGATGTCTTTGAAGCATCAGATGGTTATTGGAATTAGCTCTAAGATGTTGTTGTGGGGGCAGACGAATGGATTTTATAACTTGCTCATCATCATCATCCACTACTGCACTGGATGTGTCACTATTACTGCTCTGTTGGTTGTGTATGTTCAATGAGAGTAGACTGATAGTAGAGGAACTAGGCACTAGACGGCCTTCTACATCTTTACCAACAGAGGAAGCTAAAAGCGGTGGTGACGGATGTTCATCGGTGTTATTGCCCCATCTGTTTGCGTTTGTATTGAACCTATTGGTTGGAATTTGAATGGGCATGCCCTGCATGCTCTCTATTAGTTCAGACTCTGAGAGTATCGAGCCTCTAAGGGGTGGGGGCATGTCTGACTCAAAGTATAGTAGTTTGGTAGTTGCTGTAAACTAATTTTTTCGAATGAGCGCGCGAAATTCCAAATCTATGCGAGGGGTTAAGCAGGCTGTCTTAACTCAACCCTCACGATCGAGGAGGTTATTAGAGTTCAACATATTGGTCCAAATATACTAGACCCCGATCAAGGTTAGATATCTCAACATCAACAGGTGTATACTGTAGCAGCTCGTCTAAAGCTGGGATCTTGCGTTTCGCCTCTCCGTCCACCACACTTACATCATTGTATTCTCCATAGTAGCACCTGACTGTAACGCCAAGGTTCCTATCTCTTATGTCTCCATCGGATTCTTCACTCCAGTCATAGAGCCACTCAACTCCAATATGGTAAGTATTTTGATTCCATTCAGTCTTGTGGAGTTGAAACTCGTCAATACCCTGATTCAGTCTGTAAATATCTGTCCCATTCTCATCGACACTATGACCTGAAGGAACAAAACTGAGCGCAAAATTATTTTTCATTGCGGGCTTCGTACTGTTTTGCAGCTTATGGTAGAGATTCACTTGCTTGACAGGAGCGTGTTTATACTTTTCAGCACCGTTACCACTGTGATATGTTGTAGTATTGAAAAATAAGACACAGTGTCTGTTCTGAACAGCCTTTATCTCAATATCACTATCAAATGGAACGTAACGAGCCTTTCCTGTATTAGTGTCACTCAAAACTTTGGTAGTTACCAAGCGATCAAAATCGTTTTGGGCTGCACTGCCATCTACCAGCCAAGGTCTTTGTCCGTCATAAATACATTGTCCATTACCATCAGAAAGTTCTGAACATTCGTAGGCATTTTTATTCATTTTGACTGAAGGGAGATCCCTTACAACCGACTCAATAAACCCGTGTTTGCCGAAAATTTTCACTTTACTCTCTCCGCTTGGGCTCAGCTCTTGAACAAAACGCAGTTTGAGTGGATGTTGATAATCAAATAGTGGGCCAGTTAAGGTAGCAAAGCTGCTAATGGCACAGGTCACAGCAAGAAGCAAAGTTAAAGCTGCGTTTAATTTGTGAACAAATGGTAAAACACTCAATCCCAATAAAACAGCCACTGCACCCAGAAACTTGAAAGATGTCTGCCCTAGGGCATTACTTTCTTGAATTGTTTGACTGATAGCTTCCAACACAAGTCCACCAAATGAATATGTTACAAGTAACCATATAGGTACCAAAAGTAAAAACTGGATAGACCAGTCATAACTAAATGACTTCAAGGCAGCTTCCTTCAAACGTTGTTGAACACCTCTCGTGTCGCCTTCATCCAAATCTTCAGGAAGTTCAATGCGTTGTCTGGGCTTAAGCGCCAAAGCCAGTAAACCAAATATTGAGGACAACGAAGCTAAAACGTAATAAATCGTAATGCCATAGTTTCCGACGTTAGCATCTCGCTTAATTTCTACAGTTGCCCATAAAGTTGCTATCCAAAGAAAGGAGTTCAATTCCAGTAATACGGCCAGCTTTTGATCGTGGATAGGAACCACCCAGTTGGCAAAGTTGAGTCCAATGTAACTAACAATTAGGAAAAGACTTCCCAGGGCAATCAATGGAGTAAACCAGTTTCTGGATATAACCATGGCATCCTGAAATAAAAAGAATCTAGCCACAATAGTCACAAAAGTTATCGAAAATACGGTAGTTATGGGAAATCTAAGCCAACCACGAGTTGAATAGATATGCCATGTGTTTCTTTTCTTCACAATCAACAACAAAATGATGGACAACACTGGGATCAACACCAACAAACATATATTGAGAATGTAGAGGGTGTCAAGAGACAGATAAACAAATTGCTGTCCCAAGACATCAAAAAAGATGCCAGGTGATGAATCCTCATTAATACTGTTGTATCCTAGATCTAGAACCAAATCCAACGCATTAGACTCCATGTGCCAAAGGGAGGCTCTGTTGGCACCTTTAATCGAGTCTCGGCGAGTGTGATACAAACTTCTTGGCCTGTAAAAAGCAATATCAACACCTCTTAAACCATGCTCTTTGTACACTTTATAGTCTGTTTCACTGTGAATCAAACCGCTGTTAAAACCTTCCTGTAGCAGAGAATTAGCAAATGGTGATCTTACATTGGTATAGTGGCTAACAATTCCAGTATCAGTAGCTCTGAACAAGACAGCTCTTCCTCCTGCCCCAGTTCCTTCAAGATTGATAAAATACCCTACGTTGCCACTCCATGGATGTTCAAAGAACACAGAGGCACCTAAAAGCCCAAACTCCTCGTCATTGTTGAAATTAAAGATAACATCTCTCTTTGGTTGGGGAGTTTTAGGATCAGCCAAGTGCTCTAAGATTCCCAGCATGGATGCAATACCCATTCCATCATCTGTAGTACCATAGCTGGTAGAGACCGAGTCGTAGTGAGCGCTAATTATTAACCCTTTCAACGAAGGATCAGTTCCCTTAACACGAACCAAGACGTTGGTACTCTCAAAGTACACTATTCTGTTGATTGGCGACGAGCTGTTGAAAACATCAGCCTGGTTAAACATGATGGTGCTGTTGTCTCCTCTAGACTCAATGTAAGGTTTTGTAGCAGCGATTGCCGTGGTTCTTTCTAATATGTAATTGTGAACTTCATCGTTGGCTCTAGAGTCAAATGGATGAATGTCTTTTGATATCACTTGTAAATCTGTCCATGCTTTAGTCAGGATAGCTGGCTCTGGAGACCCGATAACCAAGCTTTGCTTTTCAAATGCTGCATTGATCAATATGACAGAAAGATAAGAAATGACGACCAGGAGGGTCAAGGTGGTCTTCCTGAATCCAAAAGTAGATCTTATAAAGCGGACAAAGAAGCTAGGCTGACTTGAAAAGGAATCCAACGATGCTGCATCCTGTTGCTGCTGAACGGAGGATTGCTCTCCTCGTTCTTGTAGGTTTCCCTCTTGTTGGTCTTCCTCTTCGTCATCAATAATGGCAGACTCATCTGCGTCGTCCATATCTTGGGTCGAGTGATAGGCCAAAGAGGGCTCCCCATTTCTGAATGATTGCAGATCTGCCTCAGCGTTATGGTCTTTGGAACTTGGTTTGCTCATTAAGAAGTTCTGTTAAGTACTGGGGATCGATTAGGTAAGAAACCAGTAGATATATTATGCTGGTTTCTTACTGTAAACGGAAGGATGTCCCAAAGTGGATAAAGCAAATTATTTGGTATGCCACTAAAGAGGAATAGAGCCGCGAGCACGATTTAGCTTTTTCGCCGCGACTTTGCATGATACAATAGTGCATAGCTAAAAGTTCACTCTGACATATATAGGAAGAATATCTGATGAGTGGGTTTCCTGAACTGAGAAATGACCTTATCTTAAGGGCAGCTCGTGGCGAAAAGGTAGAGCGTCCTCCAATTTGGATCATGAGACAGGCTGGGAGGTATCTTCCCGAGTACCACGATGTCAAAGGAGGGAGGGACTTTTTTGAGACTTGTAGAGACGCCGAGATTGCTTCTGAAATCACTATTCAGCCAATTACACATTTTGACGGCCTTATTGATGCTGCTATCATTTTCAGCGACATTTTGGTGATCCCGCAAGCTATGGGAATGGAAGTGAAGATGGTGGACAAGGTTGGGCCACAGTTTCCTGATCCGTTGAGAGACCCATCTGACCTGGATCGTCTGAACAAAAATGTTGACGTTTTGAAAGAACTCGATTGGGCATTCAAAGCTATTAAATTAACCAGAAAGAAACTTGACGGAAGGGTGCCTTTGCTTGGGTTCTGCGGGGCTCCTTGGACTTTATTGGTTTACATGACAGAAGGGGGTGGTACCAAAATGTTCAGATTTGCCAAAGAGTGGATCTACAAGTATACAAAGGAATCTCACCAGCTACTTCAGCAGATCACTGATGTTGCAATTGAATTCCTTGCACAGCAGGTTGTTGCCGGTGCTCAAATGTTACAGGTCTTTGAGTCATGGGGGAGTGAATTGGGGCCCGATGAGTTTGACGAGTTTTCCTTGCCATATTTGAAACAAATTTCCTCGAAGCTCCCTCTAAGGTTAAAAGACCTAGGAATTACCGAAAAGATTCCTATTACCGTATTTGCCAAGGGATCATGGTATGCCCTGGAACAGTTGTGCGATAGTGGCTACGATGTCGTTTCCTTAGATTGGTTATTCCGTCCAAGTGATGCTGTCCAGATTGCTAATGGAAGAGTTGCCTTGCAAGGAAATCTTGACCCCGGAACGATGTATGGCTCTAAGGAAACCATCTCCAAGAAAGTGGAGAAAATGATCAAAGGTTTTGGAGGAGGGAAGCAAAACTACATCATCAATTTTGGACACGGCACTCACCCATTCATGGATCCAGAGCAGATTAGATGGTTCTTGCAAGAATGCCATCGCGTGGGTTCTCAAGAGAATTAATTCAACATTTTGTATATAGAAAACGTTCATATTTACAATCATTTGGGTTCCTCGATCTTCTTTTGGTTCTTTGTAGTGTTGGCATTTTGGAGGTTTTCGTAAATACTCAAGCCCGAAGCCATCCATGAGGAAACATCGCCTAATCCAGCAGGGATAACAATGGTATTCGATTCTTTGGCTAGTTTTCCAAATGCGTCCACATACTTTTCAGCTACTTGCAAAGATACTGCGTCCGATCCTCCTGGGGTGTTACGAATAGCATTGGCAATTTGTTGAATACCCTTCGAGGTAGCTTCGGCCTTCAATAATATTGCTTTGGCCTCACCTTCTGCTAAATTTATCTCCTTAAATTTAGTGGCTTCAGATGCTAAGATTTGAGATTGTTTCTCACCTTCAGCAATATTTATGGCAGACTGTCTGTGACCTTCAGAGTCCAAGATCTCAGCCCTCTTGGATCGTTCAGCAGACACTTGCCTGTGCATAGCTTCTAAAACATTGGCTGGAGGGTGAATGTCTCTTATTTCATAACGAAGACATTGAATACCCCAATCTTTAGCAGCATCATTCAAGACAGCTGTGATATTGACATTCAATGACTGTCTCTCTCTCAAAACATGGTCTAGGGTAAGTTGACCGATCTCGGAACGCATGGTCGTTTGAGCCAGTTGACTAATTGCATATTCGGCATTTTCCACTCCATATGAGGCCTTGTAAGCATCAACGACACGGATATACAAGACACCATCCATCTCTAGTGTAACATTATCCGAAGTAATGGCACTTTGGCTGGGAACTTCAATTGCATTTTCCTTCAAACTTTGTACATATTGGATTTTGTCAAGAAATGGTAATAAGATAGCCAAACCTGGTTTCAGGATTCGGTGAAACTTTCCCATCCTTTCAACGATCCAAGCCGTTTGCTGTGGAACAAAGCGAATGATGGTATTTGCTGGTAGTTGACTTTTCTGAAAAAAATTTAGTCCATTGGGAGATGTAGCAAGAGTCCTGATGGGAGCCCTTGACAAGAGAGCTAGTCTTCTCGTAACGATTGGGGAGTGAACAATCATCGTCGGGTGGCAATGTGGAGAGTGATCGAACAGAGAAGAATAGGAGAAACTGAAGAGTGAGTGACTAGAAATTTTTGGCGCGAGAAGAGATGCTACAAGGAAACGCTAGGGGAGAAATTTGAACATCACTCTTCCAGAGTTTCTCCTACCATCGAGCATTGAAAACTTTCCTATCTATAAGAAACATTTGCACCTTTATCATGTCTACCAATGAACACAAATTTTTATTAAAGGCTCTAGAGGAAGGCCTCCGTTTGGATGGAAGGAAACCTATGCAAATGCGACCTTTGAACTTGGAGGTTGGCCCTGACTATGGCCAGGTCTTGGTCTCTTTAGGCGATACTAAGGTAGTGGTTCGCATATCCTCTGAAATTGTTACTCCGTATGAAGACAGGCCCTTTGAGGGCATATTCCAAGTCAGCAGTGAACTTGACGGTATGGGACATCCATCTTTTAATGAAGCCTCACATAGACAGGAAGAAGAGGTCATGCTGAGTCGTCTCATAGAGAAAGCTATAAGAAGATCCAACGCGCTAGATCTGGAGAGTTTATGTATAATAGCAGGTCAAAAATGTTGGAGCGTACGAGCAGATGTTCACATTATAGATTATGATGGCAATATGACTGATATAGTGTGTATTGGTGTTATTGCTGGACTGCTACACTTCAAGAAACCAGACATTTCAATCAAGAATGGTACAGTAATATTGCACGACATGTTGGAGAGAGAACCCGTTCCTTTATCCGTCTTACACATTCCTATTTGTATAACATTTCAAATATACAGTTCTGGGTCCATGGAAGACAACGTCAAAGGTGATGGCAGAGAGTTCGTTATAGTTGATGGTACTTCAAAGGAAGAAGCATTAACTCAGGGTAGTATAACGGTCACTCTCAATACCAACAAAGAGCTGTGCCAGATGTCCAAGAGTGGTGGAATAAATTTGGAAGTCGACGAGATTTTATCGTTGACTAACGAGGCCCAGATAATCGTTGATGACATTACGAAACACATCAAAGATACCATAAAAGCGGACGAACAGCTAAGAGTAAATCCTCTACAGAAAGAACTTGAAGTAGTGAATTCCAGAGAGTAGAAGCGACATATGAGACAAAGAACTACGATAGAACAATTTACCCGATGTTTTAACTCGAAGACATCAATAAATAACTAATTATCACGTCTTTCCCATGTAATAGTAGACAAATTAGGATCAGGAAGAGTAACCATCGATGTGTAATCCGGTTGAGGGACTACAGCTTTCCATTTGAAAGTTTTGACGAATGTGTTCAAAATGGTTCCCAGCTGACAGTAGGCAAAATGTTCACCAATGCATCTATGTCTTCCACCACCAAAAGGTAAATAAGGCGAAGAAACACCTTTTGAGACTTTGCCAAATCCGTAGTCAACAGTTTCTTTTGAGTCTGCTGGGCCCGACTCGGCAACCTCATCCCATCTGTGGGGTTGGAAATCGCTAGCGTTGGGAAAGTACACATCGTTAGTCATAGCAAATCCAGGTGAAACCAGTACATAGTGGCCTTTAGGGACGACGTACTTTGAGTTAGGAACGGGGAGAGGGCGCGTAACCCTTCTAAAAATGGAGTGAAGAGGCATGTGCATGCGCAAGGTTTCCTTGATGACTTGATTGTGTAGAGGCATATTAGAGAGATCATCATAGGTCAAAGCACGTCCTTGAAGCACTCTCTTTTGCTCTTCATACAGTTCTTCCTGTAGCTCTGGTTTTTCTCCTAAATGAAGCAAAAACCACGATGAAGTGGATGCAGAAGTATGCTGGCCACCCATAAGCACTCCAATCAACAGGTTGGCAATCTCCCTGTCGGTCATCTTGCTGCCGTCCTTGTAGGTAGAAGACTTCATCAATGCGTCAATTAAGTCCCTGTCACCAATATCGTTTGTAGCTCTTCTTTTGTTGATCAAAGATAGGTATGTTTCAGAAATGGTCTTTTGAGCGTGATCACGAGTCCAATAACTGGGTAGAGGAAGATGAGAGAAAATAAAGTTCAGAGGAGTAAATCCTTTGTCCAGGTCACTAAACAGTTTAGCCCACTTTTTGGTTAAAAGTTTTCTCATGTCATCCCCCAGTAGAGATCTAGAAGCAGTGAGGATCGTAAGCTCCGATTGGGAATTCAATACGTTTGTCTTTCCAGTTTTCTTGCTAGAGTCACCTCCCAAGAAGTTTGGGTCATTGTTGATGTAGTCCAGAACCTCTTCTCTAATCTTGGGTACGTAAGTCCTGAAAGACTCTTTAGTCAAGGATCCCTTGACAAACTTCTTCTGGTCCATCAATTTCCAGTTGGGACAATCATAAATAACACCCTCACCAAATACAGGAGTGGTCAAATGCTTATAAGCATCTTCAGCACAAACGTCGCTCAGTTTGGCGTTTAAAATGAACTCATGACCTTTTGGTCCCAGGTAAACGGTCATAACTTTTCCCAACAAAACAAAGGCGAAGACGTCTCCATATTTCCTTTGGCAGTCTGCAAAGAATTCATAAGGCTGCATTCCGTAAGTGACGGCTGAGCCTACCCATGGTACCCAGTGAAACACTAATGGAACTCTGTCCTTTCTGAGACTGTAAATAAACTGCCAAAGCGCGTTGAGCAACAGGGGAGTTAGAAGCAAAATGGATACTTTTTGCAAAAATGTGAGCTCCAAAGCGCCTATCTTTTGGATTAACTCTTGGACCAAACTCATGTTCGATATAACTTGACGTATTAGTTGTAGGAGTGCTGTATCTTGGTGTGTGTCTTGAAAGAAATTATTTATTTCCAACTTTTCGTGGCTATACGAGTGAGACCACTTTGCGAAAGTGAGGTGAGAAGAAGACGATTCAAACTTTCGAAAGAAAGTGGCGTGGTTGTAGAGGCCATAATAAGTGGCAATGTTAATCGTATATAGGTTTGATGAGGCAGGGCTGGGAATGAAAGCTATGAGGGCTTAGCAGGTAAAATGTAGGCCTAGATGAGAGATTCAGCGATGATTCTCTCTTTGCCATACAGAATGGTTTCAGGTCCTATTATGACGCTAGATTTAGCGGCATCTTGCAGTATGAAACTGTCAATACGCAAATTATATACCCAATAAGAAAGCACGGGTTTCAAAGCGCATACTTTTTCCCTGCTGAGCCTACTTTCTTGCTCATTCTATTTCACACACTAAGAGAACCCCTACGTTATGGTCTTATCTTCAATTTCATAATATTCTATTTACAATTATTCATTTTCTGCCCCATACAGGAATCTCCGATTCTGGCACCTTCTCAGCACCAGTCAAGTCAATAAACTGTGTCATAATATCTTCGCTGCGTTTGTTCTTACAATCAAAGGTCTTGGAAGTTCCATCCTTGTAGTTAACTATCAATTTAGCTGGTACCTGAAGTGCTTCCTCCTTAGAGTCTACCTTGACTCTCTTAACAACAATGCCTAGTTCAGGATTATGAAATTGGATCGTTGGAAGGTTCCATTTCTTGAACTGGTGAAGTCCCATGTGGCCTTGCTGCACATTTTGTTTCAAAATCAGTTCCAATCTCTCTACCGTAATTGGAACCTTGACAGCACTGTTTGGAAAGTTTACAATGTTGTTCAGTCTTGCAAACTGCCTTGTGAATCTGCCCGTGGGCAGTTTTGGGAACATCTGGGACATGGTGATTCGAGTTGATGTGAATGAAAAGTTTGAAACTGGGAGCGAAATTTGGCGTGAAAAATACCTACGAACGCTTAGTGGGCTCCCAACGAACAGAGATACATCTCACCACAGCGAGTCCGCCCAAATGACCCATAGGTTGTATTACCTATATTACCTTCTATTTACAGCTAAATAAAGTCTCTACAGCGTCTTACACCACCTTAGGTGCCAACGATACTATCTTGTTGAAGTTTTTGTCACGCAGCTCTTTAGCTACCACACTACCGATTCTGGTAGCAATGGGCTCATCATTCTTGTTTAACAAAACACATGCATTGTCATCAAATCTAATCACTGAGCCGTCTGGTCTCTGTGTTTCCTTCTTTGTTCTCACGACAACTGCACGGACAATATCTCCTCTCTTGACTCTGTTGGAAGCAGAAGCACCGGTAATCGTGGAAGTAGAAGGCCTTGCCTTCTGTACCACACAGACTATTTTATCTCCAATGGAAGCAAAGTTTTTTGGGCTCTTTCTCAACACCTTGATACATTCAACCATCTGGGCACCAGAGTTGTCGATGCATTTAAGCATCGTCTTGAGGTAAATCATGGTGTATCTATTTTGCTATGCTACGGGAATATAATGAATAAAAAAAATGAGAAAATCGATATATGGAATCCAATCTGGAAGGTGCGCTAGCAGGGGGCCGGACGGTGGGCGCAGACAATTGGCATCCTGTCCAGGGTCTAAAAATTTGTTTCTTTTCTCATTTTTCGCTAAAACGTTGTTTACCAAAAAATTCTATTCTTAACATTTTTGCTACGGGCGTGTACCAAACAGCATTGCCTCACACGCTGCTGAATACGAATTTACTTGTGCTATTCTGTTCTTCAATTCCGTCAATAACGAGAACAAGTCGAACGCAAACGTGATTCCGTTCGTTTATCATCCTCCATTTTACTTGTCAAATGATTTGGTTGCTGTTTTTGTCTCTTATTTCACGAGCTTTGGCTGTCGTTGAGTTTGAAAGTCCGGAAGGTGGTGAATCGTTCACTGTCAGTGGAACCACCGTGACAATCCCTATTGAATTCAAGGAGGATGAGTCTTTCCCCGACATCAAGGATGCCAGTAACCTAGTCATTTCGTTATGTACTGGTCCAAATAGTGATATTAGTTGTTCTCAAATTGAGACCACTACTCCCGATGCCCTTCTGTCGGATTCTACTTACGAATTCACGGCAAGAATTCAGGCTACATTTGGAGGAAGTGGAAGCTATTACTTACAGATCTATTCCAAATACTCAGGCGGTTATGCTATCAGCTATTCTGAAAGGTTTTCCCTGTTGAGAATGACAGGTACTCTGACCCCTTCAGGATCTGGTGATCCTCCCCAGAACGAGATCTCCATGAGCAACGCCCAAAATGCCCAGATATCCCAATCTTTCACTGTACCATACACGTTGCAGACTGGTCGTACGCGGTATGCACCTATGCAAACTCAACCTACCAACACCGTTTCTGCAACTACCTGGACGAGAAGGTTTCCAACAAGCTCCGTCAGTTATTACTCCACGATGGTCCCTAGTCCAAATGTGTTCTCCACCATAACTCCAGGATGGGACTATTCGTTTACTTCAGCAGTTAACTTCGCCACACCGGCTCCATATCCTTCCCAGAATGGAGGATGGTACGCAGCTAGCAGACGTATCAGCAGGCCTTTCATTCAGTCTACCACTGCTCTACAGCGCCGTTGGGATTACTAAGATGTTAGAATCTCAGCAACTTTCTAAATACCATAGTAACAATATATTTTATTTTATTCTTTTCGCAATATTCTTTCCGCAATATATGTATGTTACTGTTACCTGAGCTAAGTAAACAATTAGTAAAATAATTCACTGTGAGCATGGACCTGCTGGACCAGCACTTTCAAGGCCCGCTCATCAAGAGCATCACCCATAGCAGTTCGGCTGAATTCTTGAACACTTCCATCTTCCTTGACCTTGCCAACAAACTCGTAAAAGTAGCCGTTTTGAAGCTCTTCGTCTCTCTCACTTGCCAAATTAACAACTACCTTTCCGTTTGACTCTACTTGAGCAGTTCGTGAATCATGCTGTAAGATTTTACCTATGAGTTTAATTGGCGAAGTTGTGAATCGTTCCAACACGGAAGCATCTACCCTGATTGCGTTCATTTTAGTCTTGGTGGCACCGAAAACGCGTTGAGATGAGGTTGACTTGGGAGGATTACGCGACAAATATCGTTTCTAGAAGGAGAACTCTTTGTAACGAACGCCCCTCACTAGTTCCCTCCCTGAGCACCTTTTGACTCATCTATCAAACTCCTTCGCGAAGTAGTTATTCAAGCTCTAGTTCAATGATCATCTTTTCAAGAAATCTTTCACTATGACGAAGAAAGTCCTTTTAATTGATAACTACGACTCCTTCACTTGGAACTTGTACCAGTATCTCTGCCAGGAAGGTGCTCAAGTTGATGTCTACAGAAATGACGAGCTTACGCTAGACCTGGTTTCCGAACTAAATCCTGATATCATTGTCATCTCCCCAGGTCCTGGTCATCCATCCACTGATAGTGGGATTTCTGTGGATATCATCAAGTCATTCAAGGGTAAGGTACCTATTTTTGGTGTCTGTATGGGCCAGCAATGTATGATTGCTGCCTTTGGAGGTGTAGTTGAGTATGCTGGTGAGATTGTGCATGGAAAAACTAGCCCCATCTCTCATGACGGCAAAGGACTTTTTCAACATATTCCTGATGGTGTTGTCGTGACCAGATACCACTCGCTGGCTGGGGAATCTAAGAGTTTGCCCTCAGTCCTTGAAGTTACAGCCAGAACTGATAATGACATTATCATGGGTATTAGACACAAAGAGTATGTCATTGAAGGTGTACAGTTTCATCCAGAAAGTATTTTGACCGAGGAGGGTCACAGAATGGTGAAAAATATGCTAGAGTACTCAACTGGTCTTTGGGAGACTGCCACTCCAAGAAATGAAAAAAATAATCTACAAGAGCCCAGTAAGAAATCTATACTGGACGAGATATATGCAAAAAGAATTCAAGACGTAGAGGCGCAGAAAAAGATCCCAGGGCAAAGCTTGGAGCATTTACAAAAATACATCGATTGTGGACTCGCACCAAAACAGATTGATTTCTATGCAAGACTGCAATCCACCATCTCACAAAACAAGTCAGCAATTCTAGCAGAGATCAAAAGAGCTTCCCCTTCTAAGGGGGACATTGATATTAATGCTAATGCCGCAGAACAGGCGATCAAATATGCTACCGCTGGATGTTCTGCCATCAGTGTACTAACTGAACCCAACTGGTTCAAGGGAAACATTGATGATTTGCGCTACGCTCGCAAGGCTGTGGACGCCATTCCCAACAGACCAGCACTTTTGCGTAAGGAGTTCATATTTGACCCCTACCAGATTCTGGAGGCTAGGTTAGCAGGTGCGGATACAGTTCTTTTGATCGTGAAAATGTTAAATGACGAGACCCTTAAGTCCTTATATGAATTCTCTTTGAAACTAGGGATGGAACCATTAGTGGAAGTCAACAATGAAGCCGAACTGCGAAGAGCACTGCGCATTGGAAGCAAGATTATTGGAGTGAACAACAGAAACCTGCATCATTTCGGGGTTGACTTGAACACAACATCAACTATCTCAACATTGATTAATGAAGACGATGGTGTGATTCTTATAGCACTTAGTGGAATTTTTGGAACCAAGGAAACGCTTAATTATCGATCACAGAACGTTAAAGCATTTTTAATAGGAGAAGCCTTAATGAGAAGCGAAGACGCTAATAGTTTTGTGAAAGAGCTTGTGGAAACAGTTTAAGTTACATATAGAACGTGACTATTGATTATTTGAAGAGTTTGTCAAATTAATCATTTTGTACGATACAAAAGTTGGGCTAAACTTTATACGAGCTAAATTTCTTCAGTAGCCAGTCGTCTAGACTATATAGACCTCATAGAATGCCTTATTGATTGATCTTTAATCAGCTTATCATTATTTCCGTCTTGCTGGCTCTCATATATATCGCGAATACAAAAATACATTCAGAATTATCTAAATCTCTCTTCCCTAACACTATAAGCACATGTCTAGTAGAGTCCTACAGCTACTGACAAAACGGTACAAGACACACATTCCTGCTCTTTTGAGAGCTAGGACTCTTCCAGCTACTGAAACAGAAAAGAATAAAATTTTGAGCGAGCTTGATGCAGTTTTGCAAAACAAATATAACAATTCCACACTAAACCAACTAGAAATTCATCACTTTCAAACTATTGATAAAGGATTAAATAAACTGCTGGATAGTAAGCCCATATCAGTTAAACAGTTCAATGTTACAGACAGTGCTGTAGAACTTGCCCAAGGAAACCAAATGAGCTTGCAACAACGCTGTCAATCGGTAAGACAGTTAAGCGAAGACCAAGTTCAACAATTTGTAAAACTGTGGTTGAGGAAACCAGGCAGAAAAGACAAGCGCTTGGCTTTTGCGGCAGTATTCAACAAGAATCTTCGGAATCCTTCTGCTATAGAGATGCTGATTTCACATATTGCTCAAGCCCAGAGGGAGAGTAATATATGGAAAGGTCAAGACTACAACGATGTGGAAGTATCAATGTCGATCCGACTATACAAATGCAGACGTCAACTTAACTCTGACGCTAAGGCTGAGCTGGCTGACAATGAGTTGGCTCGTCTATTTGAAACCAGATGGTTGCCATACATGGAACAGGGTACATTATCAGAATACAGTAAGCGCACTGCTATGCGTACGTATTTCGCATTAGACAAAAAGGATTACCACATACGCAAGGAAAGACTTTCCAAAACGGTAGATCGCTTAACGGAGTACAACCGTTTCGACGACATATTCGCACTCTGGCAAGTTGTACCACTTGACCTAGTCACCGAACTCGTGACGCTGCTGGCTGGCGTCCACCAACATAAAAACTGTTATTCCCCTTGGCAAATAGCAATATTGGATGCTATCAGTCGATTTAGTAAAGATGAAAAAGCCCTAAATTCCCTACGAAGGCGCACTGCAGACTATACTCATCAGATGCATAGTCTGCAGCCCATATAAAACTTATGTACTAAAGACTAAAAGTCCGGGAAAAGGTATCCGAACTCATCTTTACCCTGCGCACCATAATCGTATTCATCTTCTGGATAATGGTCAAATTGAGAGCTGTCACCTACTCCTGATGGAATGTTTGGCTCATACGGAGTCTCTATATTTCCATTCAGAAGGTTTTCCCATACAACTTCTTGAAACCAGGCATGGGATTTAATGTCATAAGAACCATTTTGAAGATTTCCCAGTCTATACGTTACATCTTTCGTTATAAGTTTGGTTAGGAGGTCTCGTGAATCTGGTTGGAAAAACGAGTCCCCAGGAGGGAACCGTAGCTCACACCTTGTGATATTCTCATACGTTTTCATAGGGGATTGATCATAAAAAGGAGTAGTTCCACTCAACATCTCATATATCAAGATTCCAAACGACCACCAATCAGCAGCCCTGTTATACGGCTGCACTGCAATTACTTCAGGAGCGATGTAATCTGGAGTTCCACATAAGGTATACGTTTTCAACCTGACCTCCTTGGCAAATCCAAAATCTGTCAATTTGATGTGTCCTGACTTGGTGAGCAAAATGTTCTCTGGCTTGAGGTCTCGATAAATGATATTATGTGAGTGTAAATACTCCAATGCAAGAAACGCTTCAGCTGCATAAAACTTGGCCACTTGATTTGGAAACGTTTTAGATTTTCTCAAAAGTGAAAAAAGCTCTCCACCTTCGATGTATTCCATCACCAGAAATATGCTCTTGGTGTCCTGAAAAGTTCCCCACATACGCGTAATAAAAGGATGCTGAACCATGGCAAGAATCTTTCGTTCATCATTGGTGTGTTCTATTTGTTTAGCTTTGGCAACTTGGCGCTTACGCAGCACCTTCATTGCGTAGTATCGCCCGTTGTGGACAGATCGAACCAAATGCACTCTTCCAAATGATCCTGTCCCCAAAGTGCGCACCAATCGGAAGTCATTTATGTTATATTTATCCTTGGTCACTCGAATCGATGTTTGCTCACTAGAGTCATCTTCGCCCTGTTCCTTTTGTTCTTGTTCTTCTTGCTGTTGTTGTAGTTCTCGCTGCTGCTGCTTCTTTTCAAGACGAAGCAATTGCCGTATGTGGTGCTCCTGTATGTATTTCTGCGTTTGAGGATCTTCATTAGGGTGATGCACAAGTAAATGCTGAAATCTGGAAGTGCTGTCTGTTGGCGATTGCTGTGTTGAATCCGTTGGATAGTCAGTCGGAAACACTGGGACAATAGGCATGCCCGTCATATGTGATTGCGCAGCCGGGGTATTCGACGACTTCTGTGGCTCGTTGAGCTGCTGTATGGTGTTCAAATGTACCTGATTGTAGTCCATTGGTGTAACGTTGTATAATATTGAGGACGGACGTTTGATTGTTCGACAGTAATTTTTTTTTGGCGCAGACTTGAAGAACTGGTCGAAACAAATAGTCTCAAGTTGGAGGTCGCAAGCACCCTGTTTAGAGGACAAATGTCTCCGTCGCGAAAAGATCAAAACGTTATATGCATTTTTTCGTCTCCATCCTTCAATAAGGTTGAGGTTACATTTCTCGGACTTTCAGCATCTCATGGGAAACTCTGTGTCCACCAAGAGGTCATTGCCTCAAAAGGCAACGAAGGCAGCTTCACAGATTAAGCCAGTAAAATTGGCAAAACAGACAAAAGTGCCAACAAGGCAACCCGCTTCTCAGAAAGACTCGTTTGTCAAATTGGCTGAGAACCTTGTGAACAAAGACAATGTAAAAATCAGCACAGAAGAACTACCCTTCAACGCTAACCATGAAGCGCTGACATCGCTGAGAGCTCGTGCCAAGGATGCCGAGGCACATCGTGTGGATGGGGAGCAAAAAACGCAGAGAGCGCAGAAAAAGGAACACCAAACAGGAACCAATTTAGACGAGGGCGGCCTGACTACAATCACACCCAGTTTATTGGCCGATTTGATCCGAGATTGGCACATGTTATCCAACGCTTCCATAGAAAAGGGCATTAGTATCGACAACCTGGCTCTTAAACATAACTTAAACAAGCGAGTACTAAAAGAGGAGATTGCACCCGTCTTAAATATCGTGAAAGAGCCCAATTTGAAGATTGAGCTACCAAAGAACTACGGAAAGCTGCAAGATGACAACGACAGTGGCCATGACTTCCATATAAGAGATATGAATCTGGAAATTGATAAACTTCGAGCAGCAGAGGAGAAAGAACGCCAAGCAGAACAACAGCGAGCGAATGAATCACAATCGGCCGATATGACAGACGTCCTTAATTCCACTCTCGAAAGTGTTCTAGACAACGGTGAAAACGTCCGGTCAACAAGGATCGGGGGCTCTGGTACAGCAACCGGGTCAACCCCAAGAGAGAGGCACCTTCGAAACCATGAAGAAGTAAAACGTCGATTGTAGAACAAGCTTTGCATAGCAAGCAAAAGAATAATTAATAGCTGTGCTCGTGGCATGATTATGCATAATATCGCGCTATTACAATGCCTGTCTAATTCCTTTCCCCTCCGCAATTTTCAGTCTCGGTCTTTTATATTTATTATCTACCATTTTCCTTACTTATCGTCCCCAATGACTTTATCCAACAACTCCCAGAAGAAAGACACAGCTTCCATTTCCGAAGAGCAGCAAAAGCTTGTCGACAAATATTTGCAAAAGAAAAATGTGCATCACCAGAAGAAGCTGAAGCATCTAACACACACTTCTACCAATGTCAACCTGTCCTCTATCAAATGGAAAAGTCTTCGATTGGAGGATCGTGGTGGTGCCATTCCGGAGTCAGGATTACCTGCCAAGATCGCTTACGAATCAATCCACGACAGTTTGAACCTGGATGGCAATCCAACGTTGAACTTGGCTTCGTTTGTTAACACAGGCTATATCAATGATTATAGTGAGCCATTGATTCATGAGAATCTTGTCAAAAACTTGGCTGACAATGATGAGTACCCAGTAATGCTGGAGTTGCATGAGAGATGCCTCCAAATGCTTACCGAATTGTGGAATGGTGATCCTAAGCAAAGCATAGGCTCTGCTACTACCGGCTCTTCCGAGGCCATTATGCTTGGGGGACTTGCCATGAAGAAAAATTGGCAAGCCAAGAGACGTGCTGCTGGTAAAAGTACTGAGAATCCCAATATCATTATGGCCTCTTGTTGCCAGGTTGCTCTAGAAAAATTCGCTCGATACTTTGAAGTCGACGCTCGTATCATTTCATGTGATAACAACGACTATATTCTGGACTATGACTTGATATATGATGCTTGTGATGAAAATACTATTGGTATCTTTGTTATCCTTGGATCTACCTATACTGGTGCTTTTGAGGATGTTGTTTTGGTTAATGAAATCCTTGACCGTGTTGAGAAGGAAAAGGGACTGGATATCCCGATCCATGTGGATGGTGCCTCTGGAGCTTTTGTAGCCCCTTTTATCTATCCAGATCTGGAGTGGGATTTCAGAGTTCCTCGTGTTAAATCCATTAACACCTCAGGCCATAAGTTTGGACTCGTCACAGCAGGTCTTGGTTGGATTATTTTCAAAGACAAAGAGTGGCTTCCCAAAGAACTTGTTTTTGAGTTAAGGTATTTGGGTGGCTTGGAATACAGTTTCACTCTTAACTTTTCCCGTCCAGGACATCAGGTTATCCACCAGTATTTTAATTTTGTTGCCTTGGGAAAAAACGGATACTCTTCAATCTTTGATACATGTTTAACAAATGCTAGACTTTTCTCGGCATTCTTGGAGGAAACCAAGTACTTTACTGTTGTATCAAATGTTCATCGTCCTCTGAAAGAGGGTGCAACTCCTGACGTCGATGATCATCTTGCCTTCCATCCAAGTTTGCCTGTGGTTTCATTCCAGTTCAATGAAGAATTCTCCAAAAAATACCCTGAAATTCCCCAATCAATCATTTCAACTCTGATGAGAAACAAAGGATGGATTATTCCAAATTATCCGTTACCAAGAACAACTAAGCCAGTGAAGGACGATCAAAGGGAAATCCTTCGAGTAGTGGTACGATACAATTTGACCTTAGAGTTACTCCAGAAATTGATGAGTGATATATTGTCCATATTGACTGTTTTAACTAACTCGTGCAAGTTGATCAGGGAGTCCCTCAACAATGACGCTTTGGAGGACACTGATATTATTTACGATATGCTTCTAAGTATTGCTTTGGACGGTAGTGAGAAGCTGGTCAAGACATCAATCAAAGATCATAAACACGCAGGAGCTTGTTAGATAAACTATTTTAAAGCTGTTTCTTTATATTATTATATCATTGTGTAACCTAATGAAATCAGCGCAATACCCATGGTACAACATGTAATTACTTTGAATTGAGAACCACCGCAGAAGCTCAAGCTACTAGCAAACATCTGCAAACCTATTATGGTTAAAAACCCACTTGTAGCGGCGATTAACACTGCAAAAACAAAGTTTGTACGGTTGTTGATGGTGTGTGTTTGGAAATATAAATAGCCTAATAGGGCGCCCAATGGCTGTGACAGTCCACCAAACAACGAAACAATGCCGACAGCTTTGAACCTTGAGCGAAGAGAAAAAAACAATGGTAAGCACATGGACATTCCTTCGATGTAATTATGGATGAACATGGACAAGAAAATGGCTACACCTAGTTCGGGGTTAACTTTGGAAGTGGAATAAAGGATGAATCCTTCAGGGAACTTGTGCAATGTGATAGCCAATAACGTTTGCACACCAATGGAGAGGAGTTTGGAGGTGGGCGTGTTTACATGGTGGTGGTGATGTTCTTCGTAGTTGGAAATTACATCTGACTCGTCCAGATCTGGCTCAGTTGTAGAATATGTTGGGCTGTTATTGGCGGAAGAGTCAGACAGAAGCGCTTCCGACTCCGAAGTCTTACACTGTTCGACCGTTGTATATCCATGGCACATGCCTTCTAGTGTTTGGTGTTTAAGTTTGGAAATGGCAATATCTACCAATGATTTCCGTTTCAGGGGTATTTCCGTCGGTCGATGTTGGTGTTCGTGGGGTTCTAGGCCGTGGTCTAAGTTGTGTTCATCGTTGTCATTGTGATTGTGGTGGTGTTTGTGAGCACGGTGGTGTCCGGCTGGGTCTTGGCCTTCAGATTCATGCACGCAGTGAACAATGCTATCACTCGTCAGGAAGTGAATGATCATGTTGAGGATACCACAAAGCACCATTCCTAAGACATAGAACAATAGGGTGCACCTCAATGCAAACAGATCCGAGTCTTTAAAGTACTCTTGAAAGTAGTCTAAAGAGCTGGGAAGTAGCTTGTACATCGATGTGAACATTAAGCATCCAGAACTCAATGCAAGAGAGCAACTGAGAAAGTTGTCGTTGCCTGCGATCTGTATCGGATAACGCTTAGATAGCCATTTCGGAGTAAGTGCGTTGTAGATGCTGTCCAAGTAAACAGTCAATGCCCCAAGAATCGTTAGTAGCGAAGACAGCAGCACAAAAGTCCAGCCGTTATATTGATGCATGAAGAAACGGACTTTGACTACTTCAAAGTGTGGTTAGAAGAGATCTACAAGCAAGGAAGAAGCAGCGTCAAAAATGGAGGACAGGGCTCCTCTGATATATTGTAACTCTGATTTCGAGCAACATGTTGGAAATGTCAGAAGCAGGAGAAAAATCCAGTTTCTCTAAATGTCCAGCAAGGTAGTTTTGCGAGAGGAAATAAAAAAAAAAAATGACGCAAGAGCCGTACGAGTAATCAGGAAATCTAGAAAAGATAGCAGTTTTGGCGATAATCCTTGGTCAAAGGAGCTTGATTTTACATGCTTGCTGACCGCTCGGTTGGCGTGGTTTGATTGGTTCCATGAAGCCTCAGAAAAGGTTAGTTCTACTAAAAACACCTCAGACTTTTCTCATCGTAAGATCAGTTGTCCCTATCTGGTTAATCATCCCTGGCAATCATGTTCAATTGTTCCATCACCAACCATCCAGCCTTGGAGAAGTCGACAACAAACATTTCCTTCCTAGAACCTAGAACGAAGAAATGGTTGGAAAGAGGGAAGACTTTCGGTCCTCACAAAAAAAAATCTACTCTCAGTTCGGTCTGAACACGACCTGATACCTGAAATGTTCAGGTATGCTTGGGTAATACCCTGTTCTTACCACCACCTAGCAAACTCCGGTGTTTCAATAACTCTATGTATCTAAGTATCAATTGCTCCAGAAGCAAGACGTCTCTCGATATCTGCCAACTCCCTTTCACGCTCCTCAAGTTCCTGGCGCTTTCGCAAAAGATCGCTCTGTACCCTTTCTTCAAAGACTCTCAACCTCTCCTCCTCTAGCCTGATTTGCTCCTCCCTTGCCAAGTAGGAGTCAGCAACCAACGACTTTGTAGCACCGTCAAACTGTGACTGATCTCCTGAGTGGCTGATTGGGGATCTTATACTGTTGTCAATCAAACCATCTGTTTCATAACGATCATCATTTCCTAAAGCTTGGGCTCTGTAATTCTCATAAAGAACTTCATGGGTATATTCTTTGAAATCATTCAAGTGAGAAATCAATAGAGTATTACGAAGCACACTGAGCTCGGAGACAGCGTTATCGTCCACATCTACCATACCCCAAGGATACTCACGAACACGTCGGTGTCCAGTGGCAGGATCTGCCGTGTCAATAACTTTGTTGCTGCCCATAACAGCAAATGGAACACTGTTATTCAGGTATTGGGCAATTTGGTAACTTTCATAGTCGGTCTCTTTGTCAATTTGAAAAAAGTCATCATTGAAATCGTAGACAGGAATTCCATAAAAAGTCAGGTCCTCCCTAATCAGGCGTTTGTTCAATTGCAGCTCAGTTTCAGTCAATGAATCACTCTTGCTGATTACGGGGATCAAATTAACCAATGTGCTTAGCTGCTTCATCAGTTCCACGTCAATTTCTCTTAATCCATGTCCAGTAGCCTCCACTAAATATAAACAGCAGTGGACTCTCCCATCTTTAAATCGAGGATTACGCTTCAGTTTGCTCTCCTCAATCAAAATCTCGTCGTACTGGTGTTTGATATAGTTTAGTATTACTTCAAACTGAGATAGGTTCTCAACGCCGCGGCCAAACCCTGGAGTATCTATAATGTTCAAAGAGATCCTCACACCTTCGTTGTCCTCCAGCTCTACATTACTACGACGTAGCTGTAGAAAAGATGCCGTTGTTGAGTCAGAACCAAATTGTTGTGGCCCAGGCAACCTGTTGGCGGAAATGTCCACTATTTGCTGGTCACACAAACTATTGATAAATGTGGATCTTCCAGATCCCGAACTACCCACAACCATCACCGAAAAATTAATTGATCTTTTCAGGGTTTTCTTCTTCCTTAGAGCAGCACTGCTTGCAATGTAATCACTCATTTTACTGTATGTTGGGCAGGTGTTGACTGTTGACGTGCGTGTTTCTTTGAGGGTCGTGTTTCAGAGATGTAGAGAATCCATCGAGAAGGCCATCGAGGCGAAAATCTCTCGCGAAGGAATTAACCCCCCAGTAGCTGTGCCCTTTGCGATCAATTGATTATACATAGATAAACACTCTTTCCTACCTTCCCTATACCAAGTCACTTAATGTCAAATCCATAGCATGCCATGCCGGTTGGGTGACATCAGGAGCAACAAGGACATGTTTTCTCCGTAGCCTAAACTTTATTGACTCTCTGTTCGTAACTACTGTCTCCAGCTTGCTTCTGATTGACACCCAATCGATATATAATTTCTCCAAGTCAGGATACTCAAAAAATCGGAGGATCCAGTCAATTCCAATTGTAATATCAATATATTGCTCTTGCAATATCGATAACGAAACCTGATCTGCGATACGAAGATTTAATGGGTGTATAAATAGCGGACCTGAGGGAGATGTTTTATAAACCACTTCCATATCTAAGGGGAAAACTTCTATCACTTTGGCTGTGACCAGAAACATCTCATCATTTACAATGTCATTAGGCGCAGAGAAGCGATTGGAAAGTTCAGCTACTGTTGGATTTGATGAATATGTTGCCGCTGATATGGGCAATGCCTTGGTGCTGGATCTCTCATCTGTAAAGGAATCATTTGACGTCCTTGACCGTTTGGAAATGAAGAGGGAGTCTTCCCTGGATAACGAGCAAGGTGAGGAAGAGTAGGCCATTTTTGAATCTCTTAGTTTGTCAGATCCTAATCCGTTTTCTACTGCTTTTGGCCTCCAGTTTATCCTCTCTTCAGAGTTGAGTAGCCGATCTAGTCGTACTTTCTCCAGTAAATACAGCTTTAGACAGTCTCTTCTCATCCTTCCAATGAACGCCGAATAAAGAGAAAGGTCATGAGCTCCCAGACTGTACAGATCATCTACGTACCACATGGAGGAAATTCTTACAGTTTCCGTTGTAGAATTTCTCACTACAGTGACTTGACCTTTAAACCCCACGATTCGGGCTTTATCAGCAACTTCCAATAGAGAATTTAGAGAGTACTTGGTATCCATAGGAGGGTTCACTGGGATATCGTCGTCTCCGAGCAAAGGATCCACTCCACTGAAGAATCTATCCAGAACGTCCTGAAAGATATAGCATCGCAGAACTCTCTTTGCATTGAACTCGTAGCCCAGCTTCCTCACTGCAATTTGATCCGGACACGGATCAATGTTAGGTGGGATTTCCGAAAAGTCTGTTAAGTAGATTCGTCCAGGGTACTTCGGCGATGTTGGTGGATACATTCCTACCAACAACGCTATTGACGTAAACATGACTTTCTTCCCAGGACCAGCCTCCGGGATTTCATTGAGTGCAACGCTAACATTCATCGGTTAGTATATTAAACGCTGCCTCTGATTAAATTCGAAGCAGTGCTCAGTGGCATACAAAAACTGTCACAAAACAGCCGCTGGGAAGATATTTAAAGGTATTGGTTTGGGGCTCTAAAATTTATTTAGGGATAAAAGTCGCGTTCAATTATACGTGGTGAGACGTAGATTTCATGTACTTACTATGATTTACAGTATACTCTTGCGTAATCTACAATTCCAATTGCTTAACCAATCTTGATGTGGTCCTCTTATCGGCCAAGTTGTGATGTACTATGGCACCAGCAACCCTGTGCAAGTTAGTAGATCTTATAAGATTGGGGGGTAACAATCCTCCCAGTGACGCGCTCAGGCGCTGCAACTTATCTAGGCATGCTTTCACATCCTGATTATGCGGCGGGGTGTCCCCCAAAAAGTTCTTCTGTAGTGTGATTCGGATCTTAAGTAATTGAGGTCTAATTGTGGCTGTTTGTTTCACCAGTTCTGGTGCTGAGGGTACGCTCTCGACAACTTCCAGATACTCCTCTATACCTTCAGGTGAGTCGTTTCCTTCTTCAATTCCCCAGTCAGAGTCAAATTTCGGAGCTGGTGGTTTTGCTGGCTTTTTTGGAGGCGGTGGAGCTTGACGCTTGGATCTAGACACCGTTGCTTTGGCGGTCTTAGCCTTTGTTGCACTCTTGGACGTAGTTTTGGTCACTTTATATTTTGCCCTAGTAGCTCTGGTTCTGGTTGTCCTGGCTGGTTTTGTGGATAATTTGGTTGCTGCCCTAGAACGGCTCCTTCTCTTTGGCGCCTCATCTTCCTCATCGAGCGATTCTACATCATCGTCGTCCTCGTCGTCAACTTCGATCAAGTCGGAAGTCCCGACCTCTCCAGCCTCCACGCCGTCAAAATCTGGATCTTCGTCATCACCTTGTTTATAGCTCCCGTACTTGACGAAGTCATCTAAAGAGGGAGGATCGCTGGCCAATTGGTACGCCCAAAAGAGGATCTTATTGGTAATTCGTGGTTTATTCAGAAACGTATCGATTTCATCCTTTGTCAACTCTAAGATGTCTACTGGAGAACACCACATGTAGTTATCGTCCTGAAAAAACCTGGTACATATCATGTCTTCTTCGTACGGAGACGCTTGACGCGTTCGTTTCTTGTTAGCTAACCTAGAAGGCTTCGCATCAAGTATAGCCTTCGGTATTTTGTCAGGCGATATTACCATGGATGGCCATGCTGGATAGCCCTTCAACTTGGCTAGCACCACAGAGCCAGGAGGGAACTTTTCATAGATTGATGTCGACATGGACCCTGGTTGGTGTATCAGAGAGATTTCAAGGTGGGTAAACTTTAGTGATTCCAAAATCCCTCGCGAGACTACTCCGGATTTGCATTCTGTCCGTCTACTTGAAATTTATGTCAGCCTATCTGGAAGCCATCACAGGGCAGCCTTGAGTACATATACCGGTAATAACTTACTAAGTGAACTACCGCAACTTTGTTGATTCTCATATATTCACTCCCAAAAGAAACTATACAATCAGTAGTATGGGTGGTATACTGCAGACCCATCAGGGTTCAAGTAAGGAACCTGGCCCGTAGGTTGACCAGCACCTTGGGGGCCTCCCACAGGTCCGCCCACGGGTCCTCCTACAGGCCCTCCGGTATTGTCATTTCCGCCACCAGAGCCGTGTGGGTGATTTCCAGTGGCAACAGCTACAGCAGCTGCCGTTGCAGGATGGGAGTAGTTAGGTGCCCCGTGTTGCTGATGACCATGGCCACCATCTAGCACATCGCCTTGGTTAGGCGAAGAAGACCCTTCACCATGTCCTGGGCCAGCAGATCCTTGGGGTTGACCTTGAACATCACTGGAATCACCTATTGGTCCTCGAGGGTCAAGTTGGCTGGGGTCGTCCGAGGCATTCAGGCAGTTTTGAATCAAGTTCTTACCCTCTGGACGAGTCACCAATGGTTGCAGCTTGGGAGTGGTGAAAGTGTAGACAAGTCCAGTCTCTGAAACCACCAATAGCAATACCTGTGTCCCTGTGAGTACCGAAAGCTCGTAGGCTTTCTTCATCACACCACGCTTTCTCTTGGAAAAGGTAATGTGACGACGACTCTTGTCTTGGATGAACTTGATCTCAATCTTACGACGTTCTCTCGGCGTCCTGGAGGATCCAGGCTCACCGTCGTCGTCGTCGTCAAGATCGTCATTTATGATACGGTTTTCTGTTCGAATGGGGCCAGCATTATTATTGTTGTTGTTGTTGTTGTTGTGGCTATTGGGGTTTGCTCCGGACTCAGTGCCTGCAGAGACAGAGTTGGCTTGAGTTTCTTGCTTCAGAGAGCTATCAGACATGTTAACTGAATGCGGGTTAGTGTTTGATGGATTACCCAATTGGGATTGGTGTTTGGGGACTTACCTTATTGAGTGTGTCCTAACTTTTTACAGTTTATTGTAACACAAAATTAGGAAGTTGAGGGTGTTGCGGACTACCCGAAGCGATAAAATATTGCTAGGCACACGACTTTGTAATTTTTTGCAACCAAACTTGGCGCGCACGGGAAGTAATTCCGTACCAATTAGTCAATAAGAAAAGCGAGAAAAAGGAAGAGTGAGTAACTACAACGCAACCAGCAAAGAGCTGGCGGTCAACTTTTAGGGTATTCCTGTATTAAAATGTGAGAGTGATAACCATCCTATAACAACTTCGTTTATGACAGATTCTTGGGGGGTTTGTTTGGTGATACATCTTTGGTCTAAAAACTTTCTTCGTCCACGCTTAGTTCTTTCTCTTCTTGTACCATTTCATGCCGAGGATAACTGCGATAATTACCCCGATAATGAAAAGTAGACAAAAGACTAAAATAACACCAGCTGGAAGCATTTTATTGAAAACTTTTCTGAAAGACTAAAAGACCAAAGGATGATACACGAAGAAAAAAAAAAAAAGATGTTCTAATTGGGATAATGATTGTTTATATACTTTTCCGGTGGTACTGCGCAGTTTAATTTCGAGAGGTCGGCCCAATTGGGCCATTGATTTGAAGTGTTTATTACCATCGATAAATATAATGCCTCGGCAATTCGTGAAGTCTTGAACCTTTGAGAGCGGTGGAAAGCTGTCCCATGGTCAGAAATATGAGCTGAGCATGATGGTTTATCTCGTGGGAGATTTTCAGCTCAGCTTTGCCCGATCTCAGTGATGTTCCTGGGACTGTCCCCTTGGCTGGTGCGTTACCCGGAATTCCTCATCTGGAAGATACTGAACTTTATAATTTTATAATTACCGCAACTTAACTGCTGTCGCGCACCTGGACGCATAAATATTATTGTAAGTGTTAGCCACGATTGTGATTGAATCTCCATGCACACCACCCGTTGAAGAATTGCATAAATTTTCTGTTGCCCTGTTGGAAAGCATCCGATAGTCTTGCATCATCGCAGAGGCGATCCACCTAGAAAAATTGTGGTTTTTAGACACTTTCTTTGCTGCGTTTATCACAGTATTACTGGTGTTTTTCTTCGGGAGACCGAAATTCGAAGCGGAGTCAGTGTTGTTGTTACATTGAGCATGTTGTTACTGGTGTAACGAACTGCTCCTAAGTTTCCCCTTCCAGATGTTTTTTCGTTTCCTTGTAGACTTCCCCCACCAGCGTCCCTTCTAGCAAATACCTTTCTCATCCTTCTGCTAAATATTTTTTTTCACTTGTATCATTTTCTGTCCATACTGAAGCTCCACAATCCCTTGTTTGAACCACTGGGATCTAAAGCACGTTTTGCAGCCCGTTACTACAGCTCCAAACGGTCGTTCACTGGTCCCAAAATGTTCGAAATCACCACAGTGGCTCATCCAAATGACGATCTCAACCACCCTCTGATCTTGGTTGAGGAGAAGATAAACTCCAAAAAGTTTTTTATTGGATCGGTTACGGAAGGCATTCAGAGAACGGTCAATGAGAGAAAAATCAAGCTGCCAAAGACAGAAAGTGTTTTTTTAACGGGGAAGCTCAGCTGGAACAGAATTGGTGGTCTTCCTGGATTTCTCTTGACTGTTTTTGATCAAAAATCCAGAGACAGCTTCTTCATAGTTTACGGTAATCCTCTACTCAAATACATCATAGCCACATGGAGATACTTTATTTTTAGAGTGGGTATGAACCTGGATATCAAGATCGTACAAGATCAAGAGAAAGAACTGGTGACTGATTCATTTAAGGCCCATGTGATTAACATCAGTCCTGAGAAACCTAAACCTGACAACAACGTTTCGACTTCTCTTTTAGACGCAATCATTTCACACATTTTTCCGCTTAATATTAATTTGAATGACTACTCTGAAAACAGAAAAAATTTTGATCGTATATCACAGGTGAATTTACCAGCTATTCAAGGTTTGGATGACTCCTCATCAACTAATTATCTTATTGACTTTCACCCTGTAAGAGGAAAATTCAATGTTAAGAAGGCTATCGAACTAGGGGTTCCAAAGGGTAAAATGTTTGCACAACTAACTAAAGGGGAAGATGTTCTTTTGCCAGATGGAGTCACTCTTGTAAAATCATCGGATGTTGTGGACGAATCCAAAACGTTCCCTAAACTTTTGGTGTTGGATATCCCATCCGAAGAATACCTTGAACCAACATTGCGTAATCCGTTGATTGTCTCATCTTCCAGAGATGTTGGACTGGTGTACGTTTTTCTCAACGAGACGTGCAATCTGAGTCAAATTTATCCAAAACTGTTGGCTTATTTCAATGCCCACCCTCATTGTCAGTTTATTTTGTCACACAAGCATCTTACGAATAACCTCATCAACTTCACGGGGGCCTCATTGGTATCACTTAAACTCAAAGCATTGTTTCCCAATTTTTTTCAATTGCCCTACTCATCACTTTCGAATACCACTACATTTGACGAAAAGTTTCCCTCTAATGTGCATATTCTCAATACTCGGTCTTGTCCTGTTGTTTTGAGGCCAGGTAGCCCTGACGCTGTTATTGTTGAAAACTCTTTGGAATCAGTGAATCAATTCTGGAAAGCTCGTTTTGACGACTCGTTGCTGGACACAGTTGGAATATCCTTTGACAACATTGAGCCATATATTAACGATAATAAACTGGTTGCTGGTGGTAGCATCTCAGCCTCAGAAACTTTAAAAGATAAAGTTCAAGTAGTTACTTTGGGTACTGGTTCCTCACTACCTTCAAAGTACCGAAATGTAATCTCTACAATTGTAAGGATTCCTTACATTCAAGACGAGCAACTGATGTACAAATCGATTCTATTGGACGGAGGAGAAAATACAATTGGCTCCATCAAGAGAATTTATGGCCCTGACTACCCCATGTTTTTTAAAGAACTACAATGCATTTACCTGAGTCATCTACATGCTGACCATCATCTCGGTATTATTTCTCTGATCCAAGAAAGATTTAAACACAATAATACAGACTTATACCTCATTATTCCATGGCAGTATGGAACCTTTCTGAAGGAATGGTCTAGACTGCCCAACCAAGACGATCTGCCACATTTGGATAGACTGAAAATATTTAGTTGTGAGCAGTTTCACACTAATCCTCACCCAACATTACAACAGGTCAATTTTGATCAGCTTATAAACGCCAAGCAAGCAATTACTCCAAAGAAGATTCCCATCCAAGTTAAATCCACCGATGCTATGTTCGAAGACGTTGGTCTCACACGTATTCAAACCTGCAGTGCCATTCATTGCGAATGGGCCTATTCAGTGGGTTTCACGTTTAATTTAGGGGGCGATTCCTTTAAAGTCAGTTATTCAGGAGACACCAGGCCAAATCACAGGTTTGCTTTCGAAATTGGTAAAAACAGTGATCTACTAATACATGAAGCGACTCTTGAGGATGAACTAATGGATGACGCACTTAGCAAAAGGCACTCCACGATCTCTGAAGCCATATACGTTTCGATGCTCATGAACGCACGTAAGTTAGTTTTGACACATTTCTCACAGAGATATCCTAAGTTACCTGATATGGATTCTTTAAAGAAAGTATGGACGTTTATCGATGGAGAGCACGATGAAAAACTTGACCTATTTCAAAAATCCTACGTCTTCAAAAAATTTCAGCTGGACGAACAGCGACGCTCTAATGCTAAGCAAATGGGGGTACTGTATGCCTTTGACAACATGGTGATCAATTACAATGAAATCGACCAACAACTGCATCAAATCGAGGCGTTCGGGAAGGAAAGACTGGAAAAATTATTCAGTTCAAAAGAGAAAGATCAGTAATGAAAAGGGTTATTATTATTAACTAATTAAGTGTACATGAACTATATTAAATCGTCTATTATTTGTTTACTGTGGTGCTGGTCTGTCTATTATACCAAATCTTTCAACCTGCCCTTCAAGCAATAAGGGCACATCATATGCTTGCATCTATCACAGTCATACCGTATGGCGACTGACTGGAAGTGATTCAAAAGATCCGCTTTATTATCTTTCAACTCGTGCGCTCTGGTGATATCTCCAAAAGATTTACCGCAAGAGCAGCAGTACCATTGAATGATGTGGTTCATCTTGTTCTGTTCATCCGTTCGATCCGTGGTGCTGGGTGTAGGTTCTGATTTCTTCCGCTGGTGTTGTCTCTCAAAATAGTTATTATTGACAGAAGAGCCCAAGCTCAATGGGGACACAACCATGTCGGAAACTCTTGGTGATATTTCATTCAAATACTGCATCGTAGCAATCTGATAGTGAGTATCCTTGTTGAGTGAGTCCAGCTCGTCAATCTCAGAGTTCGTCGAAACAGGTGAATACCCTACGGGAGTGGCTAGTTTGGACGAGCTTTGACTAGCTTCGATATCAAGCCGCAGGCTCTTGACCGTGCTAGTACCAACCCTATCCTTGATATCCATGCTTTCAAGGCAGTGCTTGGTATCCAAAGTGAAAACGGCAAGGACAACGCTAATGCGCACTGCCAGGGAAATGCGTGTTAAATAAGCTGGATTCACATTTTCAGTTGCTAGTTGGAGGCCGAAAATTTCTAGGTGACGTAACTGTGGCCTGTCGATACATGTTCTGGAACGTCTCTACCTATTGTTGGTTTTCTTTTCTCATATCGCGGATACCATGGGAACTGGAGAGCCTAGGTACTTTCGCATAGTTCGAGAATAAAAGCTATAGCCTGAATGTTTGCTACCTGACGTAACAATAGAAACGGGTAGAAAGTTCCAGTGATCTACAGGCACTGCATTAAATATGATAGTTAGCCTAGAATCAGTTACTTTATAAATTGTTGTCATCACGTTAAGTTTTGGATCCGCCCTGATCCCTGGTCATCAGATAATATAGTCCTCATGCCTAGCAGATGGATAATCGTGCTGTTTGTTTAAGCCGTCGGATTTGGTTGTACCTCAGACGCATGCAGCTGCCTTGAAAGTTAAACCTATAATTCCGAACGGCGATTTCCCCAAAGACCTATGCACAATATACAGATTTTACGTTTGCACTATTTTTATCACCTTTAAGGCACAGGAGGGGCACAAGAAGAAAAGAAAGCAAAAAAAAAAAAAAGTGATCAGAGTAAACGAGAAAACAATCTAGGTCTAGATAGATGTTATGCTAACGCTACTTCCGAAAATGATCTAGAAATGGCCTGCATTAAATATGTGCTTCAAATGTGACCGCGCCTCAAGGGCGCAAAAAAATATTGGGGCATCGCCTTACAAACCGTTGCGGCCCAATTCGACCAAAGCGTAGATGTTGATGACACAGATCAACAGCCAAAGAACGACCGACACTATTTTCGTAATCCAGTTGTTCGTGAGGTCTAGTTCATGCTCGCCAGTCTTGACCATCATAAACTTCTTCTGGCAGGTGAAGTAGATCAGCGGGGCGGTTAAAAATGGTAGTGTGATCGACAAAATGACCTGCGAAACGTTTAATGCTGCGGACAGCCCTTGACGGCCAATTGAGGTTGCAACGACCAAACTGGGAATGATAGAGATTGATCTGGTGATGATACGTCGTTGCCAAGGTTTGATGCTCCAGTTAAAGTGTCCTTCGCACACGATCTGACCTGCCATGGTACAGACAATTCCTGCAGATTGTCCCGACGCAAGAAGGGCCAACATGAAGATGGTTCCCACAATTGGGGCAATGGTTCTGGAGAGAAGAGAGTGAATGTCGTACAAGTCGGCATCAACTGCCTCTTCAGTGCCGTAAAGAGTAGCACCAGCTATGATAAGAATAGCAGAGTTCACAAAGAGAGCCAGGGTGAACAAAGTCACGGCCAATTCCACAATGGAGTACTTTAAAGCGTATCTGATGGCATGCACTGATGGTTTGTATGAGTAGTAGCTCTCCTCAAACTCTGATTTTTCAGTGATACCAGAGGTGTCTAAGATGTCGTGTTTCATATCGTATTCACGCAGACGGGGCTGGACTAGCCCCGAGCCTAGGAAAAGGGAGTGGGGCATCACCGTGGCACCAAGAATTGACGCAGCAGTGAAAATACCATTGTTGTCAAATATTTGCGCTGAAGGAACAAAACCTCTGAAGATTTTAGATGCGGTAGCACTTTCTGGCAGGTAACTTAGCTCAATGCAGAAGCAGATAACCACCATCAACACCAAGACTGCCACACAGTACTCGAATGCTCGAACAAATTTCATCGAGGCACCCGGGCGCCAGGCCATCATCACCAGCAAAACGTCACTAACTGTCAACAGAACACCAGCCCAGAGAGGAACTCTGATAAGAATGTTCAATGCAATTGCAGAACCAATGACCTCAGCTAGGTCTGTGGCAATAATGGCAACTTCTGCGAAGATGTAAATGACAATATTCATCCACGAAGGCAGGTGTTCACGACAACAACGAGACAAATCCTGGCCAGTGGCAGAACCCAGTTTAATGCAAAGACTTTGAAGAAAAATTGCAATGATATTACTCATCAAAACGACACACAATAGACTGTACTCGTTGGAAGCACCACCACTAATACCTGTAGCATAGTTACCAGGGTCAATGTAGGCCACAGCAATCATGAGACCTGGTCCCACAAAAGAGCAGTACTTTTTGAATACCCTGAGCGACCGAATATAGTAATCTTTAGCCTGAGCCTTCATCTGGAACCAATTCGTTTGAAACCAAACTGTCACCAAGTGGATGGGAGCGAGATTTTATATGCAGGACACCTATTAAATTATCTATCCCCTGACTAGCAGGGTAATAGAAGAAAAGACTGGGCAAAAGTCCGGGCAAGTCACATGACTAAAAAGAGCACATAAAATTTTTAGTGCACGAACAAAGTTTCGCTCTAAAACAGCTAGTCACGTGGAAAGTCACGCTACCGTTTCTCAAGGGCTTGAATCCAGCGAAAAATCTTCCACAAACACCAACTGGCTTCACTACTCCTCTCATCTGTATCCCGTATCCAATGTCAGAGACTGAAAACGCTCCTCAAGAGAAGACGCTACTTGACGACCAAGTCGATTTCACCGTCAAGCACCCACTTAACTCTGAGTGGACTTTATGGTACACAAAGCCAGCTGTCCACGAACAAGAAAGCTGGTCCGATTTGCTACGTCCTATCATTTCATTCAACTCAGTAGAGGAGTTCTGGGGAATTTTCAACTCCATCCCAAAGGCTTCCGATCTGCCAGTCAAGTCGGACTATCATCTTTTTAGAGATGGAATCAAACCTGAATGGGAAGATGAACGCAACGCTAACGGAGGAAAGTTGACATACCAGTTTGCCTACAGAAAAATCGATATCAACGAATTATGGTCTCGTGGTCTTTTGAGTGTGATTGGTGAAACGATCCAGGACGACGATGGAGAAACTGAGGTTAACGGTATCGTTCTGAGCATCCGTCGTGCCGCTTTGAAGATTGCTCTCTGGACGAAGTCCAAGGATGAAGCAGTTTTGAGACCAATTGGCGAGAGATTCAAGAAGGTTCTGAAGCTGACAGCCCGTGATCATATTGACTTTCAACCTCATAAGAGTGGTGCTGGTAGCAAGAACGTGCCTTCTTTCAGCATTTAGTGGTAATAGTGCTAGTGATACTTAATATACACATAGTCCTAGTTTAGAATAGCATACAACGCCCTCTATATATGTTGTGTGAGTCCTTATACCAACGCCAATATCAGAGCCCCTATCATTCCACAGCCTGCCATAGCTCCTTGGGCTCCTCTCGCAACATATAATCCGCCAGCGGCTGCGTTCCCGCTCAATGTAACAGTCTCATAATCTCTTACTTCTCCGACTTCTCCAGTAAAGCTTCCCATACCAACGCTCCCAGAGGAAGGTTCTTCGACCTCGGAATACAGACTGGAGAATATCTGGGAATATAACGACATGGCTGTGGTCACTTGTCCGTTGACAGTAAGGGTGACCCAGACCGTTGTGGCTGGAATAGTCGAAAGACTTCCATCAGAGTTAGTCACCACCTGTGGAGGTGGTCTACCTGCGTTAGGATCGGTTGTGGTTGTTGTAGGTAGCGTATTTGTGGCGCCAGTCGTAGTGCCAGTTGTAACTCCAGTCGTGACTCCAGTTGTGGTTCGAGTAGTTCCAGTTGTGACGCCAGTCGTGACTCCAGTTGTAACTCCAGTGGTTGGTGTAGTAGTTGTCGTGGCAGCTGCTCCTGCTGCAGGCGTAGTAGTTGGAGTGGTGGTCGTTGCTGCGGCCGGTGCTGCTGCTACTGGAGTTGTAGTTGTTGTTAGAGGAGTGGTTCCAGTTGTAGGACCAGTTGTAGTTGTTGCTGCCGCTGGCACAGCCGGATCAACAGGATCGTCTGCCAAGGCTAGATGCAGCATCGTAAAGAGCATGAAAAAGTTCATAGTCAACTTCATTTTTAGTATACTGCTCGTGTTTTGACAGGTTATGAAGAGTCAAGAAGAGAAATAGGGCGAAGATGAAAATAATGTTTAGTAAATTCGCGCGTTTCATCTATTGATAGAACAAAATTATTCTCTACGGGCAGGCTGGAGAGAATGCTACAAAATAATTATTCTCCACTTCTACTACTGTCCTCCGCTAAAAGTTATCCCACTCGTCGTCATCATCCTTCTTGCCTGGTTTATCTTGATATCTGCCAGGATTGCCGCTATCCTCATACATTCTGGAATACTCGCCGCTTCTGTTTTGGGCGTTGCTGTTGGTAGCTCCTCCGTTCTCACGCAGCTTGCTGAACCTTTCTGTAGCGTACTGATTGGTCTCTTGAACTTTCTGTCCAAACTGAGCCATTGCTCTCTTGGCTTGGTTTGTGAAGTCGGATTCTTGGAAATCTTGAATTCCAGGCTTGATCACAGTTTCTGTTACTTCTTGAACAGACTTGGAAATAGTCGATGAAAAAAGTCCCCAGCCTCTCGTGAACGTGCCTAAAGGATCACTCTGAAATGACTCGGCAGTGAAGTCGGCCAAGGAACCCTTTCCAGCGCCCTTTGGCTGGCTACTTGTCTCAGCTGGAGTGTTACCAAACCCAGCATATTTTCCTCCCTGCGATGGGGGTAAATGCTCCGGCCTTTGCTGGTTGATTGCTCCCAAACGCTCAAAGTATTGTTCAGTCTTTTCCTTTGAGGGACCAAAGCTGCTATCAGTGTTAGTCTCCTTTCTCGAAGAGATACTGGAAGGTGTGTTAGAGGCCTCCCTCTCCATAGAAATCAATGGCTGTGTTGACTTTTCAGCAACTCCAGCTGTAGGAAGAGACTGTCCTGAATGGTCTGGCTTAACAAATGGACGTCCTTCAACCTCAGATGTCAGCAATTCTTTGTAATCTTCGGCCACGTAGTTATCGAATTTAACTTGTGGTTTCAATTCTTCGTCTAATCCATTCTCTTTGAAGTACTTCGCACAGCGTTCATTTCCACCCTTTTCCATTCTCAGTAGCTCGTCTTCTCTAAACTGATCCATGGTGATGCTGCGAACAAATGATATGTGAACACCCAAACTTCTGTGCACCCCGGCGCACTCCAAACATATAAAGATCCCAAATTTTGGAGAAGCCCACTGTGGGTTGTGAGCTCTACAGTCAAAACATTTTTTGTTAGCTCCCTCTTTTTGCAATTTGAGAAGCTTTCTGCGAGAATCTGGATCGATAGCCCAAGTAGACATTTTTTAGTTCAGGTTGCTTGAATGATCTCGTGGAACGATAGTAATCCTGGAGCGTGTGCTGGACTTTGATGAGGTTGAAAAGGGCACGCGCGAAGATTTTGAAATTTGACAGTACAGACAGAATCATGAGTGGAAGAGATCAAAGACCAGAAGGTGTTTACTAGTGCAAGAACTGCTTAGAGATGTTTACTACTAATTATACGAGAAGACTGAGTCGTTATAACTTTGGCTTGGCCTTCAATCGATCTACCAACTTGTCTGGGTAGAAGTCCCGCATGGGAAATCCGAGATGCCACATTCCTCCATCAACAGGAATAACTGTACCCGTAACGTACTTGGCTGCATCAGAGAATAAAAATGCCGTCACATCAGCTATCTCAGACGTTGCACCTTTTCTTTGCAACGGAATATACTTGTCCACCTCGCCGGGATTAGTTACTAATCTATTGAAACCTTCCGTGTTATCGATCGCCCCTGGAGCAATAGCATTACAACGGATCCCTATGGGCCCCAGTTCAACTGCTAACGCGTTAGACAGGGCATCTACACCAGCCTTGGCAGCGCCAACGTGACTTTGGAATGGCACACCCTGGTAGTGAAGAGTTGCTGACACGAACAGGACACATCCTTTGTTTTGTCTAAGTTGTTCGAAACAGGCTTTGACTGTGTTGAAAGAACCCAAAAGATCAATGTCGACCACTGATTTGAATGCATTGGCCGAGAGGTGATTAAAGTCCGATAAAAAGTTTCCAGCTGCCCCGCATATAACAAAATCGATTTTTCCCAGTTCTTTCACACATTCGTCCACAGCTTTAGATAATTGGTTAACCTGTCGCACATCTATACCGCCTATACCAATCACTTTAGCATTGTCTCTGACTTTAGCAATTTCTTTTGCAGCGGCTTCGGTGGGCTCAACCCTGCGTCCAATAATGCAAGCATTGGCTCCCAGCTTCACCAACGTCTCTGTTTGCTTTCTGCAAATGGTTCCTGCACCTCCGGTGACAAACACAACCTTGCCGGCAAAGATGTTGTCTTTGAATACCTGAGCCATTCTTTACTAAGTTAGAGAAATCGTCAGTTAGTTGCCGAACAGGGTGGAGTATTTATACTTACCCCAGATTTTTCGCGTTCGCATGTGAAGGCTGAGAAGTGTAAACCTCCGATACCGTGGAGGGGGATATCATCCCCGTTCTATCCAAACAAAATCCGATGGCGATAGTTGGGGATGGGCTACAAGACCAAGCTGGCCAACTAAGTAGTTTCATGAATAATACGATTGCTATAAAAAACGACACAAAAAAAGTCTCAAAAAGAGAACGTGGGTTTCAAGGAGGGGCTAAATTACGCCTACCTTCCTGGATATCACTGCTTCTGCGGCATGTCCGAGTATGTTACTGTACTTTGACCACTTGGTCAACTCCTTCGTATTTTGGAATATCAATATCCCATTTTTCAGCTAGCTCTTTATTTACAAACCGACCTCCAACAAAATGAGCCCCCTTGAAAAGTTTGGAGCAAGGTTTGGGAGCAGTCAAACTAACCAACGAAGAGGGTTCAAACGAAGATTTAACTGGACCTTCGTCTACATCCCATCCAGAGGGAATGTCGACTGAGGTGATGGGGATTTTCTTGCAGTATTCCTCCAAAAGAGATACCACTTCGAGGAAAGGCTCACGGACTGGAGGCACAAATGAAAATCCGAAGATTCCATCAACGATTTGGTCAGCCTGTAGAAATTCTTTCTGAACATCTGTTTCAACAATTGGCACACCAAACCTTGCTAATTGGGTCTGTAAACCTGTGAAAAGCGGTTTCGTCGACCTCTTTGGATAATAGACACGAACGTTATAGCCAAAAAGTGTTAAATGTCGGGCGCAAACCAGTGCATCACCGCCATTGTTACCGACTCCAACGGCACACAATACTTTGGGGTACTTGCTCGGAGGATATTCTTTATATACGGCATTGGCAACGGCCAATCCAGCCAGTTCCATCAATTGGTCTATGGAAAAGCCTCCGCCTTCCGGTGACATTAGTTCTCTGTCTAGCGCACTTGCTGCCTTGCTGCCAATGGTTCTGATTAACGACATTTTGTATGAAGAACAACTTGAATGTGAGGAATGAGAAGGTTAAGGATCAGCTCAATATGCAGTGGGATGATTATCTTCGCGAGGGGGGAGCACAGTTAACAGTCCAAGGATCGCCCCAAATGGTGTTTTCCCTTGAATTTCTCCGACCAGCCACGGTGTGATTCTAGGCTTCGATTTCTTGGAAGTCAATGACTTCCCATTACCAATAACTAAATGTAATAGAAGACTATTCTTCCGCCGCACTTTGTTTCCTCTCTTCATCTCGTCCCCTTGCACACGCTCTCCATCGCTGTTCGCGATCTATTTTAGTTCATGTCGAACACTAACCAAACTCGTCAGCTTCTCTACAACCAACATGTACAACAAGGAATCCGCTTTGCTAAGGCGTAAAAAGAATGTCAAAAAGGGAACAAAGTTTACTTTCATGGTATGTGGTGCAATGGGGACCGGTAAGTCTACCTTCATCAACAGTCTAGTCAGTCAGCATTTGGTGCCAAAAAGGTTTGAACATAACGCGTCTGGCTCGATCCCTAAGACTCTCTCATTTTTCAATATAGAAGGGGCAGTTGTTGATGCATCCGCTGCCCGAGCATCGTTTGATCCTGAATCCGTGCATCTGGAGCCTGGAATTGCCATTACCGAACACACTATCGAATTAGTAGATGGTGGTGATGGCTCGAGATTGATGTTGACCATCCTGGACACCCCAGGGTTTGGGGATAACTTAGACAATGAAGTGTGTTTCCAGGAAATTAGCAACTACGTGGAAAACCAGTTTGATAGTGTGTTAGCCGAAGAGACTCGAATAAGAAGAAATCCCCGATTTGAAGACACAAGAATCCATGCGTGCCTTTATTTCATCACCCCTACAGGGCACGGTCTGCGAGAACTGGATGTTGAGACTATGAAACGTCTTTCTAAATATTTGAATGTGATCCCAGTTATTGGAAGAGCAGACTCTTTTACCCCCTCAGAATTGAAACTTTTCAAGCAGAGGATTGTCAGTGACATTGCCAGATACAATATCCCAGTCTATCAGTTCACCTATGACGAAGATGAGGACGATGAAGAAACTATCAGAGAGAACAAGTTTCTTGCGTCAATTCAGCCGTTTGCAGTAATTGCTTCGGAAGAAGATGTCGTTATTGACGGAGTAACTACAAAAGGTAGGAAGTACCCATGGGGTTCTGTAGATATCTACAACCCAGCGGTGTCAGACTTTTCCCTCTTAAAATCTGTACTCCTAGGCTCTCATTTACAAGACTTGAAAGATTTGACTCATGACTTCCTTTACGAAATGTATAGAACTGAGAGACTTACATCTGTCACAAACGAAAGCTCGGGTATCTCTTCAACCAGAACAAGAGAACCTCCATCATTGTCAAATCTAGCTGCTATTACAGCATCCCAATCAATCACGCCTAACATTGAAAACGATAAGGTTTTGCACGAGTCTTTACGGAGCAGCGAGAGCGTTGATCAGCCAACTGATTCCGTCTCTATCAGATCTGCCTCTACTGTTGCTACGCCTGCATCAAAACAGTCGTCAGTGTTTAGAACGTCAGTATCTCCCACGAAATATGATGGTGCTTCCGTCACATCTTCTCCCACGATTCCCCAACAGCAGCGGTCACAGTTGCGTATCCTATCAGAAACAGTACCCTACGTGCTTAAACATGAGCGATTAGCCAGTCGTCAACAGAAACTGCAGGAATTAGAAAACAGATCTGCCAAAGAGCTTTCCCTCAGAGCTGCAGCTTTGGAAAAGAAAGCAACGGAGTTGAAGCTCAGAGAGAAGTTGCTTCTCAAACAATTAGAACAGGAAAAGCAACTTGAAGATAGTGTCTCTGACGCTGGTTCTGTCCAAATAAAAAAAGAAGAGACATTGACAAATCTCCACTCGATTGTAAGCAATAGCGATCAAGATGGACAAAAAATATAATTAATATAAGGTTACATATTATTACAATAAGACTTTGGATGCTTACTATTCAAAGCTTTTGGCCTATTTATAAGTCGTGTGAGGTTGACCGGTGGTTTGGTAATTGTAGGGTGTATTCCTTCTGTTATTGCTGTTACGCACACCTAGAGGATTCTTGGAAAAACTTAGGCGAATACCACCTTTACTGGAACATCTTAACGAAGTACCATATAAGTTGGCCAGAGCTTCTGCGGCTTCAGTGATGCTGTTGAATTCGACAAAGCACATAGGACCTCCACCGCCGCCACTACTTCCACTAATCGAAGCTTTATTCTTAAAAGAAAGACGTCTAAATCCCTTGACTGGAGTGAAAAGAGACCTTAACTCAGCTTCTGTAGCGTCACCGGGGAGATTTCCTACATACAGTGTATTGCATGGTGGGTTTTGGTCTGCTGGATTGGCAGGTGGAGGAATACGCATGAGTAAAGATAGATCAACCCCAGCATTCTTATCGGGTGACGAGCTTTGGTTTCCACCTTGCGGCTGGTCCTGAGACTGCTGTGATGGTGGTTGAAATGTTTGAGGCTGTTGAGTTGGTTGAGGAGGTTGTAGTTGCTGCTGTTGCTGCTGCTTTTGTGGTTGTGGCTGTAGTTGTTGTTGCTGCTGCTGTTGGGAAGTTTGATGCTGTTGTTGTTGCTGTACTTCTGAAGGCTGTGGCTTCAAAGCCTGTGATGGCTGAGATGGTTGTTGCGATTGGGGTTGTTGTTGCTGTTGCTGAGAGGGTTGCTGGAGTGGGGGTTGTTGGAGCTGTCCATTTTGGAATGGAGAGGTCAAAGATGAAACTTGAGGGCCTTGAGGAGCGGGTTGGCCTTGGACATTGTTCAAGACTAATTGACCAGTGGTCTGGTTGAAAAAGTGTTGTTGTTGATGCTGAGAAGGTGGTGGACCCGAATGCTGCGACTGAGGTTGATGTTGGGACTGTGGTTGAGTCCATGGATTGATAAGAGAAGATTGGGCAGAGGAATTTAAGTCAATTGAGTCAATTCCAGTAGATTGGTTATTAACTTGACTGAAAGGATCACTGAACAAAAACCTAGAGCGCTGACTGCCAATTGAAGGACGCTTCAAAGTTGTCGAAACAGAAGAGGTATTTGGAGGCGACAGTGAGTTAAATGAACCCAATAATGGTGAATTAATGATGGAGTTTGCGCGATGTCTTAATTCAGACTTGATAGGAGCAAAATGAGGGCCAAACACCTGTTTGTTATCAAGTAGCTGCGCAACCGATTGTGCAGTAAGGAAGTTGTTGAAGCGGGCAATGATCAATGGAGCTTGCGTGTCATTGTCCTCGACCAAGTCAATGGCAACTAGGTCTGTGGTAAGTGCAAATACAGCATAGGCTTCTCGTAAAGTGACATCTGGTGGCAAGTGGGTTAACCGTAAAATGTATCCTGATTGCGGTGCTGATGTTGAGTGAGTTGATGGGCCTAGACTCAACTTCAGCAACGAGTTGTTGAGCGGCTCCGACCCTAATTCAGATTCTGTTGAGGGCATCATGCAATGATGTGGTTAAATGGCAATAATACAGGTCACGGTGCAAACGATGGTATGTTCGGTGATTATCTTTGAACACTTTCTTGTTGGCTGCGAATGTGGATATAATGGTATGTTGACTTGTACGCGTTCAGGGTGACCAGATAGAAAATGACTTGAGAATAAAAAAAATGCAAACTTGCAGAAATCCAAGTGATGCCTGCTTAATCGGATAGGCTTAAGCTATGGGCGTGTTATGATGGAAAATTGGAAGTTGGATTAAGACTTGTGAAGTCGATGTACTCTCCTATCAGGTATCTTGTCGAATGAAAGTGAAATGGTTTGTTTGTTAAAGAACTCAAAGGTTACGTAGAAGATGGTCATTTAGTGAGTGGCGCACATATGACTACCGAATTAGGAAAAATGGCTGGTTACCCGGGAACTCCAAGTCGTTACCCGGATACAAATATCTATAGATGCTCTGAAAAAAGCTACCGTGGAGCTTTTTGTAGGTAGTGCCCTACCTTAAAATTGGTGTGATACCAACCGTAGAAAGAAGCAAGGAGTGCGCTCGCAAAACGCCCACAACCGGAGGCAAGTGAAAAACGTCTCCTACCCCTACATTTTTTTGGGGTGCACGCATCGAAGGGAACCTCCTCGAAACAATTAAATCTTAAGCATGCTTCCAATTAACTAAGTAGGCTGTTCTTAGTTCACGGTGCAATCAATTAGTATTGTTTACTCATTTTCGTCCATCCTAATAGCAGCCCTTACATGAGTTATGCATTACGTCTAAGTGGTAGAACTTCCAGGTTCAACCTACCAAAAACAGCATTGTGCAAACGATCCATTACGTCCCATGCATTACCTCCAACATCCTCTCAATCACCGCCAGCGGGAGATTTGTTCACCAAGCTGCTCAATGAACGCATAATATACTTAGCAGGAGGCATTGATGACGCACAAGCAACCTCAATTACCGCTCAATTGTTGTACCTGGAATCACAGTCATCTTCCAAACAGATCAACATCTATATTAATTCACCAGGCGGCTCTGTGACGGCAGGGCTGGCTATCTACGACACCATTCAGTATATTCGGGCACCAGTTTCAACAGTCTGTTTAGGACAAGCATGCTCAATGGCATCTCTGCTGCTTGCAAGCGGAACGCACGGAAAAAGGTTGATCTTGCCAAATGCGACTATAATGGTGCATCAACCCTCTTCAGCAAACGGCATCAAAGGCCAAGCCACGGATATCGAAATCTACGCCCGTCATATCATCAACACCAAAAAGAAACTGCAAACATTGTACTTAAAGCACATGTCGCCGACCATGACGGTGGACGAAATCACTGCACTTTTGGAAAGAGATCGATTCATGGAGCCAGAAGAAGCCGTGTCGCTTGGACTAGCTGACCGTGTTCTAGAACGAAAACCCCCAGTCGTATCGGATTGACTCAATTCCCTAGTGCCTTCAAGATCTTCAGGATCTCAGATCCAATGTTGGAACTTTTGTATTCAAAAGCCAAGTCTTCAAACCAGTTGGATTGGCAGATGTCCTTTACAAAATAGCGTGACGCATTGTCGGGGTTCAAACATTTCAGGATGCACTCACGTGAGTTGTAGGGAAGTTGTCGGAACGGCTTCAGAGCAGGCTTCCGTATATTATTGTTATTCAACTCGGAGGACTTGATTGAGTGGAGTCTATTATCAGTGTAGAAAAGAGAATAATCTCGATAAACAGGATCCTGTGCTGTCGCAGCGTTCCACGGCTGACATGTCAAAGCAATAACAAAGTATAGAATTCCCAGTGACCACACGTCGTACTTTTTGAGCGCCTGGAAAGATGGTTTCTTCTTTGCCGTAAATATCTCCGGTGCCATAAAGGATTTCGTTCCAACTCCTTGCATCTCTTGTTCTTTTTTTGTTGTTCCACCGTCCTCACGGGCTACAGTCTCCACCAAATGACCTACCGCCAGGTTCGGGTATTCTAACGTAGAATCCCTTGCAAATCCAAAGTCGCAAAGTATCAACTGCCCCCTGCTGTCTATCAGAATATTCTCTGGCTTGATGTCCATGTGAACTATCTCCTGCGCGTGTAAAAGCTTGGTTATATGCACAACCTTCATGAATATGAGGTCTCGCATTAACTGAGGAATATGTAATTTTTCCTTCCGTATCCGAACCAGAAACGATAAAAGGTCTCCATTAGGGTAAAAGGGTATCACCAATGTGGTCGACGACCCATCATTGTCAAATAGAAGGTCAATCACCTTGCAAACATTATCATTTTTCACGCCTGCTTTCTTGATCAGTTCTGCTTCCTGCTTACATAAGTCAAACGGTTTCTTCGTCTTCTTGGCAACGACCAGCTGACCGTGATACTTGGCCTTGTGGATAATTCCTTCTAAGCCGGTCGACAAAGGCTCCTCTCCAATCAGCTTTAGAGACGAACCCTCCAGGGGGTACCCAGTTATGTCCATGTCTTGATCCATCAGAGGAGGTCAGGGAGATAGATGTAAAAAATTAGATGATTATTTTTTTTCGAGCCACAACCCCCAACGTCTATAATAACGTAAGGAATGCCTTCCGTACCGAAACTCTAATTTATTTGGCTGACTACACGGAGTTTCATTGTGTCATCTAAGGGTTCTGATAGAGTGGGGGGTTGAATTACCCCTCAATGTAATTGAATGGAGATTCTTAAAGAGCGTTTCAGCCACAACACTTGCAAGCCAATAGTGAGCTTCCTATCAGAGACGTATGTTGTATTGGGAATGAAAAATTCTTATCTTGAGCAAATTGGAATTTATAGCCAAATAGCCAATTCAGGCCGCGGTGTTTGGGCTTAGCCTGGAGATGTTAGAGTGGAGATTATGCCCTTTAACTGTTAAAATATTGTCTGGGTGTAAGTTAAGTACATTACGTTTGCTTTCCTCAAAAAGCCAAGAATTAGGAGTCGAACCCGTTGTAGGGACCCTTCGTTGGAAACCAGTTAGCTTACAAAGACATATTTAGTGATGCGTTGGCGAATCTCGCTAAATTTCAACTCCAACGTTAGAGCCGTCTTCCAACACCCCTCTGAAACCAAGGCTTGTTGCTTGATTGTCGGTCAATTGACTTAGTTCGTCATACAATGCTTTATCTCTAATCGCCTTGTCCTTGACTTAAAGATATCTCGATGCTCATTTTACTAATCGCTTTGGGCTTAACTTTTCACTCGAGCAAATAAAAGTGAGCAAATATATGCGCACATTAGATGAGCTTTGATAGCCATAGAAGCGTATATATATGCTAACCTATGTGCCATGCTAGCTCCTTTGACAATATCGGCTTGACTCAAGAGAAACTTAGAACCCCTCTTCAAATGAAATTTGGTCTCTGTTTTATCTTGGTGTTGCTAGTCCAGGTGCAAACATCCTTGGCAGTTACCATCATCGACTCTCAGCTGGCCTCAGCATGTACATATTACTTCAACAAGTTTGACTGGGGCTGTGATATCACAGGCAGAGGTCACCATGCTGGATGGCCCTGTAGGTGTGCAAGTGATTACTATCTCGGCAGTGTTGCCAACTGTATTCAAGAAGTTCCCGGTTTTTCAAACCATCAGAGGAAACATGCCTTGAAACACTTGAGAATGCGTTGTGAGCTCAAAGGTGATGCGAATATCTCAGTAAACCGCCTCAAGGAACTATATGCCGAAACCAGAGACGATCTAGTAGATCCTCACCAGTTTCTGAATATGACAGATCCGGAAGAGTTGAATGTTCCGGTGAACCAGACGCTGTACTATAATGTGGCTGACTTCGAAATCTACAGACGAACCTTCATACAGTTCACTGACCATGTTATTCTCACTCAATGGTTAAGTTGGGGACTGAATTACTATTGGTGCTTCATCATCTTTCTAGGATTATTGAACCAGATTAACAAACACTTCATTGGGTTGTCTTTACCAATGGGCGGTTTCTTCCAGAAGTATGTCCAGCTCCCTGGGTTATGGTCTAATAAATTTCGTGAGCCAGTGAGATTTTGGAAGTATCTAAGTTTCCATCTCCCTACTAGGCTGCAACTTGTGATTTTGATTCCTTTCATAATCTACACGGTGTTGGCAACCGCCCTCCACTACGAAGTTGAACTTCCAAACGTCTACATCAACGACTCTTACTTCTTGACTTTGGATCTCATCGGGTATAGATCAGGTATCATGTCGTTTGCCTTGCTGCCAACTGTCTATTTTTTCGGCATAAGAAACAATCCTTTTGCTTTGATTTCTGGGTTCAGCTTTGCTGATTTTAATTTTTTTCATAAAGTCACAGCTATAGTTATGGCCATTGAGGCTCTGATCCATACAGCTGTTTGGACAGCCTATGCGATCAACAGTGATGGCGGTTACATGTCCCTTGGTTACCAATTATACTGGAAAGTCGGTATCCTTGGAACTGTTGTTGTATTTATTCTACTCTTTCAGAGTTCTTCTGTGTTCAGAGAAAGAGCCTACGAAACTTTCCTGATCATTCATAAAATACTGAACATGGTATTCATAGCATCCATGTGGCACCACTGTATCGATTTTGGCTGGATGGGTTGGATTTATTCCATGATTGCAATTTGGGCTTTTGACAGGTTCATGAGATTGGTAAGAATCATATTTGCTGGTGGATATCGTAAGGCCACAATAAGGCTCTACAGAGGTGATATCCTAAAGTTAACCATTCCGAGACCCAAGTTCTTTCCCTTTTTCCCAGGTGCATATGGATTCGTATATTTTTACCACAAAGATTTACCATCTTATTGTCTATGGCAGTCACATCCATTCACTGTCGTTCCCACAAAGGATAAAAAGCATATCATTTTTTATTTCAGGGCAAGAGACGGAATTACTGCTGACATGAAACAATTGGTTTTAAAGTCTTCCCAAGTTGAAATTCCCATCAGGGTCGCCTTGGAGGGACCTTACGGAAACATCTTAGGAATGAAGAAACAGTTAAAGGACCAAAGTAAATCCCAGTTTGTGGCCCTTGCTGGAGGAATGGGAATTTGCTCTGTGTTCCCTCATTTGAACCACTTAATTTCTATCTACAAGCAAAAAGGACTGGACCAAGTTTCTGTTGAATACACTTCGGATTCACAAATCAGTAATGACGAGAAAAACATCGAGAAGGTCAAGAAAGGTGAGTACTACATGCCACTTAAACTTTACTGGACTGTCGACGATCTGGCTAAAGTGTATTGGTTTGCGGATCAGTTAGATTGGCTGGCCATTCATGGCGTTGAAGTGAGCGTTTGGCACACTGGTTCGAAATCGATGGATGATTACCAGAATTCTGAGTTTGAATCTTTAATCAAGAGTCTAAATAACATCAACTTTGTTGAGGCTAACAAAAGACTGGATCTGGAGCATACTATTCAGGACGAAATAAGGCAGGCCAAAGAGTTAGACATGAAAAATTTGTCACTTTTCGTATGTGGTCCTCCATCCTTTAATGATGAAGCAAGATTTGCTCTCCATGACTCTATCGACTTGAAGTCTTCTTTGCACATAACTTTGGAAGAGGAATTTTTTGGTTGGTAGTTTATTTATTGATTATATTATAGATACATAATTAAAAAGACATCAGTCACATACCTCAGTTTCAAAATGTTTTTTTGTCCTTCACTCTTCTGTTGGATTTCTTTTCCACTCGATAATTCCGATAAAATAGGTATTTGTTGTAATACACTATACCTTCTTCATTAATTGTCTTCGGAATATAAAAGAAGTGATAGATGACCTTGACGCCACATAATCTCTCAGACTGAAATTCACTAAGGGTTCCGACTCCAGATCCGTTGTAACTGGACAGTGCGTAATTGGTGGAATCTTATTTTGATTCCTTAAAGCCTCCACAATCTTCGCATTAGGGATATTTTTGTAAAGTTCAGTCTTTGTGGCTTTATGTGCAGACGTCTCAGCGTCAGGTATATGGCTATGTGTTGGTTCCTTTGGTTGATCTTCTGATTCTTCCTCTTTGGCTATAGGTGATCCAGGAGATTTTATTTCGGGAAGAGGTTGGTCACTTTTCAACGACAATGGTCTCATCCACGACTTTGATGATTCTTGAACTGGGCTATGTGTTTCGTTCTGTTCATCAACAGAGTCTGTTGGCAAGTTGACGTCGTAGAATCCTTCATCAAATGGGTCCAAAGATCTCCAAAAGACCCCTTCTGCATTCGCAGGTTTAACAGGGTTCTCAATAGATCCACTCTTGAAACTAAACTTTTGATTCGTATTTGCTAGTTTTGTGAATATTGCACCTGTCGTATGAACAGATTTCTCCGAAGCCTCTAGGGTCTTTTCTTTAACGACATTAGTAGATCTCTGTAGAAAATTCTTGTTTGTTAAATGCTGATAACTTTTTATCAGTTCCAAGTTTTCAATCTTAACCATGATCGGAACAATTTGGTCCTCCCAATCCGTGGTCATAGTAGAGAAGTCGGGACTTTTACCATCTGTTTTCACTAAACCATTGGCAATTGAGAACTCGTGTATTTTCCTGTGGACATATTCGTCAATGGATAGCTGTTCATAATAACATTTCAAAGTTATCTTGTTCAAAAACTCACTCAAGTACTCCAAGCACTGGGGTACAATCAATCTAACCTTGTCATCAAATTCCAGAAACGTTTCTAGAGCAGTCTGCAGTTGTGTCTCGTTTTTTTCTAAGTTTTCCACATCTTTCTCAGCAAAATGGTCTTTTTTTGCAATAATTTTCTGGACATTATTCCTGGAAATCTCGTAATCAATCTTTTTATGGTTTCTCTTCTTGATCAAAGACCGAACACCACGTATATTAGTAGTCATTGTTTTGCATTGAGCCGTCATCGAAGTCTCCAGCAGTGACACTCTATCGTCGACCTGTTTTTTGAGCAAATACATCAGCCGATATGAGTCTTCGAACTCCTTATCAGTCTCAAAAGTCTCCTGGGTCTTCTCATCGAATGAAAGATGATTATCATCCACATCAAGCTTTTGCAAAGACAACGGTGTATGAATTCGCTTATACAGATGAACTATATCGATCTGGTCGTTCAGCAATTCCGTGCAGACTTTGCGATATTTAGTTAACTGGCTAGTCAAAAAACTGAGACCAGCTGCCGAAACTTCCAGGTCATGGTCCCATTCTTTCAAAGTTTGGTCTTCAACAGTCTTTCTTTCAAGCAATTGGTAAGGCGTTCTTATTATAGCCTTCTTGATCCCTTTCAATGACATTAGTCCTGTGAATAGGCTGGGAGAGATTGCCTGATAAGCGTAGTGTGTGATGGTATTAGCGATTCTGACAACCACCGATGTTGTTAGGTCGTGTTTTCTGCAGATTATTTAACCTGGAGATGACTTATCATAGTAAGAACGGAACAGACTGGAGGCTAGAGAGAGACCATGCTGCTATGAATATATAGTTTAATTGTTAGTTAAATGAGGCCTTATAGTTGTCTAGATGTAGCATTGTTCGGTTCTTTTTAGATTTATTTTCTTTAATAATTAAATAGGAATAATTGGATGCCGAAATGAATCGAATTTGCCAATTTAGAATTGACATATTCAAACGTACTCAAATTATTTGACAAGTTTCTAACAACATTAATATATATTATTCAATCACTTGTCAAACGTTTGTAATCTCTCTATCTACACAGATTTCTGGTTCATTTCAAGCTTCATGTTCACATTAGATTAATAACTATATACTTGGTTATTTATAAAGACCAGCTCAAGCCCAGATTTAGTTCAACTCTGCAATTTGAGCCTCCAGTCTCTTCATTATTCGGTCCCTATGAGATTCCAAATCATCATCATCATCCTCCTCGTACTCATCGCTCGCTTGCAGGGGCTTCAGCTTTTGTCTCTCAAATTGTTCGAACAGTTCATCGTATTCATCCAGCTCGCCTTCGTTTTCTTCATCTCTTTCGTCAATAAAGTCATCACGAAGAACGTGTGGCCGGTAATGCGTCATAAACGTACTATCTACTGCTTCATCTTCAAACTCGTCAGAGTCTCCAACCAGGTACCCTTCCTCGTCCTCGTCTTCGGGATAATCGTTTTGATAAAAGCTCTCGGCATTGGAATCCTCATCATCCGTTAAAAGTCTATCTTCATGGTCTGACTCTTCATCTAGCAAATTCTCCAGCTCATCATCAAACTTGATGTATCCAATTCGTTCGTACGAATTATTGGAAGGATCGTCAAAAACCTCTTTTGTTCTATAATACACATCATAAACATAATCTGGAGCAGTAGCAGGTTTTAGCAATTGAGCAGGAGCCGTCACTCCAGCACTTGCACTGCTTCTCCTCCTTCGTCTTTTGCGTCCTGGGTCGGCTGCCTGGGATGCTTCCATAGAAAGGTAATCATTGACCAAATCGCTCAATTGATCGGGCAGTTTGGTCTCGTCTTCTTCTTTATCATACAAAAGCCGAAAGATTTTTTCTCCGTTCTTATTCGTCTCGGAATCGTCTTTTAGAAGCGAGATTCCCGCATTGTCCACCTCTTGAGACTGCGCCAGAGCAAATATGTATCTGTTTGACTTGGATTTTTTCACCCCTCTGTCAAAGATTAGAGCTTGCAACGGGTCTTCTGTACGTTTCCTTTTGATTCGGATGACTTCTGGCAGCTGTTTATAACTTGGGATCATGGTCTACTAACTGGAGTGCGTTAAGTGGAACTCAGTACTTACACTTTTTGCTCCAGATAATAATCATGTGACCGATTACGTTATCAACTACGGCCAAAAAACTTTATCGATGGCTTGGTTTACCCCAGATAGTTAATTCCCCTGACGTTAAGGTTTTGCTCTGATTCGAATCCATGTAAGCCTAATCTTTGTGCAATCTGTAGTAGAAAATGCTGTCTGATGTTACCTAATGTGGTTTATCGCGTCAATTGCCAAAACTACTTGCCTTTGTCTTTGTACCAATTCGTTGTCCAAGGAATATGGGAATCATAGCTTTAAGTCTGTTGCTTTATAGGCTGAACAAATCATATAGGCGAGTCAGTGATGTGCTGGTTGGAACTGTGTTTGAGCCGTCCAAAGATATTGTTCTGATTACTGGTGGGGTGACCGGATTAGGCAGAGAATTGGCAATAGCATTCAAGGAGAAAGGGGCTACCGTTGTTGTGTGGGATATCCGTTACCCTGAGGAAGACCTGAAACTAGAAAATGTCTTCTACTATCAGTGTGATGTTAGTGATCGGAAAGAGGTGCTCAAACTCAGCAAAATTGTTAGAGAACAAGTTGGTGTCGTTACCGTTCTTATCAACAACGCCGGATACACGAAGGGGAAGAGCTTGCTGGAACTCTCGCATGATGAAATCGAACGTACTATAAAAGTAAATTTGCTGTCAAATTTCTACACTATAAAGGCGTTCCTTCCAGAGATGTTAAGGGTAAGGAGAGGTTACATTATCACGATTGGTTCGGTACTAGGGTACATATCTCCAGCAAGACTAAGTGCGTACGGTGCTTCTAAGTCAGGCTTGGTAGCATTGCATGAATCGTTAACTTACGAACTAGGCCCCCCATCTTTGAATAAAAGTGGAGTGAAGACGCTGCTGATATGTCCAGGTCAGATGCAGACAAGAATGTTTAACGGAGTAATGACGCCATCTTCCTTGATCGCCCCTCTACTAGATCCTGCGCACGTTGCAAACTACATCGTAGGTGCTGTTGAGTTGGGCCGCAGGGGTGAAATTAAAATTCCGTTCTACGGCAACTTCTTGCCCATCATCAGGGCAGCTCCGTGGCCCATTGTCGAGCTTGCCAGAGGTATGTCTGGTATTGATGCTTCAATGAGGAAGTTTGTTGGTGCCATTAGTGCTCCAAATTCACGACAGGCCTCTCTTTTGGGTCAGGATAACAGCTCATTAGAATCAGTAGTAAGGTAGATTGTAGTGTACCATCCAATAGACTTAGTTACCGCATAGATGACATGAGGAAGCTCCCTCAGTAATAAGTTTCGTATTGTGTCATACTCCACATTGAGTCCTCACTCATGGCAAAACCAGTCCCTTTGAGTACGCTAGAAGACCTTGGGTATTCACCCAAAGGAACTCCTGTTATGTCGGAACCACTCATCAATGGCATACACATCCAGACCGCCTTTTGGCGCGTTCCAGAAGGAGTCCCCGTGAAAGGAAGATGCTTGTTTGTACACGGATTGGCCGAACACTCTCTGGTTTATACAGAGCCATTGGACTACTTCAGCCAATCTGGATACGAGTGTTTCTTTTATGACCAGAGAGGAGCAGGGCTGACCGCCAAGTACTTTGAAAATATCGGTGTCACCAACGAAACTCACGTGTTCAATGACTTGGAGGCCATTGTTGAATTGAATTTGAAAGAGGCCGAACAATACCACCATAAGCTTTTCCTTGTTGGCCACTCAATGGGTGGAGCTATAGTCAGTAACTATGCCATCATTGGGAAGCACAGGGACGAGCTGAGTGGAATTGTGGCATGTGCTCCACTTATCGATACTCACCCCAAGACTTCTCCAAACTTTATCTTGGAATACCTGGTGCGAGCACTTGTATATGTGGTACCGAATCACAAGTTCAACAGTAAGCTGAATATTGACTTCATAACTTCGGATGAAGGTTACACTCAGTTCCTGTTGCAAGACAAGCTTTCAGACCCCGTTGGTACCCTGATTTTGTTCCGTGATGCTTTCGCTCGAGGAAGACGTCTATTGACGCCTGAATACTACACCAAATTCAAAAAGGACTTGCCGTATCTAGTCATCCACGGGGCCAAAGATTACTGTTGCAGTGGTGACTGTGCCAAAAAGTTTGTAGACCTTATCAACAAAAACAAGCCAAGCGCTCCCCAGAGTATAATAATTTATGAAGAAGGAAAACACAGCCTCCTCTTAGAAAACGAGGAACTTAGGCACAAAGTGTACAGTGATGTTCTGGAGTTCCTGGACAAACCATAGGTTCAGCCGAGGAATGCTGCCACCTCAATCAAGTAGGGAATGGGGTTTTCAGCTGTGATTTAATAATATATTGTTTTGTTAGTGAGGAAGGATAACTCCGTGAAGAACTGGATGTGCGCATGTTTCCGCTACATTCCGTGGCGGAAGTAAAATCGAAAGGTCAGTAGTGGGGGTGAATTTCCAACTTCTTCGGCAGGGCCCCACCTTTGGAATTTTTTTGTTCTTTGATCGGTCCGGGATTGTGGGAAACACGGGGTGCGAGGGGTGGGAAAAGATCAAGTTTGTTGGGGTGAAGGGATAAAAGGGAAAGTTGAAAACTGCGAAACGGTTGGGTTACAAATATGAAACCCCATTCAACATTTGGGTCTTAACACAACGTAAGCACTTGCAATTGTACGGATATCATCATAATCTTGCCCTTTGCCTAATCTTTCTAGTTCACGAAGTTGGTGTTGCCTGAAAAGCTGTCTAAGCTTTCCAGATCCGGGAAAGAAGCGTGAAATTCAACCGCCATCTCAATCTACCATGTGACTATTTCGAATTGTTGATGTATATCAACTCCGCTATCGGCGTAATGTAGGATAGATTAGTAAAATTTAGACATCTAGGTCAGTCAAAGAGGGCTTGTAATGGAAGTATCATTCCGGTCACCCCCGAGAGGGACCCATCGAAGCGTTAGTCTAGGTGCATTAATCAGCGGAAAGATGCATCATCTTTTTCGAGAACTCCCTATTTTCCGGGGTGATCGCTAAAAGTGAGTGCTTTATTCATGATGCTCATCTCTTGTACAATACCGATGCCTATTATTTGTTCTACATAGCAAGCATGTTGGCAGAAGGCAATCGTCACTGCTCACAAATTTTCTTGTAATGTTTTGTACTCGCCCGGGTGTATGTAGTAATAACAAGGGAGGATGATCGAAAGTTGCAATTTTCGCCCTCTCGATAGACACCCCCTCACCCAAAAATCTCCGGCACCCCGTTAATATGGATGAAGTGGGGGTTTTTCAACCTCCGTGAACAGGGTGAGAAATTCATTTCCCCAGACTTTAGGCCGGATTACGCATTACTAAATACTCGGTAAAATATGAATATAAAAGAAGAGAAATCCCCATATATATTTCCCCTTTATTATCTTATTATAGCCATACAATCCGAAAATGTCTGAATTTGTTGCTAAGATTAACGTTCCAACCATCGCTGAGCCAGTTGAAGTTCCTACTGGTTTGTTCATCAACAACGAATGGGTTGCTGCTAAGAGTGGAAAGACTTTTGCTGTCACATCTCCTATTGATGAGTCTCACTTGACTGACCTCCAAATGGCTGGTACCGAAGACGTTGAGGCTGCTACCAACTTTGCTTACAAGGCCTTTTACGAGTACAAGTACGTCGAGCCTTCTGTCAGAGGAAGATGGTTGTACAAGTTAGCTGACCTTTTTGAGCAGCACAAGGACACTATTGCTAGACTTGAATCTCTGGACAACGGTAAGGCTTTGCACTGTGCTCAATTTGACTTGAACTTGGTTGTTGAGTACTTGAGAACCTGTGCTGGTTACGCTGACAAAGTTGATGGTAGAACTATCAACACTGGAAAGGATCACTTGAATTTTACCAAGAGAGAGCCACTTGGAGTTTGTGGTCAAATCATTCCATGGAACTTCCCAATTCTGATGTGGGCCTGGAAGATTGGTCCAGCTATCGCCACTGGTAACGCTGTTGTCCTTAAGCCGGCTTCCGCCACTCCATTGACCGCTTTGTATGCTACCAAGCTCGTCAAGGAAGCCGGTATTCCTGCTGGTCTTGTCAACATCGTTCCAGGTTCTGGTAGAGGATGTGGTAACGCTATTTTGCAACACCCAAAGATCAAGAAGATTGCCTTCACTGGATCTACCGCAGTTGGTATCGACGTCATGGTTGCCGCTGCTACCTCTAACTTGAAGAAGGTTACCTTGGAGTTGGGTGGTAAGTCTCCAAACATTGTCTTTGACGACTGTGACTTGGAGAGCACCGTCCAGAATTTGATCACCGGTATCTTCTTCAACGGAGGTGAGGTCTGTTGTGCTGGTTCCAGAATCTACGTGCAAGAGGGTATTTACGAGCAGGTTCTTAGTAAATTCAAGGAGGAGATTTCCAAGCTTAAGGTTGGTAACCCATTCGAAGAGGGTGTCTACCAGGGTGCTCAAGCAACTCCAGACCAGTTCGAGTGTGTTTTGGGCTACATCGAGAGAGCAAAGAAGGCCGGTGCCAAGATACTGACCGGTGGTAACAGAATCGGAACCAAGGGTTACTTCGTTGAGCCAACTGTGTTCTACGACTGTGACGAAGATCTGGAGATTGTCAAGGAGGAGATCTTTGGTCCTGTTGCAACCATCGGCAAGTTCAAGGATGTTGCTGAGTTGGTTGAGAAGGCCAACAACTCCGAGTACGGTTTGGCTGCTGGTATTCACACCCAGGACCTGAACAAGGCCTTTGGTGTTGCTGACCAATTGGAGGCTGGATCTGTCTGGATCAACACATACAATGACTTGCATCAAAGCGTTCCATTCGGTGGTTACAAGACCTCCGGTATTGGTCGTGAGATGGGTCTGGAAGCTTTTGACAACTACACTCAAGTTAAGGCTGTCAGAACTAGACTGAACGTTCCAACTGCTTAGACAGATGAATAGTATGTAAAATTTTAATGACCGTTTTCTTTCATGAAGGTGTAGTGTAAGGTGCTCCAAGCAACATCCGAGCGTACTATTTGACATCCTTTCATCTCGGCCGATTGGGTAGTGTACAAATCATTATGAATCATCACTGGAAACGCTCTGGTTCAACCTTCTACCAACTTTTCTAAGGAAATGCAATACTCTGACGATGACCTCAATGACTATGAGAACGAGCCTTATGACGATGATGAGTTTGTAGAAGAAGATTTGACTACTGAAGAGTTGGATGAACTTTACAGGCTTCTACCCTTAGCTAAGGCAAAGTTGAAAGACCACAACCCTAATATCACGGACAGAGACTTTAAAGAAGCGCTTTGGTACAACTACATGGTTGTAGACGATGCTGTGCGAGAGTTGAAACAGAATTTTAGTATGTATAAAAATTGCAAGCGATTGATGGCTGAGACGTTGAGAATAGTTGCTCCGAAGGAAATTCTCATTGGTGGTTCAAGTAGACTGGCATTGTTGGCTAAGAGTCGAAGGGCGAAAAGGGATAGCGATATGGGAGAGACATCCAGCTCATCCAAACCTCACTCAGGCTTGGATAGCTTGTTGAATAAAGATTTTGATAGGAAGGGAAAATTGTCTTTGCTAGATGATATCGATCTTCAGACACGACCGAAGTATTCACTGAAGAATCATAAGGAATATCAGATACCTAAAACGACACAGCTAAAAAATGACAATGAACAAGCAAAAGGCATAAATGCTGAGGAGTTAAGCCCTGTCAAACGCCACAGCCCTATTCAAAATCATCAAAATGACGAGACTATGGAAGAGGATGTATTTCCATTCCGAATGATTCAACTCAAATTTGAGGATAGTCATCACTCTATCATTGTGAACACCCCCCAATCTGCAATCTCTGCTTTATTTGGAACCACTAGAGAACCCAAAAGGAGAAAGACTTCTCTCGACTCGGAAATCCTTACCTTGATCAATTCAAGATTGACTAACATAGATATAGAAAAAGTTAAAGCCAATTTTAGTAAACCCAACCCAGTTGATGTATTGGCTAACGAACCCAAAAATGATGTGAGAAAAGACCCTGGCGTTCCGGAGGAACTAGAGAAAACTGAAACAGTTCAAGAAAAGCTACAAAAATTGACTATCAAGCATACCAAGCCTCTCAAATCCCTGGATGTGGAAACCGCAATCAAGAAAAGGGAAAGCCAAAACATTTCGTTCGTTGTTTTTGGCCATGTCGACTCTGGTAAGTCCACAATAATTGGAAGACTTTTGTATGACTTGAAGATAGTTGATAGTAAGACCCTTCACAAATTGACTAAGGACTCTTCTAGCATTGGAAAGGGATCCTTTGCTTTAGCGTGGATTATGGACCAAACATCCGAAGAGAGAGCACGTGGAGTAACAATCGATATATGTCAAACCTCTTTCAATTATAAAGACAAACAGTTCACAATCATTGATTCTCCAGGCCATCAAGACTTCATCCCTCAAATGATTAATGGGGTTTGTCAAGCTGATATAGCCGTACTAATAGTCGACTCTGGTGATTTTTCCAAGACTTTTAACTATGGACAGACGAAAGAGCAGTTAAGGATAGCTAAGTCTTTGAATTTGAACAAACTTATCGTTGTGGTCAATAAAATGGATCTTTGTGGCTGGAATATGAATGAGTATAATAAAATAGTTGAAGACATGGGGACCTATCTCTTTGAAGATCTACGATATAATCAAGAAGATTGCCAGTTCATACCAGCATCTGGGTTGAATGGTGATAACGTGGTTAAAGCGAAAGGTAGCAGTGCTCCACTAATCGATTTGCTTTACCACGAAAACAAAATGAAGCAATCTCAGCCAATCGTTGAGCAAAAGCTGATTATGACTATCATTGATGTTGAGGACCAATCCCATGACAATCTTTCTCTAAAAGTGAGAGTGAATTCTGGGTTTGTTCAAGCTGGAGAAACCGTCAAGTTACTTCCATCGTTCGATTTTTGCAAAATCAACAAAATCTTGAAGTCCAACGAGATGCAGGATATCTGCATTGCTGGAGAATTTGTTGTTCTGAAAATGAAGGTAGTCAAGTCAATTGAGGAGAAGAGTTTGATCAGACTCGGTGATCTTTGTGTGTCGATTGATGATGAAATCCCCATTTCTTCTAGTTTGAGGATGGAAATCCACCTGTTCGATATGGAAAAGCCTCTACTCAAAGGAACGCCTTTTATACTTTTCAGGAACAACGTCTCCGTCCCAGCTAGAATCACGGACATTGAACAAATTATGAATTCTCAAAAGAAGAAAGTTCCTAGACATTTATCATCGAGACAACAAGCTATAGTGACTGTTGCAATAGAAACCAAGCTACCAATTATAACGTCGGAGGAGAAAGTAAGAAGGGTCGTCATTAGAAAAGATAGTTCGATCATTGGCGCAGGCCAGATTCTTGAAGCTCTGTAGTGCGAATGTAATAATTAATGCTGTATTTTCGATGGGACATAAGTCTTTCAACTAAGTAACACTTAAAATAAAAAGTCAACCACGAGTAAGAATAGACTCAATGCCATGATGATGGTGACGATGGATTTTGTGCTTTTAGAGTTTCTATCTCGGGTCTTTAGTAGCTCTAGATTACCCATTTTGACATCCTGAAGAACATCCTCATGGTTGTCCATCATTTGACTAATAGCTGACGATTGGTCATTTAATTGCAGGGATATTTCGTTGATAAGCCCAGTAATATCCATAATGGAGTTTTCCAGGGATTTTGCCTTTGCCAGTTCTTTATTTTTATTGGCCAGCAATAATTCTGTATTCTCCTGTTCTAGTATTTGCAATTGTTGGCTACTAGCAGCTACAAAGTCCTGGCTGTGATCTTCAGATTGGTCGTTTTCAATATCTTGTTCGTCTTCATCTTCATTCTCTTCCAATAAAGTGTCTGCAAAAAAATTAGACTTTTGTAGTTCTCTCTTTTTGCTCAACCTTTGCTGTTTCATCTCCATAAACGAAGTAGAAGTTTCCTTCAAGCTCATGGTGAGATATGTGATAACCTGTTTTTTGAATCTTCTCATGGTGTCTTCATATAATTCTTTCTCCTCTATTTTATGCGAATTCATCATTTTTTTGCCCAAGTAGCTTGGTAGAGTTCTATTTTGAACCATATTTTGATAACGTTTGTCTTCGTAGGTCTCTAAAAACTTGATCTTTTGTGAGATCTTATGCAATTGAAGGTTTATTTCTTCGTCTATCTTGTCCTTCTGATCTTCTGACAAAGAATCATCTTCCTTCTGGTTTTGACGGCTCACCGTGAATGATAGAAGGTAAGATTTTCGTACACTCTTGATAAAATTAAGTATGTGTGACAAAAACTTGCTAACTTCCAATGCCTCCTTTAAGAAAGTGTCTTGGGTAATCTTTTTTTCATTATGTGTCTTCGTTGCATGTTTGATACGGAGATCACCGCTCTGCTCATAAATATGTACGCAATTTTGAAATAACACAGTTAAATCAGACATCAATGGATGTTTGAGCAGTGATGGAAGTGCTACGCTCGCACATTGGAAGTACCAGGGAACTAATTACATAATCACCGGTAAATGATAGTCTGTGAGGGGATGTTGAAACTTATAGAGACATCTGACATATAAAGCTTACAAGTAGCATTTGGAACACTGTGATCTTACATATTTGAAGGTCAAAAAGGCTAGAACGGTGATTGTCTGTCATGTTCTTACTCTGAACCGTTAATCACTGTGACCTGGCCTCCTTTGAGCGGAAAGTACATCCCTACACCAAACACCTAGGCGATATCTAAATATCGAACTCCCAACTAATCTTTGAAAAGGACGATAGAAATTGCCATGAACGACGAACCCCTGTCCGGCTCTCATTGGGATGACAATGCTCCATCTAGCTCGATATTCAACGTAGCAAATGAGGTTGATCCAACTTTGAATCCATTCAAGGAGGATCAAGATGAAATAGCGGATGCTTTGCAAGAAGTTTCGTTAGAAAGTGACGTCGAAACTGCTTCCCAAGATGAAGAGGGCCGATTAGTCACACACAAAGAGGAGGCAGACGATATAGAGACTGATGCTCAAATATCGGGCTCTAATGGTGGCATAGATACGGGATTTTCTAACCAGGGTCTTGAATCGGATGCCCAACGACAGCAGGACGCTGCGATAGCCAGGGAGGAAATCAAGCAGAAGAAAACGCAGCTATTAAGCAGCTTAACGGAAGGTATCGAAAAGGAAGAAAAGACAAATAATTTTGGTCCTGATGGAAATCTTTTCGGTGACACCAACTCAGAAGAGCTGATGTCAACTGTAGAGCCTTCTGCATCTACAACAGAACAACATACATTTTCATCTTCAAATCGAAAAAAAACAGTGTTTAGGCCCAGACCCAGAAGAGTTGGTGGTAAGGTTGTGGTGCCTTTTCAGCCTCAAGAAGACCCACTGAACAGCGCCCAGGGGGACGACGTTAACAACCAGACAGAAGCAAATAGGGACAGTCCAACAGTTGGGAAGTTGTTGATCGAATCAGTTGACGAACCCTTATTCAATATTACGAAGAAAACGATTATAAGTCCAACAGTTTCACCTAAAAAAGAACGAACAACGCCAAAAGCAGCATCGATGATTACTGTGCCTGACGAAAACATGGACCACTTTGATATTGTTGTGGACGACCCTATAAAAGTTGGAGAGCTTACATCTGCTCATGTTGTGTACAAAATAAAAACCAAGACTGATTCGAAGCTAGTCCCCAGCAAAGAGCTGAGCGTCACTCGAAGATATAGAGATTTCCTTTGGTTATACAACCAACTGATCAATAACCACCCTGGGTTTATTATCCCGCCACCACCTGGGAAACAAGTCGTTGGAAGATTTGAAAGCAAGTTTATTGAGAACAGAAGGTTAGGACTGGAAAAAATGCTAGTCAATATTAGTAGGGATAGATCTCTCCAGCAAGACATGGATTTTATTATCTTTATATCAAGTGACAAGTTCCAGGATGAGTCTAAGCAGAGAGAAGTTGTTCATCACCATAATTTGAACAGCTCTACAGTGGCAGTCAGTGATAACGATACGATGAGTTCGGGTGCATCAGGGAACAATTCAGGGTTTATGTCCTCGATATCTAATGCTCTTTCTATTTCAGTTCCCAAATATGTTGAAAACGACAAGTTCTTTATAGAAAAAGCCAACTACATTGAGCAGTTGGATCAGCAATTGAAGAACCTTTTGAAGACTTTAGATCTGATAACCCAGCAGAGAGAGGAGTTGGTGACTACAATTGAAGAGTTTTTGAACACTATAAACGAGTTAATTGATTTGGAGGTAAGCAATGATGTTTCTGCAATTTTCTTCGAGTTACACAATTTGCAAACAAAGTCGAAGGAGTTACTTGAAAGAACCAACATGCAGGAAGTGTTAACCTTGACCATGACTCTTGACGAATATGTCCGTATAATTGGGTCTATTAGAATTGTTTTTGAGAACCGATTCAAGGTAATCAACAATCTACTCAGCCTCAAAAGCCAAGTGGCTACAAAGGAGAAGAAGTTGAATAAAGCTAAAACTAAACAACACAACCAGGTGGATAAGATAAACAGATACGAAAGAGAGCTCAGGGCGCTACAAAGCGCAGTAGATCAAGAAACTGCCAAACGAGACATGATCGTAGACAACGTGAAGAAACAACTGGAAGCCTTCGAAGGAAAGAAGGTGGAAGATTTCCGTTCCATGGTTGAAATCTATTGGGAGTCGCTTGTGGAAACGCAGAAGGAGATCATTGAACTTTGGGAAACTTTTTACGAGAAATGTAAATTTGACTAATTATATTTACTGAATTGTCATTACTAGTATGAATGATTATGTATTGGCTGGATCCTTCAGCATGTAAGTAAAAATTTGCCGGGTTGAAGAAATAAATTGTTAACTACACTTTTGCCACGATCAATCGGTCTTGGCCTTTTTGTTGGTACCAAAATCTTCATCACCGTTGTCAACCTCCACTTGGTCATACCTCTTTTTCAAACCCTTCATCTTTCTAGTCTGAAGCTTAGACAAATCTTGAGAACCAACATGGACTTGAGCAACCTTGTCACCAATGATGTCGGTCTGGACGTTCTTTTTAACTTTCGGTTGCTGTTGTTTGGGTTGGGTAAGGGCCTCCTTCTCAACCTCTGGGTCTGGTGACTGGTATCTACCAACCTTGAAGGTCAACCTGGGACCAACTTCGTCCAACTCAACTCGTGGTAATTTTGGCTCTGGAGATTTGTACGTTTTCAGGCGATAGACTCTAAAATGAACTAAAGGTAGCTTTGAGATTGATTCTTCAACATCATCAATCTCCCCAGCACTTATACTAATCACATGTTGGAGACCTTTTAAGTCCAGCAAGTTGGTCTCTTCACCACGGTAAAAATCTAAGAATAAGGATTTCAAATGTTGGTAAACGGGGTGGCTATCAAAAATAGGACCGTTAAACACGAACATGGGTTTCATTCCGACATCAACTTTACTTTGTTTAAACTCATTCAGGAGTTTGTAGTTGTTTAGTATGGACAGCTCGATCATATCATACAATTTGTAGTTAAAGGTACGAATCCATGTCAGGGTGTTTGGTCTTTTCTTATTATGGGAGCTCAGCACCAGCAAGGAGCTGTCGTTTTTCTCACTGAAAAATTCAAGACTTGAGGGGTCTTCAAATGGTAAGATATCATTCTTCTTGTTGAATCTTTTCATATTTGGTTTCTTTAAGGAACTGAGGTCCACAACAACGTCATGTAACAGTTTGTTAGAAGATTTGCCAGGAACGAAAAGGGCATTCTTGACGTTTTCCACAATCTTTGGATCTCTCTTTCCAAGTTCTCTCTTGGCACGGGCAGTCTTAGGTTTGATAGTTCTGATCATTGTGCTTGGATTATGCCTATAGAGATAGCTTAAAGGAGAAAAAAAAAAAAAATGTTAATCTGAATTTTTTCAGAGATGAGCATCAGTGGTCATAACCATAACATAGATTTGGATTGAGTGAGAACCTCCTCTAGGCAAATAATTAATATATCTTGTAAATATTGCACAGCCAGGGCTTCTACATAGCTTGACACCTTTAAAACCTATGCAATCCAACCAATCAGATCTGGTTTTGTACCACCTCTCTCTCAAGAGGCCTTCTGCTAGTGTCAAGTCTGTAATTGGCAGTTTCACTGGGCATAAAAGCAAACAGGAGCTCATTGTCGCCCTCCACTCTTCATTAGTTGTCTATACTTTGGATACAGAAACCGGACAGCTACAGAAAAAGCGTGAACATGAGCTGTTTTGCATTGTACAAAATATTGCAAAGTTCAGAATACCCGGATCAATACAGCATTGCCTAATAATAACGTCAGATAGTGGAAACATAACGTTGGCGAGATTAAATGAGAAACTAGAATTTGAGAGTTTGGTGAATCATCCCTTAACAAAGACTGGAGTAAGAAGGTTGAGTCCATCCTGCTATGTTGCGGTCGATCCCAAGAACAGAAGTTTCATGCTATGTGCTTTGGAGAAAAGTAAGATGATGACCGTTTTAAACAGGAATACTGAGGATAACACCATCAAGATATCCTCACCATTGGAGGCAAATATTAATAAGGTGGTGACCTTCTACATTTGTGCCCTGGATGTGGGATACGACAACCCCTTAACTGCTACAATAGAATGCAACTATGATACTCCAATCAAGAAATATCTTTCTTACTATGAATTGGATCTGGGATTGAACCACGTTGTGAAAAAATATACCGAAGAGATCCCTTTCAAAAGTAATTTTTTGATATCTATTCCCCGAGATGCTGAAGGTCCATCAGGGCTACTCCTCTGCTCCCAAGGTATGATACAATTCAAGTTCCTCAACAAAAGGGCTCATTATCTGCCCATTCCTAGGAGAAAAAATCAGAAAGAACCAAGCTACATAATAAATGGCGAGTGCCACAAGATGAAGAATACATTTTTCTTTTTGCTTCAAAGTGATTTGGGAGATATTTTCAAGGTTTCTGTTACCTATAAAGAGATTCAAAGCGACTCATATGACACGAAAGAAGTAAGTAGCATCGAGATTAAGTACTTTGATTCTTTGCCCGTATGTTTGGACTTGCATATTTTCAAATCTGGATTTCTGTTTGCTGACACAGAAACAGGAGATAAATATCTATACCAGTTTGAAAAGCTAGGTGACGACGATGATGGTGCTGTTTGGAACTCAGGTAACTATCCAGACGAACAATCTGTTTACGAGGATCAAAATATTTACTTTGAGACCAAAGAACTAGACAATCTCTCTTTGGTTTACATCTTAGACTGCTTGAATCCAATCATTGATGGTTTACTAGATCAAGAGAAGTCTCAGCTGGTATTGACTTCTGGTAGCAGTAGTCGAAGTTCACTGAAATTGCTGAAACACGAACTGGCTATCAATGAATTAGCGTCTTCAGAGTTACCAGGTAGCGCCCTCAAAATATTTACCACTGGAATATCACACAAAGATCAATACAACAAGTACATGGTTATAAGCTTCATTGATGGAACTCTGGTTCTTAGTATCGGGGAGTCTGTCGACGAAGTGTCTGATTCTGGATTAGAACTTCATGTTTCGACAATTGCTGTGCAACAGATTGGAACAAATTCGTTGGCCCAAGTTCATTCACATGCACTAGTACATTTGCAGAGCTTGGGCAAACCGAGTTTTGAAAAAAAGCTGTGGAAACCGCCTGCCGGCGTTGAGATTCTCGTTGCTTCAATGACAAATTCTCAAATAGTTCTTGGTCTGAGTAACAGGGAGCTAGTATACTTTGAGATTGACGAATACGATGAAATGATTGAATACAAAGAAAGGAAGGAAATGTCAGGTAAAATTTCAGCCCTTTCTCTTGGAAATATTCCAGATGGTCGGATCAGATCCCCATTTTTAGCTGTAGGCTGCAACGACATGACCATTAAAATACTTAGCACAGATCCAAGCTCTTGTTTAGAAACACTTTCTATGCAGGCTGTCACCTCAATACCATCCGATCTTCAAATCACGAATCTAGAACAAGGTTCTGGACATTTTGTTCACATTGGATTGGAAAGTGGTATATATATTCGGACTCTTTTGAATAGCATATCAGGGCAACTGAGTGATACACGAGTGAACTACCTCGGACCTAAAAGAGTAACATTATCTCCTGTGAAAATATTTGGGGAAAACTTAGTCCTTGCTTTCTCAGATACTTCCTATCTGAGTTATAGTTCCGGGTATGATGCCAAGATAACACCCTTAAGTGATGGAAAGTTTACACATGGCTCCGGTTTTATCAGTGAAGAGTGTCCTGAAAACGGAATTGTTGCAGTCTCCGGAGAAAACCTTACAATTTTTACAATAGATCAGCTTGATAGTGATATGAATGTTAGAGATATTCCGTTAACTTTCACGCCGAGAAGGGTGACCACTGTTTCAGAGAATGTGGTAGTTGTTACAGAGTCTCAGCCTCACACAAAAAACCCATATTTAGACTCAGTTGCCACAGAAGAATCACAAGAACTGTATCAGCAGGTAGGATACGAGGCATCTGCTCAATGGAGTTCTGTAATAGAGACTGTTGATATTCAAAATCAGCAAATAATTCAAACAATAAACTTAGATCCAGAGATGGCTATTTTTGGAAGCGCCAAAGTCACTTTCGAATCGCACCCAGATGAATTGTATTTTGTTGTGTCATGCTCTCTTGAACAGGAATTGTTACCTAATACGAACAAAGGAACCCAACTGAGGACCTATAAGGTCACAGAAAAGGGACTGGAATTCTTGCACAGCACAGAGACCGATCAAATAATTTATTCTTTAAAGGAATTTCAAGGGAAGCTACTAGTTGGATTGGGAAATCAATTGATCCTGTATGACTTGGGAATGAAGAAATTACTCAAGAAATCCTTTACCCAAACGAACTTCAGTCAAGTCGTTAGTATCGATTATCAAGGCTTCAGGATTGTGATATCGGATATGAAGCAATCTTCGATGTTTTTGTCATTCAATGTTGAAGAGAACAGATTCATTGCATTGTGTGATGATATTAGCCAAAGACATGTTACCTGTTCTAAGATGTTGGATTATTCGACTGTTGTCACCGGTGACCGATTTGGAACTATTTCTGTGCTACGATGCCCCCCACAAGTTGAAAAAGACCATCTTGATTACATTGAGGCAAAATCTAAAATGATTGGAGAGTGCCCGTTCAAATTGAAGCAGTTGGCCAGTTACTACGTTCAAGATGTGATAACGAGTTTATCCAAAGGCAGTTTAACCGTTGGTGGAAAACAGTCCATTATTTATACGGGTCTACAGGGTACAATTGGAATCTTGTCTCCAATACAAACACCATCAGATATAGAATTTTTCGTTGCTTTGGAAGACTGTCTACGCCAAGAGCTGTTGAAATCCAAACACCTTTTGACAGGAAGAAGTCATTTGAAATATCGAGGTTACTATGTCCCTGCTCAAGGTGTGGTGGATGGTGATTTAATCCAACATTTTTACCAGCTACCACACTCAACCAAACAGTTTATTTCAAACAAACTAGACAGAAGCACGCTGGAGATCGAAAGGAAGATATCCATAATGAGATCTCTAGTCGCACTTTAATGATAAAATATGTATATATACATACATCTGTACACCACAATTATGGAGATTTTCCATGCTAAGTTTACTTTTTGTTTACCCATCAACAGGGATCGCCAGTAATGTCTTCAATATTCACAGCCAGGAAGGAATTTCTGGACCATCAGACGGAGACCAGCGACAAGAGCCCAACGTCTCAAGGAAGCTCAGCTGATGTGAACGACTATCAATTAATTGAACTGACGAGGATAGATCAGTACTCAGTTAGTAAACTGCCTTCACAACCTGCATTTTTGAGAAATTACGCTCGTTGGGATGACTCTGAGCAGGTCTATGAAGGAACAGTAGATTCAGAACTTGGATATGGCTTGGTGGTTTCAAACAAGTCTGTTTATGTCTGGAATTATAATAGTAAGGAGACAGTCCCAGTAACTATATCATTTGACGTGGAACAGAAAGACGATATACCCTGGAAGTCAGTTCTTGTCGATTCCTTACCGAGGAAATTCAATGAAAGAGTTAGTGATCCTGGTTTGCTGCTTTTCAACAGCTCGACGGGGTTGGTGAAATACTTCGAAGAAATCAGTAGTTCTCCATCCGTGGGAATCCTTAACAACAAAATTATTGAACACCAGCTTCCATTAAACGGCGAATTTATAACCAAAACAGATTATTACAAGCAGATAGGAGTCATTGTTTCTACCTCAAAAAGAAGAGTGTTTTTATTGCGGCTCAAAGACTCAGCAGGTAAGCCATTTATATCACACATGGAAATTCAGCATCAACAAACGTCATTTTTGAGTGGTTTACTACAGAGACAAACCTATAACTCATATTGTAAACTGGAAACCCCGAAGATTGTGAGCACTAAATTACTTAAAGGGGATCTTTCCGCCAACAATATTGTGATCCTCGACTCAGAAGGATCTTTATCCATTGTCGACTTTAATAGAGATTCCGTTTCTCAGGTGCTTCGTTTGAACTTGAAAGACCGTTTGACTTCCTCACTAGGAGAGGTATATCCTCATGTTTCATACTCATTCAAGGTTCATGATATTGCACAATTAGAACAGCCTAATGAATTTTTAATTCTGTGTTCATTTCATAAAGAACCTATTACGGATGAGCGATATCTAATGCTCTTGACAGTCCAGATTCAGAAAGATGATATTCTAATCAATGCTTCGTACAAAATCAATTCTCACCACAGTAATTCCAAAGAAAGTCCAAAATTATACATATCCTCAGCTAAGAACACCGCTTTTGTTGTAAGCGGAAACTCTATCATCTTAATGGACCTTTTTAGTTCCATTGACAAAATTACAAGACTGGAAAGGAAATGGGAAGATACTGTTAACTTGAAGAGTGAAATTACCATACTTGGAACTTCCTCCAAAAGCTCGGATTCTAGTGACGGCAACACTTTGTATGTTTTGACGAAACAGTCTGGAATCCTGCAAATATGTAGATTTTTGTCATATCATTCAGAAGAAGCAGACAGAGATGTCATCATTTTGGATGGTATGGAACTAATAAAATCTCATATTGAGCAAGCGATATACTATGGAGGAATGCAGACAAATCCACTTAATTTTGACAGCAATAAGTTTCGTAATGGAAAAGAAGTTGAAAAGGCTATTACCGAAGTTTCTGATGAAATTCTTTCAAACACCAGTGAATACCTTCCCCAGTTTGCTCCTGTACTGATTGACTATTTGAAAAAGAAGCAGGAAATAATGAACCGCTTGTGCTTGCTAATTGCAAAATTTAGGGATATATCTGACCGTGTTAAGCTTAAGGTTTTGTTTGACTATGAAAGGCTTAGTGTTTTGACTAGTTTTTACCAGGAAGTTTCAAGAGATCCAAAACTCACGGAGTTACTCATTACTGTTTTGAAAGACAAATATGACTATGGCAAGGATGATGGTGCCTTGAATAAATTTGTTCTCTACCATGTCAATGATGTAATGGATGTTATGAAAGCAGTTTTCAAGCAATGTACTGGGCAAACTATTTTGAAGGTATTTGACTCCGTGGCATTATCATTTTTAAATTTGGAAAGTGAACTGAAGCACGGTTTGTTCAAGGTGTCTAATTATTCAACTGAAGCTAATTTGTATCAGCCTATATTTTTACCGGAGATCGAATTACTTCAACTGATTGACAAAGCTCTCCAGGATATACTTACTTCAAAAGAGTATTATGATTTACTCTTCGATGTGGGTCGTTTTCTGTATTATACCTTCAATGATTTGATCTTGTGGAACAAATTTGAAGACCAAAAAAGTGTTTCTGAGTCAATTCAATCTGTTTTCGACAGAGAGAGAATAGTTAGTTTGTTGATCTCTTTGCGAAAGCATTCGGAAATTTTAGAATTGGCTGAGCAATTTCAGGACTTTGTAACTGTTTTGGACGTACTTGATGATCAAAGAGAAAGTATCAACTTGCAGATCAAGTCGGATATTACCCCAGAAATTGATCAGAAACAGGCAGCTTTACTCATGAAGTTTCACCACTTTTTCGAAGCTTATGGGTTTCACTTTGCCAGCACATTGTATCAATATTACATTGATAACCACAAACCCAAAGTTACTTTGCTAGGGTTTCCAGAGTTTGACCATTATTTAAAACAGTTTTTTGAACAAAACGGTGAACGCTTAGGGAAGCTAGCCTGGATTCGTGATTTGATCTACAAAGATTATTTTTCTGCTGCTCAAAGGTTGGTTAATGAAGCGAGTGAAGATCAAAATGAACCAATAGCTCACAAAAAGCTGCAATTAAGTTTAGGAAAGCTAAGTATTTTGAATATTGGCAGCTCAACCGATTTGCTTGACAATTTGCTAGAGAATATCAACATAAATCTTTCCTTAATCAATTTGCAGGAGATACTAGCCGAAGAATTATCAACACTTATTGTTTCTGAAAAAGACATTGCCAAATTTACTCAATCAGCACGGCCCTTAATGAAGCAATCGTTACAAGAGTCGTTGGAGCGAATGCTGGAGAGAAAGTCTTTAACAATTTTCAGCTTGCTAGAGGTTTTGACTTTAGTAGATCCAGTGACGAACTCCCTGGAGATGAACTGTTACCATGCATTCAAGGTGTTGGCCTTGCTTTATACCTCCAATAACACAGTTCCTTATTTTCTCAGGGAATGTGAGAATCTAGTATGGAAAAGACTTCTTCTCAAAGAAGACTGGTCTAAGCTGTCCAATACTGAAAATAAAACAGAATCATATGTAAGTGAGCTTTTAGAAAAGTCCAGTTTCTCTCGCATAATCAAAAGATTGGTCGACCACGGCTACATCGACACCAAAAACCCAGCCGAATCCGTTATCAAAAAGCCGTCTTTGGAGCTATTGAATAGTCTAACTAAAGAGTACTCTATTCACGATATCAGAGTCCTTAAAAGCGGGAACGGAATTGTTGATGAACAAGAAGATGACCAAGAAGAAAATGAGAAATTACTGGCACTGAGAGATGAGTACAACGAGGAAAGTGCTGAATTGAAATCACTTGTTGAGGAATACAAGATCGCCGCTTGGATAGAAACGGTCATGTTTAGTCAATAAAGAATCATGTCATATAAAGTAAATGGCCTTTCAATTTTCTCTATTTAATTTTTCTCTCGCATAATCCAAATAACAATTGGAATAGAGGTAGTATATACTGATTTAATATCATAACTATTGTGACTGTGACTGTGACTGTGATGCTGGTTGAGATTGAGGAGTGACGTTCTCCACATCTGAGGAAGTAGACTCCTCATTCAGCCTGAAGCGAACCAATGTTTCAGGCAAGGGCGGATTATCTATATTCTCATAGTCTTGCTCGGTAAACTTGAAGAGGCCCATAGATGCCAGACTGGATGCTTTAACGATATGGTTCCAGTTGCTTAGAACCACAGATACGGCTTCTGTACCGTCTGTCAAGGTGGCCAGTTTCTCTTCAAGTTTTGATAGTGAAAGAGAGAGCGCAGAGGTCAGCTCCTTGATCTGCTTATAGGACTCGAGTTCCTGCTGTTTTTGCTGAATTCTAGTTTCCAGTAGCAACGGGCTCTTGTCCATAGTTTCTTTATAGGGCAAACAATCGAATTAAGATTGTACTTGGTAAAACTCCTCCTGGAAATTTACGCGTTTCCTGTTCTAGAAATATGTTAGCGAATTGCCCCAACCTTTTATCTTATCGTGAAACAAAGGGACCTTTAACTTTTAATTTATTTCTCCTGCACGACTATAAAGTTCAGTCAGAGCTCAAAAAAAGGAAAAATAACTTCTTGAGAAGTCATTATGACCAACTTACATCTGCTGCTCGATAAGTCGTCGTCCAGTGAAAAATTTCTTGGAAGATCGAACGTAGGCGGGCTACAGATCAACGATATGTTAAAGCGGAGGGAGCAACAAAGTTATTTAAACCAAAATAAAGAACTTGCTAAAGCTAATACCGGGCTAATGACCAAAGTCAATTTGCTTGAGAAGAGAATCAACGATCTGGTTCAAGAGAACATATGGCTGAAAAAGTTGAATTACAAGAAAGATCAAACGACCAAAGAGGTTTTAGATGAGATAGAGAAACTGGTCTACACAAAATTTGAGGAGATTTTGGAATTGATCAAGCCAAAAGTTCCACTGAATGATTATATGCCACAAATTATAGATCCCGAGAAAGAAAAGGAGCCTACGGGGAGGAAAAGGGAAAGCGTCAGAGAGGAAATGAAGACTAAACGGCGGCAATCATCCTATTTTTCGTCTGCTAGAAGCTCCAAATATAGTTCCCCGTCACGAGTGCAAATAATCGAAATGGACATGGATGTTGTTAAGGAAAAACAGCAATTCAAAGGCTCAGTCGAAACTGAAGGAAACACATCCAAGACTGAGCAACAAACTGTACAACAAATCGCTCCCATAAACACCGAAGCAGTTGATAATTCTTCAAATCGAATCAGAACCAGAAGGAAACCTTCGGTGAATTACCGATTGCCTTCTTTAAAATCGAAAATGAGACGGGATGATAATGATAATAAGGATGCCGATCAGGCGATGAAACACAAGAGGAATTCTCCCAATGCAGACCTTGGCCAAAAACGTAAACATTTTCCGGTTCAAGGAAACCACCAGGATGAAAATCAATACCCCAAGAAGCATCTCTCGGCTCCAAAGAACCACAATAGAAAAGTGCTCGCAGAAGTTCCCCAGAATAGCCGTAGCATGAACAAAAACAAAAAGAAAATACTTGCTGAAGTACAACAAAATCGAAAACACCAATCTCTAGCACCCGACGAGAAAGACTTGTCAATTTTTGACTTCACGGATACAAAAGATTTGCCCTCTAGAAAATTATTTCTGAAAAACCAGGACTAAGGTCTAATTGTGAAAATATGATACAAATTAGAAAGAGATGTAACTCACACAGACATTTTCATTTTAATAGGTGGATGGGGGTCATAATTTTCAACCAGGAAATCTTCAAACTTGAAACCGTCGATATCTTTGGTGTCTGTGTTGATTATCAACTTGGGAAACTTCCTGGGAATCCTCTCAGCCTGAACTTTTAAGGCATCTACATGGTCTAGGTATACATGTGCATCACCCATAGTATGTATAAAGTCCCCACAGTCCATGTCAACAACTTGAGCTATAATCTTGGTTAGCAAAGCATAACTGGCGATATTGAAAGGAACACCCAGCCCCATGTCACAAGAGCGCTGATACATTAGACAGGATAATTCAGGCTTTTTATCTTTCGGAAAGGAAACATAAAAGTGACAAAATAGATGACAAGGCGGTAGAGCCATCTTTTCAAAATCAGGGGGGTTCCATGCACTCATGATTATTCTTCTGTCATATGGATTGGTACGAAGAGTTTCAATGACTTTCGCAAGCTGGTCAAAACCTTTTCCGGTGTAATCCGTCTTGCAGTCGTCATACTGAGCTCCAAAATGGCGCCATTGAAACCCATATACTGGTCCTAAATCACCAACATCTCTATCTTTCAGACCTAAAGAATCCAGATACTCCCGAGATCCATTTCCTTCCCATATACGAACTCCCTTCTCAGTCAACTTCTTACCATCTGTGCACCCTTCAATGAACCAGAGAAGTTCATGGATGATACCTTTAACAAACGTCTTTTTAGTCGTTAAAAGGGGGAACTGTCCGTCTCTGAGATTGAACCTTAGTTGCGGAGGCGCAAATAGAGAGTATGTTCCAGTACCTGTTCTATCAGGACGGTGTTCGCCTTCGTTGATGATTCGAACGCAGAGGTCCAAATACGCTTGTTCTTCTTGATTGGTCATAGTCATCTTGAAGCCCACGCGAGTATGATTGATAAAGAAGGACGCGTTACTTGGAGGTAGCGAAAGTTTAGAAAACACCTTCAAAAAACCAAATACGGCAACAGTCGTGATACTAAACCAAAACTGTATTCTCCTAAATGCGAGCCAATCACAATTCGTTGAATCAGCTTCGCACCACTAAGAAAAAATCACATAGGTAATGCATCTCTTTTGGCAACTTCGACCTGTTTTGAACTGTGTTGAGCAAAGTACACTGAACATAATCTCAAAGAGAACCGATATTTGCAATGTTTAACTCCTTCCGTTCGGCTTCCAAGCGTGCAGTCACTAGTGTAAGTATACAATCATGAAGGAGGACCAGATAAAGCATGTATGGACATTTTCATCACACAATAGTCGAATATATCAAATGGCTGAAATTGGATCTTGGTCCATATTACAGCATAGTTTCAGCTCAAGAATCTGTTAGCAGTCATTAAAGACTTTTTGTCTTGTTTGTGGAAGAAAATGTGAGCTTAGTTACAGAAAACACATTCAGCCAATCATGTTTCATGATAGTGTAATACTGTGTTGTTTGTTAGTTTTGAGCGATAAGCTTGAACAATTGAGTACCATCTGCCATTGTGAAAAGTGATTGATTATAACATCTGTTTAGGACATCATGAACATCCCTCATCCTCTGATTTTTCTTCTTAGACTCCATATACTAACATCATTTTTAGAAGCTTGTTACCGGAGCCGTAGCAACTACAGCTTTGACTGCTTCATATGTCCTTTACCAGGACTCACAGGTTGCTGAGGCCATGACCGCTGCTGAACATGGATTGCACCCTCCAGAATATGGTTGGTCTCACAATGGTATGTTTGACACTTTTGACCATGCATCTATCAGAAGAGGATTCCAAGTGTACAGAGAAGTTTGTGCAGCTTGTCACTCCCTAGACAGAGTTGCATGGAGAAACCTAGTCGGAGTCTCTCATACAACTTCTGAGGCTAAGGAAATGGCTGAAGAATTTGAGTATGATGATGAACCAGATGACCAGGGTAACCCCAAAAAGAGACCAGGTAAGCTGGCTGACTACATCCCAGGTCCATATGCTAACGAGCAGGCTGCCAGAGCCGCCAACCAAGGTGCATTACCACCTGATTTGTCATTGATTGTTAAAGCTAGACATGGTGCTTGTGACTACATTTTCTCTCTGCTAACCGGTTACCCAGAAGAGCCTCCCGCCGGTGTCCAATTACCACCTGGAACTAACTACAACCCTTACTTCCCAGGAGGAGCTATTGCCATGGGAAGAGTTCTGTTTGATGGACTTGTTGAATACGAAGATGGAACTGAAGCTACCACTTCCCAGATGGCCAAGGATGTCACCACCTTCCTTAACTGGGCTGCTGAACCAGAACATGATGAGAGAAAGAAGATGGGTCTGAAGGCCATCATTATCACATCCTCTTTATACCTGTTGGCTGTTTGGGTCAAGAAGTTCAAATGGCAACCGATCAAGAATAGAAAGATTGTTTGGACCCCACCAAGAAAATAAGCATACCAAGGTATAGATGTACAGATGACTGTTAAATATGAAGCTATCACACTATCCACACACCGGATGAGATTGATAAATTTAGTAGAGATGTAGTTTATGATATTTATTGTCGAAGATATTTTTGGAGGCCTATAATTGACAGTCTCATCTCCGCGACATCTGACAACTCTCGCGCGGTTGGTATTAAGTTTATTTAGGATCTTCAACCTTTAATAACAGAAGGCCTAACATCTAATAATGTCATGTTTACTTCAAACATCGTGAACCTGAGCAACTCATTTGTGTCCAGTGAGTATTACCCTTTGAAATATAAACAACGTATTCAGCGAGTGCCTTACTAACTTCTCAGCGCTTGATCATCTACCTTGCGATGTGGTTAGATCGCTATGGCTAATTCAGTTTCTTAATTTACGCGTGGATCAGTATATGGACCAGCTGGATCATATACTGAAAGATTCGGATCTTAATGATCCTCAAGTGGTAGCAAAGGTTGTCAAATTTCGAAACCTGGCCCGCAAATATTCTAAAGAGATCGTTGCAGAGTCTCAGCATCTTGAGGACAAACTAGAAAGCCATCAAGACTATTTGAACAATGACACTATTTCTATGGAGCGTTTGAAGCAGTACAAAATCAACGAACAAAATAATTCACGAGCGTCATTTGAGCAGTTCAAGAAGAAGTTTCTGAAAGAACATGGCTTGAAAGAGAATGATGCTCGTAATAATACCCTCCCCAGAGAAAGCCAGGAAGTTCTGAAAATTCACATATCGCTTCCAAAGCGGAAAGATAAGTCGACAATTTTTTCGAAAAATAAAAAAAATTCACAAAATGGTAAGCTCAAGACCAAGGTTTCCAAGCCTTCCAGAAGAATTGTTGTCAACCCACCATCTCTCCCCTCACCAATACCACCTCCAGCTCCGCCAGCTGAAGTACCAGCTCCGCCAGAAGATGTCTACTGCTTCTGTAGAGGACCAGGATTAGGCAAGATGGTAGCTTGCGATGACCCGCGTTGTAAGTACGAATGGTTTCATTACAAATGTGTCAATATCACTAAGGCGCCTGAAGGGAAGTGGGTTTGTCCCGACTGTAGTAACAGAAAACTACGCAAAAAGAAGAGACGAGGAAAGGGATGGTGACGTTAACATGTATTATTGGTAGGATGGTTATCATATTATCATTGGGCACTCTGTAACTGTGGAATCTGACTTGAATCTCCATTCAGCGTATCATCCAAGAAATAAATCCAGCTCAATCCATTCCAGCTACCGACTATTCCCAATGCACAGTAAACACTGTACATCATTAATCGCAGAAATTCAAGTCGCTTCAATATTTCAAAATTTTGAGATAGGATATCCAATACGCCGATAGTAAACGTTAATGGGATCAACCCAAGAATGTATATCAAATTTGTTCTATCCATGTAAAAGACTCGTCGTGATAGAGACTTCGATAACTTGGATACTTCGTTAAAGGAGAGGAAGTAAATGATGCACCACACCAACGTGTACAGGACTTTCACAAGCCACTCAGGCGATTTGAATAATAGTGGGAATAATGACACATAACCAGCGTTGACCAAAGTATGGAAAGGGTACAGTAACCTTCTGTCACTCACAGCAATAAAAGAAAATGGAATGATAACAAGCATGATGGCTTTCTCATGTACGTGCCATCCAAACAGGAAACTTGCGAATGCGCATAGCGTAATGGACCCCAGAAACTTTTTAAACGTGGGGTAGAATAAAACAGGTAAGACAGCCAAAATCTGATAAAAGAGAGTCAGAACAAATGTCATTTTGGGGGTAATAGTTGGGATGATAAAAAACTCTACATCTCCAACTAGACCCTTGGTTGATGCTGTAGAGTTTTTCAGTTTTAAAATGAGTGTTTTGGGGTCAATGTATCTTGAAATGATGCTAGAGAAACCCGGAACATGCAGGTAGACCTGAACCAGTACTCTATCCAAGAAAGAATACAGCGCCCAGATATTGGGAGCCCAGTAAGCGTGGGTTAACCCTCTTGAGAATGGGAATAGTCTGGATATCAGGTTAGGAATCACGCCATAGTAGACAAAAGGAGCAAACGCAACAGCAAAAATGGTGACCACTGTAAGCCCTAGTTTAAACAAATTAAACCATCGCACAGTTTTCAAAATGGAACCTGGCGTGTTGAAAGAGTTTTCATGAATATCCAAACAATAGACTCTGAGTAGAAACACAAAATACGCCGGCGCTATGTAGAGAAATATGTGTTTGAAACACAACAATACACTAAACAGTGCTCCACATACTAAGTATTTCTTTTCTTTGGCAGCCAGAAAGGAGAAAATGAGTATCCCAAACATCATACTATTGTACTGAAAGTGAATATGATCCACTATCAGGAAACCCGGCGAAAGAGCAATTGAGCTGGCAACAACAAAACTCCTTGCTTTCTCTTTATCAGCAGAAATATTAATGTACCTTTGTAATGCTAAGAAGAGTACAATCTCACTTACAATTACTGTGCTTCTTTGGAAGACTACCGTGGCCCAACCGTAATTGCCTACGTCCGTTATATCGAGGCAACCGTCATCGATAACAGATGTTGGAACAAACTGACTGAGAAACCATTCAAAATAAGCAAAAAATGGAGGATAATCTAAAGTCCATTGGCTAGTGTTTTCCAGATACCATTCCCTCAATGGCAGCTTGTTCGTGATTGCGAGCCAATTACGATGCACATCAAAGTCTGTACTATGGTAAGCCGGGAACAAAAGCACCTTCAGAAGAGTACTTGCTACCCAGATATTCCATAGAGAGAAATTACGCTTCCCGCTCATGTGGAGAAGGGCTGGCAGTGTATAGTAACAAAAAAGATCGGATTGAATTTTCCTGCGATCACTAATGTCAGAAAAGGTAGTCTTGAGGTTCAATTTTACATTAAGTAATACAAAAAATAGAACTAAAATAAAAAGAAACAAAGATAGAAAAAAAAGTTGGCAGGGGACAAAATTGATTGACTGTCGTCATATTTGTTCGAAATCCGAATCTGACAACATGGACTCGATGTATAGCGGAGACTTGGGCACGTAGTCCTCCTCTTCTCCGTAAGAGTCCTCTGAGATGCAATTGGCATCCTCTTCAGTGAGGAACCAATGCTCTTTATAAGGATCTTGGGCAGTATTTGACGAAGCTTTGTCCGACCCTGCTAGTATTGGACTGCTTTCTTGCTTGTCCCCAAAGTCAGATTCCTTTGCTAATAATCTAGTATCCAAAGGTTTCTCAAAAACCTTATCGTCTATGGGTGAAAGTGCTTTACCTGCACCCTCAACGGATGACTTGAAAGGAATGTCTTCGCCCTTCGGAAGCATATCACCGCTTTTGTTGCTCTCTTGCGATTGAAGCAGTTCTCTTTCACGTTGGCGAGCCCGTTTCCTGTCTTTTTTCTTCCTTCTCCGCAGTTTTTCTTTCTCCTTGTCTTTTTCCTTCTCTTCCTGCCGTTTTTCTCTCTTCTTGTCGTGCTTCTTAATTGCATTGTCAGTCATTGCAACAAGTCTGATTGAATTGAATGAGGACTCCTTAAGTGTATCAACAAATCTAATAAAGTCGGTCAACGTATGTACCGGATACAACACCCCGTCTCCCTTTTTCTTCCAGTATACTCTCCATCGTGAAGCGTCAATTGTCCTATCTCTGGAGTCCATATTATGTGACAGCTGGGTTTCCAGTCCAGACCTGATGCTATACTTCAAATACCTGCAGCTTGGTACAGGCTTTAGTACCTCTAGAAAGCTGTTTCCCGATAATGGGATAGAAATAGCATCTTGACCCTCAACTTCGGGAGTAAGAAAGCAAACTAATCGGTATCTTTTCTGACCCACAAAATTGATAGGCATGACACACGGTAGCAAATAATCCTAGGCAAAAGGAGAGAATCAGATAGCTGACAAGATAAGGGAAGGAGTGAGAATTCATTGCTTTATATGTATATTTTGTGTTAATCCAGGCAGGCGAGTGCGGGATGCCGGAGGTCTGCTTTAAGTTCAAACCACCCATCTCTCCCTCCACGTTTAATCGCCTTTTGGTTGTGGGGAAAAGCAACACTATAATAATGATACAACATCCAGTAATAATAATTTTTGGAGCATTAGGACTTCAAGTCCACTTCCAAATTCTGGCCTTGCAGTCACCAGAGCCGGTTGCAAAGTAGCCTCCGTTCCCTTCCAGTTCCTGATTGACACTGACAGAAATCACGGAGTTTCGGTGGCCTTGCAGCATCAAAAGTGGATCGCCAGTTTCTTTATCCCAAATCATTACACCTCTGTCTTTGGAACCAGACAGAATGTACTTATCGTCTGGGGTTACGCAAACACTAAGAACGAAGTCTCTGTGGCCAACATAAGTGACTTCACAGCTAGACTTGGTCTTGCTCGACGAGTTTTTGTTCACATCGAGCGACCACAATTTTACAGTGCTGTCCAAAGATCCGGACGCAATTCCTTTACCGTCATGAGTGAAGGTAACGGAGTAAACAGAGTCCTTGTGTCCATTTCCTCCAACATTCTCAGAATCCAAGCGCTCCACCAAGAATCCACCTTCGGCATCCCAGACTCTGACTGCTCGGTCCAGAGATCCAGCTGCAATAAGCTTTCCATCAGGGGAAACTGCTACTGTTGTGACTCCATCTTCGATAGATAAAGTCAGCGCACACTGTGAGGAAACTAGGTTCCAGATTCTGACAGATCTGTCACCAGAACCGGACACTAAGCGGGTTCCATCTGGGAAAAAGTCAAGTGAGTAAATATCCTGCTCGTGTCCTCTAAGAACCTTGACAATAGAACGAGTAGAAAGATCCCAGATACGAATTAATTTATCTTCGGCACCGGTGGCAAGATATTTTCCATCAGGGGAGAAACAAACAGACCTAATATACAAGTCACCAGTATCTGTATCATAAGTGCCGTTGGCATTGGCACTGGAATCGTCCGATAATCTGGCCACCAGTTCACCGGTCTGGACATCAAACACCTGGGTTAATTTATTGCATCCAGTGGCCAGAAATTTCCCATCGTTACTGAAACGAACACAGCAGACCACCGATGAATGGTCTAAAGAATGTACCATCTCGACTTCAATCTTCTTCGGTAAGTCAGGGTTATATAGCACGTAATATTCAGCATGCTGTTTCTTATATGGAAGAACGGAATAGGTGTCCAGATCTTTGAGGAAGCTGGGCAAGAACTTGTTGTGCTGGGCTCTTAGGTTTTTGATCTCCTGATTATTAGTGGGTTTGGATTCTTGTTCCTCTGGTGCTGAAGCGGGAGGGCCAGAAACTGTGGGCGAAGTCTTAGCAATGGCCGTTGTCTCCTGTCTTGTAGGAGCGTTAAACGATGGAGCTTGTGCCTGAGAGGGTGATGTCTCCGGTTTTGGTGCGTTAGTATTATTTCCTGCAGCTGCCACTAATGGTGGGAGCGACCCACCACTAGCAAAGTTTTGTTCGCCTCCCTGTGCTGGAAGTAACTTCCCGGATTGATGGGCATTCAAGTTTGGGGGTGGCAACTGTTGATTGTAAACAGAGGAGTCCCTATTTTCCAGACCTGGTTGTTGGTGTTGTGGCTGATGTTGTTGCTGTTGTTGTTGCTGAAGTAAACGGTCGCGTTTCTCCAACTCTTGTTTATAACGAAGTATCTCCTTCTCGTAAGCGTCTTTCATCTTTCTGTGAGCTACGTCAAGCTCATAAACAGCATTTCGAATGTTTTGAAGCTCTCTATTTTGCTGTGTGAACTTCATTTCGACCTCATCCTGGTGCAACTTGTAAAATGAGGTTTCGCTGGACAAGTTTTCAAACTCCTTCTTGATGCCCTGAAGCAGATCCTCCAATCTCTGCCGAGATTGCTGATTAGCGACACTAGTAGTGTTAGGCAATGGTCTGTTGTACGACATTTGGTTTTCGAAATAACAGGGAAGGAAAGTCAAGACGGAAAACGACCCAAGATTTAACCACATATTGGTTGGCACACACTATGGACGTACAAAACCCCTCGCGTCTGCCGTTACAGGGAAACACCGATAAGGTTGCCAGTGGAGTAAGAATATTGATAGGCGAGTAGTAAGATCAAGAGTATAGAAAGGGCCAGCTGTTCTACAAATCTTTTCTTTGTCAGTTGACGAAAATATAAACATTTTAGGCTGAGTTCTATTTGACTTTCTAGACTCGTTTTGGGGGTTTTTTTTTCTGACAACGCAAATGATTGTAAGCTCCAGCGCCTTCAATTTCTAGGAACCCCTCCACGGAAAATCCAAAATGGGGGTGTATCACACCCCGTCTGCAGTCGCCGACCGGTTCCACGAAATTCCGATTTTCAATTTTGTGGTGACTCCCTACAACAAGCAAAATGTTGTGATAGTTTGCCTTGAAATTTGTTTTCTTTTTTTCCTCGACCGTGTTCTAGTAATCATCAGACACATTTCTGATTACATAATTTAAAGTCTCAGAATTTCTCTCAACATTTTTAGAGAGACGAAGACCAAGCATATAGACACACAGGGCAAGATTGCACCCAATTTCAGATGGATTTAGATTTAGAAAATATTTTCCAGGAACCTGAAGACTTTCTCACTGAGCCTCCAAAGGAGAGCTTTGTGGACTATGAAAGAGTCGAAAAAAAGGGTACAGTGAATTTACGATTGGTAGGAACCTCGCCTTTATGGGGTCATCTACTTTGGAATGCTGGGATATATACCGCAAACTACTTGGATCAGCACCCTGAGCTTTATCGGAATAAGAAAGTTTTAGAACTAGGAGCGGCAGCGGCATTACCTTCATTGATTTGTGGGTTGAATGACGCTGCCAAAGTCGTCTCTACAGATTACCCAGATCCAGATCTTTTGTATAATATTCAGTATAATGTAGATCACTGTGCTCCAGACAAAAATATAGTAGTGAAGGGGTACATATGGGGGAATGATTACGAAGAACTACAACAAGAAGTGAATGGTGAAAAGTTTGATCTTATTATTTTGAGTGATGTTGTGTTCAATCATACAGAGCATCTGAAGCTACTGAGAACCACGAAAGATCTTTTAGCAAAGGATGGACGCTGTTTTGTTGTGTTTTCTCCCCATAGACCGCATTTATTAGCTGAAGATTTACGGTTTTTCCAAACTGCTGAAGATGAGTTTGGACTTAAGGTTAAACAACACGAAATGGTTAACTGGAAGCCCATGTTTGAAGAAGATGAGGAGACGGTGGAGATTAGATCCAGGGTGTATTCATATTTTTTGACGCTATGACATTGATTAACTGAGTTATAGAAGATCAGGGTATTATTATATAATTTTAATCCATTCAGAAGAAACGGTCCAGCCAGCTCCTTTTGGTGAACTTTTCTTTAAGTTCAGAGAAGTTACAACCGACAAAAGTTTTACTGTCTTCGCTGAAGGCGTAACAAGCAGTTCCGGCTGGACAATTGAAAAAAACCCACTTACCGTGGTCACAGACTGAAAAATATCCCTCTTTGGAGCAAGCATGGTCACCGTCGTTACATTCTTGAGTACCTGAAAGGAAGAAACCGCTAGCAAAATTTTTGTTCAAGCAAGCAGTTTTCGCTTTCTCACTCAAAGAAGAACAATCCGAGTATGTTCCTGTGGTTGATATTGGTGCAGGTGCCGAGTTTGTTGTAGTTCCTACGTTTGTTGACGATGCAGCTGAGGAAACAGGTGTCAAAACGATTGTAGTTGTTCCCAAAGAGTTCTCCAAAGTAGAAGATACAATTGTTTGGGAAGAGGTAATCTTGGTGGATAGCGTTGTTGGATCGAACACGTAGCTTGACAGACTTGAAGCTGTTGAGCTAGCAATATCGCCATTGTTTGTTTCTACTTTCGTTGATGTTGCTGTTTTAACATGGACGACCGTAGATGTCTCCCCTTGTCTGCTAGTAGACCCCAAAGAAGAAGACAAAGAAGAGCTGGTTGAGGTGGATATTGTTGTAGAATCCGAAGCCTTCTTTGTGGAGGTTGTGGATTTGTCATCGCTAGTAATCACCAAAATCGAACTTACATCTTTGTTTCCAGTAGGAATAGATGAGACGGAGGATAAAGAGTCCGCAGATGACTGAGTCCACCAGATTGTTGAAGTGGCGGTCAAAGTTGTTCCCAAGGATTCGACAGTACCATCTAAGGCCTGCGAGGATGAAACGGAAACTTGGGTATTGGAGGAAGATGTTGCAACAGTTGTGGATGAAGAAACTGAAGAGGAATCTGGGGTCCACCAAACAGTAGCAGAGGTTGACGAAGGTGACGAAGGTGATGAAGATGAAGATGAAGATGAAGATGAAGATGAAGTTGAAAAACTTGAAACTTCTGAAGTAGTCTTTGAAGTTGCAGCACCTTGCGTACTAGAAGTAGGAGATGTCGCAGCAGACCCTAAACCATTCAAAATACTCTTCATTGCTTCCACAAAGTCTCCTCCGTCAACTCGGTTAGAAAATCCTTGAGAAGCGTCCCACAACATGATACCACCTAAACTGCTGCTAGCACCGATTTCTTCAATTCTTTGTTTGACGATATCAGTTCCAACATACCCAGACGATGCACCAGTTGGGCCTCCAGGTAAACCAACGTACAGCTTAACATTAGGATTTGGAGAGACATTCTGAGCATACTCAACCCAAGTATCCCAGTTGAAGTTGTTAGTTGCCAAAGCACAGTAGTTATTGTAAAACTGAATGAAGACAAAATCAATATACGCGTTGGCTAACACATCGCCCACGCTAGCATCGGGGTAAGGACATTGGGGAGCTGCTGCAATGTAGTAAGAACGGGAAGAATCTGTGGCGTAGAATTCTCTAAGCTTAGCACTAAGGGCCGTGTAACCTGTAGGGTTATTGTTTTCTGCGTCATAGTCTATACCGTCCAAAATGGAATCACCAAAAGGCCTTTCATTTGTAGAACCTCCCAAGAAGGTGTCCCACAAGACCTCAGCAAAGTCTTCGGCTTGGGAATCAGACGAGAAACCATATGTTCCTGCAGCACCACCGAGAGAAAGAAGGACCTTCTTACCCAATGACTGACAGGTTTTAATGTCTTCGGCAATGGTATCGCATTTGAGAAGCCCACTGGAAAATTTGTCACCACAGGCGTTGGAGAAGTCCAATCCTAGTGGGGTAGCGGGGTAAGTGTAGAGGAATGAAAGAATCACAATATCGACGGAGTCACTCTGGCAGTAGTAGGACAATCTTTCCTGAGAGCCAGCGGAGTTTTGGCCCCAATAAACAGCAACGTTGTTGTTTGTTGAACCGTCAAAGGCAAGTGCCAATTGTAGTAGGGATATGACTCCTGCAAGGTTGAACAATTTCATAATGAGTGTAAGAGTTGCGTAAACGTAAGGAGTGTAAGTAGTTGGAAGTAAGGTATTTAAAAGAATGTAGTTAGTTGGAACCTTAGCTAGTGAAATATGTCTTCAATGTTTCACTTTTATTTGTATTTTATCTCACAGGGGCCGAGTGTTGTTGAGATGAGTGCCTTTGGTACCTCGTTGCAATAGTAACAGTATCGCGTTTTCAATAGTAACCGAAATCTCTGAAACACGATGGGATACACCGAAAGGTATTCTCTATATATACATAACTCCAAGGAAAGAATAGAGCTAATTAGTACCTTGAATCTCATTCATTGCGCATGCTTACTCCTAGTTCCACCTTCTGACTTCTTGAATAGTAAACAGGGATTACTCGATTGAGGTTTTTATTTGGATGGCTGGGTTCTAATGAACCGTTGAGGGTAAAAATAAGACCCATTGGGGAACAAATAGTTACTTTTGGTTACTCTAGTTCCAAATGTTGCAGATTGCCGTATTTGGTTAGCAATGACCTACTAGTTTTTTGCACGTTAGGGCTTTAGGACCAGCCATCTGTTTGTTGTAGAGTAGAGTATTGTGCATCGTGCATGAAAACCGTTGTAGTAGTATGTTGCGCGATGGGCAACCAGTTGAAGGAAGTGGTATTTCACCAAGTTTTAGACGGCATATCCCATGTATACGTATCAATCTTATTCATTCAAGCACCACTACGCAATAAGACTACATGCAGCAGGTCTACCCAAATTAGAGATTGTTACATCACTTGCTGCTCTCTCAGGGTGTACTCTATGTTGGCCAGAATTGCATTTCTAAACTCGGGTGTCACACTACCATAATTAGTTCTGTATGGGGCCATCACCAAACGACGATTATCGTGCGTCTATATCATGGGTCAAGTACACAAGGTGCTCCGTGAGAGATTATTGCGGCAATCCAGGAAGACAGAGCTTGAATACATGATAAAGCATATGTCCCAATTTCCAATGCTATTGCTACTCAGATGGAACGAAGATAATCCTATGTTAAGGAATAACCTGTGGTCCCAACTAAATGATAAACTACAACAGGAAAACCGTCAATACAACGAGCAGATCAACCCGCTCATACTAGAATATATTGACCCCAATCTGAGGCTTATTTTGTTTGAACAGATTAGGTTTGAGACCCGCCTAAAAAATGACTTGGGGTACTTTATGAATAGCCCATCACCTCAAAAACTCACAAATAAAGGTCTGTCATTATCGGAACTAATCAGCGAAAAGCCAGACAAGGTGAAGGATGTATACACTAGCAAGAATTTTGGCTCCTATTTGCCTTCGTATGTCATTGGGGTGGGGGACCTGGGATTGTCCAAGTTTGACACCCTACTGGCAATCTTGGAAAAGTTTTCGAATAAGGTCTCACTTTTAGCTGTTCGTTTATCCATGTTGAATAAAGGCACCTACACGAACCATGATCTGGCGACTTCATTGAAGAAGATTCAAGGGTCTATGGGATCAACTGCCGCCGACGATGACGAGTACAGCAAATTATTGAGTATTGCCAGAAGATCGCATATCAAAAAAGACGAAATGGAGCATTCTCTACAAAGATTGGGAGAATTGGGTCTTTTAAACGTAAGGAAGGGGGAAGAAGGCTTACTCTTCGTGACCAGATAGCTTAGTACCACCAAACGGAGCCCACCAGTCCCCGACCCTAGCTTATTATTTTCCCTTGCATCAAATCATCACCATGTCCCTAAATTAATTAGTTCGCGCACTTGCAACATTTCAACTTGAGCATCAGTGCAAGGCCGACCTTCTTCATTCTCTGTTGATTCTCTTCATTAATGAAATATTACACGTTAAATAGAAGATTGAAACAGACAAGGGTAATGCTGGCCATCATTCTTGCTCTGTCACTGTTTTTGTACCTCAGGAATACGAATTGGGAAGACACGAATGCAGAGCAGGTGGACATCTTTTCGGATGGTATAGAAGACCCTGCTCCTAATCCTCCGGCAGCTAAGCACTACCATTGGTTCAATACTAAATGTCCAAATTATTTGGAGTATTCTGAAGAGAGACATGGGCCGTTCAGTTCTGGTCCATTGAAATTGCCGTACATGAGACCCCCAGAAGACTGTCGTACATTCAATTCTGAGGCTGTTGAAATGACCCTAGAAGCCTTGAGGCCACTGTTCAAAGACGAAGATTTGTTTCGTCTATTCGAAAACTGTCTACCTAACACTTTAGACACTACGATACTGTGGTACAATTTTGAAGATGCTAAGGATCTGCGTTCGTTTATAGTCACCGGGGACATCCATGCTGAATGGCTTAGAGATGCTGCCAGGCAGTTGAGTGTTTACCAGCCTTTTGTCAGACATGACAAAAATTTGCAATTGTTGATGAAAGGAGCAATAAACCAACAGGCATTGTTTATTACAAAGCAGCCTTATTGCAATGCTTTTCAACCGCCAAAAAAATCAAAAGTTCAAAGAAAGCCAAGTGCTATAGACTATGTTAGTCCTCGTCCAAACTATAATGTTGCATTTGAATGCAAGTGGGAGCTGGACTCATTGGCTTCCTTTTTGACTCTGAGCAACGAGTATTACGAAAACACTGGAGACTCCAGTTTTGTTACTGAGGTATGGCTTAGAGCGTTTGAAGTGATACTTGCTATTTTGCAGCAACAGTCTCATCCAACTTTCAACCCTGCCACCGGCAATGTTCTTCCATTCTATTATAGGTTTCAAAGAGATACTCGTATAGGTTCAGAGACGTTACCTCTAGCAGGTACCGGTAACCCAACCAAGAGCGGTACGGGACTTATTCGTTCGGCATTTAGACCATCGGATGATAGCACTATCTTTCAATTTTTGATTCCTGCTAACGCACATATGGCTGTTGAATTATCGAAGATCAGCTCGTTGCTTCAGAGCCAAAAAGAGGCCAGCGATAAGATCGAAATGTTCGTGGATGCTGCACATCATTTCTCCGAATCAATAAAGGTTGGAATTAGGACTAATGCCATATTTGATCATCCTAAACATGGAAAAGTGTTTGCCTACGAAATAGATGGGTATGGGTCTGCCATTTTTATGGATGACGCCAACATCCCTTCACTTCTCTCACTACCCGAGTTAGGGTTTTTAGAATCTGATGATCCCATATACAACAACACTAGACGTATGATCCTCTCTGAATCTAACCCATATTTTCTTAAGGGCCCCTTCTTTGAAGGCATAGGGGGTCCCCATATTGGTCTGCATAATGCTTGGCCGATGTCTCTATTGGTGGCTATAAGAACTACAGATGACGACGAAACAATCACAAAATACCTCGACTTAATCAAGTCCACAACTGCAGGACTTGGGCTTATGCATGAAAGTATAAATGTTCAGCTACCAAAAGGAGCTACCTATACGAGGCCCTGGTTCTCATGGTGCAACTCAGAGTTTGGGAAGACTATTCTAGATCTGGCAAGCAGGAAACCACATCTTATCTTTAAAGAAAGTTACGATAAAAGTTTCGACATCGATCATTTATTAGCATCGTAAGAGAAAAAATTAAATATTTGCATTAATCAACTATTTAGCCTTGGCTTCCTCTAATATACTTGGCAATGTTCTCTGCAGTTGCACTAGATGAAGTCTTTGCAGTCGCATCCAAAGCATCCTGATATCTTTTTTGGATATCATCGTCCAGAAAATCACCATTCCTGTCCTCTGCAAATGTGTACTCTCTATCCGGCTCTTGCAACCCTTCTCCCTCGTTGTCACCAGCCTCTAGCTCGTCTTCGAGGTCGGAAACAACATCAAGTTCCTCTTTATTACTGTTTTTCTTATCTTTGCTTAACCCAAGGTCCTTCATTAAATGATTTAGACTTTTCTCTTTCTTTTGAGCAGCTTGCATCTCCTTTTCCTTTAGTATATTGTCTCTTTCAGCTTTGTAAAATTCGTTGTATTCGTCGACTTTCTTGTCAATAGTCTCTAAGAAATCGTCAAATCCAGCACCAGTGTACGACGAGACACTTGCAACGTCCAGAGTGGAATAGAACTCTTCGAGCATCAGAGACATGCTGTTGACCAAGCTGCTCATATATCCAGATCCTTGAGATTCATCATTTAGCTCTTGATCAGTCGACAAGGCATCCTGAAAAGCTTCAAAATCACTCATCCATTCTCTTGCAAAATCACTCTTCTTGACGTCTGTTTTATTGAAGACTATGATCATGGGTAGTTTTGTCTTGTAAAGTATACTGCAGGCATATAACATGTTGGACATGAAAGTAGTGGGGGATGTGTTTCTTGGAGTGTCAATAATATATGCGATCACCGTGGGGAAAGTCGAAGCAAAAGCTTCTGTGATAATAGCCCCTGAGGCTGACCACACGAAACATTCAATTTGTCCTGGAGTGTCTACAATACAATGTTGAAATTTGTCAGCCCTCTTCTCAACCAGTTTTATAACTTGATCTATCTTAGTGGAGAATAGATTTAACGAAGTGACAATAGCTCCATTAGGCCCTAGATTGTACTCGTGCATCACCTTTTTATAGTTGACACTATCTCTAATATCAATATTGGCACCGAAAGGAACCTTGAGGACCGCTGGATCCAAGTTAATCACATAGGGAGGACTGTTTTTTGAATGAAGATGTGAGTTCAGTCTTTGCATAAAGGTAGTCTTCCCAGACCCCGCCATTCCGATACACAGTACTGTACAAACCATGGTGATAAGTTTGTATGGTGCTAACGGCTTGTAAGCTTCGTGAATATTTTTTTCCCCTCTACTCCTCTTTATGATTCGAGCATCATCAGTATTACAAATACGAAGTCGATGATCTCATCGCTCTCGTGATCTCTTCCTCCAATGTCCAAACCGTGGTCCCAGGACCCAAAATGGAGTAACGAAATGGAGAAGTTAATAACAGAGCCCTACAATTACATCAAGAAGGTGCCCGGAAAGCATTTTCGCAGAATTTTAATTGACCTGTTCAACGAGATTTTGAAGGTGGATAGTCATTCTGTGGAGAGCATCGAACATGTTATTGATATCCTCCACAACTCTTCATTGATGGTCGATGATGTGGAAGACAATGCCACGCTAAGAAGGGGAATACCAGCTACGCATAATGTTTTTGGGATTCCACAAACTATAAATACTGCAAACTATATGTACTTTGTTGCCATCCAAAAGGCTGGAACTTTGGGCAACCATACAAAGGTGAACGACGTTTTAATAGAGGAAATGATGAACCTCCATCGTGGACAAGGATTGGATCTTTATTGGAGGGACAGTTTTGTCTGTCCTGATGAGGACGAGTATTTGGATATGGTGATGAACAAAACTGGAGGTCTTTTTAGGCTTACTGTTCGGTTGATGGAGCTTGCTCAAGATCCAAAGAAGGGCGATACCAAGGAAGGTTCTTCTCTAGTCCATTTTGCCAATTTGTTAGGTATAATATACCAGATTCGGGATGACTATCTAAACCTCAAAAGTGATCGATACAATCAGAATAAAGGGTTTTGCGAGGACATTACAGAGGGAAAGTTTTCCTTTCCAATCATTCATTCCATTCAGAACAGTGATAATACAGAATTATTGAGCATACTTAAACTAAGGACAAAAGATGAAAAACTGAAAAACTTTGCTCTCACTTATATGGAACAATCGGGCAGTTTTCAATATGCTAAAGACAAACTAGCTGAGCTTGCTAATGAAGGGGAGGAGATGTTGCGTCAAATTTCAACGGAGTTCAACAATATCAGCACTTCACATTTGAATGAATTCCTGCGCAAGCTTACTGAGATATGAGAAGATACAGCTAGTTACGCTGAAATGACTATCAGAGAATAATAATAAAATATCTGAAGAAAAACCACGACGACGGTATACATTATAATACACAAAATGAGAGTAGCACCAGGCTTACTCTACACTCTATAGTTCCAAAAATGGAATCATAGTTCCATATCTATTTCCATTTGGTCTCCACACTCGATTTCTTGTTGTAATCTTTGCTTAGGGACTTCATCTTCTTCCTCTACCACTATTCCAGAGGGTCTTATTATGTCAGACTCATCAATCATGTCATCTTCACCAATTTCGTGGATATGTTCATCTTTGTATTTATTTTGCTTATTGTTTCTGATGGCATCAGATCTCATCTTCTCACGTTTACACCAGGCCTTATAATGCTCTAATATAACGGTATAACGGTGCTTGTATTTTAAAAGTGACCAAAACCTGGCAAGATACAGTTCATAATAAAGTTCCTCCTTGCTGATCTCGGTCGTTTCCTCATCAACCATTCCATCCGGGTCCTGTGAATAAAGATTTCGTCTCAACCTTTGGGCATATATTTTCTCTTCGATCTCTTTCTTCTTAGCATCCAGAAACTTTTGATTGTATTTTTGAGAGTCCTCATTGAAAATTTCATTTAGTTCGACCTTTGGAATGTACAGCTTGCTGGCATCTACTTTTTGGTCTGGCTTTATTTTTTGGTATTGTGATATGGACTCATCAGGATTGTCGTGGAGAAATTGGTCGATGTCTCTAATCACCACTTTTTCTCCAGTATCATACACGTTACTGCTTTTGTCATACAGAAACTCTGGGCTTCCATTTACTCTGCGGGTCGACTGTCCCTCAACTCCGCTTGGAGCCTTATCGTCGATATTTAATGAGCTGAAGATATCAATCACACGTTTCTTAATACAGTGCTCATCTTGAAATGCACCTTTTCTCTTACGAATGTTCATAAAATCAGAATCCCTGATCCCATGCATGGTATGATCATATCTCAAAGTTTCAATAGGCATTGTAGGAGCCAGAGCTATCGTTTGTTGCACCGCGTTTGGCCCCATATATACTGGTTGTTGTCGCGATTTCTAGAAGTTTCTCTATCAACCCATCTCCGATAGCGATGTCAGATGTCAGCTGCAATTAGCCATAATTAAAAATTGCTTCATTTGGACAAACAAAAACATCACTGGATAAGTGAATACCCCAATCTAATCCTGTTCAGTCATTCTCTTTCTCTCTTTATCTCTTTGAATAATGAGTAGCCACGACAGTGGAAGCGACTGTAACTCAAAAGATCATTCGTTCTCTTCGTCGGTGTATGAAAGTAAGGCAAATCAAGCCCAGTTAGAGAGTCCTCTTAGGTCCAGACCAAGCCAACGGATAAGCGACCAGAACAGCATCCAAGAATCGCCAACAAATGATCAATTGACACCACTGAAAAAGAGTAGATTTGAGTACAATTTAAGTGAAATACGTCATGATAATGACCCGTTATTACCACTTTCAAAGACGACAGACAAGGCTACCATTTTTTCACCTCCTCCCATTCCTTATACTTCATCGAAGAGTGGAAATTCTGACTCTAGTAACAGTGTCAACCATACTGCCAATAACAGATTATCCTTTATTTCACAATATTCTGGGGTGGTCAATGAAGTCGATCAAATCCAATACTTTGTCGACTCGACAAGCCAGGGTGCTAGTGAAGAGAGAACAATGGCAACATTCTCCCAAGTGAAGCAAGAAACTACCACTGAGTCTCCCGCAGCTCAAGAAACTTCTTCCGATCAATCTAACGAAACTGTAAAGACTCGCAGCCCCAAGCACGAATCTGCGGTTTCCGTGGAATCGGCTGAATCTTCTAAAGTTTCTGGACTGGGAATTTTGGCAACAATCAAAAGAGAAGAAAACTTGTCACCTGAAAGGGTTTCTGTTTTGAATATCGACCCCACTATTCCTCCCCGTTCTCATAAGAGACCCAAATCTGAGAGCTTATCACCAGATTATGTCCGCATCCATCTTGGCGAAAACCTGAAAACTGATCTGTTGGGTAAGAGGAGCTCATTAGACATAGATGACCGGGCACTAAAGCAAAAGCCAGCAAATTCCAATTCTTCCATAATATCTTCTACTACACATTCCTCTCCACTCAAAAGTAAGACTGATGACTTGGAAAAGATCATGAAAGAGTTGCAAGATTTCCAAAACGATAACCTTGGATTTGCTCCGATAAAGGCATTTTCTACACAAAATAATAATTCTAGTTTTTCAGGCGGGGAAATGGTGTCGTTTCATACGGCAAACTCTGGTTCTTCTTCTCCGGCATTGCCCAATCAACCAGATACTGCAGAGTTGTCTTCGCAGGAGGAGCCCCTTACTCCCAAGCAAGAGCTGGCTCAAACTGAAAACGACGATGATTACACAGATATCGAGGATGCAGACAAAGAGAATGAGGAAGAGATAATCGTCCAAAAGGTTAATTCTACGAAGCGTAAACAAAACAAAAAGACCAAACGGAAACACAGAAGGTCGGTGTCTTCTTCAGCATCTGACAAAAAGAGACCATTCTCTATGCAGACATTAGCAAAATTTTTGAGTTCAACTGACGGTATTATAATCGGAAATGAGTTTGAAGGCATTGGTTTGGATCACAAACAACGACTTCTGCTGGAGAAAGCTGTCGACTCACTTAGTCGGTTGAGTGTCAGTATGGTCATTGATCCAGAGAAGCAATCAGTAGGCACTCATCGGATGGAGAGGGCAATCAATGCACTGGATGGTTTCATATGAGCACTATCAAGAAGACTTGAAAACGCCTTGACAATAAGAACTTTTTTGGGAAATTTCTTCACCTTTCTGTGGGCTACATATAGGTAATTTAGGACTTAACTTACTATGGAGTAAAACTATTGTAATAAAGTTTAGGTTACAGGGAATTATGGGGGAAAGGGGGAACATCCGATCAAGTCACGGGTACGCACACGTGATCAGGGGTACCCCACGATCGCCTAATCACTTCTTATCATCAAAGGTGGTCATTGTTGCTCTTCATTCAAACAAAGCTGGTGAAAGCATGACCAAAGATACTGATCTACAGTAAGTTGAGAATTAATGATTATCTATTGAATTGAACAGTACTGACATAGTAAGACAACGAAGATATCCGGAAGGTCGACTTCACCAAAATCCCTCCTTTTTATTTCCTAAATCCAAGTTCTACAATGTTAAGATTACAGTCATGTAAGTAGTTTTGGAAGTGATTGAATGAGCCATAACTAACATGTTTCCAGTCATTGGCAACTTAGGGACTTGATATGTCGTGATTCACTAAACCCGAACAGGATGTTGTACTCTAGCAATGAGAACATCATGTCTTTGAATATGGAAGATTACAGCAACAGTAAACTACAAGGCAAAAATTTGCTGAAGAACAATATATCTGAAAAGGTATGTCAGTTTGAATTCTCTCCTCGTTCCTTCAAGGAGCAAGATGGTATTGTTGTTGCCGGTGGACTCAATGTCGCCAAACAGAACCGAAATGGAGCACTCAATGAATCCCCCCGAACCGGCATGAGCACTAGGTTTCTGAAGAACCAAACAATAAATAATTGGAAAGGCCAATTTGGATTATATGCAAACGGCAGTGTGCAAACCATCGATGTTGGCTCATTGATAAACAACTCAGTATCAATCACAAAAAAATCGAATAACCAGTACCAATCGATTCTCTGCAATAATGACAGACATTTGTATGCTTTGAGCTACGGGAACAGAGACATAACTAAAAACTATATCGTCAACCTTGAGGTGCCACTAAATCACTCGACCGAGTCTCCGGATTCCAAGACGTTGGTTGTTTGCAGCGATTCAAGTAAAGTTTTCCTGCTACATCCTGAAGAATCTCCAAATCAGCACCAAACACTACAGTGTGACAACGGCTATGACTGTGGGATCTCATCTTCTTTTCATCCCTCAGGAATCTACTTTACAGCATGTTTTCAGGATGGTGTTGCTTTGATTTATGATGTGAGGAACCATAGCAAGCCAGTACATAAGGTATATTCCACACGAGAAAGTACACAATCCGGTGCATTCCGATGCTGCAAGTTTGCTAAGGGAACGGATGACCTGCTGTTTATTACAGAACATTCCGGACGAATACATATGGTGGACACCCGAGACTTTACTAACCACTTAGTGATAATGCTACCAAACTCTATCCGGAATGCCTCCCTGGACCATCAGGACAATGAATATTTCTACAATGAGCCCATTGTTCAAAAGTTCGACGATATGATCAACTTTGAGTCGTCTAGTTACTCCGATGATGGTAGGTTGTTTGGTAACAATTCAGATCTGCAACTTGAAACGCCAATACCACCGACACATCAGTATTGTGGAATCGAATTAGCGGGGCTAGAATGGTTCCAAGATTTCAGAACTGGAAAATCATATTTAGCTGTTGGCTCAGATCGTGGACTAATAAAGTGGAAAGTTGATTCGTGGTCAAGAAGATGCTTTCCCTCTTTTGTGAAAAATTAGTAAGTACGATTTAATGAATAGAAACGATTAATTACTTAGAGTGGTATGTTAAACCATGGTGACCAGTTCCTCAGCACTGGTAGGATGGATAGCTACACAGTTGTCAAAATCAGCCTTTGTTGCTCCCATCTTGATGGCAACACCGAAACCTTGAAGAATCTCGGCGGAGGAATCCCCAACAAGGTGAAGACCGACCACTTTTTCATTATCGCCTTGAACAATAAGTTTATAAGCAATCGGGGACTTGTGTTCGGACATGGCATAGAACATGGAAACAAACTTGGATTGGTAAACCTTAATCTGGTCTTTACCAAATCTTTCAATTGCCTGCTTCTCAGTCAATCCAATAGATCCAGATTCGGGATGAGAAAAGACAACGGAAGGAACGTTGTTGTAATCCAACTTCTGATCTTTGAATTGATCTCCGCCAAATAATCTATTGGAAAGTTTTCTTCCAGCTGCTATGGCAACAGGGGTAAGCTCAACGTTACCTACCACGTCACCAAGGGAATAGACGTTAGGAACATTTGTTCTTTGGTACTCATCAACAACAATCTGATCTTTAGAATTCAATTTGACTCCAATCTTGTCTAGTCCTAGCCCCAAAAGTGACTTTCTGCCAATAGTCCAAATTAGCTCGTCAACTTGGATTTTCTTTCCGGAGGTCAGAACTACATCTAGCGAGCCGTCTTCAGTTTTGGTTATACTCGTAACGTGGCTTTCCTTATGAATATTAATACCCGATTTCTCATAGTAAGACGTTAGGGTGTCCTGAATCATATCGTCAAACTTTCTTAAGACAGTGTCACCTCTAATAATCAGATGTGTCTCAGAACCTAGTCCATTGAAGACACCAGCAAATTCAATTCCAATATAGCCTGCACCAACTACGGCCACTCTTTTGGGTTGTTTCTCTAATTTGAAAAATCCATCAGAGTCAATACCTAGCTTGACCCCACTGATCTGTTCCTCAGTGGGTAGAATAGTATGTCCCCCAGTGGCAATTAAAATATGATCAGCTGAGTACACGGCCACGTTTCCATCATGAGAGGTAACCTCGACTTTTCCGTCGTTGTTGAACTTTGCCCAACCGTAGATGTAATCCACGCCTTCCTTCTCTAGGTTTCTCTCGTAAATTCCATTTAGCCTTTTAACGTAAGCATCTCGTTTCTCCTTCAATTTACTCCAATTGAAGGTGAAATCACCTGAAACAGTAAACCCATAGTCCTGGGCGATTGTCAATTTTCCAGCCAAGTCAGAGGCGTACCACATGACTTTCTTCGGAACACATCCCACGTTGACACATGTTCCTCCGAGAGCCTTTCCTTCGATCAAAAGAGTCTTTGCGCCATGCTTAGCAGCTCTTCTAGCTGAAGCAACACCTCCGGATCCACCTCCAATGACTAGGTACTTGTAATGTTGAGCGATTGGGGGCATTTTACAAAATTAGGAGTTCTGGTTTAGACCTAGCCAATGACTACCATTTTCAGGGACCGGGTTTTGCTTTAGTAGTGTACGCTCTAGAAATTCTGAAATGGTGGTTCTCATTAGGTAATCAAGGTTTTTTCATGTTCCTCGGCAGATGTGACCCCCCCCGTATCTACCAAACATCTTCCCCAATTCGGATAAATTTAAGAATTTACAAAAGCTGACTACAACCGATTGCACATGGAACATATTGGCATGAATGTTGACTCATGGGATCAATCCTAAGTGTATCCGCGAATATATCGTTAACTAGGCTGGGGTAAATAAACGCATGTTTCGTATTCTTTTTTTTTCCGACTGTTTGAAAATTAACTATGATGGGACTGTTTAAACGAGCTATACGGAACTACTCCCAGGTGCCCATATACCCCAAAACTAAGGTCTCTAGGCAGTCTACCTTGAGGACATTATACTCAAAGTACAAAGAAGGTAAGCCTATTAGTGTCGTCACAGCCCATGACTACGTTAGTGGAAAATATGTTAATGAAAGCAACGCTGATGCAGTAATCATAGGAGATTCACTTTCAATGGTCAATCTGGGCTATCAATCAACTGTGGAGATGCCTTTTGAGGAATTCTACTACTGCTGTAAAGCTGCTTGTCGGGCCATAGACAAGAAGTTTATAATTGCAGACCTACCGTTTGGAACCTTCGAAACATCTGTTGAAGAATGCGGAAAAAACGCCATAAAGTTAATGAGATTGGGAAAAGTCCAAAGTATCAAGCTAGAAGGCTCCTATGAAATAACGGACCAGGTGAAAAAACTCATACACATAGGGATACCGGTAACTGGTCACATTGGATTACAGCCCCAAAAATTCAACGCTCTGGGAGGATACAGAGTTCAGGGAAAAACTGCAACAGACGCTATAGAGATTTTTAGACAGGCCAAGCATCTGCAAAGTTTGGGTGTTTCATTGCTTGTATTGGAGGCTATCCCATCTGAAGTTGCTAAAATCATAACTGAAGAATTGAATGTACCTACTATAGGAATCGGTGCAGGAAAATATACATCAGGTCAAGTTCTCGTTCAAGGAGATTTATTAGGAATGCTCAACAATAAACCGGCCAAATTTGTTAGACAATACAAGAACTTCTACCATGAAGCTATTGACGGAATAAATCAGTACTGCGAAGAGCTTAACTCCGAAAATTTCCCTGTAGAGGGAACACATACCTACGACATGAAAGAGGAGGAATTTAAAGATTTACTTGAAAGAATCAAATCAGAAAAATGAGCCTCTATTTCTATCTTTGTAATTAGAATACATGCAAATCAGCTAAGTACAGTACTGTCTTGATATTCTCTTGCCTCGTTGTTATTCTCAGCAGCAGACATATCCAAAAGGTATGTCTTACCGCACACTGGAGTCATGATATCATTCTCTCTCTTTAATTTCTGAGCTAAAGCATACAACTTCGTCTTCGGTTCTAGAAAGGGTTCACTGGATAAAACGAACGTCCCCCAATGAACGCCAAACATTTTGCTCGCTTTCAGATCTTCCATTATCTGGAAAGCTTCGTTGGGATCGATATGTCTGGGCTTTTGATGCCAAGTAGGACAGTACTGACCTATTGGCAACATGCATAGTTTCACAGGGCCATATTTAGCTTGGATTGCTTTGAATAGCTCTGAGGTATATCCAGTGTCCCCTGCGTGATAAAACACCGGGTTATTCGAATGCAAAACCAAAAAAGAACACCACAAAGAGTGGTTAGTGTCGATTATCTTCCTACCGGACCAATGCATGGCAGGAAGACATACAACGGTCAATGAATTATCAACTTGATATGTTTCCCACCAATCCATTTCTACTATCTTGTGAATCCCCTTCTTTGCCAAAAACTTTCGCAGACCCAGAGGTACTATCCAAGTTGAATTGTTACCAATTTTGGGTATCACTGATTCTTCCAAGTGATCGGGATGGTTGTGTGAAACCAATACATAATCAGTGCGAGGCAACTCCTCAAAAGTTACTGGCGATGGAGTAATTCTTTTAGGGCCGAAGGCCTTACTGACCAGAAATTCCTCGAACAAAGGATCCGTTAAGAATCCAACCTTGCCCATTTGCACGTATGAGCAGCTCTGGCCTAGCCATGTAAAGGCAAGCTGATTTTTCAAATCGATTCCACTTTGGTTTTCCTTATTGTTGGCATTGTCTCTTAGCAGATCCATGTCTGGTTTTACTAATGGGATCATTTTCCGCAGCTCTGTTTCGCTTTTTGGAAGTCCGCCTCTAGTTCTACCTTCAAACAGCTCCAATATCCTACAAAATGCAAATTCGAAGAGTGTCTGACCTCTGTACTCAGCAAATGGATTCTCAAATCGACCCCCCACTGTGAGTGATGAGTATTTGTTCTGAATGTCTTTGATACCTACCTCACGCTTATAGACCTCGTATTTTGTCCGCAGTGAAATGTATATGGTGAAAGTTGAGTAGGTAGCTACTATAGCTAAACCCAACTTAACTTTTAGGGGAATCATAGAGGCTCAAGCAAGAAATTGAAGACTTAAAATAGTATATATACAATACTATCTGTGATGCGCGATTCTCTCATCTGTTAGAAGGAGTCAAGAGTACACATCTATATAATGTAACGAGTAAACCAAAATGGAAGCATACAATGGCCGATCAACATTTGCTTGTTGTATAGTATCCTTACACGCTCTAAAGCAAATGAGGTTGATATTTTTTTTCTTTTGCTTTTTTGATTAGTTTCTTGCTAACGTGGTTTCAATACTTTCTTATTCGTCGTTAACTTCCTCTATGGTAGCTCTAGGCACCTTTTTAGCAACTGTTTCATTCTTCTTGGAACCAGAGTTTCCTCCAGTAGTCTCTGATTTCATTTCGCCAAGATTTTTCTCAGATTCTTTACCATTTGTGGTTGCAACTTTGGATTTATTTTTCTTCTTAGACTTTTCCTTGGGAATAGAGAAACCATATAGAGGCTGGAAACTTTCGAAAAATCCAACGTCCTCAAAGAGGTTGGGAAAGATCCACAATGCATTTGGAAGAATGACAACTGTGATGCAAAATATTATCAATCTGACGATTGCTAACAGGAAAAACAATCCAATCAAACCCAATAACCCAGTACTAAGGTACCAAACTCCCTTTCTCATAAATGCTGGCCATAGTGGGAACAAAATGACAGCAAAAACTGCAATAACACCCAGAACTGAGTACACGGCTAGAAGTGGATTACTCGGCTGAAAGTTCCAAATGAAGTATTTATCGGCCTGTAAAACTGCCTTTTGGGTAGCTTTGACAAACGGGGTACCTTTCACCGGTTTTAAGTTCTCTGCCCGGGCTTGCTGAGTTGAAAGTTTATCAACTGGTATAATCATTCCAGCTTTGATCAATTGTATGAAAACCGTTTGGGCTTGGGACTCATCTTTAATCTCTGGGAGTGTTTCTTTGCTTTTAGATGCTTTTTTTGCATAATCGTCACTCAAAAGTGCTCTAATGCATCTTTTATATCTGAAAAAGTCGACCTTGTTGCCACTGGCACTGTTTATGCCTGACCTTTGTTTAAGCAGGGGATGACTCCTCAAAAATTTTGCCACTGGGACTTGCTCCATTGTCTCTTGTCACTAAAATAGAAGGCTAATACGATACGATACACGGTTACGTAGCTTTAAACGTTCAGACTGATCCTCTTGGTTATCGCACGCCTAATAAGGAAGACTGAGACAAGCTCCTCCGCGAAAGTAAAGAGTAACGGAGTAACATTTATTAGAAGCAGAATGTGGGGGGAGTACCTGTTGACATAGAAGAAGCTAAATATCAGTAAGAAAGCAGCATTGGTAGCAGGTTATAGTTGTGGGTGCTGTTGCACATTGTTTAGCTCTGTGAAAAGATATTTGTGTAATGCGATATTTTTTCTGAAGCATTCTTTTGTAGTTTTGTGTAGTCCACACCTATGGTGGTAATTATTATTGACATTGGACTTTTATTTTTCTTCACTTACCAGAATCATTTAGACACATCAAAAACAATCCAATATGCCACCAGTGCAACAGATTCAGTACGGTCAAGAACAGACCAACTTCCAAAAATTTAAAATGGGACTCATGATGGGCGTAAGTATTTTTGCTCCGTTTTATTGAGTCAATAATGGTTCTCATCTAACAAACTATAGACTTGTGTAGGAGTCGTCACGGGGGTTCTCTTTGGTGGTTTTGCAGTCATTACTCAAGGACCTGGTCCTAATGGTGCCATGAGAACTATCGGACAGTATATTGCTGGTTCTGCAGGTACTTTTGGATTGTTTATGTCCATCGGTTCTGTCATCAGATCTGAGGAGCATGAAGTGCTAACACCCATGCAAGAATTTCGCTTGAAATTTTTGGAACAGCGTTATAAATGAAATTCCTATAGTCTTCTGTCCATATATTGTAATATAGTGGTGCAATAGGCGGCTTCCGCTGATGTTCCCTTCATTTACTTTTCCCCTCTTGATTACCAGTGATGATCACAGATCGTATTTCACCCATCCTTACACCTAATAGTCGCGATTCCCATGTATACTGATATCTCACATTGTCCTCCTTCCGCTATCTATCACTCTTCATATCACTCTTATCCCATACAGGCATCGATGGTAACTGCCACTTTCAATCAGAACAGTAGTTGTATTGCTGTTGGGTTTCCAGATTGCTATAAAGTATACAACTGTGATCCTTTTGGGGAGTGTTTTTCTAAGAACGACGATGGTGGTGCTAGTATCATGGAGATGCTATTCTCGACGAGTCTTGTTGCAGTAGTTGGGACAGGTGACAGACCCAGCACCTCCACTAGGAAATTGAAGATTGTTAATACTAAAAGGAATACAATTATTTGCGAATTGAGCTTCTCCACTGCAATTCTCGCCGTCAAATTAAACAGAAAGCGGCTAGTGGTAGTCCTGTATGATCAACTGTTTATTTATGACATCAGTTGCATGAAGCAACTCAAGACTATCGAAACGGTACCTAATAGATTGGCAATTGCTTCTTTAAGTGCTGATGACTCTTCGATTCTTGCATATCCTTCGTCAGACTCTAGTAGTTCCAAAGATCGGCATCAATCTGGGGAAACCGTTTCCACTGGTGGCTTCGGTGGCGTGGTACTGTACGATGCATTGAACTGTGAATTTATTACCATTATCGAAGCCCATAAAACTCAGTTACAACAGATATGTTTATCCAAGGACGGAACGCTGCTAGCAACGACCTCTCAAAAAGGAACATTAATACGAGTGTTTAGCACTTCCTCTCCATTTGACAAGCTTTACGAATTCAGAAGAGGAACATATCAAGTTAAGATCCAGCATCTATCATTTAGTCACGACAACAGATACCTTAGCTGCTGTTCGAATACCGGCACTATACACTTCTTCAAACTTGATTCTTTTTCGACAGACGAGGATACCTCTGAGGCTGACAGGGAAGAGCGTCTTATCCCCAAACAAGGTGAATTATCAGCCGAGGAATCTAAGTCAGTCACTAACATATTTTCACAAAAGGGAAAGTATCATCTAAAGGAGTACCTCCAGCAGGTTTCTTCAAGATTACCAGCAAACGTTCAACAGAACTTCACATCACTAGTTGAACCGCAAAGGGACTTTGCCCGCATAAAACTACCCTCACCAAGCTCCACAACTATAGCTACGATTGACTCTTCCAATAATGTCGTTGTGTTTTCCGGAACCAACCTTTATGTATACCATTTGAAACCTGCGGAGTGTGTACTACTAAAACGTCACTCCCTTACATAGCGAAGCCAATCCCTTACCTTTATTATGTAATCATTACAGCATATCTCAGATACATCAATAGTTTCATTACTGATCAATTAATATTTAATTATAGCTCTGAGGCTCGTTTTGCTCTTTCTATGTTTATGTTGAGCCCATCGATTTTTACACCTATTCATGTTTAAGAGTCACCCAATTGTGGCCTTGTTTGATATTCGTGTCAACTCTCCTTACAAGGATACTTTAGTCGTCAGCAGCCTGGAAAATGATGACCAGCCCACACCTTTGTCAGGATCGTTGGTGTTCTCTTTGTCTCAGAATATCATTGTTAAATCGATAGGTCTCAAACTTTTGGGCACTTTCAAACTTGATTTTATTGAGCAGCTTCATGAGAACAACAAATTGGTCGCTTCAACTGCTGTAAAAGAGGAAGGTACTGTTTTGGAGGTAGATTGGGAAAATCTACTCACATCAAGTGCAGGATCTATCATAAGCGGTGACTACGGGCAGAAACCAAGGTTTGGATATACTCGCAGAAGTGATTTTCTCATTGATTTGTTAGATGATCCACACCTACCTCGTATTGAGTATATGGGAGGTAGAAGCAACTACACCAGGACAAACCCCAAGAAAGGACAGTATATAAACTTTCCCTCTTGTCCTCCAAATACTACTCCGTTTGATAGTTCGGTGGAAGGATGTACGTTCAGTTTGAGCAAGGGAAATTATGCTTTACCCTTCGAAGTAGCTCTACCTGCAAATATTCCAGATACTGTTGAAGGACTGAGATCTGGATCTATTTTATATAAGCTTCATGCGGCCCTGAATGTGGTCAAAAGCAAAGAGGTTTCCACGTTCAAATATTTAAGAATTTTCCGAACACGACTTCATTCGTCACTAACCCTTTCTGAAGAATGTTTTCTGGAAGACAATTGGGCTGACAAAGCACAGTATCAAATCACTCTACCATCAAAAGGTATTCCAATTGCCGGACAAGCTGCTGTGCAGATCTTAATTATACCTTTCACGAAAGATTTGAAGCTTGGAAATATCAAGGTATCTTTAGAACAGTATTTTTGGCTTCGAAATTCCCACGGTCAAATATTTGGAGATTCATCTACGGTTTTCGGGACGAATGTAGATGTTTCTACTGATCTTCTAGGCCAAGATCGTTGGGAAATTCTAAAGACTATAGATATACCTCCAAACCTCAAAGTAGTAACTCAAAGTGTTGAAGTTAGGGACAACCTATTAACCGTGAAGCATAAACTTAAAATATACATTGAACTGATTGTGAATGGGGTTACATCCGAAGTTCGTGCATCTATTCCGGTTATATTATTTATTTCAACCAATAATGACGTCAGAGGTCGGTTGATCCAAATAGATAAGATGGGACGGTTCCGAATTAAGCCAAGGGAAGAGATTCAACTTTTCGGAGATGCAGAGTTTAGACAAAATGCCAGACCCCCAAATGACCAGCCCCCACCATTATATGACAGCCACGTATACGATCCCAAGTTGGACGGAACACCTGTGGCTTCACGCTCACCAATAGATTCTCGTATTCTGACTCCTCTGGGTTCTCCTGGGTTGAGAGACATTGCCGGATCGGAGGTGGAAATAGACCCCTTCGAACTAGCTTCTTGCACCTCTTCTCCAAAATTTTCAGACCAAATTATTGATAGTAATCCCCCGAACTATATTCGTGCAGTCGGTTCAGATAGTGCAACACCGGACCTGGCTCCGTTATATACAGGAGGGCTGGGCCCTGAGGAACTTAATGAGATAAACAATCGACTGAATGAGTTTGGGGTCACTGCTGCTTCCTCCAGTTTCAATCATACACCGTCAGCTAGGCCTAAGTTGTTGAAGACATTGTCAGGAAACAATTTTTTCAGAGGTAAGAATTTCGGTGGCCACTCCAAATCATCAACAGGGAATCCAAGTTCTACTTCAATCAATAATTTACTGAAGAAAAGGTAACTATATTACTATTGCACTTGGTTTTGTGGTGGTCGTACCGCTGTCATGAACATTTTATAAACAAATGCAGTCACTAATCCTATAACAATAGACATTGTTAACGCCGACTCTAGAAACGTCATTTTAGTAAAAATAGTTGCATTGCTTCCAAACTGTGTAAATCTAGGAGGATAGGTAACTCTTGATGCCTCATCTTTGGAATTAAATGATCCAAAATACGTATTGTACCACATTTTTAACTTGAGGCGGATTAATGCTAATTGAATTGGAAGGAAATGATCTTTCCTTTGAAGGGCCAAGTCATAATATCGCTTTGCCAAATGAAAGTCCTGTGGTACATCCGTTCCCATTTCATAGAGATGGGCTAGGTTATATGCCCCCTGTGCTCCGTTACTGTCAGCCACATCTTTATATGCACTTAAAAAAGCATCTTTTCCATAAAGTTTGGTCTCATACAAAGCATCAGCCCAGCATAAACCAGCATCAATGTTACCCTGCAGAAAAGCTTTATGGTAGTTCTTCAGTCCTAGTGGGGTTAATATCGGATCGGTGTTAGCATGCTTTCGATACATCATAAACGCAGAAGATGTTTGGGCTGTTTCTAAACCAAGCTCTCCCGACATAAGATACAAAATAAGTGCAGACCGATAGTTACCTAAAAGAAAATGTTGTAGCGCCAGCTTCATGCCATTTGATGCTAGAGGTTCTATCAAAGGCATGCAACCTTTTGCAACCAAGGGTACTAAATACTCATCACTCTCTTGAGTAATATAAGCATAATTGAAATTCAGAACATTTACTATCGTCGAATTTGCAATAGATTTCCCTTCAGGGATATCAATGGATCCATATTGATGATCTAGTGTAAAGTGGCTCACCATACCTCTAGGTACTTTAAATGGGGTTGGCTTTGTTTTGTTCAGATATTTCAGATCTTGAGAGGGTTCTAATGGAACAAAAACACCATAAGCTTTGGAAGTAGTGGGAAGCTTGATATCCGGAAGAGTTGCCTTAATAAGATGCTTTTGGGCGGCATCAAGATCTTGTGGGGTACCAGCTCCAGCTAAATACAACTTTCCTAAAAGGGCATGGCAACGAGTATAATACCAAACATCCACGGAGTTAAGCTCTACCAGTGATTCGCCTAGAATATAATCGGCTCTTTTGACACACAGCTGAGCTAGCTTGAAAGCTGAAGAATAATTCCTTGGATGAATGTAATCTCCAAGGAAATCTGACATCATTAGAGAATATATCTGAATCAGATCCCCATCCGCAGGGGTATACTCATAATTTTCATAGAGGTGGATATCATCCAAAGACCTTATCAGTGAAGAAGGGGTCTCGGAAGCTTCATAATAGAGACCTTCATGGAAGTCAGGAATTCGAATATTGTAATTTTCCAATGGAAAAGGCAATACCGGGGTAACCATTTCTTTATGTTGAGGATATACCTTGGAAAAAGCTGCGATGTGGTAAAAATTGGCCAGATTTCTATCTTTTAGTACATCAAATCCGAACCAATACCGTGTTCCCAACGCCATCATAGCTTTAACGTTTCCTAAATCGGCAGAGTGTTGATAATGGAGTAAGGCTCTACCCTGGTCAGGTGAAGTCTGGTTTAAATCACCGATACTGTACAAAAATCCTAGTTTGAAGTGATCTTCTGAGTTTACTCTTAAGTGTGTAAGTCGTTGCAGATATTTGATAGATTCGGACAACGGAATATAGACTGAGTAGTTGTAATATATGCCGCAATCTGCAAGTAACTCCAATGCTCCGACGTGATCATTGTCACATAGCTTTTTTAGCTCATTGATAGCTGTGCTATTATTCTCAACAGTATTAATAACACCAGCATCAAAAAAATGATTCAATGCTGACCCAAGCACTATTTGTTGCTTTGAGTTTGAATATAAAGAGAACACATCATCAGGAGATATCTGCTCCGAGTTCGTTAGCTCTTGGACTAAACTATCATAATATGATTGATCTGCTATAGTATAGACCAAAAACCAGCATAAAAGGAAGATGACCATGAGCTGAGAACCAATAAACTGGTAACGCTTTAACTTTTGCTAAACAGAGCTGATGAATACTGTATACAATATCTAACTTTCCACGCGCGATGAACTCTGTCTTTCTAAGAAGGAAACACCGTAATAGAGATGCCAGTGAAGTATAGTTGTTGTAGAGAGGGTGAATGGCTTGAAGATTACAATAACTGGTACGATCTGAATCAGCTATACTTCTGTGCTAAGTGTCAGCGCATCAAATGTTGGAGGTGCACTCAGCCTGTGATCAAAGTTAAATTTTGCTCAAGATGTTTGGAAAAAACAAGTGGTAATCATTGTCCCAAACATTGTTTCAACTGTCCTACATGTAATAGAGCTCTGAAGATTTCTAGTACAACTGAAACCGATGGAAAATCTTTCAAATTCGATTGCAAGTGCGGTTGGAGTTTTGATACTGGTACAATTCGCCAACCCCAACCATTGCGTAGGATTATTCGCACTTTAAACAAAGAAAACTCTCCCTTCTACCAACTGAAAGCTTTCTATGAAGGCAAGGGTAGTCTTCCAGAACAGAGAGAAGATGTAGATTCATCTCTGGGAAAAAATAAACTACCTGTTCTCACTCGAGTTAAGAGTAAGGATGATATATATTGCAGAGTGTGCCATAGTTGGCTGGTAGTAAATAGCGGTGACGTCTCTTCTGCTGCAAAAATTAACTCAGCTGCTCATAGGTATGTGCCAGAAATATACCTAGATAGATCTCAAGATAAGCTTTTACTACACTTCATCAACAATTCGATATATCCTATGGATATCGAGATCACACATCCTTCAGATACTGCAATCTATTTCCCACGCTCCAAGTTCACATTGGCTGCAACAGGGAATGAAAAAACTACTCTAAAGACGCCAAAACGGACTACAGAAGCAACGACTGAAAGAACAAAAGAAGTTCAAGCAGAGTTAAAAGCTGAACCCACCGCCTCTTTTGATGGAGTGGTTAGCCACGCTTGCATACCAATAGAGACACAACTGCAAGAATTTAAGGTGCCCATTCATGTTCAGATATCAGGCCAGTTTAACTTCGGCTTTTGGTGTTTAAATACTTCAGAGATATGAGGCTGGAAGAAAGATACATAGCTTCCGCGAATCTCTGTCTGATAGGTCGTGTGTTTTAGTGGGACTGTTATTTTATTTCACAAGTATGGGGAACGATGGCCTGTCGAAAACAACCCTTGCAAGGTTATTTCACACCGTGGCATTTGAAGAACCAGACACAAGGATATCTTCAAAGACGTTAGAACTTTCAATTGAGTATCTTAATATTTTCGCCAAGGAGGCAGTGATCAGAGCCGACGAAGTAAGACGAGATCGAAGTGGTCAAGTACGGTCCAGATACAACATCAAATTAGAAAATGTTGAAGAGCAATCGATAGAGAACGCTGATTCAAACGGTGGGATACTGGATGTCAACCACCTGAGTCAGATATCAGGAAGTCTGATTCTAGATTTCTAGTTATGAATTATAAATATGTTAAGGGTATCAACTAAATAAACATATCACGTACAAACTCTCGAAGCTCGTTGTCTTTGTTGCTGTCAGTACGGGAATGGTGGACATCTCGATTCCTTTTCTGATTAGAATCGCCACTGAGCATGTTGACTTGAAATAGCTCTAGTTGCTCTCTATCGTGTCCCATCTTTGGTGAGCCAGTATCCACAGTCTCCAGCTCCGTCAAATATCCCATTTCTAAAATTGCTGAAATTATAGATGAGTTTAGTTTGCCGGTCTTGGGAAACTGGAACACCTTCACATGTTGAAACAGCTTGTAGTATTTGGCTGAAATTCTGGTGATAGTCCAGTTAAGGTTGAATTGTTGCAACTTTGGTGCTTGAATATGTGGCTCTAGTACTTTTGATTCTTCCAGATTCAAATATTCCAGTTCTGGGTAGTCCCCTTGTAGCTTGGTGATACCCCAACATCCTTTGATACAAAGTGTTCTCAAATTAGTGGAGCATTGTCTAGGAATATCAGAAAGGAAATCAGAATGAGAGATGCTCAAGCATTCCAGTGATGGAAAAAAACCGTCAATATCCTGCAAATGAGGACATCTCTCTATCTCCAACCTAGCGAGGGACTCGCTGTGGAAGCCTGAGAGCGTTTCTATTCCAGCAGCGCTAATCCTTAAAGTACGCAGCTTGCCACAGTTCGACGGCAAACTTTTTAGCTTTGGTGCCATTTCTATTTCAAGAGATGTCAAGTTGGGCATGATCAATCTGTCCATGTGCTGGATCTCAAAAATCAAGTCACATCGGAGAGTGTGCATGTTAGGAAAGACACCCTTTAGCCGACCATTAGAGATGAATTTTGAAGTTTCATTGAGCAATATCCCATCGATCTCTATTTTATTCCCTGTGATATTCATTTGGGATCCACGGAGAACAAGTGTCTCGTCATGATCTTTCATTGTACCAGAGGTAGGTGTGTACGGCTTATTGGAGTAAGGATGGTAGCTGACAGGAGGTAACTCTGATTCCGTTGTCATATCGAGCTCTATAAACCTTTAACCTTAGGATTCTTCATTTCGGAAAATGTTTTATAATGTACAACGGTTCCCTATGGCAAAATTGTTAAATTACCCCAGATCTTACATGTTTCTACCCCATTTGGGGCCTACAAGCGACAAGCGGGTATTGAAGCCCATGCGCGCGCGGCAGTCAATTTGCGTGTCACAAGAATTTTGTTTCTTACGTAATCCCCCCATATCTATTTAGCTATACTGAAGGATCATCGTTAGGATCAATGGAAAATATCTTGTCTGGATTGAGTATACGTTTGGGATCAATGGCAAACTTTATCTTGCGCATTAAATCAACTGTGTTGTAACCAGCCTCTTCCAAAAGATATTTTCTTTTTCCGTATCCTACTCCATGCTCACCAGTACATGTTCCTCCCATAGCTAACGCCCTTTGTACCATTCTGTCAACAAGTTTGGAGGCTGTTTCATGTTGCTCCTTTTTATAAAGCAGAAAAACGTGAAAGTTTCCGTCTCCTGCATGGCCAACCATCGAAGATGGAAGGCCCGAAGTATCTATATCTTTCTTGGTTTCAAGTAGTACATCTGGTAACTTGGAAATTGGAACAGCTACGTCTGTAGTCCATAGCTGAATATCGGGAGATATGTTTTCACGGCCATAATTGATTGTCGACCAGAGTGCAACCTTTCTAGCATTCCACAATTCTAACCTTTCATCCTCCTCGGAAGCATCGTGCATTCGAACGGCACCGTAACTATCTGCAATACTTTTTACTGTATTCTTCAAATCATCCACTGCACGTTTCGTTGGTCCACCGAGTTTGAAAAACAAAGTTGGAGCTTCGTCGTACTTCTGAGTTGTTTCACCACTGGCATTTATGTATTTCATCATGCTATCGTCTACCAGTTCCATAGCATCCACTTGGATACCACGGCCAACTATTTTAGCCACAGTACTTGCCGCCTGCTTGATTCCGGGAAAGGCCACTACAGCCACTGTTTGAAATGGAGGTTTCACATGAAGTCTCAAAGTTGCCTCCGTGACCACTCCAAGAGTTCCCTCGTTACCAATAAATAGTCCAGTTAAATTGTAACCCGCAGAAGACTTAGTGGGTCGTTGCTTAGTTTTTATTATTGTTCCATCTGCAAGCACGACTGTCAAGTTCAGAACATTTTCTTTCATAGTTCCATATCGGGAAGCATTAGTTCCAGAGCATGATGTCCCGACCATACCACCAATGCAAGCTGAGGGGCCCGGATCTGGACCAAACAACAGCCCATAGTCATCTAAATAGTCGGCCAAGGTCTCCCATCCGACTCCTGGCTGAACCACAACATCAAGGTCTTCTTTATGTAGTTCTAAAACTTTGTCCATACCAGAAAGATCTAAAGAAATTCCTGACCTTGTAGAGATGAAATGTCCCTCTAAAGATGTACCTCCTGTGAATGGAACGATTGGGACAGAGTACTCATGGCATATCTCCATTATTTTCGAAACTTGTTCTGTCGAAGTTCCATAAACGACATACTTAGGAGATTGGGTGGCCTCCGGGTGATGGCTGTTCCAGTATGTGTCATTGTGACTTTTGATCGACTCTTCTGTCGATACAACGTTCTCTTTGCCAACTACATGTTCCAGTCTAGCACGGCATGCATGTATAGTTTTCTCATCGGCATATTGAGGAGCAATTATTCCTTTCAACGGAGTCGTACTACTTTTGGGGAAAAGGAATGGCGGAGGTTTTTCACTGATGGAATAAGCAGACGATATTGAACCTATAACGATACCTAGAGCTAAAGTTAGGCCCAGCTTCATGGTGATGTTGCTGGAGCCATTGACAGGCTGGGTCCGGCTAAAATTATTGGCCGTCCCCTCGTTGGAAGGTGCATGGACATTCAATGGTTTCAGTTTGGGAGTACCTAGCTTTGAGCGCAAAGAATCATTGCTTACTTTGGAGCTCTGAGCGAAAGACCTGGAAATTCTCCCAAATCTGAACATACTTCAAAATAAGGTTAGAGGAAGAATACATTTCAGCACGTCGGTCCATTTAAACCGTCCGCGAACTGCGTCTAGTCTTCCATGCATCATGGCATATTGTTACATCTACTTTGTAAACTGTCACATCCAGACGGGACAGATCGAAATTCAAATCACAGAGTGATGGTTGATACTAGCCAATTTATTGTAAATGAAATTTAACTTTGTAAGACGCCTGTTCTGTTGGTAGAATAGAGTTCTCTAGCCGGCTGTAGCCGGTTTGATCCTTGGTGTGAAATGCATGGTCCGTGCGATGATCAGGTACTAACTTGGTGGTACATTTTTACTAGAGGGCAGAGAGAAACAACTCTGAACTGAGTCCTGTACAAAAAGATTTCCCATCAACTTCTTTGAAATTGTCATCTAGCATCTAGAGAGTAACTATGCACCATTAACAACATTAATAAGATCAAAATGTGGTACCTACTTGATACATCTTGAGTAACGCAACAGACTTTGGTTTGAAAGGCATTGCCTCACTGGCATTAGTGGTTCTGTCTCTATAGGATCAATCAAAATATTGAACGTTAATTATTTTAGAAACAAGAACATCTCAGACAAAAATGATTCAATAGAGAAGTAACAGATTGGCGACCACTGACACAACAGTATAGACGACAAAACCCCAAGACTATCCCTGCATCATACTGGAACTAATCATACTGAAGAGGCTACTCCGCATACTTTTTCTGTCCCAATTTAGCCCATGTCCAATTTGAACTATATCAATCGAGTTATGTAAGCAACTATTTTTCTACATGAAATCGTCATCCCCAAGATCATCATAATTGGTGGTATCCATATCATCCTTTCTGAACGATCCTCCAACATTGGCACGTACATTCTTGGCCTTTTTCTTTCCTGCACCTCCAGTCGAAGTTCCGCCGCTCTTTGCCAAACGAGCCTGGCGCTCAAGCTTGATCTTCTCCTTCTCCATTACGTTCAACGTGGATATGACCTTTCGAAGATTTTCCAGGGACAAGGGATTACTCAGATCTCTAATAAGGTCAATTGCTAATGAAGACGAATAATTCAACATGCTGTCCTTAGCATAAGATGTTAGTTGTGCTGAAAGCGCCTTACGGAGGTTGACGTAGTCCTGTTTGTTTTCTAATTCAAATAATGGATGCTCTCTTAATGGCGTATCTTTGGTGAGCGCTGTCTTTGTAGCACCTCCATTTGCAGCAGCGGATAGACGGGCTGCTCTTGCCCTTGGGTGCTCATCAGCAACGCCTAACCCGTCGAAAAGATCTGCGGCATTGTTTAAATCAGCATCCAACTCAGCTTGTTTCAACATTTCTCTACGTGTTTTGTCATCCACAAGGTCAATATCCAACTTTTTCTGGCCAGTGCTCACCTTTGTTTCCTTCTTTTTAGTAGCAGGTTTGGTGTGCGCTTTGGCTGGTGCCTTGGGTGTGTCTACTGTGTCCCAAGATTCGAGTAATGGCTCATCATCAACTTCTTCCTCCCAACTCTGAGCAGGAACTTTGGTGGGGATATCAAAATCTTCGTCGTCCCAGGACATTGCTACAGTGAACGTTCAGGGGATTTTTCTAGTGTTCTAAATCGAAAAAAAAAAAGTTATCTACAGCTTACAAGGGGGGGAAGTAAATCTTTGTGGTGTAAGGATGACAAAACCGAACACAACCTGAACTGTCCTTACGGCCGCGAATTTGAGTTGTTGACATCTCTCAGAGGATGAAAAAAAACACCTGACTGTACCGCGAAATTAAAGGGTGCCAAGACGGCGTCGCACGACCGCGCTTATCAGTAATCTATTACCCAAGCAGTCATCCTCAGGGTTTGTTATTTCTTTCCTCGTATTATATTCTGTTCACAAACATTCATAATGTCTGAAGCTAAACAAGAAACCCCTAAGGAGGCCCAGGAGGAGGTCTTTTTTTCTACCGGTAGAGGAGGTGCAGGTAACATGAGCAAAGGAGAATCTCTTCCTTCTCCAAAGCTCGAACCTCAGAGGTCTCGTATCTCTACCAATGAGAATGACCTGTCCCCAATTTATAGCACTGGGCGTGGTGGGTATGGAAACATGCAAAACAAGAAGGATTTGGGCGAAATGGCTCACCTTGACGAAGAAATGGGCATTGCACCAATCCATTCGAAGACGATGAATGATCAACAACAACATGTTGCTGTTGGCAGAGGTGGTTATGGAAACGTTTTGACGGCGTCACAGTCAAGAGGATTGGAGGACAAAGATGAGAGTCAGAAAGACACCAAGCCTCGTAGTGGTTTTTTCCGTAAGATCAAGAACTTTTTCAATTAATTACGTTTTTTTTTTTAATACAATACAATAAACAATCATACATTGGGTAATTAAAAACAAAAATAGTACTTAGAATATTTTAAAATTAGAGAACCTCATTTTATTTGGTTTCCAAGCTTTTCCCCAAAAGCTATCTAGGCCTTGGCAGCAAGTTCTTCGAGCCTCTTGAAATTACGGAGCTCTATGGAGCCGTTACCTGGAAGAATACTCTCTCCCTTGTTTAGGATGTTATCCACCTCTCTAGCACATTGACGTCCTTCTTGGATACCCCAAACAATCAAAGACTGACCACGGCGGCAGTCACCAGCAACAAAGACCTTGTTAGATACTCTGTATCCAGAGGTGGAAATTGTGGAGATGTTACCACGCTTATCTCTGTGAAGGCCTTGGGCAGTACCTAATCCACTCTTGTCCAATTCAGGACCCATGAAACCCATAGACAAAAGAACAACGTCAGCTGGGAAAAAGTCTTCAGATCCAGGAACTTCAGCCATTTGCCATGCTCCACTGTCAGACTGCTTCCATTCGACTCTAACAGTATTGATACCCTTCACGTTGCCATCATCGTCACCTTCAAACGATTTACTCAGGATGGAGTATTGACGTGGATCTTTGCCGTAATGGGTAGCAACCTCACTGTGTCCATAATCGACACGGAACACCCTAGGCCATTGTGGCCATGGGTTCTCCCTTGACCTAGTCTCTGGTGGAGTTGGGAGCAGTTCAAAGTTGGTAACACTCTTGGCCCCGTGTCTAGTGGCAGTTCCCAAACAGTCATTACCTGTGTCACCACCACCTATAACAACAACGTGCTTACCTTCAAGTTCCTGGCGAACATCGTCCAGATAATCATCAAGGAGTGCCTGGGTATTCCATTTTAATAGTTCCATAGCAAATTTGATGTTATTCAGTTCACGGCCTGGAATCTTTAGGTCTCTTGGTATGGTAGAGCCAATTGCAACTACAACAGCATCGTAGTCTCTCTCCAATTCCTCAAGGGTGATATCTTCACCAACGTTAACATTGCATCTAAATTCAACACCTTCAGCAGCCATCAAGTCAGTACGACGCTTCACGATTCCTTTATCCAGTTTCATGTTAGGGATACCGTACATTAACAGACCACCTGGACGGTCAGCACGCTCGTAAATTGTAACAGAATGACCTGCTTTATTCAACTGATCAGCAGCTGCTAAACCAGCAGGACCGGAACCAATAATGGCAATAGTCTTGCCTGTACGAATCTTAGGAGGCTCTGGTTTTACCCAACCCTGTTTGAATCCGTAATCAATTATACCAGCTTCCACAGACTTTATACCAACGGCGTCAGCGCCCGTGAGGTTAACAACACAAGCACCTTCACAAGGTGCAGGACAGACCTTCGAAGTAAATTCAGGGAAGTTGTTGGTCATCAAAAGTCTTTGCAAAGCTTCATACCATTGGTCACGGAAAACCAGTTCATTCCATTGAGGAATGATGTTTGAAATTGGACATCCAGTGTCACTTGTACAGAAAGGTACACCACAATCCATACATCTGGCAGTCTGTTGCTTCAGTTCATCCTTGGTCAACCTCGTGGAAAGTTCGTTCCAGTCTTTGACTCTAGTCTTTGCACTGCGGTAAGGCTCATTTAGTCGCTTATACTTCATGAATCCCTTTAACTTATCCAACTTCACCAACTTCTTTTCCTCTGCCTTCACATTGAGAATGGCATCTTCTAGGTCAGTGATCTTAGGTTCAGCCTTCTTACAACTTGATTTTTTGTTACGAAGAATTTCTCCGTTCGTAACGTCAGACTCAGGGTCTTGCTTGAGTTTCTCAAAGAAGTTCTGGACCTTGTTTTGCTTCACTTTCTCGAGTTCCTTCTTTTCCTTCTCCAAAACATTCTTGTATTCGTAAGGCAGGACTTTTACAAAGCGAGGCAAAATCCGGTTGAAGTCTTGTAAGATGGTGTTAGCAAGTCCAGAGCCAGTGTAATGACGGTGGTCTTCAATCAATCCACGCAAGAAAGCGATTTCACTAGGATCAGTTAGAGCTGAGAGTTCAACCATCTCCTTGTTGACCTTCGTATCCTCAAACTCTTGAGCCATGTCCAGAACGTAGGCAATACCACCAGACATACCAGCTGCAAAATTGATACCTGTGCTGCCCAAAACGACAACACGACCACCTGTCATGTATTCACAACAATGGTCACCAGCTCCCTCAACAACGGCAGTAGCACCTGAGTTACGAACTGCAAATCTTTCAGCTGCAATACCACTGATGAACATTGATCCAGAAGTGGCTCCATAAAGACAAGTATTACCGACAATCATGTTCTCTTCAGCCTTGAACACACTACTCTTAGGAGGGTAAACAATAATACGACCTCCAGAAAGTCCTTTTCCAACATAATCATTACAGTCACCTTCCAATTCTAAAGTCACACCAGGAGCAAGGTAAGCACCAAAGGACTGTCCAGCATTACCAGTAACGTTAACATGAACAGTATCATGAGGGAGGCCTTCTTCACCAAACTTCTTTGAAATTCTGTAGGACAAGGTTGATCCGAAAGCACGATCAGTATTAGTTATATCGCAGGAAATGGTAACTGGAAGACCATTCTCCAAAGTAACTTCTGCTTCGTCGATAAGTTTGTTGTCCAATCTCATGTGTAGCTTGTAGTCCTGTTTACGGACACAACGAGTTGCTACACCAGGGCGAATACTGTGAGCAGGAGTTAAAATGGGTGACAAATCAATATTGACGTTCTTAGTATTCATGAACTCTTCACGAACAAACAGTTTCTCGGCTCTACCCACCATCTCGTTAATAGTACGGAATCCAAGTTTTGCCATGATTTGTCTCAACTCATTAGCAAGGTAGTAGAAGAAATTAATGACATGCTCAGGAGTTCCCTCGAACTTCGAACGAAGTTCTGGATCCTGCGTAGCAATACCTACTGGACAGGTGTTCAAATGACACTTTCTCATCATGATACAACCCATTGCAATAAGAGGAGCAGTGGCGAATCCCCATTCCTCGGCTCCTAACAAACAAGCAATAGCAATATCTCTACCTGTTTTCAGTTGACCATCTGTTTGCACGACAACACGGCCACGCAAGTCATTCAAAACCAACGTCTGGTGGGTTTCTGCAAGACCCAACTCCCAAGGTAGACCAGCGTACTTAATACCAGTCCAACGAGAAGCACCAGTTCCACCGTCATGTCCGCTAATAAGGATATGCTCGGCTTTGGCCTTGGCAACACCTGCGGCAATAATACCGACACCGACTTCAGAAACCAATTTGACAGAGATTCGAGCTCTAGGGTTAGAACATTTCAGATCGTAAATAAGTTGTTTCAGATCCTCAATGGAGTAAATATCATGATGAGGTGGAGGCGAGATAAGACCAACACCGGGAGTAGAGTGACGAGTTCTGGCGATTTCTTTTGAAACTTTGTGACCAGGCAACTCACCACCTTCACCAGGCTTGGCACCTTGAGCCATCTTGATTTGAAGTTCATCAGCATCAGCTAAGTAATGTGCAGTAACACCGAATCTGCCTGAAGCAATTTGTTTGATGGCAGATCTCATAGTGTCACCATTCTCAGTCACATGTGATCTTTCCTTGTCTTCACCACCTTCACCAGTGTTGGACTTACCACCTAATCTGTTCATGGCAACAGCTAATGTAGAATGAGACTCCATTGAGATAGAACCATAAGACATGGCTCCAGTTGCAAATCTACGAACAATCTCTGTCCATGGTTCAACTTGGTCAATAGGAACAGGAGTCGAATGCTCATAGTCAAAGTCTAACAAACCACGTAAAGTACAGTTCTTGATGGCTTCGTACTCTTTCTTACTATAAGCCTCATATGCCTTTTCATTTTTGTTACGGACAGCATCCTGAATACTTGCGATAGCTGCGGGATCATTTATATGAGCTTCTCCACCATCTCTCCAGTGGTACTCGCCAGTTTCGGGCAAACCTTTCTCCCTTACAGTATCTGGGTTGAATTTTTCTGGCGTGTAACCTTGGTCGTGCAACGTAAAAGCATCTTGAGCTAGGTACTCAAAAGTGACACCCTTTATACGCGAAGCGGTTCCAGCAAAACATCTATCAACGATGGAGTTGTCCATACCCAAGATCTCGAAAATTTGGGCACCCTTGTAAGAGGCCAAAGTGGAAATACCCATCTTGGACATGACCTTGAGAATACCACTGTCAATTGATGTTTTGTAGTTCTCAATTACCTGATCATCAGTAAGGACTTCTTTGGTGTTTCGCAGCAGGTTGCGCTTGTTCATGCTCAAAAGCGTTTCCATAGCAAGGTATGGGTTGATACCATCACAACCATAACCAACTAAACAACACATATGGTGAACTTCACGTGCTTCACCAGTTTCAACAAAGATTGCTACCTTAGATCTTTGCTTCTGTCTAACCAAATGATGATGAACGGCACCAACAGAAACTAAAGCTGAAAGTGGAATACGGTCACCTTTAGCAATATTTCTATCAGATAAAATGATTATAGAGGAGTTCTCGGAGATAGCCATTAGTGCCTGTTGACAAACACGGGATATAGCATTAGTGTATCCTAACAAACCTTCCTCCTTGTCAAAGGTTATATCGATAGTCGAAATTTTCCACTGGGGATACACGTTGCTGATCTCTGTAAGCGCTTTGAACTGCTTATTGGTCAAAATAGGAGACTTCAATAACAATCTATTACATTGTTGAGGTTTCATCTCCAATATATTACCTTGGGGTCCAACTGGGCATTCTAGCGACATCACAATCGATTCTCTGATAGGATCAATTGGAGGGTTTGTGACCTGCGCAAACAACTGACGGAAATATTCATAAGTGAGTTTCGGTTTCTCAGAAATACAAGCAAGAGCGGTGTCATTACCCATGGAGCCGAGTGCTTCTTTTCCAGTGGCACCCATAGGACCAATAATCAAGTTTATTTGCTCCAAAGAGTAACCAAATGCTTTCAATCGAGGATCGGTATCAATGTTACCAGCATCATCAGCTAGTTCTTGTGCTAGAGAGATGTCCCTTACCTCAAGTCTGGAAATGAGTTCGGGTATAGAGATTTGGTTGGCAAGCACCCAAGACTTAAAGTCAAATCTAGATGCAACTTTGCTCTTCAGTTCCCTATCATCAACAATTCTTCCCTCTTTAGTGTCGACTAAGAGCATCCTACCAGGACGTAGTCGACCTTTCTGAATAATTTTAGCGGGATCAATATTTGGAATAACACCGACTTCTGAACCGCAAATCATCAGATCATCATCAGTGACGTAGAATCGACAAGGACGCAATCCGTTTCTGTCAAGGTTGGCTCCACAATAACGACCGTCGGCAAAAGTAAATAAAGCAGGACCATCCCATGGCTCCATTAAACAAGCAGCCCACTCATAAAAAGCACGCATTTTAGGAGGCATGTTTGCATTGTTCTGCCATGCTTCAGGGATAAGCAGCATAACAGCTTCAGGAAGGGAAAGAACTCCGTTGATCATCAACAGTTCCAATACATTATCAAAAGCACCGGAATCAGATCCACCCTCTTCAATTATAGGGTACAGCTTATCAAGTTCGTCGTCGTCAAAAGTGGTACTTGACATGACACCTTCACGTGCTCTCATCCAGTTCTTGTTTCCTCTCAACGTATTGATCTCACCATTATGAGCAGCCCAACGCAAAGGCTGAGCTCTATCCCAAGATGGGAAAGTGTTGGTTGAGAAACGAGAGTGAACTAAGGCGAAATGAGATTCATATTCCACATTAACCAAATCATGATAATAGTTGAATACCTGAGCAGGAGTAAGCTGTCCTTTGTACACTATATTCTTGTTGGACAATGAACAAATGTAGTACCAGTTATGAATACCGATGGTATGAGTAGACTGCTTGCGCAAAATAAATAGTTGTTTTTCAAATCTAGTTTGAAATCTTTCTTCGAACTCAGCCTCTGTATAGTCTGCAGAAGAATCGCCTTCACCGTAGGCTTCTTCTAAGACAATACAAGGTTGTTGAATGAATGGCTCACGGGATAAAGATGCAGGACCCAAAATGGACGAGTCATGGGGAACATTTCTCCAGCCAAGTACCCTCAACCCCAATGATTTGGCAATGTTGGTGAAGGTGGCCTTGGAACGATTGATGACTTCCTGGTCATCATTCTTGAAGAAAACATTACCCACAGCATATTCTCCCAATCGAGGAATTTTAACCCCACAATGATACTGAAACTCGCGTTCCATGAACTTGTGTGGGATGGAGGTCATGACACCAGCACCGTCTCCGTCTCTAGCATCGGAACCAACCGCTCCACGGTGTGCCATGTTGCACAGCAGATAGCTGGAATCTGAGACAATCTTGTGAGACGGGACACCCTTAATATGGCAGGCAAATCCTACCCCACAAGCGTCTTTTTCATACTCTTGGTTGTACAACGTACTTAAACCAGGCTTGGGCAAAGTGTGTGCCCAGGTTCTGTTACCTGGAACTTCGTCATAGGAGTATGGGGTGTACTCTGGCTCTTGTTCCATAATATCTCCTGTAAATTCAAGATCTAGATTTTGGTTTTTCTTACAGAAGAGAGAAAGAAGAGTTTTTTTTGCAGAAGAATTAAGTTTGGACGACGGAGGAATGAATTAAATGAGATTTACTGGGCCAATCTGAAGATAAAGATCGGTCAGTTAATTGGACATTCCCTAATCGAGGCTGTCAGTCCAAGTTCGCGAGAAGATTTCTTATCAAAGTTTTCAGTACAGCCAATAGCAGTAGGACGTTTTGTCATTGCATTGGCAAAGGGTAGAACGCTCGACTGCAGGCGATCACTGTCGCCGGCCATTTCCTTGAATAGTATCTTTGTTCCAGCGTCACGTGAAAAAGAATTTTATTTTCTTCTTACTTCACCTATCTTAAATTCTTATACCTACTATCTATTCATACAAACTCGTCATCTACTTCGACATGCTCAGTGTCTGGTCCAACGTCCTCCTCTTCGTCATCATCATCTTCTCCAGCATCAGGAACCATTATCTGTTCACCCTCGGTTTTGTATTTACGGCTGATTCTGGAACTACGGCCCAGTTCTTTTGCTCTTTCTCTGGCCTTTTCCTGTAAATCCTTTAGCTGGCCACCTAGACTCTTTCTCACTGCTCGGTTAGATAAAGAATCCCAAATCTGCAGTGATCCGGAGGCACCTCCAATCGTAATAAAACCTGCCACTTCTACATCTGGGGCAAAAGAAGATGCGAGCACATTGCCCACGCCAAAATCTCTGCTCAGAATCATGGAGGGCTTACCTGAGTTTTTCAATGTAGGGACATTCCAAAGCTTAAGGTTCTTGTCCCCCATAGCACCTGTAGCCAATAATCCATCCACAAATCTATTACGATCCAGGGTGGAAATACCTGAATCATGCGCATGTAAAGTCCATAATGACTTCTGTGATCTGATATCTAAACAGTAGACGTTACCTTGGTCGGTACCGGCATAAACAGTATTGTCAGGACCCCAGCAGGCTGTCTCCACTTCTTCATTTCCAGATCCAACCACGAAGCTCTTACTCATTGAATTTTCCTCCGTGATTCGGACGTCTGTCAACGACACACATCCATCATAACCACCGGTCAGCAGTATAGATCCATTCTCCTCATTCCACTGAGAGGAAGATACTTGTTTACCTTGATGGATTTTATTCATCGATCTTACACATAGCGCCTGGTTTAGGTCCCATAGTTTAACTGTGCAGTCAGCTGAACATGAAGCTAACACGGATCTGAAACTTCTATTATGTGATAACGAAAGAACTGCATCGGTATGGTGGGTAGTTACATGAGATCCCTTTTTGTTCTTCTTGCTCTTTTTCTTGGTGAGACCAGCAACGCTGTTCTCTTCTGGCTCGCCCAAAATCACATCTGGGAATGCTCTGTCGACACAGTCTAGGTTCCAGATTTCAATTTGGGGATCTAAAGTACCAACTGCAGCGAAGTTTGCGACGTTACTATTGTCATTAGGTCCAAACGGCTTGTAACTCAACCATTCAACACAAAGAGGAAACGATGGTAACATGATATCATGGTGAACGTATAAGCTTGGATCTCTAGTCATTCCACGAGCCACATCAGGATCAAACTTGTCGCCGTCCTCTTCTTCAGCACCATCTGGGGCTCCAGCTCCATCATCGTATATATAGACATCTAAGAAGGAGATGTCGTCCTCAGTTCTAGTCGAAAGGATCATATTATCTGTGGGGTAAACTTGCAGCTCCTGTTTCTCCTCTAACATTTCACGTTCTGTGGGGAGAGTAATGTATGCATCACCATCTGTGTTCTCATTTTCGTGATACCTAGCACCCATATTGTTCAACCCAGGAAGCATAGAAACTTTGAGCCCATTGGCGATGGAATCCTCATAGGCATCATCATCATCATAGTGTTCTAGATCATATTCCTTCAAGTCTGCATCAATATCTTCTTGAGACTTTAGTTTGTTTGCTATAGATTGGTTGATATTGGCTTTCAATTCTGAGATGTTAGACTCGTCTTCTTGCGTTTCAGCCAGCTCATCGTTGGCATCCTTCAACTTTAGATTGGCCATGGCTTCGATTCTTTCCATCTCAGCTTCATTCATTTCATACTGCTCAAGAAACTCCGAGGGGAAACCTCTAGGAACCCAAGATGTCGAAGAAATCATATGTGTATAGTAATATCTGCTTGAACTGAAAAAAAAAAATTGCAGGGTAAGAAAAAAAAACTTGGTCACATGATAAGATGATCCAGCAGTTGAAACAGTAATCGAAGCACTAACTCCAGAAAAGGAATTGATATTTATAAAGCTTAATAAAGAAAGAAACAAACTTAAGTATTCTCTTCCTAGCTTTCACTAGTATACTGGACGGTTTAGTCATCCTATCGAAGCTGTACAAATATCCCCTCCTATCATAGGAAACATGTCCTAACGGAGATCTAAAGGGTTCTCGAAAATTTCACAGAAAGTTACTACTTCCTCTCCACCAACTCCAAAGTATAGCACTTGAATTATCGCCAATCATGTCCGATGACAATAAACGGTCCCTGCAGAAATTACAGCAACTGCTCCAGTCGTTGCAGGTAGGTCAACAGGTAAATGAAGCCACTAGCCTTCCGCCTAAGAGGAAAGATGAATATAAGTTCTGGAAAACCCAACCTGTGGCCAACTTTGAGGAAAAGATTCAGTCCGAAGGTCCTATAGATAAACGCAAAACACCTGATGATATTCCAGATAGCCCGCTTCCATTGCTGTCAAGCTTTGAATGGGTAACCGTTGATATGGAAGACGATCATCAAGCAGATCAGTTGTATGACCTTCTGTGTAATCATTATGTTGAAGATAAGGATTCTTCCCTCCGATTTCAGTATAGCCAAAGGTTCCTGAAATGGGCGTTGAAATCCCCAGGGTGGAAAAAAGATTGGCACGTGGGCGTGCGTGTCAAAGAAACCGGGAAGCTTGTTGCTTTCATCAGTGCCATTCCCGTGAGTCTGTCTGTTCGTGATAAAAAAGTTGAATCTGTCGAAATTAACTTCCTCTGCGTTCACAAGCAATTGAGATCCAAACGCCTGGCACCAATATTGATTAAAGAGATTACCAGACGTGTTAACAAATCAGACATTTGGCACGCCTTGTACTCTGGTGGCGTTGTAATTCCTACACCAGTGTCGACGTGCCGTTACACACACCGTCCGCTAAACTTTGGAAAACTCTATGAGTGTGGTTTTTCAGGCTTACAACATAATACAACGAAGGAGCAGATGATTGCTAGATACACGATTAGCTCGTCTACCAAGTTGCCTGGACTCAGACCCCTAAAATGCAAAGATTTGAGCCAAGTCCAAGCGCTTTTTGAAACCTTCCAGTCGAAGTATCAATTGTATCAGAACTTTACTTCAGAGGAGCTAGAACATTGGCTACTTGGGGATAAGGAACAACAAGGTTTAAAAAATCAGAACGACAAAGTTATTCAAAGTTATGTTGTGGAAGATGACTCTGGGGCCATTACAGACTTTGTGTCATTCTATATTTTACCTTTTGGTGTCTTGCAAGACAATGTCCATAAGACTGTCAACGTTGCTTATCTCTTTTACTATGCAACAACAGCAGGTTTGAAGGCACCCTCTGATGATGTTGAAGCTACAAAAGTTCTTAAGTATAGGTTGAAGGAGCTAGTTGGTGATGTTCTGGTTTTAGCCAAACAGCTAGGAATTGATGTCCTCAATGCGGTAACCTCCCAAGATAACACCCTCTTTTTACAAGATTTGAAGTTTGGTCTGGGCGATGGGTATTTGAATTTTTATCTTTTCAACTATAAAGCATTTCCAATCGACGGAGGGATTGATAAAGAGACAGGTAAGTTCGATGAGGTAAAAAGAAGCAAGGTTGGTGTGGTAATGTTGTAATTTCTTAAAAATTTCAAGTACTCTAATTTAATCATATTCAACTTTGGTATGCTTCTTAACTTTTACTGTGGGTACCAAACTAGTTCCATCAGTGTCATAGTGTATGTACTCAATGAAGTCGCCATTAAACCCTATCCAAGGCCCATCAAGTGGTTCCTGAATATACGGATAAACATATTTTTGATCTAGTTCCCTTTCTTCTTCAATAGTACTCTTTCTCTTTCTCAATGGTGTTCTTAATAACGGTTCGTCCTCTGTTGGAGCTGTGGGTGATAGCACAGGACTATTAGTAGAGCCATCTGAATCTGATGATGGCGGATAAGTTATTGACTCTAAAGCAATGTAAGTTGTCAAAGGAGCATAATACTTGTTGAAGACATACTGGAAAGCAATAGTAATAGCAAGAAGAGGTATCAGTAGACCCGCTAAAATGTACCTTGATTCTAAAGCTAATGTTCCAATCATTGTCAAATGAAAAAAAAATAAGCCTAAAACAACTCGATTAAAAATTATCTTCCATGCTTTGCCAGTGGAATGGGGCAAGTGCACCATCGAGTATGTCAATTGATATTTGTAAGTGTAATAACCTAACACAAAGTAGCATAAGCCTGATGTCACTATTTGGGTGGAAATCACAGAGTAAATTAGCGTTATGATGAAAATAAAAATATGTTGTGGTAAAATCAAACCAAAATCAAACACTGCCGGTTTATAGAATAGGTCACGGTAATCTCTAGGCGTTTGTAACCTATAGCACATCACATATTGCCAGAAAAGAAAAAACATGTCGCCCACTTGAAGTAATTTAAAGGGAAACATTGTTAAACCTTGAAGTAGAATCAAATTAACATAAAAGACTGACATCTCCTTGATTGATGTTGCCAGTAAATATGCAATCTTCGTTGTGTCGCTTAGTAGCGACCAATAACTTGACAGAGTACCAAAAACCGTGAAGATCAAAAACAGATTAAAGAATATGTAAAGAAAATTCTTCTTAATCACCGAAAGCTCTATATCTCCTTTCGAAATCATTCCTTGGTACTGGGTGATGTAGTAAATAAAGTATGGAAGTATCACGTTAATGATGGTAAACAGATATGTGGGTAGAATACCCGTAACTATGGTCATAACCCATTTATGTGACTCAAGATAATGACCAAATTCTGGCCACAGTTTCTTTATCGCAGATACCCTCAATAAACTCGTAATGTATCGAATTGGAACAACCAAAAGAGCACTCACTATTATAACTGTAAATTCAATAGCATTTTTTCTGAACAGTTTTGTTTTAGCATTAATAAGAAAGTTTTCCCAATTAACATCGTTGGGGGAAGGCGCTAAACAGGTTGTCATTTGAAATATTTTAGGAGATATTATAGCTTGGGCAGCTAGTTGAGCTTCTTCCACTGATGACAAAGTTACAAATGCAGCATTGATAGGTTTAAAATTGGCTGAAAATCTCAGCTGTTCTATTTGATCATCAATATCGTGAAGCTTAGTAGAATAATAGGAAATAGGATCAATCTTAGTACCATAAGACCTTCCACTTTCGGAGGTTTGTATGGTTGTGTCAACTCTGGAGAATAGTTCGTTGGAAGTTGGAGTGTCCTCTGAATTTTGGGAGTCTTCCAAAAGACTAAACGAAGTATCGAGAACCGTTGAAGGCACGGTGTCCTTCGAGTAAATCCTTCGGCGCAAACCATACTTGCAGCTATAAGCCCTTTCAAGTTTCTTAATCATATTTTTTCGATACTCAAACAGCTTGTTCAGTTGAGAATAATCGTAGACAATAGACACCTGAGTGACAGATCCTAATCCTAATTTTTCAATGTATCCCTTGAGAGCATGTTCGCTCAACAATCGTTGGGGTATATTCGTTACTCTTATAGTTTTATCAGTGACTAGACTCTGTGATGCCAAGTAGCGTTGTCTTTCCTTGATGATCAACTCCGTTTCGTCAAACATAAAGTAAAGGACTATCCCCGTGAAAACATAAGTGAAAAGAGTGTAGACAAACATAAATCCTTTGTGTTTAGTTTTCTCCTCGTCAATATGAACTGATGAGCTATCGGTCAAATATCCTTCAATTAAATACCTGAAGGGAGATATCACCAACAGACTAAAAATTGACAAGGTTGAGAGAATCTTAATTCCAACTTTGAAAAACCTCAGGAAAACAAACGAATCCAATCCTGATATCTGTAAGACCTCACTATCTTTGATTTTATACAACACATAACACCACCCAAATAGTGAGTTGGGAAGCTTCCTTATGAGCTGATTTCGATAAGGCCTGATGCCATAAACTAGAGGAAATTTGTAGCGCAACATGCAAAAGAAGGAAAAGATAAACAGTCCTAAAATTGTACAAAAGACTACCTGAACCTTGAACACCGTCAGGTTCTGGTTTTGCGGGTTATATGGGAAAGGATCCGGGTCATCAGCCATTTGATTAGCGTTTCGTGGTGTTGTTATTCAGGTCAAGCATCAAAATCTTATTATTTTGGAGGGTGATTGAGGAAAATGCGCGCGAGGACAGATCTGGTGCCAAAGAACAAGGGTTCAAAAAGAGAACTACCTCAAACTTGCAAAGTGGTAAATCTCTTTACTATGACAAAAATACTGGAAGTCCCTGGTATACCTGCCGTCTAAATAAATACAAGAAAGAAAATAACACCCAACCGTAAAACTAAAAGGTCTATCGCCCTTCATATTCAAGAATTTCACGCGAAAAGCTCAGATTATTGATTCCGTTTGAAAGCCCACTAATATCTGGGTTGGACATCAATGGATCGGAACCTCTCGTAAAACTCGCAGAATCTAAAGTTGAACTATTGCTGGAAATTCCAAGGTAACTTGGATTGTGAGACCCAGGTAGAAGTTTTGAATTATTTGCTTGCGAACCTCCGTAAAATGTATCAGTAACGGAGTACCCGTGATTGTTCATTGGATGAGAAGAAACAGTCTGTGGATTGATATGCGAAACTGGGTGCAAGGAATTAGGTGCTGAAGGCATACTCTGGTTATGATAAACTGGGTGAGTATTGTTGTCCTTGAACCCTTGTAGATAGTTTGGAGAACCGCGAGTCTGCTGATATTTGGAAGAATCAGATATGCTAGGCTTGTTGAATGAGATATGTTGTGACTGGTGTTGATGCTGGTGCTGAGATTGAACCTGGGCCTGGTGTAGATCGTCTTCATACGGCGACTGGGAGTGAACTCTGATCATATTTGTGGGTACCTGAGGAACGTGATGTTGATTTGCACCCTGGCCGTAGTAACTATGACTCGACTGGCTTTTACGAGCTCCGCATTTGAGGCAACAGACATTCTTAGCAAAATTATGGTAAGAACAGTTTTCGTTGGCGCATTTCCAATCTCCTGCCCTGAACGGAACCGAGCCACTAGGTGGCGGTCTGGAAATGCGATTTTGAGTTGCAGGGTAGAATGAATCTTGAACAGCCATAGCAGATGATACTGGAAAAGAACATCTGAAGCATGCAGTACGTCGCTGAAAGTTGGAAAATCCACAAGAAGGGCAGTTCCAATCTCCTGGTCTGGGTCTATTTTTTGAAGCAGGAAACGGGCTTAGAATTTCTTGAGCACGGTCCAAAACCCTCACCGATGAAGGTTGCACTTCTATGATTCGATCATTAAGAGTCCGTCCATTCATAGTCAAGGAGTCAACGGCTTCTTCATGAGTTGCACAAATAGCAAAACCAGATCCAGTAGGTCTGAAATTGGCAGTATTGGAAGAAACGGAACCAGAGACAGAAGATTGTCGGGAAGAGGCACTTAACCCGGTAGACGCAGGACCTCCACTATCGCTGGTTAGAGTCCAAAACACAATAGGTCTTCCTCCAAACTGAGTGAACCATGATTCTAACTCACTCTGTGTAGTATCAGTAGAAAGATTACTCATATACAGGACTTTTGATTTCTCGTTCAAAAACTGTTGAAGATCAAGCTGCAGATCATGGGGTTTCTGGAACAAACCAGTGTTGCTTTTTAGGAGTGTAGCAGCTATTTTAGCAGTCAGTTCGGCGTCAACATCGGCACGTCTAGCGGAATTAACCTTTGATTTGAGATCCTCCCCTAAAACTAAATTCATTTCTGTTTCAAGCTTGGAGACCATGTAAGCTAAACTCATATGGCTGCCATTTGTAGTCATTGTAGACGATTTTTGTGCCCATTTGCAGAATTCTTTCTTGAGATCAAAGTATCTGGGTAGTTCCAGATATTTGGGAAGGGATATACTTCTCTCACGCGACTCTTTGGGTAGTTTCAAGCGAAGATCCCAAGCATTCATAGTTATAAAACTGAATGACAGGCCCTTGTTGACTAGATTCGTGTCAATAAACATGCTGAGTTCCTCTACCGCGTCTTTGAGTGAGCCAGCGTTCTTCACATTCTCCCAAGTTAGGGTTGTCATACTAGTACATAGCGGGGTGATAGGCGTATTAAATGGCTTAGCCAATACGCTTCCCCTACCAGTTATTTCAAAATCGGCTTCAGGATTTACGAGAGCCCAAGCTAGCTCAATAATTTCTGGAAGGTCCCGTTTGAACTGCTGAGAACTCTCGTTGGCTGTAGTGTTGATATGCAACACAATATATCGATCAAACATTTCTATAGCCAAAAGCGGAGGGCAGAAGGGATATAACGAAGGTGGAGCTTGAAAATGGAACTCGATACAGAACTTAGAGATTCAGAATCGAACCCCAAGAATAATGATATTTTTTTTCAGAGAGCGACCGACCATCATATCCGCGAAGGTGATCAGCGAAAACCTCTGAAATCTTCATGTGGGGAGACTTAACGAGTAGTTAAAAAGCCAGAAAACTGGTGGATGTTTGGAAATACAAGCAGTGCTATCACGCTAGAAAAAATTCAAAAGAAAATGAGCATATAGGTCAGAACATAGCAGCCAAAATCGTCGCTTACATGACTCGTAGATTCATCATACTTAGTATTTAATGCATAGTGATCACTGCACGAATACAGTCTCCAGCATGCATGTCATGGAATGCTTTGTTAATGTTGTCCAAGTCATGTCTGTGTGTGATAAACTCATCAACCTTGATCTTACCATCGAGATAGTCTTGAACTAAAGATGGCATCTGAGTACGTCCCTTGATACCACCAAAGGCACATCCTCTCCAGACTCTTCCAGTAACTAGTTGGAAAGGACGGGTGGAAATTTCCTTACCAGCAGCAGCAACACCGATAATGATCGACTCACCCCAACCCTTGTGACAGCATTCAAGTGCATTTCTCATCACTTGAACGTTACCTGTACAATCGAAAGTATAGTCGAAACCTCCATCAGTCATTTCGATCAAGTGATCAACAATGTTGGTGCCTTCTGGCAAGGTAGTAGGATTGACAAATTTGGTTGCTCCAAATTGGTCAGCCCATTCCTTCTTGGAATCATTGATGTCAATAACAATAATTTCACCAGCCCCCTTGGTTACAGCACCTTGGATGACAGACAATCCGATACAACCGGCACCGAAAACACCAATCTTATCACCTTTGGAGATCTTAGCTGTGTTAATTGCGGCACCATAACCAGTGGTGATACCACAACCCAACAAACATGTTCTGTCCTTTGGAGCCTCGTCTTGAACTTTGACTACTGAGATGTCAGCCACCACAGTGTATTGAGAGAATGAGGAGCATCCCATATAATGAAGTAGCTCCTTGCCCTTACAACGGAAACGAGTAGTTCCGTCGGGAAGCAGACCCTTACCTTGGGTAGCTCTGATCTTACCACATAGGTTGGTCTTACCAGAAAGACAGAACTTGCACTCCTTACATTCAGGAGTGTACAAAAGGACAACTGAATCACCAACCTTCACTGAATCGACACCCTCACCTACCGACTCGACAACTCCTGCACCTTCATGGCCAAACACAACTGGGAAATCTCCCTCAGGGTCAGAACCAGAAAGTGTGTAAGCGTCAGTGTGGCAAACACCAGTATATTCCACTTTCACACGAACTTCATGGGCTCTTGGAGGAAGAACCTCAATTTCTTCAATAGAGAGATCCTTGCCAGCTTCCCAGGCAACTGCTGCCTTACATTTGATGATCTAAATAATGTTAGTAAAAAATTCGCAGTTTTTGGCTATTAAGTTGGGGAAAACTGCAAAGCAGTCTATGCTGATCAATTCCCTTACCCTCCAAAACAGCCAGTTGCTTGCTGTGACTTACTTGACCTTCGGTAGACATTGTAGATATCAAGAATTGAATTAACAACAAAAACTTAGAGCTTGAAGTGATGTATTTATATGACTAATGGAATCCTGATTGCGATCAAGTAAGGCTCTAAAACGATAGTGATCCCGAATCTACCGATAGGCTAAGTACTTCCTCATCGGGCTGCTCGAAGGGCAAAGGGCACGAACCCTTCGCAACCGTAGGAGTCTGGAGACAGAAAGCTGAGAGTAAAGCTTCCGGATCTAGTCAGCGTAGTCCGTACGTTGTGATTGGACAATGCCTAACATAAAGGAGAATGCGACACCCGTTGTGTTGTATTCCTACAGAAGTAATTAAATTAAATTTCGGTATCAAAGCGCATCTGAAACTTCAAATTATTTCTAATAGTTCATGAAATGCCCCCCTGGTAGGTACTTTACAGACTCGATAATACTAGAACAAACAGATGACGTCGATCTGGGATCCGATGACACTAATTCGGAGTACAAGAACAATTTGGTAGCCGTGAGCAAGGTTCACCCTCTCCTGTTTTTGTCTTATAGGCATCATGTGAGGATATACAAACTACCCCAGCTCTGTTGGATCACCACCATGACCATGGTACCAGAAATGCCTGTGGAATGGGATACAAGCTCTAGTGTTTTCCCAGAAATGCCTTATGATATCAATTACAGTCGGATAGGCATGGTCAATGCAAAGGAAGTATTAGCAATAGCATCCGATAACGGCACTGTGAAGTTATACTATACAGATTCATTATACAAATTACCCCCAAATTCACAGATAACCAGAGTTGTGCCTGACTTAGAGTTTAGACTCAAGAAATCAGTTTGGGGATTGGATTTTTATCCTAAGTATAACTTGATAGCAGTCTCTTCTAATGGTCACTATGTTACAGTGCTCCAGATTCTACCAGATGATAAGTTCAATTTTGGAGTTTTTAGAACACTGCCAGCTAATATACCAACAGTTTGTTTCATGAAAAACTCTGGTGACTCAGAATCTGATGTGAGACTAATAGCTGGTACCATACAAGGAGAGGTTGCCTATTTTCGAATGAACATTAGCTTTCACACCAAAGATAACATACATGATTTAGGGTTGATAAAAGACTTGCCAATTGACCACGGCAACTTCAAACGAGGAATAAAATCCTCCATGCTTTCTTGTTCTCTTTTTTCTGAAATGATTTGGACTCTCACATTTGTGTCTAATGAATTTTTCAAACCAGTGGATTTCCCGGATATACCATCATTAGCTCGTTCCGCAGACTTTCCAAGGTCTGATGAGTGGAATGGAGTGCCAGTCACACAAGGCGGCTGTGACCACATAGCTCATGAAGTAAGCTTTTCGGACTTAGATAAACCTGCTGAACAACACTTGAGGGCCAATTTTTTAGATGAACTTCTCACTGAAGCGGTCCATGTTCAGCCATCGGGGTTCTGCTTTGGTTCGGCAGAGTTAATGACGGTTTTATTAGGATTCGACAATAACAAGCTAATGAACATATCTAGTTCCCTGATACGGAACTATTTGAGAGACAGGTTCCAACATTCATGCTTTATTCCTGAGCTGAGCAGTATAATTATTGTGGGAATGGAGGGAACTGGTTGGCTGTTTCGTTTAGTCCAAACACCAAGCAAGTATACGTACCGTCAAGAGTTATGCTTAGGGACAACTGATTGGGCTCCAATTGTAGGTGTTGACTACCAGTTAGTGGATGATAACACTGCAATCTTATACATGGTGAACATGTATAATCAAGTAAAGACTTACAAACTCGTTGATCGGGAAATAATGGCTTTGAATATAGACCTATATTAATAAAATACAAGGGGATGTGCTTAGTGATTACGCTATGCTGATGGTTCTGCCTTGCGGGCCTGCCGGGCTTAAATCTTTAATTTGTCACTTTCCTGATTCTCATTTTACAGTATTTTTAGAGTTCAATTGCTGGTCAGCTAGCATCCAGCTCTTCTTCGTCAGTAGCATCATCAGTATTGTCGGGGTTTTCTGACGTTCGACCTCCGTATCTGCTTCGAATGTTGGCAATGTTGATCGGGGTCGTATCCACTTTTTCATCTTCTTGGTCATCGTTGTCTTCAACATCTGTGATAGCATTCTCGTCATAATAGGAAGTCGATGATGACCTCTTCACGGGCGATGCTAAGCTCATTAGGGACATGATAGCATCTTGCTCGGATTGAGGATGAACAGCCAGAGGTTTTCTTTGCGGCGTTTCTCCAGATGTACTATTAGCCCGCAGTTTGTTGGATGCAATCACATTCAATGACGGCTTCCAAGATTTATCTGGATGTGACTGTGACTTCGGGAGAGGTCTAAAACTACCAGTGCTTGTAGACACTGCAGAATTCAATGGTGTTGGTAATGACTGCGAACTAGACTTGTAGAAATCACGAAATGTATCTAAGTCATTCTGTTGAACTTTATGAAATGCATAATTAAGCCGCGTACGTAAGTTAGATGATATTTCCTTCAGTTCATCCTTCTTCTTAATTACTTTGTGGTTGGTCTTCTTCGGTGATTTAAAATGATCATGAAATAAAAAGTCATCTTCCCTAGCTCTCAGTCCTTGACTACCTCCATTATTCTGCTGACTTGAGTGTTCAGCCCTCTCGGGGGTCCTCAGCAGTTGGTAGAAATCCGTACTACGTCTTTTGGTAGGCGAGAATCCGGGAGATCTCAGAGGAGTTCCCTCAAATTGATCACTTCCATCGCGTAAATCGGGTGTCTTGGGAACTGCCGCGCTGTTGTTTATAAAGTCAATGGAACTTCTTCTTCTGATGAACCGTGAACTAGGCGATAGTAGTGACTTGCCACCGCTGTTCTCCGGTTGGTTCACCGATTCACCTGATTGTTCCAGACCAAGACCCCTTTGAGTTGGGGGTGTACGAGGTGTACAAGGTGGAGTTTTATCTGACATCATGAAAACCTTTCCCTCTCAAGGTGTGTATTAAAAATAGCGGGCTTATGGTGAGGGATGTATAGTTAAACCCTCAAGTTTTGTTTTCATTTTCTGCAAGGCCAAGAGTGCGCGATTCACGTGTATTGTATATTTATTGATGTCTTGGGCGCAGTCGCGAAATCCACGTTACTGACAGCAAATGCACAATATAATAAGAAAATAAGGTACACACAATAAGAGGTACATATAGTATGTGTAAGAAAACCAAAATGTGGTTTGAAAATGACACTATGACAGTATTTTAGCTATCGGCGATTTTGCTGATCCTTCAACCGCGCAAGTTCATCCTCTTCGGCCAACGTTAGTTTCTTGTCGATGCTGTGGTCTTCATCATCGTCCTCATTTTCAGTGTCATTATTATTGCCATTGTTATTGCTATCATCTTCATCATCATCGTCGTCATCGTCATCCCCGTTACCCTCTCCTTCCTCTTCTTCGTCATCATTATCCGGGATGTCATCCTCAGGATAACCACCCAGCTTTTGAACCACTTTATCAACTATTTCATTCCAGTCCATCATACCTCCCATACCAATCTCTCCAAAACTTCCCATCACCTTTTCTGTAGGCCTTAAAACCTCTATCCAGGGCATTTCTTCCTTAATGGTCTTTAGGTGTCTTCGAGTAACTGGTGAATTATAAGCAAAGCTAACAAGCGATGGCGCAAGTAATATAGGAAACTGGGTGTTCCAGGCACGGATAACATTTGTCAACAAATTGTCACACAAACCCAAAGCAATTTTGGCAAATGTGTTTGAAGTCAGAGGTGCAACTACTAAAATATCTGCCCATCTTCTTAACTCGATGTGCAAAACAGGGTCGGTCCTGGCTTTCCAGGTTAGCCATTCATCTTTATCCCGCCAAATCGTTACGTCTGATGGGAAATCTTCTCTTGAGATAAATTTTTCAGCAGATCCTGTCAATATCAAATGGATGGAAATTTTATCTGCATTGTAGATCTCCTCCAATCTGTGAATAATCAACTTTACTTTCTTAGATGAGATGGAACCGCATACTCCGAAAAGAACATGGTGTTTCCCATCCTCTTTGTTAAGTTTCGACATAATAGGTGGAGGTGTCATAGTTTTCTCTATTTCTGAATGGTGCAAGGTAGCTTCAATTGACTTAAAATGGGGATGTACCTCATTTGAAGGCGCCTTTGACCCTTGTGTGGATGTTGTTGTTGTCAAGTTTGGACTGTTTTTAGTTTCTATGTTTGAAGGGCTTGGCTGCGATAGGCGTCTCAACTTGTCCGATTCAAAATCGCCATTGCTGTTTGTCACATTATTAGTTGAATGGCCTGGGGTGTTTAAAATACTAGGGGGGGAAGTTTGCCTCATATTATAGAGTGCGGCATCCTTTACTGCTTCTTGGTTCACAAATGAAATTTTGCGTTCTCTAGAAAAGTCTTCTCCTGGGACAGGTCCTGACATGTTGGAACACTTCTTGAAAAATATGCTTGTATCTTTACACTAGAATTGATTACACACAAAGCTTTAGATGGTGGCTAAAAAATAAATATGTGTATTGTTTAGAACACTACTATCAGTTTTCTCTAATATATTATCGAAATAGGTGGGCGTAATTAGGCCGAAAAAAGGTTAACTTTGGTTTAATGAAGGTTATTGGTCATTGTAGCATCCAAAATATTTATATATAAGGATCCCTAGCTACAACCAATAAGAACACTGTATGAAAGAGACTTTTTTATATCATGTATTAATCTCAAAACGAACTTAAAAAAAGAAAAATGTGTTGAGAAAGGTAAACGAGAACTACTAAAAATATTTAACACAGCCGTTTTCAAAAATAGTATAACAAAGACTTCACTCTGCTTTATATGCATAAATAATCACCGTATATACAAATGTGTATCTATATATGAAATCCATATCGCTTCTGAGCCTTCCAAGGGTGGAACTTTATTATGTCCATTTGTTCTGGCAATAATCTGACAAAATTGTCAAAAAGGGAGATCAAGGCAATGGGTATGTATCTACTTGATCAGCTTGATCTTCATCGCTCTTGTAATTCTCAAATTTAGTTTACTGTTCAACTACTTCTTCTTCTTTGAAGCATTAGCACGTCTTCCTTTACCAACCTTCACTCCACTCTGCTTTATATGTTGGGTGTTGGTGAATGGCGAGATGAAGTTGTCCGCTGATCCTCCACCAACCCAGTCCTCTAGTAGCTTCTCGTTCTGTCGCCTAAGACGTTGTTCATTCAAAATAGCTTGTTGATATTCTTTTTGGTCCTCTCTTAGAAGTAAAACTTCTTCCCCTCGCTTGAGTTTATCATGCTGATAGCCAGCATTTCCTTGTCTTTTGCTGGCATTCTTAGATTGTGGAGACGAAAGAGAGTATTTATCGCCTCGTGTGTTCCAAACATAGTTCTTTTTCAAATGAGGAATTAGTTCACCTGTCTTGGAGTTGACAGAAACAGAGCACTTCTTCAAAGTGTTTCCACCACACGAGGGACAGAAATGTCTAGGCAAGCCATTTTTGGATAAAGGAACCAGTTTGAAACATGCATGGCATCTATACATGTATGAATTAACACGCTTGATTCTCATTCCAGTGGTATAATTCATCAGATGAATACCTATCCTCAGGGCCACATTCTGGCACGCAAAATCGCCAGTGGAAAATGCTACTTTAATGTCAGTTAATCCCTCAGCAGTCTGTTGAACTTTGGCAGAGTCTTTTAACATTTCTGACATTAGGTTATCTGGAGTTATCCAGTTGCCATCATTATCATCGCTTTGTTGGTCAACGGCGTCTGTTTTGTTTTCCGCTTCAGGTGGAGATGTGTGGTCTTTTTGCTCTTCAGTCTCTTGAGTTTTAGATTTAGTGGTGTCTTTGGGGGTTTCTTTCACTTGATTAGCCACCTTTTTCGTTTTACGTCCATTTTTGGAATTTCTCTTCGATGTTACTACAACAAATCCATCCTCGTCTACGTTCTGATCCGATGACACCGATGGATCTGTTTTTAATGTGCTTTCCTCCTTACTATCTGAAGTTTGTGACGATGAATGTGCAGGTTTCTTTTCTTCCTCTGTCTCTTTCTCTAACTCTATAGTCTTCAAATCTGATCCCTTTGAGACCTCAGCATCATTGTTAGGTTTCTTTTCATATGCTTCCTTCAGAGAAGTTTTTTTCTCTCCAGGGAAACTTCTCAAACTCTCTCCGTTATTCAGTTCTGATTCAAGTTCGTATGCCAGCGCAATCACATGAAGGTCATTAGTACTGAGAACGGCAAGGTCACCTGTCAGTCTAGCAAAATCCTGGACTTTCTTTATCGATGTAGATTTGGGATGCCTAATAGTCAATTTATCTCCCCAGATGAAGAGTTGTTGCTTAACCTTGTCATCTTTTAACTCAAGAAAAACACCAGGTGTGGTAAAAAAATTCTCTGCATATTGCATCAACTGAGCAGCAGGCTGAGTGATCAATGGAGATGCATCCAGAATTAGAGTATTGATCTTTTGATCCATCGGTACGTTATTCTTAGAGAGATTATTTTTTTTCGTTTTCGATTTTTTTTTTTCCTCGTTATAGGCGATTGCGGATGTTCCGTTCGGTGTCTGGTGTCATTTAAACTTACCCGTTCTGAAATACCGAATTGAATACCGCTCATCTACTCAAACCTTAATATTTTTTTAGAGTTCATGACTTCCGTTACTGTAGTGGGAAGTGGTATCCTTGGTCTTGCAGTAGCATCTTGCCTCTTGGACAAGACCAATGTGAATATTGTCATCATTAGTGATGAGTTTCCTCACGAATCCTCCTACGATTTGAGGTATTCTCCTTTCTATACTTCGCCATGGGCAGGAGCTCATTTCCGTCCATTCCCCTCTGTTACGGACTTTGACCAACGTCACTTTGAGTATACAAGGGCTACCTACAAGTATTTCAAGGAGTTGGCTGCTTCCGTACCCCAGCAGGAGACTAGCATTCGATTCTTGGAGGGCACCGATCTAGTAGAGAAAGGCCATCCCAACTTCGATTACTATAGCCAATTGAAGCAAGGTTACAGAGAAGAGATCGACGATTTTAGAGTAAACGAATGGGAACAGGGGTTCAGTGCATCGTACAAAACATGGGTGCTCAATGCACCGTTCTTTTTGACGTATTTACTGAACAAGCTTCGCTCTAGTCCTCGCGTAACACTAAAGAAAGCAAAATTGAGCAATCTGCGGGAGGCTTTTACTATAGGAACAACTCAGGATGATCCGAGCAGAGATCAAGGGGATGAGTTCAGCAATTACGTGTTTAACTGCACAGGGTTGGGACTCCAACTCGATGGCGGATGGGATTCCGCTTGCTACGTTATTCGCGGCCAGACCTTATTACTGAGAGTCCTCAGAGGCCCGCACCTGCAGAAAACGGTGACTCATCAGAGCAAAGATGGACAATGGACTTTTTTCATTCCACGCCCATTGAGCAACCAAGGATCAAGCGACGATTACGTAATTTTGGGCGGGACAAAGCAAGAGAACGATTTGGATTCAGGCAACCCACGTCCACAGGATTCAACATCGATACTAGCGCGTGCAGAAAAATTGTTTCCCGAATTGAAGCATGCCGAATCAGGACATTTTGAAGTGATACAACCAAATGTAGGATTTCGCCCTGCTAGAGAAGGAGGTGTTCGCGTTGAAAGAGAGAAGGTTCTAGATCTCAAAAACTCCTTTGCTTATCATTGCTACGGCGCTGGGGGTATGGGTTACGAGTTGAGCTTTGGCGTAGCATTTGAAGCCGTTCGTCTGTTTCTGCAAGATTACAATCAGTGAAAGTCCCCTTAGAACGAACGTTCCAGAAAAGTTCTTTGAAGTAGCAAGTTGTAGCATTGTCGTTATTATACTGATATGTAAAAATTTCCCGAAGAGGAAATTAAATACTTCTATTTTTAGTAATATAGCATAATTGTCGTGTTATCTCTACCAAGCCACAAAATTTCAGCGAGCAACAGTGCGCAAGCTTAAATAATACCACCACTATAAAAGGTTATACATGTCCTCCGAATTTTAAACTTTTTTCTTTTCTTTCTTACCCTTAAATCTTTAACAAAACTACAAAAATGCAATTCTCTAAGGTCATTGTCACTATCTCTGCTGCTATCGCCGTTGTGCAAGCTGATAACCACACCAACGACACCTCTACCAACCTTGCTGTCGGTGCTTTGTCTACCTCCAATGCTGGTATGATCGGAGCCGCTGCTGCCGCTGTTGGTGCCGCTTTGCTGTTCTAATTTGATTAAGTTATTAATAGATAATTAATTGTATTAGTATTGTAATAAATTAGTAATGGTACTAATAACTTGTAGAGTAATATTGTATCAATCTGGCAGCTATTGTGCTAGGTGGAGCTCCGCAGGGGGGCGCTCATGAAGACAATAGGTGATCGCCTCTAAAGGGAATGCTTGCGTCCGAGCTTACGTAATCTGAAAACCTCACCGTGGTCACTCCTTTCGCTGTCCAACTTGCCCCCTAGTTAATTGATTTTGCTAAGAAAACTAACAAAAATGGCAAAGAAGGGAAAGAAGTCTGCCAAAGAGTCCCAAGAGGAAGTACAAAGTGAAGAAGAGGACTGGGAATCTGGATCCAAGAAGGTGAACGCAAAAAAGTCTGACAAGGATGCCAAAAAAGCGGAGGAATTACGTAAGAAACAGGAACGGGAGGCACTCCTCAGACAAGAGGAGGAGATGATCTCTGCAAAAGCCAAAAAGCCCAGCAAGAATGCCAAAAAGGCACCCAAAAAGGGAGGTATCGATGACGCGTTCAGTGATTTTAATAAGGCATCTACAATTGACGCCTCAGGTATATCTGACGCATTAGGTGCGCTAGATTTGTTAAAGTCTGACGGTGGTGTTTCTCAAGCTGATATCGATAGGCACCCCGAGAGAAGAGTAAAGGCAGCATATGCAGCCTTTCAGGAGCGTCGCATACCTGAGCTGAAATCGGAAAATCCAGGACTTCGTAAACAGCAATTGGAAAACCTTTGCTACAAAGAATTTCAAAAATCCCCCGAAAATCCTATGAACGTAATTACAAATGTAAGTTATAATGCGAAGAAAGATGAAATTCAAGATCTCAAGTTCAACGTCAAGAAACAAAAAGAAAAGAAATACCAACGTTAATTTAACTGGGTCATTTTTGATTTTAATATAGGCTAGAAAGTGCATACTCATTCAGAATCTTCATCGTCAACTATTCCTTTAGTCTTCTTCTGTCTTTTTGCACTGGTTAAGGCATCTTCATGATCGCCATCACTATCAGGATGCGATTCTCCATTGTGCCCGTTTTCTTTGTTTACAGGACTTTCTTTATCGTAGTTTTCCTCTTCTTCATTGTCTAAGATGGGATCATAATCTTCTGTCTTCCCATTCTCTTCACTCAGTTGATCATCAACGTCATCTACGATGTCTTCACTTAACTTCTGTTTTCTTTTTCTTTTCTTACTATTTTTCTTCTCGCCTTCTCCATCTTCGCTCAAGACATCATTGTCGTCTTTAGCGGCGTCGATATCCATTTTGTTCCATTCTTCAGCTTGCTTAATCAACTCTTGACGCTTTATAAGCTCTTCCTCTTGACGCTTCTTGGCTTCTTCTAACCTCTTCTGCTCTTGTTCGAGCCTCCTTTCTTCGTCAAGTTGTTGTTTCCTTCTCGCAGTACGCAGTTTCTCTTGAATAGACATTTCATAATCCTGTTGATCTTGAATAGCTCTTTCCAGTTGATTTCTCAGAGTATTACTACCCATCGTAGCACGCGCTTTTAGATCTTCTGGAGGGTAGGGTGGTTGCTCCAATTCTGCCAGCTTGAGCAACGATTCTATAGCATCATTTAATCCAGAAAGAGCATTCTCCAGAGTGGTGAGATCTCTCTGGGTATTTGGTAATGATTTTACAAAGTCAGCAATCTGGAATTGAATAAATACAATGTTGAAACGTAGAGCTGGAATTTTCGACAATTGGTAAGCCTTTTCACTGACTTCCAAAGCCTTTTTATAAGCATCTAATGACTTTTCGTAAAATGCTCTGTGATACCACGCTCTACCAATCAAAACAAGTAGCTTGCTGTCCATTCCGTTGCTGAATTTCTCCAAGGCAATTGTATAGCTCTCAATAGCTTTCCCGAATTGTTTAGCTTCCATGAAACAGTGGCCTAGATTAATAAACGTTCCCAGGTCTTGAACTGTATCTCTAACTTTCTTGAAAATCTCCAATGCAAGCCCAGTTCTTTCCTTATCACTGAAGATTATAGCGATACCTTGAGCTGCATAAATATTTTTTGGGTCAATACTCAACACTTTATGATAGAATTGAGCTGCCCGCAGATATTGTTGTCGTTTTATATCACTTTGCTTTTGATCTGTAACTTTCATCTCTCGAGCAATCGTTGCATATACGTTACCTAAAGACAAAAGAGCATAGCAGTCATGCTTGTCATATTTGATCAAAGTATCCTTATGATGTTGACTCTCTAAATCTTGCTTAAGTCCGTTCTTGCGCCCGTATCTCCTCAAAAACCAGCCATAAAATGACCTAACTTCCAGGTCCGCTGGAAAATCATCTAGTAATTGCTGAACGTCATCGTAATTATCACCATTGCCTTTTAAAGCCAGAAGGTATAAGTACCTTATTTTGTTGCTGGTGTATCCTGGACAATTCTCCATTAGCTTTGAATAGAGTTTCTCTGCCTCCGGTTGGTTGGAAACTTCTTCAATCCTTGCATTGTTGTATTGCAATGTGATAGATAACGCTTCTTTATTAGGGGGAGAAGTTTTATTCAAGGCATCCAAAGACTGCGCAAAAAAGTCAGACGCTTCAGATATGTTGTTCTTAAAGAAATGATAAATTCCCAAATTGTTCAAGACATAAATATCAGTCTTATCACCCAAAATATCATTAGCTTTCATTAAATAGTCCAACGAAACATTTAGATCTTTGTTTTCATAGACTCTAGAAAGTATGAGATAAGCTTCAGGAAGTATAGGTTGTTTCTGTTCCTGACAAACAGCAACATACTTTTCCAAAAATATAATCGCTTTGTAGTAAGATTTACCTGACTGAGAGTAAATGACTCCCAATAGTAACATCATCTCACTTGCTTTCGTGTCTTGATTCTCCTTGAAAAATTTCTCCAAATAGATTGTAGCATCACCAATTTCGTTTCTTGCAATGAGGCATTGTGTGTACCCCAATTTTGCAAGTATGTTTGAGCTTTGGCTATCTTCAGCTTGCTTGAACTGTCTCTGTGCTTGCACATAATCTTCTTGACTATATGCTACACGTGCCAACCAAAAGTGAGAGGCACTGGCAAAAGCTGCATTTCTTGGATTCTCTTTCAGCACTAAGTTACAAACTTTCTCTACCTTAGAGAAATCCTCTTTAGAAAAGTAGTAAGAGGCCAAAACTGTCAGTAAAAGAGGATGTTTGGAGTCTTCTTGTAAACAAGACTGAAGGAAGCTCAAGCATTCTTTGTAAAGCGCAGTGAATTCGTTGTCATCCTTTGATTCATTGAAACAGTAGTCAAACTTAGCAAGACAGATTAAGATCTTGGTATTTAAGTTGTTTTCAGGGTGTACCTTTAAAGAGTTATGCCATGCTTGTTCCGCTAATTGTTTATTGTTAAGATGCCAAAAGCACAATCCGATACCCAATCTTGGATCGGGAAGAATCAAAGGATTGATGGTTAGGGCCTTTTGGTATAATTCTAAAGCTTGGGAGTGTTTTTGCCTTTTATACAAAATCTGGGCCTTTCCTAGTAATGCTAAAATATTTGTTGACTTCTTTTTTAGTAAATTGTCAAACTCCCTCAATGCTTCTTCATATTTACGATTCTTTGCATATAGTACCCCATTTCCGATTCCGTTCAAAATCAAACTGGAGTCCAAACTATTGGATGCTTGTAGAGCATTTGATGCATATTCTAGAAGTTGATCTTCTTGAGAACTTTTCGATTCATACTCCATTAAAGATAACCAAAACGAGAAGTTATGAAACAGCGAAGTGACACTAGCTGACGAATCCAATATCACGTTCGATTGCAAAGCTTTCTTGATAATTTCCTGGCTACCTGAAATATTGCCTTTACGCACAAACACTTTAGCGGCGCTCAACCACAAATCAGGTCTGGCATTTTCACTTTCTAGTAAGACACATAGTTGAGAAACATCAACATCTTCATTGAAATCAATTGTAACCACTTCATCCCCACTTTTCAGCGGAATTGTAAGTTGCAAAGTGACCAGCTCCGCCCTCTTCTCTTCCGGCAGAGCAGACAGATAATAGTCTTGATCAAGTAATGACATCGAAGTAGCCTTGATAAGTGCAGGAGGAAGTAGGTGGTGAATTTTGAATTTTGTCAATTCGTAGATTTGAAAACATTCGCGATAGCGGCCTCAATTCTTTCAGACAGGAGGATGGCCAGGAAGAATCAACTGTATCAGAAGGAGAATTTCGAGACCGTATACCATGAAAAAAAAAAAAAAAGTTTAGGACCTTATCAAAGAATACAGATGGCTGAAAAAGTTCACCGTATTTACATTGGCAACATTAGTGCAGACCTAGCAAAGGATATAGGAAACCTAGAAACGAGACTAATGCGGTTTGGAACTATTGAGAGGTCAATAGAGCTACACAAGAAACCTTTACTAGATTCTTATTTTGCATACATTAGCCTCAAGCTGTCTGACAAAGACTTTGCAAAGCTGAAAGGATCTCTAAATGGGTTAAACTTTAAGGGATCAAGAGTTGTCGTTGATACAGCAAAACCCGATTTTCATGAGAAGTGGCTTCAAGACTCCAAAAGACCAGACCTATCCAAGGATGACCGTGTGAAGAGAGCAAAAGTGGCCCAAGCCAGGCTTGAAAGAATTAGACAGAAGAACGTCGTTATTCACCAATTGAAGGGTCGTATGAGAACATGTGAGCGTAAAGATAAACGCAGATTGACATTTAGGGTTAAAATAGATGGGAAGCTGAAAACTGTTCAATGCCGCAAACAAAAGCTTTGGGGATACGACAAGAAACGTGGAGCCCGTGACCTTGTTTATACATTTTCCGGAGTTGAATGGAGGGACGGATTTAACCATGTTGTAGATAGATTATCAAAGAAAAGAAAGCATTTTGAGGTTGAGAGTAACGAGGAACAAGAGGAGAATAATGAGAGACCTGAAAAAGAAAGGAATATAAGCATCCTAGATTCATTCCTCCAAGGATATGACTTTGAAAAGCCAGCAGAGCTAGAGGAAGAAGACAAAACTGATGGGGGCAATTCTGCAGCATTTGATTTTGAGAGTGCACAAGTTGATATTGAGGCTCCATTACTTACAATTGAAAATCACAACTCTAATGAACTTACTATTGAAACTATGAAACCAGAGGTTCTCACGAGAGTAATTGAATTTGACGAAAATGGTGAAGTAAAAGAACAGGAGCAGGTGGATAACCATGAACATTCTAAGGGCTTCAGTAAAAAGTCTCACAAATCGGCAAAAAATCACGAATCAGACGAGAACTCTACAAGTTCCATAAGTTCTAACAATGCCAACATTGCCGGCAGTTCCAGGACTTCTGCCAGGGGAGAAAGCTCTAGGGATTCAAGTACATCTAGCGACAGTTCCTCTGAAAGTAGCGCTGATAGTTCTCATGATAATACGGATAGCTCTTCTGACGATAGTTCTGACGATAGTTCTGACGATAGTTCTGACAATAGTTCTGACAATAGTTCTGACAATAGTTCTGACAATAGTTCTGACGATGGTTCTGACGATAGTTCTGACGATAATTCTGATGAAAGTTCTGATGACAGTTCTGATGACAGTTCTGATGACAGTGCTGATGATTCAGATACACACTCGATCAAAAATGACCCAAATGATCAAGATTCATCAGAAGGATTGAGTCAATCAAAAGAGTCAAGAGGATTAAAAGACGCAGAAGATTTAGATACTGAGTTTTTACCTAACTTCACAAAAGAAACACCATCTTCATCCAAAACAGAAGCTCTTCGTGCCTTACTAAATCCTACAAACTCATCTTTTAAGCTTTTTAACGGAGACGAATCTAATAATGACATTGACATGGATAAAGAAATTGAGCTTTCGGTTGAAGAACGAACAGTGATCGAACAGCAGTTCAAGAGTAAAGTTGAACAGTTATCTAAAAAAACTAGAAAGTTAGGACTCTTTTTCACTCATGATGATTCACCATTCTTAGCTGCTCAGTCACAAGTGAATAAGCATTCAGAGTTCAATGTCGATAGCAAAGATAACTTTGTAGACTGGTTCCAAGATAAAAGGGGAGATTTGAACAGAACATTCCGCGCTAGAAAAAGAGAGGCCAAGAAAGATTCTTCTAAACATAGAGCCGAGGACGCTCTTTTATAATAGTCATAAGAGGTAATATTGCAATTTAATAGACATCCACAACAAAGGTAGTGTTCTCTAATTAGAATACTTCAGAGGCATTTCCACTGCTGCTGCTCCCCAGTCTTCTCCGTGGTTGTGCATACCAGGATCCAAACCTGCTCTCTTTCTTGCTTGTTCTTCAGTTAAACACGTGAGTACGCCAAAAATTACAGGCTTATGGGTCTCTTCTTGAACCCTCATCAAAGCATGAGTAACCGAGTCGCAGATGTACTCAAAATGCATAGTTGAACCTTTGATTAAAACGCCGATTGGAATGACCGCATCGAGTTTCAAATTCTCATCCTTAAGCATACTTCTTGAAGCAAAGGGCAATTCAAAAGATCCAGGAACAGATTGCACAATAATGTTCTCCTCTTTGACGTTGAATGACTTAAGCTTCTTTATAGCCCCAGCTACTAAAGCATCAATGATTTCTTTATTCCAGCGGGCATGTACGATACCTATCTTTAGTGCAGATCCATCGTACTGCTGATCAACAGCTCCTAACCCTTGTACAGCCATTCTTTACAAGACGAAAAAAACTATAGCAACGAAGATTGGGGAAAAGAAGAGATGGTGATAATTTCCATTAGCCAAAGTTTGTCATGACTCTTACGTAATAGACTGTTGTATCGCGACCAGACCTCTGCATTATTTCTAGTCTCGCCAAATGCAGAAGACAACAAAGTAAACAGACATCGAGCCCGCTTCAATTGATTGTGAGACGTGATCATTGCTCCAACAATCCAAATTCAGTTTGGTAACGTTTACATCCTAATTTATACTAGAATTGGAGTACGTTTATACGCCTGTATCTGCTTCTTTGCTCCCCCTTCTAATTGAATGAGTGGTAGAATATCCAAGCTAAGTTCCTATACTAGGAGTTATCGAAGCCCTGCAGTTGAGTTTAGAAGAAATTCAGGTAACTCTACATTGAGCCAGCCTGAAACAGCCATCAATAAAGCGATGAATGCCTTAAAGGCTCCAAAATTTCGCAAAACAGGAAAGCATAACTCTTCAGGGTCACATTCGAGTAACAAAAGAACTACAGAGAGAGAAAATAACGATTCTAGAAAAATATTACATAGTGAGAAGGAGAAATCGAAGACTAGTCGCCCGTCGCATGCTGTGCGGAAGTCAAACCGTTCTAATACAATAATTTCAAGTGCTAATTCTTCGCCTGGTGGCCCTAGTTACAAGTTTAAAAAAACGCCACAGCCTCCCTTGAGAGAGATTTACGATGTTGATCAAGAATTGATGCGATATTCGGATTCAGATAGTGACGATAATGATGCAAATGTAGATGGCACGGAGGATGACCCAAGTGATTCTGACGTCGATGAGGTTATTCCTAACAAAGTAAAGCCACCAGACTCTGTGAATCTTTTTGTATTTTCAGGGTCTAGTGATGAGGATCAAATAGACGAAGATAGTTCTTCCAGTGAAGAATCTGATGAGAAACGCTCGCAGCAGAAACCATCAACAAAGTCCACTCAAAATTCTAGGCTAAAAACCAAGCTAATAGTGACTCCAAAAAAACTGAAAGCTCAAGTTGCTGAAGCTCCTTGTGACATCGAGACAGTGGATATGAATGAGAAGAAGCTATTAGATGACACCAAAAGTAATGGTAGTACCGTTTCCCATGAAGGTGAACCCAGGAAACAAATTATACTAAAAGAAGAGGAGAACGAGCTTGCTTCACGGGATTCTGATGAAGACGACGACGAGGCTCCTGTCCGTAGAATTTTTAGGCGAAGCTCCCGGGAGTCACCTGAACACTCTTCTGATTACTCGTCTGATAGTGACGTTCAGATTATAGAGGTCCGTCCGGCCTCATTTTCGGAACCGACAAGTCGACCGAAACATAGACGACTAAGAATGTTAAGGCATTCAACCTTTCAGACCAGACGAGCAAGAAGACGAGGCTGAAGCAAGTGCTAACAGGAAGCGTGTTTTTGATGTACAATATGTAATTTATTATTTTGAAGATTAATTAGAACTGTTATTTTTCTATCTCCAAGCATCTATCAAGGTGGAATGAATTATCATTGGATGATTTGTTGCCCGACCATTTATAAGAAGCATAGCCAATCTTAGTCAGCCGATATTATGGTAACTCTAGTTCTGCTCCCTTAAATATACAAATATACACGAAAACGACGTGCGACTCTCAAAATAGCATACAATTCTAAACTTGTAAACACATTCCCATACTGAAGCTTTGACATTTGGCCCAATCGGATATGTCTGTTCTAACTTCGAAAAGAATAGACACTCTTGAAGATATACCCGATATAGTATTTGACGACGTTGATAATGGCCTCAACGGTGCTACAAAATCTGATAGTCAACATTCATATAGCAAAGCGGATGATGTCAACACAGATTTTGATCTGGATATGAAGTCAGAGGCCGTTCCAGTCATAACGATAGATGACCCACCAATCTCCAATGTGGAACAATTTCAAGATTTAGATAGGTCTTTGAAGATTAGTTTGAACCCCCAGCATGGAAGAGGAGGTATGCTTTTCATTTCGCAAGGCGATGAGGAAGTCCATTCTACTCCCTTTGCAGAAGAGGTGAAACTTTATCCGTTCACTGTTGAAGACTTTGATGATTCTGATCTCTACGTTAAATATGTCAGTCAGACTTATGACCAGTTCAAAGTCATCTTGAAAGACAATCAGTTCAAATCGTTTGACGGAGACGACGATTTAGACATTGGGTTGGAGAACACTATCACAGAGAATAAGAAACAGAGACAGCTCATATTACAGCGGTTATTTGAATGTATATCCAAAAACTTGAATGATTTAATACTGAATCAGTTAAAGGCAAAAGAGCATAATCCAGAGATTTACAAGTATAATGAGCTTTTAGATATCCTCAATTTGCTTAATGCTCTAGAGTTCGGTGATTCGACCCAGACAATTACACTACTAATCATGTGGGTCAATCGAGCTCAGGTTGAGCCAGACGAAGGCTTAGTACAAACTATAATGAATGAAGAAAAGCCCTATGAACACCCTATGTTTTGGTCGTATCTAATCAGCAAACTAGTGAAAAGAGGTTTATTCCAAGTTGCTGTTGACGTGTTAAATGAGTCAAAGTATCAGGAATTGCAGGAGACGGATAAGAAATTATATCTTTTTATTCAAGATTTCCAGACATTGTTAAGCAACTATGATACTATTGGCTTTGCAACATCGTCTAGAAGCTTTTTACAATGGAAACAATCATCATGTCAGCTTCGAGATAGCTATTCTGGTGTTCAATTTAAGAGATTGGATACCTCTGAACAAGTATTTCGGTTGGTAAACTTAATATCAGGTAGTCATTACATCGATTCATCCGATTCCTGGTATGAAGTTTTACTGGTCAACTACCTTTACAGCTTTCCTTCGAGAGAGTTTATCTTAGAATACATGGCTATCGTTAGCCAAAACTTTAATCTTCCAAATCAGATTGAAAGCGTTTGGGAGCTGGCATGTTTGGACTTGTTGGAGAAGAACTATTTAAAAATGTTGACAAGATTGGAAATGTTGGATACAGCGACGTCTGCGTTTATATCTGTTCTTTGTGAAGCCCAAGGACTTTTCAAGGAGTATATAACTCTGTCGGATGATGACTCGTTCCTAATCTCGGAGTACCTCTTAAATAATCTGATTTACTCATGTCTTTCGAACAACGCACTTCTCCCAGTTGGCATAGGCCTGATTATTACTTTGAATAACGAAAATTGCCGTGAGCTTGTGTCTGAGTTCTTACCAAGGTTTGAGTGTTTGACTCCCGATGACTTGGAGTGGTGCCTCTCCATTTGTGCCAATTTGAAACTTCCTAAGCTGTCATCCAGAGTTTGTAAAATTCAAGGACACAATCTAAAAGATAAAGGACTGCTGTTAGAGAGTTTACTGCTGTTCAGTAAGTCTGGGGATATTCCATTGGTCGCTAGTACATGTTGGTTAATATTTGAGAACGCGCTATTGATAGGACGTCCTATTGGGGACAAGCTCTTGGATTCCGTTATTAATGATGATCTTATCGGTGACAGTAGAGATGGCAGTGTTGAATTGTCCCCAGTCTTAAGGCAATGCATTTCACCATATGCGATTTTATGCCGAATATACAGCCACTTGTCTTCAGAATCTAATGTTAGAACGGGGATTTCCCTTTTGATTCGGTTACTTAGGTTTCCATACCTGCCCCCAAAATTTCAGCCGTTGTTATTGGCCCAGTTTCTTCCGTTTCTCAAGAGTAATGATTCAAGAAAAGCGTTTTTCAATACCCAGGAATTAGTTATAATCATTGAACTCCTAAATGAGTACAATTCTAGGGCGGAGCGTGATGTATCAAATGCTAAGGAACCTTCGCTTCTACAAGCCGATTTACTGTACGAACTGGCAATAAGTGGTGAATACAGCAAAGTAGGTGATTGGAGAAAGACAAAGCAATTACCTCAAAGTGTATCAGAATTATTGGTAACACTGAGAGAAAATATAGCCATCCAGCTCAGTTACAACTTTTTACAAGAAAGGTGAGTGGTGGAGGCAAAAGACGAATAGAATTTTTTTTTTGTTTTCGTTGTTCTGATCGAATGTGTATCTATAAGGCCAATACACACTAATTGAGTACTTGAAGACCCAATATCTCTCTTTTTTTTTGATCCTTACCTAAGCGGAGGGATATGGGCAATGTATAGATAGTTTGATATGAAATCGATGCTTTAACAAGTGACATCTTGGGAAGCTCTAGAGTTTAATAGAAGAGCGACAATCAGACCGTAAAGACCCAAAACTTCTGCGAAAATCAGGATCAAAATCATACCGACGAAAAGTCTTGGTTGTTGAGCGGTACCTCTGACACCGGCATCACCGACAATACCAATGGCAAAACCAGCAGCCAGACCTGATAGACCAACTGACAAACCGGCTCCTAACTGGATGAACCCAGTATAGAGAGCCTGCTTCTGTTGCAGTGATGAAGAGATCAACACAGACACCACTAAACCGTAAATAGCAATAATACCAGCCATAATAACAGGCACTGTGTTCTTGATCAGTAAGTCTGGACGTAAGACACAGGTGGCACAAATTCCGACACCTGACTTAGCAGTACCGTAAGCGGCACCAAAACAGGTGAAGATGATGGCAGCAGCACAACCAATGGATCCAAAGAATGGAGCATAAACAGGACTTTAAAAAGCAATGTTAGTAATCAATCAATCATCCCTTTATCTGTAACATCTTTCAACTTACCAAAGATCTGACATTGTTAATTTAAATGAAGAATTCTAACTTGTTGTAAGTTGTGCCAAGTATGATGGAAGTTCAAAATCGATACAGATTCTAAGTGTTGGCTGGCTGCTTTTCAAATATGTTGTGCTGAAAAATACGCGCGCTCCTTGTATCTGCTGAAGGCATTAGGGGTAACTTTCAGCCTTTAGAGCTACTTAAGTGGTCAGCAACTCAATTGGCAAGAAAGTCCACCTATATTATGAAAATAACTCTCCATTATACTCAACCAGGTCTAAAACGAGCTGTCCATCCTTTATTTGTGTTTATGCTATATTCAGCAGCTGAACATACCTTTCGCCAAAATACGCTACCGTTGTGCTTATGTAATACGATAGAGTCGTGCATGTGCGCATATCTGAAATTTTTTCTCAGCTTTTTGCAAAAAAAAGTTTTTTCTTTATTAGTCCGTTAATAAACCTACTTCATTACTTCCATCTTAAGGCGAGCTATTGCAAGGAACCTTTAATTGAAAAACAAAATGTCTGCCCCTAATCCAAAAGCGTTTCCTCTTGCTGACTCCACTCTTTCTCAGCAGATCTTGGACGTTGTCCAACAAGCTCAAAACTTGAGACAACTAAAGAAAGGAGCTAACGAAGCCACAAAGACTTTAAACAGAGGTATTTCTGAGTTTATTGTCATGGCTGCTGACACCGAGCCAATTGAAATTCTTCTTCATCTGCCTTTATTGTGTGAGGATAAGAACGTGCCTTATGTTTTCGTTCCATCCAGAACCGCTCTAGGTAGAGCTTGTGGTGTATCCAGACCTGTGATCGCAGCTTCTGTCACTACCAATGATGCTTCTGCTATCAAGAACCAAATTTACTCCATTAAGGACAAGATCGAACTGTTGTTGATCTAGATGTATAGTACACTGTATAGATAAATCGAGTTGTAAATTCATCTCCATTACCGCAGACTTGAACCTAGCAGTAGAAAATAAATACTTGCCACCAGATTCACGAGCCTGGTAGACTCATCTTTAGGTGCTACACAGCCCATCATCATGAAATTAGGGTATCCACGTTCACATCTTCCTTTCAAGATTATACTATTTATCCTCCTCTCGCGATCAGATAATTTTCTTTCTCTTCTCCCATAGTAATCAAACATGCCTCATTCTACTAAAAGGCTGAGCAATGGGTTATCAGTCACCAACAAGGTGTTTGTACGCTCCCGAAATGGAGGTGCTACAAAAATTGTTAGGGAGCACTATCTACGAGATGACGTAGCATGCTATTCCAAGCTATGTGACCAATGTGAATACCCTCTTGAAACTTCAGCGGTATTAAGCCATGTGCCTTTTTCCACGGCAAAATTGAGCAAACATTATCTAATATTAGACACAAATATTGTCCTCAACGCAATAGACCTACTGGAAGGGTCTCAGGCTTTGTTTGATGTAATTATTCCTCAAACAGTACTGGAAGAAGTAAGAAACATTAGCTATCCAACATACACTAGACTGCGTGGATTGTGCAAAGCTGACGCCAAAAGATTGATCGTCTTTCACAACGAATTTTGTCAGAATACTTTTGTGTCAAGACAGAAAGGCGAAACCATAAACGACTATAACGATAGATTGATCAGAAGAGTTGGTGAATACTATAATTCCCATCTTTCGAAATCCGATGTAAAAGTATTTATTCTCACAGATGACAAAGAGAATCTAAAAAAATGTAAGGAAGAGCATGTTCCCGCACTATCCCTTAGAGACTATCTCGGTAAGTTGCCCAATTCAGAAGATTTGCTGGATACATTGCCATCTGCTCAGGGTGACTTTCAGGTCGCTGAGTTCAAATATGACGAGTACTACTCACAGTCAAGACTTATTGCTGGTGTCAAAAGCAGTGTTTTATTTCAGGGGCCAATGAATGTTTCATCATATGACATTTTTGAAGGTACATTAAATTTGCCCTCCATTTTCCCCAAGCCAATTCTCGTAAGAGGGCGTCAAAATATGAATCGTGCAACAAACGGTGACCTGGTGGTTGTCGAATTACTGCCGAAATCTCAATGGGTTGCACCTTCCAATGATATCGTTGATGAGACAACGTTGGGAAATGCCGATAATGAAGAGAATGACCTAATAATATCTGACCAAGAACGACGACTTTTAAATAAAGAAGCTCGCAGAGCCCAGCGAGAGGATGATTCTAAGCTACAACCCAGCGCAAAAGTTGTTGGAGTCATAAGAAGACGATGGAGATTGTTTACAGGACAGTTGAGCCCCAATACCATTACAAGTAATACAAATACTTTGAAGTCTTGCTTAGTTACGCTTTCCGAAAAGTCAATGCCTGCTGTCCGAATCAAGACTAGAAAGGCCAGTGATTTGCTCAACATGAGAATTGTTGTAGCGATTGATGATTGGCCTGGAACCTCAAAACATCCAGAAGGCCATTTTGTTAGAACTCTCGGACCTATTGAGGATAAAGATACCGAACAGGAAGCTTTACTACTTGAACATGATGTTGAATATAGACCATTTAGTAAAAAGGTTTTGGACTGTTTACCAAAGGAAGGTCACAAATGGGTTGTTCCTGAGAATCTAGATTCAGATGAACAGTTGAAGAAAAGGCATGATCTGCGAGGTAAACTTGTTTGCTCAATTGATCCACCAGGATGTGTCGACATTGATGATGCATTACATGCTAGAAAGCTTCCTAATGGTAACTTTGAGGTTGGGGTACACATTGCTGATGTGACTCATTTTGTGAAACCCGCCACTGCACTTGATCAAGAAGGTGCTTCAAGAAGTACCTCTGTTTACCTAGTTGACAAACGTATAGACATGTTACCCACATTGCTAGGAACTGATTTATGCTCCTTGAAGCCGTATGTTGATAGATTTGCTTTCTCCGCAATATGGGAACTGGATGAAGATGCTAACATAATCAATGTTGAATTTATGAAATCCATTATCAAATCAAGGGAGGCATTTAGTTACCAGGATGCTCAGAATAGAATTGACGATCCTACTAATCAAGATGAATTAACTCAAGGTATGAGACATCTGTTAGCACTTTCCAAGAAGTTAAAAAAGAAGAGAATGGATGCAGGTGCTTTGAATCTTTCATCGCCTGAAGTGAAGGTTCACATGGATAGTGAAACGTCTGATCCTGGAGAAGTTGAAATTAAAAAGCTATTGGACACCAATTCGTTAGTTGAAGAGTTTATGTTGCTAGCAAATGTTTCAGTGGCCAAGAAAATCTATGATGCTTTTCCACAAATTGCCATGTTGAGAAGACATGCTCCTCCTCCTTCTACTAACTTTGAAATGTTAAACGAAATGTTGCATGTCAGACAGGGTATGACTGTCTCAGTCGAGAACTCTAGAGCACTAGCTGATTCCTTGGATCGATGTATCGATAAGAACGATGAGTATTTCAACACTCTCGTTAGAATAATGGCTACCAGGTGTATGATGGCTGCCGAGTATTTTGTCAGTGGAAACTTCTCATACCAAGACTTTAAGCACTATGGTCTTGCTGCCGACATTTACACTCACTTCACTTCTCCAATTCGACGCTACTGTGATGTATTGGCTCATCGTCAGCTGGCTGCTGCCATAGGATATGAACCTCTTCATCCAACTCAGAGAGACAAAATTAAAATGGATCTCATTGTCAAGAATATGAACAGACGTCATAGAAATGCGCAATTTGCAGGAAGGGCCAGTATCGAGTACTATGTTGGACAAGTTATCAAAAACACGGAAAGCTCTCAAGAAGGTTACATTATCAAAATATTTACTAACGGTGTTGTTGTTCTTGTTCCAAATTTCGGTGTGGAAAGTTTGATCAAGTTGGAAGACATGGGAGATGAAAGCAGTGGTTCATTTGACGAAAAAGAGTTCAAACTTTCGTTTAATGACAAGAACGGCAATAGAAGAGAATTGCATGTGTTTGATAAAGTGACAGTGTATATGAAGTCAGTCCTCAACCAGATGACTGGTAAACGTAAAGCCGTGTTCATGCTTAAATAGTCAAATTAATAAATTTATACTAATTCCGCGATGTGCACGTGATGTTTTGTATTGTTTTGACAGAGGATCCCTCAATCCACCCAGGACACGCTTGTATTTGCTTTAATCAGTACGGTAAGACCATACCATCTGGTGGCATGGAAACACAAAATCTTTGGAGCTTTGTGGCTTCCCAAAAAATGACTAATCCTATTGTCCCTGGCTCTTCCAAATGGATAACTCAAGAGTTAGAGAATAGCATTCGAACAATGTACTCTGAGACCCAACGCTTCGCAGAGTCTGTTTATTATGAATTGGATTGGTTAGACGAACAGATGGAGGAAATCCTAGAAGGCTCTTCCAACTTTACCATGCTTGCCTTGAGATCTCCCAAAAAGTTGCAAGCATCGCCAAGCAGAAAAGTTAATTGCGAACAACTTGCGAAAGATGTTGTCCAAGATCTCACTGTGGTGAACAAGATTTCGGAGTTGCAAGCTGCGGAAAGTTATAAGAGAGAAAAATTTGACGAATACAGAAAGTTAAGGGAGCAAGTTAGCATAGGCCAATGTGTTGCGGGCAGTAAGAGAGCGTCAACTCCCGATAGTTCATTTGAAGAAATCAAAGAAAGTGTCCGAAAGTCACTGGCTACGCGCACTTCTGTTCAAGAGAGCAGTAGTTCTGATTCACCACCGGCTATCTTGGGTGAAGAAGTGCTTTCTCCTATACGCACTGCTCCAATTCTTGCTCCCACTCAAAGACAAAGTTTTACTATGGTTGAATATACAACAGAAGAAAAAGTCCCTCTAAAGGATGACCAGGATGAGAAAAATGATGACGACAGAAGGAGTATACTGACCACCGCAACCACTCCATTTGCTTCTCTCCCCTCAAGAAGGGAGTTGAGCATTAAGAGAAGTTCTGGAAAGAACGTCTCCGATTCTGAGTCTCAATATCTCAAAGACAATAATAGATTGCCAGAGGATATCGACTTGAAATCAAAAACTGTGCAGAATGATCTGAAACTGTCCACAGAAGCCTCAGATAGTAGAAGGACAAGTATTAGTGTGGAGCGTTCCGATACAGTTCAACCTCAAGTTGAAACAAAGCTCACCAAAAGCATGTGGTTCAATCCTGAACTTTCAGAAAGAACAATTCTAAAATTCGATGCATCAGATGAGAAAAACGTTTGTGAATCCCAACTATCACCTACAAGAAAAAAAAGTGTTCGAAAGGAACAGAGAATAACTAATTTTCCGATTCACCTGTCGCCTTTACACTTTAATGCCAAATCCACTAATCTATCACCGAGAAATAACAAATCAACATCTCCAAAGAAGCTCAGTCTGTCTCCAATAGTCAAGATTCTTCCACCGTCACGAAGAGTATCGTCCGCTAAGGCTGCTACAACCAAGAAGCTTGGTAAACCTGCTCTTACGTCAGTGCAGTTAGAAGCGCCCTTAAAGATTACTAGTAAAAAGCCAAACAAAAAGTCCATTAATAGAGTTATTCTTCAAGAACAAATTCAGCATCGAAGATTACAACTTGAAAACGAGATTCGAAATCGAAAAAAGATTGATGTGCAACAGATCCAAATTCCTGTTGAAAGAAACCTACCAGATATGAAACGCAGGCGTACCGAAAGATTGATGGAGCCAAAAGTCCTTGGAGAAGTCTCCACCGATAGGCTTAATAAGACTACTTCCTTGGGCAATGGTACTAAACCACCTTTGGCAAAGTCGCAGCTGCTCCCGTCAAAACGTTCGAACTTCAACGTTTTTCATAGAGTGATCTCTTCTGTAAATGAAAAACCTGGTGAACTACCAGAAATATTTTCAGAGTCAGAAGATGACGCTGAAGGAAGTGTTCTTCAACATTGGGCCGAATTTGCACAATTGAAAGTGGCCCTCACAAAACAACAATCTGTTAATCCTGCATCCATATTTGGTGCCGTGCAGCCATTAGATATGGACGGTATTTTCCGGTCTAATACCCGATTCAATCGGTAATCGTAGCTATATTTTAATAAGTGTAGATTTAATTGTAATATACTAAATGGAAGTCTTATAGAATTCGTGAACTATAGGGAGAGGTTTTTTTTCTAGATTTGAGATTCCTATTTTCTTCATTCGACTACCGCAAATGTCAGGAAATATTGGTCTACAAGTTAGACAAGCTGTTCCAAACTTGGATCCAGTTGTCGCAAACTATACTGTGGGATATATTCAGCATTTAAACGGATCCACAGAAGATGCTGTTGTTGCACAACAGCTTGATATTGCGCAGGAACTGTCGTTTGTTCATGATTTGTTACTAAGTAGTGGAGGAGAAGAGGAGAAAATAACTGCTTTCACAAACAAGATACAAGAAGAGTTTGAAGCCAAATTGAAGGAGAATATGAAAAAGCTCTCGCTTACGGGTGATACTTCTAAAAGGCTGCTAGATATCAATTTGGTGAAAAATCAGCAACGTGATATTAATTCATCTTTAGCACTTTTACAAAGCACAAAGGATATAGCGCACGGTGGCCGTGTATTGGCAACTAAGGTTGACAAAAAGAAGCTTATTAAAGCCGAGGCCAAGATTGCAAAGAAAGTAGCTAAGCGTGCCAATAAGTTTGTGAAATATGAAGCGTCCAAACTCATTAATGAACAATCCCAAGAGGACTATGATTCATTCTTCCTCAAGATAAACCCAATTGATTTTGGCTCTGCAGCTGGTAAATCAAAGGACATCAAGTTAGACACTTTCGATTTATATGTTGGTGATGGAAAGAGAATTTTAAGTGATGCTTCGCTCACTTTGGCGTACGGTAGAAGATACGGTCTAATTGGTCAGAATGGTATAGGAAAGTCTACGCTTTTGCGTGCTCTTTCTAGAAGAGAGTTAGACATTCCGAAACATGTTACCATTCTTCATGTAGAACAGGAGATAATAGGTGACGATACCCCTGCTCTGCAATCAGTGTTGGATGCTGACGTTTGGAGAAAGCAATTATTACATGAAGAGGCAAAGATCACTGAGAGGATAGATGAAATTGATAAATTGAGATCTCAATTTGATGAAGACTCTTTGGAGGTCAAAAAACTGGACAATGAAGACTCAGATTTGCAGAATCGTATTCTAGAAGTTCACTCAAAACTTTCCGAGATGGAATCAGATAAAGCTGAGGGTAGAGCGGCTGCTATCTTATTTGGGTTGGGATTTTCTAAAGAGTCGCAATCACAAGCTACAAAATCGTTTTCCGGTGGTTGGAGAATGCGTCTCTCTTTGGCAAGGGCCTTGTTTTGTAAACCTGATTTGCTGTTACTAGATGAACCTTCCAATATGTTGGATGTGCCGTCTATTACTTATCTTGCAAACTACTTGCAAACATATCCAGCCACAGTTCTGATTGTATCGCACGACAGAGCTTTCTTGAATGAAGTTGCAACAGACATCATTCACCAACATTCTGAAAGATTAGACTATTATTCCGGTAATTTCGATGCATTCTACAACACAAGAGAGGAACGTCTGAAAAACCAACGCAGGGAGTATGAGAAGCAAATGGAATATAGAAAACATTTACAAGTTTTTATTGATAAGTTTCGATACAATGCTGCTAAATCGTCAGAAGCTCAATCTAGAATTAAGAAACTAGAAAAATTGCCAATATTAGAGGCCCCGGAGGAGGAAAAGATTATCACTTTCAAATTTCCAGATCCAGAAAAGCTTTCTCCCCCCATTTTGCAATTGCAGGATGTTTCCTTTGGATATGATCCTAAACTGATGTTATTGTCTCATGTTGATCTGGACGTTCAAATGGATTCCCGAATTGCCCTTGTTGGTGCCAACGGTTGTGGTAAGACCACTTTGTTAAAGTTGCTAATGGGTGATCTTACACCGCTGGATGGATTCATTTCCAAAAATGGACGACTCCGTATTGGATATTTTGCACAGCACCACGTTGACTCCATGGACCTCACTTTAGATGCTGTTACCTGGATGGCCCAAAAGTTCCCAGGTAAGAATGATGAAGAATACAGAAGGCATTTAGGATCATTTGGAATTACTGGAAGTTTGGCTATCCAGAAGATGCAGTTGTTGTCAGGAGGACAAAAATCAAGAGTTGCATTTGCTGCTTTGTGTCTTTCCAACCCTCACATTTTGATTCTTGATGAGCCTTCTAATCACTTGGATACCGCTGGTTTGGATGCACTATCTGAAGCTTTAGATAAATTCAAGGGAGGGGTACTAATGGTCTCACATGATGTCGCCAGCATTGATCGAATTTGTAATGAGATTTGGGTTAGTGAGGATGGTACGGTAAAAAGATTTTCAGGAACCATTTATGACTACAAGGAATACATCATGTCGAAAGCGAATGCTTCAGGTGTTGTCAAACTACATTAGGATAATTTATACCAACATTAATACAGCCTATATTTCACATCAATGTAGACCTAGCTCCGATTTCATTGCTTGCTGTTCCATCTGGCATGTTTCCATCTCTACCACTAACAAATTGCTGATAGATTGTCTCCAATTTTGTTTTCTCGGACTTGGAAATACTTTGCTTGGTTTCAGTTAGTGAGGCCTCAAAATCGTTAGAGGTAATTATAACAGAACTTGCTGCAGTCTTGGCTAATTTGCCTTTACTTTCTTCATCTTTGAAATTACCTTTTCCCTGGTACAGCTGCTCTAACTTTTTGATTACCATAGCACGATCCGAAGGCTTCAATTCGGTCAAGTTTTTCTTGTCGGCCTTTCCAGAAAACTGAAAGAACTCAACCATTTTCTTTTCATCATTACTATCCTCCATTTCTCCTGACATTGCCATCGATTCGTCTCTAGTCAATTTCTCATGGACAGCTTTTAAATATGCATTGTAGGCCAATGCTTGGAGATCTGCACCAGAGAATCCAGCGCATTCGTTAGCAACATTGGATAAATTGACTTCTTCCGCCAGATTCATATTTCTGGTAACGGATTTCAAAATGTCGAACCTATCATCGAAGTCTGGCATATCACAAATCACAGATTTATCAAGTCTTCCAGGCCTTAAAAGAGCACTGTCAATCAAATCTGGTCTGCTAGTAGCTGCAAGTACATATACTCCATCCAATCCTTCTGCACCATCCATCTGTGTAAGCATTTGGTTCACAACTCTGTCTGTGACCCCAGTAGAATCGTGGCCACGTTTCGGAGCAATTGAATCAAATTCATCAAAAAATAAAATACAAGGCTTGGCTGCTTGAGCCCGCTCAAAAAGTTCACGGACGCTTTGTTCAGACGCTCCAATATATTTGTTTAAGATTTCAGGGCCTTTGATTGAAATGAAATTCAATCCACATTGTGCTGCGACAGCTGATGCTAACAACGTTTTACCACATCCAGGGTAGCCATAAAGTAATATTCCAGACCTTAACCGTAGCGGGCAACTGGAGAAAATAGGTGCGTACTTGGTCGGCCATTCCAAAGTCTCAAGCAAAATAGACTTAGCCTCTCGTAATCCCCCAATATCTTCCCAGCGAACATCAGATTTTTGGAGCTTTACTCCACGTAAAGACTGAGGAACGTAACCCGCAAGAGCACTCTCAAAATGAGATCTTTCGATTGTCATACCTTGTCGATCAACGGTAATAGTAGATGAGGAATTGTTTGCTAATTTTAGCTGAGATATACCATTTTCAATCTCCGATTCTTTGCTCATATCTCCAATTGAACCATTCAAAGTCGGAGTGCTAACCTCTTCAGTGTCTAGCTCAGAATCAGACTCTGCTAGAATGTCCCTAGATATTAGATCATGATAAGCTCTGTCACACAAAATTTTCAAATCTTTTGGCAGATAACCTTCTGTTTCAACGGCAATATTGCTAAGCAACTCACCTTCAGAGCATAAGACATTTAGTTTCTCAAGATAAGTTTGCAGAATTAACTTTCTCGCTTCTTTATCCGGAGCTCGCAGCTGGAAATCGTGCTCTATCATATGAGTTGTAAATATCAAAGAATTAAGAGATTCCTTAGACTTTGACGAGGCAAGGATTGTGATATTTCTGTTCATTATAAGAGCAGAGAGCTTGTTCACAAAAAATTCAGCTAGCTGCCTAGACTGACTTGAATCTGAATGTTCTTGTTCTGCTGGAATTAGCGAGTCCAAGTCGTCTAGTATAAGTAACGAGGGAGATTTCCAACTGACTTCGTTGAATATATCTTCAAAAATATTTCGTAAGTTATTGTAACTCTCACTCATGATTCTATCGCAATTGAGAAGCTTGACAAAGTGCCCTTTATTTTTGACAGCTTCTGCTACTTGGGATATAATAAGCGACTTGCCACTACCACTTGTACCAAAAAGTAATGACCCTCCAGAGGAAATTTTAGATAACGATTGAACTAACTTTTGCTGCGCAGTAGGATGCTGATCACCTTGAGCTTCGACAAGGGTTCCCCTGTCGGGTAAAAGATCGTAGCTAGGTATGAATGACTCGGGTCTAAGAATGTCATCTCCAATCTCTAAGGAAACATTATCCTTTCCGAGAGGAGTTGTCCAACCGCCTTTGATTTTCTTGAATTGTAGTAGTCCACCATTTGGTAGTAATGTACCAATCCTAGGAATCTTCACACAATTAGTAAATATACAAGAATCTAATAACGAAGAGAATAATTGCTCCAGTTGAGTAAGGACAATATCTTTCTCTTTCTTGTTATGGATACGTTTTTGTTCTTCTGTGGATTGTTTTAGCGTGACCTTATCAACAGCAACTGGTGAGATTGTAGTATACTTGTGAAATACAAGAACCGTGGGCTTTTTATTCAAGGGCTTGCGAGCCTGCTCAAGAGAGATTAAGTTTCCCACCGTATTTTCTATCCCCAAAGAGCACGCCAGCAATTCAGAAAGACCAACATTGCCTTTTGGAGACTTTGAATCGTGCACCAACTCGGCAATTACCTTGCCACTCTCAACGTAGGAAGATTCCGCAAGATTAGCAGATCCTGTTATATTAGGTTGCGCTTGACCTGATTCACTGGACTCGTTCAATTGCTTAATTTTATTGTTTGTCAACCCAGTTCTATCTGGCGTTCCAGGTCCCAATAACACGGAAACTGATACATAGCGGGCATTTTGGAGAGCTGGGATCAATTCATTCAAATTGCAGTAAACTTTATAGCTTGATCGTGAGCCGCTTATATGAGAATAGACATAGTTGGGCAGCGCAATTGACCTTCTTAGCATTGATGGAAGGACATCACCATTGTTTGTTACAGATTTTCTACCGGTGACAGTTGAGGTGGAAGATCTCACCCGTCGAATTCTATGGCCACCGCTGTCTGAACGTACAGACGATACGCTAGGACGTTTATGGACTTTAGGGGCAATCTGAACCTCTGTATCATTGAATAATTGGGCAAATGTAGAAACTTCAGGTTCTATCTTTTTCACCAATAATCTTGCAGTTGTTTGCGGCGTTGGATAGACAACTAAGACCTGATTCGGGTAAACGCAGCGTGTTTGATTAAGAAGGTAAGTTTCAAGCACCTGTGCATGTGTCTCGACGATTTCCCAATCATTACTTGTAACCGGTTCCAGCTCCACTGTAATTGCCTTCACTGCATCTATATGAATATTGACGGTTACGCTTGTATTCTCCTGCAAATCTATGGCACTAGCAAATGATCTGTCTAACTCTAACACAGGCTTAGAGGAGCTGGGTTGAGTAATACCACCGGCCCAGCCGCAATACACCGTTCTTTTTTGGGCATTTCTCTGATGAAGAATCCAGGACAATTCAACTATGATCTGCTGTATGTTGAAATCAGCGCTGAACAGCATTGTGGTTATTGCCGATGGCAAGTTGCAAAGGTTGTTTCTTAGTGAAGAGTAATGAACGATAGCATCTATGGAATTCATTGATGAAGTATCGATTAGATGGACAAAAGTGAAGAATGAACTAATTCAATGAATTAGCCGATTCCACGGAAATCCCTACTGAGATGCGGGGGAACATGTGCAGGGAAGAACAGAAATTACGCGAAATCTGAAACCAAAAATTAATAGTTTCCTAGGTTAGGGAAGAGTAAAACTCCCGCCTAGCTCCGTCACCCTTCCGCGCAGCTCACATCCTTCCAAATCGGAGATTGGTGAAAGGGCAGGGCAACAAACAGTGAACTGACCGTTTTTGCTCGTTACTTTTCATGGCAATTCATTATATATTGGCACTTAACCGCCAGGGCAAGGTTCGGATTTCAAAATGGTTTGATCGCAAGATATCTCTGGATGAGCAGTTTCAAATTAGACAAATCATTCATAGGCTGATTTTATCTAGAGATCACAAGAACCAGTCAAATTTCGTAGAGTTTGAAAACAAAAAGTTGGTCTATCGAAGGTACGCAGGCCTGTTTTTTTGCATGTGTATAGATATCGATGATGGCGAACTAATGTACTTAGAAAGTATTCATTTGCTGGTTGAAGTCCTGGATCAGTATTTTAACAATGTTTGTGAACTGGATCTGGTGTTCAGTTTCTACAAGGTTTATGCAGTGATTGATGAGATGTTTATGTCTGGAGAAATTGAAGAAACTTCTAAAGCTGTCATTCTAGACAAAGTAGATCAAGTGATGGCATACAATTAAAAACAGTACAACATATACCTATTATATTATATAGAAAGAATCATAGGCATCCAACAATTCAAAAAAGATAAATATGATGTGTCATGCTTATTGTTTAGGAGCCTCCTTAAAAGAGATAGCAGCCTCCTCACCCATGGAAGAAATGATGGTGACAAGCAAGTCTTTGCCCTCATCAAACTCACTTTGCAGCTTCTCACCAACCTCACCCTCTGGGGCCTTGACGTCATCCTTGGTCTCACCATCGTTGTTCATCAGGTTCAAGTACCCATCGTCAATGTCCAACAATTGGTATTCAGATCTTTTAACGTTTGGAACCTCCATGTTGTGGGTGGATGGAGAAAGATCTTCCAACTTCTTACCAGTGAAGATGTCGATGGCGACCAAGTGGACCTTAGCGTGTCCGTGCTTACCAGTCTTGGAAGTGGACATGTCAACAATCTTACAAGGTCTACCCTTAATGACAACGTGTCCGTTCTTTCTAAGAGCGGAACATTGCATTGGGAAGGTCAAAGAGGATCCAGCATCGGCGGTCTCAAAGGTGTGCTAATGATGTTAGTATACCGAAGTCACATATAGATCACCAGTTTACTCATTCTAAATTGGAGATTTTTTAGTTACTTGATCACTTACTTCTTCTTCAGCCATTTTGATTTAAGTCAGGGGAGATTCAAAGAGAAATGAAAAAACAGATGAGAAAAAAATTGTATGCCTTTTTTCTAAGCCAATTGACCATTTGATCGCCTGCACACCTAGTTGGTTCTGTGCGCCAACCAATTTTATTTTTGAATAATTTGATTTTTTACTTCGTGAAGAAAATTACACTATTCGGACTGTAGTTTACACTACATAAAATCACGCCGGGTAACAAAAGATGACAGTAAATGAACGTTTATCGAATTGTGCTTATGTCATCTACTTACTTATCGAATTTATACCCATTCTCCTTAGGTCCTCACTAATAGCCTCCGCGTCAAGCCCATCAGGTGATCTGTAGTGTTTAAATATCCTGTTCATATGTTGAGCATCACTATTCTTTCCAGATGAAGGCCTATACTGGGAGAAGAAAAGGTCAATTGTAGATTGACTATGACTTGGTTCTTTGTTTCTCAATTCCCCAGTGAACTCCGGAAACCGTGGGTATGTTTTCCTGGGGAAGTCGAGCTCTAGAGTTTCTCTTGCATTAATGTCCCTAACGGTTCTGTATGAATTGTTATTTCTTGTAAGCGTCTGGCTGCTTTCAATCGTTGAGCTTCTGGCAGAACGTCCTTGCCTATTCAAGTTAGGTTTGTTATCCTGTAGAGAATTAGCGATCTTCAATGCAATTTGTCTTTCAACACCTTCAACTTCCTCGTCCTTAAAGCTGCACCTTAGTACATATTTTTCATAATATTTGGAGTTGTTGTTCGTCAGTACGAAAAACTCCTGTTCTGTGAGTATAGGAGAGAACTCGTCAAAGGAGTGGGTGGAAGATTTGTTTCGTGCTTTTCGTACTTTTTTGGTTGCATGCTTTATAGTAACATCAGTGGTGAGACTTGCATCCGTTGAGTCGCTATCTGTATTATTCTGGTTCTCAGTTTGCTCATTCAGGTCTGGCCTGTTTGCATCTGGTGTAACTTCACGGCTGTTAGAACTAGGGGTAGCAACACTAACTACAGAAGATTCTCTTGCAAAATGATCCCATAGCTTGACACCCTTCGTCGATGATATATCAAACAATAAATCACGATCTAATTTGTCTCGCTCAAGCAGCCGTTTTTGACATAATAAAAAATGCTTGAGTCTAAAGAGCCTTAGGTTTGCTAGTTCTATCATTTCTTGATACAGATCTTTGGTTTCACTATAGTAGTGATTCATGAGTTTTGAGTTTCGATAGTGATTATACTTTAGTGAACGAACCAGCTCATAGTCCCTCTTCTCAGTAAGATCGTTTATCTTTGTCTGAAATTCTTGGTTATCAGTAATTTTTCCTACTAACGGCTGTTTCAAGTCGATGGGCTCTAATAGTTTCTTTAATTGGCCCTGCAAAAGTAGAATATTCCTTTCCTTCAATTCATTAGTATGATCAAACTCAAAACTAGCCAAGTTTTGAATATTTTGTTCTAAAGCTTTTCGTCTTCGGTTGATGTTAGTTGATGATGCATTAATCAATTCATATGGTACATTTTCCAGTAAATGACTATGAATATGATTTGAAAAATGTGCTTCTGGTAATTTGGGCGATGCCAATCCATTATTGGTGGTCATTTTGAATGAGTCTGAATCGTTTATAGAAAATTTATAGGACTCGTAGAACTTTTGTAAGAGCATATTGGGTGGGAATGTGTTGTAGTCTTCCATTTCTTGAAACTTTTTCTTTAAATCTTTGAATGATTTTGTAGAATTGCCTACTTTGCCACAAACAAAATCAGCCAAATTATTTGTCTTGGAAAGTAGCACCCTATTGAACTTTCGTTTCATAGGATTTGCGACGTAAAATAATTGATCACATAACTTTTTGATATGACCTTTCTTATCAGGCTGGCAAAACTCGTCTAAAGTCTGTTCGATTCTACTCCATTGTTTCTCTTTCAACTTTTCTTCTTCCTCCAGTTGTCGGACTTTTTCTTGGTGAATTAGCTCTTTCGCTTGCATCAGGCTGCTGATGCCCAGGGCAGCTAAATAGGCTTTCAAATCATCCAGACTCACATTTAGCTTCCAAGATGCAAGTAAGTTGACGCCTAGTTCTTCTTCATTTGCGGAAACAAATTGAGAAGAGTAGTTACGTTTTGAGTGCAAGATTTGCTCTTGAAACTCTTCGTGTCTCTTGGTAGGCTTTGAAACTCTTGATGCCCTCTCTGGTTTCTCTGTGGTTGTAACGGATTGGATGGATGGATCAAAAGCATTATTTATTTTAGTTTCTGGGTCTACTTGATTCAGCAAAAGTTGTGATTGAGGGAAAACAGGGCGGTACATTGGGTTGTCGGCAAATGGTCCCGAAAAGGATGGATCTGGCATGACGTTAACTTCTTTTCCGTTGCTAAGTGTCATTGTTTGATATTGGGGATGCATTTGTGGGTGATAAATAGGAGGAAAGTAGTAGTTCATATATGTGAAATGCTGATCTGTTGGTGGTACCTCCGACAATTGTTGATCTTGAACTTGAATTGGAGCTGGAAATGGTATAAATTGTGGTGGACGTTCAGCTCCTTGTGTTGATGGATACCGTATGGAAGGAAAAGGATTCGAAGGCTGTTGAGCCATAACCGGATGAGAGACTGAATTGGTAATCTCTGGAGGTCCCTGTCCCTGAGAATGGAGTACCTTGATAGATGGAAGGTGGTCAAACTCATAGCTCTTTTCGTATCCTTTATTCTCTCTATTGGTAGTGTGAATTTCGTTTTCAGGGTACGATGGAACATCACTTGGCAAAGATACCAACAAAGGCAGGGAGCCCTTTTGCTTCTTGAACTTCAAACGCTTAGTCCGCCTTTTACCATTTTCATCATAATGCATCTTAGTACTAGAGGCAGGATCATGTTTCGTTGAAAAAGAGTTTCTCGTATCGATCACACCAGAGATATTTGAATCAGCATGCTGGCCGTCAAAGCCTTCCGTTTTCAGCGCAAGTTCAATCTGCAACTTTCTGTTTTGTTCGTTAATTCGTCTAATTTCCTCTATTGGCATTGGAGGATTCAAAGAATATGTAGCCACATATTCTCCTGAAGACTCCACTTGAGATGAAAGCTCTTCGCCTCTACTTCTTTTGAGGGGTCTTCTTGCTCCCTCACCATTAAAGCTTAGATCCGTCTCTAAGCCAGACTCTTGTTGATAATGGGAGCTTGGTACAGATGCCATTTCATTGTGTAGTAACGTCTTGGTCTCCGAAGAACTAGGCCCCGAAGAAGATGGCGTGTAGTTGTAACCATTCTGAAGCAATTCTGGATAAGATCGTTGAGGGTGAGGCTGGCCCCATATTACTTGCGGTGGACCCGGGTTGGAGTTGCCATACGCTGGATATGTTTGTGGAATAGGAGGCATCCAACCAAACCGTGGAATTTCTCTTGAAGGAAAATCGTTCGACATAAGCCAGTCCTTTCCCCTTCTATTTCCTCCTGTGGGTGATGCCAGCCTTAACTAGCACAAAAAACGACCAATAAATCAGGGTTAGTGTGACAAGGCTCACTTCTAGTATTTGAGGAACAGAATTGCTGGAAGAAATTCTGTGGAAAGAGATTCAGATGTTTTCTCTGTAGAACGTAGCTCTTTGGGGGACACTTCAAACTGTAATGATAGAGTCTTCGATGCACGTCTTGTTTTTTTCCCTTCTTTTTTTCTCCCCTAAAAAAGACGATACACTCAACTTGCAGATTCCGACATTAAACAGGTATCATTTGTTGGTACGAGCAAAGAGAGAAGAATACTGCATTCCAGCTCAAAAGATATTGTGATGAATTCTGTATATTCATTTTTGTACGCTACTCGTAGAGTGTTTTATAGTTTAATTCTAGGGTAAAAGCTGAACATTAAAAATTGGCGACTATTCTGGAGCCAACCAGAGCTGAAGTAAGATTGGCTAACATTTGATTAGTCACTGGATTATCCAATTATATTGGATGGTGCTCTGAATGAGCAATCCTCCAGCGTTGAAACCCCCACTCACGTTGGTTAAAATTGTTGACACTTACAGACTAGGCTGTCCACCAAACCCTGAGTCCTACGAGCAAAGAATACAAGATACTAGAAGGCAAAGAAAAAATAAATAAGACTAAGGGAAAGAGATGAAGTGGTGCTTAAGCTCTTGACTTTTATTGTTGTTGTTTGAACTCTCTTACTGAATGATATTTACTAATACTTCGAATGCGCATACGGTAGGCCAACATAAGGCATATAGCCAAACAGTTTTGGGCACAATATAAAACTGTTTATTACAAAAACCTCTCTGGAAGCCGTTACTCTTGACTATATTTTAAGAGCTGCTCATCTTGCGAATTGAATAGCAGCATCTCTCCATTTGCATCTCACTCACTACCTATCGCTCGCAATCAACCGTCTTCTGCAAGGAATTCAGCGGCTCAAGTTCAATAAAAAACGCATGCATACACCTGCAGCCTAATACAACAAGCATATGATGTGCTCGGTACACGCCCTTCTTAGTGTAGTTCCTCTAGGGTATAGTTTCTAAATTTCATGAACCATCTCTAGCCCCTAAAACTTGGTAAAGCAGCCATTCCTTGTGCTTGCCCAGTACGACATCTATGTGTTCTCCATTTGAGTCAAAGCTGTGTTCATTATTTCCGTGGCTTAAGTTGCTGTCCATAACTCCGTAATCAACCATAGCAAACCAAGATGGCCTACAGTCTTTTTCTTCTAGGTGAAGCGACTTTATGGTAGACAGTAGAGAATTTTTTGGTAAAAGTAAACCCTTCCATTCGACTATAATCAAATTTGACCTGCCGTTTTCGTTCTCCTTATCGAATATAGACACAGTTTCAGGATAGGCAGAGATGTAAGTGTTTTCTGGTTTGACAAGTTGTTTGCTTTTCAGAGTACATAGCCCAACCCATTCAAGAATTTCACATAGCCAGCTTTCATCTTGCTGAAACTCCAATCCTGGAACCAAACTATTTTCGAAAAGGGAAACACGGGGTATGATCTGACGTTCTATGAAATCTGGCATGTTCAGGTCCTGAATAGAACACATAATAATTTCAAATTCCTCGGTTAACACTTTTTCCAGAAACCACAATAGTTTAAAATGTTGGCTATCGTTTGTTTCCAATTTCAGGCCTTCTGAGATATCAATTTTTAAATTCCACTTATATTTCTGCTTTCGGGGTAATGTAAAACCTGATCTTTTACCCAGGAGACCGCATCGTCTGTATGTTTCTTCAGTAAGACTCAAATGAAGTCTCCTATCAGTTATGCATATAACATTATCATTATCAATTTTCTTATTATGTGTCAGAAGTATAAATTCTGCGTTGTCCTTAATTTTATTTATGAATTGTTCAGTTATTAGTTTACTAAGAGCTGTAGTGCCCTCGTAATAAGTGTGTGTTAATTTTTCAGTCAACGACTGGACCTTCAAGTAGTCAGATGCAGGCAATATCAACCGCAAATTATTGATAAAATGGTGGGTTTTCAAATTTTTCCGAGTATCATTTTCTTCACTCGAGACAGTGTCACATAAGACCCTGGCATGTGCCACTTGAGAGCGTCCTTTCATCGATGGTCCTAACTGACGTTTACCAATTTTGATCAATTCTTAAAAAAAAATACCTGTATCAATTTGACTGTTCGAGAGAATTATTTTGTTCCGCAAGATTTAGTTTCCGCCTGAAACGAACTCTACAACAATGAAGATCGAAATACCTAGAGAAAAGTTTCTCTCTAATTTTGAAGTGCAACAGGCTTTAATGGAAATTCAAAGACAGAACAAATGGAACTTTTCCTTCAAGACGAAAGACAAGAAGAACAATAATAGAAACTCTCATCTGGCCAGCTTGGAACGCATAACCATGGATGTTTCTTCGTATCTAAATAAAAACTTTTCGAAAAATGTAAGAGTTGATAGCTTCATTGAAATTATAAAGTTTTTGAATGGATTTGAACTGGTCAAGGCAGAGAAGTTGCAAATGGTCAACCTGTTACCAAGATCAATGGTGTCTTTATATTCAATAATAGAGGAATGTGATACCCGATTTACCGAACATGAATGCGAGTCCATGCTGAAAAAAATTGAAGAACTTTTCCCTGTGGAAGAAGAGGCTGCTCCTGATCAAGATGGTGACCTATCAATGTCAAAAGAATAGACAAATCTAGATCACTACTACTTGTACGATAGTTTATTTATGTATTAATCTGTAACATAGTAAAACTCCAGTATTCAGAAATCAGCAATCCGCTATATACCTACATCAATTTTTTTCGTTGTTGTTATGCTGAACTAGTTTTTCTTCTACAACGTAACTCCTGGAATTACCGTTTGCTCCTACTGTTTCATTTTTCATCAACCACCGCATTGCTCTCACCGTTAACCATATTACTGCTTTCTCCGTTCGCTTCAATCTTGCCATCTTCATTAGGTTCTGAGTCGGTTCCTTTTGGGTAGTCATTAGATTTTAAAGGTGCCACTGATTGACTGTTACGCTCTTGTTTCAATTCCTCCAAATATGGCCCCCATGAGGTCAAAATTGCTTGTGACCGAGCTTGGAATTTGAAGTCGTCTGGTCTCTCTAATTCTGGAACTTTCAAAATTGCTTTGAGTACTTTATGTAGTTTCGATGACCGCAGCAAATCCACCGAAACAGCAGTTACTTCGTTGAATTTTTCAAGCTTTTCAAGCGTGTTGTTCGACCGCTTCAAATCTTCATCTGAAGGTGGCTCAGTTCGTGAAAGTAAACATTTCTGAAGATTGGCCCTGAAAAATCTCATCGCATTGTGTTTCTTTTCGTAAGTATATTCAGATTCTGGTGAAGATGATACCTTACCTACTGCTTTTACCTTATTTTTAACTGTTTTGCTTGTAGTTTCTTTCGTCTTTTGCGTCTCTTTGTTTTTACGCCGTTTGGTAGTCAAATGCTTGGGTCTCTTAGTATTTTCAGCGTCATCAAACTCGTTATGATCTTCATCTCCATGTTCTTCCAAAGAGTACCCCGTTTCATCTTCCTCTTCATCGTCTTCTATATCTTCACTTTGTCCATTATCTTCTTCGGCTTCTTCCACAATTGCTACTTCTTCATCAATGGTAGGATCTTCTAAAGCGCGTTCATACGCAGCAGCCAGCTGCTTCTTAGTCTTTATCTTTTTAGTTTTCAAACCAGATTCAATCAGGGTCCTTGACAAAGGTTCTAATGTGCCTGGACCTTGCCAGTAGAATGATGAGTCGGCCAAAAATTTGACTAGGACTAAAGCACGGCCTTTTGGTTTAGCGTCCAAAACTGGCTTGGGAGCTCTATCTTCGGGAATTACTATGGCCGGCCATTTGGGGTATCCAGCCATTTTTGCTAGGACAATTTCTCCAGACGTAAACTTTTCCTTCTCTGCCATTGATGAAACCTTTTGTTCTAGGTGATGACCACGTTTGATGAAACAAAAATGTAGACGAAAGATGCGTGATTAATATGTTAGAAGGCCCTTACACCATCACATATTTAGCCGCGAATTGTGTCTTCTTGTCTATTCGCCTGGGCCATTAGATATGAGCATCTGCCCCAGATATTCATTTTCTGCCTTGAACGAGCAGGCGACCGTTTGCTCATAATCTTTTGGTTTCCGGTTCTTTTGACCCTAACACTTAGAGCTGTAAATTTTGAATAATCAAAATGTCGGATGCGAACCAGTCAAGTTCTAGTTTAGAGGAGCCAAGTGAGACGGTATCGTCCTCTACTTTCAGCTCAAGTGGCACAGCAACGAACACCTCTAATCCCGGATCAACCGGCGATTCATACAACATTTTCGTTGGTGCCAAACCTTCGACTGTTCTCTTTTTTATTGCCTTAACTGTGGGTGTTTGTATTGCCTTACTGTTTTTGTTTTTCACTCTACGGTATTTTGTTCGGTCCCGCTTAGGATTATATGTCCCGACACAATCCTACAGTATGAGGCCAACATTTGTGGAAGGAAGAAATGGCAATCGTTTTGCTGTATTCCCTTCTACAATTCAACAGCAGTTAATATTGTCAGGGAGGCGAGATTTTACATTATCCCGTAATCAAGATGGAGCATTGCCTGGATCATTTGGGCCCTACGGCCCGTATGGCGCCTATGGTGTAGGTTATCGTAGAAGAAGGTACAAGAAGCGAAAAATGACACCAGATGAGGTTGAAAAATTATTTCCTATCAAGACATACGGTAATTGGCTCAATGGAGGTAAAGAAGAAGATGAACGCAACAGAGACGAGACAATGATAATCCATGAAAATTCGTCGGAAACTTCATCTGTAATATTGGATAATGATGAAGATACTCCAAATGGATCAAATCGGGTCCAAGACCAAAACCAGAAGAACCAAGAAACTTTTTTTCCTTTGAAAGAAGTAGACTTAGGAATGCCCGATGACGAGAAAGATGAACTTCATTATGATTCAGGCACATGTGCTATTTGTATAGATACACTTGAAGAGGATGAGCTTGTGAGGGGCCTAATATGTGGCCATGTGTTCCATGCAGATTGTTTGGATCCTTGGTTGACTACCAGGCGGGCCTGCTGTCCCATGTGCAAGCGAAATTACTATATGAAAGATGGTAATATCCAGTCATCTCACGATGCGGATGATGATGATTATAACTCATTAAGGAACAATAATATTAATGACAACAATGGACTAGACCCTTACAACAGCTTGTACATTCCACGTACTGTAGGCTATAGAGGACAGTTATTGCTCGCAGTAATTGAATCTCTTCGTCAGAGTCAAATACTGCAGGACACAGTACCAGAATCGCCAATAGCGATCCCGGACAATAACATGACAGAGCTTATTGGTTCATCTGCTCAGGAGACTACAGCACCTCCGCCAGCATCCGTCACGTCTTCTCCAGATAACGACAACGTGCCTGGAAACGAGGGTTCGGCTTCTAGCATGCCGAACACTTCTAATAATCCTCTTAGCTACCTAGCTAGCACTTACAATAGTTCCGACTTGTACAATCTACAAGAAGAAGCTACGAAAAGAACAAATAAGTGGTGGAGATTCATTTTTATAGTGTTCTGGCGCTCCTTAGGAGTGAGGAAGCATGACTTATACCTCTACTTTATTGTTCGAATTTATGAAGAGAGGAGACTCGAAAGGTTAGCTACTGAAGACCAATCAGGCAATACATCAAACGGGCAGGAGAGAGCGACTACAGTCACCGAAGATCCTTCGAACTCTTCAGATAATCCTACTGATAGGGCCGCTCGCATAGTTTAGTACCAATATATGAATATGGTAATAGGTTAAGCTTATTAAAGTACAATACATTTTAGTCGGTTATTCCTTGTTAATTGTAAGATCAGAGGTTTGGTTCTCCAACTCTTGTATATTTTGTCCGTCATCGTCTGACTGATCTGCTAAAACGTGAAACAGAGACTGCTTAGCACGATGAGCATCTCTTTTCTCCTGGGGGGAAGTAGTTGGATCAGATGTAGTAGGTTTAGCTTCGTCCTTTCTCTGTGCGCTATTGGCTCTTAATGACTCCCATTTGAGTTCCGGTTCTGGCTTCTTAGCCTTGTTAGCTTTAGGATACTCTCTTGGTTCTTTGGTCTTGGGGACAGCTGAACCTCTAGCACTCCAGTCAAACTCTACTTCTTGTTTTCTTGGTCTAAAAAATTTCTGTTCTCTTGTCTCTCCTGACTCCCTTGGTTCCCGTGGTTCTCTTGATTCTCTTGGAGTAGATTTAGGTACAGCTGATCCTCTTGCACCCCAATCAAGTTCTGGCTCTTCCCTTCTTGGAGGTCTTGGCTCTCGTGGCTCTCTTGATTCACGCATTTCTCTTCCCTTGGGCACAGCAGATCCTCTGGCACCCCAATCCAAATCTATTTCTTGTCTAGGTTCTCTTGGGGGTCTCCTCTCTCTCATAGGTTGGGCGGCGGATCCACGAACGTTATCCCAATCAAATTCATGTTCTTCCCTTGATGTAGGGGCAGGCCTTTGAGCTGAACCTCTGGCGTTAGACCAGTCAAATTCCTTAGTGGACTCGTCCCCCCTCTCTGGAGAAGCAACTGAAATATAGATTGATCTTCCGTTAAAAGTGAGACCTTCACTGTTGACAGCTTGCTCTAACTCACTTCTTTTGTTAAAGGTAACAAAAGCAAATCCCTTTGGTCTGTCGTGGATGACATCCATGGGCATTGATAATTCTACAATGGAGTCAAATGTGAGGGACAGAACATGGTCCAGCCATTTGGCAAACGTCTCTTCGTTGATATCCCAGGGCAGGTTATTAATAACAGCCTTGTAAGGACCTGACCTAGGAATGGGGTAGTTGACTCTTTCTCTCTTTAACGTACCAATTGGAGCTTTAGGCGGAGGCAGTGGGATAGCAGTGGTCAATGAAACTGCAGACATATCAACGTCGTCATCTGCCCAGGATCCTCCAAATGAATCATCTTCAAGGAAGGACCCGAGGTCCATCTTGGTCATCTTTTTAGGTGCTGATTTGAAAGTTAGTAAATGGTTTTCTCCATCCTGATGAGTTAAACTTACCCATTTGTGCTTTTACTGTTAGTTGCAATAATCGGCAAAAATTTTCGTAGATCCAAAAAAAAAAAGTAAGTCCAAGAATATGCGATATCCTTACCTCACATGGATTACGTAATACCAAATTTACTAGTGACACTTGATTTAGTGGTTGACCCAAAAGACACGATAAACAACTTGGATAGTAGAGACAAGTTCCACTTGTGACTGTTTAGTGGCTGAACTGTTTGGTTGACCAAGCGTTTATTGAATACCATGAATTTTTCAGCTTAACAACACCAAGCAAACACATACCATAGAAGCAATTGAAGCGCGATTGTAAACATCTATATGCACCATATTCCTGCCACTCCATATAGACAATATCACCAGATTTATCTGAAAATCACAACTGGTTTCTACTAAATGGCTATAAAACCTCCTTTGGCGGACATCTTTTTTTTGGACACCGTACAGTTTTCCATCAAGTATGTCATTGTTGGGTTTTCATTTCTATATTTGGCTTTGCATTTTGTCAAGTTCATCATATACAACCGATTTGGCTGGAAGGTCTCCATCTTGTCCTTATTCAAAGGCCAATTAAGCAATATAGTTTATTCAGGCTCTACTTTTTCCATATCTATTGCATCTATAAAAATTAGAATCAATTGGTTTGATCGCAAAAAACAGTTCCTGTTGATTGCCATTTCTGATATTGAAGTTGAACTAATCTCTTCCGCCAGCGCTCAAAATACTAGGCGACATTCACACAATGACAATTCACTTGAATCTTTTAGCTCTGGATCTGAAGATTATCTGTATTTTTATCCCCAAAAACCTTGGAAGAAACGTATTGTATCGTTACTTTTGAGACATATCCCAGATTTTACAATTTTTACCAAGGCTATATCAATTAGCTATCGTGATCGACCGGACATTCAAGTTGTATGCAATCAACTGTCGCTACGAGCTACCTTTGATCGTGCCCCAACTACTCCTAACTCTCCTGCTTTCAACTTGTCGTTAGCTCTAGAGATCGATCGATTGTGCCTGGACGCTGCTGATCATTTTACTAATGAAACGATAATACAACGAATTACCTTTGGGGCCCTTATTTCCCTAGATTTGGAGCATGGTTTTGTTTCCGAAATTTCGCCAAAACTTGTGATACATTCAATGAAAGTTCCGTGCTATAGGTTCTTGGTGCTTGTTCAAGAGAACATAGAGTTTTTCAAGACTACGATTCGATCTGATCATTCACATCAGGAAGCACAGGACAAAGTGACATTCAAAGATTGGCTTGAAGGACTACTGGTCAGAGTGCAACTGCTTAAGAAACTACTCTCGAAGGTAGAGTTTCTGGTCAACGATCTTTCATTCGACTGCGTCCCAATGATTCATTATGATAACTTCAAACTGGTTCAGCGCCCAACTTTTCTACAAGATAATAATGTTATACTTTTCAATTTCGGTATCAAATCTATGAATGTTTACTTAACAAGGCTTCAACCTACGGATACAGGGTACGATATCCACTTCGATCGACCAACTAAACCGGTGCGTTTAATGGTAACCTTACTGGATTCAGTCATAGAAGCTGATTTTGCAAATAATGGGTTTTCACAGTCTTATGATCTTGATTGTCGTAAAGTTTTTGAACTTTTGAGAGTTCCAAACGTGAACCTCACAACACATTTAAGCGGGTTTAGTGAAGCATTCAGATTCTGGAAACAGGGTATGCTATCGAACACCCAATGGTTAAGCAATTTAATTGTATCCAATCCAATCATAGATGTTGGGACTGATCAACTAGCTTCGATAATACGGTCTCTTTTTGATCTTCGGAGGCCTTCGCAAAATGGAAAGGATGGTAAGTTGGACACTAAAATGTCTAGTTTAAGTTACTTGTCTTCTCTATCGAATTTGTGGCCATACCTTTCCCTCAATCTACTAATTAGAGATCCAATGTTTGTGCTAAAGCGTATCAACATGAAGGACAACTTGACGAATTTGGCTATTGCCTCCATCTCCATAGTAGAACTAGATCTTGAGTCTGTAAGAGAAATTGACCTCAGCGGCACGTTGTCATACGAACTGGTTTCAAATATGAAAGCTTTTGGTTCTAAGATGAGAATTGATAATAAGGTATTTGATCGCTTGAAAAGCAGAGAGTTTTCTACGATCAACGACTACTTAAAATACTCTCCAAGTTCTACAGTTATCGCAAGAGTTGAAATTGCAACCTTGAAAAGCCACTTAAAAGTCATACCAACACTGGACTGCAAAAGCGAAATCTTTATTGTTACACCCAAACTAACGTTGCCCAAGCTGGCCATATTTGATGGTTTTTGTTCAATTATTGACCATCTAAGATATAATTTAAATCGAGAAATGAAGAGCTGCCGCTCTTTTCATGTTTTCGATGACGATGATAATGCTGGTATTGACAGCGTTTTTTTTTGTCAGTTGCCCAAATGGTTTTCTTCTGTCAGAATCAGTGTTTCCGATTTTTATCTTCTACTAGCATCTCGTTCTCTGCTTATCCCTAAGGATATGACCTCACAATTGTACATAGAAGATGTGCATGATTATGTGGATCGTTCTCTTCGGCAAGTTAGTGTATATATGAGTCGCTTTGATGCTGAATTAGTGAAATCCGAAGTGGATTCTGGGGAAGAAACGTCCTCCTTGAAATCAACAGCTGGAACTTCACACGATGATGATGACAGCGATGGGAGTCAAGAATTTTTTGATAGTGAGGACAATAAAAATGGTGAACCTTTGAGTGATATCAAAGATCATATTTGTTGTTGGAAAGTAGATTCCAAGTTGTCAAATTTTTCTTCTACCATACATCATGAAAATCAGAAGGGAGATTTTTTGAAACGCTCAAGGATTTGTACAATCGATGAACTTTCTATTCAAGCAAACAGCATTAAACCCTTTGAAGGAACACCTTTTGTCAAGGTTCATTTTAAATTTGGCCAGATTAATGCGCACTTGACTTTAACTGCACTATTTATTTTACTTTCGGCCATTAATCTGGCCAAATCAACTATGATACTTTCTTTTACGGAATTGTGCAAAAAGAATGGTCTTACTAACTTGAAAGAAACCCCTGAATCACAAAGAGCTAATTTTGGTGATAAAATCGTTCTTCATTGTCTGGTTAACAGTTACCGAGTAAAACTTGAAATGTCAAATGATTTTAATACTCTCATCGATGGGAACAGACTTAAAGTAGTTTATGATAAAGGTCAGACTGCCGTAATCAAAAACACTCTTTTCCGACTTCATGTTGAATCGCCAGCAGTCAAAGGCTACTGGGCCAAATTTGTTAGCATTCAAAGATCAATCCTAACCATCCATCTAAATGAGCTGTTAAATTCTGAAGACTCAGATTCAAATATTTTGGAGGGCTCTAACCTAGGATTGCGTATCAATGTACCTAATCAATTTGTGTTTCATCAATTATTTGATAATATTATCACCTCATCGAAAGTAGTAAGACATTTAGTGCTTTCATTGAACTCAGATTCCGCCGAGAATATTTTGAAATCACATCCCACAGAGCCTTTGAAACTTCCTAACTGCAAATTCAGCTCTTCCAGGCTAGTACTAACCATGGAGGATGATCCTTTTGAAGCAGAGCTAGGTATGATATTCAAACTTGGTTTAATAGAACAGAAAGCTCGTTTGGCCAAACGTAAATCCTTCAATGAAATGGCAAGAGTGTACTTGAATCCTGTCGATGATAGTGACATTGACTTAATTATTGACAGAATAGAGTTGGAATTGTCAAACCATCTGAACCTTGCCACAAAATCCTTCGATACTGAGAGCCCGCAAACTGAATCCCTTCACGGCGATAGAACATTTGAAATGAAGAATGAGCTTAGATCTAAATTCTATCGCTTACAAAAGCAAATTTCTTTAGCATGGGTATCTATAATCAAGCTTTGCAAATCAAAAATGAAAGAAACTATCGCCAAAAACTCGAAATTTTTGTATGGTCCTCTAGGAGATACCATATTATCGGATGGATTCAACAGCAAACTCATTTCAGAATCGATTGAATCACCATTAGTCACATTGATATTGGAAACCCCAACTATTATCATTCGAAAACCCACATTTAGTAGCTTGACTAGTTATCTTTACCAAGTCGGAAAAGGTTTACCCCCAAACACTGAGTATGGACTTCTCGTTCCAATGAATCTGAATGTTTCTATCAGTGAGCTGAGAATCCATCTCAAAGATTATCCCCTTCCTCTGTTGTACATTCCCGAATCAAAAAATAGTGGTACATTGAAATTATCAGGGAATTTGGTTATTGCCGAACAGTATTTTGATGGTCCAGCCTCTTTTAGAAATGTTTATGTTCCACTTGTGACCAATGCAATTGAAAAGAATAATGGCAAGTTTTATTCTTTGACATTGCTGAAAACAATTGCTTCCGTGAAATTGATAACTGAGCTAGGTCTCACTATCAATGGTACAAGCCCGACCAAGATTAACTGGTGTATTTCTTACAATGCAGCTATTCAACAGGTGATGATGAATTTGGATGCTTTTTCCAAACCACAACTTGATCCCTCTCCAAAAATAGGATTTTGGGATAAAGTGCGATCAATCTTGCACGGTAAACTTATTGTCAATTTTGAAGAGGATTCTTCTTTACATTTTTGCATCAAAGGCTCTAGAAGTCCTTATGAACTACTGAATGAGTCAGCTGGCTTTGTACTTGTTTTTGAAGAAAATATTTGTCTCGGTATTAACAAGGACAATAAATCCACCGAGTTGATAACTGTTGAAGCAGGAAAGGTTTTATGGGGGATTCCTAATCATCTCACTGAGCCTCTTTTGGTATGGTGTGCAGATACTAAGAACTCTATATTTCTTCCTACATCGAAAGCATTTATAACCGATACTGTTTACTATTTTTTTTTGAATAGTATAACAGAAAATGATAAGCCAGTCATTTCGAAACTGAAAAATGAGTATTTTGAAAAAATTAACATAAAACTAGCTGGGAAGGTTCGTTTTGTGTTTGGACTTATGTTTGAAAGAGTAGGAGAGGATGGTAATAGAACGACTGATTTTTTACCTCATTACAAAGTGGTGATGAATAATCCCGATTTTATTGAAAAGCCCGAGACTTATGATGCTTACAAAGGTTTTAGGAGTGATTTTATACACTTGACAATATCTTTACGGTCCAATGAAGCTTCGGAGCACTCGAGAAATAGTATACATTTGAGTCCCGGAACGTTTAATTTATTTTTTAAGTGGTGGAAACTATTCAACGGTGTTCTTGCTCTACCAATAAGAAACGGAAAACTTTTTAACACACAGGGAAAGTCTCAGAAGTTTTCTGATTATCTGTACACGATCAAATATCAATTTTTGATAGAACCTTTGTACATTGCACATGTTTATCGTGAAGGAGAACGTGAATTCTCTAACGAGGGCACAATTGGAACTATTGGCCTTTTAGGGAAAGTGGATAAATTTGTTGTTGACTTACACCAGAGAAAAGAAGCTGTGCTTAAAGAAAACCTAGAACTTGAGCTATCTGAAGAGATTTTCAAAATGAGGATGTACCTTGGAGAAGCCTCCCTGGAATCTTTAGACCTTAGGGTCAATCAGGCACTGTTTGCTAAGCAAAAAGAAAATGCTACTGAAGCAGACTGTTACGACGAATATGGAGAAGAGAAAGTGAAAATATTTGTGCATGATAATGACACTCGGTGGTTTGATTATGATGATTATAATGAATGCAACCTATCTTCCTTGAGAGATCGAGCCTGTGCAGTAAAAATACTTCCCTTATTGTCATCAACTGATTTCAAATATTTCAGAGATACTGAAGATGAGGCAGATTCGTATGCTGATTCTTTGAACTCTTCCTCTATTGGACCTTTTGGCAATGAACCCTCCCATAATTGTCTCATTAATTCAAGTGAACAAGCGGAACTTGCCTCTAATGCTACCAAAGGAGAAAAGAAATCCAAAGATGTAAAATTCAACAATGAGTTTATTGTAAAAGACATGTTACTGAAATGGACTTGCGAAGGGCGTAACTTGGTTTTAAAATATATTCACGAGGTTTCTTTCATGAAGGAGAAAAGAAGTGTACTGTGTTATGAAGCGTTTTCCAAAGTTCAGAAAATTGTTGAGCGCAATGGAAGAGAAAACTCTGATGAATTTACTTGTAGTGATAAGGAGTTCCTTTCAACTGCCAATACAGTCCTCTCAGAAAAACTTTTTGACAATGAAGAAGAATACCTAAGTTGTGAAGAAAGTGTACGCAATTTCTTTCAGGAGCTCCGCAAAATCAAACTAACAGATGAAAATAAAGAAGCAGAATGTAACCAAGATTACTTAGTGAAGTTGATTTCTCCCCAAATCCAACTAATTACTCACCCGCAATCAGACACAATGATGTTAGTTACCACTCCATTGATAGAACTTCAAATCATCTCACTTGGAGAAGTTAGCACTACTGATGATTCTGATAGTCTTGGTTATAAAAATATTAAACTGGAAACAAGATACGGGACACTACTCAATAATGCCAACGTCTTCTGTCTACAAAAATTGCAAGTTGAAAGTGATAAAATACCAAGACATGTTTTCAAGAGTAATAGTTACGGTTCAATGGAAATTTGGCCTCCTTTCCTCTCTGTTGAAGGGATGGAACATGAAGCAATGTTGGACCTTCAACTCCTTGAAGACACTTCTATGGTAATTCGTTATGACAGAATTAACAGGCTTTTGGGGTCCAATGAATCCAAAAATGATAAACTTTCGGTTGACATACCTAATGTAGTCACATCCGTCAACTCCAAGGAATATCTCTCATTTTACAAGATAATAATGGAGCTTCTACTCTATGTTGAGCCTATAAACAAAAAAATGCATGAAAAGATACACAAATTTGTTCTTGCCACAGATTTCAGCAATCTAAAGGGTATTTCGAACGAAATAATAGAAAAACATCAAATGCTCAATTCATTAAGAGATGTTACCCAAAATTATTACTTTCGAAAAACTGTTTTGAAGACAGCTGAAAGTTTGGAGCTCCAAGCTATCGAAAAGGCGGCATATTCCTTAACTGAGCAGCTTTTTCTTTTAGTAAAAGTTATACTAACAGGAGGGTCTTCTATTCTTGACAACAAAGAGGCACTTGAATGGCGGATCCAAGCTGATAGCCTTCTTGTGACTATGTTGGATGTAGACCAAAGACCCTTTGTTGCTATGTCTATTGAAAATGTTTCGTTTCGTAGACTGAACTATGATGAACGGTACTATAATCTGTTGGAGGTAAATAAGATGTCGGCTTATAATCTCGAAGATCAAGTGTATTTTCCTGAACTTTTAGCACCAATGAAGGAAAATGAAGACGACAAAACCGCCTTTGTTAGAGTTCAGTGGGAAATGGACAGAAATGTCGCTGGCATTCAAGTTGTTAAGACATTTGACACACAAATCAAACCTTTTAGGCTTCAGCTTGAACAAGAATTAGGCGAGAAGTTAGTGGAGTATATATTCCCAGCGCATGATCCCAAAGTTTTCAAAACAAACAGTAATTTTCAGGAATTCACTGATCTACAGAAAGAGTTATATCAACTATCGAGCGAAGATGGAGGCACTTTGTTTCAAGAATATCCTACTTCTGAGGAAGACAATATTGTCGGTGAGGATGCATCTACTTTATCTTCTACTCCTGGAAGTTCCAGTTCCAGTTCTTTTGATGACAGCAACTCGACTACTGTAACATCAAAGTGTGAAACGAAACCAGACAGTCCAGAAAGGAAGTCATTTTCGGCAAGCAAAGACTACCTCAGTGTTATGTCATACAGAGCCGAAACCTTCTCTGTGTTCAACTCCATCAAAATTCAAGAACTTACTCTAACAATCACATTTAGAGGAATGGGAGTTTTGCGATTAATTAATGTGTCAGACTTTGTATTCCGCGTCCCTGATCTAGAGTTAACAAATAAGATCTGGACATTACTAGATCTGGTTAATTATTTGGAAAGGGCGGTGCTCAAAGCATTGCTGAGGCACACTGGATCATTGCTCGGGAATAAGCTGAAAATTAAGAAACGGAGAAAGAGAATCCCGTCGATTCGTAAAAACCTAGCAAAGATAAGGAACATGTAATTAGAGACGAACAATAGATAATCACTAGAAGACAGTACGTATTAAAAATGCACTTGAACATGCCGCCTCTTATTCTGTTGTTCACTTTCTGGTGGAGATATTGTTTTGAGCTTTCTCTTTGGCTTCTTTTCTTCTACAGCTTGATCATTCATGGCCAGTTTCCTGGGATCGAATCCAGCGATTCCATTCATAGAACTCTTTTCAAATGTTAGAGTGCGGCTAAGATAATCCTTGTCAAAAGGTTCCAGCTTAACAAAATCTAGAGGAGGCCCAAATACCACTGGAGATAGATTATGCTCTTTTGAAATGTAATGCTTGCCCAAAAGATCTGAAATGTGACTTTTGTATGATTTTCGTAGTTTAACGTCCTTAGTGCCATCAGAGTTGGTTCTTGCTACTGACTTCGCTATTTGGTCTAAATCGAATATGGAAATGAAGTTCAATTGAGGAGATGGATCCTCAGTCTCATAAGTTGCTAAAATTTTAGTAATGTCCCAGATACAGCGGAATTTCAAACTTACCTTTTTCATCTATGAAATAGTAGGGACTAAGAGAGGTATTTGACATGGCCTATTAATAACTGACAACCATATACATACATGTATATGTATTGAGATGTATTGAGATGAAGCAAAGGATACCCGCAGCTACTGAATTAGATAAGCATTTCATGTGCACCAGCAATCATTTGCTCACGTGATCGTGGATAGGGCACTCCCGCGACATTGATGGAATAATTTGGGAAGCACACGTAGGCAAGAAGAATTCTAGTGCGAAAAAAATTGAACTTCTTGTTTTACACAGGTAAGAGATTAATATCAAAGGTATGTAAAAGAAGAATTTGCACCATAGTCTGTGGATCAGTGTTATAGAAAGATTAGTTGGATTAGTGTCAATGTGTTAAAGGTCAATCCAGTGTGGAATAAAGAGACAAACACCGGAACTTTGCTTAGTTCTAGTTTGCTAAAGACGGCACGCACAATTTTCAATCGAAAGGAAAAGACAGCAATTCAAAGGATGAACGTACAACTTTATGTTATGTCAGTTAATCATACTAATTTTTTATCACTGTATCTTCAGGGCTTTGGAACTTGTTTCCGCCCAAATTTCATTACTAACGAAGCTTAGATGTCTGAAACTTCAGCCCCACGTCCAACGATTGTTAAGAAGTACACAAAGAAGTTCAAGCGTCACCACTCTGACCGTTACCACCGTGTTGGTGAGAGCTGGAGAAAGCAGAAGGGTATTGACTCTTGTGTTAGAAGACGTTTCAGAGGAACTATTCGTCAACCAAAGATTGGTTACGGATCCGACAAGAGAACCAAGTACATGTTGAGATCTGGACACAAGGCCTTCGTTGTCAACAACGTCAAAGAGTTAGATGTTCTTTTGTTGCACAACCAGCAATACGCTGCTGAAATCGCTCATGCTGTTTCTTCCAAGAACAGAGTCCACATTCTGGCTAGAGCCAAGGAGCTTGGTATCAAGGTAACCAACCCTCAAGGTCGTCTCAACTTGGAGGCCTAGAGTATATAGGTTTTGTAATAATGGTACATTTGCAAGTTTTCTTCGACCTGACGCAGTGCGCTATTGTTTAGTGAGATATTCTGGCTAAGATGAAAGATAATTGCAGCATCGACTATATTCTACTTTAATAATAGTAGTTAAAGATGCATTAGTTAGAATCGGCTTATTTTTTAATGGTATTACATTATTATAATAACTTGAAATGGTTTACAAAGACTCGTCATCGGCCGTGGTTGTTTTCTTGTTATGTCTAATCTTGAAAAAGCGGATTCCACTTTCATTCTGGGTTGGAGCCGCAGGTTCACCAGCTAGCGGAGGGGTCTGAGAGTCGAGGTCTCCAATATCTTGTTGTGTGCCTACAACTGGGGCACCACTGTTGGGTACTCCTTGCTGCTCGTAGTTCTGTTGCGAGGCCATAGCTTCCTTGTGCCTTCTGTAGGCTGAAGTGACAGATGAGACGCTAAGAATTGCCACCGTTACGAACAGAGCTGCTAATGCACCCCAGGCACATCCAAGTTGTTTGGCTGAAATTTCGGTGGCCACTCCACTGAAATGATTTCTGGCTAGGACAACCACAGCAGTCATTAAGGCGACACCACCAGCTGTAAAGAGGGTCGCTAAGAACAAGAACAGACCTAAAGTGACTCTTGCGGATCTCATCAGACCAGATATTAGACTCAAAATTAAGCAAATACCGGAGAAAATAAGTCCCAACAAGAGAAAGACGTTTCCAAACCTTGAAAGGTAAAAGTATGTATCCCTGTTAGAAATAAAGTCTTGGTTAAGATTTGCATCACCTTCAAAGTTATCTGCTGGCGAAAGAGGGAAAGCCGGACCAGTGTCACAGTCTCTGTTCTTTCCGTCGACGTTCTCACATAGACCCCAGAAGGTCCAACGGGCCAATTCGAATGGGGTATCAAACTCAGCAGTATTTACCTCCAACCAGTAGAATCTGTCAAATGGGTAATGATCTGTAGCTCCTGAGAGGACCACAAATATAAGGAGCAAAACGGTTCCTGCCAATAAGATTAAAGGTACCAGATGATTTATAAGTTTAACCAATATCATTTTAAGTTGGCACTTGTTTCAAAAAAAGAGGTTGTCAAAATGAAATAGTTTGTAACAGAAGTGTAAATTCGGAAAAATAAAAGAAGAGAAGCAATATTGTTGAATATACTATTCCTTTATATTATTATTGTTTTTCTGACCCTTTTTGTATATTTACTTATTTATGGAACTTCGATGTCATTAAACACAGCAAACTACCTAGAATGGGATGACCGGCCTAATCGGGTAGGTATAATGTTTAGAAAACACCGAATACAGACAGAAACTGCCGAATTCGGGTTGATGCTTCTATTGGTTTCGCACGACTTTCTGGATGCAAGGCTCTTATTTCTTTTGACGCTTCTGGTCGTGGTTTTCCCAAGACCGATTTCTTTTATATTGTGTCAGAGGGGTCACTTCATTTTGCTCGGATCCAATCTCAGAATCTGACATTGTTGAAGGGGTAGTTACCTCTGTAGATGCTATTTGGGTTTGATGAGAACCTGAAGAAATAGAAGTATTTGTAGATGCAATAAAACATGGTTTGTTTGTAACTCTTCTTAGTGAAGGTGCTATCATGCTGGGTGGAAATCTGTGGGGTGAGGGATAAGAAACGCTGAACTCAAAGTCCTCAGGTAGTTTTTCGATATCAGACTTCCTTGATTGTGCTGGAATTGGTAAGTTGGTTTGTTCGGATTGCTTGGGTATTGGTATCTGTGCGTTCAGGGAATCAGGCTCCACGGTGCCCTCTAAGTCAGACTTTTTCGCCTTCAGCCATTGTTTAATGTCTAGAGTTGTTTTAGAATCGTCTTGCAAAAAGTCCAGCAGTTCATCCAGGCAGACCTTATAGCCAATTTGTTTCAAAAGGTTACTCTTCGTATTTGAAAGTCGATATAGCGCTGCCACCGATTTGGCAGCGGATTTAAATTCATCGTTCAGTGACTCGTTTATCGTACGCATTGTGTCATCGTTAATTGGGTGTTCCGAGGGAAGGTTAGTCGAAAGATTCGACAAATCCATATCGTTCGTTGTATTTACTTGCTAGATTGTGATATACTAATTACGATACAGGTTCTATTATTTTTTTCATAGAGTATGAGTATTGGAGAATGCACGACCCTGTCCAGAATCGTTCTAGTTCGCTCGCTGCTCATAACCTTGATTGGGCTGGACGGACCGGAGGGACCGAAGGTCAGAAGGGAACTTTTAGGCGCGGGTCTCCTTTACTTTTGAACGAACCCTCGCGTCTTCCCGCCTTCTCGCAGAGCTACCACTATACCCATCTACGGAGCTGAGGGAGTGAAAAGTTCCAGTATTACAAACCTCTTTTTTTCAAAAAATTTAAATTTGCTAACTTCTTGAACATCATTGTGGTTCTTGCGCGTGTGTCCAGTTCAACCTGTTATTCACTCCGTTATCAGTTACAGCTGCGTTACGTCTTTCATCGCTATCGCAGGTATAGAAAAAAGAGAAAAATAAAAAGAGACCACTTCTCTTCGCAAGATTACTAGCGCTAATGAATACGACTCTACCAGCTAGTTCACCAACATCTAGAACTAAAAGAAGATACTCACACGATGAGCCGACTACAAAGAAACAGCAGCGCAACAAATTGGTGTCCATTGACAATACCAACGATCAGAAACATATCGACCAACTAAAAAACCAATACCCAGTATTTCATCATCCTGATGGAGGTTTTATTCAGTTCACACCTAATGGCAATATTCGTACTATTTTTCAAAACAACAAACAAATTTCGATTGTGGAGACAAGCTCATCTTTTGATTTGGCTCACATAGATAAAGGAATAGATGGATATTCCGTGGTTAACCAAAACAAACTCAACGTTCTTACAAATAGCACCAGCAACCCAAGTCCTTCCAATGAAATTGAAGCTTACATGAGAGAAGGATACAATAACTCAAAATACTATTATCTGGACTCTGAAAATGATACTGCAAACAAAATGGCATACCACTTTAACGATGATGACGAAGACTTCTCAGACTATGACTAGTACTGAAATTCTTCTGTTCAATTCTTTTGGGTAAGTAAGTATACGATGGAAATTGGTAGCCACGCCTACCAAGCCTTAGGAAACAAAGAATGTTGAAAGCAAGCTATTAAGCTTCAAACTGCTTCAAAAGAATAATGGAACATTCTTATTAGAAATACTTGGCGAGCTCCGACCTAGCTCAAACAAATTCACAACTTGAAGAATGGCTTCCTGAGTACCCTTGAGTAGGTTTTATTAACTTCTATCAACACAATGTATTTTTTAATAAATTCTCTAACTCTGTCGCGATCATAATCATCTCATCTGTAAACACTGACAATTTGTGTTATAGTAACACAAGATGACGGGCAAGTCTCACTTACTATCTTTATTCCGAGATTCAGAGGAAGATGGTCTGTTTCATGACACAATTGTAGATTCAAGTTTTTCCAAGAGTTTTGAACTTTCGCCGAAAAAGGCTACCTCTTGCCGAGATGATAACCCGTTCAGAGTATCTCATTCTACCAACTTTAATCCAATTCCTCTGCGAACAATCAATAAAAATGCTCTGAATTCAAGGTCGAGAGCCTTTTCTGTCGAATCAATTGATGCAGCAGGAGAACCGTTGCATGTTCTAGAGTCAAATATCGCATCTCGATATAATAATGAACACCCCAAAGACAAATTTAAAGTCTCATTGACTCCAGCTCAGAGGGTAGAAAAACATTCCAGATTGTCTAACTCGTCCTCTAATGCACTAGAGTCCTACAAGTTTGAAGAACTGGTGGGAAGGGGTGGGAGCGCCAAAGTCTACAAGGCCGTCAATAAGGTAAACAAACAATTGGTTGCCATCAAACAGATTGAAATCTCCTCCAACACTAAGGTTGAATTCTTGATGGAAGAGATTGACTTTCTCAAAAAGTTAAAACACGATAATATAGTCAAATATCACGGATACATTATGACGGAATCAAATCTCAACATAATTTTGGAGTACTGCTCACATGGTTCTCTTAGGCACTTATACAAAACAAAATATAAGTCTGGAATACCAGAGCCATTGGTACGTAACTACATTAGGGAAACACTAAATGGCCTTGTCTACCTACACAACAAAGGTGTTATTCATAGAGATATCAAAGCTGCCAACCTGTTGCTGGATGACAGGTATAGAGTTAAACTGGCAGATTTTGGTGTTTCGCAACAGCAACAAACAAATGAAGAGCAACAGCATGAAGACAAAACAAATCCGTCTAAGCGAAAGCCACAGATACGTGCAGATGGTTCTCCTTACTGGATGGCACCTGAAATCATTCTTTTGACTAGCTGTTCGAGTAAATCCGACATCTGGTCTTTAGGTGCTACAACCTTAGAGCTTTTGACTACCAAACCTCCCTATGATGATTATGAACCAATGGTGGCGTGCCATGCAATTGGTACTCAGGGATGTCCTGAGCTACCTTTAACTTTATCTTTGGAAGCCAATAAGTTTATTAAGCAGTGCCTAATTATGAATATAGAAGAAAGGCCAAATGCATCAACACTGTTGGAGAACAAATGGCTTCATTTTGAGGCCAAAGATAAAAACTTACTGATTGGCGAGAAGTCCCCTTTTGTTGAGCCCGATTCCACAGAGTTTGACCTAGATTTTATTGAAGGTCAACAACTCAATTTTGACCGAATACCGTCTCGCAGTAGGATTCTCCAAGACAGTAGTCTCTTATACGGTAAGCATAAAGTGCTTTCAAACTTACTGAGTAAGGAGATCAAAAGCGAAGCTGAAAAGAACGAACAAATGATAAAGGACCAAAGACTATCAAAGTACAAAGACGATGAAGATGATGTTTATGACGAATATGTTGATGACATTAAGCTAAAGACCCCTACGGAAGCTGATACAGATAATCCATTCGTGAAGATAGAATATAATGATGAAAATAAGGAACAGCTTAAAGAAAAATTGGAAACACAAATTAAATCGATATTCAAATTGTTATCTCTGGGGCCCAGTGCCTCTATAAGTGAACTATTCCGAGTATCTACGTCACTGAAGGAGTTCATCAACGAATTTCCAGAACTTGTGATTCCTATGCTAAATGGCTCCAAGTTGGTCATGATATTAAAACTCTTGAATCTGAAACCCAACAATCAACATTTAGTTCAAGTAAATCTGGACATTATATCCTTAATGTTGCAACACAATATTAAAGATGGCACGTACGAGTTAAGAGCAAATCTCACAATGATTGGGCTGTCAGATACCTTAGTTAAGCTGTTTGAGATGAATAAGAATAGAATCTCTCTTCGGATCCTAGAAATTGTCCGACAATTGTTTTCAGAGGAGCATCACCAGAACCTTAATATTTGGAGACTTTTCATTTCCTCCAATGGAATTAAGCTATTGATTTACTTCCTCAAGATTGAAATCAATGTAGATATAAATTTTGTTAGGACGGCGGTTGACTTAATCTACAAGCTACTGAAGGCTTTGAAAAAGGAAGAACATTATGTCATGAAAGACATGGTTATGGAAATGTTCAAAGACCAGAATTTGACTTATCTTTTGGACCTAATTATGGTAGCTTTTGTCGATGAAGAGAACGAAGATATCAAGGATAGGAGAAGAATAGTAAGTAGGATCATGTATGTACTAAAACAATTTTAGACAATAGTGTCTATCGCACAATATTTGAGTGTAGTTAGCGATAAAGACTTTATTAGTACGTAATATTTTTATTATCCTTTTCGAGGGCTGAATAATAGTGAGCGGGATATAATTCTAAATCTACTCTTTCGTGCCGCTGTTTTCCTAGTTTAACGCTTGTATCCTGGCAAGATGATAAATTTGAGGAAAAAAAAGCAGTCTGATAATCCTAATGAGATTGATGATTCTTCGTCTATCTCGTCTGAAGAGTTCACGCCAAGAAAAGAGAAGAATAGAAGACCAAAAGAGAATAGTTTTACCCAACAGAAGTTGAAGGCAGTCAACCCCATATTCACACCAAAAACTATCATTCCATCACTGATACTGCTTGCTATCATATTTATTCCACTTGGTGCCGCTATGCTGTACGGTTCTTCCAGGGTGGAAGAGTTGGTAATAAAATATCAACAATGTGAATTACTAGCGAGCAGAGATTATTATACGGAGATTCCGGAAGAGTATGTGGATATGTCTTTCCGGACGAAGACAACTGTGCGACCTCAGTGGAAGTATTCACTAAATGAGAGTGAATCCGATCCTGAAGAACAAGGCATTTGCCAGTTGCAGTTTGAAATTCCCAATAACATTGGATCCCCTGTGTTTTTCTTCTACAAGTTGTACGACTTTTACCCTAATCACCGAAGATTTGTGAAATCATTCAGCGAAATGCAGCTTAACGGAGATGCTGCCTCTTTGAGTGATATCAAAGATACAGTAGGACAGAACTGTGAACCTTTGAGTGAGAATGGCGACGGTGTCAGGTACTATCCATGTGGTCTGATCGCTAATTCGCTCTACAATGACACTTACACCTACCCAGTAGCCGTGAATGGAAGTGAAGGATCAGATTATGAGATGACCAAAGATGGCATTGCTTGGAGCTCCAATAAAGCAAGGTTCAAGAAGACCAAATATATGCCTAGTGAAGTAGTGCCTCCCCCCAACTGGGCAAAGATGTACCCCAATGGATACACAGAAGAAAACATGCCTGACATTAGCACATGGTACGATTTCCAGAACTGGATGGCACCAGGAGGATTGCCTGTGTTTAGCAAATTGTACTTTCGAAATGACACTCACTCTTTGCAGAGAGGTTTATATGAAGTTTCAGTTGGCCTACACTTCCCTGTTCTCCCTTATGATGGTAAGAAAGCCATTTACATAAGTACAAGGTCGGTTTTAGGAGGTAAGAACTCATTTTTGGGCATTGCATGGGTAGTAGCAGGTGGTGTTTGTTTGATATTGGCTTCTATCTTTTTGATAGTCAATCTTCTTGTCCCAAGAAAAATGGGTGACTTATCCAAACTAAGTTGGAATAAAGAACAGTAAGATCATAAGATCATGGCATCATTAGCGGTTGTCCTCATTTCACTCTTTAGACATTTACACGATACACATCAAGGTTTTACCCCATTCTTCAGGTGAACACACAATAACACCGCAGGGCTCACTGGGTCCTCACGTATATATTTGGTCAAGCTTGCGAGGTCTTCCTATTTTCTCAGAAGATCTCTAACTGCTATAAATTGCAAGAACAACACAGGAATCAAAAATCTATGATTGTGTAGAACACTATTTCAACTCACGTACCTGAAGAGAAAAATGGTAGTGGTTTTTGTAATAGGTCATCGACTGATGTTTCGTTTGTGAAGAATCTTTCTCCGAAACGGTCGTGTGGGTGATCTTTGGTGGGGGGCATGCTATCAAATAAACATAGGAGAAGTAAAATTAGGATAGTGAAGAGAAATATAAGATTTACAGGGCTATCGTTGTAGCAGCATTATATTATAATACCTTCTTTCAATGTATTCTGAATTCCTTCAGCTTCATTACATTGAAACCATTCAGAAGAGATATATATACTTTTTATCATTCGTTACCTTTTGGTAGTATTTCCATTATTTCGCGCAAGTAAGACCCTTGGTCATCTTTGCTAAATTGCCCTTTCTTCCCTACATCCGCAATTATCGCTCTAATCTGGGGATTCCGAATACCATTTCCTTTTGCGATTTTACTATTATCTTGGTGTTTCGTAGCTATTCTAAAGGAACCTAGTGTTGTTCTATTACCTAGGTCGAATTTGCCCAAGCTTGCTATATTCCTTACAAGTTTTTAGCCCTTATCTTCCAAGTTGACTACCTTGTTTTCAATTTTATTACGTAAGCGAGATGACCTACCCTTCCTTCGGCAATTGTTTTTTCCCCGATTTTAATTCTATTCCACCCTTGTTTAGTCTTCCTCAAATAGCAAGCACCGCTTGTATACGTGGATACTCTATCCTTTTATCAGATATCATTGAGGCAATCAATCATGAGTCACTCCAAGGATCCCAACTCTTTATTGCGCCCACCACCGTATCAAGCTTCAGAATACTCCGCAATAGAGGAGGATATTCTACCACCTTATTCATCAGCTCTTAACTATAATGGGTTGATCATGCTTAAACACGAGCTGACTACGCCATTTCAGCTTCCAAATAGGCAGAGCGAGTTAGATTGGGAGCCATATGTGATGGAGTTGAACTCAACACAGCTGAAACTACACAAACTAAGAGACATCAAACTATGCCATTACGTGAAGTATTACTTTGAAAATATGCTCGTAGAGATGTGCTTGCCGTCTTCCGCACGTCACACTTCAGGATTTGACCCACATTTAAACATAAAAAGCGGCAAGGCAACCAGAAAGTCTCTCACTGTGAAACCAGTTAACGCGGTTAAAGCCCCAAGCTCGGTGGGGCTAAGAGGTCGGCTTAAAAACTTTGTCTTAGGTGAAAGTGACGGCATCGTCAATGATAGACGTCTTCCCTTGATAACCAGGCTAACCAAACATGAGATGGAATCACCAGAATTTCGTCTTGTGGCAGAAATTCTGAATTATCAGGATCAATTTAGCGATATCTCCTCTAATTCTAAGAATAGATATCATGATAAGATTCAGGGTATGAAGGGAGAATTGGTCAAGTCTTTCACATTGCAGCGCTGCCAAGTGGGATCTGCTTCTGACCATGTAGCTCGGCCCTTCACTATTCGTATGCGTTGTGAACTGCAACAATTTATGGTATGTTGCTACAACCCGTACCAGTTTATAAACTGGTACTACAAGCTCATCTACGCTATTGATATTGCTCTTCCGTTAGAATTGAGAGAGTTTAACCAAAAAAATTGCAAGACAATTCCTAGAAGAGCAAGGCGTATCTCCGCTGGTAGGAGAAACACCTTTGCTTCTTTGAATGATTACAATTCGTCAGACATTGCTAGACCAAGAGCAAATTCTGCCCCTTTGAATGTTTGTGAAAGACGGAATAACTCATCCCCGGATGTGGAAGAGTTGGAGGATGATGGTTATGATTACGAAATATTTGAAAATTCCCAATCTGAAAGAGCAGTCGAATCTTCTGATGATTCAGAAAAGAAACACTACGAGCCTCCTAATATCCCTTACAGCAACTCCTTTGTCACCTATTCTAGTTATGAAGAGTTTCTCAATCTCAGATACGCAATTAAATGTATTAAATCACTGAAGTTGAAAAAGCCGTGGTTGGGACACAAAGTCACTTTCAATTTTCAATATATTGAAAGCCCAGACTATTCGGAGTCAGATTCCGATGAAAGTATAGTCATAAAACCCCATACACTTCACTCCTTAAAAGGCCACAATTCCGCCAGCAATCATTTTCCAGAAAAGTTCAAATACCAAGATTTTATCATACAAGATAAAGGGTTGTTTTATGTAGAATATTAGAACTGTACTTTCCTTAAGCGAACACGATAGGTTATAGTTAAGTTAGTTAAACCAATTTCGGTAAGAAGCGCGCATAGGTATTCCTTAAATGACATCCGACATACTGTCTCTCTTCATACACAAGGTTGTTCTTTAATTATTACGATTCAATGCCTGATTTGCAGGGTTTCATACATCATAACTTTCCCAACTTGTCTAGCTTAGACAGTCTAAGTCTAACTACACGTACAATAAGTCAAAAGAGGGAAACTCTGGTCGCTAAATTCAACCAAGCCAGCAGCCTTCAGCTTGATAATGCAGCTCTTTTAGTTGAAAAAGTTAAAGAAATAATACAATCGACAGATACAGATGAAGACAAAGTCCACCAATTGACGCAGCTACAACATGAGAAAGGAAGCACTGATTTTATTGTAACCGTCATCCAAAAATTTCAGGAAAGTGTTGCTATCAGACGTTTACAGATGAAATCTTCGGTATTGGAAGCAATCCATCAACAAGGCCCATTGAAGATCAACACCATTCAAGCAATTGCAAAAGATGCCTCTCTACTTGCTGATGCGGATGTCAACGTCTCACTACATAACACAATAATGGATATTATTGAAGAAAAAAAGCATAGTCTTCAAAGATTGTATGACCATATCGATTCATGGGAAAAAATAGATTCGAAAGATATTAACAGCTTCTTTGATATCAACTCACATTTGCATGATCTAATTGTTCTGCAGACTCTGGATCCAGTACTTTCCGCTTCCAAATCGCACCTGTTAGCGTTCGAAAGCTTGCTCTCCACGAATCTACAGGTCAAGTTTGCATTTCACTTCTCTGGAAAAAAAAAGACAAACAATATAAGCAAACCAGAGTGGTGGGTAGACTATCTACTCAAGTGGTTGGACCAGCATGCCTCTTTTTTCAATCTGCATTTCAGTGTGTGCCTAAAAGAATCTATCTATCAAGACACTTTTTTCATAGATCATTTAATTACTGCTGTTAAAGAGATCTGCAGAGAAAAGATATGCACTGATTTGGTTGTATTATTGGGACATGAAAATCAATCCCTTCTTACACACTATATTGGGGAGCTACGAAGACTGGATAAGTCACTTTCAGACAAATTTTATTGGAGTTCTCCGGGTTTTGTGGATACATTTATCTTGGAGAATGACCAAATTTTTGATACTTGGCTGCAAAACGAATGCCGTTTCTCGTTTAATCGTTTCGATGAAATTATAAACAATGATCTACAAGCATTTGAAATTGATTTGGATTCCAATTTAAAGGGCCAAGTTAAATCTACCAAATCTTCCTTAAATCTAAAGATACTGATAGAAAATACTACCAAAAATTATGAAAATATAAGCAACCTCAACAAACAATTAAAATTTTTGTCAGAGATCCAGCTGACACTACTCAATAGCTATTATCAGAGATTGGAAGAAGGTTTGAAGAGTTTTGAGTCCATCTATCTTAAAAGACCAATAGATCACAACTCCAGTCTAAACACGTCTTCCATAGAAAGACTGTTTAGAATTATTTGCTCACTAAAGTTTATGGTTTTTCAGCTGGAACAGTGGTCGCAAGAACTTGTCTTCATTAGTTTGTGGGAAGTGATCAACAGAGATAGATCCTCCACAGATATATCCAGCTCGAGTACTTTTTTCTACTCCATAATTTCACATTACCAAAAATTAGTGGAAAAATGCAATCATGATCTACATATAATTATGGAGAGAGAAATTCAGTCACTTATGAAGTCATATTTTTCTTTGAACGATTGGTCCAATGCTGAAAATCTAGAAAGTTCGTTGAGTTCTGAATTAGAGTTTCCTGTCAAAGCCCTGGCAAACATACTCAACTTTGTCGAGAATTTGATATCTACTGTGGACTACTTACAGTTCAAAAAGAACATTTCAAAGCTTTTGTCAGCTTATATCATCTCAAACATCATTCATTTGAATAGATTTAACCATATTGGAGCATCCAATCTGAAAAATGACATTCAACATATGTGGCATCAGCTGGGATTGCCCAAGGATGAAAGTTATCGTGCGATCAAAGAAGAGCCGGTGCTAAAATTTTAATTCTCTTAATAAAAGCTACCCATCACATTTCGACCATTACAAAATTCTTCCTCTTCTTCTTTGCTATTTTCCTGTAGTTCATCTTCCTTGTATTCGTAACTATTGTAGATGTTTTTGAAACTCTCAACCATTTCACCAATGTTGTTCAACATTCCAGAAGGACCATCATTATTGTCATCGTCGGACTCATTCATCCAATTACCATTATCATCTGTACCCTCATCACTTGAAACAATTGTATGGGTATCATTATCTGTCTCTATTTGAGCTTTTGGCTTCGTAAGGTCAACTATTCCAGGAATGAGCTCTCTGCCATGGTCCTTCGTATTACTTATTACATTCATTTCTGATTCCTTAGCAGTGAAAGATGAGTAACGGGATATAATCGGAGAATCTATCTTTTTTATCTTTCCTGTCTGAAATTTTGACATCTGCTTTGAAAAATCTTTTTCAGCTTTTTCCTTCTGTTGGGAATAAATCTTTTTTAACTCTGCAGTTCCATTCATGAACGATTCTGCATCTTCTATTAATCCAGAATCAGTGCTCTCGCTATCAGCCTTAGGCAGACTGCATTGATCACTTTTTTTTTCATCAGTGAAATGATTCTCCACTAAATGATCCAAGACCTGCCAACCATATGCATTCGCAAATTTTCTACGTACTATAATATTGTTGTGGGCATCAGGGAGTAAGTTGACCAGAACTTTTCTCCAGGAAAGTCCCTTATGCCATTTTCTGGCAATTAACTCTTCCAGCTGCTTTTGCCTTCCTAATGGATCGAGAGATTCTAAAAATGATATTGATCTGTCTATTGGAGAGAATCTATCCTTTGGAGGAAGATCTGAGTCATGATAAATTTGATCGTGAATTATAACATTTTCTCTAGTAGAAGGATCTACAATATACGATGTCGGTGGTAAAGGAGGAAGCAGAACTTTTGCGGCGGACTCTATCACAGAGGATTTCGGAAGAACATCTATAATATCCTCTCTATTTCCGCCTTTGCTATTCTGATAATTTAGGTCATCATGATCTTGTTCATCGTTTTCCTCATCCTTGGTTTGGTATCTCCTATATTTTCGGCTTTTCTTTTTCTTTATTTGAGCAGTTGGTATGCAATAAGTTATAGCAGTCTGAATAGGAGAAAGACAGCAGCTCATCCAAGACTCTTTTAATTGGTTTCCTGCTGAGTCCTCAGATGGGTCTTCAGAAATCTTACCGACAGTGGCTTTCTTGTCGGAGTGATCACCAAACAAATTTGGTTCACTCTCCGCATGTGAATCCTCTATTCCTTTGTGGTGCTTCAATGGAGATTTTCGTTCATTTCTAATTACCTGAGATACTTGGGACAAGCCTTTCCAATCTAAAAATAGTAAGGCTGATGTTCTCAAAGGGACAATACCATCATGTAGTGCATTAGCATAAAGGGTTCTGTTCTTGAACTTTTTCAAAGCAACGTGTGTAGGTCCGGTAGGTAGTAAATATAGTAGGGGTTTCTTTTCTTGAAGACTTAAATCCTGACCAGTTTTACCTACTACGCCCATCGCCAGTGCCATTTTCACATATCCTGGATTCTCATTGGAGATCCCTAAGAACGGGGAAGCTAACGAAATAAAGTTTATGGGTTCAACATTCTGGAAGAAGCTGGGGTAATTATGTTGTATATATCCAACGGCAAACGTTTGGACTAATCCTCCAAGTGAATGCGAAATAAAAGATATCTTTTTAACATTTGGGCGGTACATTTCATTTATGATAGCTTCTGCAAGTCTTGTGCCCAGATACTTAACACCCCTTTCCGTTTGACATACATTTCCAAAATATGCTTTAACTACAACGTTTTCTCCGGGCAGGTTTGCTTTCCGGTCAATAAGTTCTTTTAGATAAAACATATCAGCGCTGGCATTGGAATGCAGACCATGGGTAACAACTACCAGATGTACTGGGCTATCATCCTTCACCAATGGTTTATTCCAAAGGTCTAAAGTATCATTGCTCACAACACTAAAATCGGGACTAAAGCACCCATACATGTCCTTATCGAATGATATCGGGTTTTGTTTTCCAGCAGATTCCTCGGTTATGGTAAACTCAAAATGAACCTCTGATGTCGTAGAAAAGATCACTTGGCTAATAATGTCCACATGCCAGTCGTACTTTTCTTTCAAGACATGTATTGGTAGACTCATAACAAGGCTTTGCCCTGGTTGAATATTAGGGTCATACTGGGGTTGCTCGGCAGTGACGAAGCATTGCTTGTTATGGTCATACTCTGCGGAAGTAACATCAGCATAAATTATAAACGGACCTGCCAGATATGCGGCTCGTAATGGCAATAGCTCAATATTCTTGACCTTAAATTGGAACGACTTTTCAAGCAATTGCTCTGGGCTCAAATCAGGAGGAGGAGTATATGTAACCATGAAGCGGTAGATTTCCCCGACCTTAACCGATTTACGCTGTCTATAAATCAAATTCTTAGAGTGGGTCTTTTTGGTCATCTTTATTTCATGGTTACTGATCGTTATCTTTTATTTGGATGGGATATAAGATTATGTACAAAGACTAGCTTAATTACCGAAAGCGCGGTCAGTGCACGCAACTCTATTGATCACGTCAAAATTGACAGGAAAAAATGGAATCCACCGTTATGATTACTCAAGGCATGGTAACTAGTAGTAGGAAGTACAATGTTGACTGAAGTGGAATCGTTGCGCAACAGCTCGTCGGCTGTGGCGGTTGTTAGCCAAGCACTCTGTACGAACTGGTCACGATCAATGAAAACGCAGGAAAAAGGAGATCAACCTGCAGATACATTGCAAACATGCGTAAATGCACCTGTATATATGATAAATCTTTAAGACGTTTCAGTTTATATACATTTTCAAGTCATGATATATTCAAATTGTTCAGAGTAGTCTCTTTCATGCAAAGCTCCCGCAGGCGATGATACTTGCCATGCGCGAATTGGAATACTACCAAAGCAGGAATAAGCCTAACACAGGGCAGTACGGATACATCCATTCGACTCTATCCAATAGTTGTTCAAAGCTTTCTATTCTATCAATGACGCTATGGCTAAATCTGTTAAAAGTGTTGAAGAATCACTCTTAATGAATACTAATGTTCCATTTGAATCGAAACCTGATTCGGTTTCTTCCTCAAGCACTCTACCTTCAAACATAGAAAATGAAGAAGACATATTGGAGCAGAACGTAGTAACATTAAGTGACTACAGAAAACAAAGGGATACAACTGAGGCAGTTGATTTTCTTGTATCAGATGAGCAGTTTCCTGAGCTTCCGAACATCAATCGTCAAGCTGTGTCTAATAACAGATCATGGAAATTCTGGTTTTGGAAATCAGTTGATCCACCTAAAAGTATACTTGAGCCAGAAACAGTGAGTGATATCCCCTCAAATAACAGTGTACATTCGCATACAGACTCTTGCAATAGTGCACAGGCTGAAGCTACCTTGGTGGCTGCTGAGACAGCGCTAGCACAACATAAGGCACAACCTTGGCAGTTTTGGAAGTGGAGGAATGAATTTACGAATTCTTCGAATCGAAATGGCTTACTCAACTCTGAGATCAATCACTCTATTTCCTCACTATATTCTACGTCTTCAAAAGCTAAGCTTGCAGAAGATGCGAAAAGAGCCATAAAAAGAAACACAGTAACTAGTCATTGGGCTTATTTCAAATCTTCAGAACACACAGAATATGCTGAATTGGCAGTAATAGGTACAGGCAGTGCTAGCAATCCTGTCAAAGTTGAAGTAGATTTGGAGTCCACGCCTCTCGAGTTAGAGGAAAGCATGCTAGACGCAGATCCTCAGGCGACCAGAGAAGCTGATCTTCGTCTCTCTTCTAACTCAATGTCCACGAACCAGTCCTCATCAGAGAATTTTGTTCTTGCACCAACGATTGATTCCAACTATAGAGTAATAACCTCTAGTACTAGGGCACGTTTTAAGCTTCAAAAAGTTAATGGATTGAAAAGATTGGGTAGCAAATTTATAAAAGAAGAGAGCCACCTATATATCAGAGATAATATGGAATTTGATCCAGGTTCAAACTTCAAGGCAGTTGTTATTGGAGTTCACGGATTTTTACCAATAAGGATGGTGCGAACATTAGTCGGCCAACCCACTGGTAGCGCTACTTTATTTGCAACTCAAGCAGCTGAAGCTCTCCAATTTTGGGGCCGATCCCACAGTGTTAATATGAGTATTGATATCGTAGCGTTGGAAGGTGAAGGAAAGATATTGGAAAGAGTGGGCAGTCTGTTAAGTTTGTTGGAAAATTGGCTTGATGTGATAAGAAACTGCGATTTTCTGTATTTTGCATCTCACTCCCAGGGTGTTCCAGTTGCTATTCATATAGCTGCGCAGTTGTTTAAGCAGAATGTGATTAATTGCAATCAGAAGGTTGCGCTTTTAAACATGGCAGGCCTTTGTTTGGGTCCATTTCCAGAATTGGATGCAAAATTGGCTGTAAAAGCGTACTCTCGACTAGAGAACGAAATAATGATGGAACTGTTTGATTTCCAAGATCCCAACGCCTTGCAATCACGTAAATTGATAGAGAGTCTGGAAATACTGGTGAGTCATGATACGAAGCTAACATTTGTTGGCTCTCTTGATGACCAGCTTGTTCCTCTCTTTTCATCTACATGTTTTCATGTTTCACATCCTAATATTTTTCGATCGATACATGTGGATAAAACTAGTGAGCAGGCTCCATTTTTAACCACTTTGATGAGATCTTGTATGATGGTCAGGAATTTGGGGTGTGATGACGATAATTTGAACTTTGAAATATCTAGATATTTAATAGGTTCCGTGGGTGTTGGTGGGCACTGTAAAATATTCAAAGACCTGAACGTTTACATTCTGGGTATTGACAATGCTTTACGAACCACTTCTTTGATACATCCCCAACAATTGACATATCAAGAAATAAATTCCAAAACAATTATCAACAACCCATATCATCTACCCTGGTCATTCAGAGGTTTTGTTCAACAGCTACTGGAACTTAAGCATATTGACTCCATAAGACTAGTACAGGAAATACTAGAGTCATATATCAGTTGGACTCCTAGTACCAAGAATCTCAAAGATTTAAGTCGTTGTATAGACGTGCTGGAAACTGTGGATATCGATGAATTAATTGAATCAGTCACCACCCGTTAGCATTTCAATATATGGTAACTGTTACTTTAATGCAGATTTCAATTCTCATGATACTCTCTTTAACATCACTAATACAATTGGTTACTTTATGACAAGTAAATTTAGTCCAAAAGGTACTTCGAAATAGTATATAGCAGTTTCCGCGGGAGTGAAGATTATAAGGTGGGATTTCATAAAGTTCCCATAGGTGTGCACCTGTGTCAAAGGGCACTCATAACATGAAGAAAGTAAAGTAAGAAGGAAGAAAGAAGTACCAGGTAGTCGCTGTCACGTGATTGATATTAAATTATATGAAAAAAGTTAAGAGGAAGAAAGTATAAAAAATATCAAACCTGTTCACACTATGAGTCTCAGTTCAGTCAGGTACCTGACGGAATATTTAGGCCCTCAAGAACGGAAAAAGCTATTAGATGATTTAGTTGAACAGATTATCGTTGAAAAAGGAGATGAGTCGTCTAAAGTTTTATTAAGTGAGCTCTTAGATGTAGTTTCTGAGGACCAGAAAGAATTAGTGTTTGCCAGGCTACACCACTTCGCCATCAAAGTTCTGAATAGCCGGGATGATCAAGCCTCTGAGAGAAATAGCTTTTTGTCTATTTTAATGATAAGTAAGAAGTTTCCCAAATTAACAGCTACTCTAGTAGATCATGTTATTGGAATCCTTTTATGCTTTGTAAATGCCGAGCAAGGAGGACTGAACCTTGATGCTGATTTTGGAGCATTGATCGACAAACACACTCTTCAGAAACCTAGCTTAATGGAATCCTCACCAGAACACATAACTGATGCTATGGCGTTACGCCTTTTGTCGTTTATTGAAGCTCTATCAAAAGATGGTTTGATAGGTCACCACCCCGTTGTAGATATTTTGGCATGTATACTCCTAGGCTTCGATGACGAAAAAGTCAGTGAATGTTGCTCTCAGATCATTAGATGGAGAATTCCATTTATAAAAGAAAACTCGGAAATGAATCATTTTGTTTGGGATGTAATTCGGTTATTGATGAATTCTCAAGATCAGAAAAAACTGAACCTTGCGTTTGTATTTTGGTTGAGATATCTGAATGGGCAATCAGCTCAGTCTCTTTCGGCAAACTCTGAATATCAGGAGGCTCTTCAAAGGGACCAATACTGGTGCTTTTTGAGAGCTGGTCTTGTAAGTAAGGTCCATGAACAGAGAAAGTATGCCCTCTCAATCATTCAATTAACTGTCAACTCTATTGCAAGTAGTTTCGAAAACTTGTATATCAAATGGGAAATATCATCTATAAGTCAAAGTCTAGCTCATTGGAAGAAGTTTTGCACACTATACGAAATAATTGGTTTGGATACATCAATGCATCAAGCCAAGGCAGCCTCAAATGATATTATTAGCATGTTGACCGAAGAATCTACAGTAAAGGTTCCATTTGCATTGATCATTTTATCCATTGGGCTTCAAGCTTCTATGGAGAGTGTTCGAAAGTTTTCTTTAGAGCTGGTTTTGTCCATTCCTCCTGATCGCCTCCATCTGTTACACGATGATAATTACGAGTTTATGAAAGATTTTTTTTTTCCCTCCATTATCACAGCCAACTATTATAGCACAATCAAAAATGAAAGCGGATACGAATGTCCGTTCGGAGATAGACTCAGTAAATTCCTTTCTGGATGCCTCAGAGATTTGTCTAACAGAGAACATGTGAAAAGGTTAACGCACGTTGTTTTGGAAGTGTTGGATATTAACAGAATGACTTTTGATCCCGCGAGATTGTATATTGTCCGAGGTCTCCTTCAAGGGCTAGGTAGAATTCATTCGGAATTAAGCCATGTTATAGCTGAAGAAGAACTTTCATTACTCTACAGGATTTTTGAAAGAATTGCAGAGAACGAAATATTTCAATTGATGACCCAAACAATAAACTTGCGCTTGTTGCTATTTGTGGATTATGATCGAGTTAGCTTTTATGGGTTTTTACAAGCTATAGCAAAATTTATCAAAATTAATGGGGCACTGGGATATACCATACTCAGTGACCAAATTGAGTTTTTTCTAGACAGTGTTTCTCAGAATTTTCAGAAAGAAGAGTTGCTTGGGTTCTATAAAGAGAATAAAAATCGACTTTCAGTAGAAAGCTATTTTGTTTTCTTGGCTTTGATCTGCCCTTCCAACAAAGGTATGATAAACTCACTGGCAGATGATATTTTGCAGCACCCTCAATGTTGTAAAATAATAATTCAGTTGAAAGCTAACGCTTTGTGGTTTGCTGATATTGTCAATGAACCTGTTTTGTCATCAAAAATGAAGCAATTGGTTTGCGAAATGATCGATCATCCCGGGTCTTGCACGGAAGTTTATTTTGAAAGCATTGACTGTCTTATTAATGATTGGAATATATTTGATCATTCATTTTGGGATAATATAGACCTGAACAGTCTTTGGGACAATATCTCAAGGGATATAACTTCTAATGATGAAGTATTTTTGACTCTTGCTACTGCAAAGTTTGGCTTTTTTGTGAATCTGCTTCAGCATTCTGTTTTCAGTGAAGGTGCTGAAAGCTTCTTACTTTGGGATAATGTTACATATTTAACAAAAACTTCTTTTGAAAATCAACCCAAAAACACTTCCAAGACTTTTTACAAGGTCAAAGATCAGTTTTATGGATCCCTTTTTCGTCTAATACAATTATTAGCAAAAGTATCAAAACTTGATGGGAGATTTAAAGAAAAAGTCTTTGATTTACTTGCCAGTTACGTCTCTTTCACAGGTTACAATGGTAAATTAGAAGCTATTAATCTTCTTCATATGTTAGTTGAAGCAGCTGACCCGTTGAGCCCCGAAGAATCTTTGTCTTTGGTAGGAATTCTAGAGGTTATTTGGGATGATCTTACAGGCGACAGATTAATCTTGAACCAGCGACAACTGCATCTAGCATTTATTAGCTTAGCATTCAGTGTGCCACTTCTGAAATGCACTATCGAAACTGGTGATCTGTTAACTGAACCGTTAAAGAGGCTTGCTTTGGAAATAATTGACAATGGCTATGGTAGAAAATCACTTCTTCCTACGATGTTCAAGTGTCTTTCAAGGTTCCAATTAGAACTGAATGATGATTTTGAAAGTTCGTTCTGGTTAGGTGAGATTTTGGTGTACGGTTTCTTCTTGCTGCAATTGAATAACAATCTATGTAGGCTTGAACTTATTTTGGGATCTGATTATGATCAAGAGTTCAATCTTGTTGGGGACAAGATTTACGAAAGAGTTTACGGAGCGGAAGAAATTTCATTTAGAGTCAATATTGCCGCTATTTTTGCTTCAGTAAGATCACCTGAGTTTGCCCTCCATGTTTGGAGATTTATTCTACGAAATGACTCTATTTTTCACTTGCAAGCGCCAGTGAAAAGAAACGATGGAGTAGAAGAGTGGAAAAGAATTCAGCTGTTAAGTGTGATGGTTCTTACCATCAAAACTGTCAAAGAATCAGATCTGGTCCAAATAGTTATTGAGGTAATTGCACCGCTTTTATTCAAGGAGACTAGTCCACTTTGCCGTGTCTATATTGAATGGATTATTGGCTACACAATGCTGAAGATTCCGCATTCGAAGAAATCTATTTTTGAATACTTCAAAGAAGACATTGATAATCAACAGCCCACCTACATGACAACATTTCAAAAAATTTCCTACTTGGTGATTAAAAAACTAGATTTCCCAAGTAAATCTCAAGAACTTACCGACTTTTTAGTGAACTACGTTATTCCATCGGGTTCTTCGAACAGGGCATTAATTCGTCATTTCTCAGTTTCTTTAGTATGCTCTATCCTTCCTGAGATCAAAAAAAAGAAACTAAACATATCCAAAGAAGTCGTTCGTTCATTAGAGAATACCTATAATCTAGCAGTTAAGTCTGAGGGGTTTGGCACATATCGATCTGGTGATGCTTTGCTATGGGATCTAATGGAAGATTTAACGTTAGTAGGTATTTGTGGTGGTGTTTTACTAAAAGTGTCCGATAGGTGTACGGAATTTATTTGCCAGAAAGACTTTGCTAAGTATCTTTCTGAAGAACAGAAAGGAAAATTGTTGCTGTCCATTGGGGAAGACCAAAAGGACCAATGGGTTCGGAAAATTACAGAAAAGGAATCTAATAAAAACCTCACACTGGGATTTGACACAGATGCCGGAACACTCTTACAAACAAAAAGTGGTGCGTGGAGCACGGTTATGGATGTAGATGGTGATGAAGCAAGCGGGAATGGGCACGTTCGCAGATCAGATTTGATCGTCATGGGTTCATTAGTTGATAAACCACCAAATCTGGGAGGAATCTGTCGACTGAGTGAAGTTTTAGGAGCAGGAATGCTAACTTTGGATGATATACGGGTCAAAAATCATACTCAGTTCAAAAATGTTGCAGTGACTGCCGATAAATGGATGCCCATGGAAGAAGTCAAAAAGGAGAACATTATTGAGTTTATGTTACATAAGAAGAAGCAGGGATATACTTTGATAGGCCTTGAACAAACAGACAACTCCATAGAGCTGAACAGTGAGCTGAAATTTCCTAAAAAATCACTTATCGTCCTTGGAATGGAGAAGGAAGGCATTCCAAGCACAATACTGGCTGAACTTGATATGTGTGTCGAAATTAAACAGGTGGGAGTCATTAGATCAATGAATATCCAAACAGCTACGGCGGTGATAGTTCACGCTTATGCTATACAGCATTGTTAGTTTACATAGTCTAGAAAATTGTATTAATAGTGTCGTCCAGAACAATGTTATCTAAGGAGTCAGTAACTAGTGGCCCAATTTCTTTGACCAAAGCATGAGCTTTCAGTATTTGTTCTGAGTTTATACCTGTGTTGTCCTTTGGAGAAAGCGGTATGGTTTGTAATGGGGAGATTATCTTTCCGTTGGCATAAGTCAAACAAATCCCATGCTCGCTAACCGACTCTTCCTCAGGAGATGGATCAATGAATATATTATCTTTTACAACAGCAACAACAAATAGCAAAGGAGGACTTAATAAACTGTCGCCAAACAATGGCAACGATGACTCCCAATCGTCTGAAAACATAGGTTGTTCCTCAATTTCCCTATCGTCCACATTTGATGTTAAAAGAGGCAGCTTTGTAGATTTCAAGGCTAAATAAGTTGCCAAAGAAATAAGGGTTAACGGATAGACTGAGCTATGAGATAGTACCACTATGTCTATGAACAATTTGAAAGCATATCTATGGGTCAACCTTAGCTTTTCCAACGGAACATGTTTTACCAGTGACCCCTTTAAAGTTGAACCAATAGTGGAGCTTAGGTTGGAATCATCCCGTATTCCATTTATATCAAGATCGACTTCAATAAGATTTTTGAGTTGATGTGAAGGGTTTTCATTATTTGGCTCTAAATTAAATACCTTTGCTTTGACACTAGCTAAACATTCGGCACCATCTGCCATTCGTATTCTGGAACTACCATTCGACCCTGGTAAGAAGGAACATGTGGCTTCTAAAGGCCGAAATTGTTTGTGGAGTCTAGCATCAGGCCTTATTGGTGACAAGCATGATAATGAATCGTAGAGATATGATCTTTCAGCTGGAGAAAGAACTATTTTGGACATCAGATGCAAGATATTTCAATTTCAATTAATTTTTTTGTTAGGAAGTAAATCGTTTCGCTTAGCATATCTCGAAACCATTATTTTTAAAAGTAATAACTGCTACTACTAACTACTACGGACTAACTACTTAGCCCTTGAATGCACCAAAAACGAAGGAATTGTGAAAATTCATAAAAAAATAACTAACTGGGTTACCATATTACCTTGTGTTCTAGGAGCATTGATTTACAGAAAAACGCTGTTGGCGGCATTAGATTCGACACCGTCGTTATCTGTATTGAATTCCAAATTTGTTGGTATTGAAGCGGTGGACACCTCTTCCTTGCGGTTGGCACTTCGAGAGAGCAACTCCTGTTCAATTCGTTCAATCCTTTCTTTCTGGTTCTTTAAAACAATCTCATTTTCCTTGATACTTTCTTCGTAGATCTTTTCATCGCCTTCCTCCGTATTGAGATCATCAAGGTCTTCAATTTCGTTTTGTGGCAAAGCCTCGTTATTCTTGAGTTTTGAAAGTAAAGATTCCATCAATTTATTTGACTCCTTTAATCTGTGTACAGAAGTGGTTAACTGAGACTTGATAGCGTTCAAACTCTCAGACGGTAACTCTCTTATAGCTAAAACAAATTCTTCAATCTGAACTGGTCTGTTAATTGTTGTCATGCTTAATGTCAATTGTGCTTGCTACTCTTAAAGTGGGTTGAGAGTTGATAATAAAAGCATTATATGTATGCATCTATTGACAGAGCAATCGTGCATCTCTTCGCTATTTTTCAGATCATATGCATAATTACTCAAAAGTCTATCAACCAAACACCAACATCGATTTCATTAAATGCTAAGAATTATTCGGAGTTTGATTCGAAATTCCCAATACCTGGCAAGGGGATCGCATTTAACCCCTTGCCGGCCCTTTTCTGATAGATCACTTGTAGCCATTGAACCCATTAGCCCGACACTGTTGAAAAAGGCTTCCAACTTGACTTCTCAACTGAAAGACTTAGAATCAAAGATCAGTTCAAATGACGAGTTTAGCTACCAAGACTCCAAAAAATATTCTCTGCTACTTTCCACGGTTGACACTTATAATGAACTTCTTCGAGAAACTGAAAATGTTGAAGAGTTGTTCAAAATGTTGCATGAAGACCCATCATTAGAGGAAGACATAGAAAATGAACTTACACAGGCCGTTCCTAGATTAAGGAAATTAACTACTAAGCTGAAGACTAAACTGCTTCCACCACATGAATTTGCCGAAAAGCCATGCATCTTGGAGCTACGGCCAGGGGTAGGAGGAAGTGAGGCAAATTTGTTCACGGAAGATTTACTCTCTATGTACGAAAAGTATGCTCAGTATCATGGGTGGTCATATGAGATCATCTCTAAAAACCCACATCCTTCAGGAAAGGGGCTAGTTGATGCCACCATTGTAATCAATGAGCCTGGATCATACAACCGCTTGCGATTTGAAGCCGGGGTTCATCGCGTTCAGAGAGTTCCTGCAACAGAATCAAAAGGAAGGACGCACACTTCAACCGCTGCTGTAGTGGTTCTGCCCAAAATTGAGGAAGACGATATTAGTCTGAGTCGAACATTTTTGCCAGACGATATACGCATTGACGTTATGAGGGCCAGCGGATCAGGAGGCCAGCATGTGAATACTACTGAATCTGCTGTAAGGGTGACTCATATACCTTCAGGAATTGTGGTATTAATCCAAGACGAGAGGTCTCAGCATAAGAACAAAGCTAAAGCCCTCACCATCCTAAAGGCAAGGCTGGCCGAAAAGGAGAGAGTTGAAAGGGAAGAAAGAGAATTGGCTGAAAGGAAGGAACAGGTGAGTTCCACTGACAGAAGCGATAAGATAAGAACCTACAATTTTTCTCAGAATCGGATCACAGACCATAGGTGTGGTTACTCACTTCATAATGTTGAAGGTTGTTTGAACGGTTACAAGTTAGATGAAATTATCGATGCGCTATTGGATAAGGAGACAGCAGAAAAGTCTGATGAGATGGAGAAGCAATTAGAAAGTAGGGAAGATGTTTATAATTGATCATTGCGCCTTGTTTGAGGCATTTTGTACTTAAAAGGTCTCACTCAACTTCAATAAGTGGATGCTATCTCCATACATGTACTGGTAGAGATTCCCAACTGTATCGAGTAATAAATTGACAAGATTCGCGCACTCGCTCTTCGCATGAACTGTCTTGTTGCCACCAGTTCCAGTAACAGTCTTCTTTTTCCATAATCTAGGTTTCATGTCTACGCCACCCATTGAAGACGCAAGAAAGGCCCTTGAGTCAGGGAAATTTTCTGATGCTGAGAAGATTTACAAAGAGATTTTGCTTGTAAAAGCAGAGAGTCAATCTCCGTCATCAAAGGAACAACTTGTTCAGAAACAGGAACAATCAATACTGGAATTAGGTCAATTGTACAAGAACCATAATAGAAAGCAAGATCTAGTAGATTTAATTCCCAAGTCCAGAGTCGTTATGGGATCATTTGCTAAATCTAAAACTGCCAAGATAACTAAACATTTAATCGACCTTGTGGAAAGTTTACCAGATTCGCTGGAACTGTCTATCGACATAACTAAGGACTGTATTGCCTGGGCAGTGGAAGAAAAACGGTCTTTTTTACGACAGTCATTACAGTTGAGGCTAGCATCTCTCTATTATAAGAAGACAAGCTTTTTAGACTCTCTCGCTATCATTGACAAGCTGTTGAAAGAATTCAAAAAATTAGATGATAAATCCTCATTGGTAGAAGTCCAATTGCTGGAAGCTAAAAATTACTTATCCTTGAAAAACTTTGCAAAGTCCAGAGCTTGCCTCACTTCAGCCAGAACATCTGCGAATGCTATTTACTGCCCTACTCAGCTGCAAGCTGAATTGGATTTGATGAGTGGAATTTTGCATGCAGAGGATAAAGATTTCAAGACTGCATTCTCTTACTTCTATGAATCACTTGAAAGTTTTGCGTTGCATGATGACGAATCAAAAAGCATAAAGGTCTTGAAATATATGCTACTTTCAAAGATAATGCTAGGCCTCGTTGATGATGTCGTTCAGTTGCTGAAAAACAAGACCATTTCCAAGTACACTAATAATAGAGACATCGAAGCCATTAAGGAAGTGTCGAAGGCTCATGACAACCGCTCTTTGAGAGAGTTTGAAGAGTGTCTGAGAATTTACAACCCAGAGTTGGCTCAAGATCCAATTGTCAAGTCTCACATCATGGATCTTTACAATTCACTTTTCGAACAAAATCTACTCAAGCTAATAGAACCTTACTCGGTAGTTGAGGTCTCATACCTGGCCCAACAAATTGGATTATCCACTAAGGTCGTAGAGAATAAATTAGGGCAAATGATCCTGGATAAGGTATTTTTCGGAGTGCTTGATCAAGGCAATGGGTGGCTGATAATTTATGAAGAATCCCAAGCTGATAAGAGTTATGAAATCAGTTTAGACTTGATTAAAAATATGTCAAAGGCTGTAGATTTGTTGTATGAGCGAGCATCAACTTTGAACTAACTTTCCAGATTCCATGTCTTGGTCATCTGTTAGACAAAGATACCATCTTCATAGTCATCAAATATATCTGTGGTGATCAAAGCAAACTTCTGTAGGAATGGCTCCAGCTTCCCCACCTTCAAGAATATGTAGTAGAATTTGTTACTTTCATCGGCGATGAGATTGACGACATCTGCAGCCTCTTTGACGTATACTTTGCTGATTTTACGGTTCTCGACCAAAATATCGAACAACGTCTCTATCCATATTGGAATGTAAAGTTCTCTGAGTTCCTGATACATAAGTTTGTCCTCAGGAGTCACCGAACTTCCAGTGGGTGAATTGTATAAACCCTCCAAGAAAGATAAGATCAACTGTTTCAAATTGTTGGTAAGCCCGTTGATAAAACTAACGGAACGCGATGGCTCCTCTGAGGTTCCCTGGTACTCGTAGTCACGTAACTGTTTAGAAACCTGAACCAGCTTTAGATATTGGGAAACCTCCACAAGCTTGTAAGCAGGTATTGTAGTTAGGTTCAACGCTAAGTCACTTCCATGGCTCTTCCATAATTCCTCACGTAATTTGTAGTCATCTAAGATCTTCTGGATTTGAACGCGGTCATGTAATTCGACTAGCGCCGTAACTTTTCCATTTAACAAAAATCGTCTCATTAAAACAATCATTGCATTCAAAGCCTCATAGCTCATATCAGCGTCAACGAACCAATCAAATGTGTGCATAAGTTTGTAGTCCATAGGGCTAACATCAGCACTAATTATGATTTCAGTGTGATTTGAATACAAATGCTCGGTCGCTTCGAACACTCTTTGAACTGTTCTTTTAACGATTGTCTCTAGCGGTAGTTCTATATCCCTCATTTCCTTCAACTGCTTCAGTCTATTTGTTCTATCTGTGATCATGCTTGATAGAATAAAAGTATAAGTCTCTATTCTATCATCATAATTTGAAATCAAGGATATATAGACAGGTATCAAGTCATATTGCTTGTACAAGGACATCCTTGCAATGTAAACCTTCACGAGATTGTTCAAGTTGGATTCAGAGATGATAGAATCATCCAACATCTTCATAAAAATAGCCAAATGCACCAAAATTCGTAGTAGATATGACTCTCTGATTAGATCAGCTTCAGTCTTAGATTCTCCGCTAGTGACCATTTCATTAAGCATGTCGGACGAGTTTTTCAGTAGTTCGCTAATACTGTTTGTTATCAACGATCCACTCAAAACTCTTATGGAATGTTGACTTTGTTCTTTTATAAGTGGATTCTTAGATGAAGCCAGTGCATTAAGGGTGTCCTTCAAATCGCGGTACTTTTTGGGAGGTAACGGAAGCTGCAGCTCTGTCAAACCAGACGGCTTGATAACTTTCTGTAGCTCAATCTCCATATCGTGTTGGAAGATATTATTGCAATATATTAGTAGCTGCCTGTCCCAAGAATTGGTCAGCTTAATTGGATCTTCATGGGCTCCACATAAGTATCCGTAAACTCCACGCTCTTTATCAGTCAGTTTTTGGTTCAATGAAAGTTGGTAGACGGTTCTTCGCCATAATTTTTTGTTCTTTATGCCAATACATTTTTCCTCACCTTGAAAGTTCATCGTAATATCTTTATCATTGTCCAGATATGATAGGTTATCTATTTCTGGATCAATGAAGTCCTCCAAACCCCTCAAAATCAATGCCAGATTCCAATTGTGAGTTTCCTTGCACAGTTGCCCAATTTCATGAAGATTATCTTCCAGTAGCAGTTTGAATACTTTACCAAAAAAGTTAGAATCAAATTCTAGATCTTTTTCATTCAATTGGTTATTGTCTTTGCTCCTTAAAGGGGCATCAGCATCCAGTTGTGTTACCAGTTTTCCTTTATTTTCGTTACTTTGTATGTCGATACGGGTATGGAACCATTTGTTGGTTTGGAATTCTGAATCTTGAACATCCGATGGAGAATCTCTATCAACTAGATCTAAGTTAAAGTTTTGAGTTAGCCATGATATTATGATCATTAGTTCCTTGAGCTTTGTATTCCTAGATGTGATTTGGTCTTTCACAAAACGGATAGATCCATGTGGGTTGATATCTATACTGGAACTTGTCTTTTCAAAATTGACGGAATATCTATATTTAACGAGCAGCTCAACCAAGTTCCAAAATTTTGTCTCCAGGATCCAGTTTTCAAGTATATCAGGAGAATAGCCTTCCCTGTCAGCTTCTATGATAGTTTCTGAACAAACCTGCTTGAATTCTGATACAATTTTAAACAAATCCACGCTGTCAAGTTTCAAGCGATACTTTTTGAAAACATCTGCAAACTTAATCCAAACATCAGCCCTGATGTTATCCTGGTCACCGTCAAAAATCTCAGTCTTCATGGCAGTTTGGTTTGTTTGTATTCAAAAAGGCATAGAAATGAAGATCTCTCTATACAAAAAAAGACTTGAAAAACAATCGCGCATCCAAAACATAGTAAGTTCCCAGAAAAAAAAATAGCGTCACAGACAGGATTCGAACCTGCGCAGGTAGAACCCAATGCCTAAACTGCTCTCTAGCGAATAGCAGGGCATCGCCTTAACCACTCGGCCACTGTGACAGAGTTCATTATTACCCCTACAAAGATAAACATAAAGTGTATATCTCTATATGATCTAAATGTTTCTTTCTAGGTTGTTTATCGTTATTCCAAAGTTTATTGTTAAGCCTAGTTTCAGTTAAAAGTTAGTTTACTCCGATCATTGAAGCAAGATCTACTTAGCCTTCTCTTTGCTTCCATATAGAGAATTTTTCTTTATGGAAATTTCGTCAACTTCCTCTCAAACCGATTTTTTTGAGAAAGTCAAGTTTACGAGTGCATTCTGCTAAGGTGATTGTATTTCATTGAAGTTAAAATGTCAGTTCAAAACCTGTATGTCGTGATAACTTATTCCAGTAACTTGGAATGTAACTTTTTCACTTTGTGTGGCGGATAACTTCAATATCTTTTGAGGTAATTTTGTTCACAATATATTGCCAACTGAAAATTGTTTCAGCCTGGCAAGTAAACTTTATTTTAGATCAGACTTTCAACCACAAGTCTAGGAGTCAAGCATTACCTAAAAATATTTAGCTGGAATATTATGGATGCAATTCTTATTTCGTGTAGCAACTCTCCCTTCAGTTAAAAAGGCTAGGCAATTTACATATATTAGGTGTTGATTGTACACTTCATGATTTGCAAGCAGCTATGGTTCTGTGGTCTAGTTGGTTATGGCATATGCTTAACACGCATAACGTCCCCAGTTCGATCCTGGGCAGAATCATTTTTTTACTACACTTTTAAGCCCCGTGAAATTTACTTCATTCATTTACTAAATGTCAGAATCATCCAAAGCCAACAAAGCTGCTGTAAGTATACTTATAAAGTATGTAAGTCGAGCAGTTTAATCAGCAGAAGCCACGAAATCTCTTCATCAGTTCGGTTTTTATGAGCGCTGGCTGATTCATTTGAATCGCCACTGATAAGCGCTTCACCGACTCAATTACTCTTTGGTGGGGCATTTGGTAGGGCCTTTTCTAAGGGCTTGAAGTTTCCAAGAGATTTGACAATTATTGGGTGTTGAGTAACGTCCTTGAACCAAGCATCAATCAAGGGGTGCTGCTTCAACCAATTGACATCCCAAATATATTGTAATCCCCATCTGATTGATTGAACAGCAAACAGATCGGCCAAGGTAACTTTATCGCCGACTAGATACTTCGTTTTTTTCAACTGAGTCTCGTACACAGCGATATAAGATTCCAAATCTTTGAGTGCCTGGTCCACACCATCTTTAGAGTATGGAAGGTTTCCAATTAATGGATACAAAGCTTGAACTAAGCCAGAGATGATCTCGGATCCAGTGAAAGACAACCATTTGATGGTCTGAGCGTAGTCCAAGTTAGAGGATCCATATAGCCCATGGTTTTGAGGGATCAACGAAGTAATGTAGACGAATATTGCCAAAGCCTCATGCAGCTCAAAATCAGGACCTTTGAAGGAAGGTGTTCTTTTCAAAGGGAATGTTTTAATATATTCTGGGTCCGAAGTATCGGAGATCTTGATATCAAGTCCGTAATATTCAATCAGGTCTTTGAATAAAGAGGATCTTGGAGAGGCGAGCACTAAGTAAATTGTTCCTTGCGACATATTGCTGAATTGAAGTAGTAGGATTGATTCAATTGCAAGCTTTCAGCTTGTATTTATACTTCCAGAAAAACGTATGGTAGTGGTTTTGAGAATATTAATTGGGTAACCGGTGCCTATGGAAAGCATTGGAATCTTCCGCAATGGAAAAAAAGGGATGCGCAACATTTTCAACGCAGGTCACGCAATAAGAGTCTTCTTGTAACCAAATTAGAAATCAAAGTGTTATTACTTTTGCTGTTAGATGATACATTGTCAAACGAATTTGGGCTAGTCTTATGCTGTTTAAGTGACTCAAGATGGAGAAACAGTATGACACTATAATAACTTTGATAAATATCTTAACTATTTCCGAAATCTCTCCGTGGTTCCGCCCCCGGTTGCCACATTTCTATTGACTGTCCACATGGAGGAGGCTTTCATGCGTCGGAGTTTATTTAGGCTGTCCTTCGCGGTTATAGTCTATTTGATACCGTTGGGGAGATATTATAGGGATGAGAAGAGATCGATTTGCCAGCGAAGAATTGAGGATGACCGTTCTGATAGTGTACCATCGAATTAGATAAACTTTTCTACTTTTCTACTGTTTGGAACTAGCTGCACCGAAATCTGGAGATGGAAAACGTTGAAACGGTCAAGAAGCTGGTGAATAACCTAAATGTACGACTGGATAATGTATCTGCATCGCTTGACGAAATTTTGGAGTTTAAGAAATTAGACCAAATTATAGAAAATATGTCTCCCTTGGAACAATGTAAATTACTAAACTCTTTGAGTTATATACTGTCCTCATTGTATTTTGCATTCCTCAAAGTAAATGGAGTTAAAGATGTGCATACACATGGTATTATGAGTGACTTACAGAGGGTGAAGGTCTACATGAACAGAGTGAAAACTTTGGAAGACAGAATGAACGATTCCAAGCTCCAAGAAATACACGTCAAGGAGAATATTCATAAAAGCTTAAAGGATTCACTAGGAGTCCCAGCTATAAGCTCAGCCAACTTCAATGAGAATAGGCAAAATTCGCATATCAAGTTTGACAATGTAACCAATTCTGATGATATAGACACTACGAAAATTGTCGACTCTATTAAGAAAAATACAAGAAAAACAAAAAGAAGATCTCAAAAGAAAGGCTTCAAGGTTTCAAAATGACACATGGCGACAGGATTTATCTAATTTTTTTCTCTTGGGGCAGACAAAGAAACATACATAGTTATATAATACTTGGAGATATATATTGCACAAAGTGTAGATGAATTTGTAGCCGATACTTGTCATGGACACGACTGACGTAGATGTGGAGAAGAGACAATTAGCCCGCGCGTAAGAAGTTTACTTACTCCTCCCAGCTTCCCCCATCAAAATCCTAGTTCTTACTTTATCATCATTGCAACGCTATAAAATTTTGCGTTGAACAGAACTAAATTAACTCATTTCATATTTACAAAGTTGTAATGTTGGAATACACAACTGGCTTGTTTAGGCGAAACAAGAAAAAGTTGCTCATTTCCTCTGGAATTATAGGCGTGGGCTACTATGTTACCAAAACTATCAATAGCAAAATCCAGGAATTTCAAACACGTATCAAGGAAGAGAACTTTGCCAAAGAGCAAATCAAGCGTCGCTTTCATCAAACTCAGAACGATTGCTATATGACCTTTCTTTCTTTGCTGCCAGTACTCTGTGAACCAATTATGGACGATTTACCCGTTGAGAGTATCACCAAGCAGCTGCAAATAAGACGCTTGGAAAAGCAAATTGGTAATAAGGATGCCAAAAACTCTGGATCTACCGTAGTCAGTGACGATTTTTCAGCATCGCAAGAGGATGCAATACCTGAAGACTCCAACAAACCTACTGAGTTGAGAAGTAAGAATCAATTGTGGCAAGAGCTTAAAATCAAAGCAATTACGAGGTTTCTGACGCTGATTTATTGTGAGTCGTTATTGATTATATTTTTGCACCTTCAACTTAATATTTTATCCCGCAAGTCCTACCTGGAGACCGCAATCAGACTGGCTTCTGAAACTCAGGGGATAGAGTTGGTAGATGAAGAGTCCAATAGTGACTCCCATAGTAACGCTCAGGATGAAAACCTATCTGAACAGGCCTTTCTGAGTTTTAGCTGGTGGTTGCTCAACAAGGGCTGGCTTGAGATCAAAAACAAGATTGAACCATGTGTTGAGCAGCACTTCGGCGATATTAATCCTAGGCAGCAATTGAAGATTAATGAGTTTGCGGAACTTTTGAACAAGTGTCAAAACTGCATTGATTTGAAGGTCTTAAATCTTACCGAAGAGGATGTGCTCCTTGGGGTGGGAGTTATTCGAAACCAATCTGAACCTACAGACAAAAAGAGCATTAACTATATCACAAACGCTTTACTTCCCCCCAAGGAATTTGAATTTTTCCTTTTACAGCAGACAAATGACTTGGACTTTCTATCCCGCTTCAACAATAATATCATCAATACTGAGAAGTTGAACATGTTGCTAGATGAATTGAACAACTATCTCAATAATGCAGAGATCAACCTAATAGTGAACAAATTAGCTACTCTTGGTATTACCAAAGTTCTTGATGAAATAATTCTCAACTTGGTACAGAAAGCTCAACATGAGTCAGCAGAGATAAAGTTAGACGAAATTGATCTTAGTGACTTGCCTTCTTACAAATTAGCAGCTCTGTTGGCTAATATCACCAAACAGTCGGTTTCCTTGACAAATAACTCCGTGGAGAACCATATATTGGCAGATTTAAACAGTTTACCGGAACTCAATGACCTTAGTGCTAGTGTGTACTCTAATTTTGATCCCTAAGATCTGAGAATGGATAGATTTCGTTACTGAGATAACTACACCATAAGCAGGTAATTGGATATATTGACAAAAGAGACTATTTATGGAAACTCCAAGAAATCAGAGCGGACCTTCATGGTATCTCCCTTTGCAATCCTCCAAGAGAGGTTCAATTTGTGAAGGCCAATCACTGCTCTTGTAGTGTTGACCGCATCCATCACCCCGGCACTTTTGGAGTTTTTCTGCAAAGTGAGAAGAACAGATACAATCAAGTTCCATTTTTTTGTTACTTTTTTTGCAAGCATTAGCAAACACTTTGGTTTCAGTGCACTGTTTGTCGCACCATTTTGAGGGCCATTTATCCTCTTTCTCTCCAGGTTCTTTGTTTGACATCTCGTCATTAGTCACAAATGCACCTGCTAAGGTAATGATACTTAAGATGGAATATACTAAGATTTTGGCGAAATGCATTATAGTGGTTATTTTTGTTTTGAATCCTTATCGTTTTGGCTCGTTTTATATAGCTCTTAGCTTGTGATATTTTGAACCTTTCTGGAGTTGTTTGCCCAAATGGAGTAGTCAGGTTTTCCTTATTTGGCAACTAGCAGACAATTTTTTTTGTAAGGACAAGGGTTGTTGAAATCAGAACACTACAAATGCTTTGTTGTATATTATCATGATTGAAAAACTAGCTAGTAAGCGAAACATCATTTTACGGGGAAGATGTTTACAATAGCGGTTTTGTCATCGCTAGTATTTTCGGTATCATTTTGTCAGTCGGCACTAGTCCAAACTAAAACTCCAATTTCGTGTTTGCTTGTACTGAGGAAGCAAGATAAAAACTTATCTGTTCAAATATTTCTAGTTTTTATACAATAATAGATAAATAATGCAAAAAGATGTATAATGTACAATTAGAGAATTGAAGGGTCATTAATCCAGACACAAACTGGGTGAAATTATTTTATTCTGATGAGGTAATAGGTATAAATCGTTCATCGATCCATCCTCTTACGACATATTGGGTATCGTTGTTCAGAACTCCATATGGTCTGAATGATTTTTGTCGGAATAATAGCTGTGGATTTACCAAGTCGACTTTATCTTTATCGCAGAATCTAACCCACGGCAAAGCACCACCTCTAGATCTGCAAATTGAATTCTTGGAGCCAGGATAAATTTGTTGTTGTTTGTATTTGCTATTGAACAGCGAATGATCATCACTATGGTCCGCTCTCGGTGGAAGAATCACGTTAGACCACAAGCGCTCCCTTGACAATAGGCCTAATTTGCAATAGAAATAGAAACCCGAATCCGGGATGGGTTCCCCTACTTCAACTTTGTATTGATATTCATCAATGTCATCCTCCGAAACGGGTAGAAGATGCTTCTCTTTGATGGAGTAGTCGTGTGCGTAAAACCGAAGAAAGTTTGAATTGACCCTCGGTTCTCTTATCTTTTTCTGCTGTAGTCTCGGTAGCATAGCATAAGGTCCTGGACCAATATTATTATGAGAATCTAACAGCTTGACACTGGTGCGGAAGGTTTTGAGTGGGATTGGAGGCAATAGTTTAGTTGTGCCGGGAGTTTTATGTACGATGAAAGGTAATCGAGTTAATTGTCGTATTTTATTACCATTGCCGCTGATAACTTCGGATATAGCAACTAAAACTTGCTTGACTGAAGATGAATCCGATTTCCTATATTTCGTAGATGGAGATTGTAATCTTGACGTGCTAATGCTGCATAACTTTTCAGAAACATCTTGCTGCGTCAGAGGATGATCTTGGTTACATTCTACGGTAAAAGAAACGTAACTGTGTTTGTTTTGTAATTGTTTTCTGTGATGACTAGAAGGTTGGTGAGTTGCAAAATATGGGGTATGGTCATTGTGTATTGTAGGCAGCGTATTATGTGAGCCCAATGATGTAGAGTCCAAGTCATGGTCTTCATCAGATGACGTCAAAGAGGACAAATCATCTTCCATGGAAGAAGACTGCGAACAGGAGTTGTAGTAATGCCTCAGAGACGACAGTGTCGACCTCTTCGAAGAGTATAGACATCTCAGGGAAGGTGAAGCAAGTACTAGTTTCGGTCTGGAAGAAACATTTATATTTTCTGTGACCTTGATGGACTCTGGACAATGATCAGGCTGTTCAAGTAAATACTCATAGCCCAAACTGCCTATCATCGATGATATGAAAAGTAAACTGAAAGGAATTGAAGAGTCTAATTAGAACAAACTGAAAGAGTTTACAAACTTTTAATCATGAATTTTATTGGGAGGGGATGGTCGGACAAATAAAAGCCTTGTGTGAGAGCTTTAAAGGTATATATCGCAGGCACTAGGAAAGCCGAAACAATACGTAAGCACGGACTTTTCCTGAAAAGGAATCTCTTTCCTTCCTTCGAGCATCGAACACTTTTTTTAAGTTAAGTCGAGCACAAAACTTGCGCAAGCAAAATTATTATGTAGCCTTGGAGATTCGAAACGACAACTAATTTGTTCTTAATGCATCCTAACATCACCGATGAATGAATGACATCTCTACGAAGTTTCAATCCTTCTTCTATTTTCTTCACACTAAGATTATTATTATTTCTGGATCAAAATGGCCGAGATATTAGACTCAGGGTTTCAGAAGTTAACAAACAAGTTAATTAGTTTAGGACTTCCCAAGGCTCAGGTCTTCAGGTTGCCCGCTTTCACTGCTCCTCCGGATTCCCCTTTCGGCCCCGATCAGGTATTACTAAACAAAATGTATTCTTTTGTTTTGAAGGGAGACTTTTTATTGGCATTTGCTCTTTCGTACTTTGTTTTCGTTCATATATGCAACATTTTTATTCGAAAAAGACAGCTTAAGCTTGCAAAATCAAAGGGCATTCCCGAAGGGGCAAAACTACCTCCCGCTCCATTCTCTTTCACTAAAGGGTTTTTGTTCAGAACTTTTGTGCTGTTGCACAACATCTTTCTGTGTATTTACTCATTATGGACATTAATCGGAATGTCCACCACAATCCATGAGATATCTCATCAAGTTTTACCCAGTTTGTTTGCTTCCTCTTACTCCCAGAACTCGGAGGGTTTTCATGTATTTCAGTTTGAATTTCCTAAATCAGAGTTGTTTTGGCAATCAATATGTGACTTGGATAATGGGATTTGGTTCAACAACAAGCAGCAAAATCTCAAAGGACTCTCATTCTATAGCTTTTGGTTTTACCTTTCAAAGTTTTATGAGATTGTTGACACCTTCATTATTCTTCTAAAGGGAAAGCCTTCCTCCTTATTGCAAAGCTACCATCACGCTGGCGCTATGATTAGTATGTGGTCGGGGGTTAGGTTTGCTTCACCTCCAATTTGGATTTTTGTGGTGTTTAATTCATTCATTCACTCTGTTATGTATTTCTATTTCACGTTGTCATGTTTGCACATTCGTGTACCAAAAGCATTAAAGCAGCTATTAACTACTATGCAAATTACCCAGTTTGTTGTGGGAGGCTCGCTGGCATTGTTTCATCTTTTTGTCAACTATTACGACATGGTTGATGGTACCTTCAAACCATGTATTCCGGATTCCGATAAAGCAATGGCTCTTTTCATCAATGTCGCTTACTTAACTCCTCTCACTATGCTTTTTGCAGTTTTTTGGATTGAGAGCTACGCACGCAAGAAGGTCACTCCTGTCAAGAAGGACCAGTAGAGTGAGATCTGAGTTAAACCTAGCTTATAGAAACTTTTGCATAAGGATGTATATATGTATATAGTGTATATATATGTATTCTCGAAATCAATACTCCATATTGTATATGATGACGTCACATATGTCAGGTAACGCGCATCCTCCACTCCAGCCCTCTGTTCCTTCTTGGATCGTTCAAAGCACACCGAATATTGTGAATATCGTTTTTCGGATATACATACAAATAGCAGAACTCGCAATTTCATTTTAGATTTGTTTTTAGAAAATTTCCAATGCATAAATGCCTTCATCCAAACAATATCTACCCTTAAATGACCAATCTTGGAGAATTGAGGCGCGTTCAAATGCTGACTCTCCTACGCAACTAGGTGGGCACGATTCGGATGAAATACAAATGGAAACGCAAGCAATTGAACTGACAAGCTTAGATTCAGCTCAGCTTTCAAAACTCTCTACTCATAAAATTTCTCACTTAGAAGATGACGAGTTTGATTCTTTGATGAATGAGATGAATCCCGAAGAGAGACTTCTGAATCAAGATCCAATTAATGGCGACATACATACAAATGGAGGTTTGAGTTTTGATGAGCAACTGAATCAATCCAGAGGAAAGCTTAAAGGGCAGTGGCTACTATATTTCACGTCTTTCTTGGTGAGTTTGGGAGTGTTCCTTTTTGGTTACGACCAAGGTGTCATGAGTGGGATTATAACTGGGAAGTATTTTAAACAGCAGTTTAATAACCCATCAAGCGCAATGATAGGAACAACAGTTGCAATTCTCGAAATTGGAGCTTTTTTCTCTTCTTTAACTGTTGGAAGAATAGGTGATATCATCGGTAGGAGACGTACAATCCGATACGGGGCATTTATATTTGTTGTCGGAGGATTACTACAAACAATTGCTTCCAACTTGAAAGTCCTCATCGTAGGAAGAATCATTTCTGGAATTGGAGTTGGTTTACTTTCAACCATAGTTCCTATGTATCAGGCCGAAATATCGCCTTCACACAACCGAGGTAAGCTGGCATGTGCTCAATTCACAGGAAACATCTTTGGATATGCATCATCAATTTGGGTTGACTATGGTTGCTCGTACATTGAAAACAACCTCTCATGGAGGATTCCTCTTTTTATTCAGTGTATTATCGGCTCCTTACTTGCTGGTGGTTCGTACATTATCGTGGAAACTCCAAGATGGCTTTTAAATAAGGATAGAGACATGGAGGGCTTAATTGTCATTGCCGACCTCTATACGGATGGTGACACGGACCATCATCGTGCACGGAAAGAATTTGACTCCATCAAATCCAGTATTTTGGAAGCACGCGCTATAGGAGAAAAGCGATACATCGATTTGTTCACCGTCTACCCTAAAAGACTGTTTATGGCAACTAGTGCCTTAGCGTTTGCACAACTCAATGGTATTAACATAATCTCATACTATGCTCCCTTGGTTTTTGAGCAGGCTGGCTGGGTAGGAAGAGAAGCTGTTTTGATGACTGGTCTCAATGCTATCATTTATATTTTGAGTACACTTCCCCCCTGGTTATTAATTGATCGTTGGGGAAGAAAGCCAATATTAATTTGTGGGGGAATTACTATGGGGCTTTCGATGCTTCTTGTGTCGATATTCATGGGACTTAATTTGAAGAACACTCCTCAATTGGTTGTGATTTTTATTATCACGGCCAATTCATCTTTTGCTTATAGTTGGGGGCCCATTCCTTGGCTATTTCCAAGTGAAATATTACCGCTTACATTTAGGTCCAAAGGTGCCTCTTTGGCTACTGCTACAAATTGGCTGGCTAATTTTGTTGTAGGAGAATTTTCTCCTATTTTGTTGGAAAAAATTACCTGGAGAGTTTATCTGATTCATGCAGCCTTTTGCTTCACATCTGCGCTGGTTGCTTACTTTGTATATCCAGAGACCCGGGGAGTAGATTTGGAGGACATGGATAGATTGTTTGATGAAAAACGAAAATAATTATCAAGCTATTTGGAACTCAACACTGAAAAGTTCAGAGAGAGTCGGCACTATAAAACTATATATTTTCCAATTAAATTGTCTCTAAACGAATCCAGTCCAAAAAAGTATCAGCAGGTAAATGTTTCCTCCTGAACCGTTTAATAGTGCTCACCATACTTTCAAACGTTTCATTTTTATTCTGAGATAGTAGTGCCGCCAAGCTTTTGATGTAGGCTTGTCTCTCTTGGTTACTCTCCCCAACTACAGATTTTGCCAAGTCTATAATTATATCAGTCTCTAAATTCACAAATAATGAAAATTATTTGCATCTTGTTAGTAGAAAATTTTCAATGAGAAGAAGCCTAACTAGTGACTTACCGTTAACAAGCGAATTTCTAAAGTGCTGTAGTAAGCAATCTGGATCATTACAAACCCCATTCAATAACTCGTAAAAGCAAAACTCTTTCATTGCATCAATTTTATTATTCCAGGTTAAGGATGAAATCTTTCTATCGTCAAAAATAGGACTGAACCTGTAGGACTTGAAACACACCAAGGGAGAATTGTACGGCTCAAATCTTTCTACCGGGCACTCAACACTAAAATAAGTGGCATGCATACAATTACTGGTGACCTCTTCTTCTCTGGTGCCCATAGATACCAACTGAGTACTGATAGTTTCGTCGATATTTTCATTTGCAGGAGTTGAGTTGTCAATTTCCTCGTCCTTAGGGGGGTTTATCCACAAATCCTCACAAACGGTGGACTTCAACTGGTTAGAGCCGGATTTGTTATCATCATCTTGAGAACCTAACGGGATCTTCAATTTATCCTGTATCCATTTATAGCTAATGTCTTCATAGTCGACGCTGTCAATTTGTTCTTTGCACAACTCTTTCAAATCTTTTTGCTGTTTGGCCATTATTTCAGTAATGTGAGTCAGTAGTTTTAGTTTAGTATCTAAGCTTTCCATCCTCAAATTGAGTTCTTGCTCCAATTTCTCAACTTGAAGCTGATCATTTTCTGCCTCTGATTGATACCTTTCAAGTAGTTTGGACGTTTTTAGTATTCGTTCTTGAAGCAAGGCGACTTTAGACATTTGAAATTCCATCTCTGGCCTAATAGATGTTTCACGAGTCGATTTGTCTTGCACCTCTTCAATATGTGACTCCAGATATTTTTTGTTCTCTAAAGATTCAATATACTTTCGCATCTCTTCCATTTTTTGTTCCTTTTCTTCTAACTCCCGCTTGAGCCATGCTTCTTCCTCTTTTCTTGTATTACTTAGAGTTACCGCACCTTTGGTCTCTTCCTTCATAGGTTCAAAATCATCATCTGAAAGTTCTATCACTAAGTCTTTGATCCAGTTGTCATTTCCAAAAGGCGCAGACCGAAATTTCTTACTGGAATCGCTTATTTCTTGCCTGATCATCCTTTTTTTTGAGGCTCTTGTACTTGTTAGAGGCAAATTTGCTATTTCGAATGTCTTTATAAGAAACTCCTCATCGATATTGCTTTGCTGCAGAATATCTGCAAAGTCGTAACCCAAGCGGGATAGATCTCTAACAGATTCACAAGCGTTGTGAACAACGGCTGTATTCGAGATCAAAGCACCTGGTCTAGAAGTTTCATCTGGCATTAACTAGTGTTCTTTAGATAGCTAAATTTAAAAAGATAACTAAACAAAATTGAGTAGGAAGATGTTGGATGTCAGATTAAATACTTAAAAATATTTACATAAATGCATTATGCGCTACTTGAATACATCATCCGTCTCCACATCCAGGTAGTTTTCTTCAATATTGGTGAACTCAATAAAGTGAATTGGATGATGCAATTCATGATAGAAGGGCAATGGAGTATCTAGTTTTAAAGTATACTCCAAGTTTTTAGTCCAAGCATTCCCATTGAACGCAAAATTCCAAAGATTTGTGCTTGGAACCAAAAAGAAGCCCTTAATACGATCAGTGAGCAAAACAGAAGACTTTTCCCCAAATTCTTGCATGAATCCTTGGGGATTTATGGAAGCAGTGTCTTGGTTTTTCAGACCCCAGTCGAGACCTTCTGAAGTCAGGGAGTAAGCTGATAATGATATGGAACCAGGGGTGAAAGCTGCGACAAGAGTAATTGTTGAGTCAATGTTCCAGCCAGAATACTCCGTGGTGAAATGTGCATGGTTGGTGACATCAATAGCAGACAAATGATCCGAATCTGTAGACTGGGTGTGTATCCATCCTAAAGGTTCTAAACCTTCTAAATACTCACAGGTAGCAGGTAACTTGGCCAGTGAAACCGATATATTCGATCCAAGTTGAGGTACCAAAACGATACAGTGAATCTCTTTAACTTGAGAATTATCGGCTGGTGATTTGCCAAAGATGAATCCTGCAACTTTTGTACGTAGTTCAGAAATGAGAGCAAACTTTTTAAGAATATTATTAGGCAAGACAAATGTCGTTTTCGACTCAGAAATCTCGTCCGTCATAACATAGATGTTCTTTGTTCTCAGATAAATATTAGCTGCTGATATTGCCCTACTTCGCCATTCCGAACTTGAAGAAAATCGCTGTTGCTCATAATTACTAGTGGTAACAGTAACTATTTCTTCTCCATGAACATTTCTTGTAGTAGTTTTTATAGCACTTAATTGTTGATTGGAATCAGTATTCTTTAACTCATTCTGGTCAATTTCAGCGATTTGCTGCCTCTTCAAAGATGGAGCTTTGACATCCTGACCAAGTATAAGGTCCCTTATTTCCACTTGTGTCAGAGATGACACATTGATGTTGTACTTTTTACTATAATCGTTAAGGATCAAATCTCTTAACTGTGTCTCGACCTCCATCCACTGCTCATCGGTAAGTGTTGGCCAAAGGTGATGATCCTTTACTATCACCGTGCTGTCTGGTTGCAAGATCCGCTGAGTTTTGGATTTATCAATTCCCAAAGCCCTTAGCAAAAGTACTAAACGAGAAAAGGCAGTGAATGATGATATACTCTTCAACCAATCGTCATAAATATTGAACAAAACCATCTGTGGCTCTCTTGCTTTCAAGACAACATCGGAAATCTTCTCAATGTGCATAGATGCATCAAACGGAAGTTTGAGTTCTGTTTGACGAATTGAAATATTTGGGTAATCTAGCATGTGAACCTCAAGTGGATCGGCCATATTTCTGCGAGTGATAATAAGCTGCTTTGGCTGTTCTTCGCTGGGCAATGATCGTATCAAAGCGGCAACTTCTTCCGCTGACTTCCATTTGGCGAGCTGATTCAGCCGTTTCTGGCCAGCCCAAACGGACGTATGAATAATCTTCAAGAAAAGTTGACCTGTCTTAGGGTTAAGTATAAATAAGGCACCATTTATAGGTTTAGTAGTCACATTTCCTTCAAAAGTCTGATGTACATTCACTCGATAGACATTTGAGTCATCCACAAATAGTTGCGCTTCATTGTCAAAGAGTTCCGCATAGTTATTCGAGTTCAATAATGACTCTTGTGCTTGTGATTGATATAGTTGCAAACCCTTTCTGATGCGCTCACGTAAAACATACAGTGCAGGGTTTGACTTCATGATACTTTTCATAGCATTTTGCATGAGAGGTTTCATTCCAGGAAACCAAGTACCGTACATATCATACATGTTGTATGCAAGATCAATACCGACCATCAATCCAGTAGGGGCTGGATATGAGCTAGTGTTATCAGTTGTGTAATCTAAAAATTTGGCCCGCGTATACCGAGAAATATCATGAGAGTCATAATCACCATAGCGCAACTGGACATCAATCCAATATTTACTGGATGAAGTCGCATCCATGTTATCTTTCTGATCATGGAGAAGAGATGGTTTCGACATTTTCCATCGATAAGTACTTGTTAAAGTGATGTCAGCACACGAGGAGTTCATCTTATAGGATTTACGGGGATGGATTTGCTCCTTGGTAACGCTGTCAATCTGGAGTATCTCAGATTCGTTATCTAGAGCCTGGGAAATATCCACCACTAAACTTTCATGAATTTTCTGCCACAAATGTGCACGAAATATCTGGATAAGAGATATTTTGAGAGTTGGTATTTTACCATGCAAGAATATTCCTGTAAGGTCTAACTGAACTAAGAATCCAACATAGACATTGGCTCGGTTAATAGTAGGAGACCACCATAAAGTGAAACGACGATTGGGAATCTGACTTAATCCTGACCTTTGGGCATTAGTTAGTTTTTTGAACTTAAGGGAATCTTCAAACCCAGAAGCTTTCTCCCAAAAAAGGCCTTCCCAAGAATCAAAGCCTGTGCCTTTGAACAAAGTGTGTTCTAATATTGTCTCTATGCCACCAAGAGCTTGTATAACGTCAGTTCTATACGCATTAAGGTTCCATAATTTGCCGTCGTGATGGTTATTGGTCCACCAAAAAGGATTGAACCTGGTTAAGCTGTACTTCTTGAACTCTCTTCTAATTCTGTGCCCTTTGTCGTATGCCAAAGTATGCCTGTCTCTTTGGAATAGCGTGCTGATACGTGGCAAACCTCTATCCCAGGAATCTTCCATATCTTCAAAAGCTAAACGGCGGTTTTGTTGCATAGCTTCTTGCCTTTTAATTGTATACTCTGCCCAAACCCTCTGGGAGTCCAGGAATTCATTTTCCCAAGTGGTAACATATCGAAAAATCGTAGGTATTAGTCTTTCATCGCTGCTACTCATCCCGGATCGAAAATGAGTCACGCCAACATCTGTTTGTTTCGACCATTTGAGGTCTGAAGCAGGAATCAAAATGTGAGAAGCACTTAACATTCCGAGACCACCTAGTTCCTTTGGAGTGTAGAAAACAGCAGGCGGGAACCTAGACGGCATCTTTGAATTAAGACCCAGTTTGATTCTGGTTTGAATCTTCGTTTCACACTTCACGAGTATATCCAACAGCGAGTCTGTAGCGACAGTTGCTTCCCTATAGTAAGCAAACAGTGAAATCAAAGCAGTGTTCCATTTTGATGCTATCTTCGTAAATGTAGTTGATCCTGATGACATCAATATTTGACGGATTCGACTGTGGAAATTGGAAACCGCTTCCTCAGTTACTTGTAGATATGCCCTGGCAGTTCTTTCCTTTGTCTCATTTTCTATGAGATCCCACACACCTTCTTGGTTATAACTATCAGTGGTCGTCCTGCACTTTGGCAAAATCCTGACTTCAAATCCACACATTGAAAACAGTAAATTAGGATTGTCAACACTATAAACCGAACCAAAGGAATCTTCCCAGCTCATTGAAGTCAACGAAGGTGGCAAGCGATTACTGATTTCCCAAAACACTGCTCTACCCAAATTGACATCGTGCCGCATTAACCTCATACGGGAATCCCTGGGCCAACAACGTCTATTGGGATAACCAACTGCCTGCTCAAAATTTGGATCCGGGTTTTCTGACAAAAAGTCCTGTATTAGCTCGTTTGTTTCTTCCTTCGAAAAGCGGAAAAATATATGCACCCTGTCAACATTACGAGAATACAGTTTAATGGGGGAGCTCTTTTGAATGTCTCTACTTTCAAACTGAAGAAATTCATTTGGATGGTCAGAAGGCCCAGCTAGTTCCGTGGCTCTCTGTTCACCCAAAATAAGGAGATCAACCAATAATCCGTAATATTGCAAGATAAAGCTGGAAAATTGTAAACCTCTAATCAAGCCCTGTTGATTAACATGATTCATATCCTTGAATGTGATATTAACATTGTTCTTTGATGTCATATAGTCAGCAATGTTCGAATCGACTATTAGCCTGAGCAGTCTGTTCACAAAGGTAAAATCCATTTTCTCGATTAGTTTGTTCAATGAGGTCTCCAGCATCACATTACATTCTCCGTCTTTAGTATGCCAAACCTCATTTACATTGTTGATTCCTTGGCACCACTTGTATACAAGAAGAGAAGGAACCTCAGAATCTGCTGGTTTGACCCAATTAGGAAACAACCTTCTCCTATCAGCTTCAAACCACATATACTGATCCAAATAGGCATCCGTAATTTTTTCCAATGGGTCAACTTCATATACAGGGACGAGATGAGTGTAATGGTCCATCATATCCAGCTTGACTTCCTTAAAAACACGTTGTGTTAGGAGAAATTTTTTCACACGAGCTAAACATTCATGAGGATTATCATAAGCTTGTTCAATAAGAGCCAGTTCTTCCCTTTGTGTAGAGTTAAGTCTACCTTGGGCTGAGTAAGATTCCTTCAAGTTTTCCAATGCCAAAACCAATAACTTGGTATCATGCTTATAGTTAACGGGAGGAAAAGGAATGGGAACAAATTTTCTAGACTCTAACCATTGAACCATCACGTTGAACATAGATACTGCCTCATCTGGAGAAATAAAGGGGCCGCTCTTTTGAAACTTCTGTTGTCGTTCCTGTTCATTTTTCATCCAAAGTCTCGTCAATCTACCAAGATTCTTTTTGGCCACAGCTTTATCCACAGTTGCTCCACGTCTAATGCGATCTCTGTTGAAATGAGCTACTGATATCCAACCATCTGCCTTTGCTTTTACATAGCGTTGAATAATTCTTTCTATCGGCTCAGGTAGGCCAGGAACCTTCCACGGGATATTAGCTTTCCAACACCTCCACGCTTCACTTAGATGTTGCAGAATTGTTTTAGACTTATTTTGACGGATACCCTCTGGGATCATATCAAGAATATCATGCATAACAGATGCTCTGAGTTCCAAATCATAGTACGAGTCTACTCTTTGTTTGGTAATGGTTTTAGCAACACCTTTAGATTGCCTTCCTTCGAATTGACGAGCCAAGAGGTTTCCCAGCCATCTTTCCAAAAGAGGAATGATCCCTCTCATAAAAAATAACCAGACACGCCAAGCAGGTTGCCAGAAGCCACATCCTGGTCCTTTCCCAATAATTCGATTGAATCGGTAATAGACAACATGCTTCAGATCTTTGCATGCCCTTATCTGATGCATTACTTTGTATTTGTAACGGTATATTCCTGTCAGTTGGCCAAGATGATTTAAAATATAGTATATGCCATCCGCCAACTGAAAAGAGTCGACGTTACCAACTCTGTATTGTACATGAGCATCCACTATTAGCTTAGTGACTCTTAGTATTTCCCTCATAAGGTGGAATGCATGTCCAAATCTTGATCTTTTCCTTTCTTTAGTGCTCAAAGTTTTAGTAGGTTTCAAGTTAAAGTTGTAATCAAGATGAAGATAAGTAAGCCCCTTTCTATGAATCAAAAGGTTCAGAATATTAAACCCTTGACGAACAACTTGGAGACCTGCTTCTACCCAATCAATGGACGTCTGTTGGAAGTATTTGGTGTTTTTAAGTGACTTTAGCAAAACTATGTTTCTCATATTGTTACAATTGGTTCCCGAATGTAATTCGTTCTTGACGTTGTTTTTCAACAGCTTCTGGTAGGAGATTCGTACTTTTGCAGGATATTCAATTGGAGGATGTTGCAAATACCAGTTTTTAACAAGAGCAACATCTTGCGCTCTAACTGTCTTGCCACTTCGACGGTTAAACGGATAAGGAGCCCACCAGAGCTGTATTGCATCTTTAGTTTCTTCCTGTACAATATCCTCCTCACTTAAAAGAAAAGAAAAATTTTGTGGTAGTAAGAATTCGGGAGTTAAATCCTCACCGGTTTCCAGATCAAAAATCTCTTCCTCAACGTCAGTGCTATCTAACATTTTGGGTGGAATGAGTGAGAAAGACTCAGAAAAGTTAAAAGCGGGAAGGGTGGGATCATCGACTTTCATATAGCAGACCATTGAATGAGAATGTGCAGAAACATGAACCGATCGTGTATAGGAGTTGTACAAGAAGGGAAAGGCAACTCGGTACTCAGTCCTTATAGGTTGCCGAAATATTATTCTGTCAATGGAGTTGAACTCACTGAAATCTTCATCCTCCAAATCCACTAGGTCTTTGTACAAGGGCTCAAATTTAGGGCCCCCAGGAATAGCTATGTTCAAGGCTTTTGCTGTAAAAAAAGATTCCCTATCAAACAGATAAAAGTAGTTGGGATCTATTATTTCTGAGAGCAACGGCGTAGAAAGCCTGTAAAGGTTATGCATTTGAGAAAGATTCAGCCTCCAATTTCTGTAGGATTCACCATTCATTATGGTTGGTTCATCTGCCAAAGGTCTGGAACCATCATAAAACCACTCAATAACAGCTTCATCTTCAACTTCATCAAGATTCATTTGAATACTTTCTAAAGGAGCCACATCCTGAATATTCTCTCCCCAATCTATGGGCGCTTCATCGTCATCAAATGGAGGAAATCGCATTCTTTTAAAATGTTTCCGATCTCTTTTCTCACGTCTCATCATTACCCAAACAGTGGCCCACTGTGCAGTGTAGATAGGCTCCACGACTCTGGGAATCTCATTGACAAACGTTATAGCACCTGTTATATGATACAAAACCTTGACTTGTTTCGTCTCTTCCCACGGCTGAGGCATATTTTCCAGCAATTTAAGAATTGCATGTGGCAAATATTTTAATGATCCTAAGTATGCTCTTTTATCCCTATCGAATCTTTTCGAAGATAGATCTCCATGATCATTCATGATCTTTCTCAGATGTTCTGGGGGCATTTCAATCTTGGTAGGGGAAGTGAAGGTCTTTTTTGAGTCTCTAGTGGTGTTTAAATATCTTAGCCTTTGCAATTTCAGCCATCTCCGTTTTCTACCGTCCAAGAGTCGGGCCTTAGAGTTGGTATCTTTCACTTGAATAGTTGAGGAATTGGCAATAGGTGGCCGAAGAGGAGGTGGAGGAGGAGGAGGAGGAAAAGGATGTGTAATCCGTATTGATCCACTCTCTGTTGAAGTCAATGGGAGAGGAGGCGGAGGAGGCCTGGTTTTGACTGAAGCATGTCTTTTTTTACCTGGCGGGGGAGGAGGTGGAGAAATGGATCTCTTTTCATTTAATTGAACTGGTTTATCATCGCTAATTGATCGAGAACAAGAAGAAACAGAAGATGGTGGACTCATTCCTGTAAGCAGTTAGGAATGGCTCTGAATCTTGAATAGCTTTCTTATTGACCTAGTTTATCAGATTTATTTTTTTTGTATCGAAATCGCGCGATTCCAGGTTCAGTTCAAAAAAAATAAAAAAAAAATGAATATAAATATGTCGATTATCTAATCGAGATAGTTTTCCTTCTTACTAACTAACTATGTATCGAGTTTCAATCTTGCCTCTCTTGCAAGAGCCCGCGCTTCCTCAATTATATTGGAATTGCCATAGCTAATATCGCTAGCCAATTTGTAGGTGAAGGACCAGTTACCCTGTTGTGATTCGTACCTAGCAAGCCAAAGTTTGGCTCGTGATGTATCCTCAGTAACCTCTTGGTTGTATTCTTCTTCAAAGCAAAGTTTCATGTAATTGTAGGTTGTTTTGGTGTCATTTAGTGTTTCATAAAGGGTTCCTATCTTGTACAATAATTGCGTATCAACCACTGTTGAGATTTTTAGTGCTTTCTGATAACATTTGATAGATTCTTTTATCTCAGATAGTTTTTCATAACAATTCCCTATCGCTTGCCACATACGTTTATCCAAAGGTTTTAGAGCACAGGCTCTTTGGTAATAGTAAAGAGAGTATAGATGCATGTCGAGCACTTCGTAAGCCTGGCCAAGACCGTACCATGCTCTGAAGTCCTTGTTATTAGTATCGACTGCTCTTCGGTAACTTTCAATTGCGGCATGTGAGTTTTTTAGCTCAACAAATTCATGGCCCATCAATGTCCAAGCACTCAAGCAATTTTTATTCAAAGTCAAAGCTCTTTTATAGTACATTATGGCTTTTTCGTGTTCAAATTTGAGAGAATAATAGTTTGCCACTATACAGCAAGTCTCTGGCCTGAATTTGTCAATCTTGCTCGCAAATTGAGCCAGGAATGATAACTTAGAATCCTTTTCCATGACATACAAAATGTTGGAGTATGTGTCTAAGTCTTCTAATCTCAGGGGATCAGATAATAAAATTTCGTCAAATAGAACTTCCGCATTGTTGTAATCTAGCATATTGTATGCAATCAGCGCCCTTTGGGCATTCAAATAGCTAAAGCATGGAAATATAGCTGAAAGTGTGGAAAAGTCACCATGGACCTCCTCTGATGACTGAAAGAACATCTGATTTACTGTAAGCTTGAAGAAGAGAAGCATGATCCTATTCTCAAAGGTATTTTGCAATGCATTGTAGAGCTTGTCAAGGTACACAGTGGCCTCTGAAAAGTTTGCAAAACTGGATAAAAGTTCTAACCAGCAACTCCAGTTAAATGGATTCAATATCAGCGATTTGAATAGTATCTCTTGACCTTTAGCCAGATTTTTATTCTCCAATAGAACTATGCCATATAGACACAGCAAATGTGAATTCCTGTCCAAAACTGGCTGCTCCATAGCTTCTAGCTCTTTTATTATCACGGGGATGTTTTTGTTGCAATAGAAGTTGTTGTTGGAATTGTTTTGGCCAAGAACACCATCACTTTCTTCTTCTTTTCTTTTGTCTCCACTTATGTACATAGAGTATAGCTTTATAAAGACAGCCTTCCAACTACGACAATCTTTCAACACATGAGCGGCTCTATCGTATTCCTTGCAATCAAAATAAGTCTTCGCTAGTTTCATTTTGTTAGTCTCATGGTACATAAGCAACACCTCTTCCTCATTTGAAGATGAAGCCGGTTCATTTTCAAACCTTATTAAATGTGGAGCTTCCCTCAAGACCAGCAGCTGGTCCTCTTTTGACGGCTGCTGCATGCTATTAACAGCTTCTAGGAGCCTATAAAACAAAAGTGTTAGTCTGCTATTCAGACAATTGCATCCAAGTAATCATGTACTTACCATTTTGAGCCTTGATAGAAACTCAATTCTTCTAATAGAACGGCATTCTGTCGGAGAATTGATGATAGATGAAAATACTGCTCCACATTCATCGAGGCGGTTCTGATTTTGCGAAGATAAACAATATTTATTCTGTTTGTATTTTTGAATAAGTATGACAAAGCGCGCAGGGTTAATAATTGTTACTGAGAATGTATGGTATGATTTTTAAAGAATTGAACAGGTTTACTGGCTTCCATTTACTACAACCAAGGACATGTTAAAGGATAGTCCAACCTTTAATAATGGATGATACTTTTGTTTTCTGTGTATTCTCCTGTTTTATTCGCTTGAGCCATGGCGAAACAGTTGAATATTATCTTTCATCGCGATAAGTTTGAAATGTCAACAATTTGAACGCAGTACAATCAATCCTTCAATTATCAAATGGATCAACAGTATAATCAATATGCAGATTCTATACGTGATTCCTTTGCATCCGTGAATGCATTATTAACGCAACTGGAGAATATTTCAAGTAGTGAGGCAGAAACTACTGATGTTATGTTGATAGAGATGAGCAATGCTCAAAGAGTCATGATTTTGGAAAATGTTCAGATAATACGAAAAAAAAATGAATTGAAGGCAGCCCACAACAAGATTGCAAACACTTTACGAGAAAAGATAAAAAATATAGACCAACTTAACCACAATAAACTTCTATCTTTGAATTCTGCTGGATACAACAATGACAAACTTTACAGTCACCGAAATGAACAACTGGAGAAGTTAGAAACTTTGCCTTCAGTGGTTTTGAACGAGAAAAAAGAGATGGACTGGCTAGATCAACTTAATTTTTCCAGGCATGATTTGCTAGATCCAATGGAGACTAAGTCCGGAATCTCGACTATTGAGGAAGCAGATATCGAAAGACTGCAGAAATCTCTATACAAAGAAAAACTAAACAGGTTTCGTTTAAAGCTAATTGATGAAAAAATTCTCCACCGCCAGAGGTCTACAGTTTCTAGCATTGAGATAAAATGGGATGACAGATTGAACAACTTGTATAGTTTTGTTGCTAAAGATGTCTACGAAATTTTGAAAGATATAGAAGGTATCGCACATGGTGGCGAAGGTGACGACCTCGGCTTTTCAGAAATTGACGAAGAAGAGGAAGAGGATGAAGAGGAAGAAGAAGAGGAAGAGGAAGATGAATTTGTGGAGGAATACCAAGAAGGTGATAAGGAAAACGAAGAAGTAGAAGAAGGAGAAGAACAGGAACATGAAAAACGAGAAGTAGTTAGAGAAGAAAACAGGCAAAAAATTGCAGATGAAGAGCAAGCTAGAGGAGAAGGAAGTCAAGAAACATAGCAAAAACTGGAAACAGGAAATGAAATTGAAATCGCTAGGCTCCGAAGACAGGATTACTTTTTGCAGAATGGGAGCTCAAACTGTTAAAAGGCATCAACTTATTAAACATGCGTGTAGTAAATCAAATGAAGCTAGCTATGTAAAATGCATAAGCACTAACTAATTTGAAAGAAATGAATTACCTCCATTTTTTGCATTAACGACTTCAATATCTTTAGCCCAGATTGTGTCTGACGTTAAGCCTCGCAAGATTTGAAGAATGCTTTTGAGCCTTTTTTGGACCTCATCGTTTTTTGCTGTTTTCGTTTCAAGGATTGCTAGTATACTTAAAATATCATACTTGTATTTTTGAATCCTTGGGCTGACCAAATGAATAATTTGGAGCCATAAGTCCAAAGTCTGCAGCAACAGAGGCACGTCGAGCGTTATATATGGGTCGTAGAGGATATTCAGTAACAAGTTCTCGTGCAACGACGAATAGTTTAAAATGATAGACACTTTCATCAAATTAACTAATGGTACTAGTATTCTTGTCATGCAGTCCTTTAGCAAACCCAAATTCCTCTCTTTAACTGTCATCATATATGGAATCAGAAATCTTGCAACTAAATTGTTTCGCTGAGCTTTGTCTGAAATTTGAATCATCAGGTTATAAGCTGCAATAGTGATGTAATTGTATTTCTCATCAAGGAAAAGGAGATAAGGTTTAATTGATTCTTTAATAGCATCATGATACCCCTTCTCTTTAGCTTCTTTATCTAACGATAGATACTTGGAGAGCAATAAAAGAGCTTCCTCCTTCAGTGTCAAATCATTTGCATCTATCAGGTGAAGGCATGAGCTCATTATCAGGCGACCATTTGAACACGACTGTTCATGATAATTATCTAGTAATCTGTTCAATATTCCCAATATAGGTTTCTTCTCTTCCTCAAGAAAATCCTGAAGCTGGTCTACTTGATAGCTTGACTGCCTGTTGAAAACAATTTTGGACTTTTGGTTCAGTTTATTTAAATGTGATACCTTCAAAGACAAATGATGTACCAGCAAGTTGGCAATCCGTGGTTGAGTGCATTTCAAAGCGACAAGGGAATTTAATGAATTTATCTCAATAATGCGATGAAGTTGGTCCTCTGAAAGTAAATGACTCTTGCAAACGTGGTAAGCTAAAAGTCTATGATAACAAATTGGCTGATCATGACTAAGAAGACTTATAACTTGTGATAAGCACGGAGTGCTTTCCGAGGAAAAGTAGATATTTTCGATTTTTTCATCTATCCAATCAACATTGAAATGTACTTCCCAATCTGACATCAGGACAAAAAAAGTGTAGAAAGATACTTTCCATTCGTGAATTCGCTAAGTGTGTAACTTCTCACTAAAGTGGGGAAGGGCTCGCAAGGCTCTAAAGTTGGAATAGTCAGGGCTAACTTTCTTGGGCCAAGAGTGATTGAACTATATGGATATGATTTATCAGTACTTTTTGGCCATAACTTTCATTATATATGAACTTATTTGTAGCTTGCTTTTTTGCTTGTTGTAGCTAGGGTAGAGATATTTGGATTGGCGGACAAAAGATCTTCCACGATGAGCTTCCATATTCAAGTCTACAAATCATTTGGCAATAAACATTATTCAAGTATTTCCAAGCCTATCTCCATCTTGCAACTGCTCAAGTCATTTATATGAATTCTACCTCCCCGAAAGATTGCTGATTTTGATGTTTATCTAGCATGATCAATTCCTCTGTTTCTTTATCTCAAACATCATTGTCGCGAAGAGCGGTTTACAAGTTTTGTTCAACTCTTCTACTCGACGATAGTACCCAGTTCTTCTATCAAAAAGAATGGCTTCTAAATTCACCAGATTTTTGAATTCCGAAACAGGCCCTAGGACCATCCATTTTTGGGCGCCGGTACTCAAGTGGTCCCTGGTGATCGCAGGAGCCAACGATCTTCAACGACCTGTTGATTCTATTTCCGGAACTCAACAATTGGCCTTGATGGCCACAGGAATGATATGGACAAGGTGGTCTCTTATCATTAAACCAAAGAATTATCTGTTAGCTTCTGTCAACTTTTTTCTTGGTTCTGTTGCTGGATATCAAGTTTTCAGATTAGTTTCGTATAGAGTAGGAAAGGGAGACACTGCTTTAGAGACAGCTAACTATATCTTGAAAGGTGAAGACAAGAAGACCAACAGTGCAGAAGCTGTTGAGGCTAAATAGATTGGTCCTAGTTGCCTGTTTGTCTATTCTGTGTATAAGTGAGATGGATTCTCTCCGTATTTAATATAAGCAGCGTATGGATTACTATTGTACGATTACCTTTATATAGCAATTATTCCTCTGGAGCTAATGCAATTTATCCTGTCATTATCTGATATCATCTCCTGTCGAACTAGACCGCATACCTTCATCATTATCTGGTTTGACCGTTGGCTAGTTCCATTTCCCATTCCCTAAATTCAGTCGTGCATCTTGGAATAAACATCCATCCATCTATTCGTGAAAAAGTATTAAAAAAAACTAGATTCATCCTTTTAACATAGAATAGTACTTTCAAGATGTCGTCACTTTCTGATGTGTCCTTGTCACAGATCCAGTCCTTAGATGAGCCTTCCAAAAAAGAAATTATGCAATTTGTTCAACAAGAAACTTCCAAATCTAAAGTACAAATGTCTATTCACCAGTTCACCGATCTATGTTTCAAGAAATGCGTTACCTCTATCAAATCTAATCAGCTCCTAGCAGCAGAGGAAGATTGCATGGCCAATTGCTTAAATAGATTTTTGGATACCAACATCAAAGTGGTGAGCCAACTACAGAATATGCAAAATTAAGTCGATTAGTATGCTAATAGTTTACATAAGTTTTTTCAAGGCATCGGTTTTTATGTGATAGTAGTTTTCTTCTGCTTTCAATGCTAGTAATCTTTCACTCTGATCTCCATGGCGGCCTTTACCTTTGGATTTTTTTGCATACTCTACTTTCACCTTTTTATTCATGAGGAACTGACCATTTAATTTTTTTATAACCATATCGCACGTTTCAAAGTCTCTGAAATTTAAAATCCCATATCCTATAGATTCTCCAGTATGATTATCTCTTCTTATTTCTGGAGGTTTCAGCAACTTGTCATGTACACCATAATTCTTCAATAAGTCAACTAGGTACTTTTCATCAACTAGTTTGTCGAGGTTCCCCACAAATAATATTGTACCGAGAACATTCTCCTCTGTTATTAACTTATTTTGCTTATCCACGATGCTTCTCTTTACTTTGATCGGCCTATTATAAATGTATAGTCCGTTGAACAACTTTTCACCGTATTCACAACTGGCGGAGTTGTCAAGTTCCACAAAACAATATCCAAGATGTTTTCTTAGCACTCGATCTTTCGGTAATTTCAACTTTCTTATAGGGGCTATTTGCACCAGCAGTTCATATATGATCTTTTCATCCACCTCTGGGGCGAGGTTTCCTATATATAAGGTGAAATCGTTATTCATTTACTATGACTAAAGTTAAACCATGTTTCAAGAGTGCCAAAGAGAGACTCGCGAAAATACGTCTGGTATTAATACAGGCTTAGTTATCTATCATTATGACTAAATCACTGATGCACCAAGACCGCTACAAGAATAAGGAGGATCTTGACTTTGAAGTTAAGAAGAATCTAGTAGGAGATGTACGAAAGAAATTGGTAATTCTAAAGAATGAACTGCTTACAGAGGCAGAAAACTCAAATGTATTATGTTCGGACCCAGATAGCACCTTAGTATCTCTCAAAACGGAAACTGTAATATTATATCATGCATTGTCAAGCGTTCCATATAGACTTGAGAAGGGAGATGTGATAGGAAACTCTTTACTTAATTCTATTTCTCAAGAAGAGTTCAGGGCGAATGAGATGATTCTTCAAGATTTGCAAGTGTCCAACACGTCTCAATCACCTTTTTCATTTCTAAATCTCAAAATAAATGCAAATAATCTCTCGGCACCTAACAATGCAACTATATTGAATGATATTAGGGAGGTTTTAAATTATATTTTAGAAGCCAATGTTCAAAATTTTTCCACAGAAACTGAAAATGAACTTCTAGCACTTATTCAGGATCTTTCACTAAACCAGCAAATCAATTTGGAGGACTATCCAAATGTAGGCGCACAAAATGTGATAATAAACAATCTTTTGAATTTTTGTGTTCTTAGTAAGCAAGGAACTTCTATTAAATTGACATAATGCGTGTGTGAACTGGTAATTACTAAAGAAAGAAAAGAGATTACGCCAGAAAGATCTTTCTGAAAAGCAATGCGCTCTTGAGAATTTCATCGACCTTATCATCTGCAACTATTTTGATGCTTTCATTAAGACAGCCTATGACAAATCCGTTAGATTTCAGGTACAACTCGACTATATCAGAATCCGAATTCTTTCTTTCCGGTGTCTTTTTAACGAGTTTTGCGCTACCTTTGAAGAATGGAACTACCATACCTGATTTGAAGTTTGAGCTCGGATCTCTACTTTGAAGGGCTAGGCCCAATTTTGACTTGAAAGCAGACAAATGCAGTTGTGTGTCTAGGCTTAGATTAGGTACGCTTGACTTCCTATCATGGTTAGTCCCAAATACCCTAATCACGCATCGTGGCTCTTCGCTTTTTACCAGCTGATCCTGGTATTTGTAGTTATCGTATGCGATTGACTTATTTTTTGGGGGGAACAAAGATTGAGAGATTTTGAATCTTTCAACGACTCTTATCTCTGCAACATAAGCAAGACTAACCCCACTTTGGGTACAAATTTGCTCACACAAGATGCTACAGGCTTTTCTCATGCTTTTAGTTTCCAAAAATTTGTGCCAGAGATTCTTATCAAACCTGTCTTGGTAAACACATGCCAAGTCATATTTTGAAATGGAAAAGTTCATACTTGACTGGTATGCCGACCCTGATCCGTCTTTGTCAAATAGAATATCTCCGGCAAGTTTGAAGCCTATGTTGGATATAGAGTTGTTTGTCGCTCTACCGATCTGTTGAAATAGAGTGTTGTTAACTGCATTTATAGGCATCAGTTGTTTGTTTCCGATAGATGGAGGTTTTGACTCTCGTTCCTTTCCTTTGTCTTCTATCCTATTATCGGCAGTACTTTCCAGCAATTGCCAGATCTCTGAGACATATCCTTGAAGAATTTTGATATTTTGTGTATTAAATGAAGAACGGGGCATATCATCAAAAATTGCCAATACACCCATAGCATGTCCTGTTCGACTACATATTGGCACTCCACAATAGAATTTTATCATGGGTGGTCCTTGTACCAGAGGATTCTTTTGAGTTCTCCAATCTTTAGACGCGTCAAGAAGAACAAAATCTGACATAGACAAGATTGCATGGGCATCAATTGACAGAAACCTAGGGCATCTGTCAAACCCGAGGTTGTGCTGGTGCTTTACTTCCTGAAATTTGCCGGAAATAAGTGAAATAGAAGCACCTTTAACTCCGAACGCTTTTGTCAACTTTTTGAGAATTTCAAGAAATAAGGTCTTTTGGCTCTCCCACTGGATCGCATACAGAAGCGGTTCTAGAATCCTAAGACGTACAGCTTCATGGTAAGCTTCGGGCGGTTTAAGAATACCAATCCCTTCAAAACATGGTGGGGCAGGAACGGTGGACAAGTTCCACTTGCCCTTACTATAAATGTCTAAGAAATGTGATCGAGTCAAAGGAAGAGCTGATAGACTTGTTGTACTAAGACGAGGTAAATTTGCATAGTCTTTCAAATTCGAAAAGTTTCTATTATGCGACTCATTTATTGACTCAATTCCGCTTGAATGGTTTGATTCAGAGGAGGTCTTAGACGCTAAAGCTTTCACTGCCCTATTGAGAAAGAGTCGTTTGGGGCTAGCTGAACTATTGTCGCTGCTGAGAGGAGATATAATCTTTGAATTGGGATTGATTGATGGTATTTGTGAGAAATGTGCTGTACTCATGAGATTTTGAATAGCAACGGTCTAGAAAAATAAAAATATGGACTTTGCTAGAAGTGTATCTGTGTTACTTAGCTGTTCCATCTTACTGAGGTCCTTCTTTACAAAATTACGCGCATGTAAGTTATAACGCATATTCTTGTGAACCAAGTAAATTATTACGCAGCACTCTTCTCATCCTGAACACAAACGCTAGATGAAACTGATCAAGAAAGTAATGGTATTCTAATATACAGAGTGGGCACCTATTTATCTTCCATTTTGTAGTCGCCGTCACCATCGCCACCGTCATTTCCCTCCTCAAGTTTGGGTAGGGTGGATTTCGATTCTTGTCTCTCCCTCTCTCGTGCTTGGCGAGATCTTTCTTCTTCCAATGACAAACGAAGAGCCAGTGCCAGCTCCGGATCGACGTTGGGATCGGCGCCAAAATCAAAATCTTCTCCATTTGGAGGAGCGAACCCTGTGGAGGATCCTTCTTCTGCAAACATTGGTGAGTATTGAATTGATTCATATAACAACTTGGGACCCTGTGGAATCGTAACAAGGTGCGAGTTATCGTGATTGTTAACAATAGAAATGAATCTTTCGAGCTTTGAAGTATTGACTTCATGTTCCCCAAAGTTAATGAGGTCAATGCCGATACTATTTTTCTTTAATCTCTTGGCTAGTTTTTCAAGTTGTTTGTCATCTTCTTCAATAGGTGAGCCCACAAAAACAATGATCCGTTGGTGGTGGACCTTGTTCTGTCTGTGTTTTAGGGCCAAGAGAGCAACTTGAATGCCTGTGCTGAAATGAATATCTTTGGAAATTTTTGTTTCATGTATACCTGCCAATATACGACCAAAATCAGCTGTGAGTGTCGTAAGTACTTGAGGTCCATCACCACCCATTGACATGAGCCCGACCGTATTTTCTGGGTTGGAGTTGGTTTTTGCGTGAAATATAAAATCAACCGAATCTAATTGAGCAGAGAAACGTGATGGAAGGTAGTCTCCATTGCGCATAAACTCTGAATTATCTAAAATGATCATTGTAGCTTCCAACACCATCTTTGAAGTTGATTCAGGAGATTGTATGATTCTTTTAGGGTGGCAAGTAGATAGCCAAGTCTGGTCGAGAATATTCTGGTGTATGGATGGACGTGATTAAGGCCTTGAAATTATTAAAAAAGACGAAATAAACAAACAAATGGTCTTTTGAAGCATGAAGTACACTAAGCATCAAAAAGAGTTGGTCATACGAAAAATGGAGGCTCAAGGTAAGCTTTATATAAAGCTATGGCATTCAACTTTTAAATGTCGTATCGGTTTAGCGTCCTAAAATCACTAACATAGAATAGTGACGGAGAGAACTAGGAAACTTCAACTTCAAAAAGAATCAATGCTAAGAGAGGTCGATAATAAACTCAACCATCGTCTAGACAGGGTGTTGAAAAAACTTTGGGAGGTAAAGATCAAACAGGTGCTGGCGCTTGAAAGAGAACAAAGGGTTTCAATAGCTAAGGTGTTACAGGTGATAGAAGCTGAAAGAGGACTGCCGCGTCACAGTAAACAACTCATAAGCAAACAATAAATAATAAATAAGTAGTATAATTTCTATGCGACAGCTTCTTCGGGAACATCGTCGTGGAAGTACTTACCCTCAGTAGTAGGGTTAATGACGCCTACACGAATTAAAAAGTCTCCGAAATGCTCGTTCTCATTCCTTTCCAGCGCCCAGCGTTTGAACAGCGGTCTCAGAATATCCAAAATCTCATCTTCTTTAATAGAAGATCGGTATAACTTGTTTAGACGTTGTCCGTAGTAGCCTCCGCCTAGCATTAAGTTATATGCACCATACGCTTTTCCAACCAGGGCGACTTCGGCTAACCAAGGTCGAGCACAACCGTTAGGACATCCAGTCATTCTAAGCACCACGGAGTCATGCCTTAAACCATACTCCTCTAGCGATTCTTCAATCTTGCTAATCAGAACAGGAAGGTATCGTTCAGATTCTGCCATAGCTAAACCGCAAGTAGGGAAGGCTACACATGCAGCAGAAGAGAGACGTAACGCAGAATAGTTAGTGTTATCCAACTTATAATCGACCAAGAATTGTTTCACCTTCTGGAGATGGTCATCAGTAATGTTTGAGATAAGCATATGCTGGTTACCGGTCAAACGGAACTCACCGACTTCATTTTCCATCATATATTTAGCAAGCTCCAAGAGACCGGTCTTATGAGGAGAATCTAGAGTATCTTCAATTCTTCCATTTTCAATAAAACATGTATAGTGGTGCAAGCCAGTCTCATCTGTAACCCATCCAAAATAATCGATATTAGATTTAATTTCAAATGGCTTAGCTGGTTGAAATTCTTTACCCCAGAGTTCTTCCACTGCAGAACGGAAAACATCAACTCCCATGTCGTCAACAGTGTACTTGAGTCTTGCATGCTTTCTATTTGTACGATCACCATTGTCTCGTTGTACTAACATGATTTTCTCGCAAACCGCATTAACATCTTCGTAATCACAATATCCCATCATTGAACCTGTACGAGGATATGTCTTCTTATTGTTGTGTGTTGTACCCATACCACCTCCAGCTAAAACATTGAAACCGGTCACCACGTCGTTTTCATCCACAATTGCAATAAGTCCAACATCGTGAGCGTACACATCAACATCATTGTATGGGGGAACGGTAATAACTATCTTAAACTTTCGTGGCAGGTAGAGCGAGTCATTTCCGTATAGTGGCTCCACGTCCACTAGAGAGTTACCAGCAACCAAGACTTTCTTCTTTCTGGGACCTTCTTTACGATTTTCCCAAACCAAACGATCTTTGGGGCTCGAGTCCCCTTCGTCCTCTCCCTCCAACCAAATCTCGTGATATGCAGTAGTTTGAGGAAGGAGGTGTTCAGATATATCTGAGGCTGCCTTTGCAATCTGAGCATGGACCTTTGCATTTCCTGGTAAGGCAGAGCACATGACATTTCTATTGACATCACCACATGCTGCAAGGGTATCCATCAGAACAGAGTTCATTCCACGGATGGCTGCTTTAAGATTGTGTTTCACTAAACCATGCAGTTGAAACGTTGCCCTGGTCGTAATTTTCATAGTACCATTACCTCTAACATCAGCCAACTCATCTAGCTTGATCCATTGTCTTGGTGTCACATTTCCACCTGGAAGCCTTACACGAGCCATGAAGGCATAAGCAGGCTCTAAACCCTGAGACTTTCGTTCATCTCTTACATCACGGTCATCCTGCATATATATACCGTGAAACTTTGTCATCTGTTGGTCACTAGCAGATATAGCGCCAGTTGATGTGTCCTTCAATCCTGCAGCAATAGTACCCCGCAAAAAATCAGACTCACGTTTCATGTCTTCGTTAGTTATTGGAGGAGGTTCATCCAAGGTAGCGGCCCCATCTACACCTAAAGAAACCCAAAGAGCAGGCTCCCATTCTTCATACCCTGTTTGGAAACCATCAGAAGCCTGGTCATCTCCCAAACCCAAAGGAGCCAACTGCTGAGCACCCAAAAATAACAGCCTCTTCCACAAATCAGTTGCAGGTTTATTGTAATAATGTGCATCCTGCTTTCTGGGCCAATAGAGGGAATCACCTAAACCAAAAACAGATACCTTCACAGTGGCTAAGTCAAGGTCTGCAGCATTTTTGATTCCATCCCAAAATGCTTTCCCATTCTGCGGAAACTCACCCTGGCCTGACGTAGAAGTGATGAAAACCACATTTTCTTCAAGAGCAAAGTCTTCGAGTGAAAGTTCATCCATAGCCATCACAGTGGTCTTGAGCCCACGACCAGCACCTCTCCTAGCTAGTCTTTTAGCAAGGGATTCAGCATTCCCGCCGTCTGATGCAAATGCTACGGTCAAAGATGCACCGGTCAGACTCTCCAAAAGCTCATCATACGCAGCTTTAGCTTTCAACTTTTGCTGAGCTTTTGCCCTATTATTTTGAGAGGCTAAATTACGGGCAAATGAAGGACTTTTCTTGGCTAAAATGGTCAGCTTGTTCTCTCTATCCAAAAAGTTTTGAAGTTCTCGCTTTATAACGGATGAATCCAACTTGAAAACATCATCTTCAGATCGTGCAGCTGGATTGTATCTATACAATGGCCAAGCACCCGTCTCGACAGCTTTCTTGGATTCTTTCAAAACATCTAATGGACTATCGGTTTCAGAGTGATAGGGAAGATATGCCAACACCACAGAAGGACCATCGTGTTTATCTGCTTCAATTAACGCCTGCAAAACTTGTGTGTATGATGAATAAACTGAAACTGATGCAACATATGCATCCCCAAAGTTCATAGCGTACAATCCGACGTCTTTCTTTTTATTACCATTGAAATTTATTTTTCCATAAGGTTCTGAGTCAATTATCAGCATATTGATATTTTTATGAGAAGCCAATACGTTATGAACACCCGAATTTCCCAAATCATATGCCCAAGAATCTGATCCAATTAGCCATGATGATTTTAAATAGAGTGAAGATTCTAACTGTAACAGAGATTCAACTTCGGGAAGACTACTGTTTTCATTTAACAGTTGCAGCAATCTTTCGGTATCTCCAAATGCGGAATTCGACTTTGCAGATACGAGCCATTTAGTCAAAAGCTGAACGAGCTCTTCATTTACTATGGCAGAATTCTTTACGATATTATGAACCTGAGTTATTAATGAATGACGTTGTTCCTCTTCAAATAAAAACCTCCCAAAGCCAAATTCAGGAGTAGAAGAGCCAGTTGTATCTGTTCCTTGTTCGTTTAAGAGATTCAGATTATTTTCGGTATGCAGTTGTCTGAGGATTTTCAAATAAGCATCTTCCAAATTTTGGGCACCTGTGACGTACTTTTGGAGATTCTTAGAATTATTTTGAAACTCTGGTGCAGCTCCGAATATCTCGTTTTGAAGCGGGGATCTCGACCTTAAATTTGATACTAACAGTCCCAGTGATTCAATGTCAGGGGAGGCCAGCTGAGATGCAACGACTGTATAAATGTTTCTCTCTAATAATTGGGAAATTTCTCCTATGAAATCCAGCATTAGGTTTTGAAACTGAGTAACCGGTTTCGTCTGAGATTGTTCAACAATAGCAAGCCTTTGAGTAGAAGTAGGAAGCCTGTTCAAAAAAGATTGAATGTCAAAGGGTCGGAAAACTCTTATGTGAATAAAACCATAATCCTTACTGTCAGTAAGTTTAGAAATTCTGGAATTACCTAACAAAACAACCACATCTTTAGGATTCTTAGCTCCTGAATACTCAAAGTCGCTATAATTGGACAAATTCTCTGCAAATGGCTCTTTCTCGCTATTCAAGTAGGAAGTAATAACCTCAGATGAAAGCTTATCCACTGTAGACTCAGAATAGTCTTCCTCAAAGAAATGAAGTACAGGTTTATTATTCTGAACCAGTAACTTATAACTAGCCAAAGCCATATCTCGCGTTTCTTCTGCTGTGCTAGACAAAACAACAACAAAATCTAAATCTTTCAAAGCAGAAACGATCGTAAAATCATTCCTAGGCAATCTAGCATGAATGATCAGCTTTTCACCTGATCTGATTTCATTGAGAAATGGGACATTGAAAAGAAGTGTTTCTGCATCAGTCAACACGGTAGTAAATGAATCTTTATTGAGAGTTTCAGCTACTAGAGCAAATGGGTCGTTACTTGCAACTAAACTCAGATAATCTATCGAAGCATCATCAAGAGCTTTATTGAAATCACTTGAAAGGCCCTTTGAGAGTTTGGTGGTATAAATATGCCCATGATGGGGAACATGGGAGAGCACGTTAACAATCCCATCAATAGAACTGGTCATTTCTAGCTAATCCTAAGTTCTAGAGAAAAATTGGGCTTCCACTGTGAGGAATAACATTTCAATATATGAGAAACATTTTCATACTCCATCTTAGTAAGTTACTCTATCACACGTGACCTGGCGCCACAATTTAATGTACAAACTCCAGGTTTTTATGTCGCTTATGTCAGCGGCACCTCCTATAGGCTACAAGCGGGCTTTGCGCTTGAAGAGGCCATATGCCAAAAATTCCTGTGATTATTGCCGAAATCTGACCGTCCATAACCAAGAGGTTCTTGGAAGAACATTTGATAGCATGTAGTTGTACTGTATTATTTTTCATTTTACTTTTTATTTTTTTGGCATTGAGTAGAGACAACGCCACTACATCGATAGAAGAACTCTGCTAGATAAGTGTCTGGTCAAGAAAACTAACTGAATGATTAGAGTATAGAAATGCAAAATATAAAAAAATTTCTAAATAAGCATGAGCTTGATTATACTATCTGTAGACAGCGTATGGCCACTTCTTCTCTGATGATAATAATTTTCGAATGCATTCATCAAACATTGAATCTTACTATCTATCAATTGATTACTGGGTATCTTCATTAAATAAGCACCCTTACATCACTATCGTTACTAGTGCTGGACAAGACATTCCTCCCATATATTGGGTATCCAACCAACAAATCAAATATAGCAGTATATCTCTTTGATACCCTAATTACTTTTCATGTCCAGACTATTTGAAAGTTATTCATCTGATATTCAGATGGTATTAGCCGAAGCTAAAAGAAACCTGAGCAACATACCAACTTCCAATTCTGTTGACCGAACAAAGCAGATAAAGCTGGTAGAAGAGAACTTAGACGACTCTTACGATCTGTTAGAGAGACTTAATTTAGAACTACAAAATATTTCTTCAGCTGATCGTACCAAATACAATTTGACTTTAAGAGATTATCAAAATACCCTAACTCAGCTGAAAGACAAACTAAAGCAGAAAGTTGATGAACAAGACAGAAGCCATCTGTTCCAAGGTTCGTCATTTGGTGCCGAAGAGGATGACAACCTTACTTATACGCAAAGGCAGCAACTACTGAAATCAAATGCCTCATTGGAACGGTCTTCCGATAGACTTCGTGAAACGTCTCGTATTGCTTTGGAAACAGAGGATATTGGTGCTGGCATCCTCAACGATTTGAGGAGCCAGAGGGAACAAATTGTGAACTCCAGAAATACGTTACTACAGGCAGACGGTTATGTGGATCGTTCTATTCAGACTCTTAGGACAATGACTAGAAGAATGGCTACTAACAAGATCATTAGCTACGCTATTATTGGGGTATTGATAATTCTGATCGCATTGGTTTTAGTCAGTAAATTCTACTAAAAAATTAATTTATGTGACTTTCTAACTCATCGCCACTTAAATTGTCGTCATCCTTGAGCTCATAATTACTGATGGCTTCCCGAACTTGAGAGAAAAAATCAACATCTTCACCTTCACTGTAACTGCTTTTTCGTGACAACATATCACTTCCACTGGCCCCGCCAGCAGATATGTATCCAGATTTAGAGCTGGCCAAACTGGCAGTACGACTCAATCCAGGAAGATTCCTTCTATGCGCTTTGAGTTCTTCCTCAGTCATGTCCAAGACGTCTGTCGTAAGGTTTAGCAGTGATTTCCCTGACCGCCGTCTTGTAAGATTTCCAGGGAAAGGTGTAGACATGTTGGGGGCGAAACTCTGGGGTAAATCACTTAGGTCATCGAGCTGAGTGTCTTCTTCATCGTTTATACTATTTTTTTGTAGGAAGTAAGATGGTCTTCTGTCATCTGTTTTGGGAGTTTTAGGGACCCGGCAAGATATACCAGTGTCATGGATCCACTTCGCTACAAGGGCTGTCCATCCTGTCTGATGCCCTGCTCCCAAACCCCTTCCCGTATCTCCTTCAAAATACTCATAGAACAACACATAGTTTTTAAAATGTTTATCCTCATTGAGCAAATCACAATCTCCATTAGAGGCTCTCTTCCCATTGACGTCTCTAATAAACAAATGAATTAGGCGATGTTGAATCTCCTCTGCAACTTGAGCCAAATTTAAGTAATTCCCGGAACCCTTTGGACATTCTACTTTCAAAGATGACCCATAGTACAGATAGAACTTTTGTAATGATTCAACGAGGAGGAAATTGACAGGGAGCCAAATTGGTCCTCTCCAATTAGAATTCCCACCAAACAGGCCACTATCTGACTCCCCTGGAAGATATTTCACTTCATAGTTCTGGCCATGAACTTCCATCTCAAAAGGATGCTTTTCGTGGTACTTCGATAAAGATCTGATACCATACTCGGATAAAAACTCGTTTTCGTCTAACATTTTGTCCAGGATAGAAATTAGACGCTCTTTGGTAACAAGTGAAAGAAGCAACCGTTCACCAACTCCTCGAACACTCATTGATTCAATATTGCGTTCTGCAACGTTACCTCTCATTTTGATGAACCAGTTAAGCCTTTTCGTGAAGGAAGGAAACTTTTTGATTAGCTCTGGCTCCAATGTCAAACTGGCATATAAAGGAATCAAGCCAACCAATGAACGAATTGGCAACTGCATTGATGTAGGATCTCCCCAACTTATGGCATCATAATAAAAGCCGTCATCATCATTCCATAAAGATTTCTCTCCAGTACCTCCGTTTACTGTCATTGCGTCGGAAATGAGAATGAAATGTTCAAAAAATTTAGAAGCGATATCCTCATACACAGGATTGTATTGCGCTAGTTCCAAGGCAATATTCAGCATTTGAAGAGAAAAGAATGCCATCCAACCTGTACTATCAGCCTGTTCTAACGTTCCGCCCGTAGGTAAAGGCTCTGATCTGTTGAATACACCAATATTATCAAGTCCGAGGAACCCACCCTCAAAAAGCCCCTTGCCTTCAGCATCTTTTCGATTGACCCACCAAGTAAAGTTCAACAATAGCTTTTGGAAAACTCGTTCCAAAAACGGAATGTCCTGACGGCCATACATTTTTCTTTCGATCTTATAGGTTCTAAAAGTTGCCCAAGCATGGACTGGGGGATTGACATCACTAAAGTTCCATTCATACGCCGGCATCTGTCCATTGGGATGCATGTACCATTCTCGAGTCAGAATATCTAGTTGATTTTTTGCATAATCCGGGTCGATCATAGCAATAGGTATACAATGGAAAGCAGTATCCCACGTGCAGAAAAAAGGGTATTCCCATTTATCAGGAAGTGAAAGCACATCGTTGATATATAGGTGTTTCCAATCTTTGTTTCGTCCATTGGCTCTGTTAACAGTAGGTTTAATTTTAGAATCGGGGTCTCCTCTATGCCAGTAGTCATGAATAAACTGATAAAACTGTTTGTTCCAGAGAATACCAGCGAAAGCTTGCCTCTGGACACTTCTAAGTTCATCACTGATTGGCAAAGGAGAAACTCTCCAGTAAAACTCATCAGCCTCTAGTTGTCTACGAGCAAATACTTTATCAAACGCCTCTTCATCAATTACAGGTTCGTCATTATCTGTCTTGGTAAGTTTGTAACGGATAGTTACATAATCACCTGGAGGAACACCACCATTTTCATCAAAAGAAAACCAAGCACAAGCCTTTGTGCCCTCTTGCTTTGGATTAACGGCAGTAGTATCCTCATTGACGATGTACTCATGGAAAGCATCTTTGGTGTAAAGAGATACATTTTCCTGCTTCCATAGTTTCAGCTTATTACTCTCATTGTCAGTGAAAAGAAGCTTGGGTTCAATATCAGGTAATTCTTCATTGAATGCAGGTGAAGGAGCAAACACCAATCTATTCGAGCCGTACTTCCAAGTATCTAAGCGAATAGAATAGTTACTATCAGGATACTCCTTGCAAGCTTTTGGTTTATCGTGATCTTTCTCCTCATCTATTCCCCAAGACCAAGTATTTCTAAATGTTACTTGTGGAGCAATATGTAAAGGAGCATGGGTGGGACCCCTATTATAGGCAGTGATTCTAAAGTAAAGTTCATTTTCATCTTCATCGTCCTTAGCCATTTCAAAAATTACATCAAAATACCTGTTATCCTTCAGTACATCAGAGTCAGTAATTTCATATTCTCTTTCCAATCTAGAACGTTTATTGTTTTCTGATATCAATTCTTCATAGGGAAACTTCGACTGTGGGTACTTGTAGAGATATTTCATGTAGGAATGAGAAGGCGTGTTATCAAGATAATAATACAGCTCCTTAACGTCCTCTCCGTGATTTGCGGCACTTCCAGTAACTCCAAACAACCGCTCCTTTAAAATATCATCATTCTCATTCCACAGTGCCATTGAGAGGCATATTATTTGGTGATTATCTGAAACTCCAGCAAGCCCATCTTCTCCCCAGCGATAAGTTCTCAAATGAGACTGCTCAAAAGGAAAAGCAGACCAAGCATCTCCATCATCGGAATAGTCTTCTCGCACAGTAGCCCACTGTCTTTCACCCAAATAAGGGCCCCATCTTCTCCAGTACTTAGTCCTGTTTCGGTCTTGAGAAAGTCGTTCTTCTTCTATAAAACTGTTTAGTACCAATAGTTAAATCAATAAGCCAATACCTAGAACATACCTTTAGTTACCAATCGCATTAGCTTAGAATTGAGTTTGCTTCAAAAAGATTCTCACGAGAATTGAAAGAATGTCGAAGAAAATGAGGTGGGTTACCAGCCTTATCAATAGAGCAGTCGATATTAGATTAATCAGCACACGATATCGGATTGCGCTTCAACACCTGGAGCAATCGCATGCCCAAAGAAGGAGTGAGAATATTTAATAAAAAAAAGTACCTAAAACACATATTCTCGATCTCTTGACCTAATAAAAAAAATCAAGTTCAGCTCAATAACTTTTTCTTTTGGCCTAAACAGATTTGGCTAATCCAACCGCATCTTTGCCTAAATCATAAACTGAATAATACTTTCTCAAAAATGAATCACCAATAATTGCCAAAGGACCTATCGGCTCAGGGAAGTCCATGGGAGTGAAAGCACTGATACATGAGCCCGAGACTTCCAAAGTGTAATCGTACGGGGTAATAGTGAAATTGTAACCTGCAAAGGTGAGAGTTAAATCTGGTAGAGAATCTCTAGTATCACAATCCACAGCATACTGCCCAGACCAACCTTTGGTTGCTCCAATCTCGGCATTGAGAATTTCAGCCAAACCACTAGGCAAAGCAATCAAAGAGGTCCCAGTGTCAATGGCAGCACCAGTTTTTTGCAATTCGGCATATTCGGATCCTAAACCGACGCCATCAAAAGAAACTTCCCAGTAAGCCTTTCTTCTGACAGGCAACCAAGTAATCTTTCCTTCGTACTTAGATTTGTCCACACCACCAAATGTGGCAAGACCACCATCGGATTCATCCTTATTTGCATCTCCTAAATAGAAGGCAAATGTTGGTTCATCAAGAAGGTCCAATTCCAATGCCTTGTAAACTGGAGGTACAATCTTATTTACTGATATCGAATCGTAAGCAAGACCCAAGATACCGTCAAACTTACCAAAAGCGAAGGCCAAACCAGGTTCTGAAGTAGCTTCAGCAAAATCAACTTTGGGAATTGTCAGGTCCCCAATTTGCAACACATCCTGAGACACATATCCTTCCATAGAACCTGATCCGTATCTAATTTCGAAGCTACTTCCATTCTTCTTGTAAGTTGAGGACTCATCATGGTCATATTTAGCATGCAAGAAGCAAGCTAAAGATCCACAGTCTTTACTAGGGACCCATAAGTTGGACGAGCCAGTGTCAAGAATAACCTTGAAAGTTTGTGGAGGAGTACCCAATGAAACTTCGGTGAAATATTGAGCATTCAAGTAGTTTGTGAGTGGAGCATCATGCGAAGCATCAGCGTGAATACCATCTTCTTGGGACACAACATTCGACTCAGACCAAGCGTTCTGTTCGTTGAACAGAGAAACGTATTTATGTTGAAGAGCAGAAATATATTGTCCGAAAGTGGCCTCTTTTAAAGTTTCTGCAACTGGATGCTTCTGTATCTTAGCTGAATGAACTTTGGCCTCTACGCCAAAGCCCAGGTTGGACAGCAAGCCAATAGCTATTAACATCGTAGCACCATCAATTATCATCTTGTTTGATTATCAGTAGTATCAATTTGAGTTTTTAGAATATGAATGGTTGAGGTGTTCAAGTTTAACTAGTAAAGATGCTTGTTTCAACTAAATAGTAGATAGAGAGGGGTGGCTTGCTTTGTTATATATAGTTGCCACCTTATCGGTCAAGTACTTACCATATTGGGAAGGTGCGATTAATTGTCCCAAACTGATATCCCTAATCCGGTTAATTATACTATAACGAATTCTGTCTACTATTTTACTATTTTTCTAATTTACAAATCTAGGATTCTTTAAGAGGGATCAGTAATATTGTTTAGATCAGCTCTTTTGATACGCTTATCCGGAAGTTCAAGCGCTGAAGTGACGTAACGCTTTTTAGGGACTCTTGTCAACATCTCTTTTAGCTTTTCATCGACCTCATCGATATCCAAGATGTCATCTATGTAGTCTTGGGCTCTTTCACCGCCTTGAAAAAGACCTGTTCCATCATTGATATGAACCCTATAGACGAGCTGCTCCTTTTTTTGCGCGTCCTTGAAGAAGCATATCTCATCTCCCTGAAATATCTGTGTTTTGCGATTCTTGCCTACTTTCACGTTATTAACAAAGCAGGAGTTTGTACTAAAATCCAGTAGCCAAACATCTTCCAGACCAAGAGCAGGGGATTCATATATGGAAGTGTTGGCGATGGGATGCCTTTTTTTTGCGAGCATGCAGTGTATTTTCGAAATTCTTTCCTCTTTGATTAGCCAGTCACAAGATAGGTCTCTACCAACAACAAAAGGGTTTTTTCCTTGTGGTATGTGTATGGTCCCAAACGTGGACACAGATTTTTCGACAAGGTTCAAAGTGATAAAGGTTCCTTGTGGAGAATTTAAAGGTTTGAATACCACTGGGACTTTGTTTAACTCTTTATGGTTAAAAGTTGTTGGCATTGTTAGACTATTCTCTATGATGGAAGTTGAAATATCGTTTTTGATGTAAGGGGAATGAGCAAAATTAGAAAGGTTAAAGCCAACTTTGCTTTCTACCTGCAATTTTTCATTTTCTTTCTTATAGGGAGTTTCATCACCTGCTTCTTCGAATTCTTCATTTACTTCGTCTGCTTCTTCAATTCGCTCGTATGCATCAGTACCATTAACACCGGTAACGTATGAGTGAGATTCTTGGCTTTCAAGTCTTCTTTGATGTGACTGACTTTGCGAAAGGCTGATTTGACTTTCATCAGGTATCTCAGATATCCAAGGGTGATTTAAAGCTTGTTTGACACCTAACCGGGTTATTGGGTCTACATTCAAGAGGTTATCTAGAAATTCTCTAGCCTTCTTTGAGATCCCATTTTCCTTCAGCAATGAGTAGTGATAATTACCCTCTAGTATGTTTTTTGTCAGGGCATCTTGGGTGGACCCACTAAAGGGCAGGTGCGCAGTCAAAAGAACATACACTAAGCAGCCAATTGACCACATATCAACTTTCGAAGAGTATGACTCTCTGGCCTTTTTACTAACATTCTTTTCAATCAATTTCTCCGTGTTCATTAGTTGGTTTCCTATTCCATATCGTGCTGAAAGCACCTCCGGTGCTAAGTAAGCCAGGGTGCCACAAAATGTTTTCATTGCTGAACCTTGATCTGCAACTTTTGCTAGGCCAAAATCCGTGATTTTGACTTTCACTGGGTCATCTTGAACTATGAGAATATTGTCAGGTTTCAAGTCACGATGAGAAATTCCGAGAGCGTGTACATAATCAAGAGCTTCAAGAATTTGCCTAGTAATTTCCCTACCGGCACTTTCACCTACTGATCCATATGCAGCCACAAAATCCATTAAGTCTCCCCCTGCAACGTATTCCATAACCAAATAGAAATTGTCAGAGTCTTCATAGAAAGATTTAAGTTGTACCACTCCCGGATGGTGAAGTTTCTTCAGAATTTCTAGCTCTCTTTGAACCCCGTCCAAACCATCAGTCATAGCTTTCTTCTTTGAGATTATTTTCACGGCATATGTATCGCCTGTCGATCTTTCTATTGCTTTCTTCACTGTTGCAAACGCACCAGAACCAACCACTTCATCTTTGATGAAAAAATCACAATGGACACCTTCGTCCGTTTTCTTCTTGTGCAATGTGTCATGCAACGTTAGAGAGTACACTTTAGGAAAGACTACAATGTACCTTATCACATCAGCAGGAACACCAATACCTACGCTTATCTCATCACCTTGAGTCAGAATGTTGTTCGTCCCTTTTACTAACTTGCAATTATTAACATACGTTCCATTTGTCGATACATCTTGAATCATCAAATGATCCAACACCAGACTTTCATTATTCCCGTTGAACCAGATTTTAAAATGAACATTGCTCAATCTTGATGAAGAAGACGGTAGTTTAAAGTCACAGGCATTTGGATTTCTTCCAAAAATCCATTCGTAAATGCCTTGTGAGCTTTTAGATTTGGCCGTTGTGCACAGATCAAAATACTTGCTTTCTCCAGAAGCAGTGGTACATATTAACCTGCAAATGATATCACGGTTCAGTATTTCTTCGGGTATGTTAAGATTGGAGTCAGGTGCTGAGGGTTGGGTGGCCTGAGTTTGTTGTTGAGTCTGCTGCATGATTTGGGTCTGCAGATCAATAGCTCAAAGCACACTGTGGGCCAGTTTGAGCAAATAATTGAATAAAGTTAGTTGAATTGATCTCCAGTGAAGTCGTTTCCAGACTGTTTGGGATGACTGAAAACCTAGAACCGATCTAATATATCATGAATGTCGCGTCTTTCATAAGAAAGCGCGGATCATCTCAGTGCTATTGAAAAAGAAAAAAAAAAAAAAAAATTGCAAGCCATTCTGGAAAGAAGAGAATCTAATATTTTAGAGCTGTGGTACTTACCCTTAACCACGATGACTTCGGAATATTCAAAGGAAAATGCTTTTCCAAATAAGAGGCTTAAGTTAGAATCTTCAATCTCTTTAAAAAAAAAGTATATTCTATCCGGTATCAAGGAATCAGATGTGGGCATTACTGAGTATATAAACAGTGATGCAATAGGATTCTCGGGAATTTTGAAGCACAGGTACACAGATTTTTTAGTTAACGAGATAGACCTTGATGGGAATGTTATTCATTTGGAAAATACTGGTTTTCAGCCTAAGAAACGATCTCCCAAAGAAGCACCCCCTATCAAGAACCAAAATTTAACTCAAGGCACCATTGAGTTATCGGAAGAGCATAGAACGCAACTTGAGTCTTACTTCGGTAAAGAAGATTTCAAAAGATTAATTTGTTTGTTAGCCACAGGAGACAATATTGTCAGTCAGCGGGTATTCAACGACAAGGACGAAAGAACCAAAATCCATAAACTCTTGAGAGAAGCGTTTCGTGGTAAGTTAGAAACCATAACATCAGAGAGTAATCAATTTAAAATTGCTTTGCTGACTAAGGGAAGTAGGCGGAATAAATCTGATACTGCTGTTGTGGAACATAGTTTAGGAAAGCCAACTGAATTTTTACATGTTACTATGCTAAAGGAGAACAAAGAAACAATGGAAGTTGCCTTCACATTGAGTAGACTTCTAAAAATTCCAGTGAAATGGATTACTTACGCTGGTACCAAGGATAGAAGAGGAGTCACTGTTCAACGATTATCGTTAGAAAAAATGCGAGTTGAAAGGGTCTCACACCTAAACAACGTTCTTAGGGGAGTTAAGCTAGGATCTTTTGCTTATGCCACTCAGCCGCTGAAGCTAGGACAGCTTAATGGAAATAACTTCTTGATAACAATAAAGGATGTAAAAAGTAATGGCGGTTTGGAGGAAGTTTTGGAGAAAAGGTTACGAACTCTCAACACTTCTGGCTTCATCAACTATTATGGAATGCAAAGATTCGGTACATTTTCGGTCCCAACTCACATTGTTGGAGTTCAATTATTACAAAGTAATTGGAAGGGAGCGGTTGAATTGCTTCTCTCAGAACAAGAATTAGTTATGCAGGAGTCAATAGAATCGAGGAAAATCTGGAAACAAACACACGATGCATCTCTTGCATTGAAAATGATGCCTCCCAAATGTAACGCCGAGTATGCGATACTAAGAAAACTTTGCAACGAGAAAAAGAAGGACGGCGATTATACAGCTGGATCCTATTTCAATGCTATTATGCAAATTCCACGTAATCTAAGGATCATGTATGGACATGCTTACCAGTCATTTATCTGGAATAGTGTCGCCAGTAAGAGAGTTGAGTTGTTTGGACTTCGTGTTGTTGAGGGTGACCTCATTTTGCTTACTCGAGATGAAATTGAAGAGGATCTAAATTTCGAAACAATTGACAGTGACATTTCAAACGAAGAAGAGAACCAGGTCGAAGATATAAAAAAATCTGAATTTGTGAGAGCAAAAGTTGTTACTAAACATGACATTGAAGCAAATAGATACTCCATATTTGACGTCGTTTTACCAACACCTGGATTTGACGTTATTTATCCTAGCAATGAAACACTTCGTCAGGTTTACATTGACCTCATGGCGCAAGATGACCTCGATCCTTTCAACATGTCACGTCGGGTAAGAGAATTTTCATATGCAGGCACTTATAGACATTTGATAGGAACGGTCAAAGGAATGGAACATCATATTAGGCATTATTCTGATAACAATGAATCATTGGTGAAGACTGACTTGGAGTTGTTGGAGGAATCGGGTACTCTTAGTCAGGCTGAAAGGACCCAGCCATTGCCCGAATCTATGAGGATTGTGGAAGATAAACCAGGAAATAAGACTGCTGTTATTATCAAAATGCAGTTGGATGTTGCGTCTTACGCAACAATGGCGCTACGAGAACTGATGAGGACCGAAACTTCACGTAGGGGCGACACTCACGAAGAATAGATCGCGGAAACGATTCACAGTGATTATTGAAATTTCTCTCTGTACTACAACATCAACAACCTAATGCATGTAATAGATGGTACAGAATTTGTATAGTTAAGTCGGCAGTTTTGATTCCAAATTTTCTAGCAAATTTTTTTCTCTTCATTCCCACTGGAATTTCGTCCAGCAAATTGCTCTCTTATTGCTATAGCCAGCTATGTTCAAACCCTCTTATCTTGCCCAGCTTCAAGGCTCAAACTCTTTATGTGTACATGAAGTAGGGAAAGTACCAGAATCATTAGAAACGCCCGGAAAAGTGATAACAACACGCAGAATCAGCTCTTTGAATACGGGATTTAGTAGTAATAAGGCTGAAAAGAGTAGCTTCAAAAGACTGGCCCGGACTTTCTCCTTGTGGAATGATCAGGATTCGGATTCTGAGAGTTCTAAGCAAGAAAGTTCACTCCGCACAAATAAAATCAAGTCGAAACTATTAAACTCTGCAAACAAGATGTCTGGTCGGTTTACCAATTCTTTAAAGCTTCATGATAGGAGATCTCCTTTGCCAGGAGATCTGCAACTTTCGGCATTGAGAGATAGACCTTTTCCCAAGCTTACATACTTGTCCGCGAATCGAAATGTTTCCAATCAGAAGCCTATTGCGCAGGATGATCTAGTCAAAGGAGAGAATATAACAATACGAAATGTAGGAAATAGGGTGATTCGCCTAAGCGAACTTCCATCTATTACCTCTCTTAATAGTATCCTCAACCAGGCAATGGGGGGCCCATTGGAAAGAGTTTGTTTGACTCATCCTTCGATTCCCCATCCAATTACTGAAGAGGATGCGACAAATTCTAATATATCGTGGAATCATTTAGCTGTGCAATTGTTTTTCGCCTCATCTGAGAATGCTCATAAGTTCATGAGATATGGACACACCGGAATGTTCATGATAAACGGAGTTCATCCTCAGCTTCAATGGGCAAGTAGGGCCCTACAAGAAACTACGTTGCTTCCCATAATTAAAGAGCACATGGTGTCAAACTCTGCTAGGAGACTTCTAATTTTCAAGAGCAAATTTGCCCAGACTAAAACCAAAGCTTCATCTCTAACCAAAGGATACCCTTCACCAAGGGCCAATTACTCGTTCGATTTTGATTTTAAAAAAATAAAGCAGAATCTGTCAAAATATGGAAACATTATTAGTGTTGACCCTGTTATTTCTCAGAAGCTATGCTTCTGTGTTCAATTCTATGACATCCGCAGCGCAATTATTGTTAAACATGAAATCGAGAGCACTGACAGTGAATTGAGCGTCGAATTCAAAGACTGGAATGTATGGTATGCGAAAGATCCTACTGACACAGCATATTTGGAACTTTAAGATCGTTATTCATTATTCAATCGAGGGATAGCGTCTTTGGACACTCTGATAGTATCAAAGTCAGAGACTATTAAGTGTGGACAGAGGATTGCTTTTTGATGACACAAATTCTATTCTACACAGTTTTCCCAAAACTTATAACTCTACCTTCCAAAGGAGTGACCCTGGAGTTTTTGGGAAGACCCATAAATATATTCAGATCTAACTTCTGCATTTGATTGACACTAAAGTCCATTCCTATTCGGAATCCAGTTTTTTTTTTCTAAGTGCGTTACAGTGTTGATGTGATCGTGACCTTGAATAACTCATTTCTGCACAATAATCATGGAGGATTGTTTCCCACAATGATTAGAAATATGGGGGATAACTGCAAGAGAGCGTTCCTAAGCATGTAGATCTAGCCAAATGCATGGCAGGATAACATGAATCCGATTTTTAAACGCGAGCCTTTTCGTCCAAATGACCTCATCCAGCATTCGGTAGTAGGGCATCTATGTATGTTGTCCTTGTTGATACTCCTTTAGTATGAAAATCCAGATAGAAAAGAGCCATGTTGTCAGTTGCATACCTATAAGTTTAAGGCTTTTATTCTGTATTAGCTTAGAGATTAGATAAGAGAAAAACAGAGGTGTCAACCTTCAAGGTGCGAAATAATTTATAATTGCTTCACATCTTTCCGCGTTAACCATTTTAGACACCATAGAGAAACAGCTCATTGCTTACGTAAGAAAACGGGTGACTATATAGTAAAGATACCCGTAATCCCGGGTACAAAAAATTGATACTATCTCTTTTTCAAGCAACATCAAGAGTATATCAAAACAGACATTAAGTCACTCTAGCACCTCTTAGACTTACAAATTACAGGTTTGCAATCTTTGTCATAATAGCTTCAAGTGCCAAGTTGATGAGTAGAAACTATTGCGTTTAAACATAAAATCATTATAATGCCATCCAAGTTTTTATCATTCAAGAAGCACCACTACAAACACCATGATTCGGAGGCGGACTCAGAGAAATCGTCTGTACCTTCAACGGGGAAGCCTGCAAACTTGGTTTCCCGCAAATCGTTTTTAGGGATTCCAATAGGTAAGACTCATTCATCCGAGTCATTTCATTCCGAACCTGAGGACCACTCCGCCAGTCATCAAAAAGCAGTATTATTGTACAACAATGACAATGAACAATCAAAGTCATCAATGGTAGAATTGAAACGATTTTTTCGACCAACCAAGAAGCTTCAGCATGCTTCAACTTCTTCTACTGCCCCTTCGAGACCCATGACTCCGTCAATCGAAAATACAGGAGCAAAAGCTACTTTTACCCATGATTCAAACAACAATATGATCCTGAATACCTCCAGAAAGTTTTTAGATGACCTTGAAGGATCTTTAGTCAAAAAGTACGGAAAGCTAGGTAAAACTTTGGGTTCTGGAGCAGGTGGTTCCGTACGTTTATTGACAAGAGAGTCTGATGGTGTGACATTTGCTGTAAAAGAATTCAGACCTAGACGACCGAACGAGAATTCTAAAGAGTATGCAAAGAAATGTACAGCTGAGTTTTTCATTGGTTCGACTTTGAAGCATCCCAATGTGATTCAAATTTTTGATATCATCTCTGAGCACAATCATTACTACCAGGTAATGGAATATGCTCCGATAGATTTTTTTGCTGTCGTGATGTCTGGTAAGATGTCTCGGTCGGAAATCAATTGTTGCTTAAAACAGATTACTCTGGGTGTTGCTTACATGCATTCTGTCGGCTTGGCTCATCGAGATCTGAAGCTAGATAACTGTGTGGTAACTTCTGACGGCATTATAAAGCTAATTGATTTTGGTTCTGCAGTGATATTTAAGTACCCTTTTGAGGAGAATCCAGTGGCAGCTCATGGCATTGTTGGATCTGATCCCTACTTGGCTCCAGAAGTTCTGACCAGTACAAAATCTTATGACCCTCAAGCTGTTGATGTGTGGTCTATTGCTATTATATATTGCTGCATGACTTTGAGGCGCTTTCCTTGGAAAGCGCCCAAGCTTACTGACAACAGTTTCAAGTTGTACGCTATGAATGACGATGAACCTCATGATTATGTACAGAGTGCACTGCACCACCGACAACTATTACAGAAGAGGAAGCAAAGAGCTTTGGAATTACAACAAAACACAGAATCAAATGTAGTTACACCCACTGAGAAAGTGTCTTCACCAACCAAGGACATAACTCAGAGTGAGGCAACTGAAAGCACAAAGCAAATGGCAGAAACAGGCCCGTCAGAATTTAAGGCCAAAGAAACATCAAAAATCAACCAAGATAAGACTAGTGAAGCTTTAACACAACAACTTCAAAGTACACACATAGAAAACAACGTCCATGATACTCATGGCTCTTCTTTACCCAGTCAACAAGATTCAAAACCTGAACGTCGTCATGCCACCCATACCAAGATTCATAAGCAAATACATGGTCGCTATAGGCTTATGCGATTATTGCCACATTCTGCTAGACCTATTATGTCCAGGTTGTTAGAGATAGACGTTGAGAAAAGGGCAACCATCAACGATCTTCTAGAAGACGAATGGTTTTCTGAAATCAAGTACTGTACTCAAAATAAAAGAGGTAATTTGATTTCCGCAGAGAATCATCAACATACCGTAGTGGTTGGTGATGATGACGCGGCAAATTCGTCTTTATGAATAAACTGTATAGAGCTTGTTAATTTTTTGTAGAACTTTTACACTCGCTGGTATAGAGAGATTTAGATTTAGTATTTTCGTAAGCTTCAAAAAAAAATGAAAAATTCATAGAGCAGTTGGCCTTATCAAAAGTTAAAATATTCGCGCTTTCTCCTATTGGGAAGACTTTCTTTCTGGTCAAGATTTTGGATAATGTTCATGAGTGATATACTAACGGAAAAACAAGATATTGAACTACGAAGAGCGATAGTACAGTACTTGCGTAATTATATTCCAGAATCAGCGCAGAATACAGTAGTTAGCACCATTTCAAAACTGTTACTAGATGCCGATCTCGATACGTTTGATAATGATATCCAGAAATTAATCCCCCCACAATATCTTGAAAAGAAATGGACTGCAGTCTTGCGGCTTCACAGGAAAGTTGAAGATTTAAAGAAAGTTATAAATAAGAACTCAGATAGCGTCGATACTGGCCTTCAAACTCAATCGAATGCCAACATTTCAAGTGATCTTTTTGATAGATTAAACTGGATACCAGACACGGAGTCTTTCGAGAAGCTAAACATGCATAACGGTCATCCTATAACAGCAATTGATATACATCCATTTCAACCAATAATGGCTACAGCCTCACAAGATGGTACGATGGTAATATGGAACTTGCTGAATCTCACAGAACCTCAGCAGATTATTAGGAACGCTCACACAAGGTCGATAAACTCAATTAGGTTCATGAATAAAGAAGTCATCGATGACCATAACACAACAAAAAATAGACTTTTCTTGGCCACGGGATCTTCAGATCTTTTAATTAAAATCTGGGATACTGAAGATTCCACGAATTTGAAAGTTTTGAGAACTCTGGCTGGCCATGAAAATGTAATCTCAGGCCTTTGCTTTCATCCAACAGACGCCTATAAGCTTGTCAGCTGTTCCAAAGATAGAACAACAAAGGTTTGGGACTCTCGAAAAGGCTCTATTGTTCAGTCATTTATAGGTCATTCTGACTGGGTCCGATCTGTTGACCTGAATGAAACCGGAAGATTTGCTTTGACAAGTTCTAATGATCACAGCATTAGACTTTCTGATCTGTCAACAGGTACAGGTATTGGAATCATGATAGGCCATGAACAAGTAGTTGAAAAGGTAAGATTCTTACCAACGTCCTGCAATAAGTATTTAGATCCTTTTGCCAGGGTAAAACTTCAAACTGAACTTACTATCAATGATGACCACTATACAGACCTGGAGTATAAGTATTGCATCTCTGGAGGTAGGGATAGTTGTATTTGCATCTGGTTATTACCAATACCTGTTATAAAATCTGATGGGACCATGGTTCCTTCAACTGACCCCCAGGGAAAGCTATTGTTGCAGTTGAGAGAACATAAATCTTGGGTGAAAGATATAGCTATACATCCAAACAGCAGGTTTGTTATCTCTGTGGGTGACGATAAAAAAGTCAACGTTTGGGACCTTGGTTCGTTACTGGAAACTAACTTGTTAGTACCGTTCAAGTCAATGCAAACTCAAGCTTTCCCGAACACTCTATGTTTGGCAAAGCCAGTGATCAAAAATCAAGAACCCGAGGACTTACATTTGCTGAACAATGCAATGCGTTGTTACATGGCCATTGGCAACTCAGATGGTACAGTAACTCTATGGAAGAAAAGTGTTTAAACAGAATACGTTCTATAAAAATAAAAGACTAAACGAAACGATGGGACACAAGATTCCGCCAAGAATTACTCTTCATCGTCCTGAAGTACGTGCTTGAAGGCAAACGGTCTGTAAGCAGTACCTTCACCTTCAAAAAATTTGGACATACTTTCAACCCAATGCAGTCTCAGAGAATGAAGCATTGCTGAAGTACCTTCCATAACAACTAGGATGCATACAGTAAGGACAAACCACATCCCAAACATTATGAAAGTAAACATGACTCCCAACAAACCTGTCATTCCAAACGCAGAGCCTATTGTCATTGACCACAACACCGAAGAAAGCTGGGCATGGGCCAAAGACAAAGCCCACAGACGTAAATAAGAAGCGGTATGCGAGACACAGTTTAAACAAAATTCAATAGTGTGAATTACCTGATGAATCATTACATCACCAAATTCATGTTCTTCATGTTCATCCTCTTCTTGTATATTTAACGAGGATAGAAAATTATTCCCTTCTTCCTCAGATGGTGAATCACTCGAAGGAATATGCTCGTACTTCTTTTTGTGAGTGAACTTGAAATGCAAAGGCTTAAATAACAATAACCATGGCACACAGATTAAAGCAACTAAAAGTAGTAGAACTTGGATACTAGCTTGGTTCGGATACAACTCTTCAGTAACATTTCCGGGGCTTAAGAACATGGATATAAGCATATTCAACAATGAAGGTGCAGGCTTTTCAATCGCAATCCAGTCTACGGTCCATTTGTAGACAATACATATGGAAAGGTAACCAAAGATACCTTGCATGAATAGCAATCCAGGAATGAAATTTCCAATGATGTCCACTACAGAATGGAAGTGAAGATAATTCACCAGTGAAAAAATGTATGAATATGTCATGTGGATGAATCCCATGAGAATTGATAACTTCATTTTGTAGGAGTTAGAAAACAAAAGCGCATTCTCAGTCCCATGCCAAGCTGGGTCTAATCCAATCGGGTACACACCAGTTTGATGACCTTCAATTGAATCACCTTCATTCCAATGCGATGGCCAACTCCAACCGCTTTTGAACCAAGTCATAGAAATAGAGAAAATATCGTTGTACAAAAACCCAGTATACATGGAGAATAGTCCCATCAGCAATAGAATATATCGTCCAACGTAGGCCATATCAAATATTTCATCTCTTTTGATTCGACCAATTTTCTTTTCATTCAATACCAAAGTTGCCGCAGCAAGGAACATTAAAAATCCATGACCCAAGTCCCCAAACATGATAGCAAACATGAACGGGAATGTAGCAGATGTTGGTAGTGCGGCATTGATTTCTCTATAACTTGCTACACCGTAAGCATCACACATGGCCTGAAAAGCAGCAGTAAACTTATTAGTTTTGTGGTAGGTCGGTGGGGTCTTAGTCGTGCTCAGTGTATTAACAATAATTGGAATAGAGTACTGCACAGGGTCATCAGATGGAGATGAAGTGGAAATCCTTTCCAGACTGTCTTGGACTTTTTCCAAATCAAACGATGGAACCCACCCCTCTGCGATGAGGCATTTTCTTTGTAAATCGTTGTGACAAGTGTTCATTACATGATAAACTGATTTTTCAATTTTAATAGCATTGGACCATCCACGTAGTTCTCGGGAAATAATCGTCAGTTCTGCTAATAAAGCTCTTTCAATCGTGCTCAAAACTGTGGTGATGTCCGCAAGCCTTTCATGAACCTTGCCATATTGTTTTGTCCTTTGTGCTCTCTCTTGCTCTACAAAATACAAATCTGCATCAAGCGACTCTGCTATTTTTCTGATCCTTGAAAGAATAATTTCGCCATGAGCATAGATAATGAAAGCATTCTTATCAACATACTTCTTGCTGTTGGTGTCATAGATTGGCTCTTGGATCTCTTCAAAATTCATATACAAATTACCCCGAAGAGATCTCCATAGTATCTGTTGTAAAACAGAATACTTTTCTCTACTAATAACACCAGTGACGTAATTAACATCGGCGAGACCTCCGTTCTCTAGAAAGCTGTCAGGTTGAAGCTCTCCAAAAGACTCCTGATTGCCAGATGCAAGAAAAAACCCATCGCTGGCTTTTAAAACATGTTGAAGTTGTTGCAGCTCCATCTTCTTATTCTGGAGATCCTGTTGAGAATCTACCAATTGAGTAAGTCTCTCCTCTAAAAATTGGGCCCCTTCCGTTAGATCGTCAATACGGTTTTTAGACAACATGGTATTGTGGTTAAGTGACTCATCTGAATAAGGGTCTACTTTCAATTCTATGAGGTTTTCGTCCAAGAGTGACTGGAAAAACCTGTACTGCCTTTCAACATTATCAAGTTTTTTAATCTCATCGATGAAGAAACGTTGGAATGCATTTACATTCTTATTCAGGTCTCTGAACTGTACGACTCCAAGATTTCCTAGGGTAAAAATAGCCTCTCGACTTATATCAGTTGGAATGTACAGTTGGATTAGAGACATCTCTGCTGACCGAAAAATTGCCTCTTGTTCCGCCATTGTTGTCTCCAGTAGCAATTGTAATAAAAGATCAAAGAACGAATAATGTTAAGTTGCAATCCAAATAACCTAAAAAACACTACGGGATTCGGTACTTTAGCTATTGGAAATACCAGCAATGAACGATGGGGTGCTAACTCAACTTTAAAGAGTTGGCTGCAAAATAGGCGAATATGATAGTACACTACCTTCAGAGTTTTGACTACACTTAACACCAAACTGATATAGTAGTATGTTTGTAACTTCTTTTCATGACGACCGTCTATACAGTTGTATATACCTATGTTCATTTTGTGAAATATAGATTATATTCACCTTTTTGGCTTATCAACCTCTTCCTCTTCATCCTCTAACTGGAATAACTCACCAGAAACCGCGGCTTGAGACGTACCTTCATTGGATGAAAAATTGGAAGCAACAACTGTAGAATTATCTGATTTTGATCCTCTATGTAGTTCCTGATCGGCATCGAATTCAATACTATCGTTGTCTAGTGTTTCGTACGATGGCGGCTCCACGTCAGGTTTATTTCTGTCGGCAAATGGATTGTCCAAATCATCAATTTCAAATTCCTCTCCAGTACCAAAGGTTGTACCATTATTTGGGACGTCTGCACCATTCTCTTCATCAAGAACCTCATTCGGTAACTGTGAAGAAACAGCTAACATATATGAAGTATCAGTGGGTCTCCATATAAATGCTATAGCAAGAAAAATGACAAAGTATAGAACCGAAGGCCAAAAATCTGTAACCACTTTGTCATACTTCCAAACCCTCTCAATTGATTCGATAACTGAATTACCAAAAATAAATACGGTGGAAAGCACTAAGGCTAACAAGAGCATAGCGGATGATGCAAGCATGACCCGGAATAATCGCTTGTACATGTTTAGCTTCACTATCTGCCTATTGTCAGTGAGATACTTAACCGTCTTGGATAGAGAGGATAATATCAAAAAGTAAAAAGCAGCTAAAGTGCAAATGATTGGAATTGTCAGTAGTAAAATCCAGATGGCCCCCGAGTCTCCATCATAATTTGTTGTTGCTGAAGTTGGTTGTGTTTGTGATCTGAAGTATGAAAAAGTGATGAAGATGGAACTAAATACAAAATTAACACCTGCGAGGATTTTGCATTTCAACATCAAGCGCTTATTCAATTTGGGGTATACAACTCCGTATCCTAAAGAGATAATCAACAACAAAAATAGAGAAAATGACAACTTGAATGCATTCAACAAAGAGATGATAGTGATGTAAAACTTGATTCCTCCAGGTAGGGGATATTTCTTATTGTTATTCCTGATTTCATATAAAGACCAAATAAGAATTGTTTCCACGGTTAAGAAAGCAAAAAAGCCTGCCAGGTACTTCTGAAGTAACAACAGTTCTGTTCGGTGTTTATAAACATGAAACAGATACACGCTGAAAAAGACAGCATAAACAACGGCAAGCAAGCCGTAGAGTGGAAGTTTGGGAATTTCAGATGCTGCTAAAGAACCAAAAGCGTTTTGAAAGTTGACCTTGATTTTGTATGAGTTAAAGATGTTGGCGTCTTTAGGTTGTTGTGCAGGAGAATAAGTAGCAACGCAATAGTAACCAGTATTAACAATGTTATATGCGATATCATTATCTCCCAGTTCAGTCATTTTGGCAGTTAAAATTTTTGATTTGGAATCTTTTGAGGTATCACCAATCAAGAAGTTGTTCAATTCGTCCTTCGTACAAGCTCCAATATTGACCATTTCTTGATCACAAACGTATTGAATACGCCCAGTATTGTCAGTCTTACCTAACAATGGAAGATCTCTATACTCAAAGATCAAAATGCTAACTTCAGCGTCAGTTGTTGCACTGTGTTCTCCGTTGTATTTGAACTTTTCCAGGTTGAGTTTGATGTAAGGATCGATCTTTCCAGACCAATCTTTTTTGTTATACATTCCAGTACAATATTGGGAATCTTTTTGGGTAATATAAGCCTTTTGGCAGAGAACCACATTGATAAAAAATATGCTTTGAATAATAAATTTAATATTCATGATGCTGGAATGTGAAGGGGAAGAGCAGGAGTGGAAATAGGAGGCGTATCGAGTTGATTAATCAAAAGATATTCTTCCTTACAATTCGAGGATATTAGGAGCGCTGCCAACGCAGCTATTACTTTACAATCTAAAGTAAACAATACATGTTCCCATGTTCCTCCTCAATTAACAAGCTACTAAGAAGAAGGATCAAGTTTCAAACGAAGAGTACCATGGGTCTTGTTTGTTTGTGCTCTGATCGCTAAGAATTTAGCTGCCTCAACTCCACCTGTTCCCTATGCTACTTGGTACTGTCTTAATAGCTATTGCGCGACCAAATAAACTTTTCATCATCTTCTCTTTATTGCAAATTCAATCTAGTATGCTCTCTAAAGTAAAAGTCTCCCAGATATTGGGGCAAAATGCTTTAAAGACTAAGGCGAGGCTTATGGCATCCTTGCCAGATTACAACACTGAAAAAATGGTGAAGAAATATAAGATTGACTCGATTGTACACGGTTTTAGAATTAATCGGGTTCTACCAGTACCTGAATTAGCATTGACAGCAGTTGAACTGGTACACCTAAGGACCGGCTGTAAGCATCTTCATATTGACAAGGACGACACGAACAATGCTTTTAGTATCATTTTTAAGACAAATCCTCCAGACCATACTGGTGTTCCTCACATATTGGAACATATAACTCTTTGTGGCTCCGAAAAGTATCCTGTTAGAGATCCATTTTTTAAAATGTTGAATAGAAGTCTCTCCAGCTTTATGAATGCCATGACAGCCCATGATCATACACTGTATCCCTTTTGTACTACCAACCGAGCTGATTTTGAAAATTTGATGGACGTCTACTTGGATAGTACTTTAAGGCCTCTTCTACTAAAAGAAGATTTTCTTCAAGAAGGCTGGAGACTTGAAAACCAGACAACTCAAGATAAAAATAGTCCGCTGATTTTCAAAGGTGTTGTTTATAATGAGATGAAAGGTCAAATGAGTGATTCCTCATATCTCTTCTGGGTTAATTTTCAAAATGCTATCTATCCATCGTTACAAAATTCTGGTGGAGACCCACGATTCATTACAAGTTTGAATTATCCGGATCTTGTGGCGTTTCATAGTAACAATTATCATCCATCCAACGCGAAAGTTTATACCTATGGAAATTTCCCATTGAAAGATCATCTAGCCAGGATTGACTCCTCTTTTATTGGATTTGGAAAGAGAGGCGAGAAGAATGATATAAAGATGCCCATTAAACTTGACACTGTGAAAGAAACTATTGTTGGAGGACCAGTTGATCCTATGTTGGACATAAATAAACAATTTAAAACCTCACTATCATGGTACGTTGGGCGACCATCGGACATATATGAGACGTTTCTGCTTAAAATATTCTCTAGCCTTATTATTGATGGGCATTCGTCAATATTCTATCAAAAGTTAATTGAAACAGGTTTGGCTTCCGATTTCTCTATCAATACAGGTATCGAAAGTCTATCTTGCCAAAATATCTTCACAATAGGATTATCTGGCATTACAGAGAACACCTCACTTGAGCTGCAGTCATTGATTTCCGCAGCATTGCAAGAAGTCAAGGAAAAGGGAATTCCAAATGAGCGCATTAAGGCCATAATTCACCAACTAGAATTGGCGAAGAAGGTTCATACCGCAGACTTTGGCATGAATATGCTTCATTCATTAATTCCTGGCTGGGTGAACAATGTTGATCCTTTTGAACAACTTCAGTGGGATGCAATAATGTTAAAATTCAACAAAGATTATAATAAGAAGGGCGATGAATTGTTTACTGATCTTCTTGATAAGTATCTTATTGACAAGCCTTATCTAAAATTCACTATGAAACCACTTACTGAGTTTTCCTCCTCTATTGAAACCGAAGAAAAGGAACGACTGCAATCACAAGTGAGTACCCTAGATGAAGAAGACAAAAATATCATATTTCAACGAGGGCTGAATCTTTCAAAGAAACAAAATTTGGAAGAGGATCTTTCGTGTTTGCCAACATTAACAACAGATGATATTCCCAGATATACCCAAAATTTAGGATTGTTCCAGACTCCGTACAAGACTAGCCAAATGTTCAAAAGAGTTAGCAGCAAAACGAACGGATTGACATATTTCAGACTCTTAAAACAGCTGAATGTCAATCTAGACCCGGAGCTGCTGAAATATTTACCTCTTTTCAGCGACTGTCTTACATATTTGGGAACTGTATCTCAAGAAATGTCTGAAATTGAAGAAGAGATAAAACTATATTCAGGAGGTCTTACTTCTGGAATTGCTGTACATGCTTCGCCTTACGACCTCAATGAACCTGTTTTGAACTTCGGAATCAGTGGGATGTCAATGGACCAAAACTTCTTCAAGGTAGTTGAAATATGGCAAAGACTGCTTTTGGAGACAAATTTCCGCAACGAACAAAAATTGTCTTCCTTGATTCGGAACTTGACCTCTGACAACATGAGCTCATTGGTGAGTAATGGGCATTTATATGCCCAAAGTGTGGCTAGCAGCAAAATATCTCCGGTTAAACGAATGGATGAACTTTTAAATGGAGTCGCCCAGATTCAGTTCCTGAGCCAACTTAATGAATGGGACACGCAGGGACAATTGAAAGAAAAGGTCATTCCTCAACTAGAAAGATTGCAGAATGTTATTGTTAATGGAGGAAGCATGGACCAGTTCAAGGTGTCCCTCCTTTCTAGCAAGGCCACGATCTCTACTGCAGAATCTCAAACCAAAGATTTATTAGATGTACTTAACTCTTCAAAATCTACTAGTGAAGAGCTTGAAACGCCATATTTCCATCAAAAGCTGGCTCCTTCATCAAAAGCATATATCTCGGTTCCATCTCAAGTTGCGTTTTCTTCTCTAGCTCATAATGGCGTTCCTTATGTCCATGAAGATGGTGCAGCCTTGCAAATACTATCACAACTCTTTACTTTCAAACATTTGCACAAGGAAATCAGAGAGAAAGGCGGTGCCTATGGAGGCGGGTCCAGCTATGATGGCCTTAATGGAATTTTCAATTACTATTCATACAGAGATCCTAATCCAGCGGAGTCACTAAACACCTTTAAAAACTCGCCACAATGGTTAGTTGAAACTGTGAATAATAAGCTTATAACTCAGGAGGATCTGGATCAAGCTAAACTAACCATTTTCCAGCGTGTCGATGCTCCTCAGTCCTTGAAAGATGAGGGCCAACTTTTTTTCAGGTATGGCATTGATGAAGATATGAAGCAAACAAAGAGGGAACAATTACTGGATGTGGAATTGAAAGATGTTCAACAAGTCGCCGAAAAATACTTAACCAATTGCGTTCAAAGTCAAGCCGTTATTGGAGGCGATGGTAGTATTAGCAAAGACCAAGGGTGGGACGTGATCAACGTATAAATAGGCCTAATATGGAGAATAATCTACACCTCTTGAAAGAGGCGTACGTCAAAATAACCTAATGTAAGGATGTACATTGTACCTCGTAGGTAAGTAGCAACTTTTGTCTGGATCAAACCAACTAAAACTTGTGAAACTGATAATGCCAAAAGAAGAGCACAATTCAGAAGCTTCCGACAGTGTCGATGATACCATGGTCGTGCTTGGGGATAAAACGATACCACTATCAAAAATCAATCGCCCTCACCATGCCATCCCCAGGCCAATTCGTCCTGGTGTTCTAATTGGCGGACAGCATAGACCTACCATTGAAAATATACTTGCTAAAAAAAATGAAAAAGAGTTACAAAAGGTACCTGAACCTAGCAGTTTAAAGAGTGATACTGAAAAGAATGAAGAAGAGCTTTAAACTTGATTATTATAATGAGTATGGTTATAATGACAAGTTTTGAATAGCTAAAAATTTTAAGTAACATTTTCATGAGTTCTATATTGCATGAGCAATATCACTTGTAATTGCTAGAACAATGCAATCATTATATATTTATAGTAGATACTAAACTACATGTATTGGTTGGAGTCCAACTATTGCGCGTTTTGAATTCAATACTTAAATGTTCTTTGTATACATCCATACCAGTAAATTAACATTTTCCGTTGAAAATGCTTGGTTTACCAAAACGGTGGGTAAGACAGCTCATATACATTTTGATCCTTCTACCAGCTTTGCTTATCGGAATAGACGTGGTGTTCTTGAGACTTTTACCCAATAGTGTCCATTTTGTTCTCCCAGTTAACCGGCATAAAGCGGTGATAACTCGTTTGAACTTTAGAAAGTGCTATTTTAGCTTTTTTTGCCAAGCAAAGCCTGGGTTTATAAGGATGGAAAAGGAGCTATCTTTGAACAGAAATTGGATCGGAAAAACGTTTTTAGAATACCAGCAAAGCTCGTGGAATGATTTAACAGGGGATCGCCTTGTTGTACTTGATGTAGCTATCTCCAATATCGCAGAAGATTCAAAAGTCGCTGGTAATCGAATACATCCTTACCCAATTCGAATACTAAACGACTTTCAGGGCATTAGCGGGCGTAAACTCATATCGAAGGTTATAGGTGACGATGGAAAGGAAGAAGAAGTGGTCTATAAAATACCCAGCCTTGATCAAATAAAACAAAAAGGATGGGAGAAGCTAGATTATGGTTTGTGGGTGAAATACGGTCCTTTTGATGAATTTCAAGCAATGGCAAGTATTGATGTTCATTTTGGGTATGAATCCCAAGAAATCAGACAAAACTGGATTAGGTTGTCCAATCCGCTTTTAATTGACCAATTTCCGGTATTTATGTCATTTGTCAGGAATAATGAACAAAATGTACCCAAACCAAAACTGAGGATGAATTCTGAAGGAAGATTTAAAATTCTCCAAGTCGCTGATTTACATTTTAGTACTCTAAACGGAACGTGCCGGGATTCTGAACCACCATTAAAGCCAGGGGAGTTTTGTTCTGCAGATGCGAGAACCCTTCGGTTTTTGAACAAAGTTCTAGATATTGAGAATCCAGATTTGGTGGTGTTAACGGGGGACCAAATTTTTGGTGATGAAGCACCTGATTCTCAAACTGCCTTGTTTAAGGCCCTAGAGCCTTTTGTGTCCAGAAAGATACCATACGCTCTAATTATGGGTAACCACGACGATGAAGGATCCTTAGATCGAGATCAGTTAATGGAAATTGTTGAGCAGTTGCCATATTCATTGTCGAAAAGGGGGCCTGATGACGTCGATGGAGTTGGAAACTTTTACATTCCTGTTTACGGATCTGTATCTTCAAATGTTGCTGTTTCGCTTTATTTTGTTGATACTCACAAGTATTCAAAACAGAAAAAAGTCCATCCTGGTTACGACTGGATCAAAGAAAACCAATTAAATTGGCTTCACAAGGCACACATTCCTTACCTGAAAGAAATCGAAAACTATTCACGTATCCACATGTCCATGGCTTTTTTTCACATTCCTCTTCCAGAGTATAGAGATTTTCATGAAAAGCATTTGGGATCTTTTAAAGAGGGAGTGATGGCACCCACTTACAATTCGCATGCCAGAAATGTTTTGGGAGAATTAGGAGTGGGAGTTGTCAGTGTAGGTCACGATCACTGTAACGATTACTGCCTGTTTGACGAAGAAAATAAAGAGGGTGACAAGACTGGAAATGTGTGGCTGTGTTATGGCGGAGCAGCTGGTGAAGGAGGATATGGAGGCTATGGAGGAACATCCAGAAGATTGAGGCTCTTCTCAATAGATTCCCAGTCAAACAGCATTTCTACATGGAAAAGATTAGAATCTTCACCTGAAGATACTTTTGACGAGCAGATACTAGTCAAAGATGGAATTGTATTCTGGGAATGATGAAAGTAACATTACTACATCACCTGCTACACTCACATTAGCATAAAAACATTTTGGAGGTCCCTACTTCGCGAATCAACATGTATAATAGATATTAACTTTTCTCCACAACTGTTTTATTCTGCAGTATGCCTCTCGAGTATGATCTTTTAACTGATAACACAATTAACAAGTCTTGCCTAGAGTATCTTTTGATAGAAGCTGCTTCTATGAATCATGAGTCCGCTTTAAAAGTTTGCGACGAGAAAAAAGTGTTGGAGCTTGAGCAATCTAGATTACCAGAAGGAAACATAACAGAGAGGATAGGATATAGCATTGGATTGAAATTGGTGGATTATCTGCTGTACCTTCAAAAGGCAAAAAATGGAACTGGGACTCCAAAATTTGATCAAGTTGTTAATGTGATGAAGTTTGTTTGCAAAAATGTCTGGGAGTCTTTATTTGGAAAGCAAATTGATAATTTGAGAACCAACCATAGAGGCACATACGTTTTAGTAGATCGTTCGTTCTCAATGATATCACGGCTTGATAGCCCGCTGGGAGTCCAAGATACCCTCCATCAAACCAGGAATTTTTATTTGTGGTATCCGTGTGGGATAATTCGGGGATTGCTAGAGAGTTTGGATATTGATTCTACGGTTCTAGCAGAAATTGATGAGTTTCCTTCAGTCTCTTTTCATATTCAAACAAGCAGATAGTATTATAGCATAACTAGGAAAAGTTTAGTTGTGTCTGGGTCAGGCACATACTGAATAAGAATAGTAGTCCCCGGGACGAAGAGTCTCTTTGTTTCATTTGAAAATTGGCGTTAATGGTATCTTATTATAACACTACACTAGCGAACTAATTTTTTGACTGGTGCGCGCGCGCGTCAACCAAACCATATAGTGGGCACCAGAACGTAACTGGTAAACTTATTCCTCTCAGGTTTCTCAACATTCTGTGTTTGTTACTAAATGAAAAAGCTAACGTTCGTTACTGGGAACTCAAACAAACTAAAGGAGTTCATTGCTATAGTCAACAATGGGGACGAAGCCAATGTTATTGGAGATTATGAAGTTGTGAGTCAAGCTGTTGATCTTACTGAAGTTCAAGGATCTATTGATACAGTCGTAATCCACAAGGCAACGACCGCAGCTGCCTTAATTGGTGGTCCTGTGATTGTAGAAGACACATGTTTAGCGTTTAATGCTCTGAATGATCTTCCAGGCCCATATATAAAATGGTTCCTAAAATCGATTGGTTTGGACGGCTTGAACAAGATGCTCGTAGGATTTGAGAACAAAACCGCTAAAGCTTATTGTACATTTGCCTATTGCGAAGGCCCAGGAAAGAGTGTGAAGTTATTTCAAGGAGTCACAGAAGGAGAGATAGTAAGTTCTCGAGGTCCGGCAGACTTTGGATGGGATCCAATATTTCAGCCGTTGGGATTTGATCAGACATTCGCTGAGATGAACAGTACGACCAAGAACTCCATCAGTCATAGGTTCAAAGCAGTGAAAAAACTAAAAGTATTCTTATTAGAACAAAAAGTCAACTAAGAAATAAACCTGTAGCTCCGAACACCACGAATTATGACGTAATTGATTTAGGCTGTATGTTTTAATTATTTATACTAACGTAGCGTCCAAGAGCATTACATTCCACTACGCTTGCACACTTCATCTGTGTTTACCTCCGTTCTGTTCTGTTAATCCAATTTTTTTTATTTTTTATCAATATTCGGTGATATTCAAAGATGGAGGATATTGATATCCCTGTAAGCGGCCCCCTTGTGGGAAAAAAGTTGCTATACTTCACCTCAATATTTGTTAGCTTTGGTGTGTTTCTTTTTGGGTATGATCAGGGAGTTATGAGCGGTATAATAACTGGAATATACTTTAAGAACCAGTTTAATAATCCTTCAAGCCTTCTTATAGGTACTACGGTGGCAATTTTGGAGATTGGGGCTTTAGCTAGTTCGTTAATGGTTGGCACCATTGGTGACATTATTGGGCGAAGACGCACTATTAGATATGGCGCCTTCACGTTCGTATTTGGAGGCCTATTACAAACATTTTCAAACCACATTCCGATGCTAATTGTTGGTAGGCTGATAGCTGGTGTAGGAGTAGGGCTTTTGTCAACAACTGTTCCTATCTATCAAACTGAGATATCTCCTCCTCATAACAGGGGAAAACTTGCATGTGTCCAGTTCACTGGGAACATATTTGGGTATGCCAGCTCTATCTGGGTTGATTATGCATGTTCTTATATTGAAAGCAATATGTCTTGGAGGATCCCGCTTTTTCTACAGTGTATTATAGGTACTTTATTGTTTCTCGGTTCCTTTGTTATAGTTGAGACACCTAGATGGTTGTTGGCTCATGATCATGATGCAGAGGGAATAGTTGTTATTGCTGATCTCTACACAGATGGAAATGTTCGAGATGAAAAAGCTGTAAATGAGTTCAAAAGCATTAAAGAAAACGTACTAATTGATCGCTTAGAAGGTGAAAAGTCATATTCTGAGATGTTTCGTAGATACCCAAAAAGACTTTTTGTTGCGATGACAGCTCTTGCGTTTGCACAACTTAATGGAATCAACGTGATTTCATATTATGCCCCTTTGGTGTTCGAACAAGCAGGCTGGGTTGGAAGAGATGCAATTCTCATGACTGGAATCAATGCCATCATTTACGTTCTCAGTACTCTTCCTCCATGGATTCTTATTGATTCATGGGGACGCAAACCAGTTTTGATTACTGGGGGTCTCACAATGGGAATCTCAATGCTTTTAGTCTCTTATGCCATGTTCCTCGATTTCTCCCATACACCTGCTTTAGTTGTGCTTTTCATTATATCAGCAAATTCCTCTTTTGCTTACAGCTGGGGGCCTATACCGTGGTTGTTTCCTGGAGAGGTGTTACCGTTATCAGTGAGATCTAAAGGTGCTTCATTATCTACAGCGACAAACTGGCTGTGTAACTTCTTGGTTGGAGAGCTTTCTCCAATTCTGCTGGAGAAAATTCAATGGAGGTTATATCTCATTCATGGATCTTCATGCTTCCTATCCGCTTTAGTGGTATGGGGCTTGTACCCAGAAACTAATGGTGTTACCCTGGAAGACATGGACTCGGTATTTGATGATGCTTCATCTATTATATCCAGTGTTCATTCACGCTCGAATTATGGTGCTGTTTTGGACGATAACGTATCTTCAAGATCTTTTATCTCTCCAGCACAACAAGCAAGAAACCAGCCTTCTCTTTCCACGGAACTAAATCATTCCGGTATCTCAAACACCAAATCTGGTGCTCCATTTATATTACCTCAAGACTTGGAGCCTCCCTCATCGCAAGAAATTACCGCCTATAGAAGCAGAGACAATAACAGTTTACGAGGAAGTATACGTAGAGGGAGTGAGTCAGTCACTTCTCTTTTCAAATAGGTTGAAAACGAATACAAACCTAGGGTATGCCTATTAACACAGCTTTTCAGATGATACTGATAAAACACTTCTACCAGTCCGGCTTTATACAAATACCTACAAATTCTGTATTCTTCTGTAGCATGCGATGAACTTACTACCATTGTTTCTCTCGACTTTTTTTCCTTCTTCAGTGCAATAAGTCATGATCTGAACACATTTATCATCCTTTTCTTCTTGTTCAGAAAGTCTTTCAAAAAGTGGATGTTCATCCAAATGGGTCTTCATCCACTCATGCAAGTCAAAAACATCAGATATTGTGTAAATAATGCCGCCCTCTTTCAAAACATATGCATACTCTGACAATAATGTATTCGTTATGATTCGTGCTTTGTGTTTCCGTTGCTTGAAATGAGGATCTGGAAAACAGAAGAACATCTTTTGTAACTGAGATTTCTCAAAAAAATTAGGTAAAAATTTCATAGCATTGCCCCTAATCACATTAATATTGGAGTACTTTCCGGTTCCTTTATGCTGTGCCCTAAGAGCAATTATTTTATCTTCAACATAATTCGTAACTTGCACACGTATTTCCATTCCAAGAATAAGAGTGTCTGGAAATTCTGGTGATAGGTCTACCAGCAGACCACCAAATCCACAGCCTATGTCTGCAATTTCAACCTTCTTATCTTTAGGAAGTGTACCAGTATCCTTATTAACAAAACCAGGATAAAATTGAGCCCAGTCCATGTGACAAGGGCTTTTAGGATATTCTAGCTGGTGATCTGAAAAAGGGTTAGAGTGTGCTCTCTGTCTATAGAACCTTTTTTTCGGAAGTTCTATCACCGTCTTATCGATCTCTTTTTCTAATTCTTCGTCATCTATCCTAACATGCTTCAAAACCTTTCGTTTTTGTTCTTTCTCCTTTCTATAAATCAATCTCTTACGGGTTTCTTCACTAATGGAAGCATCGTCCAATGTGGGTTTATGAGATCTACTATTGTTCTTTGAACCTTGTACTGTTGCTGACATGTTTTGATTCAAAGTATTGTTCCTAAAATCCAACTATTTATTTGGATGTGAAAACGAAAGGGACAAAAAAAAAAATTAAAAAAAAAAAAAAAACCAATAACCCCGTGACATGAACGGTCATCATTTCTTATTTATACAAATACATGCGATACATTCTTATTTACAGTTTCTTGTTATCCTTGCTGTCCAAGTCCAACTCGTTACGATGAGCTCCTAGTGTCAGATATAGGTGGAGTGATGAAGTTTCAAGTGTTCTCACCAAACCAGCACCCCCCAGCATAGTGAGAAGTCCAACCAATTGTGATTGCATCTCATCCTTTGTAGGAAGATCTTTAAATTGGTTGAGTTGCATTGTGTCATAGACATTGCTATCTATCTTAGCCCCTACAATGAATAATTTTTCATTAGTTGCTTTCAAAATTTTGATTATCTTGCTGACAACATCAGGTCTACAATCTTTGATTGTTACAATCGCAGTAGGTCCCTTAAGTAAAGCTTCCAACGGGTGGCGGTTTTTATTAGCTTTGATCCATTTTTGTGCTTCTTTACTAGCAGGATCTGAATGAAATTCGGCACGAAGGAAAACCTTGAACAAATTATTTCGGATAAATGTTAGCTTGCCCCCTGACTCCTGAATGCTATGACGATATTTTAAATCTAACTTAGTCAGGTTGTTACGATGTAAAAACAAGACAATATTATTTTCGGAGTAAAGCTGCTTATATTGGTCAATTAAAAATGTTTTCCGAGACTCCAAAGGTTTGACCAGGTTTCTGGCCTGAGAGACCTGACTGTTCTGAAACACATGTCTAGACGAGCAAAAATTTCTAAGTAAATGTTTCGTCGATAACTGATGAACCTTGTTAAAAGCCAATCTAAGTTTCAAAGTTTTTAACATCTGAATGAAAGTACAAACTTGGGTTCTGAGTAACTGTTCAATTTCAGTTCAAAATTTTAATGTGAGTGAAACACGACTAGAAACCTTTATTTTGAAATACTCTCAATATCGCGATAGGTACTTTGATTTATTCGCGTCGATATTCACTTGGTCTGAATCAAATTGAACTCCGTTGTTTGCCTACCTGAACAAGTCTCAAATCCATTGAGTCTGGATGATATAGAACTTTGAAAAGATGTCCTTTTCGAAAATTCAGCCTCAAAATGAAGCCAAAAAGCTTTCTTTTTTCGATATATACCTTTGCTTACCTTACCGCATCATTGCTCTGTTGAACTTGGGACTTTGGTTATGGTATAACTGTGTGCAGGTATGTCTCCATCATAACATCGATATATTTCAAGTTCTTAAACTTCAAGTCAGTCAACAAGATTATTCAAAAATTGAAAAAGACTCTTTCGATTTTGTATTTTCAATGACGGCAATCTCCTTATCATCTATAGCTGGATGTATCATTTTCAACCTCCAGGGATATCAGTGGAAGCCCATTGAATTCATTCCATTAATTGTAACACTTTTCATTGTCTTTAGGTTGTTTTATGGTAAATCTCCCAATAAAAGACTCCTTTCCCAAACACTAAGAAGGATACTAGTGGGAAATATAGATATGGAATTTCGAACTAATGATATTTTATTAACCGATACCTTGACCTCATATTCCAAAGTTATCTTGGATTTTGTTATTTACTTACTTGCTTTACGTCGAGGACCAGTGTTGCCTAATATAAAAGCACAGTCAGTATCGATAAGCAAAGATATAAACATCGTTCTGGAGATGGCTATCTTATCTTATCCGATTTTAATTCGATTCAATCAATGCTTGAGTGAGTATCATTCTTCTGGTAGAAGAAACAAACTGCATTTGTACAACAGCATCAAGTATTGCACTGGATTATTACCTCCATTGATTAGTATCTACCTTCAATCCTCTACAGATAGTGAGAAGCGGACGGTAGTAACAGAATTGTGGTACTTTTCTCTTTTTATTCATTCTGCTTTTGGACTTATTTGGGATGTATCCATTGACTGGAATTTTCAAATGTTTACAACCACACTTTCGGGCCAATCGGAGTTCTTGCGGGCGAAGCTAATGTTCAACGTCAAGCTGTACTATTATCTTGCTATCATCATAGACTTATGTCTTAGATTTATATGGGTTGGAAGGTTTAACAACTTTTTAAGCCAACATTTATTTCATCAAGAATCTGGTCACTTTATTTTGCAGTGCCTAGAAATTTTTCGCAGATGGGTTTGGCTGTTTATCAAAGTTGAAACAGAGTTCCTCAAGGTTATAGCCCCAGACGCCGAAAATACCTACGAGATGGGTGAGATTAAATACACCTAATTGGGCATAACTAAAATATAATAGACATAGAATTCTCAGAACTGAAAGAACATTATCGTTTCTTCTTGGATCTTTCTTTCCTGGTATTAGCTTTTCTCTCTGTTTTGGTCAAATACCTAAACTTTCTTTTTGATTTTGGTCTGGGTTTGTTAGTTCCATTGACCAATTCGGCGTATTTTTTTGCTCTTTCAATGGATTTGTCTAATATCTCTTTGGATTTTGTAAGATCTACAAAGTTAGCGTGCGCAATTTGAGTGATATCTGCTCCATTGGGGGTAAGTTCTTCTATCTCGACCAAACTTTTGCCTTTTATTGGAGCATTTTTACTGGTAGAAATATAAACGTCTTTTCTTTTCAAAATGCCTCTGACATCATTTTCATGCTCTTCATCAAATCCAACCCATTCTGCAGCGTCCTCTTCCGGTTCAAGCTCAAAATCGCTATCATTTTTGTCCTGACCACGATCATCTGCAACATCATCACCCAAATCGGAGTCACTTGAAATATCAATTCCTGTAACATCGCCATTTAACTCCTTGATACTTCTATTATACTTTTCCAATTGTTTATGAATGTTCTTTTTTCGTTCTTCTCTAATTTTAGCTCGCTCCTCTAGTCTCGCCAACCTCTCTTGTTCCTTAGCAAATTCTTGTGCTTTTTTTCTTCTCTGGAGTTTTCTTCTATGGAACCCTGTCAGATAGTCTACTCGGGCCTCTCCATCAAATACTACTTCTTCTACTCTATGCTTTCGTGAAGATTGTTGCTTATACCGTTTACCCCCAGTAAGAATTTCTCTATTTGGTTTGCCGACCATTCTAACACGAAGAAATACGTCGCCTTTTAATCAGTTTCCTAGTAGTTTCCTTAAAGTGAAATGGTCCAAATAATTTTTACCTTTTTAGTTTTTCGATGTCTGATCCTCGATTTTTTGGTAATTTTTATTAGTTTCATTATGGCTTTTGTAATGGCATCCCCATACATTTCAGTGAAAAATAAAATACCAGCTTCTATTCTGTTACTGTGTGTGTGTAGTGTATACATTTATATGGATATAAATACAAATGAAAATGAAAATCTCTCAAGCTGAAAGAAAGACGCCGCTCATTCTAGTTTTTCTGAATTTGCATTATAAAATGGAGAAAAAACATGCTCTTGTTTCAGATTTCGTTGTACCACAAAATAGACAGCCATGAGCAGGTTCGGGAACTTCCGAGAGAAATATTGATAGAACCCACTTGGTATAGGGCTCATTTCCTCGTTGAGGTCATCAGGAAGATCGTTATAATGATGGTACTTGTTTCGAATAGCCCTCAGTAAGTCCATCAGTTTCAAAGTATTGTACTTTCTGTATTTACCTAAGTTTTCGGTAAAAGTGGCAGGAAACATTCTGTACCAGCCTTCCTTTCCGAACACTTCATGCGCAACTTCTTCTAGCTTTGATAACAACTGCGAGGGAGGTTCTCTACGCTCGATTTCAAACCGATCACTTACTTTCAAAAGAAAATCCAGCTTCTTTGATATCGGCCAAAAGAAAGGATGACTAAGTATCTGAGCTGTATCTGGCCTTCTTTTAGAATCTCTTGCAATCATTCTTGCGATTAGATCCTTAGATTCAATGCTATTAGGAGTTTGATCCAACAAAGCTAATGAATACTCACCCTTGATAATGTTTCCCTCTCGTAAGTAACGATCTCCAAAAGGGTGAGAACCTCCAGTCAAAACGTAGTAGAAAACACAACCTGCTGAAAAGATATCTATAGATCTTGTTAACCTTCTGTGAGACAGAGAATCAAACACCAAAGGTTCAGAAGACATACTGGACACTGTTTTCTCATCGCTAAGTTTTGAATTTGTATAAGTGAAATTATAAACTGCGTCGCTTTCGTCCACTAAAAGCTCAGGTGCTCTCCAACCGGATGTTCCAGCAGCATTAGCTGTGGTAGCTCTGAACGAAGATTGGTCAGCTTCCAGTTTCTTGCAAAGGCCAAAATCCGATATTAACAACCTTGGCGGAGTTGAGTTGATCTCAGTCTTATTCTTACTGGTACCTGTTCGAGCTGTTTTGGGGGGAACAACAAGAATGTTCTGGGGTTTGATATCTCTGTGTACAATTTTTAATGAGTGCAAATGATGAAGCCCATTGGCAATCTGATACAAAACCTGCACCGGATCAATGCTATCAACAAAAGGATTGTACTCTTTGGGGTTTTCAATAATATTCTCTAGTGTGCAGCTGCAAAGTTCTAGTGCAATATACAAGAATCTGTCACTTTGTTGAGAGCAATAATATCGTACTACATTTGAATGATCGTCACTTTCTTGTAACAGGTTGACTTCATGGGAGGCAACATCGTAAAAATCAATTAGCATCCGTTTGACTGCCACAGGTCTATTTTCAAACGTCCCTCTAAAAACAACAGTGCCATGAGAGCCATACCCTAAAATCTGATTTGAAATAACAAGATTATTTGACTTGTTTAAACCACTGTTATCTGTAGTCAATTCATTCAACTTTCTTTCTTGGCTATTATGGGCAGATAATTCTTGATTGGATTGGTCAATTGTAAGCATAATTTGCCCATTACTTTTCTTATTCTTCCTTCCGCCTCGTGCCCCTCTCTTCCTCCTCCTAACTGTCTTAGAGCTGTGTTCATCCTCTTCCGGAGTAATGATTTTTACTTGCTTTTGAGCTCCAATTTTACTGTCGTCCGAGTTTTCAGGCATCACATTATCAAAAGTAGGTGAAGTGTCTTGACTTGAGTCGGAAGACAAGCTCAATTCATCCTGCAAAGTTTCATCCTCCTCCCGACCTTGTAGTCTACTCCATCTCTCCTTTTTCAGAATTTCAATATCCACCTTGTTTTCCTCTTTCAGTAACAAATCTACCAACTCTACCGCAGTCTGCGTCCGCTTAAACAAACCAAATTTAGATAAAACTTGTGTGAGAGGGGGTAATAAACCTAATTTTGAGAGTAAGATTGCTACAAGTAAGATAAACATTGATACAAGCGCATTTTCAAAGCAACGCAGCAGCAAATTCTTTAACGAGGAAAATTTGCTATGCTCCAAAGGAGGGTCTATTGAAAGAAAACTCTTCTTAGTAGGAATTGGAAGAGCAGGATAATTATTGACACTTAACTCGTTCTGAGTGCGATGAGTGGGTGTTTCTTGAGCCGGAAGTACAGCATTGGGGGGCATAGGGTAATGGTCATTCCTATTTTGAAAGATGGGGGTTGGGAATCCAATAATATCCCTTATATTGTTAAAAGATGTTGCCTGATTCGCAAGATTAGGACTATTCGTAGTTTTGTAAAATGAAGGGCCATGGACGCCACTAATAGATATTTTTGTGAGTTCAGGGTTTTTAAATACTGAAGGCGATCTCCACCGTTCATTCTGCATGTATTTGGCAATTGGAGCAGACCTCACTAGCGATGGATAATTGTTACCGGACATGGCATACCAGGAACCATCTTCGTTTCTGTCAATAAATACAGATTTAGAAAGTTCTTTAGTATTTGGAGAATTTTTTGCTTGTAATGGATGTGGCAGAACAATAACGCCCGCAGAATGAGTGGTCCCATTAATATTTCTATCTCGTTCTTCTGAGTTAACATCTACATAGTAAACGTCGAACACATTAACAGCAATGGATGGTAGGTTGGAGATCCACCTTGCAGACTTAGAATTTGAATCGATAGCTAACAACGAGGAATCATGAAAAGGTGCAATATACACGCCATCATGGGATTCAACGTTTTGAGCTAAAAGGTCTTGATTGATGTTATCTGGACCCCAAGTGGTATAAGTAATATTCCACAACAATTTATTGTCAGAATATATTGTTAGTTGGTAAACAGTCTTACCTAAAGTGATCGTGAACTCTGGACTAACATCCTCAACATGTCTGTCATCAAAACTTTGAGAATTTAGTACTTCATTTTTTTCCAGCAATGAAGGATAAAGGGCAACCAAATCGTGAGAAGATGATTGGCCATAGCTGCTTATAATGGCACCAGTTTGAGCGTCAATTTTGTGAAGTGAAGTTTCTCGGCTTCCTGTGTAGATGTACTTGTCATTCTGAAAACTAAACGGAGAATTAAGTACAAGTGATTTTATAGTCATTGGAAGTCTATCCAGTCCATCCTGTGGAGTAAAACGATACAGAGCACCATCTTCAAAGGGTTCAATAATCCACGTAACATGATCATATTCCCTCCCTCTTGGTAGAGAGGTAGTAAGCTCACTGCTGGCACTTCTCTTTCGAAAATGTGAGGTATTATCCGTGTCTCTTTCTCCCTTATTCTCCATTCTTTCGGTGTAATTTGACGTTGATGTTACAGACACCAACGGTTGGTGTCCCAATAATGTCCAAAAAACTTCTCCGGTATTCCTGTTTAAGGCATGAATATTTCCTTCTATATCCGAAGCCAACAGCAAATTGGTGATATTAAACTGTTCCAACTTACGGCCAGTATAACAAGGAAGCTCTGATGACTCAGGAGAATAGTTTTTGACAAGTACATCATTACTAAACGCCAATGAAACTACGCAAGAAATGTACCAAATCAACCATCGCATGATATACTTATCTCTTTGTAAAGAGTTGTAAATTCTGCAATGTATAAATAATCAGATTTTAAATTTAGTTCAACTACTTGCAGTTCTGGCTGAATCAAATCATTCTACAAGTTAGGAAACGAAGACACAGGGAGGGTAACTTCGCAGAGACGTCGCGCACTAAATAATTAATACATGAACTTATGTATTAGAACCAACAACTTTTGAAATTTCATAATCCTTTTTCATTTTCGATTGAACTTTTTAACTTTTCCAATTTCATTTCCATGATCCTGATCATTTCTTTTAGTTGTAGTTCTTTTATGTTAGTTTCTTCAACTTTATCTCGATCAACTAAGTGGTTTCTAGTTTCGATCCACCTCCACAACTCATTTTCCTTCTCAGCGTAAAGAGACGAATCTGGTGACAGATTATCTAGGGTTGGAAGAAGTATATACTCATTAGAATCTATTTTGATGCGCTTCAACCCATTTCCAGTTCCACGCAACTCAATTTCAACCTTGCCCATCTTCGGACCAACAAACATAACTAGTCCAGCAATTATAAAGATAGCCACATATACTCGCAAAGTCTCTGGTATTAGATCCATAATTGTCTTTATTGGATTCAACCATCCATATGGTCTTTCAACGGGTAAGCTTTCTGAAAGCAGTTGATCCTCAAATTTATGAACCGACTTTCTTGATTTGGATCTCTTTTGCTTTGCTGGTCTATCCTTGGAAAAAGAAGTCAAGGTGTGCTTCAGCTCGCTCGCCACAAATTTCCAATAATCAGATTGACCGTTGATACTACTTTTTTCAATAACACCTTTTACCCAAGATTTCCCAGACCATTCAATCGTTGTGAGAACATTTAAGACAGTGCTACTATTCTTACCCCATGTAAGAAATATATTTGTCTTTACCAAAAAAGAGTTCCCGCTTGGTACATCTGGTGTTTGTGTGGTTTGAATGATGTGAATACATGAGTTTAAATCGAAGTCTTCCACCTTCTCTGTAACCACACATTTAGTTTGTTTCGGACCAACAGGGCCATTCAAAGGCTTAATATACGTGTAGTTTCTTGTGGTTGGCTTGTTGCTATCAAAAGCTGCGATTGAGTCTATATTGAAGTTCTTCTGTTTGGATAGTAATTGCTCATTGAATTTGGGATCAACTAGAAGTAAAAATACTACGCCTAAAGGCGCAGGTATAACATCTTCAATAACAGTAGTATCAGTTGCTTGCTTCTCATACTCAAACTTAGTCTCGCTATGTGAAGTAGCTCCCACTGAGGGAAATCCATTCCACTGCGCATTTGATGATGCTTCCAAATTTTCGAATATATCTTGTTGAGCATTAGTCGGCTTTTTTACCGAAAGATTATCTTGAGTTAGGTTTGATGATCGCTCTGAAGTTTTATCTTCTGAAGAATTGTAATCTTCCTCGAAGTTGCCATTTGTATCGTTTATACTACCATCAGACTCATATTCTTCTTCGGTTGATAGGTCTTCATCAGTGGTTATATCACTGTCGCTGTAAATATCTGATGTTTTAGGCCTAGACATTTGGTCATGTACAACCTGATTCCATACATTTGTCAACAAGTCAAAGGTTATATCCCTGCTAAGAAAAGTAGCAAAAATATGCTTTGTATGCAAAGTTTGGACAACAATACCGTTTGGAAATAAAAGCGCAGTTACTTTTTTACTGATTTGAACAACTTCACTAATGGGAATGATCACCGTCGTCTGAAATCCCAAAAGTTTACTGTAAAAGCAAATGTGAGCTTCACTGATATAAAGTTTTCCTTGAACTAGCAATTCTTTTTGTAATGCACAGCTGTAGTCCTCAATCAGTCTTTCATCTTGAGATAGTTCTCTGAATATATTGTGAAATTCTTGTTGTCGCCTTTCGTTTGCATAAGTAATGCCTTTCAGAGATTTTCTTCTGTGAAGCAAAAACTGTTGCTGCTTATAATGTAGTTTAGGAGGGTATTCTTCTGATCTAATATTGCTAGTCATAGATTGTCCAGGGCCGATACCATTCTCTGAAGCTAATGATGATGTATTTGAAAATGAACGGTTCCACGAGTGAGGATTCTTTGCAGTTGGAGATTTCGGTCTAATAGGTGACCTACTAGTGTCTTCCAAAGTTTGAAAAGGTATTAACTTCTCGGTATGATTATGTCCTGACGAGGACAAAGATCCATGTTTTTGAAGCATTGCAGAACCTCTGAAAGCCTTGTCAAATAACTCCAAGGATAGTGAGCCTTTTCCAAGTGTGACTAGGGGCGACTCACCCTTCAAAGGACGAAATTGAATATTAGTTAAAGAGCTATGTTCATCAGAGAGCATTCTGTCAATGCTAGCATCGTGGGAAAAGGTATCGCGTACTCTACTATCGCCTTTTCGGTCCCCTGCGCTCGGAACTTCCTCACTTCGGACACTAGTATCAGAGTAAGCATCGTTGCTGGTAATATTGACGAGATGACTTCCAGCATTCTTAGCAACGCTTATTATAGCAGAAAGAAATCCGCCCCTTTCAGCTGATACATTGGAAGGTTTGCTTTTTACAGATTCAGTGTCTTCCTTGGAATTTATGTAAGATGATTGCGCCAAAGAGGGAGATAAAGAAGATGTTTGTGAACGACGGGTAGAATTATCAACAGCAGGAGCGACTAGATGAGGTTCAATTGAAGCAATAATAGGGCGTCCCCTGCTATCAGGCTTAGCATTTGGCAGTTTAGAAGGCTCATCAATATCAAAGTTGGAAGTGTCAGTGGAATTCACTGATCTGATGCTATGCTTCTGGTGGTATGAGTGGTTATTTTGGTCATTTGAGCGTACGGAATTTATTGGGGGTAAATTTAAGACCGAATTGCCATAGTCAGTACTTGTAGAGTAATTATCCGATGTGCTCCGTTTAGGTGAGTTGCCCATTTGAGGAGAAGCTGATACTTTTCTGAAACCTAAAGATGTGGACGAGCTCACTGTTGAATGAGATTTAGATCTTTTAAACATTTTCTTGAAGATGTCTTTGGACTCCGACCTTTTCCTGTCACTCGAAGCGACTTTTTGACCTGATGAGAACATTTACTATAAGTACAAAATTTAATTAACAGCAATGCAGTAAATTGCTCAACTCAATTGGGAGATTGTAATATTATTAATATGCGCTCAGAGTTGAACCCTGAAGGTAAGAGAATAAACTTGAGTAGTCTGGGAAATAGCAAAGTAACAGACTAAAAACGTACAATTAGAAAAGTAGGTCGGTCCAGTGCGCAAGCTTTAAACAGTGAGATAGAGAAGACAAAAGCTCGCGAAGATACTTTTAGATTGATACATTTCTACGCATACGTAACCAAACATCTCATAAAAAGCCTACCTATCCTCAGCCCATTCATTCTCTCTGCGAATTGCAGCTTCCTCCTCAGGGCTAAAATCGTTAACAATATTGAAAGTCTTTCGAATTTCTTCAGGAGATTTCCCACGAATCATCTCTGCCACCATCTTACACCCGCTATAAAGCAGAGGACGAATATTGAGATAGTTAGCTGCAAGAATGATTTCATAGAGCATTTCCTGATCAACATTCAAAAAATTCTTGTCCCATTCATCAATTGGTGGAGTTTTCTTAGAATCTTCATCCTGATTTTCGTCTGGAAACGAAACATCTCTGTAGTGTTCACACCATTCAATTATTAGCTTAAGTACTGTGGATCGAACGTTTGGCGTTGGGATCTCAATCGTATCTAATTCGTTGTTGTCGACGGCAGTAGCATCTTTAAGAAGTTCGTTGTCATCATCATTATCCCCATTGTGGTCTTCGTTTGAAAGAAGATCCTCTAACATATTCTTGATCAAAATAGATTTTTCGGCAACCTTACGATCCACCGTGAACTTTTCGTTATCGGATGAAACAATCACTATTTTTTTCTCTTTGGTCATTTTTGCTTAAGGGGAGAACGATGTAGGAAACAGAAATGTGATCAATACTACAAGGAAAACTACCATATAATTGGTGGTACACGACATGACCTCAATTTAGCTGGATCTTCAAACTGATAAAACTGGGGACGAATCGTAACAAACACGGCTGGTTCAAATTTTCATCCATTGCAGGTTGTGAAACTTATATTTGACCTTATTTGTATTTATGCCTCTGAATGCTGTCCCATATACCTTAGAATCAGGTCCACTTTACTATTTAGTGTTTGATCTAGCTGGATTACTTTTGCTTCTAAAAATTTAATTTGTTCTTGCAACTGTTTAATTTGCGGCAAGTTGTCTGCATCTACGAACATTGGATCCGCAAACTTTATTGCTCCAGATTCGCTTCTCTTTTGTTGAGATGTAGTCTGTGGAGGGTCCGTTAGATAGCCAGAATCGTTTGAATTGGGATAATCTGACAGATGATTTCGAGATCCAGGTTGAGCACTTCTTGAAGCCGGAGTTGATTTTGTGTTCTGCACGATTTTGTCTTTTTGTAGTAGCTCACCGCCAATATGGTCAATGTAGTCAACTAACCTGCGCTTTGCTATCGGGGGTTCCCCAGGTATGGTCTGTAATATTGTGTATTTTGGAGCTAGAGAACGTTTGTTAACAATTGATGGCATATTCGAAGTTGATGTTGTACCCTTGTCATCTGTTAATCGTTTCGTCAAATCAATCACAGCGCTATTGAGATTGTGTATATTCTTCAAAGATTTGCTGATCTTTTGCATCATTCCTTGAAGTTCTGGTTCCATTGGGCGCAGATCATGATCAGGTGTGCGGGTTGATTCCAAAAATATATCTGTACCACTTACTAGTGAGCCAAGCTGATTCTCGCTGAAAGGTTTTGATGAAAAAAGGGCTGCGTAACTGCGCTGCAACACCTTGAATCGCTCCTTTAGTGTGCGTCCTTGTTTGAATTGTACGTTCGACTTTTCATTGAAAAGATTGAGAGCGGCATTCCACGATTTATGGGGGTTGCGACATGTCGAAAGAATATCAGGCAACATTGAATATACTATCTCTAATAAGCATAAATCTTGACTTTGAATCCATTTGTGTTTGTTTTGGGATTGTTTTGAATTCTTCAGCTCAACTGATTGTTTATTCATTATTTTAGATGCCAAATCTGATATAAAATCCTTAACCAGCGCAAATAGCGCTAACCTATTAGCGCTGACGCTAGTAGTGCAATTTCCAGTTTTGCGTACATCGCGAATTGGGCCTTCCGCCACCCTAGTATAGTCTTTTTAAGTCAATTAAGCACCGTTCGATACAGCTCTCAACCTCCAGATGTTTCTCACTAGAAGTGAATATGATAGAGGCGTGAGCACTTTTAGTCCTGAAGGCAGATTATTTCAAGTGGAATACTCTTTAGAAGCTATTAAGCTTGGTTCAACGGCAATTGGAATTTGTACCTCGGAGGGTATAGTCTTAGGTGTCGAAAAGCGGGTTTCATCGCCTATGCTGGAAAGTAGTTCTATCGAAAAGATTGTTGAGATTGATAAGCATATTGGATGCGCCATGTCTGGATTAACTGCTGATGCCCGTAGTATGATTGACCATGCGAGGGTGAGTTCATTGACGCATGATCTTTATTACGATGAACCTGTTGGTGTTGAATCTCTGACCCAATCTGTCTGTGATCTTGCTCTAAGATTTGGTGAAGGGGCCAGTGGTGAGAAGAGATTAATGTCTAGGCCCTTTGGGGTAGCATTGTTGATTGCTGGTATTGATGATGAAAAAGGACCTCAATTGTACCATGCAGAACCATCTGGTACATTTTATAGATATGACGCAAAAGCTATAGGGTCAGGGTCTGAGGGTGCTCAGCAAGAATTGCAGAACGAATATCACTCTAGCTTGACACTCAAAGATGCAGAGCTTCTGAGTTTGAAGATTTTGAAACAGGTGATGGAAGAGAAGCTCGACTCTAAAAACGCTCAACTTGCCATAGTAACTAAGGAAAAGGGATTTCAGATCTATAACGATGAAGTGACTTCTGAGCTCATCAAAACTCTCAAGGACCAGGAAGTTGACGAAGAGAACTAGTAGCTATAGTAGTGGAACTATTGCTCTATCTTTTGGTGAATACTATTTCTAACATTTCAGTCTACCATATCTGCGTACTCTGGTACTTCCCTTATTTTACTCTTCATAAACTTTTCTAGTTTATTCGCATTTTTGTAATATGTTGTGCTCTCATTGTTATAGGAGCGACAGTTGTTAAATATCAGTGATGCGTCATAGATGAAATCTTCCAAAGTGTGGTAGTGATCATTTTCAAGTTTTGTCTCCATTGTAGAAAGATCCATAGGCTCTTTGATCACTTCATAGTAATCGGGAACTTCTTCACGATTCACTGATTGCAAAAATGGCCACGAAGAAGGTTGATTTTGTAACTCTGTTATAAGATTAGCCATGAAAGCATGGTGGGGTCCTCTTTTGGGTAACTGTGCCAGCTCGTCCATTTCACGGACCCACCCTGCTTCCTTTAGTCCAGAAATAGTCATAGGGTCCACTTCCTTGATTCCATTTGAAGATTTGAACTGTTTCAAGCCTGGGTGAACAATATTTGACTTGGACATAGATCTTATTTTCTTCAATATAGCTGCTTTTTGAAGTAGCAGTATCTTCGAGGAATCTAAATATCGAATTTTAGGTAGAATGGAGCATTGCATCAAAGTGCCACCTTCGTAATCCTTTATGTATCCCATCCAAATCCTTTTGTCCAGAGATATCTCTTTGCTAAAACCCTGCTTCTTGAAATAACCGATTGCATAATTGTCTGCGTATGTTAAAAAGTGTTTGATGTTGCTTGTTGCTTTTACATAGTCCTTCAAATGATTCATCAAGTGTGCCCCATAACCACGGACTTGTTCAGTTGAACTAATTGCGCAAAACACAATTTCTGCAAACTCCCTCTGATTAAAGGGTTTATAAGTAATGCCACCCACTACAGTTAACGGTTTTTTGATAATCGCAATTGACAAATGACTCCTGTCATAGACGAGACGAGAAATATATTCTCTTGGCATTTTTGGGAGTTGTTTTTGGAAAATGTTTTTTAATCCAGTCAAAACCATAATACTTTCCTTGGTGTTATCGTTGTTTACTACTCTAAATTCTATTTTACCTTCCTTTTCCTCGATAACAGCAGGCCTTTCCTTAAACGTATATTTCTCCCCGTAAAAGTCAAACTCTGTGATATATTTCTGTTCCTCATCATTATATTCTTTTGATTCTTCTGATTCCTCCGTTTTTTCCAACTTTGATTCCTCATTTCCATTCATTAAACGTTCTTTGCTTACTTCAGTTTCTACCAGAGGTGAAACTACAGACTCGTTTTGATTATGCTTCGTCCTTTTGTTGCTTGATTCTTGTCTTGCTTCATCATTAATCGCTTTCCGATTATTATTACTGGTCATATGGCGGAAACGATTTGTGTTAGGGATAGTTTCTACGCTGATATAGATCTGTCTTGAATCTTCGAATTCGTTTCGGTTATCCTTGATATTTGATATTGGACTGAGGCACTACCGTTATGAGGAATGGACTAATGTCAGGTACCGATATTGCCCAAAAATTCGTTTAGGTCGGACAGCAACTCATGTAATTACATTCATAATTATCATTATGTATTGATTTATCGGATACATACTTTTCTATACGTGGTTTTTCTCTTTCAGTTATTGTTGAAAAAATTGCCAGTGCTCTACTTTAGAAACTGCTAGCAGTATAAATTTGTATAACGATTCTGTATGAATTTCCAAAAGCTGCTGCACTAACAACTGCAACAAATCTTCTAGTTTCACTGCATTCTTAATGTTAGACTTTACTTGCCAGTACTTATGGAAATTATACTCCAAAATGCATATCTAATGAAAGCCATCGAGCATCATTTCTCCTTTTCATATCCACAGTTCACCCCCACCCGTATGACCCAAACAGCTAATTTAGTCATCCTTGTAGACATCAAACGGGCTCAAAATGTGAAAATCAGTAACCCCAATGAATCCAATTCGAACTTAAGGGCTATTGTCAAAATATCTCAGCAAAGCAGTAAAAAAACTCCAAAGGCCATTCCCAGGGACGATTTTAGTTATTCCTGGGATTCGACAGTATCATTTAAACTCCGAATACAATCAAGATTACCACTTATACGAATATCTGTATGGGATAAGCAAGCTCATAGAAGTGTTTACATTGGTGAGGTTCGTTTCTTTTTGATTGCACTCCTCAAATCACTAAGTTACAATGAGCATATCAACAGTTGGGAGAATACTCCTCAATGGTATCAGTTATATTCCACCGAGAGCAAAAAGTCATTTTCAGGTGGTAGCATTCTAGTTCAATTTAGAATTCAACAGAAGTTGTCCAAGAAGAATATTTTGTTTGGTGCTAAAGCTGATGTTGCGCTTGATAGTCAAACTATTCCAAATGACCATCTGAGTCAATACATTCAATCCATCGAAAATTGTATCTCATCGCACCTTCAGAAAAAAGCTTTCATTTTATCCAATCTAAATGAACAAAAATTCTATCCTGACATCGAGAATGACACACTAGTGTTGTCTGATCTCGACGATGGGTTTGGATCGATCTCCGAGAATTTGACATATGGAAAGAAAAGCATAACACAATTCCCATTGCACGATGAGACTTTAAGTGACACTGATTTCGAATCAATCTGTTCTGACTCAGTTCTTGTCAATCCTGGTCCTAGTATAACAAGTAAAGTAGAAACAACCATGCAAAAAAAAAACATTTTCACTACAATCTAACAATGATGTGTTGGGAATACTTTTTATTGAAATACTTTCAGTCACTGGCTTACCTCCATATAAGAGTTTTACAAGAACAACATTTGATATGGATCCATTTGTTGTTATCTCTTTTGGCAAGCGAACTTACCGAACATCTTGGCGCAAGCACACTTTAACCCCTGTGTTCAATGAGAGATTAGCGTTTGAAGTTTGTAACTACGAGAAAAACTATGATCTGCAGTTTTCTGTCCTTGATAAGGATAAGTTCTCATTCCATGACCAAGTCGCAACTGGATTTGTTCCTGTATCGGAGTTATTAGAAGAAACGACGAGAGATACACCGAACACAAAAGCCAAGCCAACGTCGTCCAACTTGTTCCTTCTAGACAAGGAGGAAACGAATCTAAATCATACTGACAATCATTTTGAGACCAAAAAGAAGAAATACAAAAGGAATATAAATACAGATGCGACTTTACAAGGCGGACTACTACAGAAATACGAATTGGTGATGTCATTGGATGGAAAGAAAACCTGGAGCCGAAGAACAGAGTCTGACTATGTACCAATCTTGAAATTTAATGCTAGGTTTGAGCGATATGAAACCTTACGAAGACAACTTTGGATGTATCTGCTTCAAGGCAATGATACACAAATGAAAGGGACGCTAGACTTAATCGAGCTTAATTACTTTGTGGATTGTCTTGGCTCGAACTTGTCCGATAGAACTTTGGCTTCCTTCTTTGAATATTATGACAAGAATCCTTGGGTAGGAGATACTTTAACAATTGGGCAGGTGATTGACTCACTTGAGAGGCTTGTACTCAAGCGCCAGAGTACACAAGCACATGAAGATTATATTATAGATATTGACACATGTCCTCTGTGTGGCCAAGGTAGACTTTCACTTAGGCAAGACCTTGATATTTTGAAACACTTGTCAATCTGTGCTTCTCGTGATTGGAGCACTGTCAACAAAGTTTTAAAACCTTCCTTTGTATCTTCGAAGGCAGCGACTAGACGATGGTATTCTAGGCTTTTGATAAAGTTGACTTTTGGTCAGTATAGATTGGGCGGCAATAGTGCAAATATTCTTATTCAGGATCGTGACACCGGCTACATTTTGGAAGAAAAGATGAATATTCATGTTAGACTTGGAATTAGACTTCTTTATAAGTCTTTTGATAAAGCCAACAGCAGGAAAATCAAAGCTTTACTAAGAAAGCTATCAGTCAGACAAGGAATTAAATTTGATAGTCCCAACTCAGTATCTCAAATACCTAGTTTCATCAAATTTCACAAGCTAGATGTTGATGATTGCTTGCTTCAATTGCATGAGTATAAGACCTTTAATGAGTTTTTTTATAGGAAGTTGAAGCCTGGATCTCGTCCTCAAGAAGATGAATTCAATAATAACATTGCTACCTCCCCTGCTGATTGCCGTTGCACTGTTTTTGAATCGGTCACTTTAGCTAAAACATTTTGGATAAAGGGAAGAAAATTCACAATTGAAAAGCTGTTAGGAAACTTCTATTCTAAAGAAACTTCTGATCTGTATGATGAATGTAATATAGGTATTTTTAGGCTTGCTCCTCAAGATTACCATAGATTTCACTCCCCTGTTTCAGGGAAGATTGGAAAATTACAATCGATCAGCGGGGAGTACTTCACAGTAAATCCTATGGCGATAAGATCAGATTTAGATGTATTTGGAGAGAATGTCAGATGCTTAGTTCCCATTCAAAGTAAAGAATTTGGTAGAGTTTTAATAGTTCCAGTGGGCGCAATGATGGTTGGATCTATAATACTAAGTGTTCAAGAAAACCAGGAGGTTAAGAAAGGCGATGAGCTAGGCTATTTCAAATTTGGTGGTTCTACTTTGCTAGTTCTGTTTCCCAGCAAGAGATTTAAGTTTGACTCCGACCTTGTTGCAAACTCCAAGAATAAAATTGAAACCCTTATTAAGGTTGGTATGTCTATTGGGCATACTCCCGAAGAACCACAATTTGAAAGAAACTACCGTTCGTTTGAGAAAGAGCCTGTCGATCAGCAAATGCGAATCATTAGATGCATTACAGGTGGATCAACCTTCGAGGAAGCTAAGAATACTTCTCAACGAAGAGAAGTACTACAAGCTAGTAAAAAGTCCTCACAGGAAAACCGATTAAAAATGGAAAACCTTAGTTGGGAAGCAAGAAACATGAGCATCGATGACCTAGAAAACAATGAGTCTCTTCTGCTGTATGAACTTATAGACTACGAGGGAGGTGACGCTGTAGCTTTCAATAATGATAATGACAAAAGATATGGCATTAACAAACATAAACTAGACTAATACTTTGAAGCAGAAACGGGAACCCCATTAAGAGCTTGTTTGTCGACAAACCAACTGACTTGTGTAGCTAAATTATTAACAATCTCGCATGGCAAATTAGTTTTCTCCGGTCCAAAAACTTGCTTTAGAACAGGAGCTTTTGCTTCACCTTCAGCAACAAATGCGATGTTAGAAGAGTTTTCAAGAACTGGAAGCGTGAAAGTTATTCTTCTAGAAGGCGGCTTAGGCGAATCAGATATAGGAGCAACACGTTTGGAAGTTTCTTTCAACAGTTTGTGGTTTGGAAAAAGAGAACATGTATGGCCATCAGGTCCACATCCCAGTAGTACAAGATCCAATACGCTGGGGAGGTGACGCTCGTATTCATTTGCTATCATTGCGTCATTTGATCGACTTTCATTCAATAAGTCTTCTTTGATGGTGACGACTCTTGGTACTGGCAATTTGTATTTCTGCAGAGGACTCAAAACCATCTCATTAAACAAAGCGAAATTGGAGTCCTCGTGATTCAGCTTTACTAATCGTTCATCACTAAAGTATACATGCCACCTTTCCCAGGCAATCCTTGACCTGTTCTCTTCATTGTCTATCAGGCCCCTTTTTAACACTTTCCCGAGGGAGCCTCCACTAACGGCAATCCGGAAAACATTATTAGTTTTGAGTACGTGATCCTGAATAGCTAAAATGTAACTGGCTAAGGCCTCGGCAACTTCATCAGATTGTTCATAGGAATAAACATGCACCATTTTCAATACTGCCAAATTAATTGATAGTTTCTATTTATGAGTTGAAACTTATTTGAAACATTCCTTCATAACGAGCTTTCGCGAACAAAGAGCAAGCATAGCTTTTGTTGTGTAGTTAGATCAAAGGTCTGAGGATGTATAAATGTATACTATACTAGACGAAAAAAGCGTTGGATTCAAATAAAGAGAAAAAATGCGACATCTGCATATGACCTGCCCCTTCAAGTAAAAAAAGCTGATGTTATTATCATTTGACCCTTTGACTCGTTTATTGCTGTGACATATCTACTTTGTAATTCTGCTAGCAACAACAACATACATGATGTCTCTCTGACATGCAGCCGGGTCAATAGGGCAATACAAGACACACTGTTATAACTAGATATTAAATAATTGCCTCCCTGGTAGTCATATATGGAATGAAGTCAGTACCATTTCTTGAGTGAAAGCACTTTAGCAAATGAAGTGTATTTGTTATTACGCCGAGGCAAGAAAAGGACTATTTAACTGCGAAACTCCCAACATATATTACTGTCTAATTTTTCCACCGATCTGTACCATTTTTATTCCGGGTTTCAATAGTCATGCTGTTCACACCCTTCTTTTTTTTGTTTCCGTTAATGCTATAGTTTTATTTAGCTAAGAGAAAATTCTATTATCAACAACTTGTTCATCTACTTGGCGCGTCAAATTTCCTTCCAACTTTACTTGAGGCATTGATGTTCGACAGTAAACTGTGGGATATGACGTAAGCATGCAGTACAAATTTCACAGTGAATTGTCGCGCATCACTAAGTCTGTTGGTAGTAGAAGGTAAGAAGAACCCGCCACTATAACACCATAACCTCGGGACTTTTACTCGTCTAATTCAGTCCTTTTATCAACATGTCTCAATTCATAGTTTCCAATTGGTTCAATTCATTACCTCTTACAGAGTATCAGCGTATTTGGGAAAATACATTCAGTAATGGACAACCACGACTTCCAGATAATGAACTCCTCGGGAAGCCAGTGTTGAATGTTTCTGCTGGCCCACTTCTTCGTTTGATTTCCGCTTTTGAGGACAACTCGAACAACTATAGAGCAACCATCTTGGTCGTTACAAAAGACAGTGGCAGTGATTATTCTCAAGATCCAGTCATCAAGTACTATATTGGGCCCGCTCACCAAGACGATCTGCAGGAACGCCAGCTATCAGATCTTATTTCTGCTGGTCAATTTCCTGTAACAAAGCTTCATCAGGAACAAGGTTACAGCTTTTGGAGATTTTCGATTGCACTGGAGATGATTCATTACGAACAGAAGATAAAATACTCACTTAATGGCTGTACTAATCAAAGCTACCAATTTTTTATTCCAAAAACCGAACAGAATATGAATGTAATGGCTTTTTCCTGCAACGGGTTCTCTTTGGGCACAGATACTTCCACCTTTAAAGGTTCATTATGGTTAGACGTTCTACGGAATCACGACAAAAAGAAGTATCATGTGATGATTGGAGGTGGTGACCAATTATACGCTGATGCAATAAAGTTATCCTCTGAGCCCTTTTCCAAGTGGTTGAAGCACAAAAATTTGCACTCTAATATGAGAATGAATGAAGAGCTGAAGAAATCATTTGATCAGTTCTATCTGAATCACTATTTACAATGGTTTGGTTCTGGATTTATGTCAGGTCTGAAAGGTAGCACTCTACAAACGGCATTCCCAACAGCTATGGCGCAAATTCCCTCTATTTGCATATTTGATGATCATGATATTATTGATGGATTTGGGAGCTATTCTGATAAGACTATGTCTCAACCCATATTTAAAGGAGTTGGTCAAGCGGCATTCAAGTATTATATTCTATTTCAACACCATAGCTCCGTAAGTGAAGATCTTTCTAGTGAGCCCACCCGAATCCTTGGATATCAACCTGGTCCCTTTATTAATCAAAAATCAGTGTCTCTTTTTACACGACTTGGAAAAAATGTTGCCACTATTGGTGTTGACTGTCGAACTGAAAGACGTCTCAAAAGAATTATTTCTCCCGAGACATACAAAAGAATCTTTCTTAGGCTTGAGACAGAGTTCAATTCGGCCCCTTTCCAACACTTGTATGTGCAGTTGGGCGTCCCGATTGCCTATCCTCGTTTAGTGTGGTTGGAAAAGTTACTTGACTCTAAAATACTAGCTCCAGTTAAGTTTTTGGCAAGAAAAGGTATTATACTCAAAAGTTTAGTGAATGAGTTTGATGGTTCTGTAGAAGTTTTGGATGATTTAAATGATCACTGGTGTTCGCATAATCACAAAAAGGAAAGAAATTGGTTTATAGAAAATCTCATTGATTTTTCTGAAAGGAACAAAGTACGTATTACCATAATATCTGGAGATGTCCATTTGTGTTGTGTTGGCCGATTCCATAGCCGAACTCATATCTCCCACCCTCTCGTTTCGGACGCAGCAAAAGAGAAGAATGAAAAAGTTTTCAAGGCCCCTGAACATGACCCAAGACTAATATTCAACGTTATTACATCAGCAATTGTGAATACCCCTCCACCAGATATGATGGCAACTCTGTTAAACAGAAGGTCAAAAGTGCATCATTTTGATTCAACCACTGACGAAGATATGGTCCCAATTTTTCGATCAGATACAAATGGAGAAGTCAGAACTAACATCACTTTCATGAATAGACGCAACTGGTGTGATCTCATCCCGGTCAACAATCTAAATGCTTCAAAGTATAAAGTTGGAGATAGAGTTGTACCAGGTCTTGTAGCAAATCAAGATTCGGGTGCATCTTCCAATCACTCCCCGGACGCTATTGAAAACTACACACCTTATCCAGTTACAGAGCAAGGTGTGGTAATGACGCTCCATGTAGAAAACGATCATGAGAACATAAGTGGTTCGACTTCAGAATACCAGTTGGTCATTCCCTCATTAACGTAAGAAGCTACCAAATTTGTAACTATTAATTTGTCTTTATTTAAGTGTTCTCCCATCTCCTTTTTTTTCGCGGTTTTTAGTTTACGGATTTGCTTGGAAAAGGGATCCTAGTTTTAACTTTGATTGTAAGTGCAATATGGGTGTCTTGGAGAAAATTCAACAAATTCAAGAGGAGCTTGCTAGAACACAAAAGAACAAAGCAACAGAATATCATATTGGTTTATTGAAGGGGAAGCTAGCGCGCTACCGACAAAAGCTTCTCGAGCCTCCTCCAGGATCGTCATCTTCTTCAGGCACAGGTTTCGAAGTTTCGAAAAGCGGCGATGCTAGAGTGGCCTTGATTGGTTTTCCATCTGTAGGAAAATCATCTTTTTTAGGCAAGATAACTAGTACTAAGTCAGAAGTAGCTCAGTATTCTTTCACTACCTTGACATCAGTGCCCGGAGTTCTAGAATATGAGGGTGCTGAAATCCAAATAGTGGATCTTCCAGGAATCATCAAGGGAGCCAGCGAAGGGAAAGGAAGAGGTAGACAGGTTGTGGCCACTGCAAAGACTGCGGATCTTATTTTAATGGTGTTAGACGCTACCAAAGGTTCAGATCAACGACAAATCCTTGAAAGGGAGCTAGAGAGTGTTGGTATTAGATTAAATAAAGATAAGCCCAATATTTCATTCAAAGTGAAACACAATGGAGGAATAAAATTCTCTAGTACCACTCCACCAAAATATTTAAATGAAAAAATATGTCAGGCTATTCTAAGGGACTATCGAATTCACAATGCGGACATATTGATAAGGGACGAAAATTGTACGGTAGAAGACTTTATTGATGTGATAAATGAAAGCCATCGCACGTATATCAGCTGCATCTATGTATACAACAAAATTGACGCTGTTTCACTAGAGGAAGTTGATCGTATCGCTCGTGAGCCCAACACCGTTGTTATGAGTTGTGAAATGGATTTGGGGATTACGGATTTGGTAGAAGAGATATGGTACCGTCTGCACATGACACGTTTGTACACAAAGCGACGGGGTGTCAGTCCTAACTTTAATGATCCGATGGTCGTGAGGCAAAATTCTACGATCGAAGACGTTTGCAATTCAATTCATAAAGATTTTAAGAGTCAGTTCAAGTATGCCTTAGTCTGGGGATCATCCGCAAAGCATAGTCCTCAAAAATGTGGACTTGGTCACAAAGTGCATGATCAGGATGTCGTTTCTATTGTAACGAAGTAGTGCACACAGTTATTTTTAGTTTGTGTATTATTGTTCTTTAATATTACTGAATGTCAAAATACATTGGCAGTAAATATATAAATAATAGAGTGCAAGAGACAACATCTATGAACATTTGTCTCGAACCTACTTATAACCACTAGATTAGTTACAAAATGCCTAGATTAACATCTAAACTAGGTTCCATAGCTAAGTATCAAAACCATCTCTTAAGAAAATTGCTACCTGCCTGTAATAATTTGCAGCAAGCTCGAAGAGAGCTTTTCTGGATCCAGAAAGAATTACCAAGTAAGCAATGGGAACAAGCTTGCATTCAACGAGGGTACAATCTCATGCCACTTCAATATATTCTGGGTAACCAACCGTTTGGTAGATTGAAAATTAAATGCAGGCCTGGTGTGTTAATTCCTCGCAATGATACTGAAGAATGGTGTGCTGAACTAGTTGATTTATTCAGTGGAGATGAGACATTTACCGTATTGGACATGTGCACAGGTTCAGGATGCATTGCTCTGTACCTTGCCGCAGAATTAAACAATGTTACAATATTGGGAGGAGATATTAGTCCTCACTGCCTAAGCCTCGCAAAAGAAAACATTGATCTCAATAAAGACATTGTCAAGGGAAAGGTTTCTGTTGATTCAATGGATTTATTTCAGCGCTTATCTGAAGAACAGAAGTTTGACGTAATTGTTGCAAATCCGCCTTACATCCCAACTCATGAATTAGACAGCCAAGAGGAAGTAGAGAAATCTGTACAGTTGTATGAACCACGACTTGCTTTAGAAGGAGGTCTTTCTATGTTTAAAGCCATGGTAGAGAACTACATAATACCCTCTGAGTGCAAACTTTTCATACTTGAGATAGGTTCCAAAGAGCAAGCAGAGTATACAAAATCATTATTGGATGAATTATGGGTGGTGGGATTACGTTTGGACTCTGCTCTTAGACCTAGAAATGTGGTCGGTTTTAGAAAAGATGTTGATTTCACGATTAAAAGCAAACTGATGCCTAAAATCATTGAAATCCTTTAATATTAAAGCTCTATTTGACAATAAAAATGAACTAAACTTTGTTCATCACTGCTGGAGAATTACCCTCATTTAGGACTCGTTCAATCTTGGTCGTTTGCATTTTATTCCCCTTCCAACAGCGGTTACCCCCCCTTCTTTAGGTAAAACACGAGTAGCGTGCAAAACGTAACCACCACCTCCCTTAGTTGTCATCAAGGGATGAATCCGGCCTATAATCGTTTGATATGCTCTCACACGAGTTTCGTATATGCTCGGTGCCAGAATTCTATAGTCATTCTGTAAAACATGAAAGGTATCACTTAAGATCTCCTTATAAGGACTATAAATGACCACGGGACGAGATCCCCCAACAGTATCTAATATTTTTGGAAGCAGGGTTGAAGGGGTTATGGTCGATGCATATACTAAACCATCAAAGTTCCCTTTTTCCACAGTATCTAAAATATCATTCACTTTATCGGAAGCCCTTTTCTTTCTTAAGTAATGAGAACGCCTGGATGGATCCAAGTCGTCGATCTTCTCTTGAGGAAAGTCTTTCCATTGTGGTCTTTGAGTATTTGCGTCTAAAAATTGGAGCCAATTAACATTACTAACGATCTTTTCCAGTAACTCATGAGGATAGTTGGAGTAGTTTAGAGCTATCAAATTAGGGTGTTCATTCTCATGGGCTACAAGAACTGAGCCTTCACCTTGCATTCTCTCCAACATGGCATACAAAAGAACACCACCGGTCTCGTCAACTAATAAGTACTTTCCACCTGGGCAAATGTTAGCATAGCTCATTATCAGCCCCATCGACTCATTACTCATGTCAAGAACCCTTTGAGGGTCTTTGAGTCTGTAGTATTCCAGCATTTCACTAGCACCCAAATACTCTATAGTAAATCGGCGCAAAAACTTTTCTTGTTTTCGTTTCAAATATTTTTCTTGGGAATATTGAGTCTTCTTTTCAAAAGAATCATGACCTGCTACAATTTTATCAATAACATCCTGGCCTTTTCCTTGTTTCTTGAGATCCTCGATGTCTTGGGTACTTAACTTTTGAACTAAAGAACCGGTATTTATAAGATGCTGATTATTCTCGCTGAACTTATTAGTATCATCTTGAAGTAATGGCTTGGCATCGTCAATAAGACTACGAACTGGTACTACATGTTTGTTCTCCAAAATTTCAAAGCTTTGCCCGTAAGTAAATCCTAGCACACCTGAAACTGAAAATGTTCCAAACTTTCCCAAAGAAATGAAGGAGTCACCTTTCAGCAGTACCACCTTGACAGCTTCAGAAGGAAGTCGGACCAGGACATATTTTCCTTCTTCTATTGTGTTTCGATCTGAAATCATGAAAGGGGCCTTTGGTGAATTCTAGAATCTAGTTTTGAATTTCAAAATTACTGATTTCTCTCTGTCTCACATTTCGATCAACACTTTTGACACTCGGTCTTTCAACATAAAATTCGCTATATATATGAAAGCCGATTAATTCTCTTTTATTCTACGGTCTACCTAGGTAATACACATTGCAAAACTTAACCTCTTAATTCAAATCTTCGCCCACTTACGGTTTTCCTTTCCTTCTCCTCATCTATGCCATCTTGGCGAGCCCGATTCAATACTTTCATGAATTCGCTTACGCGATAACGCATTCGTTGGTGTAAGTAACATTTAACAATTTTAATGTGATAATGAAAGTATGAGCGAAACAACTGAATGTGTTGAATAGTATTCCATCTCACATCCATAGTGGAAAAATGTCTAGGGAAGAGCACAAAAGTAATATAGGTTTTTTCGTCATTTGTTGCTTCACTAAAAGGGTCGTTTGCCAAATTACGAATTTCCAAAGGAGGCTCTTTATGTGAATTGATAACTTGCGGAGCTGTCTGAATCGATCGCTTCCTTGCATCGCTAAACTCTTGCAGAAAGACTTTAGAAAATACCTTGTCCGTTTCGTCTCTGAAGACGGTAGAGAAAATAATTGTAACTCGGTCATTCGACGGTTTGATGTATATAACCTCAGAATCACGATAATTTAATATGAAGACTTCTTCATCAAAAGTGCGAGAGTCATCAGCATAAATATTATTTGGATCAATGGGCCCTTCAGCAGCCAAGACATCGTGTCTCTTGAATGCCTTATAAAATGGGGCAGAGAAGCAATGTGTCTTTAGCAAAGATAATCGTAATGCTAACTCTTTCTTAACATCTTCCTTCGCGAGTTTAAACTGACTCAAATCGACATATAGACTGTAATTCCATCCAACTTCAGGTTCTGGAAGTAGCACTAGTTCGGGATATTTATCCTTTAGGATTTGATGGACACCATACTTAACAAGATCATTCCAGCATTTGATGTTTACTGAAAGAAGTAATTTATCTTTGGATTCGGGAGTTGAAATATGATAAGTGGTAAAATCAAAATCGGTGATAATTCTGTCTAATGTAGTGGGCACATAGTCAGCCTTGAAAGCCTCAAGAAATGCTTCTTCTATCAACAGGTTTTTTGCATCTAATTGGAGCATTTTCGGCAGTAGAATTGAGGATTTGGTAATGAAGACAAACGAATTATACCGATGGGGGAAGAATATGAGTATGATGTGTTCAGTGGCTTACGGCCCAACCCTTAGCAAAGCGCGAAATTCTTGAAATGAAGCGAATCTACTCGTTTGCCCAGCCAAAAAATGTATGTAACCAAGTAATTTCTAGATAATAGTGACAAGTAACTGATGAGATCATTATTTCTATGTACAAGAACGTTCTAACTATTCCTTTGTAGGTTTCTTAACACCATATTTGGAACGTGCATTCACCCTATTAGCGACTCCACTTAAATCCATAGCTCCCCTTACGAGGTGGTACTTAACACCAGGCAAGTCCTTCACTCTACCTCCTCGTACATAAACTACGCTGTGCTCTTGTGCATTGTGGCCCTCCCCGGGAATATATGCTGATATTACCCTCCCATTGGAGAGCCGAACTCGAGCTGCTTTTCTTTGCGCCGAATTAGGTTTCTTGGGCTTTAGGATCATAACACGTACAACAACGCCCTTTTTGAGAGGACACATTTCCAAGTCTGCTGCTTCGGTAGCACGTTTAATCCTTCGCTTTCCTCCACCACGTTTTATCTGATTCAAAGTGGCATTTCTTTGCTGGTTGGCATGTGCTATCAGCATCGCTTTATTCCAAGTTGAAGAGAAGTTGACAAAATTTCTTAGAGGCATTGGCCTTGCCATTTTCGTTAGTGTATATAGTCGCATAGGACTCACCAATTTCCCAGCTACAACTTTGAACATCACAGCTGATAGATTTTCAGATTGCTCTTTCAAGTTATGAAATTTTAAAACAGAAAATACACCAAATACACCCTGCACCACACATTAATCAGCTATCTGGTTGGTACACACTTTAGCGCTCAATATAAATCATACTTATTGGCTGAGTCAAAGTACTAATCAGAGGTATAATTTTCTTTGTCCATACAGAGCAAACATGAATAGATTCAGTCGACCTTTCCTGGAAACTGTGTTCATAAAGCCTAAATGGACTTCTTTCAAGGGTACCACCTATTTGTTCAGTCCATCATATACAAGAATCATGAATCGACCAAGAATGTACTCATCGACTCCTACTTTAACAAGGGAGATAATTTACAACAGGATTGTTGAAATATTAGAGTCATACGATAACATAAAGGAGGGAAGTACAATATCACCTATGAGCTCTTTTACCAAGGACTTAGGGCTAGATTCGCTCGACACTGTCGAAGTATTACTTGAGTTGGAGAACGAGTTTTCTATCCTGATACCGGACAACGAAGCTGACGAAATCAAAACTGTCCAACAGGCTGTCGACTACATATCTGCCCAAGAAGATTCTATCTGATCGACTCAATGATAATATCTATGTAGTTGGTTTAGCGATTTTCGGCAGTACCTTGCAGTTACTTATTTATAAACAGTGTTAATAAAGTTCCTAACTCTTAAATCTTGCGCCGGTTAACCTCATATCCAAGATCTTCTAAAGCCTTATGATATATCAACTTTGCAGGTTCTGTCAGTGATAGTACAAATGTTGGGATCCTGCTTTCATTCCCGTGGTCATGTTGATGTAGCGTTTCTAACCCCTCCTTGTGGTCATCGGCGACTGGTATTTCGTTGACAGACTTACCATTTCGATTGATAACACCGCTTTGGGTCAACCTTCGCAACCATTGTCTATCACCTTCGCCTAGTACAAATGACGTAGCGATACCAAACTTATTAGCTCTAGCCGTTCTACCCACCCGGTGAACATACTCACGAGTAGAACCCGGAAGATCATAATTTATCACATGTCTAATATTTGGCAAATCCATTCCTCTTGCCATTAGATCGGTTGCAACCAACACGTCTATCTTGTTTTCCGTAAACTCATGAAAGCGCTGCTCTCGAGTTACTGGGTCTAATAGTGAATTCACGGCTTTAACTCTTAGGTCTTCGTCAAAAGCAGTAGCTAATAAGCTTAGTAACTTCTCCATTCTAGCACTGGCCTCATTAGAACGTATAAAAACAAGGACATTATTCTTGAAAGGGACATATGTTTCACTCACTGGTGCTCGATAAACATATTCAGTCAAAAGCTTGAACAATATGAGGGGTTTGAAAAATTCAACCCCATCATCATTGGAAAGGGTCAAAGACAGTTCGTCCAGTAAGGGAGGCAGTTGATATAGTTCTGAGGAACCGCACTCACCTGACTCTACTCCCTGGTCATTAACGACTAAAATTCTTGGCTTATAGAGTTGTAAATGTGAAAGCTTTTCTGCATCTGTGGTTAAAGTGGCTGAAAACACAAGCTTTTGGCACGGAAGTACACCTAAGCTTAGGGCTGACAAAGACTTTCCTTGTTTACAGTAGCTCTTTGATCGATCGCTATTAATTTGCCGGAATAATGGAGAGCACCAATTGAAAGAAGTAGAATGTAAAATTCGGTCAGCTTCATCAACAACAAGAAAACGTAAATATTGCAATCTCAGCCGAGCGGCATTAAGATGTTCCAGAAGCCTACCTGGTGTGCTAACTATTATATCTGGATAATTAGGTGAGGCGTAATCCGTAAGCATGATTGCCTCATTATCAACAGTATCATTTCTTAATTCCATGACATTCAGGGACAGACCCTTACAAAGTCGCTTCAATGTAGAATAAACCTGGGATACCAACGGCTTAGTAGGTGCCAAAATGATGCATCTAATAGCAGGTACCCGTCTCCCAAGTATTGCTTGCACAACAGGAATACAATAGCCTAGTGTTTTTCCTGACCCAGTTGGTGCATTTGCCAATAGGTCACCCGGGATGATATTTGAAGTTTCGTTTTTCTTCTGGTCAGCTTGCAGACTCCTAATTACAGAAATTTGCACATTGAAAGCTTCGTTATATCCAAACTCTTGCAAAATGTTATTCAATAAGCAAGGGTGCAACCCAAGTTTCTGGAATGGGAGTGTGTCTTTAGTTCTATAATACACAGGCTTTGCGAGCCAGTCAATCTTTTGATTAAGGGTGACCAAGGAAGAAAGAATCTTATCTTCCGGAAGTTCTGGCTGAGGTAGTGAAATGAGATCATATCTCTCGGACTCTTTTTCCAAAATTTTATGATCTGTTTCTTCTTCCCCTGATTTGTCCGATTTAGAGATATTCCGGTAGTCCTTCAGTTTCATTGTCTGTTGAAAGCGATGAAGGATTTTTGAGTGCTTACTGTCAACTTGACCATCTATGTCACCCTTATTTTTTTCAGTTTTATTTTCTTTCTGATGTAATTGATGAACTTGTGTTCTTTCTTTTTCTTTTTCCACCGATAGTTCAGCACTTTCATGATCAGAAAAATTAGAAAGCGCAACATGCTTAGCTTCCAAAAGCTTTGGTACTTTTTTCTTGGATTTTTTTTGTTTGTACGTCTCATTTTCTATCTTTCTCTTTGTTGCATTACCTTGAATATTTCTTAGGAGAATTATTTCTTCGCTCTCTTCATCAATAACCGTTGTGGTGGCAGAAAGCCCCTCCGTATCATGTTTTTCAGCCGGGTTTTGTTCAGCTCTGACTGAATCTGAAATTCTTGGGGACTCATCTGCCCTTCCAGGATCAAACCTAGCAGCAAACATAAAGTTTATTAGCAGATGCAATAGGAGCATTTTTTCTTGACATTACATAGATGATGACATCCCAACATCAGCAGGCTTAACAAAAGAGAACTCTCAAATTTTCTGGTAGAAACAATCAACTAAAGAAGTAAATGAGAGCATCGACTATATTACTTCGCAGGTCGACTTGGAAAGGTAGGTATATAGACGTGAAGTGGTGAACGTTTTGCAAAGGAGCATGCGCTAACAGATTTTTTTAGGCCCTCATATTGTCCCCTTACCAATAGCAGAATCTCTGACTTCAGGTTCCATCATCAGAACAAACGCCAGGTCGTGTACAATTCTGCCTCAGTTTGTCGGGGTTAAATTCCAGATCCATAATGGCAAGGACTATGTACAGATTCAAGTGACCGAAGATATGGTCGGTTCAAAACTGGGCGAATTTGCTCCAACCAGAAAAAGCTTCAAGTACACACAAACTAAAAACAAATAACCATACGCTATTCCTATTACTCTTGTATATATATATATATATGTATAGTTATAATCAACATTTTTTCACCAGAAAATATTATGGTGCCCTATTCTCTTGAGGGCCTATCGTACTATTCCGAAAGTTTTGTAGATCATTTATGATTTGACTAGTTTGGGTAATGATTTCCATTAACTCGTTCTGTTTATGCAAGAAGCTACCTGGATTGTTTGACGAATGCAGTAAATTTTCAGTACCTTGAACTATTCGACCAGGTTCTTCTTCCTGTATTGTGCTAAGCTTGTCTTCAGGTATCTCTTCGACAAAAGAAGGAGGTTCTTGGTGTCCTCTTTTCAGCTGAATAGCTTTCCCTACCAAATCTAGATCTCTCAGAATCATTATTTGTAGCATTTCCTCGAGATCTTCTTCAACTCTATTGCTAGAGTCCAATTGATCGCCTGACACCCCTATGTCGTTTAAACACTGCCTCAAAACGCTATTTTCTACTAGCTTTTCGAAATAGTCAACAGTTTCTTCCTTTTCAGTTGCCTTACTCGTATCGTCCAATGCTATAAAAGTGTCTGACATTTCTGAGTTCTGTGTATGCATAAACTCCAATCGGTTATCTGAGTTATACATAGCAGTTCGATGTGTAAGGCGACTATAAAAAGCACTCAGTTTTCCCATGATATATATGATTAGACTGTTTAATTGGAACAATAGAGCGGAAACATAATAAGCGTTCTTTAAAGAAGAACTGCAAAATTATAAGTTGCATCAATTCTGACTGGTCTGTTTATATGCAGGTTTTCAACTATTACACATTCAGCAGCCTTCCTCAATGTAACATAACTGGGGCTATGGCGTTATAAACGAATGTAATATAATTTGAGTTTGCAACTCTATGCGAGAAACAAACTCAGCCTATATTCAAAGCCAGATAGATGCTTTCAATTCCTATGCCATATAGCTGTACTGATAGCAACCAGCTAGGTATACAAGCTAACTTTGAAAAAGCCTGAAATTGAGGTATCTTTACTGAAAACAAATTTAAACTAATTCAAGAAGCTTTAACTATTGAGGATAAATTTGATTATTCGGCGTAAAATGGGGCATTGAAGGTAGATTCAAACTATGTGTATAAAAGTAAACCAATAATATTAAGGGGTCACCTCACAGAATGCTCTATAGGTTACAAAATCGTCGGAAGAACTCGTTAATCGGATCTGTACTTCCGGTTGAATAAAAAAAATGAATCCTGGTTTACACTCCAGTTGGGACTCCATGTCATCTTTAATTTGTATAGTTCCTTCACCTTTTGTGACAATTAATATTGACGGACCAAGTAATCCTTCCACTTCTCTCATTCCACCTTTACTATCAAAGATAGTCTGCAGGACAGAAAATTCTTCAATGGGAGGATCATAAAGATTGTCGTATCCATTTCCGTGGGAACGAGTGAATATTTGTGGTTTCATTTTTTGCATCTCAACATTTTCGTACGAATAGGTCAACATGTTAACTAAAACATCAACATCTTTGAACTTTGGAGTAAAACCTGCTCTAACTACGTTGTCAGATGCGGCCATGCACTCAACAATGTCTCCACGGATATAAGCATGTATATCCTTGGCCTTCAAAAACATAGCCTCCCCAGGTTGAAGAATGCAGTGATTCAGCATGAGACAACCACAAAAAAGGCCAATATCATATGGAAAATCACCTTGCATTTTCTGAATCAGCGTACAGAGGTCATGACCAAACAATTCAGGTTGGTCATATGTGCGCTGCACCAAAGATTTAGTATTTTCGTAAACCTTATCATTGGGAAGATTCATTATCTTTGAGAATACTTTTCGTAAAAGTTTTCTATTACTATGATCAGTTTGAGAACCTATTTCCACGTTGTCTGTGGAAATATTTTCATGAAACAAATCAGCCAATTCTTCTCCAACGACTTCCCTGAATTCGGGTATCGTTTGAAGTAAGGAATCTAGTTCCCCAAGAGGTCTAAACCCACAAAATCCCTCAAACTCTGTAACAGCTAAGGCCATCTCTGGTTTATGATTATCATCTGGATAATTATCAGGGTCATTAAAGTGCAATTTCTGAGCTAGCTCTTTGTCAGGATGAGCTTGAATTGAAAGCACCTTCCCAATTGACAATACCTTTAAAAGAAACGGAATTTCTCCGGTAGATCGAAACTCATTGATAACCTGGGCTCCCAAAAATTCTTCTGGGTTACTTTTGACGAGATCCCGCAGGGATGTTCCTGTATCATGCTCTACAGAGGGCTTCGACTGATGGGTTCCCATCCATAATTCAGCATAAGGTAAACATGGATCAATGTCTACTTTTGAAGGGTTGTTATTGCGAGCAAACTGCGCTACAACAGATTTCAATCCGGGTTTTCCCCACTCGTAATTCTGAAAACCAGCGTCTATTCGAAATAGCTTATAGGTCATGGACGTGTTGACAAAAATGATACTCGTGAGAAGTGAAGTAAAACAAAAACGTGTAACGTCAAAACATAATCTGGCGGAGAAAAAAAAAAGAATGCAAGTTTCGGAAGGCACTGTCGCGGTTTGGATTATTTTAATAATCATCTAAAATCTCTCTCGTAAAGCAGTAAAAATGGCAAATATACACCAGCAGCTATTAAAACGGTAGCGCATATTTGGCCGAGACTCTTGTAGGTACTTGTAAGATTCATGAAAATGATTTTTCGGGTTTGCGCGGTCAACATCAGCGGTTTTTTTGGTTGTGTTCAACTCTTTTTTCTTCGTCGTTGAAAACAGCTTGATGGCAGATGGAAAGAGCTACTCGTCTCACTTTTATGTTCACAGTATAGCTCTGATTCGATTATCAGCCTTCCATTTTCTGCGAGGAAGAAGAGTATATGAACCTACTAGCATTGTATATATACGGAAAGAAAGAAAAGTACTATCTACATTTAGGGTTGTGACTAAAGTTCAGTAAACTTAGACTTTGGTCTCAGACTCTTTTTCCTGATCGTCACACTGCTCGTTTAGCATAAGTAGATGCAAATACGAAGCTACGTACTACTCAAATATTCACTTCTTCCTACTAACCCTGTAGCGGACATAGCTACAAGATCTGTCCATCCTCCGGAGTTAGTTAGACCTACCTAATTTCTTTCTGATACAACTTTTCTAGTTTTGAACATTTTTTTTGCGAGCACCATTCTGATTCGCGAACGCATAGAGTCCTTTCAATACATTTGAACTTGAGCTTCGGCTTCTTCCTTCTCTACAATTATCTGCTAGCTTGAAACACAATATGGCATCCATTGATTTTAACCAGGTCGCTCAACAGTTTACGACCTTTTACTATGAAAAGTTTGATTCTGACAGAACTCAACTTGGTAATCTCTACGTAAGTTTTTTTCTTTTCTCTTTTTTTTTATTTGAAGAAGATACTAATTTATATGCAAGAGAGATCAATCAATGTTGACATTTGAGTCATCCCAGCTGCAGGGAGCTCGAGATATAGTTGAGAAGCTGGTTAGTCTTCCTTTCCAGAAAGTTCAACACCGTGTCTCCACATTGGATGCTCAGCCTGCATCTCCGAATGGTGATATTCTAGTACTGGTTACAGGGGAACTGCTCATTGATGAAGAAACAAATCCACAGCGCTATTCACAGTGTTTCCACTTGTTACCAGATGGAAATTCGTACTACGTGTTCAATGACATATTTAGATTGAACTACTCCTGATTTAGACACTTTTGGCTGTTTGACTTGATTTCATATCTAGTATGTAGTCAATAAATGGTTTGCTTGTTTCTACATTAGGTCGTTGTTCCACTGAGGTCTTTTTTAGTTGTTCAGCTAATCTTTTCAATGTATTAATGTTAATGCTCATTCAATTAGTTGTGCGCAACACAATTCGCGCCTTCTGTCTAACCTAAAAGTCTATATCAACATTTCGACCTCAGTATGTTATGTCTGCTAACACTGATTCAAAGGAGAAGCTCTACAACTCTGGAATAAGAAAAGAGTCAGAAGAATATTCAGAAATATCAGGTGCTGGCTCAAATGTAGCGGAAGCTACCTTTCTATCTAACTCTGGTTCTAAAAACTCATCAATTCCTAGCGATCACACCCCCGAACTTTTGGCACCTCAAATCCCACGCAGACCCAGAAAGAAAGACCCATCAACGATTGAGAAGGACTGGTCAAGTGAGAAAGCGAATATTGCTGCCCAAGGGAGTTCTTTCATTCCTGAGTCAAAAAGTCTGCATCCTGGGCTTTCAATTGTAGAGACAGTTGAAATTGCTCATGAGGATACAGCTCCCAAACAAGAGATATCATCATTACGAGAACAATTTTCTAAAAATAATCCATTCATCAAAGACGAGTGTAAATCTGCTGAAGGTGTCAATCTGCCCATTAGCAAAGAACTCATTGATCCCGAATTAAAGAATGTCTCTACTAGGCCAATTGACTCTTCTTCAGAGAAAAAAGATGAAAAAGCTGGGAACATGCCTGTGATCCCTTCTAAAAGGCCAGCCAAGTCTACTAAAACAAAACCAACGATCCAAGAAAAAAAAGATCTGGCTATTTGTTCGGTAAACATGGCTCCCTTTTCAGAATCACCGATTGAGGAAGCTTTATGCGATCCCTGTGTTGACCTATTGCATACTTGTAAAGTTTCGAGCTCCCTTCCAGGTAATGAGGAGACACATCTTGCAATTGAAAAGGAGCAACTAGAGCAAGAAGTGAATGAACATCACTCTACAAGTGATCCCGCAAAGGAAATGTTAGATGAATTCGTAGACTCATCGATAAGAGTTGAGAATCCCATCGTAGAAAAATGCTCAACTGAGCTAGATCCTGACTCAAGGAAAAATAATACTGCCTCTAAAAAAACTTCTTCAAAGATTGCAGCATTTCAGCAGATGTTTGAGAAAAAACCGCCAGCTAGTGATATGTATTTACAATCAGAGAAGCGATTGGAAAATCCTAATAAATACATTACATCTGAGCATGAGCAATTGACAAGTTCTGAGAAAGTGCACGCCAATGACGCCAATATAAATGCTCAATTTATAAAAAATCTAAATGGTATGATTGGAATGGCACTGCCTGGTATGGCAGTACCCGGTATTGTCAAACAACCTGACATTGAGACGGGGACAAATTCGGATGCTCAGCATGACCACAAAGTTAACCCAGTTTCTAAAGATCAACTAAGGAAGAGTACTCATCGCGACAGAATCAAGGGTCCACGAGGCAAAAGACTCCCTAAGATTATATCGGAACCATTCGAAAAACCCGATTCAAGCTTTGTTTTGTTTCTCGAAGATATTTGGCAGTTGAACACTAAATCACAAACTACCTCCGAAGTCTCGGTAGGAGCTGAATCAAAGTCCAATGAAAGTTTAAAAATGATGGAAGAGCAGGTAACTTCTTCTCCATCCGAAGAGTACCAAGATTCAAATACAGAGGAAGTTACAGCTCAACCCTATGAGACTCAATCTCGTTCTCAATTTACCGGGGAGTTGGAAGAGGCAGCGGTTGAAATTAATTATTCTCAAAATTCGGCCAAGGAGTACCAGGATGAACCACAGCAGAAAAGCAATACAGAAAATTCAATCCCAACGAATGAATTAGATTCCGAAGAACACAATTTAGTTCAACCTTGCACCACTCCATAAATGCTACAGTAGGTATTACCCATCAATGCAAAAGTTGTTTCGAGGTTAATGGTATTATCGATGTATAATCAACGAGATAAGGATATCTTTATTTCTCGTGTGCTGAACACTGCGTGTTGAAAGCTTCTTCAGTCACAAAACCAATATTCCTAGAGATAGTGTAGAACCAATACACGCTCAAAACTACACAATTAAATAGCTTTTTCTGCATCATTGAACTAAAGGAAGGAACTCCTTCACTGTAGATTCCTTCTCACATTCTCTGTGATATATCCCTTACTAAGCACATTTCTTCAATCGATGTAGTACTCAGTAGCTCTTATGTGAGAAAATGCTAGTCGAAAATGATAGCAGAAGTCCCAAGAATGAGCAGATATTATACGTCTAAACTCCGTAGATGCAGTATGAAAAAAAAAATAAGGGGGGGGGGAGAAGCGCGCCGTAAAGGTGAGCAAGGCATATAAACGAACCTTAATCAACAATTTTTTTCTCATGTTTGTAGACCGAAAAAGAAGAGAATACGAAAATATTTGAGGAACAATTGGTTGCCAGTTCTTCACACTGTAAGTTTGAAAAGCTTACAGTGAAATCCTCTCTCTGGAAAATTCTCTTCTGATGCATGCAGTCCAAAGAATTACTGAATCAAGAGTTTATTCAATGTTTTCGCTGTTGTTGGCTTTTGCCTTAGACTTACTCCTCAAAGTTTTAATTGGAATCTCTATGCAAAAACGTTTACTATATCAGCATAGTGTCACTGATGTCACAACTTTCTGATCAAAAAGATTATACTAATTCTTAGTTGAATGTTAAAAGCACTCAAAGTATTTTAGAGCTCCAATATTGGTTTTCCGTATTTCGTGCTCGGCAATCCTTTATTTTAACCTTCGTTCATTGATAAATGTACAGTTACTAGAGATTTGATCCTGAAGAACTAGTTTGGTAATCCTGGTTAGAAAAAAGACTACTTGGAGGGAAAGGGCAAATCTAATCCTCAACGTTGAAGAAATTGGCTAGAACCAAAAAAAAAAAAAAAAAAAAAAAAAAAAAAAAAAAAAAAAACAGTAATAATAAAATAATAACAAAGTAAGAGATTTAAACATGAGTCTGCCTTTGATAAAATTCTACAATCTGGTCACTTGTGGTAGCTTGTTCTGGGCTCTTGTCATTTCTTATCCTTATGAATCTTGGAAAGCGCAAGGAAACACCCTTTCCAAAATAGCTGATTCCTGCTTTGTATACTGGAGAAAGTGATAAATCGGCTGTTAGAACTTCAAATACCAGGGTCGGTTCAAACCAGACATCAGGGGAAGCATCATATACGTAGAAAGGTTTTGGTTCACTGATAACCGTTGGCTTCAAAGTGCCAGCCAATGTCTGAAGCATTTCTTCACTGAATCCTGTCCCTATTTTACAGCAAGTTTCATATTCACCAGTGTCTTCATTATAACATGCTAATAAGAAACCACCGTACCAACCAGTTCTCTTACCTTTTCCAATATATCCTCCGACAACTACCAAGTCCAAAGAATCGCCTAGACCTTCCAGGTAGTCTTTCTTTAGCTTTAGCCAATTAACAGATCTCTTTGAAGGCTCATAATGTGACTTATCTCCATCAAGCATTTTTACCATCAGACCTTCACATGAATCCTTTACCGATTTGTCTAGGAAACTTTGAATTTCAGCAACATTATCTGCATCCATAGCTTCTGCAAATTGAAACTTTCCGTCTATTGGTTTGAAAGTTCTATGAAGTATTTTTCTCCGTTCTTTCAAAGAAAGCTCCAAAAGAGATTCCCCATTTAAGAGAAGAATGTCAAATGCAAAAAGACAAACTTGGACCTTGATGTCTTTAGTATTAACATCTTTACGCTTTCTTGTCGAAAGAACTTGGAAAGGTAAAATTTTATCCTTTTCACTGTCCCACGCAACACATTCGCAATCTAAAATCAGGGTACCTTTTCCATTGCTTTGGGTATTAATCTGGTAAACAACGTCTATAAGGTCGGGATATCGTTGAGTCATGTCTTCAGAGTTCCTTGAGTACACCTTGACAGTGCCGTCTTCCAAGACATGTAATTGTGCACGTTCTCCGTCATACTTATACTCACATGTAAACTTCTGATCCTGAAAATGGTCCAAAATTTCAGTTATGGATTTGGTTGGTTTTGCCAGCATAGGCTTTATGGGAATACCAGGCTTCAATGTACAATGAGTGACGAGCTTCATTATACCATATTTCAAGGCAGCATCTACTATAATCTCGTAATTTGGAATCTGACTGAAAGCCTTTTTTATAGCTTCTTCCGCCTCAACTAAGTTTAGAGGGTTTAACCCGCCCTCTTTGTTCGATAATTCATGCTCATACTCAGCAAACGCTTTTGACAATGCAACCAAAACAGACTTCTCACCAAAGTTGATCCTAAGCTTTCCTTCGAGAGATCTCATTAGAAATTTAGCTTCAGTTCCTTCACATGTAATTAACATTTGATTGATCAAACCAATTTTCCGAGCCTGTGATAAATTGCCTGATGACTTGGCTATCTTAGTCAAGTTCTCAAACACGGCGTGAATAGTGAGGGGTTTGGACTTGAACATAGTTGGTTGTCTCGATCTTGAATGCTGTGCTACAAGACCTATATCACCAAGTTTATGCAGCTCTGACTTGATTCTCTGTGGCGCTCTTCCTGTACCTTCAGCGATGGCCTTCACAAGCAAAGTTTCACCAAGACCTAGCTCTAAATCTAGTTCGTAGTCTGGTCCTAACCTATTAATCATAAGATAAATTACTTCGACTAAAGTTTGTTTATGGTTTGATCGCAATATTTGTAAAAAAAATTCACTAGCAATTGCTACGTTTTTCAGCCTAGCAGGTTCTTGCTCTAATTTCTCAAAAACTTTGGTCAGTGAACTGTAGAATATATCATTTGATTGGGGAAGGTCTGACTTATCAGAGTGGTATTCGGATTCCAGGTCTAACAGACTTTCAGCTCTGGCGAAAATACTTGACTCGCCGATTTTCTTTTCAAGTTGCGGATAGTGACCCTTGAAATCTATAACATTAGTTTTATCATGTACTGTCTCAGTTGAATTTTTGATGCGTTTCGAAGAAGTATCATCTGGCTTTGTTGTTCTTTTATGTGTATAATGTTTCTCAGATTTTGAGTCAGTTTCAGGCTTTCTAACGCTAAAAAAACGATTAAGAGATTGCTGGCCACTCATAATAAAAGAGCAGTGATATAAGACAGAGCGAGGCAACGTTTTATTTGTGAAATATTTAGATAAACTGAAATTGGATAACAATAGTAAACCACAGTGTTGCATGTATATTATTACAAGTTGAACACAACAGATTGAGATTGAACCAAAGATGTCGCGACGTTTGAAAGCAAGTAGACCTCATTAGATTGTCATAGAGTGCAAGATGTATCTCTGTAAACTTGTGATAGCACTTTTGAAAATCAGCTCCAGCTTAGTTACAGTTCCGAATACATCCAATGGAGCTGTGAAACACAAATTAAATTTTACAGAAGTTAGAAAATCAAATGAGGAAAATATTGGAGAATCATTGTAATAAATAAGTGTAACTAAAAAGACTAGTCAAAGGCGAGTTGTTTCTTAATTTCCGCAATGGCTTTACCTGGATTCAAGCCTTTTGGGCAAGTACGAGCACAGTTCATAATAGTATGGCAACGGTAGAGTGACATCGAGTTTTGTAACATTTCTTTTCTTGCTATAGAAGCCTGGTCACGGGAATCAATCAACCATCTATAGGCTTGCATTAGAACAGCAGGACCCAGATATTCCTGCTGATTCCACCAGTACGAGGGGCAAGATGTAGAACAACAAGCACAAAGAATGCACTCATACAATCCATCCAGCTTCTTACGATCTTCAATTGATTGCAAGTTTTCTTTACCATCAGCAGGCACCGAATCTCTCTGCAAAAATGGTTGGATCGATTTATATTGCTTGTAGAAGTGTGTTAGGTCAGGGACTAAGTCTCGGACTACGAACATGTGAGGAAGCGGATAAATCTTGAGTTCCGTGTTCGCATTCTGATCTATTTTGCATAGACATGCTAAGGTGTTTCTACCACCAATGTTCATAGCACATGATCCACAAATCCCTTCACGACAAGATCTACGGAAAGTAAGTGTAGCATCCTGTTCATTCTTGATCTTGAGCAATGCATCCAACACCATGGGACCGCATTCATTCAAGTCGATTTTGTATTCTTGCATGTGTGGCTTAACATCTGGTGTATCGGGGGACCAACGATATACTTTGAATGACTTCAGCCTAGGTTGTTTCTGGGAGACGGTGGCCAACCCTCTAATAACGGTGGAGCAAGTTCTCTTGCCTCCAGCTCTCAATAATGTGTTGGGAAGCATTGTTGTAAAGTTGTGTTATTCTTGAAGCTTGAAAATCAGACTTTGGGTAAAGGAATATTGTGGCAATGACAAGTAAGGGATAAAAGATTGACCAGATGATGGGGTTGTTAGTCTGGAGTAATACTGTGGTAATCAATTCTACTCTCATTGGCTCTGGCAAAATCGGAGCCGATCGGAAGAGAAGAAAACCGGAATATTGGATCAAATGCCTGTCCACCGTAACCTTCCGGAATTCCTTTCTCGGAACCGCGCGCGGTTTAGATCAGCAGTATCCATTTTTGGAAGTAACCTAACAAGATTTTTTCGCGTAACTTTTGTTCAGCATTTCAATCCTGTAATCAATCACTGAGAGTGAAAGCAGCTTGTCTACCTGAATCTCCTGCAAATCATGCAAGAACAGGAAGTTAGTAGGCTGTGTGTTCAACTTAGTTGATCACTTGTCTGATACATACAACTAGGCGAGGGAGGGTGCTACTTTTGTTGTCTTTCTCTCATTTTAGTTGTCAGAAAATAAATTTTTCGTTTTGTTTTCCTGTGTATGTGGACATATATCGAACATGGCTTCTATTTAGTTCCACTGGATATTTGTAATTGATCTTGTGGTGGTTAAGGCCCTAACATGAATATTCTGCAGTAAAACGCCTAAACTATGCCCGAAATACCATCTAGAGCCTACTTTGTTACATAATTATCCTCATGGTTGATTTGCAAATAACTTTCCCATAGTCAACATAAATACGAAATATCTGAAAATGGCCACAGCTATTGCATTAGTAGACACGATATAAGGATATATTTTATAAAAAAGACATAACTAAAAAAAGGCCACCAGCATGTTGTTAAAGGACAAAAGTTGGAAAGGCAAAAAGTATGTCAGAAAGAAGGTAGGGCCAATTCATCACTAGCATGAAAGGGCTGAACATAATTCTTTCATTCTTCTTCTTCCAGATTAGAGTGGCTTCCAATACAAGGGACTATATGTCCAGCATAAAAGTCAAAAATTCTGGTTGTTGTTACTTTGTAAAAGAGAAAAAACATTCGTCGAAAGGAACACAAAAATAAACCAAGTTCGCTAATCTCGAATCACGACTTGATATTTACTAAAAAAGTTTCAAACTGACATATTATATATATATATGTATATATGTTGAATCTTAATATGATGAAGATTAAAATTGTGCCGTTGAGAACTACCTTGCTTCCATTACTATTAAGAAGAACGAATTCTACTTCAGAGATTTTGTCTAAATACGGTATTGATGTCACGTTTGAAGACTGTAAGCTTGATTTAGATGATTCGATATTTAACCATTTGAAGAAGCGTGGACTTATATCTCAATGTACACATGAAGCTGCACTGTCACAACTATCATCGAGGCAGAAGCTCAAACTCTATTGTGGGGCTGATCCTTCAGCTAAATCTCTTCATATTGGAAATCTTCTTCCGCTGATGATTCTTTTGCATTTTAATTTGAGAGGACATGATATATTCCCGTTAGTGGGAGGCGCTACAGGCATAGTAGGTGATCCCTCAGGTAGAGACACCGAGAGAAGTGAGATAAAGCGTGAACAAAGGGAATCAAACGTTGAAAATATTCAAAAGCAAATGATGAACTTTTTTAGAAATGGGCTTGCGTTTGCACAACAAAGAAATCACCTCTTCAAAGTCGTTAAACCCGGGACCCAAATACTAAAAAACAATATCGAATGGTGGAAAAGTATTGGGATACTTGACTTCTTATCAAAATACGGAAAATTTATCAAAGTCAATCAAATGCTCACCAGAGACTCCATCAAGAACAGACTAGACTCTGGGCTGGGAATTGGTTTCAACGAATTTACTTACCAGGTTCTGCAAGCATTCGATTTTTATGTGCTTCACAGAGACCACAATGTTCAAATCCAGGTCGGTGGAAATGATCAATATGGAAATATAGTCGCAGGAATTGATCTGATCGGTAGATTGCGTAGAAACCTGGCTACAAAGCCAACTCAAACATCTGGAGCGTTTGGAATAACGGTGCCATTATTAACTACGTCGACTGGTGAAAAATTTGGAAAATCGGCTGGAAATGCAATTTTTATTGACAAATCTATGACTCCTTCATATCAGCTTTACCAGTTCATGGTAAATTTATCAGACGATGACATTGAGCCCTTTCTCAATAGATTTTCTTTTCTTCCTTTGAACGTAATTAAGAGGATAATGAAGAAGCATAATCAAAATAAGAAACAAAGGATCGGGCAAAAAATTTTGGCTGTGGAACTTTGCGATTTGATTCATGGTCAGGGAGAGGGGATCAGTAATCTAATCATTTCAGAGACGTTATTCAGAGGCTTTGATGACTTCAGCACTTTTGAAATTCTGGAAGCCTTTCGAAAACAAGATCTATTAAAAACCTATAAAGCCTGTTTCGTAGAACGTTTAACCATTTTGAACATACTGGAAGATGTTTACCTTGGTCAAAAATCCAAAACTGAGCTTAAAAAGCTGGTTAAAGCTGGTAGCGTCAGTTTAGGGATTAATAGTACAAGGGTCTCTAATCCAGAACACAGGATCAAACTCGAGGATGCGATAGATGGAAAACTTATACTTGTAAGAGTAGGAAAAAAAAACTTTCACATTATAGAGATTGTCCCATGATAATTCGGAAACCATTGCCAAAAGAAGGCACACAATGATATCTTTTGCAAATTCTTGCTTTGATATGACGATTTCAATAGCAAAAGAAGTCGCTTATTCTGGTTTTAGGACTAACTAACGGCGTTGCTCACCATTCACGAACAGTTGGTATATTGAACATAGAGTACACAGTTCAGTCTCGTCTTTATTTGTGACTAAGTTAAATCGCTTCTACAATTAAACATTTCACTTCCAAAAGCAAATACCCGATTAGTATTACCTCTTTTCCATACATTCACTGCATGGGGTAACCATTGCTTCAAAATTTTGAGTTCGAAAAATTGCTCATGTGTTACTAGACTAGAATATCCAATTCTCAACAAGCTAAGAAGCTTGTATATCAGAGTACGGCTGAAAAAAATTTCATTCGAGTCAAAAGAACAATAAAACACTAGCTATATTGCCCTACTAGGTATTTACTGCTTTCATCGTCGATCTTGAGTTTCAATAGCATAAAATTTTCAAGAAATATGTTAGTTAATGAATATTGAAACATCATACCACCCCAGGAAATGTAATCTGTTAGCAGCATTTGCTGCATTAACAGCCCATCACTGAGAATTCTAATTTAAATTAACAGACAAGCAATGACATAAAGAACATACATTGCCTACCGTAGAGCTTCTCCTGACTTTCAGAAAAACACTCGCATTTGTTAATAAAGCATCGTCGTAAATTCTGAGGTATTTTTCAAATTCAATAGTATGCATAATATTCAAGAAAAATCATTAATGAAAGTACCTTAACTCATTCAAACTTGTAAAGTTGTAATTATATACTAGCTGAACCTTACTGGATTGATCAATTCAAACATTGCATTACCACTGTGGTAAAAGTCTAAGTTTTATATACTCATTATTCACAGCCAACCTGTTGGTCAAATCAACATAATGAACTAAGCTCAGATTGTTTTCCCAGTCCTTCTTTCTGCACCTCTCATCTAGTTTGCATTTGACATTGCCAATGCCATGTTTGTTTGGGGTCACTGGTACCACATTGCCGTTATTATGGCCATATAAAATGGCCATCCCTTGGCAAATTTGATCTCAGAGAAAAAAAAGCTCAAATGTCACAAGTGTAATTAATATAGCTTCGAACAGGTAATAATCATAAGTTATGATACTGCGAGGAGTCAATATACTGCTGACCATTTTGGTCAACATACTTAATCAACCCATCAAAGGGATCAACATATTGGTAGATCTGTGGTTGCATCAAAGTCTGATCAAATGTTCCAGACATCACCATCGGCTGAACGGTAGGTTGTGGAAGTTGACTTAGAGCGGGTGAATTTATTCTCTCATTCAGCCAGTCAGTTTCAGAAGAAACCACAGTAGTCTTATTTGCAGTTAATGAATTTTCTCTTCTCCGAGGTAGAGGAGGTGGTACTTCGGAATTGTTGCGTCTTGATCCTTTCTCTGGAGAGGAGGTTCTTGCATAAGATCTTTTTCCGATTCTTGAATGACCTTCTGACTGAGAATTGGAACTTCTCGAAGCAGACCTAGTTGTGGAAAATGAAAACCCCAGGTTATAATTTATGTCCTCGGGTGATCCATTCATGAATTTGCCCTTTATGTATTTATTTTTGATCCATGATTCCATTTCAGTTTTGTCATCTTCGTCAAAAGGAAACGGGACTTTCTTGGGATTCCATCTCTTTGTATTTTTTTTATTTCCCAGAGAATCAAGCAAACGAATTTCCTTTTCATTCCATTCCTCTAAAGAAAGGGATTTCACCCTTGACACTTCAGAGCCCAAAACTCTATGAAGAGATGCGCATCTTCCACATAGAAGAACTCCTAAATTCCAGCTTGCCCATGTAGGATAAGAAGAACCGCATTCGCCACACTTATTCGAATTCTCGGGATTGTTTATAATCCCTAGTAATATACTTTCAGACTTTGAAGCTTTTGCCATAGTTAAGCTATCTACAAACGAAGTACGCTGGCAAATAAGTTTTAGGTATAGGTCTTGAAAAAGGTAAACGAACAGTTGAGTTTATAGTATTAGCCGCGAAGTGTTATTAGGTTAAGATTACAACCCCGAAATATCAGCAGATGCGAAGTAAATGCAAATGTAAGCCATTTCCATAAACTCAATCAATTTACCTACTTCTTATCAAGCGGAAAGAGCAGTCGCAAAACTACGTTTTGTAAATGGCCGTCAAGAGAAGAGGGAATTACGAAGCTATTTTAGATAACTCTACGTTGAAGAAAACTTATGGTGTCAAAAAGATACAACAGCTAGCTAAGTATCATGAGTTGCCTAATTGGATGAAAGACAACCATTTCATACTAGGATCTTACGTTTCAGAAACAAGCAGTTTTGGAGCATGTTTTCGTTCCTTGACTTTCATTCATAATGAGACTGCCAACATTTACACCCATCTCTTACCAGCGCTTGTATTCCCTGGACTGGCAATTTTTTCCGCTTTTGTTTTATCACAGCGAAACGATCTCAAGTACACTTTTCATCATTCAGCGGTAGTTGTAGACTATGTTGTCTTTGCACTGTTTTCACTTGGACTTTTTAGCTGCTTCATGTTCAGTGCTTGTTTTCATTGTTTCAAGTCACATTCTCACAGAGTAGCCATTATTGGAAACAAATTAGACTACTTTGGAATAGTAGTCTTGATTTCTACATCTTTGATGAGCATCATTTATTACGCCTTTATCGATATGCCCTACTTGTTATCTATTATGATATCAATTACAGTGGTATTGGCTATAGTATGTGCAATTATGTCTCTAGATGATGATTTTAGAAGACCTGAATGGAGAACTTTCAGGGCTTCAATGTTTGTGTGTTTTGGTCTTTGGGGTGGCGTGCCTGTATTGGTAGGATTGTATACCTTTGGAACGAAAGAGACAGTGCAACGCTGCAATCTGAAATTTATCTTGCTAGAGGCATTTTTTTACATTTCAGGTGCTTTGATATATGCGCTGAGAGTGCCTGAAAGATTAGCACCCGGCAGTTTTGATGTCATTGGAAACAGTCATCAAATTTTTCATGTCTTAGTAGTGGTTGCCGCTTTTTGCCATGGAAAAGCATTGGTAGAGTCGTATAACTACTCAAAAATATCCAATGCCTAAAACACAGCGCCTCCACTAACAAACAACCGTTCTTCATTCTTCTGACACCATTTGATGATCTTTTTGCTTGTTTGAACGAGAATTCTTTTGTCAATATTATTACCGTTGTGAATCATGTAGAGCTCAAAGGATGGAGTAGAAATAACAAAGCTTGTTACTACGTCTATGTTCTTGGAGTTAGACGGAACACATGTTGTCGTGGGGATTGGACTGTTTTTTGTTTCGGGGCTGCAGACTCTCCATTTGGTGTATTTCACGAAGTTTGAAGAATTTAAATCAATTTTACTTCGTTGCAACAATGTATTGTTTCCATCAGATCTTGTATTTCGTTGAGGTGAAACTAGAGTATTTGTCACCACAGCAGAGTGCAGTCGAGAATAAATGTAATTGAGCTTACGCTCATGGTCTCCTTTATCATTTGTCCTAACTAGAAAATATTGAGCATGTTTTTTTGATTTGAAGATGAAGTCAGAGATAAAAGAAAATACTCCTTCCGGGGGTGTATTGGATAACATCGACAAGTAGAGTTCTCTGCATATTGTGGAAGATTCCATAATTCGGTCGATAATTCTTTTACTTATATCTCGGACTTGATAGAATTGATCTTTATAAGGAGACAGTAATATCAATCCAACCTTAGTTCCGTTGGGATTGACGTTTTGATCGGGAACTCTGACGCCTGCATTATCCAGTGATTCATCATTTCGTAATTCCCAGAACTGTATAAATGCGTAAAGAAATCCGTTTGGATTGAATCTTGGGAGACACACCGGAACCCAAAACTCCTCGTTCACCTGAAACTCTGCTCTATTCGTTGAAGTAGTCTTGAATGTGTTGGTGTTGAATATCATTGAAAACAGAAGCTGAAGATCCGCAGTATGAAGAGTGTGTCTGCGGGGTCTCATCACAGTTATTAACTTTCCCTCTGGTCCGACTAACAAACCATAAAGAATACTTGGAGACGTATATCGCAATAAGGTCTGTTCAATTTTGACTCTAATATGTCTCTTCATCTTAAGACACGGCAAGCCTCCGATGATAAGACCTAAATTGGAATTGTTGGCAAGGTCTGTACAGATATTGTTCAAACAAGCAACATCTGCATGGCCCAGAAGTTTTCTGAAGTCGAAGCTCTCTCTCTGCCTGAACACTCTATTTATGTGAGGCTTACTTAGTGTCGTGATTAAATAGTTGTATAAAAAATCCAGTTGTTGCGTTGATTCCATATCAGTTTCTTGCATACTTGACACGCCCATTAAAATAATAGGGTAACGGTTTTCAAAAGTGAAACAGACATCTCCATTTTTGAAACTTCGCAAATCTCCAGTTTCGATACCAGTTTCATTTGTCTCTTCTAGATGAAAGTAACTAACAATAGTCTGAATTAATCCCATATACCCAACAATAATATCCTCAGATCCATGCATTGAGTAAATTGGCTTACCAGCAGATGACAAAATAAAAAAATGCTTTCTTCTATTCAGAAATAGTTGCATATCTTCACACTCATCGTCTCGTTCTTCTGAAAAACTGAGACTTAAAGCTCTGGAAGACATTGAAGAATCTTCCGCCATTTGCTTCAATGTATTACAGTTAATGTGATTAGTATACAGAAAAGCGCGCTTTGAAATTATCGTTCGAACCTAATGTAATGTCTCCACGAAAGGTAGATCAGATCGACTTTGTTTACGTATATATCTCCCAGCTTGCGATAGAAAGCTACGGCTGACACCACGGCCGGCCGTGTTGAACCTGATACTGGCATAAATGGGGTTCAAGCCACATGCTAAACCAAGCACTCAGAACTATACCTGCGCTATCACTGATACCCACTGCACCCATGGCGAATTCTCGCTGATCCGTTGAGGTTTCTTCCAAAACAGACAGAAATGTGTTCACGTAAGAAGCTCCTCCCAAAAGTCCTTCATAAAAAATGATTAACATCATCAAATAAACGTTAGGAATGTAATAAAACAGGGACTGTGTGATGCAAATGACTAAGTTTATGAATTGTAAAATCGAAAACCATTTTAAATGTCGAATTCTAACAAAACTGCTGGATGATCTTGAAATAAAAACGCCTAATTGATACAGGGCTGAATAAACAACGTAAACATCTCTGAATTTCCCAAATGGCATCTCATCCAAAGGAAAAAGGAGTGAAGGCGAAACTCCTTGATTGATCACATACTCTGAGAAGTAAACAGTTGTGAGAGGTATCATGTACGGAACGGTAAGCGGTTTTATCTTCGTAAATGTGTACATTAGATGTGCCTTCAAATTCAATGCAAGAAAGCGCCAATTATTGTATGAAACACTGCGGCTGGTTGTCCGCTGCTCATCTAGGGGCTCATTTGCCGGTACACCCGTGTGCAGTAGCTCATAACTTGAAGATTTCTCAGGTAACAGCTGGAAATAACTCCAAGCGAACGAAAATGGGAGAACACTGAATAGAAGCAATGTTATGGGAACTGGCATTCCAAAAAAAGTAGTGAAAGTAAGATAAGTAAAGCTTCCTAATATTCCAGCCCCGCCAGTACCAGAACTGAATGCTTTTAAAGCAATGTCCTCATAAAAGTGAGTCAATTGTAGAAATGTTACCTCACCAAGTCCAGAACTGAGTGATGCAAACGCAACACCAAAAAAAATTACTTTTAACTGCTTGTACCACGCTATTACAGCCATACCAGTGCTGCTCAAGACTATCAGTATCGATATTCTTACTGGATATGGTATAGAATGAAGATAAAATGGGGCGACGATCTTTGCCAAAAATGCAGGAAGTATATCAGCCATTAGTATTGCAGCTTTTGGTACCCCAGGGTAATCTTTTAGTAGATCGACTGCGGCACTTAGAATAACCACATAAAGGACATTGTTTACCACCCCAAAAAGCCAAAAGGCTAAAAATGTCCTATTTCTATACTCCATATGAAGGAAACTGGAGGCCATGTTCCGCTATGCGCGACTTTAAGGTCAAGGTAGAGTGAGTGATGGAACTCATATAATAAAGAAACAAACCAAATTTCGAAACATTTACCTCTGAGCGCGTGGTATTTCATTGTTGTAGATAAATCCAAAATCTAACTACATGGTATGGTGCAGCAAAAATTCTATTTAGTCTTATGAGTACTTCAATGGGGAACATTAGTCTTGAAACATCGTTCGCAAAGAGGACCCCTGTAGACCTTGGGATATATACTTTCAAAAATGATTAGTAGAATAAAAAATTATTCGCCTCTTCACTATTTTTCCTGAGTTAAAACTGTAATCAAGTGCACAAATGAGGTCATCTTAGTGCTTATTACATATGAAAGTAAAAATATATTATTCTTCCTTGCCACTACTTGAGAATAATGCTTACTACTTTGCCCTTAAACCATTCAACCTGTATTTCATATCTTTTAGAGGTTTGGAGTCCGGATTCCAGTTGTTAAATTCTGTTAGAATATTCTCAACTTTACTTTTTCCAGAAGGAAGGAATTTATGGGCTTCAAACATTAAACCCCTCATACACCATGGTAGATGAAATGGATTAGCGGCAAGAAATTTCAACTCAAAGTGCTTCAAAATTACAGGCTGCTCCGGGAAGTAATCAGGAAGGTTAGTAGTTTCCAGAAAAAACTGTAATGCTAATTCATAAACACCTCTTTCATTATAGATCTTAGAATGACCACCACCAGTCAACGGACCTGCAAGGACGGGGCTAATTTCTTTGAGAACACCATGATCAGAAAATCCTAGGTTATACAATGTGCAGCAGATAGCGACAGTGTCTGAAACAAATTTTGGGGTTTTGGAGCAACCATCAACATAGGTTGCACGAAATATATTGGGATGCCGAACATGGAATGCTAATGCGGAGTAAAGTGGTACCAATTGATCATCAATCGATCCTACAAATACTATTTTTACCCCATGATTAATAATTTCTTTGATACTCCGCGCATATAACTTAGAAAGCGGTGTTTTCAGATTTTGAAACTCAAACAACTCCATCATCGATTCGTTCTCTATAGTTGAATATGCTCTCACAAAAAACTTTTGATCGATTCCAAAAAACGGTCCGTTGCTTATCCCAGCCATTGCCAATACCCCTATCGTCTTTTTGTCATCAACAATACCTTCGGACAATAACTGAGATAAAAGTATTATTGCGACCGGAGTGCCCTGACTGTGGGCCGCAAAAAAAATGAAATCAGCTTTACTTGTCTCTTCAGTCCAATTCTTCATCTCATTAAAAAAATACTCAACTCTATTGAGCACACTTCCTTCTCTTTCTAGAGCTATCTTCTTAATAGCTATTTCTTCATTGTGTTTTTGCGCCCAATCCATTACTGCTTTTTCTGCTTCATTGCTGAACTTTACTGAAGTTCCTGTCGGCTCGCCAATCAATGGCCTCAAAACCTTTGTAGGAAAAAACCCGTGCACACCAATAATCAGCACACGTTGAATCTTCCTAGGTTCAGCTACTCTATACAATCGCCTTGGCACATAATTGACTATGCCAAGAAGAGATGAGAATTTGTAGAAATGATCAAACAATGTCGCTGTCGTACGTTTTAGAGTAAGGCATTTAATAGATGGTAAAACAACGCTTAGATCATGCTCTTTATGTGGTAAGTCCATATTCAGTTGAGATGCACTTGATTGACTACCCAACGTGATAGGGAAAGATTGTTCTTTGAAGTATCCTTCGTTGCTTTTTATTTCTGTGTCATAAGGTTTAGAATCAATAACAGTTTGTAAATTATTGCTCCAAAAGGGCCATGGACGGTAAGATGTCTTCATTTGAAATTCATCCTTATCGATGGATGTACGATATGAGCTTTCCCCTTCCTCAAACAGCGAATTCTCTTGAATATTGTTTTGTATCGTGTCATCAAGTTTCGAAGCGGACTTACCAATATACTGGTGATTTGAGCAACCGCTGTCGGTATCACATGCTGAAGGATTGCTAGCCACGGGTGCAGTTCGATGATTCCAAGGGATTCCAGGCCATCTTTTGCCACTATTGCTAGAACTCATCGGATAAAAATAATCGAGCGCCGGGTAGATAAGGTAAACATACGGGACTTCTGTTTCTAACCAGGTGCGATAAATTCGAGTCAAGTCTGATTTTCTCAGTGACAAAAACAAGAAGCATTGAACTTTTCTTGTTTTCAAGAAAGAAAAAGTGCCTCCATGTATGTCTGAACTACGACGTCAAGGATGTCCTATCCTCAATCATGGAGAACAAGCGCTATCTGATATAATGTGGCCACCACAGGTCAAATATGTACTCCACTCTAAGTTAACTCATGGTCTTCGCGCGTCTTTGCACGTTTTCAAATAACTAATCACTAATCATTAACTCGGTATTGAGGCTACCCATGACTAATTATAAGAAAAGGTTGTCCGAGGACGATATGGTCTCTTTCAAAAAGCAGAAGACTCTTAATGACTTCTTCCAAAGAAAATCTGCAAACTTAGGTGGTTTACAATCGGAAGACGATGAGCTGAAATCAATCAAGAAGAAGACCGTGTTCATAGAGTCAATTACCAAAGTAACTGAAGACAGGAGATTGAAAGGAAGAGAAAGCTTATCTTGTTTCTCCAGTACTCAAAATCAGTTGGGAGTTAGATTTGATAAAGAAAAGTGGATATCTGGGTTGACAGAAGAGCAAAAACAACTTCTAGATATTGAAATCACTACGATGGATGATACATGGTTATCAGTACTTCGCGAGGAGCTCAAGAAACCATATTTTTTAGGTCTTAAAAAATTTCTAGCCACAGAAGAATGTCAAGGTGTTACCATATTCCCCCCTAAAGACTTGTGGTATTCATGGACACGCTTGTCTCCTCTCTCTCAAATTAAGGTCCTTATCCTAGGTCAAGATCCGTATCACAATCATAACCAAGCACATGGGTTAGCGTTTTCGGTAAAAGATCCTAAAACTAGAATTCCTCCCTCTTTGAAAAATATGTACAAACTACTAAAAAATGATTATCCCCGGTTTATAATTCCCAATACTGCGGACTTAACTAAATGGGCTCAGAGGGGGGTCTTATTGTTAAATACATGTTTGACAGTGAGGGCCCATAGTGCCAACTCTCACTCTAGAAAAGGTTGGGAAACTTTCACTCAAGCTGCTATCCAGAAACTAATTGACTATAAAACAGCTAAGAAACAAGGGATTGTCATTATGGCATGGGGTGCGCCTGCCCAAAAAACCATTGACTCTTGCCAACTTAGTGGAGACCACTTGATATTAAAGACGGTTCATCCGAGCCCTTTGAGTGCTTCCAGGGGTTACTTTAGTTCGCATCATTACAAAAAATGCAATGAGTGGCTTGTGAAGAAATATGGAAAGGACGCTTTTATAGACTGGTCTTTAGTAGATGGAAACAATCTAGATGAACTTTGATATATAAAGATTGAAAACTAAATTTTGAACCGTTGAACCCCAATATAAATGTAACTTGTTGAAACCAATAAAAATGGGTGTTACTCGGATTTATGGAAGGAATCATAATCGGATAGCCTATCTAGAGATCTTTAGCATATATAGCATTCTCATTAAATAAGCAAAAAAATATAATACTGAAAAGCAAGAGTAAATAGGGATAATATAACTAACCTCAAAAATGAGAAACAAAACAGAGGAGGGGCGAAGAATGAGATTAGTCCAGGCTGGTTAACTTTAACTTCTGGAGTTTTCAATTGATAGAGTTCAATCAGTCAAAGCAAAAGTGTTAACGCCCGGAAGCTGCCTTGATGTTCACATTTAACCCGTCTATTTAATATACATATAATGATCTCTCTTTGAAAAGCTCCTGTTGCTCCCATAGGCTCATGCGCAATAGAAACGTATTGCCACCGTGATTCTTCTATTCAAGGATTTCATCAGTATGAGCTCAATCATTGCACTACACCACATTGTGATACATGCTACTTGATATCACGTGATTAGGAAGCTTTAATACTCTGAACTAAAAATGAATGCCTCCCCGAATGATAAGATCTAACCTAATAAGGAAGATGTCCAGTCTACCTAAACATAATCCATATTTTCAGCTAGGTGGTAAAGACATATGGAGTTTAGTAAATGAGACTGCTGCTGTCAGAGAATCTCTTACTGGGAAGAAAACTGTAAATTTGGGACAAGGTTTCTTTTCGTATAGTCCTCCTTCGTTTGCAATTCAAGCTGCCAAAGATGCACTGGATGTTCCAGCCTTTAACCAATACGCGCCTCCTAGAGGCAGACCGGAGCTGATTAGTTCATTGATTGAAGCATACTCTTCCTATTACCCGGAAGGGTTAACCACATCTCAGGTAATGGTTAGTACCGGAGCAAATGAAGGTATGCTATCTATGTTTCTTGCATTTTTGACTCCAGGGGATGAAGTGATAGTTTTCGAACCTTTTTTTGACCAGTACATCAGTAACATAGAGATTCCAGGCGGAAAGGTAGTATATGTCCCGTTGCATCCTCCTCAATGTTTTGACAACGAAACTGTAAAATCCTCAGACTGGAGAATAGATTTCACAGAGCTGGAAAATTCAATCAATGAGAAAACGAAGATGATAGTACTCAACACTCCGCATAACCCTGTAGGAAAAGTATTTTCTCGTGAAGAATTGCAAAGAATAGGTAATATTTGTGTTCAGAACAATATTATCATTTTGGCGGATGAGGTGTACGAAAATCTTTACTACAAGGAACATGTGAAGATTTCGTCACTTTCACCAGAGATTTCCAGGCTAACTGTTACAGTAGGTAGCGCAGGTAAATCTTTTGCCGCCACCGGTTGGCGAATAGGGTGGCTGATTGGGAATGAAGATTTAATCAGTATCGCTTGTTTGGCGCATACTCGTATCTGTTTTGCGAGCCCTTCACCTTTGCAAGTTGCCTGTGCATCAGCTTTAAGGACTGCAAAATCTATTGACTACTTTGAGGAAACCCGCAAAGATTACACCCATAAATATAAAATCATCACAGAAGTTTTTGATCAGTTGGGACTGCCTTATACTATTCCCGACGGAGGTTACTTTTTGTTGGTCAATTTTAAGAAGCTAGAAATTCCAAAGTCAGTTGATTTTCCTAATGAAATTAAAAACAAACCTAGAGATTTTAAACTGTGCTATTGGTTAATTCAAGAGTTTGGAGTCGTATCAATTCCACCTACAGAATTCTTCATCGAAGAACATAAAACCGTGGTACAAGACTGTCTGAGATTTGCCGTTTGTAAGGATGACGAAATTTTAAGAGAAGCCTCTAGACGTCTTGAACGTTTAAAAGATTATATACAATAAGTGAATCCAGTTTGTAGTATTCTATTCTTTATCAATTTAAACGCGAAATTTTAAAGTAGCAAAATGTTCGTTTGGGTACCATTGACAGCTATTATTTATGGGCGAAACAAGAACAAATGACCGAAAATAATGCATTACGCCTTTCAAAAGAATATAATATAGATTCTTCATGGCAGGAGGATTTAAATTCTAAGAATAGATTAGCACGACAATTGCCGATTTCGAAGGAAAGACTGGATTTTAAGCAGGCTCAACGAGCTAAACTTCTCAATGATTCAGATTGGTGTAGGTCATCCTCATTTGGTGGTACAACTAATGCGACCCCCAGGCCATATACTAGCTTCAACCATTCAAAATTTGTTACATTCAAGGAAGGTGAATCAGTTGAAACGCAAAAGTTCCAAACAGATAATAGTAAGGCCTGTGCTCACTCAGTAGAGTGTATCCAGAAAATAAACGGAAGTACAAAGGTCACAAAGTCCATGAGCAATGAGACGCCAATTTCTTCAAAACTTCAAAGAGTTCCCAGGGATATGAAAGAATTAATGGCAGGAGCTACTTGGCACTTAAGAGACAATCTTGAGCTTTTTTCTTATAGGCACCAAAGAAAAAGGATAACTCATAACAACGATTCTCAACAAAATTGTACTACACCTGAGACATCACATATAATCCAACCAGCCTCAAAGAAGCCAAAAACAAAAACTGAAAACGAGAAACGGAGAAGAAAACGACTAACTAAGACCGTGCCCAAAGAAAGATACTCAAAAGTGAAGGATAACTTGTTTCTCAAAGCGGAAAATTCTTTTGAGACCGCTGAGGAGCTTCCTACTTCAGATAGAACCTCCAAAAGATTTCAAAATAACCTATGGTTTATTGATTACGATGCTCGTGATAAAAAACAAAGTGTTTCAATAGCTTCCAGGAAGTTTTTTGTGGATGAAGTCTATGAAAAAAAGGAGTGCCTTGCAATTTTCTCTAATGTAAGATCTGCATTCGATCTAGTAAATGATAACAAAGTCAGGTACTGGAATGATGAAGAATCGCCCCCTATAACGGTTTATCTATCTATGCCTGTTTCCTCCTATAGGGAAAAATATCAGCTGAGTTTCCCGAAGGATGAGGAGCTGAATCCCTTTGAAGAGATCGGTCGGATGATGGAAATTTCTGCATTATTTTATCTTCCTCAAGAATACGCTTGCCTTGTTCGCAATGAAGATACCTTCAAGAATTGCATTGTAGGACAATTTATTAAAGCCTACGAGAAGTCACACTATGAGGACATCTTACAAAAAATCGAAGAGTACAATGTACTAATTGATAGTCTAAGATCTTCAGGTGTCATATTTGATCACCTAATAACACAGACAAGAGTTCCTCGACCCATCATTTATGAAATTCTTAATCAGGTATATTCCCGTACAGTGTCGCCTAATTCAAAAAAACTCTGCCAATACAAGGCTTTTTCAAACTATGTCTATGGTGAACTACTTCCAAACTTTTTAACGCAAGTTTTCAATGAAGCGAAATTGGATTCAAACTCAACATTCATAGATCTAGGTTCAGGTGTTGGTAATTGCGCCTTTCAGGCAGCCCTTGAATATGGCTGTGAAAGCTTCGGGTGCGAAATTATGGAGCATGCCTCTTATCTCTGTGAGTTGCAGTTGATGGAGTTCAAAAATAGATGCAATATATTTGGAATTAGACCTGGGAAAATTAATTTTTTTCTGAGACAAACATTTGAAGATAACTTACAAGTTTCAGAAGTGGTTTCTAATTGTGAAGTGATATTGGTGAACAACTACTTATTTGACGCCAACTTAAATTCAAAAGTCATTTCTCTTTTTCAGTGTCTTAAAGAAAGTATTGGGACAAGAATAGTTAGTCTTAAGCCAGTGATTCCGCTCAACTATACAATTCATGATGACCTTACTTTGACTAATGTTTTATCTTTTATGAAAACCAGGAGAAACGAATATAGTGAGAACAGTGTTTCCTGGACATCTAAAGGAGGGGTGTATTACCTAACAGAAGTTGTCTCTGACGTTCCAATTGAATTGATGGGTAGCTCCACAAGAAAATCTAAGTCACGCATCTAAATTTACCTTATTGATATAGCTACCGTAAATGAGTTAAATTATAGAGCAGATAGATAATCATTCATCCACTTTGAGATGTATCAATTCTCCGATAGTCTTGGATACGGCTAGGATATGCCACGGGAACGGATTGCATGTATCTTCGATTATTGAAGCGTTCCAGAAGTTTTTCAGATCTGCTAAACTTCTATATTGGCACAGTATTTTTTTCATCAAATCCACAGGATCAATGAAAGTAGGACAACTTAACAGATTTACTTCCAGGATATCCATTCCTTGGGATAGGCTTGCTGATTGAATCAAGTACCCCGTTTTTATTGGAATCCTATTGATTTGATTTGAAAGTGGCAAAGGCATAGACAGAATTAACCCAAGACGTTCCTCGGACAAGTTTATTATAGTACCATTGGACTCTGTGTATAAGTTTTCAGACGTGTTAAACGCTGGAGAGCTTGGCGTTTGGAATATATTAACGTTAACATCTGGGCTGTCAAATCTGGAACCCAGAGATTCCGCAGTATTAGGATATACTCCAAGTGTGGAGTCAGGATATACTGTAGAGTTTATAGCATTGTTGACACAGCTGCTGCTAGCAGTTTCTCTGCTGATGCCGTTCAGATTTAGTGTTGGGTCCAGGTTTGTGGTAAGAACAATCAGAAAAATATTTTTATGCAACAGGGATAACCTCTTCCACTGTATCAGTTCATCATCTGGGATGATGTTGTTGAGTCTTGTTAGAATCAAGTACGACTTTCCAGGGTGACATTTAACGTATTCCAGAGTGATGTTCCATATATCATTACTAATTTCTTCGAAACTTTTCAATACATTGGCATCTGCATTCAGAGACTCTTTCTTCTTTGTATACCATGCCTTGACTTCCCTCAAGCTGCCATATTGATCGGTCCAGCAGGCAGCGCACCAGCTCTTATCCGTAGCCCTGTCATAAGCAATATGAATGTACAAATCGTCTATAATTAGCTGTCTAGCAATTGACGCTTTCGTAAGTTTGAAATTTATTGGTGAAGGAGTTTCCTGTGCGATAAGAGCGATACTTTTAGTAAAATGACCACTTGTAACTAAGCAGTATAATTGTAACGAGATTCTTGTTAATATTTTTTGAGATGGAACACAATAGTTACCGTCAACTAGGAAAAATGTATCCAATGGAATACTTTTCTGCGCAATAGAAATGGGTCTTAGTCCCGCCCCTTTTTTATAAGCTGTACTTGGTCCAGACATTAATTTTTTCTTTCTTTTCTTTGATTCGTTAGATGAAGTTAAGCTCAAAAACCGAGTTATGGAATCTTGAAGATCCTTCAAAACTCTGGAAGTTTCTAAGATGCTGACCAAAGAAGTAAATGGATTTATAAATATAATCAGAAGAGGCATTTCCGGTCTCAATCTGCTGCAGAGTTCGCTCAAGTACTTGTCCAAAACATTCTGAACAGTTTTCCAGTACGTTTTTTCTACTTCGTTAGGAGATACACGTAGCACAACTTCATCCGCAATTTCAATCAGAGAGATTTCGCCCAATTTGTTTGTCTTGTATTCATCCTGTAAATTTTCAATAAAATTGATGGCTTGTCCCAAAAATTGCGGCCCAAAATCTGGAACAATTGCAAGAGCTTGGAAGTTGTTGGCACCTTCGACAGGTTGCAATCCTAGAGACTTCCAGAACTTTGCAGAAGTAATATCAATGTTGAGAGCGTCATCTGATCGCTTCAGTTTAATCATGGTTGGCGTAGTATGAATCAAAAGATTATTTTCAGTAGCCAATGTTTTATCAATGACACCCTCCTGAATTGTTGTCAAAGATGGAGATCCTAAAACTGAATCTCTGGAGTCACATTCTATACTATTTGTGCTAGGACAATTTTCCCTGCTTAAAATATTGAACAGATGTTCACCTGTTTTACCTAGTCCAAGAAAATCCAGCAGGCTTAGTTTTTCGATACCCGGGCACATATAACGAACCAACTTGTCTATTCTTGATTGCAACCGAAAATCAAGCTTGGGCTTACAGGACGAAAAACCGGGCAGGTCAAATAATATGGCTTTCAAAAGAATAGGAAGGTCCTCATTCAAGCGATCCTTTGTTATAACTGGATTTTTGTACAAAAAGCGAACGGGAATGGAGTAAAGAGGTACGGTCCTCATAATGAACGGTACCCAATTCTGGCTCAGGTTGTTTATTGTATCGTGACAACCATCCGATGAGGTCGGAGCGCCAGCCAAGGCTAAACTGCTGCATTCGCTCATATGAATAGCAGGATTCTGGTTAATGCTGTTCGTCTCTAATCCTGTTTTTTGGACTTCCTTCCTATCTGAATCATCTATGATATCAAAATCAGCTGGTAGACCGGCCTTGTCGCCCTCAGAGCTTTTCGTTATCTGATAGAAGTCATCTTGGATATTATGCTCACCATTTTCGTCTTGTTCATTCCTTCCTCTCGGTGCTCTTTGATCTTCGTATTCCTCGTTTTCGTATTCTTCCTCTTCTCTGAACAATCTGTCTTGGTCGTCGTCGCTGTCTGATTCAAGATCACTATCTTCCTCCTTAATCCAGTTAGTGCCTGCAACCGAAACTCCTGTTGACGGTTTTAAAAATAGCTTAGCATTCGTAATGGATTCCTTATGAGGACCTGACGGAGATTCGCTACCATCCACGTAAAATTTACCTCCCGTGGAGTATTTGATGTCTATATTATCGTGAATGACCGGGTTAAACCTAAGTGGTGAGAATACTGAGTTAGCATTACGATCGCAAGGAGAAATTCCTGAAATAATTGGAAGAGGGGCAGGTTCTGGAGCCCCGGGATCCTCATAGAAAGGATTACCTGTAGTAGGCAACTTAAGTAACTCTTTTGGATTTGAAACAAATGAATCTGGATTGGAAGACGTGGTTTCATTCTCTTCAGCATCATCTCCAAACAGCTCATTCCATTCATTTTTAGGCATTGTATCTATTTCCTCGTTCATTACGTCATCTAGTACTCCGTCAAAGTAAGCATCAGAAATATCAACGTCCACAATTGGTGATAGGCAAGCAGCCTCTAAACCTGGAGAGCTGTTATTATGAAGCTCTTTTAAATTGTCGTCCTCTGAAGAAGAACAGAAATCTTGGAGTTCTTCCATCGCCTCATCTACATCATGATTTTGTTGCTCCTTAATATAGTTAAGCCGTTGGTCTAACAGTTTGAAAGGGTCATACTGGACATTTGGCAAAGCTTCATCATTCACCTTTACGCCATACTGAATAAAACATAGTGAGAGAGGCCAGGTAATAAATCGCAAGTTTGCTGAACCAGCCCCATTATGAAGCTCTTCCAGAAACCTAGAAATATGGGGTAATGAGCTATTCAAATGATTCACGTTAGGAACCACTCTAACCCATTTCGTGGTCTTTTCATCAAGTGATATGCTATTATATTTGTTGAGAAGTTGTAATAACCGCTTATAATCTTTAGGTGGTTCGACAGAAAGTGAATCTTTAAGGCATCCGTTTATGGCAAAATAGCATCTAATACCAGATGGGCAAAGGTAGATAGCATAACTAGATTTCTGAGCCGTAATTTCCTGATTTTCCCTGTATGACAAGTTATAGAACCTCGGATTCTCGGATATTTTCGTTGAAAATAATACTTCATTCTTGTGATTGATCGCAAGATCTACTCTAAAGACGTCAAAAAAACTAAGGTTGTCGGTTTGAAGTAACAGTTGGGTACTAAATGGAAAAACTTTTAGGCTAGAATTTTCAAAAATGCAACTCTCTGTAAGTAGCCTGATGAGATGTCTTTTCAACGCTCGGAGGAAATTAATATAAATAGTGCTAATCAATTTGGAACTAGATGGATTTTGAAACACATCATTACTCGTAAACATACCTAATGCTATCCGATTAACCGAAATTTTAGAGGAGCCAATAAGAGACTGAAATTCCTCTTGCTCAAATACTGAAGTGTTCTGACCTTTCGTATCAATCCAGAAACACCAATAATCTTTTAGATGTGTAACGCTGTAAATGCCTTTCTGATTCAATTTTGCGGAAAACAACAGTTCTAAATCATGCACTGTGGCAGCTTTCCCTTTGTTTTCATCCTTACCTTTTTTGTCATCTTGAAGCTTGTTGTCAACATGGTAAGCAGAATAGTACACTGCGTCGAACTTTGCCATTCTATAGAAATTGGTATTATGAGCCGACTTGTCTCGTGATGTTCCAATGGGAGAAAGATCATCACTACATAATCCATCCTTAGGTACACTTAGCCTGCTAATACTATCGAGGATTGGGCTTGAATCATATGAATGCCATTGCGACATCTCCATCCACCCCAGATAACCCACGAACCTTGCAATAGAAGTAGACTAGAAGTCAGTTTATTACATAATATGTAATCTAAAGTTTTATTAGTGTACTACACAAATAGTAGGACAAATTGAAAGTTTCGTATGCATCTTTGTTGCATCCGTTTGGTTCATAATGGCGAGTAGGTAGTTTATTTAAAACGTGTTGGTAGTAGATATTAACGCCTTTTAGAAACTAAAGCAAGAAATGTGGTGATAAAACTATTATCAACCGCTCAAACAGGATATACAAGAACTCTTCTTAGACCGAGACATACTGGTCCCATCAGCCAAGTAAGGTATGACCCCCGAGTTAAAAGACATGTTTTATTCACAGAGTCTAAAAGGAGAAAAATGGGTGAACTAGCAAAGCCTTGGGACTTTACCAGAGGTGCCTTTAGATTCAAGAAATGATGTTACTGCTTTCAGTAATAAGGAACATATTGTATACCTTGCGGTCATCTTGGGTAGTGTGTGTTGTATATAGCAAAGTAGAGTCAAGAAAATTATTGGTAGAACAATACGATTTAATAAGCAATCATTCTGCTTCGATTAGGATTTGTCTCTTCTAATGTAACGCAAGAACTTTATTATTATAATTACCGTTATTATTGTCACTATCGTTTTGGGTAGTGCCCCGTAACTACTTCGAGTGCGAAAACTAAATTGAGAACGAAACGGAATTAAAAATGGGAAGAATACACAATTCAGACATCTGGTTTCCAAGCATAGATGAATGAAACTCACAAGAATCAATCAGATAAGCCATCTAGTTCTTTAGCCAGTGCATCAGGCGGAGTTCATATGGAACCTGAATCGCAGATTGACGATGTTGGTAGGAAAGATAGCCCACTTGATGTTCTTTTAGATAGCAATGTGATCAAGGAAGAGCAAACTATGCACATGAAATCACCGCCACAAGAAAGCTCTGCAGTCGGAGACGATGTTACCGATGATGAACTTGAAGATGGTCAAACAAGTGAACTCGAATATGATAAGTATCAGGGTGACGACGAAGAAGAAGTTGAAGAAGGCGATAGTGTCAGATCTAGGAAAAGAAGACGACATAATCAGTTTTTGGATGTTGAGGCTGAAGTTGACGACGAAGAAGATGATGAAGAAGATGATGATGATGTTGAACTTAAACACGATTTTATACAGGACGATCACATACAGCATGAAACTCAGGATGAAGGGTTTACTGCCAGAGACCTCGAAGACGACCGACTTCATAGAAACCTAGATCAATCTAGGGAGAAAATAGCCGATCAGGATGCTCATGAATTAGCTGATGAGTTCAAGCAACGTTATGGACGATCTGCTTCAAGTAAATATATGGGAAGTGCCTCTACAAACGCACCGCAAAGACTTTTAATACCTACCGTGGATGACCCAGGTATTTGGGGTGTTAAGGTGAGATTGGGGAGAGAGAAAGACGTTGTTCGTCAGATTCTCAAAAAAAAACTTGCGCGTGAAGGCACTAAGAATCCGCTAGAAATTTATTCGGCTTTCCAAAGAGATAGCTTCAAGGGACATGTTTACATTGAGGCTCGAAAGGCTGAGGCCATTAATGATGCTTTGAAAGGAAATGTGAACGTTTTTTCAAATAATTCAAAGTTTCTGGTCGGTATTGTGGAATACAAAGATCTTTTGAGACCTGTGAAAAGCTCAGATGTTAAAATTGCGAGGGGATCCTATGTTAGAGTGAAGAGTGGCAAATTCAAGGGAGATTTGGCCCAAGTTGATGAAGTATTGGAGAATGGTCTGGAAGTTAGATTGAAACTTGTACCCAGATTAGACTACGGAAAGGATTTAAGTCATTTATCGTCAAGTTCCGGTATAGATAACACATCCACCAACAATCGACGAAAAATTTATACTAGCAAGTTTAGACCCGCTCAAAGGCTCTTCTCGGAAACTGAGGCTAGAATCCATGATCCAACTATAAGGAGGGATAGAGACGGTTTTATCACTTATGGAGGTGAGGACTATTATGAGGGATTCTTGTACAAAACATTCCGCATTCAAAACCTTATTGTTAATAATATTAACCCCACCTTAAATGAACTTTCTCTTTTTCAGTCGAATGAGGAAGCTAATGCAATTGATCTGAGCACTATTGCAGACTCGCTGAAAGAAACTGCGAAGAATTTAGTATCTTTCCAGCCTGGTGATAATGTGGAAATCATAAGTGGGGAGCTTAATCATCTCACAGGAACTGTTAGTTCAGTTAACCAATCTGCTATAGTCTCTGTCAGGCTATTGTCAGATGATGCCTCTGTAAACAGCGCAATCGTAGAGATCCCCACATCTGATTTAAGAAAGATATTCAACATAGGAGATCATGTGAGAGTAATTCATGGAAAGCACACAGATGATACAGGCTTGGTTGTTGAAGTCAATGGAGACAAGGTAGAATTTATTTCAAATCAATCTAAACGCACAGTTGCTGTATTTTCCAACTATCTAATAAAATCAACTGACAGCACAGTCTCATTAAACGAAATTGGAAGATTTGAACTACATGACCTAGTTCAAATCAATTCTGAATTGGTTGGAATTGTTATCAAAGCCCAAAAGGATACATTTGACATTCTTTGTAGTGATGGAAAATTGTTGACCTTGCCTCCTAGTTCCATTTACTCAAAACTAGATCTAAATAGCAATCAGCAGATTGCAATTGATTGTAATGGTGTTGAAGTTAGAGTTGGTGATACTGTTCGAGAAATTTCAGGCGAAAGAAGACAGGGTATCATTTTGCATGTTTATCGAAACTTTTTGTTCTTGAGATCCAGAGAAATTGTGGAAAACCAAGGTGTTTTTGTTACATCTTCTAATAGAGTGAAAACCATTACCAGCAAATCCAGTGCAGTGGGAAGCCAGAATTCCGGTCCGGATTTATCTCGCATGAATCCTTCAAGAGCTATACCACCATCGAATATTCCTATTGTGAACCAAAAGGTTATGGGACGGGATCCAACGCTGAATAAAACAGTTAAAATTCGTCAAGGAGGGTATAAGGGTAAGATTGGCATCGTGAAAGAAGCTAATGGTGAGAGATTTCGTGTGGAGTTGCACAATCCTAACAAAACTATTCCCATCCCCTGTTCATTCCTGTTAATCGAATCGACGCATGGCTGGGTACCATATGATGACTTCGTGGTTGCTGACAGGAGAGGCGGACCCATTCCACGTCAAGAGTTTCGTGGTCATTCACTGCCACCTCAGCATGCGAGACCTCCAGCTTGGGGTTCTGGTGGGAAGACTCCAGCGTGGGGTTCTGGTGGGAAGACTCCAGCGTGGGGTTCTGGTGGAAAGACTCCCGCATGGGGTTCTGGTGGAAAGACTCCGGCATGGGGTTCTGGTGGGAAGACTCCGGCATGGAGTTCCGGTGGAAAAACTCCGGCATGGGGTTCTGGTGGAAAGACGCATGCGTGGGACGGATCGGAGGAGAGACACCACGGAAATACTTAAGATATTCGTAGTCCCTTCTCTGTTCGTAATTTATCTATTCCGAACACAGCTATGTACCTAAAGTAGTGTACTGAAACCAAAGACACGTCGTGGTGGAATTAGAATAGAGCGCGTAGAAATTGCGATTTTAATTCAAGATCATTTCAAATAAGGAGTAGTTCAACTTGTCACTCTTCGCATATGCAACTCTTCGTTCTCCTGTTAACAATAATTGGTGTCGTCTCGGCACTTCGTTTTGAATTAGAAGCTGGTAGAAATCCAGGTCGGGAGAAATGTATTAGAGAATTTGTTCCAGATGGTCAATTAGTGGTAGCTCGCATCAAATCTAACGGTGACAAAGGCGATGGTCAGTCTTTGAGATTTCGCATGTCCAATAGTATTGGAGATGAGTACAGAAATACAGTCGATTTTGTTGGTAGCGTTCAATTTGCATTTTCTGCTACCTCTTCTGCTCTGGACATTTGCTTTTGGAACACTCAAGTGTCCAACAACCCTGCGACACTTGTGCGTGAAATCGAAGTAGAGATCGAAGCGGGATCTGCTGCCCGTGATTGGAATGCAGTGCAAGCATCTGAGAAGCTCAAACCTGCTGAAGTGACTCTTCGCAAAATGGAGTCTCTTGTTGATGAAATTCTTGACGAACTAGAGTATTTGAAAAGGAGAGAGGAAAGGTTAAGAGACACAAATGAATCAACAAATAGAAGGGTTAGAAATTTTTTTATTGCTGGAAAAGCTCTGCTTATAGGACTTGGTTTATGGCAAGTTAATTACCTTAGAAATTACTTCCGTTCAAAACACATATTGTGATTTGTTCAACACAATTATCGTTTGTCTGCGAGGTTTTTTACGGATGCATACATAACCAGTTAGTTAAATATAGGCCACAAAATTCTCTCTACATTTGTAACAAGTTTTAAAAGTGATTTTTAAACTATGATCCGACTTAAGCAAAAAGCTTTGGTCTATTCTATCTCCTCAAGTTTTCCTAGTAGCATCGCAAAATCTACAAAATTCATAGTGAGTCTTTCCCCGTTAGTTGCTAAGGAAATCATATCTCTCATAGTTTGATAGGTGTTCGTATCACTGATTTCCTTTTGTACCTCCACAAGTTCATCAAGTGAAACTCGGTCAGAGCCCACAAAGTTGGTTAAAAGTTTCCAAGCTTCATCAATATAAGCTAAATTCCTCTTCAGGATTAGAAGCAGATTGGCATACCAAAATAGTTGTTCAGGATCAATGATAGAGGTATGCTGATAAACTAGTTGACCACTAATGTCCCCAACATTCAGTAATAGTTTTGATGGAATATCCAGAGTATCCCTTAAGAATGGAATTAGATCAGATTTTGAAAGTTCATCAGAATTTTTTGAGGCACAGTGTTGTAGATATTTTTCTATTATAATTGTGTTAAAATCAGTTATGTTTGCTTTTCTACTATTAAAGGGGTTGTTATTATAGTTATTGAACATCAGGTGAATTCCCCAGAACAGTTACGTTCCATTTAGCTCATTTAGGTAAACTATTGCGAAGTGACAATAACTAAACTGGATAGGACGAAATGATGAGTATCCCACGACTTCACGACTTCCAGTTTTCAAGTATGGCGTTTCTACCTAGAGCTTCAAACCTAACTACAATGTCACTCGCTTCTTTGGCCAAAGAATTAAAGGCAGCACTCAAGACATACCCCGATTTTCCGACTGAAGGAATCTTGTTTGAAGATTTCCTTCCTATTTTTGCAGATTGTAAACTCTTCCAAAAATTAATCGAAGCGTTCAAGATTCATATTAGGGAATCTTTGGTCGGCCAAAATATAGATTATGTAGTCGGATTGGAATCTAGAGGATTCTTATTTGGCCCTACTTTGGCTCTTGCCATTGGTGCTGGATTTATTCCGGTAAGAAAGCCCAATAAACTACCTGGCCCAGTTGTTCGGACTAGTTTTAAAAAGGAGTATGGAGAAGATGTTTTTGAAATGCAAGTTGGAGCTATCCCACCGGGATCAAATGTTATTATAGTTGATGACATACTTGCTACTGGAGGTTCGGCAAGTGCTGCAGGGTCTTTAGTGAAACAGGTTGGTGGGAACATTTTAGAGTTCCTGTTTGTTATGGAATTAGAGTTTCTCAGAGGAAGAAACACTCTTCCTGCTCCCACATTTACACTACTAACTGGGCAAAAGGATTAACTTTTATTAAATTAGGAAGGAAATGTCTGGTAAGAAGTATCTATGGTAATGATATTGCATACGTTGTCGGCCGAAAGTAGTTTATAAATCAAATATTGAGTCTTCTACTCCTAAGTAAATACATATGGAGATAGACACTATGTGGGGGAATTTATCTCTATATTTTTACTCAACTACTAAGCCTTGGTAATTTTGTATCAATGAGAACTTAGACATTCGGGCGAGTTTTCCAAGTTAAAAATTGAAGAGCAAGTAAAAGTATTGAACACTACGCTAAATGAACAGATGCTGTAGACCAATTATTAGTAATTTAAAGTGGACGAAGCGAGACCTGGGAGATGAAGATGATAACAATCTTTTAAAAAGCTTTGAAGTTGAGCTGTATTCCTAGTATGGCTTCTAATGTTTTGCTAAATATATAGTTTAAAACTTCATAAGGAGTAACCCTTACACCTTTTGTTTAGACCTAATATGTAAGAAGACTTAGCCTGACCATGATCAATGACGTGGCACCTGAACTTACTGTCTGTAAATGTCACTTCAAGTTAGGAACAAAATGAAGTCGAACCAGAGAGTGTATGAAAGGTTACCGCCTTGATTGCAAAACTGAGACGTAGGCCCTTCAAAGAGAGCTAAATATGAATTGGCCACAACCGCCAGGTAACTAGCATATTGGAAATGAAGAATAAAAGCAGTCCAACAGAAATTTCAACTGAACAACCTATATTTCTTATTAGAAAGAAATCACTAAAAGTGCTTATATCACCCTACTATGATTCAAAATCAAACGCCATTTTGCCATGCAATCTGATTACTTCGACTGTAGATGCACAGAATCATTTTAAAATTCTCCATCAGTTCCAAAAACCTATCCTTCACATACTGCCTTTCTCGTAGCGTATTTTTCTCGATTTCTATAGATACAAATGTCACATCATCATTTAAAAGTTGAAAACAATGAACCAACTTTTGTAAATCACGACAGTTAGCCTGTATTTCTAAGCTTCTCTCAAGTGGTGTCATAGTCTGAATATTTTTTGTGACCTTTGAAAACATATTCCATACTCTTTGGTCCTTATACTCGTGTAATAAAGCTGAACTACTCAAATCCATGGAGTTATTTTCTCCCACACTGTAAATATCATCATCACCACCAATATCGCCGGATATATGGTGATTAGCGGTCTCATCATAATTCTCTTCGTCATCAGGGTGATTTTTGGAGTCAAAATAGACACTTTGATATATAGACGGTTGAGCTTCTAAATTTTTAATAGCGTTGGCAATTGTTGGACTTTGGGAGGCACCTTGTTGTAAAGCAAGATCCAACTTTTGAGATAGACGCTCAATATCGAGCAATCGCTGAGTCCTTGTTTGCTTTTTGACTATGATTCTCTTTAAATAGCACAGCTGCAATTCTTTTAATTTGCGATACTGCAGAAGATTTATGAGCACCATACAAAACGACCTTAGCTCCATAACTGGTTCCTTGAAATTTGCGACGAAATGAAATATAAATCGTTCAAGGTTAATGAATGAGGAGTCAACACTTTGACCTACGCCTTCAATACTGTTGTTTTCATCTAAAATAGTGCCATTGGACTTGGAGATCGTTGTATCAATAAGAGAAAAAATATTTAGACTTCCTCCCAGGCCAACTAGTTGTTTGTTATATCTATGAAGATCGTTTTCAAAATGTTTGTTGAGCTTGTGAAGACGTGTTAGGTAGCGTAATATTCTTCGAAAAAACAATTCTGAAGAACGAAATTCTTGATTCAGAGGTGAATCAAAACTCTTGACCAGGCTAAGAGGTGGTATTGGAAAGTATGAGTGATATGGATTAGGCTGCAGAGGATTTCGTGGTGAAGAAAGAAAAATTGATTGCGGAAGTGAAGTAAAAGGAGGCGTCTTCAGAGCTTCAGCCCAGCTGCGTTCATCAGGATCAAGAAATCGAACTACCATCACACTTTCACGAAATAGCACCTCCTGAGTTAGATTGTTGAGAAAACTTCCCAGTAAACGCGTCCTCAAATTGATAATTGCCGGATCGTTTTTGTAGCTAAGGGGCTTGGATATGAGTTTTTTGAAAGAATGTTTCTCAGGTATAGGTGGAATTGGCTTGGTGGGATACATCTTACATAAACATTTCCGAAGAGAGTAAAAGTCAGTATATCTCCTTTTAACAATACCATACTTTGATTTTATGGTATAGTAGACCGTTGATTGCCTTTTAATATCACGAAAAGTTTCGGTGGTAATAATAAATATAGTATCATCGTTGTCCATGATAGTTGCTGGTACGCAGCGAACTGATAGCTCAAAGACAAGTTAAGTCAGCCCTACTCAGACTCGCGAAGCTATCCTACATTAGGATGGACACGTCTAATGGTTTTGTATTAAGGCTTGTTACAATTGTAGGACCCAATAATTCATACAGCTTACAGACATGTCATCAATACAGAACATTCAGGAAGGCATTCAGAAAGAGAAACGTAGGTTATAATTATATTAATTAACTGCCACTACAGCTTTACTAACAACTAAGCGCTGTTAAAAGCTGCTGATATATCGGAAGATGTTCAGGCACGCGTATTTGAGGTTGCTCAAGAGGCCCTTCAGACATATACCTTAGAGAAGGAAATAGCATCTTTCATCAAAAAGGAAATGGATCAATTGTATGGTCATACATGGCATTGTATTGTTGGGAAAAGTTTTGGTTCTTATGTATCTCACGAGTCTGGTGGTTTTGTTTACTTTTATATTGGCACTATTGCTTTCTTAGTATTCAAAACAATTTGAGCGAGGACTAGCTTCATTGCTAGCCTCCAAATATATTAAGTCTGGCAGTTTGGTTCTTTTTCTTTAGGGGACTTAAAATTTGCTTATCTCTTAGCTTCTTCAAAACAGGTGACCCTGGGCCAAATTCATCTAACTGCTCGTTGTTCTCTTCTTCTCTATCATGATCTGCTAAGAAACGTTTCAGGCCTTTCCGTGCACTAAAAAGTTTTCTTTTCTTGCGATTTTGCTTGTTTGTAAGGATGCTGTTGTTGACCATACCTTGAGGAGGCGCTTTTCTTTCGAAAGATTGGTCAGAAATTTCATCCTCATTGTCATCATCATCGTCATCAAAAATAGAAGTTCTGGTGATATCATTGCGTTGCCTATCCTTGTTCTGAATTATTAAGCTTCGTAAAGGACTCGTCTGGTTCAAAACGTAAAGTTTCGTATTAGTTGCATCAGGAGTTGATGTTGCCAAAAGAGTTCTTCCTACCTTTGATCCACATTGAGATCTAGGGCTTCTCGGAGCTTTTGAGGGAGATACTTTTAGTTTTTGTGAAGACAAAAGGGGTATTTTGCTGCCCGATTTTTTTGGCAAAGGGGTGTGTCTCGCAGGAGATTTGATTCTACGACCGTTCATTTCAGCAGCCGTCTTGAATATTGTGATCTTGTTAAGTACAGGAGTAGTTGCAAAGGGTGTAGAATTCTGCGAAAATGGATTGTTTGCCTTAGGATGTGCTGATGCCTTTATTTCCTTTAATCGCTTTATTGTTTTAAGCCCCATTTCAACCTTTGCTTCAAGTATTGCCTTCTGTACATTGAATGTTTTCTCTATATTTTTTTTCTCTAAATTAGCATTGTCCAACAAAGAATGAAAATGACTTAATTGTCCCTTTGTTTCCCTCAGTTCATCTAGTACTTTCAAGTGATCTTCTGTGTGAGTGCTCACATTCTTTAAAGAGTTGCCATTGCCTAAATCTGCATTTTTTAAGACTACAAGGTAATTGACCACGCGGTAAATTTGTCGTTTCCTCTTGCTCTCTAGTTCAGAAAGCTCTTTCAGACAGTCGGTTAATTCTCGTTCCTGATACATCAAATTTAATATGTTGAAGTCCATAGCTCCTAGCTATATTAGTCGATCGTCTTTTACTCTATCAAACAAATAATGCTATTCCTACAACAATCTGTTGATATTTATGTGGTGTACAGATGTATAATGAAATCAGTACTCATTTGTTTTTATCACGCTATTTGTTCCCTTTTCGTGTCATTAGTCTCAATGCAAATGTTAACTATTTTTATATGGATTGCCTCGTGCATGGCTACGTTTTCAAAATCAAATCTTCTAGGTATTCAGCAAAGAACTAATGATGGTATAATTAGCATTAATCTCTCAGACTTTGATGGACTTTGTCAAGTTCCAAGAGATTTCTTTATTATCGTCCTTTTCACAAATGTTGAAAACGAAAGAAAATGCAAGCTTTGTCAAGAATTCAAACCGGTGTTTGAAAAAGTAGTAGCTTCATATATTGGTGACTATGGAGACTCAGGCAAGGCAGTTTTCACGATACTGGATTATGAGGATACTTACTTTCAGGATTTGGGCTTATCCGCCATACCTCAAGTTTGGATTTATCCTCCAAAAAGTAGTGTAGACTATTCTACAGAGTATGATTCAAAGTCCGATAAATATGCTTCATGTTTAGACAAAATGGCTGAGCATTTGACTTATCCGGTTCCAGAATCACTTTTAACTAAAAGCACTCAGGAGAATTCACTTGAGTTCGCTCAATTTCTCGCTGAAGTGCTACATCTTCAGTTGTACCTGGAGTCAGAATTTGATATTTCACACTTTATTAGCTACTTACTGGGCCTTTTTCTACTTATCCAAATAATCAGGAAGAGGCGTGATAAGATAAGAAAAAGGTTGGCTGGTAGTTATATCTGGCGAATTCTTTCTCTGGTGTCTATATTTCTTTCCATAAGTGGCTACAACTTTTGCTCTCAAAGGGGTGTTCCATTTTTGCCGTCAAATGAAAAAGGGGTAAAAATGTTCCTATCTGGGGGGCAGCAATACCAATTTGGTTCAGAGGTGGTGATCAGCATAACGGTATATCTATTATTGGCGATATGTGTCGGTATTTTGGTATGTATTCCAAGATGTTCGCACCATCTTTACAAAAACTTCAGTGTTCTTCTTCTTGCAGCTTTTTTGTTTGTTGGATACAATGTATTGACATCTATCTTCCTCATTAAAAATCCTTCTTACCCTTTCAACTTCGTTAACATACCTCTTTTTTAAATGAGATTGCCAAAACAAGAAGTAATAGTACAAGTGATCAAATGGTACTAAAAGACGCAACCTGTGGACGTGGATCTAACTTTGCAAAAGTCCTTCCGTGCAAAAATACCTGATTGAGTAGATTCCAGACTCACATATCTGAAGCCCGCTCCATCGCGTCCTTTTTTTCGTCCCTATTGACAAGAATGAAAGAAACTAGTATCAATGAGGCACCAAACAAATATAGAGGTGACATCTGTTGAGTTTCTTTAACCTCCTGAATGAACATTGCAAGTGGAATAGTCAATGATAGACCGACAGTCACTGTTAGTGGGGATGTTAACAGCAGAGCTTTAGCCCACAAATAGTCTGATATCATTGTTATACAACCGTTGGCTATGATTATGCCCCAAATATCCTTAGATTGTGGAAGCTCTAACCGTTCAATTTCCAGATAGTCTAAAATAATAATCAAAGGCCACAAAAGTAACAGTGTAAAAACGCCAACAAAACCAAAAAATTGAGATGTATCGATCCTATTTTCGTTTTTGGCTTTCCTCTTCAACAAAACCGTATAGAGACCATAACACATTGCACCTGACAATGCCAATAGATTGCCAATCGTTAACAAAAAGGATGAAGCATTTGGTTGATCATTAATTTGGTCTTTAAAGGTAACAATCACTATACCTACAAACGATAGACCCAGCCCAACCATTTTTATGAGACTTGGATTTTCAATTCGAAAAACCCATCCTATCAAAAGGGTGAAGAACCCGCTGGTAGAGCTAAGTATTGTCTGATTGGCAACAGATGTATACTTTAATGAGGCGTTTGTGACCAGGTTCGAAAGATACCATAATAAGCAAAATTGAAATGACAGGACTGTAGTTTCTTTGAATGATAGCTTTTTTTCCTCTAAGTGGTTTATGACAGAGGATTGTAATCTCTGTTGCCTATGATTATCTCGGTGTTTGGTTAGAATTGTCGGTATTAGGTATAATGTGAATAATCCTGTATTAAAATAAGTAAGTAGAAAAGGTTTAGAGTAATTATGAGTCAAGAAGAGCTCGTCTACCAAAAATGATGATAAAACCCAAAACACAACTACTGTACTTAAGGACAAAAGGCCAGACATCCATCTTTGCTTCTCTTTCAGTGTCGTTGTAGACATCAAACTGTTTTGGACAATTTTGAAGATAAGAAGAATACTAAGGAGACAGGTGGTAATATAATTATGGTCGTGTGTTGGCGAAACTCATTATCGGTTTATACAATATATGAGGTGAAAAGAGACGATCCTTCGCTTGAAGACATGCAATAATAAAAACAGCATTGCCTCTCTTACTCCATTAAACTAATGGAGACATACGACTGATTCTATGTTAGATATAGACGCACTGCACCGGATTGGTACATATAAAGCTGAATCGACCTACTCACTCACATGACTAAGGAGATCATCCGTTGTTGCTTGTTGTCCTGTCACGCAAATAAGTGTCTCACTCATTCGCGTCAATTGAGTCTACAAGATCAATCAAGCAGTTAACACGATGTCAATAATACAAGCTTTCCCCATTTTGCAATTCGGCAATGGGGTATTATACTCGCACAAAAAATCTGACAAATGGTAATACTTACGTTTCTGATTTTATTAAAACAAATTGATTTAAATGTAATAATATAGTTCTATAATCAGCTAGCAATAATCTTTAATATATGATAAAGCTTAAATTACGAACTAAATACGTAAGCTTGAATCATCCCCGGTTTCGATTTCGCTCGGCATTAATTTGTAGCGTATCTACTCTATTGAATTTTGAACTCTCTCATACATTCGTAAATACACTTTTGCTAAAAATGAGCAGAAGTCCATTATACTTCATTTTTTCTTTTGGTAATATATTTCTACTGATCTACGTACTAAGGAAGATTTATATTTGAATTTTTATTCTCCATTTCTCCAGTGTGTTTCACTTATAATATAATACCATTAAATCTATTAGCGGGCATTGTAAATTTGATAAAACTGTTTTACCCGATGGTGCACATAAATAAAAATTCAACGAAACCGATTCGCTCGTTGTAGTAATACTATCAACACTATCAACACCAAATTTTTTATGCTTCTACCAAAGTTTCCAAAGTGGTCAAAGAATAAAAGCTGCAAAAGAAGAGGTGAAATCCTACTGAAAGCTTGAACAGTTATGTTCGTTAGCAGAATTGTTTTACCCCATTTGGAACTAATTCCAGTATCCACATATCAAAATACAAGCCAAGCCGAGAATTGAGGCTAACTAGGTATAAAATCTGATTGTGCAGCGAGGTCGCAATGAGGTCATATCTGTTGCCTTGAGAGATAGATTCATGATTAATTAAATGATAATAAACTTTACAGCTCGAGACAAAAGAAGCACCGCAGATAGCGCCAACGATAATAGTATGCGGAGAATATTGTTCAAAGGAATTAAGAAATCTTCATAACAATACCCCAAAATTTCTTCTTTCGCAAAAGCTTTTTACACTATTGATTAACCAACGGTAGTGTAAACAAGTGTGATCATAGTTGGCATTTTATGCGCAAAAGCTGCTTGAAATGCATTCAAAGTTTCCAACTTGCAACTGAAAATAAACCAATACCTGATCGCAAAGCAGCGCGAAATATATTTTTGTTGATAATCTAGCATATCTCTATTTCCTTGACTGAGAAATGAATATAATATTGACAGTTCTTCTATTATTATATAAACATCGAGCATGTTGGAGTAATTGGAACAATTAGAAAAAAAAAATTGCATGCCTGGGCTCTGTTAATAAATGCCTCTCTATTTACTTTGAAGTAACCGCCTCAGTTCAAAGAAGTATGGGAGACAATCATAACAGTTTGATTAAGATCTCCAAGGCTGCATTCAAAAATACAAGAGTATCCAAATCTTGGATAATAACCGCAAAGATCTTTTGATCGTGATAGATACACATAGATACATAGTCTTCTCAGTGATAAGGTACCAAATTTATTACATGAGACACGATTGCTAGTTATTTGCTTAAAGAGTTTAGTGGATACGAATTCCTGTTATCAACAGGGAGAAAGCGGTCAAGCAATATAACCGTATCTAGTCATCATAATTATTATTCATTCCTAGAATATAGGTCAGAAGAGCTTTGATTAACCTTAGATAGGACGTGATTAACAGGATTTGTGGGCTGGTAAATAGTAGCGGAATTGAGTCATAATATGTAGTTTCCCTGACAATGACACGTCAGACCGAACCATAAATAATGACCAAGTGTAGAAAGAGAAAATGCTTGTGTTATTCCATCACGCCTCTGCAAAAAAGAGATAGGGTTATGTTCCTACATTCATCAATATGCTAGAGAATAAGTGTTAGTACATAGACACTTCTATGCTCAATGACACAATAACAAAGAAAAAAGAATAGCGGCACAGATTCTAAAGCGTTATGAGTTCTGGCATCATATAAACCTCTTTCTATTTAAAAAGGAGTTTTACTAGGGATACGAGCTATCCCATGTGTTGAATGAGATAAAAATAGTTCAATAGCTCTTATATGATCTTGAACCTCTCCGTCTTTTTAAAGCATGAGTCAACCATCACGATAAGAGATAAAGAATGAAACAGCCATGGGTTAAAATAAACCACGTCCCGCAAGAGATCGAACTACGTGTACTGACTTAACGATCTGGATCAAATTGTATATTATGTCAGTGGGATTCGGAAGTAAAAGTTTTTTAAAATACCTGACTACCCAGAACGGTTATGAGTAGTCTGGATTCATTATTCGTGGGCCAGAAAAGTAAAATCGTAGAATTAAGGAATAGGGAAGATACAATCGAAAGATATGCAGCTTACCATTCAGCCTATAAAGGTATGACTGCTATCTTTCTTAATGATACTATTTTTTGGTAGCTTTAAATCTAAACATTTCTTAGGGACACGGGATTTTCTACCTAGCTAACCATACTAGCTCTAGAGCTAAAGATCGGCGAGCTAGGAAGTATTTAGGCCATTTCCCTCGAAGGCAGGAAGAATTCATTGCTAGAAGTTGCAGTTTAACTTCTTACCGATAAAACGTCTGATAAGAAAAAGACAATTATGAATGGCGTAATCCAATTTTGCATCGCCGCTATTTAAAACATCTTGACACATGCAATTTCACGACAATATAATGAGTAGTCACTTAAACGCTTCTCGGCAACAGTGGCATGTATTTCTTTGTAGTCATGCCGTTACTAGAAGCCATACATTCAAGCATTTAAGTCCCCAAGTTAACACGTAAAACTACCCAGTCTGCCAATCTGTAATACTATGATTGCCGTTTGAAAAGTTAACTAACTAGAAACGAATTGCAGTACTGCCAAAGTCACCGACCACCATCACAGACAATGGATCGAGACACTAAGCGAAATAAACAGTCAACAAAATTGGTCAACGAGTACATCTAATCTCTTTGTACTAGCAAAAGTATCCACCAAGGGTAGTCGCCGGTCGTAAATGGCTCTTAGTTTAGGGTACGCTTAACGAGTATAAAAAATACTAAGGTTAAAACTTTTCAAAACTGAGCCAACAGACAAATAGATGGGGGTCTATAGGCTTAAGCGCTTCGGGCAACAATAAATTCTACGTGGATCGTTCCATTCCTGGCAATCTTCGGGTTCATTTTGCATTCTTCCGATCGGCTAATACACTTACCATGGAAGGTCTTTAACTCCAACATATTACTCAATAAGCTGGAAAGCACGAAGTCACAAAAGAATGTGCGTAACGGAACCGGAACTGCCAGGAGCCCAATTGATAATACTTTGGCGGTCCCCCTATGCTCAACTTTGAAGAACAAATTTCTGACCCTCGTGCAAAACATTAATCAGTTAGTAGAGTAGGCATTGTTTGTTTCGATAGTAGGCTGGTTTTACCGTCGTGGTGTCGACAACCATAGCCAGCGTTTTTGCTGGAGAAAGTGAGTATGAAATTCCTAATTCCAAGCTCGGGCGATTAACTAACCATCGAGATAGCTTTGACTATTAAGTTCTACTTCTAGCGACGAAGTTGGTGGGTTGGAGCGACTAGTTTTTTCTGGACGCAGTTCGGCGTACCCATAAACTATTTGCAAAACAGGATCCAATTTTTCACAATATTGGGATGCGATAAAACTCGTGAACCAATCTGGAATAAGCAACGAGGTGATCACGACAGGCGCTTTTGCGGTATGGCCGGAGCAAAAAAGTAGTACCGAAAGTAGAGTAATAAGTGACAAACTAGAACCCTCATGGGTACTCCTAATGATGACCTCATTAAAATAGGCCGAAGGAGCGTTGGATTACGAGGTAGATACAGTGAGGCCACTTATTATAAAATCAGTTATATCAAGTTCCTGTGTTTCCTTTTACCTGTGATGGTGGTCGGTGACTTTGGCAGTACTGCAATTCGTTTCTAGTTAGTTAACTTTTCAAACGGCAATCATAGTATTACAGATTGGCAGACTGGGTAGTTTTACGTGTTAACTTGGGGACTTAAATGCTTGAATGTATGGCTTCTAGTAACGGCATGACTACAAAGAAATACATGCCACTGTTGCCGAGAAGCGTTTAAGTGACTACTCATTATATTGTCGTGAAATTGCATGTGTCAAGATGTTTTAAATAGCGGCGATGCAAAATTGGATTACGCCATTCATAATTGTCTTTTTCTTATCAGACGTTTTATCGGTAAGAAGTTAAACTGCAACTTCTAGCAATGAATTCTTCCTGCCTTCGAGGGAAATGGCCTAAATACTTCCTAGCTCGCCGATCTTTAGCTCTAGAGCTAGTATGGTTAGCTAGGTAGAAAATCCCGTGTCCCTAAGAAATGTTTAGATTTAAAGCTACCAAAAAATAGTATCATTAAGAAAGATAGCAGTCATACCTTTATAGGCTGAATGGTAAGCTGCATATCTTTCGATTGTATCTTCCCTATTCCTTAATTCTACGATTTTACTTTTCTGGCCCACGAATAATGAATCCAGACTACTCATAACCGTTCTGGGTAGTCAGGTATTTTAAAAAACTTTTACTTCCGAATCCCACTGACATAATATACAATTTGATCCAGATCGTTAAGTCAGTACACGTAGTTCGATCTCTTGCGGGACGTGGTTTATTTTAACCCATGGCTGTTTCATTCTTTATCTCTTATCGTGATGGTTGACTCATGCTTTAAAAAGACGGAGAGGTTCAAGATCATATAAGAGCTATTGAACTATTTTTATCTCATTCAACACATGGGATAGCTCGTATCCCTAGTAAAACTCCTTTTTAAATAGAAAGAGGTTTATATGATGCCAGAACTCATAACGCTTTAGAATCTGTGCCGCTATTCTTTTTTCTTTGTTATTGTGTCATTGAGCATAGAAGTGTCTATGTACTAACACTTATTCTCTAGCATATTGATGAATGTAGGAACATAACCCTATCTCTTTTTTGCAGAGGCGTGATGGAATAACACAAGCATTTTCTCTTTCTACACTTGGTCATTATTTATGGTTCGGTCTGACGTGTCATTGTCAGGGAAACTACATATTATGACTCAATTCCGCTACTATTTACCAGCCCACAAATCCTGTTAATCACGTCCTATCTAAGGTTAATCAAAGCTCTTCTGACCTATATTCTAGGAATGAATAATAATTATGATGACTAGATACGGTTATATTGCTTGACCGCTTTCTCCCTGTTGATAACAGGAATTCGTATCCACTAAACTCTTTAAGCAAATAACTAGCAATCGTGTCTCATGTAATAAATTTGGTACCTTATCACTGAGAAGACTATGTATCTATGTGTATCTATCACGATCAAAAGATCTTTGCGGTTATTATCCAAGATTTGGATACTCTTGTATTTTTGAATGCAGCCTTGGAGATCTTAATCAAACTGTTATGATTGTCTCCCATACTTCTTTGAACTGAGGCGGTTACTTCAAAGTAAATAGAGAGGCATTTATTAACAGAGCCCAGGCATGCAATTTTTTTTTTCTAATTGTTCCAATTACTCCAACATGCTCGATGTTTATATAATAATAGAAGAACTGTCAATATTATATTCATTTCTCAGTCAAGGAAATAGAGATATGCTAGATTATCAACAAAAATATATTTCGCGCTGCTTTGCGATCAGGTATTGGTTTATTTTCAGTTGCAAGTTGGAAACTTTGAATGCATTTCAAGCAGCTTTTGCGCATAAAATGCCAACTATGATCACACTTGTTTACACTACCGTTGGTTAATCAATAGTGTAAAAAGCTTTTGCGAAAGAAGAAATTTTGGGGTATTGTTATGAAGATTTCTTAATTCCTTTGAACAATATTCTCCGCATACTATTATCGTTGGCGCTATCTGCGGTGCTTCTTTTGTCTCGAGCTGTAAAGTTTATTATCATTTAATTAATCATGAATCTATCTCTCAAGGCAACAGATATGACCTCATTGCGACCTCGCTGCACAATCAGATTTTATACCTAGTTAGCCTCAATTCTCGGCTTGGCTTGTATTTTGATATGTGGATACTGGAATTAGTTCCAAATGGGGTAAAACAATTCTGCTAACGAACATAACTGTTCAAGCTTTCAGTAGGATTTCACCTCTTCTTTTGCAGCTTTTATTCTTTGACCACTTTGGAAACTTTGGTAGAAGCATAAAAAATTTGGTGTTGATAGTGTTGATAGTATTACTACAACGAGCGAATCGGTTTCGTTGAATTTTTATTTATGTGCACCATCGGGTAAAACAGTTTTATCAAATTTACAATGCCCGCTAATAGATTTAATGGTATTATATTATAAGTGAAACACACTGGAGAAATGGAGAATAAAAATTCAAATATAAATCTTCCTTAGTACGTAGATCAGTAGAAATATATTACCAAAAGAAAAAATGAAGTATAATGGACTTCTGCTCATTTTTAGCAAAAGTGTATTTACGAATGTATGAGAGAGTTCAAAATTCAATAGAGTAGATACGCTACAAATTAATGCCGAGCGAAATCGAAACCGGGGATGATTCAAGCTTACGTATTTAGTTCGTAATTTAAGCTTTATCATATATTAAAGATTATTGCTAGCTGATTATAGAACTATATTATTACATTTAAATCAATTTGTTTTAATAAAATCAGAAACGTAAGTATTACCATTTGTCAGATTTTTTGTGCGAGTATAATACCCCATTGCCGAATTGCAAAATGGGGAAAGCTTGTATTATTGACATCGTGTTAACTGCTTGATTGATCTTGTAGACTCAATTGACGCGAATGAGTGAGACACTTATTTGCGTGACAGGACAACAAGCAACAACGGATGATCTCCTTAGTCATGTGAGTGAGTAGGTCGATTCAGCTTTATATGTACCAATCCGGTGCAGGGCCTTTCATGATCCCTATGCCGCAATGCTATCAGTAATTTAACCGGGCGTCTTTTGGAACGTCTTCGTTTTAAAACTTTCCCTTGATTGATCAACAGATTGCGTGTGAAAGAAAAAGATGAAGCTTCACTCTTTGTCCGTCTTCAAGGGCATAAGTTAACTACTGTTTTATATTCACTTATTCATATATGTGTTAAGGGTTACAGCATATTGCTGGATATTCTTTGGAAAAAAGTAAAGGAACCTGCCCATAAAGTGTTATTGTAGGTAGTTCCAATATGACACTTACTTACCATATGGCACTTTTGATACCAGCGCATGAAAGTATCCTAGAAGGCACATTAAAGTGAAAGCAAGTATTGCATAGCACTAGGATATCCGCAGTCACAATAACCCTAGATTAATTGATGATTTTCAAAGTGTTATATTAGTCACACATCAACAGACCTCAATAACTTAAAGCTCATCCCTTTTTCTGATATCGACTAATTCAGTTTTGAAAACTATTGAGGTCAATAACTCTTTTCAAAGAAATACGAAGAAATAGACTTACCTAACACGGCGTTCGCTGGAATTGGACCTATTCCCCGGCTCCCATAGCCCAGATCAGGAGGAATGGTTAGCTTTCTCTGCTCTCCAATACACATGCTTAAAAATATTAGTATCCAGTACTCCAATAGAAAGATAAAAAGTTCCATATCACATACTTTTGCAAGCCTTGATCCCAACCCTTGATGACCTGTCCAGATCCTAAAACAAACTCCAATGGTTGCTTTCGTTCATAAGATGAATCAAATATAGTGCCGTCCTCTAGGGATCCTTCATAGTGGATAGCAACCATATCCCCTGTTCTAGTCTTCTTGATACACTCATGAGAGGGCACTTTCTTAGTGATTCCTAAATTTTAATTATTAGCGAGTGCAATTTCAAAATTCGAAGTTCAACACTTACCAATCCTCAGCTGATCTGAATCGAGTGCCCAAATAGGTGTGGCTGAGAAGAAAACAACTAGAAGTTTGATAACTGATAGGTTCATAACTTAATTAGTGAATAGAAGAAAAGAACTTCAAGTTAAAGTTCGCGGTCATCTAAAAATACTTGTTGACCGTAATTTCCAATAAACTAAAGTTCAGTCCGTGTTATATTATCCAGCGCATTCCACACCTAGATATTTATCGTCCTCAATATTATATTTGCTGTTTGGGTCTTGTTAGTACCAAGAGTGCAAATTTGTGTTTCTCATAATAGAGGTGCATATGACTTCCATCCAATGATAAAATATCTACTTAAAAATAACGGTCATTTAGTGTTGTATTTAATGTGTTTTAGCAACCGCTAATAAAAATTTGTAATTATGAAAATATCCCAATATATTCAAAATCTATCATCTCTGCCAATCAAGTTGGATAATGTATTTAAGCAATTATTTACTTATGTCGACCAGAATTCAAGGGCTATCGTGATTCCTTAAACATAATAACCAAAACTGGAAATCAAGTTCTATAAATGCAAATGTCGAAATTGGTGCTTCCAATTTCTATAGTTTTGATTGACGTTAAGCATCCTCGTATAAATGGTTTCTATGCTAAAATATATAATAATATTACTGTTATCATTCTTACACCTAAATGATTTCCTAAAGCACAAACGGTATTGTAATTAACACTACCTGTAACTAACACTTAATAACTCAAATCTATTTATTAATAATGCACTAAAACGTGTAAATCAGAATGAAAAAAAATATGAAGCAACTCCAATAATCTCAACCTACAAATAAAATTAATTAATTACTGAGTTTTTAAATATGTTCGACCCTTTTAAATTCTGGGAAAATTCCATTGAAGAACTCATCAAAATTGTCAAACTGTGACAAGTCAGGCATTTCAAAACCAGACTCCTCATGGAGGTAATCAGAACTCGTAGAAAAATGACTTGGTGATAAACCGAGATTATCATCTTTGCGAACGCTCTCTAATGGAATTGCCGCTTGCAACATTTGTTGTTGGAAATCTGAAGTGGAAGACTCACTTCGTATTTTATGAGAGTAAAGATTAATAGTCGGTGATAGATTTTCTGAATGATTTTCTATTTCGTTAACCTTGAAATCAATACTTTTCTGGGGTACTGTACTAACTTTGCTCGCTTTGTCAACTATATTTTTCAAAATCTTACCAACAGAGTCAGTGGCCTCATTTGATCCTTCACCTATTTCGTTCAAAAACCAGTAGACTTTTGATATTAAATTTAAAGAAAGAGATTTCTGATCCTGATTCATGACAGGTAAAAACTCAAATAGTGACAGGCTGGCATAGATAATCTGAGACCATTGGAAAGACGGTGATCCTCTAATCAATGTGGTTGGTAATTTTAAAAGTCTTTCCAAAATTTTCATTGAAAATTTAGTTACAGTGTTGAAGGCATATACTAGATTAGGAAACTTATAGGACTCCTTGAAAACCTGCATTACGGTGCTTTTTTTAGGAGTGCACAACTTGATGTATCTTCTTGATAAAACGACATAAAGAAAGTCGTACGTAAAAGATAGCAATCCGCTGACATCTTTATCAATCAGTGTTATCCACCGGGCTTTCCAGTCATCTAAATCATAGAATACAAAGATGGAATTGTCATCATGTGTAAACGTCTTCGTCCAACCTGGTGACTCGAATAATCGTTGAAACACTAAGTAAAGCTGAAGCTCACTAACTTTGATTGCATCGCCAATAGTAGCCTTAGGATACATGATCGTAAGCTTGTGTACTGAGTAAAAGTCATTGGTGATCATTATTGGCCGTCCTGATCCTATGGAGTGCTGGAAATGTGCCGCACACATGGCATTCCATATGCGTAGGTGATACAAATCGTCAGCCTCAAACTTTTTCAGTTTCTCAACTCTTGCAACAATCTCCTTAAAGTTGAATGATATCATCAAGTGTTTGATTCCAATTCCTGACAATAACCACCCATCTAGTTGTGGCTGCTTGGGCTTTCGGGCAACATTGTATAGACAAAGATACAAAATTCCTTCAATGTCATGGTCGGTGAGTGGCTCAGTAATGGCAACAACACCAAGCAGTTTTGAAGTAAGCCAGTACAATTGTTTCTGCTGGGAAGTGTAAGCGTAGCTTTCATCAAAGCACATTGCTAAGGCTACAAAAACACATGTGATAAAAGGATGCTCTAACACATACTCTCTGTTGATCTCAGTGATGCCTCCAGGTATTATCCAAAAATGAGCAACTTCAAAAAAAAGTTTGACCAGTTCAAGGCAAAGTTTCTCGTTTTCAAGGTAAAACTTGAGGAATTCTTCACATGCTAACTGTAAAGGATCATACCTGGTGACCCTTTTAAAAAGCGAATGGTCAATCTGTTTGATAATTTGCAATGGAGAATCTTCAATGAACTGGTCCAAATAGTCTTCTGTCCAGGATATATTCTTTGTGAAATTTAACGTGTCGATAAACGATTCTTCCCGACGCCTCATGGGTGGACTTAACTTCTCAGCCTGATTCTCTAGCTTCCAGAGCACAGAGCTCAACTGAGTTTTTAGTTCGTCAATCGTAATTTGCATATTTTCTAGCCTTAAGTCCATACTAAGTGTATCCGGCTTCACTGTGTTCCGAACAGCATTTATTTCAGTTTCGTTTTCTTGAGTTAAGGAGCAGCTAAGTCGAAGTTTAGCACACCTATGACATTTACCAAGCTCTAGTTCAAAATCACATCTTGTTTTCAGCTTTCTACAAGATTGGCAACTAAGGGCTCTTCTTCTTTTTCTTTCTTTAGAGGGGATTGATTTTTGATCCACGCTAGTGGATGGTCTTTGCAACAGCTCATCAACATTGGTCTTGTCACTGACACTTATATTTTGATCATATTTCTCAGCTTTTCTTTTGTTCATGTTTCCTTTGTCTTCCTTTTGTGGAAGACTCTGAGTCTCGCCCGCATTTAGCTTATGGTCCTTTTCAAATTTAGCAGCTTCTTCAAGGGAGTTTTTATTGCTCATGGATGCTAACAGAGCATCATGGGGAGTCAAATGCTTCTTGACTGAAAAGTTGTCAGTCTGCATTGTGTTTCGCTTCGATTCTAACCAGAAATTTGTTTGTCTTCACGTTCGAGGTATCGTTTATTACGTTCTAACAAAGTTCGCGTAACTAAGTGGATAGTATCTCGAGTATGATAAAACAGAAAACAGTGCTTCGCGAGGTAAACTACTAAAACGGTCCGTTGCAGGATAAGCGTTCTCTACTTAAAAGTATTACTAAATATATAACGCAGGGATAATCACCAGAGCCATAAAAATAGAGAATAGGTGATAGGTTAGATTTGAGGCGTTGGATTTAGAGGAGAGAAGTTTGGCGTCAGTCGTATTTTTGACAACTGTACCCTCTTCGTTTAGATGTATTATCTGCGAATGTTTGTTCGAGACACACTCGACCACTCCACCTCGTACAATCGAGGAAGCATCCAACTTGAACCATTTATTACAATCAAACGTTTCAGACGAGGTACGAACCAAAGCAGATCCTTTAACCAGGCCTAACTCATAAAGTTGTATAACATCAAATTCTCCTTCAAATCGTATCGCACCTCCAATACTTTTCAATTCAGGAAGGAAATTGATACTGTGAATTTTTGTGTTGTTAGCGATGATCAGTCCTCCTTCTATTTCGGTGAGCTCTGGAAGCTCCATTTTTTGAACCCTTTCGTTTTTCATGATACCGAGTGTCCCTCCCACGTGTTGCAGATTGGGTAAATGCAGCTCTTTGAATGAATTATCTATGAATCCCACAGAAATTTCGACATCTTTCAAGCTCTTCAAATTGACTGAATTGGCATCTCTGATTGTAATATTTCTAGCAGTTTTTAGATTTGGAAGAGATATCCGGACATTTTTGGCATTTGAGGTGATCGAAAGTTCGCCCGTAATTGTCTCAACATCAGATTCCACTAATTCCATATACCTATTATTGTTGATATTCAAAACATTCAGGCTCTGAGTATTAAACCCTGGAAAGTGTATCAACGCGGTATCCGAAACAACTATAGATTTAAGAGAGCTGATTTCACTGTCAAATGAAATACTGCTCAAAACGGGCAGAACCTGCCAATTTAAGGATTCCATGGTTTTTAGTCGTGGCCACCGAATAGTCGACAAGGCTGTAAGAGCTTGTAAAGACGTACTTCCGCCAATGTTTTCTAGCTCACCGCCTTCAATCCTGGCTATATGAGAACTGTTCTGGACATTAATATCCCCCCATATATCTTTTGTGGTACCAAAATCTAGCACCGTATCAGTGTACCCCTCGACAACAATATCTCCTTCTATTGTTGTGCAATCTCCTAACTCAATCATGTCTCTTTCGTTGTGGATTATGTGTTCCTGTTTGGAACACTTTTTAGGGATACTTTTATTTTTATGTTTGTCTTCACTAGTTGTGGAATTCATCACAAGCAAAACTTTTCTGTTTGGACTTGTTGCCTTTTGTGTATATTCTTCAAGCACTTTGTCACCGGAAGGTTTATTGATTAAAAAGGCATTGACCTCAAAGCAGATAGAAGTAAAGAGTAAAATATAGATTTCTATCGGTTTCATTTTAGCAACTGCTCTTGTTGTTTCACTAATAGAGAATGCTCTAGATGTCAAAGTTGATAGGGTGCGACAATCCTCTGTTAAGTGCTTGCTGGTTATTAAGAGAGTACAAAAGCAAGCAAATCAAGAAGCGAAAGGCTGATTAGTCGCATACTACTATTCATGCAACCGCTAGGATTATGTATTTTTAATGAATCAGCCGTCTTTTAGATCAAAGCTGATTCAAATGATACAAGCAAGCTATATTAACTACTGGACACAGAAAAAAAACAAAAAAAAGCATATAAAAAAACACTAACCTTGGTATCGAACCTAACACCTAAAAGTTAGAAATCAAAAACTCACCATTACATTAACCAGCAACTTGTCAATCATGTGTTAATTTATAGTCTTCCCTTTCTTTCATTATTGACACATGCAATTTTATTCTACCAATCTCGGCTGAAATAGTGCCTGAAGTAAGCTAAGTAATCATTCTCCAATGAATGATATTAGCAATCCGAAAGAGGAAATTGATTTTAGTAACATAGCTAGCTATCCAGTTATGTCATATATTTATTTTGGTATTTCTAAAGGTAGTCATTAAATGTTCAATTTGCAAATCACAGTGAAAATATTCAGAGCTTAAAAAGTAGACATCAGAGTACTTTCAAAGAATTTACGTTTTGTATTAGGTTTGTAATAATTCACCTGAGATATAAATCAGAGCCAATCTTTACGCTTAGTTTACAACATGGCTTGGTCTTCCATCGCACCTTACCTAGTGTCACAATAAGAATCGAATATACAATCGATTTTACAGCATAAAATACAGACTTCTGAGTACCTTAGTTATCTAGCTCATCCTCTTTTACATCACCATTGTCCGAAACGTCATCAGACAATTTCTGCAGCCTTGCAGCATTCACTAAAGGGATCAATGACGAGATAGGGTCAGCATTGACTATGAATGGATGCTGTAGCAATTGAATGGCGTCTGCACGTCTTTCAGGATTTACCTCCAAACAAGATTGGAGAAAGGACTTTAAAACGCTACTCAAAGCATCAGGTTCTTCCAACTTAGGAGTTCCGTTAGTAGTTATCAAGAATAGAGCCCTCAAAGGTGTCTCGTTTAAGTAAGGAGGTTCACCTTCAATCATTTCAATAACCATAATTCCTAAAGACCATACGTCAACTTTCGGCCCATATTCTTTTCTAGACACAACCTCTGGTGCCATCCAATATGGGGTGCCTACCATTGTTGTACGCTTTAGGTTGTATTCTTTAATCTGTGCGCAAAAACCAAAGTCTGTAATCTTTATTTCTCCACTAAGTGATAGTAAAATGTTGTCCGACTTGATATCACGGTGAATAATGCCTTTGGAATGTAGAAATAACAACCCTTCCAGTGTTTCCTTGCAAACGGCACCAATCTGCCCTTCGGACATAACGCTATGAGTGACAATATCTGTCAGGGACCCGCCTTCCATATATTCCATCACAACCCACAGATTGTTATCTTGCACATAGGAATTAATGAAATTGACAATATTTTTGTGTTTGGACCCTTTCATTACTAGAATTTCGTTTATAATTAGTTCTTTTTTAGGTTGCTTCAATAGGTACATTCTTTTTATGGCCACGCAAGACCGTGAGCCTATTTCATTTGCAGTATAGACGTCACCGGATGCCCCTTTCCCAACCTTGACAAAGTTTTCATACTTGGCAGTAGGGTCACCTGGAGAGCAAATGCTGTTTAGCTTGTTGAGTATTAATTTATCTCGGGACTTCTTTTCTTCCTGCCTTCGTTCACTGCGTTGTCCGACTTCATTTGAGCTTCTTTGTTTGACCTGTTTTCCATGCAAAGGAGTTGAAGGTGCCTTTACAATTCTGGGTGAGTAGCTGGCAACGGGAGGCGGGGGAGCCGGTCTATTCGGCTTTATTATATGAGCATTAGGTTGCTGCTGTTCTTGCTGTTGCTGGTTGTTTAGTTGTTCCTGCTGTAAATTTTGTTGTGGGAATTGGGAGTATCCCTGCGAAACCAAAGGCGACCCAATCACAACATTTCTTGGTGAGGAAGAAGAAGATTTCGTGGATTTGGTAGAGATCTTACGTGATAAAGAGCTGATAAATGAACTTGGAGAGGAATGTACATTCAGCAAGCCATTATGGTGTAGACTCAGTTTAGGAGACCCTGAAGTGACGAACGTCGATGAAGGTTTTATGTTTGGAGTTCTTGAAGAGGGCGGCTTGGGAGGAGGACGAGAAGGGATAAAAGTCGAATCATCCGGAGGAGGGTATATTTGAGCAGGGGATGCAAGCTCAAAACTAGAATCAAACCTTCCTTTATGGGAAAGAGCTGGAGTCGACAGCTCTTTCAGGTTGGGATTTTGGAAACCTGTAATTTCACAGTTGTCAGAGACTTCTTCATTGGAAGCTGAATGGATCGAATCAGAACTGCGTTTAGAGCCTTGGTCAATGTTGAACTGCATAAAACGATCCTCTTCGGTGTTCATGTTATTTTTGTAAAAGTTAACGATATCCATAACAGCCTGCGGGTTCGACTGCTGCTCTGTCTTAGAGATACCACTATCGCTTAAGACGCGTTGCCAGGATTCCGGAAGTCCCTGAAATGATCCAGTGGAATTGTCATACTTTACTGACTGTAAATGTTTGTAACCGTACGGTGTAGAAATACTTAAAGTGGGAGAATCGCTTGAATGAGTTACTCCGTTTAGGTACAGTCCTTTGGAATGGTATCCTGAATTATTTTCACCCTTGATTGAACTCACAAAGTTACTCAGAACCCCTCTTACTTTGTGCTTCCTACTGAGAGGTTGAAAACTTGAAGCTGTCTTCTGTTTTACGGGAGAAAGAGGTTTTGAACCATGCTCTGGCGAATATATCGGCGTGGAATGAACCATAGTTTCCTTTACATTAGTTGTTGCGGGCGAGGCCTGTGAAGAATGTGATTCAAGTGAACGTGTGGGAGATTTCAAGGAACGATCGTTTTGAGCTTCATCTGCAACATAACCTTTACTGGAACCCAACGAGGGATGCGAAGCACCAACCTGTAACTTACCATTATCACCAAGTCCATCCCCTTCCTGCTTCAATCTGGAAATGTTGTCGAATTCTTTCAGAACTGCTTCTGGAAGAGATCGTTGAAGAGAATTCTGCCTAAAATCGAACTCTTGATCTCCATCGTTAGAGGCATTCTCAGATATAGGTATTTCAAAGTTATCTTGGAACATATCATCCGATCTCAGTACTGGTGTTGAGATTTCCAAATCATTATCGTTACAGATTTTATTGAGCTTTTGAACAACGTCCTCTTTGAAAGTAGAGTCAGGCTGGACCTTAAAAACCTGTTCTCCAGCCAATGCATTCACATTCAGCGTTCCCGGAAAGCGTGGAAGATCTGCGTTTAAAGCTGATGAGACAGACAATTCCGGCTGATTCGTAACTGACTCAGTTTCCACGGGGGAGTGATAAGACATATAATCCAAAAGGTTACTTCTTTACAGAGGTCAAAAAATCTAATTGTTTAATCACCTTTCGAGTGAATTGAATTTGCACCTAAAATAAAGTGAGGTTTACACTACAATATTACATAATTTCAAAATGTGTCGCAACACGGCTTGTTCCTTCTGCAGTACTTTAAAAGACTTTTGTCAGCCAGTCCTGATAGAGTGATGGTTTGGTCCTACTATCCGCATGTTGTAGAAGTTACAACGTTATTCACTTTTAATTCTATTCGTGAGAAAAAACCTATATACACAGGAACTTCCTGAAATTACTTACAAATAATTCCTGTACTGCTGAACTCTTTTTAGACGGCGGCGACGTCCTAGTTCACCCGCTTTTGAGAGGACTCCAAGAATCAAATTTGTAGATCGTATAGAATCATCATTAGCTGGAATTGGGTAGGTAACCAATGACGGCTCGGAGTCTGTGTCCACGATGCCAATTGTAGGAACACGAGCATACATTGCTTCTTTAATGGCATTCCTATTTTCAATAGGGTTCAAAATAACAATAAGGTCGGGTTTCACGAGTGATTCCAGTTCATCCCCTTCCAAACTTCTTCCAGTAGGTTTGTCTTCTAAGTCTACCTCATGTCTCTGCCAGGTTCCACTAATCTCTGTGCAGTTGGTCAAGGTTCCAGGGATCCACCTAGAAGACACAAAATATCCTTTGACTCTATTAGCGGCTTCCTCTAGAGATCGTCTTTGGCCTTCTCTGGTTCCCAAAAACAAGATCACACCCCCTTTCTCAGCAATTCCCTGCATAACTTTTGATGCTCTTTTTAGGTAAATCAAAGTCTGTTCTAAATCAATAATATGGATCCCTTTATACTCACCGTATATAAAAGGTTGCGTAGACGACCTATAAAGGGAAGTGGAATGTCCTAAGTGGACACCAGCAGCCAATAATGTTTTGATTGACAATTCAGTTGCTTTCTTCGGATTCAAAACATCTTCATGAGGTCTGTATACGTTTTGTATAGATGCTCCAAGTGAATTTACTCGCTGAGAATGATGGTATTGACGTACAAATAGCTCTTGTGACGAGTACTCTTTAGTTGGTGGGGTGGAATTCAGAAAAGGAAACTTGTTACCGTTCTTCACGTTAGTTTCAGTATTGGAGTTTCCGATGTTCATCTTGATTTCTTCCTTGGTTAAAAATTCATTCAAAAACTCGTTCAGTTCGTTTCTAAAGTTTACGCAATCTTTCTGATCCAAGTTATATTCCTTTAGCAAATTATTCGCTTCTTCTTCTGGTAAGGATCCAATAGATCTTATCTTGCCTCGTATTTCATCAAATTTCAAGCGCTGATCAATATCTGTATAGCTATGAGATTTAACACCCTCAGGAGTATTCAAAGGACGGGAAGGAGTGCTATATGGTCTCCTAAAGATAAAAGGCCGCATGAAGCCCGCTCTTCGAACCAAACTCATTCTGATCATCACTGCGTAGCAGACGTAAAATTTTCAGCGAACGAAGGAACACAGAAAAGAGAAACAAGATGATACCTCTTTGAGTTTTATTACAGATATTACCGCACAAAAAAAAGTTGAGAGAAAACATACCAGAATTTCTACAATCCAAGCGCATATGTCCCACGAGCAGCAAAACGACCAACACCTTGACCAGCTAGCCCACAAGCTCAACAATTTGAGGAGGGTAACGCAAGATATCAATTTTCAGGCCAACGAGGATAGCTCTACAATGGATTCGTTATCGAACAGCTTTAACTCATTGGCAAATTCTGTACGACTGACTTCTTCAAGATTTGCTAGAGTTATTCATCAAAACCAAAGCATCAGTAGGATGATAGGTCTATCGCTTTCGGTATTCGTAATATTTTGGACACTGTTTAAACTACTATGACGATTCTTTTCTTACATAATGACAGACACGTGCTAATCTCTTCCACCTCCAATGTCTTGTCCTAATCTATAAGTTCCGATTGACAATCCCCATTGAACTTTCGATCTGTTGATTGGAAGTTGCCTGCGCAGGTTTTTAAAAACATTTTCGTTCAAGTTATTGAAACTGCTCAGCAAGTTCTTCTGGTAGTCATCCTCAAAAGTTCTGATTTGATTAACAACGTCGGCAATTTCAACCTCAGTGGGACTTAGTCTTTTATGGCTATTCAATGTGACATTTCCATCCTCATAGTAGTGAATTTTAATTTTTACCTCCCCGGAAATCAAACCTGTGACTCTGTTAATTGTATAGAACGATTGCCATTTTCCATTGTAGAAATTCTTATCGTTGTACCGTACATCCACAATAATGACATGAAATCCCTCCTCAAACGGAATGAGCACCACTTTATAGGGTTCCGGGAAGTGCTCTTGAGTGTACTTTTCCAGATCTATACGAACACTATTATACTCTGAACTAATCTCTTCACTAAATTCTTCAGTATCCACAGGCTTCTGCTCTACAAAATCATAATGGAATTTCTTGTTGGAACCGAAGTCGATAAATTTCGTACCTCTCTGAGTGTGCTTGGACACAATAGCTAACAAACCTGGAGAGTAATCTTGAACCAATTGAAAATCAGAATTGAGGACATGTGCTTCCAATTCATTATTGATTTCAGCACCAAATTCCGCAGCAACTAGTTTTAGGTCTTGAATCACAGGCTTGGTTTCTCCAGGAGGGATGTCTTGGACAAATTCGGAGATCATGGACATCTAATGAATTGAGTATGTTGTCGAGCTCTGTTCGATCATGCCAAAAATATATCGCGCTCTACTTCGGTCGATTTATCATGCCTGACCAGCAGAAAATCCCTACATGCTTCAAGCCGCGACTAATTCCAATTGCCTCCTTTCCATTCCGCTATCCTTGTTTCTAGGTATTATTATGCCTTCCAAGCTAGAACTAACTATCATTAAAGCTACCGATGAGAAACTTACAAGTGACAACTGGAGTTATATAATCGAAGTTTGTGATACCATCAACGATGAGCCTGACACGGGGCCAGCTGCCGCCATTATATACATTAATAAGCGACTTAGTCTCAAGGATGCCAACATTCTTCTACGCTCGCTGTCATTGATCATTGCAATAGCTGAAAATTGTGGTTCCCGAATGAAACAAGCGATTGCTACCAAAGGATTCATTTCGACATTTGTAAAATTAATAGAAGACCCCAGAATTCATCACACTATAAAGCTGAAGATTGCTAACATGTTGAGTCAACTTTCAGAAACGTTCATAAATGATCCTTCCCTTGCGATAGTTAATAAGACATGCTCAAGACTACGATCACAATATCCTGATCTATTTGCTCCAGCTCCTTCCAAACCCTCTAAAAAAGAAATTTCGCTAGACGATAGACAGAGAGAACAGGAGATGCTTGATCAGGCTCTCAAACTCTCTCTAGAGGAATACAACAGAACTGAATCTCCTCCACTAAAGAAAAATGAGACATTGAAATCAAATCCCGAGTTTGTAACACTTGATAATTCTTATAAGTGGTCCTCAGCTGAGTTTGACCAAAAGCTCGTTGAAAAGCCAAACATCCCCTCTTCCTTCAAATCCTCCAATATATCACATCTAGAGGCTAATGAGCCTCTTAGTGAAATTGTGAGCACTAGCAGCATAGCAAAGGTTGCGAAAGTAAAGGCTTTGTATGATTTGGTGAGCAATGAAGCTGGCGAACTTTCGTTTCACAAAGGTGATGTGATAACGGTCCTTGCTAGTGTATACAAAGATTGGTGGAAAGGTTCTTTAAAAGGCAAAGTGGGAATTTTTCCTCTCAACTATGTTACTCCAATCAAAGAATTAACGGTTCATGAAGCGATGGATGAGGCTGCCAAAGAGTATCGTATCTGGAAACAGGCTAGGCAGATAGACCTGTTTTTGAATAAGTTGACTGAAGTTCATGCCCTTGTAACAAATACAGGCAACTATGATGCACTTAATGATCTTCTTGAAGATGAAACTATATCCAAACTGTACAATAATCTTACACCTCTGAGACCTCAGTTGACAAGGCTGATCGAGAAATATAGTAATAGAAAGGAAGAGATGCTGTCTCTGAACGATAAACTCATCAAAAGTGAGCGGCTATATTCAAACTTGTTGGAAGCTTCTGTCTCTCGTTTCAAAAGCGCACATAGTTCAAACTACTCAAATGATGATCCAAGACAAGCTTATAATTGATATATGTAGGGCTCTGGTTTATTTACAAGATATAACTTTCTAACGATTAACTGACTAGCTCTTATCATCTACTACTTCTTGGAGTTTCTCTTTTTGCTAGCAATGTTGCCTCCCAATTTCTGTTGAACGTGATTGCTGCCAATCAACTCAAGGAATTCATCCTCGCCCTGTGTATTGTCGACAGCGTCATCCTGAATACTATTGGCAAAACCTGAAAATCTCTGCTTGAACTTGTTTAAACGATCTCTTGCGCCTGTATCACCTACAATTAGATCTTTCCTACTATCATTCCAGAACGGATTGTTCCTCTGGTCAGTGATCATTCGCATTTCAACCTTAGGAAACTGAGATTTGCGGGTAATTACAGATCCATCTGATAGTTCGACCTGACATTCAAACTTATAATAAATTGCAGGTCTTGCCTTACCGATTCTAATTTTCTTCAGGGGTCTATTGGGGATAGAGACACCCTGTTCTAAAGAAGGTCTACTTGCAAATCTCCTGAACGCCAAGTTTGTACCCTTGAACATTTTTATTGTGATAAAGCAACCAAGTCAAGTGCAACAAGCTGATTCAAATTTTGTAGGTTGGTTTTCTCTGTTGAAAAAAATCGTCCTTGCGCGCGAATAGTAAAACTTCAAAAAAAGAAAACAGCACGGCGAGAAATACTTGCATATAATGATTTTGATTAGTATTGCATATCATCTCTGCTCAGGCATGTTCGTTGGTTCTGCCACACTGGGAATAAAATCAAAAGTCATTAAATCCTCTTGCTTAATGGTTCCATTTAATTGTGCAATTTTGTGTAGTCCATGGGGGTTATACATTTCCAGCTTAGCCACAAAATGTTTCTGTTCATGGAAGACATCTTCCGCAGGGACATTTTTAAAACTGATGATGGATCCTGAAATATTATTATCAACAGATATCTCTTCAACTTCTCTATCGTTTTCTTCCTCTTCTTCCTCAATTTGATCTAAAGCATCCACATCAACATTTTGTCTTACTGAAAAGTTGTATGTAACTCGGTCCATAATATGTTCTACTTTTCTGGGATTAACGTGTCTTCCTTGACTCAAGGCATCAAGTTTGTACTTTATAATCGAGCGAACTTTTTGAAGTGATAGTTTATCAAACCAACCATAACGTTCGGAAGGTCTATCTGATATAGAAGCTGCCCGAAGAATCGCAGTGACTAATGGGTCTTGAAGTGCGTGTATTTGAAACGTTACCACAGATGGGAAAGAATCACCAGTGAAAATTTGGTTGCTTGGAATAAACGCAAATCTTTTCTCATCTTCTGTCAATTCATCGGATTTCAAAAAGCTTACAGGCACAAATTGAGATTGTGCGCTGGAATCAGAAGTTTGGTGTTCCAGATCTGCGTTCGTACTGAAGCCCCTCTCTACAGTCCGGAAAGTTTCAATCTGGTATACTTTTGAGCTGGAGGCTAACCGTGGATCGTAGCCAAACGCAATGGGCGAAGACCTCCATGGCCCTTTTCTCATTAGGTATGAGACATAAGGTAAAGCAAATTTGATACTAGACTTGAATTTTTCAGGGAAAACTTTGAGTAAGTTGCTCCGCAGCCAGATAGGACGAACTCTGAACGCCACTTTCAGCAGCTCTATTGTGTCCAATAGTGTCTGAGCAGGAGAGTCTTGGATGAACTCTGAACTATTCCTTTTATCTGCGTGCATTTGCTGCACTTCCTTTCTTAGTTCTTCAAGGTTATTCATCAGTTCAATAGGAGGGCCGATTGGAGTAGCTTCGCCAAAATCTATACTAGTACTGAACAGTAGCACTCTTTTTGATCGTGTCTGTAGAGAAATCCTTCCCTCCTCGTCCACTACAGTCGATGAATAGGGATTGGATTTATAACTGTAGTTGAAATGTAATGGGATTCTATTGAACCTCAGGGGAGGAGGTAAATCTAACCCATCACTTTTCTCTTCTCTGTATAAGTCATTCTCAATATCGTTAGCAAGGTTTTTCATTTGAGGCAGATATCCATTATGAAGCCCTTGTCTAAACTTACTTACAAACTCAGAATTCTTGGTAATATACTGAAAATCTGCCAATTCCCGAAACTTAAAATTCTTATTCAAAACTCCGATAATAACGCATTCGGTATTAAAACCGTTCTGCTTGCAATCTCGCAAAGTAAGTGCTACGTTGCTTTTGTTTCTTTCTTTGTAAACTTTCCTAGGCACTCGTATTCTCACCAATAAATTCTCATTCCGATGGACATGAGAGTTGATTGGATGATGATGAAGATCTTCTCTCAACCGGAGCTCCAAAGTTCCTTCATTGGGAGCGTTGTTTTGTTGTCCTGAACCTAGGAAAGGGCGATTCTCCAACAGATCATTTGAGATGATACATTTTCTGAGTCTTTCTTTCCCTCCGATCATTTCCAGTGCTCGTGCAGTGTTATTGATTACTAATGGAAATTCGACTGATGTCAGCTTCGGCAAATCTAATAGGAATTTTTTATTTTCGGACATCACAACTCTTCTGTAGTAATTCAATCAGACTGTTTAGGATTGTGAGTGATAAGCCAAAAGAAGCGCGAATACTGGTTATACTGGTTGTTTTTGTATAGACAATTTTGACTAGTTAGCACGAGCATTTTCATAGACAGAAACGATATATGTAGACACAGCTCCAAGAAGTAAAACACGCCTATCACAATTTTATGGTGGCCTTTGGTAAACTTTAAAGGTGCTTCTGGGATCCTTTGCTTTACAGGATATCGAGTATCTTCAACTGTCGCGAATACTTTGATTAATTCAGTTGTGCTGATTTATACATAAATAATTGCACATAGCTAGGGTTTTATCTATGTCAGAGATGAGAAAATCAAAGAGAATAACCGCTGGGAAACGAGCTCTAACACTAGACGAGGAGCTAGTAGCTGAAGAGCAAAAAAAACGAAAGCTAAAACAGAATACCCCTTCCAGAAGATGTAAGGAAGAAGAACCAAGAAATGTGCCCTCTAAAAATGAGGAGTCAGAAGATGAGGTCAGATGCTTGGTTTGTGGTACCATTGAGGATGATGGCGAGTCAATGGTTCAGTGTGATCGGTGTCTTACATGGCAACATAACTATTGTATGTTCCAGGAACATTCGGTTCCAGAGTCGTACCTATGCAATGTATGTGACCCCCATAATAACGCCTATGCTAATTTGAAATTTGACATGACTTTGAGCGAATATAAACAGCACAGAAGTAAATGTTTACCTTTGCATTATAAAACTCCTGGAGATCATTTTGATCTCCATGATTCGATGGGTGTCGCTGGCGAGGCATCAGGTAGTGATTTATCAGCGGGAGAATCCAATGCGGAGACATTTGAGGATGAAACTGCAGAAAGTTTCTGCTCTCAGGAGATAGATCGTGGCTGCTTGGATCACTCAAAGGAGATTTGTTTGACTGGTAACAATGAGAAACATTCTAGATTTGCCAACAGGGAACAAGAAGACTGCGAGATCAAAGGTATGGATATGGAGTTTAACCCTATTAGGAAGGGAATTGTAAAGGCATTTTTCAAGATGTTCAATGTTCTTTTACCTCCGCATACCGAAGATCCGGAGGTATGGTCTTTAAGACTTGAGTACCAGTTGCTGTTGTCTACTGGTGATAAGAAAACTGGAAGAGGAGGAAAGATAGTACATATACCTGGAAGCAGCTATACCTCTAAAGCGAGAACCCTTATTTTCAATCTTAAAAAAACAAACACGAATCTTTTAGACAGGCTCATCAAAAAGGAACTGACATTTGCCGAACTCTGTCAGTTAACCCCAGAAGAGATGCAAACGTCTGACATAAAGCAACTTGCCAAGGATGTCCATACAAAGGCTATAAGCCAAACAGTTATAGAGAATGGAATGAATTCCAAGCCACGAGCCAAAATAACTCACAAAGGAGAAGAAATCATAGACTTTGATAGTGAGGCTGATGAAGAAAAGACTAGCGTGAACGAAAATCGATTATCTAAATATGAAAGAGGAGATGAAGACGCTGAGAGGGGATCACAGCTTTTTGGCGATAGGTTAGTCTCTCAATTCGAAGGCCATAAAGAGCATAAAAAATTGAATGAATACAGAGAGCCAGATAGTCAACAATTTCATCTGTATCACAATGAGTACTATTCTGAAGATGAGGGTGAGAGTGGCAATAATGAAGATCACCAAGCTAATCTCGATGACAACATTAGTGCTATCATAGGAGATACCATGCAAGATGAAGACATAAGATTGATTGGTGAAGCTACCCCTAACACTAATAGTTCACCACCATTACAATCGACAGCCTGTCCTTTTGTTTGGAGGGGTGAACTGATATTTTCAGAGGTTTCAAATTTCAAAGCATGTGCTCGTTTTGTAACTTCTACAGCGATAAAGAGTTTTGAAGCAGAGTGCAAACAGTGTATTACTATCATTGGACAGTTTCGACAGATTCATGAATACCTCCAAATTGACGGTAGGCTCAGCCGCAAAACAGCACTCTCATATCTTCAAAATTGCGTGGAGCATAATAAATACACATTAATAGTTGAGTTCGTCCCCGAAGAATCAGGAGAATTACTGATAGACGAAGAGCACCGAAATAATTTCATAAGGCTGTTTAACTACTTCTACAATCGCAATAGGTTTGGAGTGATACAAGGAAAAGGAGAGTCTGTCAAAGATGCATACTTGGTACCCTTCCAGGAGGGGGATGAACCAGAGAAAGTTTTTGAGTCGTTCATGTATCCGAACACTATTTTTCAACTTCGTAGAAGTTCTTTGCGCCAAAGACTTTTCGGAGTGTTTGTAACCAATTTATAATATCAACAAGCATTAATTTTTATCCTGATCATACTATACTAAAATGCTTCTAAAACCCATATACAGTAGTAGGCCTATTTAGCAGCACTACCAATAGCAAGGCTTCTTTGTTTTTGCAAAAGTTGGACCTGAAATCTTTCAAAGTCGTTTAGCTCACTTCTTCTCTGCTTTTGGGCAATATCCTTAGCCCAGTCAGAGGAAGACCATTGCGAGGAGATATCAGAAGCATCCCATGCCTCTTTGACGACGTCAGAGCTGTCTCCTCTGGAAATAGACTCCAATACTAAGAACGTTAGCTCTATATTTTGAAGACGTGCAACTTGTCTTTCAACGCCAGTAGATGGTCCATCAATGAGAACTCTCTTCTGGTCAATAATGTCGACAATAACAGCGAGCTTGTTGTTAACCAAAACAACTCTACCGACTTCCACGAGTCTCCAGTTTAATTCTTCAACTTCAACGGTTGGGGCGGACATCTTTACTTTAGTTGATGGAAGAAGGACTACTTCATTTTTTTTTATGTTTTCTACAAACAGAATTAGCGCGCGCAAATCACATGACAAGGGTTTAGCCCTAAAACATACACATTTGTTAGATTCTCGAATGCCTTCTTGAATCTTTTAACTTATGCCATTTTGTTACTTTCTTATGTGGAGCTCACTGGTAAGTGAATAACTTCTTTTTACTCTTCTTATGATGAAATAATTTGCGATTGAGGGAAAAGGTTCGGGACATGCCTAGTTCTATAATGTTCTCTTTTCGAAATGCAATAGATTACTTTCTGAGTGAAGATTTAAAAGTCCTACTGCCTCAATTGTATTCTAACTCCATAGGTAAGCAATCCATTTTGTCCTATGGTCGATGCCAAGCAGTGGTCAAAATAATGCTAATTATAAACTGATTATGAAACAATGTACAAAAAATTGGGAAACTCTAGTGATACTGATATGTACGAAATGTCCCTCAATTGTTGAGGTTGATTGTATCGAGGACCATCTGGCATCACGCAATGTGAAGTTTCTATTTTTGAGACCAGATGAACTAACTTCCCTCTACCTAGTGTTAGCTGCGCTTCAGGACTTACGGCAGCTTCAAAAGGAATCATTCAATAAGCTTGTGATCTATGGTATTGATGGTTTATTCATAGATTCTGTGCGATCTGTAAAGTTGTTGAGCTTACTTGCTCTGCAAGAAGCTACGTTGGCTGGCCCAAACGAGAACAAGGCACAGAAAACTTTGAGTAAACTAATTAAAAGGAAAATGAGTGGCCTGTACTGAGTTTCACTATGAGCATTTATAATGCAATCGTGAAGTCAATAATCGGAATGACGATCAGCCTGAACCCTACCAAGATACGGATGAGTTTCAAAATTTTTTAGAAAAAAATTACGAACTAATATAGGAAGCTTATCTCCGAAGATCGTCCAAACGTGCCTGTAAATCGTCGTCTTCCTTAACTGCAACCCTGGTTCCAGCTTCTCCTTCTGTGAGAACTTGTCCCGGAACATTAGCCATGTTACTACTCAAATCAACCCCAATTTCGTCTAGCACTTTACTGATTATCTCGTCCACCTCCTCTTCGTCTTCATCATCTAATTCTTCCTCCATCAAATCGTCTAAAGAATCATCTATCATCTCCTCTCTTTGGCTCATGATATCTGTCTGCTTGGAGAATTCTTGAGATATGTGAGCTATTTGGGGCAAGTTCATAGATTTGTTCATTGTACCAAGTAACTGAGCAGCATTACGCATTGATTGTGTCATTTGTTCATTCGACCTAACGGTTTGAATACGGAGAGAAATTGCCTGAAGTTGTACCTTCATCTTTGCGAACTTTTGAATATTTTTCTTCGTTCTGATCAGATCTTTTGCTTGAATTTTACAGGCCTTCATTTGACCACTACGACCAGATTTTTTTATTTCCCCGATTAGTTTTTTCTCTTGTTGTTCCAGCTTGGTACGCTCTCTGTCCAGTTCTCTTTGTGTCTTTTCTAGGGCTCGTTGATTCTTGCGGAGTCTCTCTTGAGGAGTTTGTTTTTTTCCAAACATCCACTCAAACATCTTGTTTCAGCTAAAAAGACAGTTCGGCTGTAGTAAACTACGGATAAGTACAGGTAGAAGGCCTTGGCAGTACAGGCGCTGTTAAGTGAGATTCTTAACATCCTATAAGAGCAGTACACCACTTGACTGAGTATATTTTTCAGTAATTGTGCTGGAAACACTGCTTCTCCGTAAACTATACTGAATCGATGCTTTACGAGTTGGTAGGAATCACCAGAGTGATCAGGACTTCGCCTAATGAGGATGTCAAAGCGTGCGTATAGTTGATAAATTTTCAAAACTGTTTACTGACAATTTAGAGTGATAAAAACAGTTGGAAAATTAATCATAAATAATAAAGGAGTGATAAGGGAAATCAATCCCATGGGAATTAAATTTCTTCCGAAAGTAATGACGAAAACTCAAGAGAAACATTACAAAGGCAATCATTTTATGCTACTATTCGATTCTTCTCCAACCGTACAGTCCGAAATCTTAAGAACATTGAGAAATGACCCACGAGTAGTTCGTGCCAACGTTTTCAAGGTTACCCATCCCAAAGGGGCACTAGACGTGGCATCATCTTTTTCTAGAACCGATTCTTGATGGATATGTGTACTCTTTGTATATATGTATATCTATATGATATGATAGAGTCATATTATGTGTTTCAGTCAACGTCTTCAGTTTCAGTCTTTCTAGTGCGATGTTCTGAAAAAGTCGGGTCCCATATCTTAAACATATTGGGTTTCAGAGGTAGTGTATCTTGAATCTTGCTATAATTTGGTAGATCTATCATCTGAGGTCTCAAGCTGGTGCCTTTCAGAATTGAGCTCTCCATTTTCGTTTTCGGAGTAAGGGTTTGGTTCAATAGACTTATGCGTTTGAGATCATCTATAGTATGTGCCATATCAATAATTTGACTATTAGTAGGAGGATTACTGGAGGTATGTGGTAACAGTTTGTTCTCACTTTGGGCATTTCCAGAAACGACACCCAGGAGCTCAACTTGGGCCATTTTAGCATCGTCAAAAGCGCTCATCAGATATGGCAACTCTTCCGAAATGGTGGATCTTTGCAAGGAGCTCATGCTATTCTCAGATCGAGATAAAAGAGTTGAATTGGCTCTTCCCCTGAATTTAAGATGGTCTTTGGGGTGGTGTTCAATTTCCAATCCAGAACAAACAGAATCAAAGGGATGAAGGAGCCCTCTAGGTTTAACAGCATCAAACATTCTTTCCACCTCTTTAACCACAGAGAGGCATTCCATGGTTCCAATGGTGTCATTGTCAATAACACAATCTTCCACCTGTTTCAAAAGATCGCTGATATAACATCTGTATCCCACAACTGTTTTCTTTGTAAGGTTTTTGTTCAAGTTGAGAGCCATGATGTGCTCCAGATCTATTCCTATTACTACCAACTTGCTCTTGCAATACTTCATATGCAGTTTGTACTCTAGATTCTTTTGTAATCTCAGACATCGAAAAGTCAACTGTGTTAATACTGTACCCGGGTCACTTATATATTCAGATGCTGACATGTTCGAAACATATTCGTTGGCCCTTTCTATAGCTTTGTTTAGTTCGTTCAGTTGGTCATAAAGTTCCATGCAAGTTTGGAGCACTTTGTTTGCGAGTTCCTTTTGAAACGACTGTCTTTCAACTAAATCCTGCTCATCTTTAAAATTTATAATATTCGAAGTCGAGTTTTCATCACCAACTGTGGAAACGTACATACCATCTACTAAATGATACTCCAATGTCTTGAACTCCCAATTGTCCAATCGCTGAGCAATGCGCTCAAGATCTCTCAAATTTTGGAATCCATTCAAACAGACACGCTTCAATTGACAATCCTTCGTAGCTTTGATTACGAGAAAAAGTCTTTGAGACTTAACTTTGTCTGAGTTTAAATTTGGATCTTTGAGTAGATCTACCAAGGAGTCTCCACATATTGAGACTTCCATGGCATCTGCAAAAAGGGAAGAGGTACGATGTCACGCCAGATACTTTCAGGTGTGACAGAAAAACCAAGTAGTCGCGAAGGAACTGAGTCGATCCATCTTTTAAACTCTAGACCCAACTCCTTATCTAAGAAAACAAAGTAAATAGTAAATAGTAATACAAACTTCTCCAAATTACGTGGTTAACTCACCTTCTGTCAATATTTCCGATGCAAATTTCTTTTGCCATTGGCCCACTGTCCTTAAAGGATGTAATGCCACCAAAATCAGAGTCATGTTATCGAACCCAACTCCAGTTATAGTGTTAGCTTTTCGTATGCATAAATCCAGAAGCTTTTGCACAACAATGTTCAAGGGTAGATCTAGACTTAAAAAATGACGGGTTTCGTGAACCAAAAGCTCACCACTATAACAATCCCAGACTCCATCACATGCTAGTATTAAAAAGTGGTCTTGTGAAGTAATCGTATGAATAACTATGTCTGGTTCAGCAGTAACTTGGAATTCTTCCGGAACTGTGACCACCTCTAACGGAGAACCTCTAGTTAAATCCGTAGCAAAGCTCATGCCATTGCATTTCCTTTGCTTGAAATTTTCCCGTGCTTGTATTTTCCTATTGTTCAATATTTTGGCATAATTGGCTTGATTGAAACATTTGAATCCGAAGTCGCCAAATGCTCGGCTTAGTGCCAATACACCTCCAACCCTATTAGCTTGAACATGCCCGCCGTCACTATGAATACGAAGCAGTTCTCCATAACGGTTTGGTTTGTGATCAAAAGATAGGTTCTTAACTGTGTTATGCCTACCCGTGTGAAGTATACACCGCGAGTCGCCTATATTGGCTGTAAACACAATGCCATTCAATACAATCACGACTACTGCAGTAGAGCCAGACTTAATCCCTTGAAAGTATAATTCAGCGTCGCATTTTAGGAAGGCGTTCCTGATTATGTGAGTAAAATTCATAGTTTGAACTAACCAGCCGGTTTCTGCATATCGAGCGCCAATATCGTTTTTGAATTCCACCAATTGTTCCTTTAGAAGTTCAAATATGATGAGTGGTAGTCTTTTTCCTACATGTTGTGCTGCATTTTTTCCCCCATGGCCATCGAAAACGCCAACAATGTCAATCTCGTATTTTTGCACGAGGCCACCAAAGGATGTGATTTCAAGGGTTTTATGCCAACAACAATGAGCATCTTCCATTGTATTACGGTATCCCTGCATCTGACCAACTACGGTGGACATATGCGGCCTGCCATACGTCTCAACAAACTTCTCAGTTATAGGTTGTGATATAAACTGACCCATACTTAAATCGGTGATGTGGGTAGCCTAAATGATTTGCTGAATCGCGGAGAATCATTAACTACAAATACAAGGAAAGAAGAGGATTTTCTGCAAGAAGTATAAGTCCTGACCAGAGAATTTGACCTTCGAGTCAATAGTTGTTACCAGCACTTAGGCTGGGAAACTAAAGAATCTTACTGAATGACCAACGATCAGGAGATAAAATATTTCATTTTGAGAGATATTTGAACAAATTTAAGCAACCTTCTGGGCCTGATAGCATGAAGAAATTCCATCTATATATTACCTACCTTGGTGAGTTCCTTGACAAAGTTTTCTCCCCAGTAGGCAGCTGTGTATTTACTGATATACTTAAACATTGACTCGAAACTGGATTCTCTTTTTTCTTCTGGTAAGGACAAAGCTTCATAGATAGCCTCACTTAATTCTTCCGTATTCCATGGATTAACCACTATTGCACCATTCAATGACTGGGCAGCACCAGCAAACTCGCTCAATATGAGAGAGCCTTTTTTGTGCTGTTGGCATGCGATATACTCGTAAGAGACGAGATTCATTCCATCCCGTGTACTCGAAACAAGACATATATCTGAGACAGCATATAAAGAGATTAGCTCTTCAAAAGGAACAGATTTATGCATGAAGTGAATAGGAACAAACTCTATGGTACCAAATTGACCATTGATACGGCCGACAAGTTCATTAACAGTGGCGCGAAGTGTTTGATATTCCTCTACATCGCCTCTTGAAGGTACAGCAACTTGAACCAACACAACTTTGCCAATCCATTCTGGATGCTCTTGTAAGAATATTTCGAAAGCATGCAGTTTTTGGGGCACTCCTTTGATATAATCCAGTCTATCCACTCCAACGATTAGTTTCACTCCCTGTCCAAAACGATTTTGTAATGAGTCGATTCGTTTCTGGACTGAAAGTTGCTTGATCCCTTCTGTGAACTTGTCAACATCTATTCCTATAGGATACGCCCCAACCGAAACATTACGAGAACCATAAGTAAGACCTGTTGGAGTTGTTCTGCAACCCAAAATCCGTTCTACAGAGGAAGTGAAATGCCGCGCATAATCATAAGTGTGGAATCCAATTAAATCACAGCTTAAAACCCCTTCCAAAATTTCCTTACGTACAGGGAGAATACGATATATTTCTGAGGAAGGAAAAGGAGTGTGCAAGAAAAAACCTAAACGCACATTCTTAAGTCCCTGCTCATCAATTTGACGCCTTAGCATTTGAGGGAGTAACATCAGATGATAGTCATGAATCCAAACAAGATCGTTATCAGCGATCTTGCTAGCTATAACCTTGCAGAACTGTCTATTGGCCTCAATGTAAGCTGCCCAAGCAGACTCATCAAAATTCATTTCTCCTGGGTGATAATGAAACAAAGGCCACAGGATAGAATTACTGAATCCGTTGTAGTGCAGTTCAGCAATTTCATCACTCAGATAAATAGGAAAACAATTAAACTTTTCTTTAAGATCATTGTTCACTTTTTCTTGGTCAATGGTAGGAACTTCCAAACCTGGCCATCCAAACCACTGAAATTTTTGCTTCAGTCCTTGGAGAGCAGTAACCAATCCACCACTTGACATGTTGTATTTGTAGTTGCCATCAGAGTCTTTATTAATTGTAACAGGAACCCTATTGGATATAACAAGAACATTGCCTTCCACCATTATACAGGTTAACAAAATCGAAAGTAAATAGTTAACTGGTAAAAAATTCAATCACTTGCTATGTACAAGGTAGGAGGAATGTGCTTATTATACTGCACACTTTGAGTCGCGCAAAAATCTTGTAGCGATGATGAGACTACTGATATGCGTCTAAAAAGAGCAACAATAGTTGTTTCACCTTCACAGGAAAAAAAAACTACAAGAGATCTGTCCACATTTATTCCATCGTATTTCGAATTAAATATGCTTGCTTATTTATCAGATTTGTCTGTACTTTTATCAATATCTTCATCTTCTCCGCTACGCTCTCGGTCGTAAAACTCATCCAAAATCTTTGGTGAGATTCGGTTCAGCATTTCCTTTGGATAGATTCTCAATAAGGACCAGGCCTGATCTAGTGACTCAAAAACAGTTCTGTTGTCATAAGCACCCTGAGAAATGAATGTCTTCTCAAACTTATCTAAAAACTCTAAAGATAGTTTGTCTTCGATGGACAAAGCTTCTTCACCAACGACAGCTTTCATGGCAGCGGCATCACGGCCTATAGCATATTTAGCATATAATTGGTTAGAAACATCGCCATGATCTTTACGTGTCATACCTTCACCAATGGCACTTTTCATTAAGCGGGACAAAGATGGCAATACGTTGATAGGGGGGTAAATGCCTCTATTGTGCAGCTGACGATCAACAGAAATCTGCCCCTCAGTGATATAACCAGTAAGATCCGGAATTGGATGGGTGATATCATCGTTTGGCATTGTTAAAATTGGGATTTGAGTGATGGAACCGTTACGGCCTTCGACACGTCCTGCTCTTTCGTAAATAGTTGAGAGATCCGTATACATGTATCCCGGATAACCTCTACGGCCTGGAACTTCTTCTCTTGCGGCTGAAACTTCACGAAGTGCATCAGCGTACGAAGACATGTCTGTTAGAATTGTTAACACATGTCTCTCTGTCTGGTAGGCCAGATATTCAGCGGTCGTTAGGGCCAGACGAGGCGTGATAATTCTCTCAATAGTTGGATCGTTTGCCAGGTTCAAAAACAACGAGGTCCTTTCCAGTGAGCCGTTTTCCTCGAAGTCTTGTTTGAAAAACCTAGAAGTTTCCAAGTTAACACCCATAGCTGCAAAAACTATAGAAAAGTTCTCTTCATGACCATCATGTACATCCTTAGTAGGTCTGACCAAACCTGCCTGTCTACAAATTTGAGCCGCAATCTCATTATGAGGTAGACCTGAAGCAGAGAAGATAGGAATCTTTTGTCCTCGAGCAATGGAATTCATAGTATCAATGGCCGATATTCCGGTAGAAATCATTTCCTCCGGATAAATACGAGAATAGGGATTGATTGGAGACCCATTTATATCTAAGAAATCTTCAGCAAAAACTTTTGGCCCATTATCGATAGGTCTACCTGACCCATCAAAAACCCTTCCCAGCATATCTTCGGACACTGGAATTTTTAAATTGTCACCGGTGAATTCAACACGGGTTTTTTTAACATCAATGCCAGAAGTTCCTTCAAAAACTTGAACAATTGCCCTATTACCACGGACTTCCAGAACTTGTCCTGCTCTTACAGTACCATCAGGTAACGTAAGGTTGACAATTTCATTGAACCTAGGAAACTTTACATTTTCAAGGATGACTAAAGGGCCATTAACTCCTCCAACTGTATTATAGTTGATACGAGGTTTTACCTTGAATGCTTCGGTCACGGCCTGCTTGTTTAATTCAACTTCAGAAACTAGTTAATATCGGCGAGTAATTCAAAAAAGTATTATATGCTTACATAGTTCCTGGTCAGTGAGCATTATTTATCTTAATATCCCTTTTCAAAAAATTGCTAATGGTAATGAGTTGAATGACTTGGGTGTATTTGCTAGCCTAGAGCACGATGGCTGCTTCAAAATGGCAGTAATTTCTAAGATAAAAGTTACGCACACGGACCATAAATTACTTAGAAATATATCTACTGAAGTTCCACTATTTCCCATTTTTCATCATGTCCCTTTGAGACGTTCGAATCAACCTCCCTTTGATGGGATCTCTTGGAAACAACGAAAGCATTAGCAGAAGTTACTGATGTATTGCCAAAGTGTAATGCTGATTCATTGTTGTGCATTTCACTTATAGTGTTTTTTGAAGCAGCACCTTTCGTACCCACATAGCGCTCGCTAGAAACAATTCGCGATGAAGTGGTATCATCTTTTAGTAGATAATCACCAGTAATGGTATCAATGACCTTCAATTGACGGTGGAAGAAAGCATAGACCTTGGCATTCAAAGAAGTCAAATCAGCACAATCTTCTTTTGATATCAATTTAGATTGAAGGTAGCGTTTATTGTCTTGGTGTAAGGTTTTGGTAAGTTGTTCAGATTCAGCTTTTTCTGACAAAGCTTCTCTACTGTTTGGTGCTAGACCAAAACTCCTAATAAGTTTATCTTTCTTGATTTTGTCCTTAGAATACTCAACTTTCTCGCCAATGATACTCCATATGAAGGAGTTTATATCAAAGAGTTCATAAAGGGTTATACTTGATTCCCACGTAAACCTGTCTTTGTTGAGGGTGAGAAAGTTCAATACGATACATGCAACGGCGGTAGAGAAGCACAGGAGAGAATCTCTGGTTGATTCAAGGTTCTCTGGAATGCTAGCTAAATACCAATGAGGCTCCTTACCTATCCTGGCTTGGAAATCACACTCTTGTTTCTGATTAGTATCAAGATTGAATATTCTTATGTCAAAAGGAAGCTTTATACCCAAGTACTTGGAAGTCAGTTGTTGGAAGAGCATAACAGATTGCAGTGAAAAGTTAGCTGTTTTCCTATCGTGTAGCAGCATATCCTGTATATGCAACACAGGAACTTGTCTCATTCTTAACTGTACGTCCATATTTTTTTCCACTGAGAGGATACTTACTAGGGCTTGAAGTAAATTTGCTCTGGCGGTACTGATCGATCTTTCCAAAAATTCTAATTTCTCATGAAAATGACACTTGTTCAACTCCTGATCTATCCTTCGTTTCTTGTGAGCTTTCTCGAGTGAGAACCTCAGCTTACTGATATCTGCTTGTCTGGTTTTTTTCTCAGACAGTAGATTCTCAATTTGTTGCTTGAGCTGGGAATTGCGTAGCTCTTCTTTATAGGACCTATTTTCAACTTTCAAAATCCTGCGCAGGATAATATGACTTTCGACCTGCAATAGGCCTAGATAGAGGTTCTCCACTCCACACTTCAAATTGGTCTCGATTTCTTTCTCCCGCATCAACTTGTAACTCAAGCAGTTATGTAGCACTGCGTTAATCAAATAAACCAATTCAGATGATTTAGACATCATACCTAACAGATCCGTTTTCAATTTGAGTAGTTTATAGTTTACACATGCGGAACATAATAAGTTAGGAATTAGTTTCGCATCATGATGCGATGACTTAACAGCTGGTATTAGGTTAACAAGAACAGATTCTGACTTGGTCCTAATGCCTCCCAAGGCAAGGATCGTATAAGAGTAGTCACATATCCCGCATTTAGGGGATTCCTTCATTTTGGCTTGTTTGGATTTTTAAAACTTAGCATATTTATTCGCTTGCTTATCAGAATGCGATATGTAGTAATCTGCAGAACAATCAAGGAATCGCGAACGTTGGAGGAGTGGAATTTATGATCCTTATTAAACCGAATAAACAAACAATTACCACGTATGTCTAGTTATCATGTAGAAGTCACATTTGCGCTGAATCTCACAGCAAAGTAGACAAGAAAATTTTTAGGGGTTACCTTCATATCTTTCTTATTGAAATGGATATCCTCGAATGATCAACAAGAATCAAATCCGTGACTGAAATACACAATTGTCAAACCCAGAATCGTTTCTGTATTTGTCGATCAATGATATTGCTTTACATGCAAGAGTAGTGATAAATTTCAAAGTCAGTAAAATCACAACATCTTTTATCACCACGAGATTGGCCTTGTCACTTTTCCAGATGGTTTTTGATTGTTATCCATTTGAAACTAGAGAAAGAAGTACAACATCAAGCTCAACTCTTTGAACGTTTCTTCTTCTTTTTCTTTACAGATGCCTGTCGCATACAGTCACAGAGTGTCGAATCCAGCAAAGTATTAACAATAAACAGTGGCCATCATTGCCTTATTGAATCTGATCAACGTTCAAGTCTTTCGTCTTTAAGAAGATCGTTTATTGGAATATAGTGTCCGACTGGAACTAGAAACCCCTAGCATTTACTAACTGGTGTAGTGACTCCAAGCGATATCCTATTAATGCGAGAAGCTATAATAAGTAGCCAGCGTTTGTCAACATATTCACTAACTTATAGTGGTAGAGTATTCATCTTCGGTTTACAATGAAACAAGGTGTATCCAACACGAGTGATCATAGATGTAACTCATTTCAAGCTACTCTTATACGTTGCGATAGTGGAGCCAGAAATTAAAGAATTGGCAACTGAATATCTTTATTGCTTTAACACGAGCTGCTTTATAGCTTTGAAGTGCATTTCAGATCTCTCGACTTAGCTTATTCAATAGAGCTACATAATACATGAATGAAAACAGTGGTTATGTTCCTCAGTACTTTTTTTCTAAAATACTATGATAGTCATAGCAGCTTTTAGTCAAATACCTGGTGAGGATGACGCAATAAAAAATGCTCCATTTTAGTGGTTTAGATCCATCCAGTTCGCTCAGAGGATCCCCCCTCACTACTACTTCCCTCAACATAAGTTGTCTATCACGTAAATACTAGAACCTCGAATGCAGTGGAACAAACCACCAGTAAATGCGTTGCTTGCGGTACAAGAAAGAGGCTGCTAAATTGAATTTTGCACAATGAGGCATAGTTTTTCAATATTTCAAAACAAGGTTTAACAAATATTCAATATATTTTCATGTATATTGATAAATTAAGAATATTTGATTTATTATGTTTATTATTTGTATTATTTATAAGAATAGGTTTAGTACACCATTATTTTCATCCATTCTAGGACTTTCAACAATGAAATAATTTACTCCTAAAAATATTAAACCTAATATTCCTACTAAAATAACATAATTATTAAATAAATCTTGTAACATTAAACTTAATTATATAATAATACTAAATATGCTCCTTTTACTATATTTTCATATTGAATGATAACTAATAATATGATTAAAGTTAATGAACTAACCTAAATTGATAAATGGAAAATCTGCATGTAATTGTCCTAAATTTCCTAAAAGGCTTTCTTTACGCGCCATATTTTGGTAGATCTTACACCATCATCTTAGTTTCTGCATTATCATTTCCAGTGTGCTGACAACAATGCCCACAAAATTTTCAACAAATGATTTACATGGGTAACCATTGATATTACCTAGTAGGATATTGTTTCCGATGTGAATGTCATATGAAGCTAGTATTAGTTCATCAAGTAGTTCCCTTTTTTTCCAGGTATTTAGCTAAAACGGAGTTTTTGAAAACTTTAATGATTGTTGATAGATAGAATCGACTAAGAAGCTTTTGAACTAGAAGAGTATTTGACTGTTTAAAAATTTTTTTACTGAAGAAGGTCAATGTGATAAGTGCTGCTTCCAATTTACTCTGGTCGTTTTCTTGGTTATCTTCTATTAATTTTCATCTTCAGCAATGGTAATGATAGAAAAAACTAACCTTTTGAACCCTAATAGCTTATCAGTTATTAACTTTTTTTTTTCTTTGACCTCTTGCGAAGACTTCTAGACCACCACTAGAGGTTTAGTTTGTAGTGAGCTTGCTGAGACTCTTAACTCAGCTGTTGAAAAAACACAAGACGCCTTCACGTCAGCTTTAGTTATCTACGGCACTTAGGAGTATAGTCCATCCAGACGCTGTTTCATTTTACGGCTCATTTTTGTTTACTGTAGACAATTCATTTTTAACCAGGATTGAAACTGTCTTAAATTGTTTCCTACTCTGGTAATCTGGATAGCAATAAGATGATGGAGTTCCTACAGGTACCAATAGTATTTAGTTCTAATAACATTTAATCCACCAAAACTACCACGTTCCAAGAAGTACCTAGTACTTTAACTCTTTTTAATTTCTGCCGGTATGTCTGATAACTGAAATAATTAGAGCGTCTGGGTATTCTCAAATAAAGCAAGCTACTTCATCTAAACTACTCTCCCATATTGTTAGACAAGCAAATTTCGTACTTTGCTTTATAATACAATTTAAACATTAGATAAGTGTGGGATTAGGTACTTTTTTTGTGGAATGAACCAAATGCAGGGCAAAGGTAGGCGTCGGAACTATACTGAAAGCGTTACCATGAAGAGCTAGGCCAGATATTTCATAAACAATACAGTATACCTATTTTCTGAAGAGAAATTGACGAGATGATAACCGGTTGGTTGTTATTTTATGGTCCACTATCCAATCTAAGACAGAACTTCATGCGTTTACGTGAATTCCAGGTATACTAACACGATAAATGATGATCACGCATAATGCGGACAAATTAAATACTTGAATAACTTACTTGATAGATCGCCAGCAATATCTTTTTATTTATGGATCAATCATAGCACATAGTCCACTTAAAATGAACAACACCAAGGATATGTCGGACAAGGTTTTGGTTGTGACCATATCTAACAAAAAGCATCGTTTCGGTCTGCTAAACCTTAAATAAGATTCTAAGAGCTGGGAGTAAGCATTTCCCTTTATCATTAAAAACTGTATATCTAAATCCCTTCTGGGTCATGAAAATTGCAGGACAAATCAAGTTACCATAACTTGTAGAGAGCTAGTATGGTCAAAAAGTTCCCACATAACATCAGCAATCAACTCCAAACATGGAGAAGTTGGTGTGACGAAAATCTAAAACATAGTGATCATGATTCGTTATTAGCTGACCAGATCTATTTAACGTGTCATGACATTTTGCTATCATTACAACAAACTGCTACTTAAACTGTTGGACTGCAAGCTGGAATTTGATGGATTGATGGGGCGAGACTTCGTACACCACTGTGACTGGTAAAGATGGCAGCAGCACTGTTATCCAGATTGTTCCTACGCCTTCAGCCGACATAACGTCTACATGGATTGATACCGAGACTTCGTATACTATGACCGGTGAAGACGGAAGCAGCACTACTATTCAGTTAGCTCCTTCTCTCACTGGGATAGTTGCGAATGATGTGCAGACTCCCCTCCCTAGTGCAGGAATCTATCACCAGGAATCTGCTGTTGACGGCTTTAATGTGGACGTTTTCTATTATTCCGCCGACAATTACGATCTGGCCAATGATATCAACGTCCTGAGTAGTGGGTGTGACATCCAGGATGCAGTAACGTTTGCTATTTGCGTGAATGACGTCAATTTTGATGCTAATCTAAGTTGGCCTTATTATATTGACAGGGGTTCTTTGGGTAATCCCGGATCATATGTCAATGCAACCATAGAGTACAAAGGATTCTTCCAAGCTCTACTGGATGGGGATACTACTTTACGCTCAGTAACATTGATTACGATTCGATTTTGTTTGTGAGCAGTGTTCCTACTGGCGATTAGGCTTTGCAGAAGCGTGACCTGCAATTGCTAAAACCTGAGACAAGTCCTGACTATATTTTGTTCTTTAACGATCCAGAGACTTGGGACAGACTATAGGCACCACACAGTACCTCTCGGCTGACCAGTACTATCCTCTTCGATTTGTGTTTACCGCAGTCTCGCACGCTTTACTAGATTTCCAGATTAAGCTACCAAATGGCTCTTCTCTGACTCAGTACCAAGGGTACGTTTACAACTTTGCAGTCGAGGCATTCGAATCGTCAAGCGTCCTCGGCCGACGAGACTTCTACCTGGACTGAATCGCACACTCTTGGACCACCGACTCTGAGGGAAGCACCAATGTGGTAGCACCATCTGCATCAGTCACTAGTCAACACAACGACAAGCCCGCAGCTACTGAAACGACGTTGACAGAAGGTAGTATCTCCACTACTATTGTGACTGTAACCAGTTGTGGTAGTAAGAAGTCCACCAAAACCACTGTTTTGACCGGGGTCACCCAGAAAACTGTTACAGTTGAGAGCACTACTACCGTTGTCAGACTTTCTGTCCCTTGCCAACCGACATTGTATCTGTAAAGACAACAAGCGTTGGAGGAAAAATGAAATCGTTCAAACAAACGACTCGCAAAACTTCAGCCAGGCTCTATCAAATGTGCAACCTTCAACTGTTACAATTACCAGAGAGGTGTGTTATGCATATAGCTGCACCCAGGCGACATTGTAACTGGAGAAATTTTGCAGACAACCACTGTTACAGATACGCACTATACAACTGTGGTTCCAGTGTATGTTCCTGTGGATACCTACCGGCCAGCAGTTGAATTGAGTACGTTCGAAACCGTTTTCCAATCTTCAGGCTTTATTAGAAGCCAACCGTCATACCAATCGGGTGGGGTTCAGGCCCACAGTACATCTGTCGCTGTTTCTCAGCCTTCAACGATTTTCTCGCAAATTGGAGGAGCAAACACTCTGAGCTTCCTTTTTACACACTTGAATCAAAGGATTAATTTTCAATCTGAGCAAAGGAAATTCATAGTATGGTGGCACGAATCAAAAATTGGCTATAGTCCTAACGGAACCGTTGATTAGAATTCTGAGGGGATATCGCACTCGTACTGACTGTTTCATCTATCATTGTGATGGCCGAGAACCTGATTTGTAGTATGTGAGTAGCTTTTTCATGGTCTATCTTGCAAAAAGTCATACAAATTTTAATATAAAGCATTATATTATTAAGTAAGTATACTATATCGGTGTTGCTGAATATCTGCTAATCAACTAAAAAATATTTTCATTCCTGCTTGAACTGCTATTACTGGATGCTGGATGCTGGATGCTGGATGCTGGATGCTGGATGCTGGATGCTGGATGCTGGATGCTGGATGCTGGATGCTGGATGCTGGATGCTGGATGCTGGATGCTGGATGCTGGATGCTGGATGCTGGATGCTGGATGCTGGATGCTGGATGCTGGATGCTGGATGCTGGATGCTGGATGCTGGATGCTGGATGCTGGATGCTGGATGCTGGATGCTG